>CP124711.1:50232500-51725000 GCA_031232105.1 Capsicum rhomboideum | reverse complement strand
AGACTCTGTATAACGTACCGTCAAGTTGAGTCATACTACTCTACTACAAAGGTGATAATTACTGTTGTATATGCAAAATGCATTGTTGCTGAAAGACTGGAATTAAGGGACTTAGTAAGATAACTAGATTTACCAATTCAAATTCCTTGGATTGTATGAGGCGACTTTAATGCAATACTATTAATTGAAAATAAATTAAGAGGTCACCCAGTGACTCATAAAGAAATTGTTGGTTTGCAGATTTTGTGAACGATTGTGTCTTGAATGAGATAAAGTTTTTAGGTAGCAAATACAAATGCGGAATGGGAGGATAGAGGATGACTGTATGTCACAATCCAGAATCCAAGGTCATGATGGAACCTATCGTATACCAATCTTGGTAGGTAATCCCAACACCCAAAAGAGATAGAAATGCGAAAAGAAGATAAATAACATTCAAATAAAAGACTTTAAAATAACGTCAGGCATTTAAAGTCAGGCCAGATATATAAAACAAAATAAAAAAATGAAATAAATACAACTTCATGATGTCGCCCAAAATATACCTCCGGAAAAGTACAATGCGGTTGCTGAATCAAATATAGAACCCAACTAGGTTGGGGTCGATCCCACAGGGAATAGGTCAAAGTATGAGTAGAATACCGGATGAAACAACTGGAAAGTAAATAAAACTGGGGGGTTTTGCTAATGAATAGTAACAATGACGATTGCTGGTTGTATTGAGGTTGTAAACAATAAGAGAAATTCACTAGGATTGTGATCCCCAATGATTCCTTAACTCCACCGGTTACTTGTGCTTAACAAGATTACCCCGCTGCGCTGCATGCAAAATCTAACAAGTTAGGTTCATCTAAATGTCTCTCAACCTTCATTAGACGAATTTCACTCTTCTCCTCTCGGACTCCGAGTGTTGCAATACTAACCCTTGTCCTGGATTTCAGATAACCTTTCCTGCTAAGGTTCCGGTTATTAGATGAAGGTTGATAGCTTCAAATCTCTGTTGTTATCTCCTTTTCCCAATCTCTACCTCTCTCTTGAGCAAGTCTAGAATACAGGCGAGTTTCTAACATTTGCAACCGTTAGAAAAGCAATCATAACGAAGGAAACAACAATACATGCATACACAGCAGTACAAAGTTGCTTTGTACTTAATCGGTTTCGTTAATTCCTCATGGTTAACACAACCCTAGTTGATGGGTTTAGCTGCTCATAATTGTAAGAACACAAGAATAATTCAAAGATGAAAGCATAATTATGATCTCACAAGAATGAAGGAAAACCGAAATTTCAATTATCAATAAAACTCAAATTAGGGTTTGTGAATACAAAACCAAATATATGTCAGAAACAGTATGAAATAACTCTGAAAGTAGTAAATTGTCCAACTCTCGCACTTAGGACTACATAGGGTATTTATAGATACAAAACTAGTCCTATCCAAAACCAAATAGGAGAACAGAGTCGACAACTTCCACGGTATCGTGACTTGGTGTCGTGGAACCAAGTCATGCCACGTAGGTTGATGTCGTGGGAATCAGGCTCAACTTGTGGTCTTTAAAAGTTGGATCATGGCAGGCTTCCACATCACGTGGGTGTAAGTCATGCCACGTGACCCCTGCCATGGAAATCAAGCTGAGTTTTCAGTTTCTGGACTTGAGTCATGATAGCCACTCACGTGGCGTGAGTGGCTTCCACGCCACGTGACTTGTGGTGTGACTACTCCTCTTTTGCAGCCTCTTGTTCTTTATTCTTCCAACACTTTGTTCTCGGGCTTGATTCTTCCTCTTTTGCTCATTTTGCCTTTAAAACCTGTTTTCCTGCAAATTAGGACAGAAACCACATCATACCAACAAAACACACCCAAGTTATTGCATATTTTCCTTGTTTTAAGCATCAACAGTGCCATGTAACCATGACACATCAACACCCTCAGCTTAGAACGTTTGCATGTCGTTAGGCGAACAAAATAAAAGTACACCAACACAATGCTTAAATCAGAGAAACCTAAGGGACCTATGGCAGTCTACTCGTTGCTTTAGACAAAAAACTTTTTCGACCCCTCCTACTTTTAAAGCAAACCCAAAGTGTGTATGTAAGCAGCATAGTATCATGACACAGGGGGGATCAAGTAATGGCACCAAATTACACACAAACAACTAAGCGGATATGCAATTGACAGTTCTCGAACAACTAGCAGCTAATTATGCAACCCATGTGCTCTCACAATCAAAGAAGTCCCATGCACTCTCAGTATACTAATGAATATCAACATAGGGACGAGGTCAAAACACTTACGCTCACAAAGAAGTTAAAATAGTGTGCATGAAATACCATAAGCTTGCCCTTATTTTCTATGCCTTCATTTTTGGACAGTCGGACTAGGATCACTATAGGACTTTACTCGGCTTGTAATGTAGGCTTAGGGACGGGTATGGCACATATGGGTATAGTGACTCAACCCTCCTTGACACTACACTATTTTTGGCTCCAACTTCCAACCTTTTTCATTTTTATTCTCCCTTATTCTCCATTCTTTTATTTTTAGATTTTGGGTGTGATTTTTCTTCTCAAACCTTAAACACATCTACATTTTTTTTTCTTTTTCTTTTCTCTTTTTTTTTCCTTTCTTTTCTTCACGCCCAAATCTGTTTTCTCTTTTTCTTTAATTAACCCTTCTTCATACCCAACTCAATCTACGCACCCCAATAATTGCCACCCTCAACTTAGACGATTTTCCTGAGTTGAGGTACACAGTGTCCAATGAGGGACCAGGGCTAAGACAGGTTCATTGTGATTAAAATTGGAAGGTGAATAGGCTAATGAAAGAAATAGGACAATTATGGCTCAAAGTCGGGAGCAAGGGATACTTATTCCTTTGGTTTGGCATTTAGGTTAAAAGTGGACTTTCTTCAAAAACAGCCTATGATCCTTTCCTAATCCCTATCCTTTAACTTAGGCAAGACCAACCGGGCAAGTCCTGGATCGCACACTTACAGCTAACTAAGTAGTGACCTCACACACACATAGCACAGGGTTGTATTACCAATTATTACCTATCCGTTCATGCAATGCTAGCTACGGTTATTTGCCTATAATTCTAGTTCCATAAAAAGATCGAACAGCTGTCACACACAAGCATGCTATTCACACAATTCAAAAACCAAAATTTCAGGAGGGGTAACCTAAATAGTCAAAACACATAAAAATCATCCAAAACTGTACTGCACTACAGTTCCCTCATTTTCCTCCTTATTTAGCAAGAAACATAAAAACATCAATAATAACATCCTAAACATGTCGGTTCTACTATGATAGCACACTCGGGGGGAAAGAAATACGGAAAAAAAAAAAACCCAAGTGGTGGTACACCCCCACCCCCAACTAAACATGGTGCAATGCCCTCAATGCACTGATATAAACTAAATACAAGGGAGTGAAGACATACCTGTGACGCTCTAAGCACCGGAAGTGGGCCCGCCAGTAGCGGGATCATCAGACTGTGCAGTAGTCACATCCGGTGGGGGGATAGCCTGACTGGCAGATGCACCATGCGCCCTCTACTCCGCCTCAATATGGCTCGCATGGTACTCTACCCCAGAGTCTTTAAAATCCCTCCTCAGATCACTCGCGTACTCAGCATCACTTGCACCCCCATCCTCTGGACTGCGGGGTCTCTTGCCTCTATCCATCGGAGGCTCCTCATCAGCAAACAAATCAACCTCAAATGCTGGTCGCACGGAGTTCGGGATAGGCATAGGTGGTATAATGGGAGTGCTACTCGATGCCAGTGCCCGAACCTCCTCTCTCAATGTAGCTACCTCCTGGGTCAAGCCGGCCATATCAGGGCTCGGTGAAGCACTCAATCGGGAGGCCATACGTGCCTCAAAGCTATCAATACGCCCATACAAGCCCCGCATAAAATGGTCCATTGCTGCATTCATACGAGTCTCCACCCTAGTCTCCGCAGCCTCTACTGTAGATCGAACCTAAGGCTTAAGCTGGGATACCAACTTAGCCATCTGAGTCTTAGTGTGAGCCTGGTGCTCAAACATCTTCGTCTGCCTGTCAATCAACTGATGCAGAAAGTCTCTTGATACTGAAACCATCCCTACAGGAGTTAGAGGGGCACTAGTACTGGGTACCCCCTCATCAATAGGGCCAGCGCCCTCAGTCTGTATAGGTACCCTAACTGGTGCAGGAACAGGCAAAGGTGCGCTACTAGGCTCATCCAGGGCTGCACCCAATGACTCAGACGGCTGTGACCCTCGTGGAAGAATGGGGTGTGAACCCCTCTGCTGTATCAGCCCAATGTCCACAATGCAGGTCACCTCGATATAATGGTCAAGGGCAAGTATCCTTGCCACCCCTGCCCTATCACACAGCCCCTAGATCAAGCATGGAAAGGGGATACTCGTGTGATCTCTGAACGCCCTCTCGTGGATTTCACAGACTATGTACCTTGCAAACGGAATCTCATAACCAGTTATGATGTTGGCTACTACTACTGCCCGCTCCAACATGAGTGAGTTGTCAGCATTGGTTGGACCCAACCGATGCCGAACCAAGGACCACTAGAATTTACAAGCAAAATCAAGCATGGACTTTTTGATGTCCAGCTTCCCAGTCACCTAACTAGCCGCCACACCATCTTCGGCTATGTACCCTGCAATCCATTTCAGCAAATCTAATTTATGCTCCGCATCTCTCATCTTAACCCTATCTCTGACAGTGTCCATCCTATGATCATATTCAGCAGTCGACGCGGGAAGTGAATGGTCAGCCCCAAATAAGAAGCGGTGAATGGTCTGCTCTGAAATATCCACACGGGTACCACGAACCATGACATGAGTCAAAAATGGCTGCAAAATAAATTTTTACCCAACAGGAGTGCCCAAATCCACTGATGCAGCATACGAGGCATAAAACTCTGGGACTAACTCTGAGCTATATAGACCAGAAGGCTGCGCCATCCAACCCAAACCGTACCTTTCAAATACAGGCCACATATCAGTCAAGGTCCTCAACTCATCCACCCGATACCGTGGCTCCTCCATAATGCTCCTTCGATACACCCTCTTCTTAGTCAATTCAGCGTCTCTATCATAGAAGGCACGCATGCCCTGCACACACCAACACTGAACCTCCGTACTCTGCGCGGGAGTCGAAGCACTCTGGGCATCAGAACCTGAAACAGAAGTTGTAGCCTCCGCTGCAGAAGTACCCTGACCCGTAGCATCATCAGCAGAGCCTGACGCAGAACCATCCTCCCCTTCTTCAGACTGGGGGGAGGACTCAGAAGACTCATCCGGAACACTTGGCTCAATAGGTGGTAGGGCCGGCTGAATTGCTGCCCGGGTAGCCGCTCAGGCCCGCGTCTGTAACCTCGTAGCCCGAGGGACTAAAGCAGTATCATCATGACTAATATCAAATTCCTCCACAGAACCACTTGGCTCAGACTCAGTTGGTTTATCCCGCAGACGGGTCGGTAAATCCGAATTTTTGGTACGAATCCAGGATGAGGCATCAAGGTGGTCACTCTTGGGGTTGGACTTTGGAGGCATGGTAACGGGTTCTTGATCAAATTATGGGTATTTGGGTCGGATTTGGGTCGGTTTTGGTATATTTGATTGGTATTTTTGGACTTGGGAATCAGATTTTCGAATGGGGGGTCAAATTTTGTGAGTTTTGGGAAAGGGATTTCGAATTTCTTAGTGTTTGAGAAGGTGGGGATTTGGATTTAATGGGGAGAAGAAGAGAAAATTAGAATTTTAGGGGTTTAGTTGAAGAATTTTAAAGTGAGGAAAGAAGGGAAATAGTTCAGATATATATCGGGTAAAGAAGAAAAACTCTGGATTTATTTTGGAAAAAAGGCCTGGGTCGGGTCGGATTTGGGTATCAGAAGCTTTTTACGTTTCACGGCACGACCCACGCCACGTGAGTGTGACCTACGTGACGTGAGGTATGTCGTGGCTGATATTCTGAGACTGACCTGAGTTTCTGATTTCAACGACACCACTCACGTGGCATGGATCCTATCCACGTGACGTGGATGCATTCCGTGGAATAGATTCAGAACTTGGAAATTTTCCTCTGATTTTGACGATACCAAACACGTGGTGTATAATACCCTCACGTGACGTGGTTCATGTCGTGGGTGATATTTCACCTGTTCAGGTAAATTCTGTGATTTTCAGCTAATTGTTCCTCAATAATCTGATCTTCACATAACAAATATTGGGTTGCCTCCCATGAAGCGCTTGATTTATCGTCACGGCACGACATGGATAACTTGGATACTCAGACTTCCCCAACTATCCCATGGGTTGCCTCCCATGAAGGGCCTGATTTAACGTCATGGCACGACATGACTGACTTGACTACTCAGACTTCATCAAGTTCAAGTTCTTCAATCGTCCTTATCTCTTCCGAAACTCCTACATAATGCTTAACACGTTGTCCATTGACTTTGAATAGGACATTATCTACTCCTTTTAGCTCAATAGCACCATGTGAGAATACCCGAACGATAGTGAATGGGCCAGACCATTTGGATTTTAGTTTTACAGCAAACAGGCAAAGCTTAGAATTATATAATAAAATCGAGTCGCCTAGGTGAAATTCGCGGTTCTCAATCCGACGATCATGGTACAATTTTATCTTTTCTTTATACAATGTTGAACTTTCATAAGCCTAGAGACGAAATTCATCCATCTTATTCATCTGCTCAAGTCGCAATTGGGCCACTTCACTCCATTCCAAATTCACCCTTTTCAACACCCACAAAGCTTTATGTTCTAGTTCAACGGGCAAATGGCAAGACTTCCCAAATACCAACTGATATGGTGATGCACCAATTGGTGTTTTGAAAGCCGTTCGATATGCCCATAACGCATCATCCAGTCGTCGAGCCCAATCAGTCCTATTTGCATTAACTATTTTTGCCAGAATGGACTTAATCTCGCAATTTGACACCTCCACCTGCCCGCTTGTATGAGGATGGTAAGGTGTTGCTACCTTATGTTTGACACAATATTTTTCAAGAAGGGCTTTGAGCAGTCGGTTGCAAAAGTGGGATCCTCCATCACTAATAATAACTCGGGGTGTCCCAAAATATGAGAATATGTTCTTTTTCAAGAAAGCTGTGATACTTCTCCCTTCGTTATTAGGAAGCGCAATTGCCTCCACCCACTTAGAAACGTAGTCAACGGCTACCAAGATGTATTTCATTCCATGCGAGCTCACAAATGGACCCATAAAGTCAACTCCCCACACATCAAACAATTCAAGCTCAAGTATAGTTGTCACAGGAAGTTCGTGTCTGCGTGAAATATTACCTTGCCTTCGAGACCAGTCACAAGCATGGGCATAGTCATGAGAATCTTTGTAAATACTGGGCCAGTAGTACCCACATTGTACGATTTTATGGGGGGTCCGTGCACCTCCATGATGACCCCCAACTGGAGATGAGTGACACGCCTCCAAAATAATTATCATTTCGGACTCTGGGATACATCTTCGAATTATGCCATCAGCACACATCCTAAATAAATACGGTTCATCCCAGAAGAACTTTCTTACCTCATGCATGAATTTCTTTCTCTGCTGCTATGTCATATCTTTCGGGACTAGATCACTTGCCAAAAAGTTGGCAAAATCAGCAAACCAATGGATCAAGTCTTGAGATGCAGCCAGTACTTGCTCATCCGGAAAATTATCATCAATCTCTATATCATCCTTTAATCTAAGCATGGCCTCCTCCTCAAGGCATGAAATATGGTCAGCCACTTGATTTTCGGTCCCCTTTCGATCCTTGACTTCAAATTCAAATTCTTGCAACAGAAGTACCCACCAAATCAGTCTTGGATTAGCATCCTTTTTTGACATAAGATAGCGGAGGGTTACATGATCTGTATGCACAATCACTTTTGTACCAATCAAGTAAGATCTGAATTTCTCAAAAGTGAATAATACTGCCAACAACTCCTTCTCAGTCACAGTGTAATTCTTTTGAGCCGGATTAAGCACCTTGCTAGCGTAGTAAATCGGGTGTAATATCTTTTCACATCTTTGGCCAAGGACTGCACCCAAAACCACTCCACTAGCATCGCACATAACCTTTAAAGGCTTAGTCCAATCCGGTGACACAATAATAGGGGCTGACACCAACTTCTCCTTAAGACACTCAAACGCTTTAAGACATGCTTAATCAAACACAAACTTCACCTCTTTCTCTAAAAGTTTGCACAAGGGTTGAGCAATCTTGGAGAAATCCTTGATGAATCTTCTATAAAAACTATCATGACATAAGAAACTTCGAATACCTTTCACAGAGATAAGTGGGGGTAGCTTCTCAATTACTTCGATTTTTGCCTTATCCACCTCAATCCTGTTCTTCAAAATCTGATGCCCCAATACGATACCTTCATTGACAATAAAGTGACATTTTTCCTAATTCAGCACTAGGTTGCACTCCTCGCATCTTTGTAGCACATTGGCAAGGTCTGCCAAACAACCTTCAAACGAGTCACCCACCACAGAAAAATCATCCATAAAAACCTTGATTGTGTCTTCCACCATGTCGGAGAAAATGGATAGCATACATCATTGGATGGTGGCCGGTGCGTTATACAAACCGAAAGGCATCCTCTTGAATGTGAACGTCCCATATGGGCAAGTGAAAGTGGACTTCTCTTGGTCTTCGGGGGCAATAAAAATCTGATTATACCCCGACTAACCATCAAGAAAACAATACCATCCTCTACTAGCAATACGGTCTAACATCTGGTCCATGAAGGGCATAGGAAAATGATCCTTTTCAGTCCACGAATTCAGCTTTCGATAGTCCATGCAAACTCTCCATCCCATCACCGGCCTCATTGGAATTAACTCATTTTTGTCATTTGGAACCACAGTGATTCCTCCCTTTTTCGGCACACACTGAATTGGGCTCACCCACTTGCTATCAGCAATGGGATAAACCACTCCTGCATCCAACCACTTGATGATCTCTTTCTTTACAACCTCCTGCATAGGTGGGCTTAGACGACGCTGATGCTCAATGCTAGGTATGTACTCAGGAACAAGCTGGATCTTATGAGTGCAAATGCCGGGTGGAATACCTATGATATCCATAATGGACCAACCAATGACCCTCTTAAATCTTCTCAAAATTGAAACCAAAGCCTCTACTTGCCAATCCACCAACTTAGCAAAAATAATCACTGGCAAGGTATTGTTGGCTCCCAAGAAAGTGTAGCGAAGGTGGGCCGGAAGATCCTTAAGCTCTAACACTGGAGGCTCCTCAATAGATGGACGAGCTGGTGGAGTCACCCTATTCTTCAAATCAAGATCGAGTTTCTTGGGAGCATAAGTGTATGCTCCTTTACCAGCTAGTGCACCCACCATCGCACCCACCATCTCATCATAGTCTTCTATACCATCATCTTAAAAGTTCATGATTATGGCAGCCAGAGGTTCTACTCCCAACCTTTTTTCAATGGACACAGCAACCTTAATATCATCAACCGCATCTATCACTGAAATCACTCGCTTATCTCTTGGTTGCTTCATTGATCGATAGAAATTGAAAGTAACCTGTTCATCATTCAATCTAAATTTAAGCTGCCCAGTTTCCATATCAACCAATGCGCGATCCGTGGCAAGGAATGGTCTTCCCAATATGATGGGAACCTCAAAGAGAATCACAAAATCAGCCAAAAATATGAAAGAGGCAACCTTCACCAAGACATCGTACAGAATGTCAACTGGCTTTTTCACAGTTCTATCGGCCATAAGAAGTCTCATGGAGGTTGGTTTTGGTGCTCCCAACCCCAATTTCTTGAACACGGCTAATGGCATTAGGTTGATGCTAGCACCCAAATTGCACAGTGCTTTAGCCAAGTCGTAGGACCCAATAGTACACGAAATTATGAAAGCTCCTGGATCTTCCTTCTTTTCAACTAAGGAACGCGAAGCAACTGCACTACAATGATGAATGTTATATGCTGGCTCAAAACTGACCGTTCTCTTCTTTGTCACCAAGTCCTTCATAAACTTGGCATAACCTGGCATCTGCTCCAATGCCTCTACAAGAGGGATGTTTGCTGACAGCTCCTTCAACATGGTGATGAACTTCTGGTACTTTCCTTCCTCCGCCTTCTTCTTTAACCTTTGAGGATAGGGAGGAGGAGGTCTTGGGATAGTTTTGAGCACCTTTGGTACCTCTTTCTCCTTTCTCTTCTCAGATTTTGCATTGTCGCTATCATCATGCTGATTTGGAACCATGTCACCCTTTGCATTATCCGACTCTAACTCAGCTTCATCATCGATAACCACTGGATCATTAGGCACACTACTGTCGGCAGGCATAGGTGGATCTGTCGTGCACTTCCCGCTTCTAGTAGTGATGGCGAGGCAATGAATATCATTTTTAGGATTCTGTACGGTATTACTTGGAATAGTGCCTGGCTGACGTTGATTCAGTGCTAATGAAATCTGCCTAAACTGTTGCTCCAACTGTTTAATGGCAATTGAATGGGACTCCACTTTCTGACTTATGCCCGAAATGTCAGTCCTAATTTCTTTCAAGCAATTTTCCTGACTTTCCGCACCTTTGACCAATTTATTGAGGAGTGTCTCAATCCTTGAACTTCCAGACTCCTCATCACTCCTTCCAGGTGGTACATATATTTCATTCTTTTCTCGATTATCATCTTTCCGCCTCCAATCACCTTTACGGTTCTGTTCTCGATCTCTATATCCCGATTTATTGTAGCTGTCACCATAATAGTTCCGACCTTGATTCCCTTGCCTTGAGTTCCAAGAGTCTTGATTAGACCCTTGTCTATTGGCTCGGAAACCCACCACTTCGCGATGTAGATACTGCCTCTTCATCAGACTCACTGTTATCATGTCTAGCCGATTTGCTTTGTGCACCTATAGCATGCACCTTCTCCGCATCTCTGGCCGCTATCTGTTTAGCCAGAAGACCAATTTCTGTTCTCAACTGAGCGACCTCTTGCGCCACAGATTCATCCAAAGCCCTTTGAGCTGCTGAAGCTACAATAGCATATGTTCCAGCCGGTGTATTTGCCTCCCGAGTATGCCATCCTCGGTGGGTCTTAGTGACACGATCTAATATCTCAGAAGCTTGGTCCCATCTCAGACTCATGAATGCTCCACCAGTGATAGTATCCGCTACCCCCTTTGTGTTGACATTCAAAGCTCTGTAGAAGATTTCAAGTAAATTCCGGCCACTCATCCTGTGATTTGGCACGTTCTGCAGCTTCTTTTTAAATCTCAGCCAAATTTCATAGAGTGCTTCCAAATGAAGCTGTCTGAAATTGTAGATCTCGTCTTTTAACTGCAGTATCATGGACGGTGGGAAAAATCTTTCCAAGAATTGATTTCTCAATTCCTGCCAAGTAGTGATTGAACCTCTTGGCAGCTCAGCCAACCACAACGTGTCTTCTCCTGTAAGAGAGAATAGGAACAACCTCAATCGTATCGCCTCTTGGTCAACTCCAGGCAGATTGTATGACGTGCAGACCCCCAAAAAATTCATTGCATGCATGTTTGGATCATCATTAGGAAGACCCACAAACACGCCCTTCAAGTTCAGCAGATGGATCATGGCACTAGTGATGTCAAACTTAGTGCCCGGAGGTAACTCAGCTGGAAAAATGGTACCGTTCTCGATTGGCTCAAAATAGGCCATATATTCATCTTCAGGATCATCATAAACAGGCACATATTGTCTCAGTTGTTCTCTTAATCATCTTTGTCGCTCTTCAGCATCAGTCAGACGTTGTGCTGCTTCTTGCATAGCTCAATTATCTCTTTCTGCTTGTGTAAGAGTAGCTCGTCTAACATGCTTTTCTCGTGTCGATTGAGCAGTAGTTTATTCCGCTATTTCCTGACCAGCCGGATGCAGTGGCTGGTTGTGAATGTCTCCCGCAGCTGCGGGATTCTGGACTCCTTCAGTATTCACTATTCTCCGATTAGCTCTTAGAGTCCTTTCGATTTCAAGATCAAGTGGAATCAGGGGATTGCCTTGACTCCTATTATTTGACATACACCGGCGTATGCCCTCAAAAGTATGTATAAACACAACCAATCAGCTCCAACCAGTAATGTTCAACTTCGTAACCGTATTCCCCGACAACGGCACCAAAAATTGATGTCGCCCAAAATATACCTCCGGAAAAGTACAATGCGGTCGCTGAATCAAATATAGAACCCAACTAGGTTGGGGTCGATCCCACAGGGAATAGGTCAAAGTATGTGTAGAATACCGGATGGAACAACTGGAAAGTAAATAAAACTAGGGGGTTTTGCTAATGAATTGTAATAATGACGATCGCTGGTTGTATTGAGGTTGTAAACAATAAGAGAAATTCACTAGGACTGTGATCCCCAGTGATTCCTTAACTCCACCGGTTACTTGTGCTTAACAAGATTGCCCCGCTGCACTGCATGTAAAATCTAACAAGTTAGGTTTATCTAACTGTCTCTCGACCTTCATTAGAAAAATTTCACTCTTCTCCTCTCGGACTCCGAGTGTCGCAATACTAACCCTTGTCCTGGATTTCAGATAACCTTTCCCGCTAAGGCTCCGGTTATTAGATGAAGGTTGATAGCTTCAAATCTCTGTTGTTATCTCTTTTTCCCAATCTCTACCTCTCTCTCGAGCAAGTCTAGAATACAGGCGAGTTTCTAACATTTGCAACCGTTAGAAAAGCAATCATAACAAAGGAAACAACAATACATGCATACACAGCAATACAAAGTTGCTTTTCACTTAACCAATTTTATTAATTCCTCATGGTTCACACAACCCTAGTTGATGGGTTTAGTTGCTCATAATTGTAACAACACAAGAATAATTCAAAGATGAAAGCATAATTATGATCTCACAAGAATGAAGGAAAACCAAAATTTCAATTATCAATAAAACTCAAATTAGGGTTTGTGAATACAAAACCAAATATATGTCTGAAACAGTATGAAATAACTCTCAAAGTAGTAAATTGTCTAACTCTCGCACTTAGGACTACATAGGGGTATTTATAGATACAAAACTAGTCCTATCAAAAACCAAATAGGAGAATAGAGTTGGCAACTTCCACGGTATCGTGACTTGGTGTCGTGGAACCAAGTCACTCCATGTAGGTTGATGTCGTGGGAATCAGGCTCAACTTGTGGTCTTAAGAAGTTGGATCACGGCAGGCTTCCATGTCACGTGGGTTTCAGTCACGCCACGTGACCCCTACCGTGGAAATCAGGCTGAGTTTTTAATTTCTGGACTTGAGTCACGATAGCCACTCACTTGGCGTGAGTGGCTTCCACGCCATGTGACTTGTGGTGTGACTACTCCTCTTTTGCAGCCTCTTGTTCTTTCTTCTTCCAACACTTTGTTCTCGGGCTTGATTCTTCCTCTTTTGCTCATTTTGCCTTTAAAACCTGTTTTCCTGCAAATTAGGACAGAAACCACGTCATACCAACAAAACACACCTGAGTTATTGCATATTTTCCTTGTTTTAAGCATCAACAGTGCCATGTAACCATGACACATCACTTCAAATCTCAAAATCTAGTGTCAAGAGTAAAGAGAACTAATAACTGACACAAAATGTGGATATACACGACTCTGTAGTAAAATAAATACAAGATAAAGATATGATGAACTCTGGAAAGATGCCCTGAACGAGGATCTCACTAGTACCCCGAAACAACCTCAACTCAGCACAAACTCAAGCTCCGTGGGTTGCACTCGAACTCGAATCTACACCGAAAGGGTACAAAAAGTAGGAGTGAGTACGATCTACTTGTACTCAGTAGGCACCATAGGTCGATTGAGTAAACCATAACAAGTAAAGGATACTATGAACACGGTTCCACATGAATACAAAAAAGTTTCCAATAACGGCTCAAGTTGTATCTCCCAACAATTCTACAAGTATAATAAAAGTATAAGCATAATTACACACAAATATATAAAGGAAGGCTAAATTACACACTAGCAAAAAACATAAGAGAAATGCAAATGACGCAATGCAAGGGTCTGATAAGGATGGAATGTCTCAATATCACCTCATATACACCTTTAGAACATAAGCTTTCAGGACATAACCCATAGGAGGTTTGCAACCCATACACTTTCACAATCTCATCAACCAACCCTACCGGCATATCCCTTGGTTAAGGCATTTTATAAAGTGTCTCATTTTGTTTTAAAAAATAGTATTTCTCAATGTTACCAATTCCATGAATATGGATGAATGAAATGAGGATGCACGCTCATAACCAAATCAATATCATGTAATGAGTCAACTCAATAATATAAATGAGCTCAAATCTCCCCAAATCTCAATAGGTCATTATATAATTCATTGTATGGAACCATAATAACAAAAAGTCATATAAGACATCAATAATATCAATTCGAGCCTCCACTCAGCATTACAATAATAATGAAGGAAAATAATGCACAAACAAGACCAATACCAAGCCCCGCATGGGCATCACCATAATAATAATCTTTCAAATCACTAATATTGTTCACATAAGCCCCATCACGGGAAACATGATAACATAATAATCTCAAAAGATAAATCTCATGATAAAATCCCCAACCCATAGCATATTTTACATGAATGGTTAACTACGCAAGCCGGTTTGAAGAAAGTTGAGTCATAACCTACCTCAAAAAGCTGAAACACGAGCCTAGACCCTTCAATAAGGAGCTTTTCTTTTTTGTGTAGTCTCAGAACCAACCCAATCTATCAAAAACATAATATACCAGTCAAAAGGAGTCTAATGATACCCATATTAGCTAGTTACATTTTGGGTCTAAAAATAGTTCAAAAATCAACCCCGAAGGACAAAAGGATAAAACCAGAATTTTTATTAAAGAATCAAGTTCCTTATATTTTAAGGGTTCTAAAATAATTTGAACTCAAGTTTGAAATCAAAGAAACCTATTTTCTCACTTTACTGGGTGAAACCCAAAAAATTCAAGTTTTAAAGTTGTTTTTGAGATAAAATGGATAATGATAGAAATAAGGTTTAGAAATTTACCAAAGCAAGATTGAAGGAGAATCCTCTTGAAATCACTAAAAATTGAGGTCTCTTTGTCCAAAAATGGAGAAATATGGGGGAAAATGTGAAAAGAAGGCTTAACTATTGTTTGGGTGAATAGTGGCTTCATCGCGAACCCGGTCAGACCCTCGCATTTGCGAAGGCAATCGACCCCAATATCTCTTCGTGCATGCTGCCGTCACCTTGCATTCGCGATGACGAGACAATTCCTTCTCCATAAATGTGAAGGGACCCCACGAACGTGAAGAAAGATTTTGCATGCACCAGATATCAGCAACCAGCTATGAAAAATTATCCAAAATCCTCAGAATGGACCCTCGGGGTTCATTTAGGACCCCACAGAATTAATTCAATAATGCTACTAGGCTAATTTCAATATTTTGTGCTCAATGAAATCATCAGATTTATCAAAAGAGGACGTTATCAATAAGTTAACCCACCCCCCCCCCCGCCAGACCCCCTTTTTAGAGTAATTTAACTAGTTTCTTGTATACAAGATCAAAACTGAACATAAAGACTCAAAAAGTGAACTAACTATGCTACTAACTAAAAACAAAAATCTGAAACTAATAGAACTAACAGAATCACCATTCGACGTTTAGATCACAAAATATTGACCAAAGTCAAATTAATTACTTTTAACACTCAAAACCTCAAACTCACTTAAATCACTCACGAATGCTTCGTAGACCATGCCAACCATCCCCACAACTCATAAATGATATAAAGCAACTATGGGGAAGGACAAAATGATCAAACATATATAAACATAAATTCACAACAAGGATTGTTACACTGTATTTTTAAGAGATTGGATTGAATATTTGGAAATCAAGAATTTATGGATATTCTACCATCAAGTGAAGTTTATCATGTAATAAGGATGGGTTCTCATCATGCACGCCAACATGTGATATGTAATACTCAGGAAGAATGTCACAACCCAACTAAACGGATCATGAGGGCACCTACTCTAATCCACCTATATAGGAGAACCCTTATCACCCAATGAGAAAACATGCGGAAGTCATAAAATAATATACATTAAACTCTTAGTATTATAAAACTTATTACAATTTCATAAATAAAATACAACCTAAAAATTTGTTATCCTAAAGATCTAGCCTAAATAGGTACAAGAGCTACTACAAGACAAGAAAAATAAATAAGACTCAGCTCTCATCGTAGGAATAAGAAGACAGAAGTTGTGGAAGATCTCTATTCGCATCAAGCAATGAAACCTGAATTGATCCTACACCAGACTATACCCCAAAAAGGGTATAGTAAGGGTAGCATCAGTACAACCACAGGTACTGGTAAGCATCATCGTCCGACACAGGTTAAATCACATAAACACAATATAAATATCCAAAATTAAACATGCACTTATAAAAATAACCATTTAACTTGTTTCTCTCCATCACTTGCCGTCACCACTCTCTTCCTTACTCCCCTCTGTTGACTATACATCTATTACTTACACAAGCTATGATCTATTACCATACATTTATTTGGAAGCATCAAGGTAATTATCAACCAATCTAGTCTTATTGCATTTATAACGCTACTGTTTCAAGCACTACCTAAATCAAGGATATTTCATGAGATATTTTATACACAGTTATTATACTACCAATATCACCCACTATTACTTAACTTATAAGGTCAACGTAAGCATGTCACTTAATATCAATACTTAACTTATCATTTGTAAAACAAGAATAACCATGTAACACTTAGCAATTATACATTCAGTTAGTCTTTCATTCACCATTACTCAAGTAACCCAGAAAAGCATAGCACAAGTATAAATATTCAACCAAGTCAATTACCATGACTCATAAACAGTTAGCTCAACCTTGCCACTATTTCCTCCTTATTGAACTTTCAACAATATTCATTCAATTTAAGTATATCAATAGCCTGAACCACTCAAAGGTCTAATAATAATAATAATAATAATAATATAACTCGATCCACTCGTGGAACCAAAAAAACAACCATAAGACAACCCGGTCCACTCATGGAACCCAAATAACAAACATAAGATAATTCGATCTTCTAATAAAACCATCAAAATCATCAATACCATGTACACACATGTTATGGATCTTATAAATACCCACTAGTCATGACCTACAGGAGATGTGCTCAGTCAATGTACCAATAACCCAGACATCAAGTGTCTTCCACCCTTATCCCAAACTAGAGTTATACCATCCGTATTCCAACATCCCCTTCTTTATACTCCCTAATATCCACCAATTTCATGATGATGACCTTTACCAGTTTGTCTTATAATATCAATCAATCTCATAACATGTACAATCATAATATAAGATAATTAATTCACACTTGCACTTTAAAACAATCCCTTATTACATACAATCTCATTTCAAGTGATCAAACAACTTGTAAATTTAACCAACAAGTTAATATTCAACAACATGTATTACAACCAGTAGACAAATAGGCAGTTAACATGCACATATTAAGCAAATTGAGTATTTAACTACAATTCAACCATCATCTACCCCTTTTCACCAATAATAATATCTGGAGCCAAATAACACATAGAGACAAGTAACGCACATTACTTTAGAATAACCTTACGACTATCGATATTTGGAACACATATAACCTCTCAAATGTTCAATCAGTTACTTCCCAACCTTCCATCGTAACTCTAAGTCACCTTTAATTCATACGATCCACTCACTAAGCAAGGACTAAGTCTCTCACATCCACTATACTAATATCTATCAATTTGACTAAAATATGCCACCATAACCCACCATTTTTACTCATTAACTGAGTAATTATACACAAGAAATAATAGGCATCATCAATAACATTACAACACCTTATTCAAGAAAATCCATCAAATTCACATATCCTTAATCAATCGGTTTTATCAATCCAAACACCTTGTCTGCAGGCCTACACATAAAATTTCCAGTCAATCTACGTTATGCATACATTTTTATAACATAAGGCTTTTATATTTAGTTAAACCTAGTCTACCTGAGCGCCAAGCAGCTGTTACGGAGGCATGAACTTGAAATTCTTATTCCGTTCTAGTGATTTCCATCGTGAAAACTATAGGAAAACATCAAGTTTCCCCCCATCTAAGAGTACTCCCTCTTTTCCATTGTTTTAGATCCTTGAGGAAACCCTAATAGGTTGTTAGAATGAAGCCTCATTTTATTTTACAACTGAACGAAAAGGGTAATTAAAAACTCGAGTGGACTATTTCTCGGTACCCCACTATAGTGGCTTGCATGCCGCTATCACAGTGCTTCTATAGTGGGACAATTCCCTCTATAGAGGGATAATGTCAGTCCACCCCAAATTTTTTGTAACACCCCGTACGTTCCCAACCCTACTTGACGACATTAAATGATATGTACTTAGGTATCGAGAGCTATAAGTATGCATTTGGTAATGCTATTGGTGAGCTAAGTGAATTTTGCTCTTGTTATGTGGTTAAACTTGCATAGAAGGTGTTTTGCAATTTTCATTGCGCATTTGTGGGGTTCAAAATGAGGCTAATAAGACCTCTAAACAAAGTATAATAAGGGTAAGAAGTGAGTTAAAGAATAGGACTTGAAGTATCTAACCAAACCCGCGAAGAGAGGTCGAAAAATGGAATTTTCAAAAATTTTAAGGAGGGGCGCATTTGGGACCGTGACACACAGCTCTGGGCTAAAATTTTTAGCCCATAGGGAGTGGGTTGGTGCGCCCATGGGCGTGCCACCTTGGGTTTTCCACTTTTTTGAAAGTTGGAAATTTCTAAGTCCCAAAGGTATCCGGGGACGTACCGAGTCGATTTTTGCTACGTTTCTTATACAACCAAGAGTATATACATGAAATGAATGACATATTACATTGGTATGATAAAATTACTCGAGATGGAATTTGGGGTCAAAATGACTGTTTTGCCCTTAAGGTCAAAATAAGCCAAACGTGGCTAGAATCACTTGGTTTTTGGATTGAGGCTACGGATATGAATAGCATGAGTGGGAATATTATTTTAATACGTATAATATGAATTAAACACGAGAAATGATTGATTTTATCGGGTTAAGTGAATTGGGCCCAAAAAGGGCCCAAAAATGAAAAGAAAGCATGGCCCAAAAATGGGTCAAAAGACCCATTCTTGCTTGGACCTTCTAGAACCCAACATTTAATGCTAAAGAGTTACTAAGGAGGTCACTTAAGGGCCTAAATAAAGGGGCAAAATTCTGATTTTTATTGAAGAGAAACACACATGCTTTTTCTATCTTTTTCTAGAAAAATCTCAAGAAGGCTTCTTTGACTCCTAAAAACCCTAAGGCATATTTGGACAAGATCATCATATTCCAAGCTTGGGTAAGTGAATATTATTGTACTTTAACATATTATAAGCATGAGAGAATATGTATATCATGTTGGTTATGGTTGGAAATGTTGGACATGGCACTTTGTGCTTTTGTATAAGATTTGTGATCCATGGGATTTGAACATGAATAAGGACTTGTGCCTTTGATGAAAGATCATGATGTGGATAAAATATGAATGTGTATGGAGTTATTTTGTTATTAAACATTTTATTTTTCTATAAGTCTAAATTATGGAATTTTGGCCGATTTGTTGTTGTGAGGTGTATTGAAGTCATTTGATGGACTAATTGTGATGTGGTGGTGATGGAGAAGTGTACAATATGATCTTGGTGTGACATGATATTGGTTATCATGTGTTGGTCAATGTATGGAATATTGTGGGATTATTGGTATGATGATTTCATAAATAGTATTGTCAAGGGGGAAATGACATGTTCAAGCTAAACATGTAACTTATTGTTGTTGTATGCCATTATAAGGTAATTGGTGGTTAATGTTGGTTTCATTATCAACTTGTGTTGTAGAGTGAAACATAAGGAAGGAGCAGGAATATTGTATGCACATCTAAGATTGTAAAATCGTATTGAGAATACAAGGTATGTAAGGTTCCTTTTTCCACATCCTTCTGCAACATGTTGTTCACATTGACATTGGACTTGTTTCAATTCTGAGAGGTTTGAAGTATCTCAAATTCAGGTTGACGTATGTTGTTATTCATATGTGTCTTATTCTTAAACGTATGATGATTCGTTTATCTTTTGTTCATTGAGTGAAGTTCCCAAAAATGTCATAACGTTGTCATTCCTAAGTGAACGATCTTAAGAGAGTAATAACATAAAAGAATCTATTTATCCTTGAGAAGCATTTTCCAATCATGTCATGCTCCAAAGTCCTATAATATGATGATTGTCTTTGTACAAATCTTTCATAAGTAAAAGTACCAATTTCATAAGATCTCATAATAGGAATAAGAAAAACGATGTGCAAGCTAATATATCTATTCCTCATAAGTGAAGATGTCAATCTCATGAAGCAAGAGTGAAGAAGTAATATATATATGTGTGATTCCTCTTATGTCATGATCCTCAATATCTCAATCACTCTTAAGAATGGAAGTAAGAATAACAAGAGAAATAAGAGGTGTATAATGAAGAAGTAATCATGGGTGGTATCCCAGGGGTTAAATACCTAGCATGGGTCGATCCCGATACATCCCAGGGGCGATATAAAATCCTAGCATGGGTTATGATGGTACATCCCAGGGGCGACACGAAAGCCTAGCATGGGTTAATATAACATCCCAGGGGTGATAAGCCTAGCATGGCTTAATGATATCCCAGGGGCGACACGAAAGCCTAGCATGGGTTCACATAACATCCCAGGGGAGACACGAAAGCCTAGCATGGGTTCACATAACATCCCAGGGGTCAAAGTACCTAGCATGGGTTAATCTCATCCCAGGGGCGACAGAATAGCCTAGCATGGGTAGAACAATAAAAATGAATAAAAGATGAAGACAAAAGGAGTAAAGAACGTAATATACATGGTTTCCCACATACAAAAAGATAGTTTATTCACATTTCTGTTTCCTTATATTGATTCCATTATTGTTGTTATTATGGATGATGAATTTCTTATGAGCCTTACATATTCACTACATTCTTCGTACTGACCCCCTCGGGGGAATTACCTTACATGTTGCAGGTGCAGGCATTAGTAGACTTCCTCTGTAGACTGGGGATCATTTGCAGATATTTGGTGAGCTCCAGTTGGTTCGGAGCCCCTTGAGTCATAGATGTATATTTGTTGTGATGTTATATAAATTGTATAAAGCGGGGACTTGTCCCGACTGTAAGTTGGTCTTATTGATGTATCTGTTAGAGGATTTTGTAGACATATGTGGGTATGGATGTAAGAGACGAGTATGTAGAAGACGAATGTCTATTTTGACTTAATGGCCTCAACGGCCAAGTTTCCTAAATATATATATGTATAGCATATGTGTCCATGATTCATGTTTTCCCCATAGTTGCATAAGGTTTAATAAGGTTCACACGAGGACATGCATACGAACGTACATGAGCAAAGGTTGGTTCTCTCGGGCCATATCGGCTTCGGGTGCCAATCATGTCTCGATGGGATTCGGGGCGTGACATTTTTTTACTCCAAATTTATTTAACTAAGTCTTTTACAAACCCTTTTTCAAAGATATTAAAGAAATTTCCATACCCCGTGCCCTTTGGACGTGGTGATTTTGGTAACAACAGAATGTTTTTGAATTTCTAGAATAACATCATCAGTCCTTATATGTGGTAAAAGCTCAATACATCTATGTCAATACATTTAGAAGATATCTTAAATAAGTTTATCAACTATATAAAGACACGATGGAATTATGTAAGAGCTATAATCCTAGGTATTTTATTTATCAATGAACTTTACGAAGAAAAAAAATAGCAGACATGAGCAAGATGAGCTCCATGTCTTGCTAAAGCCTATATCATCTACCACTCCTCCTGAGCAATATAATTACTATGGTAGTACATTTAGAATTTGCAATCTATAGGCTAATCTGTTCTTATGGATTTCTCTACCATGCACATCATTGATAATCTTCTTCGTAATGACCTGTAGAGGCTTCTGTTTAAGCTAGAAAACTCTTGCATTATGCTCCATCCAAATTGAGTAAACAGCATAAGTCAATGTCATTCGATATACTAGTGTTGTACTACCACTGGCCTTCATGTGTCTCAATGCTCTGTGTACCTTATTTTGACACTTTAAACTTGTCCTTGTAAATCCTTGTTATGCCAATAAATGGTCCCATATACTAGCAATAAATGAACACTCAAAGAATAAGTGTTCCATATCTTCATCCTTGTCCTAGCATAAGTGACATGTTAGAGAGTCTAGCAGTCCCGATTTAGCTAATCTAGTCTTGGTGGCAAGCCCCCTATTAACTACCAAGTAGAGTATGAAAAGCCACTTAGGAGCACCATAGTTACACCATACCAGTTTCCTCCATTCCACTTGCATCATATCACCCCTCAACTATAAGTATATCTTTTTGATGGAGTAATTATGCATAGCCAGCAATGCATCTTCATTATATCCAACTTCTTGGAAGTGTTTATAGGCCTTCAAAATTCTTTGCAATATTCAAGAAGCTTGTTTAGATTGATCTCCCCATACTCCCTCAGTACCATAGTAGGTATGAATCCATTCCACCCATAATTTGCCCTTCTTTTTCCATAAATTCCACAGGCACTTCCCTATAGTTGTCTTGTTCTATGTATAGAAATCCAAGAAGTTTAATCCTCTATTAGACTTAGGACAGCATAGCTTTTCCCAAGCAATTAAAGCTTTCTTCGGTGCATCAACATTACCTATCCACATAAACCTCCTACAAATGGATTCAATAGCCTGGATAATCTCCTTAGGAAGGCAAAAGATTCTTTCCTAGAAATCCTATATAGCAAAGAGAACACTCTTGACTAGTTGAGCCCTCCCAACATAAGAGAGAAACCTGGTTGTCCAACTTGTGATTCTACCCAACATTCTATCAAGTAGAGGCTTTCAGTGCACAATTGATATTCTCTTAGTACTCAGAGGGACTCCAAGGTACTTGAGAGGTAATTCACCCTTCATAAACTGAAGTTCTTGTAGAATCTGATCTTGAATTTCTTGCTTAACCCCTCCAAAATACACACTACTTTTACCTGTGTTTTCTACCAGACCAAAAGCCTGAGAAAACATCTCAAAGCAGGCATATAAATACTTAAAAGACTTAAGCTCACCCCTATAGAACAACAGTAAATCATCAGCAAAACTAAGTTAAATGATTCGTTATGGCTTACATCTTGGATGCTAATAGAATTCAGTATTAAAGTGCAAGGTTTTCATGATCCTGGTGAGGTAATCCATTGCTAGCACAAACAAATAAGGTGATAAGGGATCCCCTTGTCTAACCCCCCCCCCCCCCCAGCATGAAAAGGTGTAATAGATCTATTATTTACTATTATAGAATAAGTAACTGTTGTAACACATTGCATGATCCACTTCACAACAAAGGCTGGAAACTTCAGTTTTACTAAAATCTGCTCCAAAAAACTCCATTTTAAGGATTCATAAGCTTTCTTCATGTCAATCTTGATCATACATCTTTTAGAGATCCTTTTACTCTCATAACATTTCACTAACTCATGACTAAGTATAATGCTATCATTGAGAGCTCCTGGTACAAAGGTTGACTGATTAGGATCCACCAAAGTGCTCATTACTGTCTGCAACCTTGTTGTTATCACCTTAGATATAATCTTGTAGATTGTTGAGCAGCAAGATATAGGTCTATATTCGTCAATAGTTATAGGACACTCCACCTTAGGAATGAGAGTGACTGCGGTACAATTGATAGGCTTATGCATATTGCCAGTCTCAAAAAACTACAACACTGTACTAGTAATATCTTCCCCTACCACTACCCATGCTTTCTTAAAAAACACTGCATTGAAGCCATCATGCCCAGGTGCCTTCAAATCACTTATAGGCTAAAGAGCATTATGAACCTCCTCCTCAGTTACTAGTGCTGCAAGATACATCTGTTGTTCTCTATTTAAGGATTGACCATGCTTCATGATGCTGACATTTACACCAGGCAACCTACTAGCAGATTGTCCCAATAACTCTTTGTAAAAGGTCATTACCTCACTCTCTATAGCCTCTTGTGTATGTACTTTAACACCTAATTTATTAACCAGCCCAGTAATAGTATTTTGAACCATCCTACTCTTCATGTGAGAAAAAAATAGGTTGTGTTAGAGTCACCTAGCTTCAATCATTGCACTCTTGACTTCTATTTTAGTGCACTTTCTTCTATCAAAATCCACTTCTCAAGTTGTCTCACTTTATTTTCCTGCAGTCTATTAGCATCCACTTCTTCAGGATCCCTCATCACCTCTTAAACCCTACTGAGCTGAGATCTCAAGCCAGTTACCTTATCCCTAACCCCTTTAAACTCTGTATTATTTAGTTGTTTAAGGTTAGCTTTTACTCTCTTCAAGTTCAACTAAACTGCCTTCATACTACCCCTTGGACTAATTTCTCATTCCTCCCTTACTTTACTGATAAACTCAGGGTGTTTTTCAATTCAATTGAAAAATCTGAAAGACTTAGTAGCACCACTACTATCTCTTCCTAATTTCAGCTTTAAAGGAGTATGCTCAGAGAAACCACGAATCAATTCATTCACCTCCACTACAGGAATTTACAACATCCATTTAGTATTCACTAATGCTCTATCTATCTTACTACATGTATAACCCTTTTTCCAAGTATATTCCCTTCCTAGCATTTTCAACTCTATCATGCTAGTATTAGTAAGAAAATCATCAAAATTTATAACTTCCATTTCCTGCACTGAGGTACCCCTTGGCCTATTATCACTAGTTAGAATTGCATTAAAATCTCCCATACATAATAGTGGCAGCTGAGTAGTAGTCACCAAACCCCTCAAGTCATTCCACAGAGGTACTCTATCATGGACAGAATGTAGTCCATACACTGCCACAAAGCAGAACACTATAGTACTCCATCTTACTTGCACTTTACTCTAGATTAACTGATCATTTTTTCTCATTACCACATAATCAATCACTTGAGGATCCCATAACAACCATATTCTCCCTTTATTTTAATGCTCATAGTTATCTACATACTACCAGCTAGGAGCAAGTTTTTAAACGACTTTATAGGTTATATTTTCCTTAACTTTGTGTTCTATAAGAGCTATCATAATAACCTTATTTTCTTTCATAAACAACTTAACTTCCATCTCTTTATGATGTTTAGTTATTCCTCTAGTATTCCAAATGGTTAAGTTCATTGAACAGGATTAATATGTATACCTCCAACACCCTTCCTTTGCATCCTTTGATGTAATGACCCTCCAGGTAATTTTTTGTAGTTTCACATTAATTAAATATTTATAACTTTATCATATCCCCCCTAAGTCATTTATGACTTGCAGGAGCTGACAGCTTGGTGATCGAGCAGTTCGTTTGGTTTTAGAGCCAATTTCCTGTTTTGAAGTCTTCGCCGTTCAGATTTGGATACCGGGCCTAAACTTTAGGTAAACTACCTCATATGCCAATTCTAATAGAACGTTTATTTTAGTCTAGGGATACCCTTGATCCGGGGCTCAAGGATTTCGGACTCGTTTTGAGCTATTGGGTGAAATGTGATGAAAACGGCCATTTAGGTATAGGATCCACATTTCATCGAAATGACCCTGGATGGAAATTTTGATTGTGCTGTTGAGTTTGGAATGTCGAATTTGGTAGGTTAATGTAGTTCATTTGCATTCATAGAATTCCAAATGAATCCCGAGAGTGCATCGAAGACTTGGCAAAAACCAAGTCATAGCTGGTGCATGCCTTCAGCTGGAGCAACTAATTAAACGGGCCTTTGGCCTCTTAAGATAAGGTCACTTTAGTGGCTTGGGAACCTATTTAGTGGCTAGCACTGATCCCCGATGGTCCTCATAAGTGGAGACCTTTCCACTTTAGCGAACGCCGCTTAAGCGATATTTTGTCCGCTATAGCGGAGGTTGGCCTGGTCCATAGACCACTTTAGCAGTAGTGTACCTCTTTATCGGCAACCGCTTTAGTGGTATAATAGTTTCTTAAGCGGTATCTGTAGTGCATTTAATCCCCTTTTCACCCTTTTTTCTCTTATTTTCACTAAGTGTTGGGCCATTAAAAGCCAGAGAGAGAGAGAGAGAGAGAGAGAGAAAGAGAAGAGGTGATTCTTAGGAGATCAAGGAAAGTTGGAGAGTTCGTCAAAGCCATTTTTCTCGTCTTAATCTTTATAAGTTCCGTCTAATTTCTCTATAAATTCTTCGTTTTAGGTTTAAATTCCTAATTCATTTATGGGTTGATTTTGGATGTTTTAGAGTTTGCAATTTACCCATTCTCAAGGGTAAATGATCCTTGAGCCTTGAGGGATGTTTTGACGGTTTCAAATTTATGATTCTGCAAGGGGGGCCCATATGATATTCTTAGCTTGAGTTTGGACCCGAAGCATTTATATGCAATACGAGTATCATTATTCTTGTATTAATAAGTAGATTGTTATTTTGATAGCATGGCATCATCCGGAGGCTTCTCAAAAAGGAAAAGCCACAATTTAGCAGACTTTTTTGGGCATTCTTTGGTATCCAAGTAGGCTATCTTACTTATAGATTGATCTTTATTATGGTATTAGTATGATATTGTGCTAGTTTTGTGTTGGAAATTATGGTTTGGTTGCTTAGTTAGTGAAGTTTGATTTATTTGGCCAATTTGTGAGCTGTTTTTGAGGTAGAACCGACCCTTTAACCCTTCCTTTAAGTCAAATGATACTTTTAGGGTTTATTTAGACATGTAATAACTTGTAGGGGAATTTTGAATACTTAGTCATTTTCGGGTAGTAATCGCCTTAGTATGGACTTTCTGGTTTAGAAGGACTTTCTGGTTTAGAAGAGGGCCTCACCGACCCTCTTTTAGGTTGTGCAATATATTTTAACTCCTTTTAGACTTAGGAGGCCTTCATTCACAACATTACAATTAATCTTGAACCTTAGACTACATATCACTTACCTAGTTCTGGGCTAGGCTAGTTATTGTGACTTTACTTAATTATACTGGTACAAGTCCAGCCTTCTACTATTTATTTATGGTACAATTAGACCGGTTCGAGTCTGGCATTTATGATATGGTTATGGTGTTAAAGATCGGTTCAAATTCGGCATCCATGATATTGTTATGGTGTTAAAGATTGGTTTGAGTCCAGCATCCATGATATGGTTATTATGTTAAAGGCCGGTTTGAGTCCGGCATCTATGATATGGTTATGGTGTTAAATACTGGTTCAATTCTGGAACATTATGGTTTATCTATGATATTATGAATCCAGTTCGAGTCTGGTATTGTGATGTATGAACGGTTTCATGGATATGGGAATATTGGTTGGTTATATCATGCTTAGTGTCTATAGATCTCATCTTGATTGTATCCATCGAGCTTATGGGGTCTCGTTTGGGTTAGTCTTCTCTTGTTTTGACCTTCTAGGCTTATGGGGGCCTAGTTAGGTTATAATTAGTTTACTTTAATTTTAGTAGCACATGTTTAATTATTTATTTTCCTGTGTTAGAGCATAATCTCCGGTTCTCCCCTTTCTCCTTGACTTAGCTTACATTTTCGTATTTTATTATGATTTACCTCAGTCGGTCGATGGTACCTACTAAGTGCCCACTATTTTGCTACTCATACTGTATTTCTGCATCCTTTTTTTATGCAGATTCGAGTACTAGCCACCGTCGTTGATATTTCTTCCAGCTTGCTTACAGGATTCGGAGATAGGGTGAGCTTTCATTGTCAGAGCTTATCCACTCTCCATCCTAGATTTTGGGATAGTATTTATATTCGAGACTATTTATATATTGATACTACTAGTACTCTTATTATTTTGAATAGTGGCTCTTGTACTGGCCTTACTAGTTCATGGGATGTTTCTTTTATTCTTCCTCTTTCCCATTTGGTATTTTAGGATCATATTCATATTAATACTGCCTTCAATCTTATTGTATACTTATTTCTTAGTATTTATCTTGTCTTCTGTCGTTTAGCCCATTACTTATTGGTCTAGGCAACGATTTGGCTTACCTACTGGTGGCTTATAGTAGGTGTCATCCTGACTCCAAAAATGGGTAATGACAAATTGGAATCATAGACTAGGTTCACGGGTATTATTGGTACAAGAGCAAGTGTCTAGTGGAGTCCTGTGGATCAGAACAATGACGTTCGTGTCTTATCTATGGGAGGCTATAGGACACATTCTTAAGATGACTTCACTTTCTTTATTTGTTTTGTGCATTGAGGTTGTATTATTTTCTAAGGTTCTCATTGTTTCACTCTTTCACATATGGTCAATACGCATTCTACTACGACTGGCAATGAGGATCCTGACCCTGCCACTAGGGCACCTGCTAGAGGACGTGGCCGACCCAGAGGTCGAGGTCAGTCTAGAGCTGCAGCCCCAGCTAGGGGCCAGGATAGGGAGCCATCACTAGATTTTGATATTGCTCTCGAGCCAAAGATTTTGCCACCCCAGCCATTAGTGGGCCAGGAGGCAGCCTAGGTGCCACCGGGGTTTATTTCTTCTTCATTGCTCAGAGAAGCCTTAGTCCAGTTATTGGGATTGGTTGGTGGTGCACCGTCTGATGGTGCACAGTCTACAGATTAGAGTGGTATAGATGCAGGGGTGTAGCCTGTAGGTGCGGCTCCAAGAGTTGAGATCCCTACAGCACTGGTAGTTGTTCAGTTGGTAACCGCCCAGCCTTCTATGTCTATTGAAGAGCAGAAGACATTGGGTAAATTTCTGAGATTGACTCCACTAAGGTATACAGGGGCTCCAGGCGAGGATGCATTTGAGTTCTTGAATGCGTGCGAGGATAGGATCTATAATTTGGGCCTAGTTGAGGCTTGTGGGGTTGACTACACCACTGTTCAATTGGACTCGGCAGCTAGACATAGGTGGATAGGTTATCTTAATTCAAATCCAGCTGGATCTCCCCCATGGCATGGACTCAGTTCTCTGAGGCTTTCTTGGAAAAGTTTATGCCTCACAGATATCGTAAGTGCCTGATGCATTAGTTCACCTGCTTACAGCAAGGTTCTATGTCAGTGGTTGAGTATGAGGTATGGTTCTACAAGTTGTTCAGACATGCTACTTCGATTTTGACTATCAAGTATGAGAGGATTCAGTGTTATGTTACGGGACTGAGACTTTCTCTTCTCATGTCTACTCAAAGTTTGGTTGCTGCTGGTAGGTCTTTCATTAATATTTTTGATTATGCCCAGACTATAAAGGAGATGCATCGCGAAGCCCAAAGGGATAGTGATAAACGACCACATTATTAGGGCAGTTTTAGTGGGGGCCATAGTGGCTCGCAGTCTAGAGGCAGAGGTTCTAATGGTAGGTACCCTCCACGTCAGTCTTTTAAGCCCAGGGTCAGTCTAGTAGGCCAGTTCATACAGCACTCTAGATTACTAACGGAGGTAAGTTTAGCTTCAGTAATTATCCTGGCCCAAGTAGTGGTCAGTCTTCAAGGGGTGTACATTCTGGATCTTCTAGCCGAGGTGACTATTCTGGGTCAGTAGAACCTTTTGGGCAGAGTGGTATTTCTTAGCCTTGCTATACTTGTGGAATGATTGGTCATTTCGCTAGGGAGTGTACCCGGTATAAGATGATTCAGCCTCCAGCTCAGAGTGTTCAGCCAATCAGATCTGTGCTACCTCCAGCTAGATGTGGTGCTCAGGGTCGCAAAGGTAGCCCCCAGGGTTCTCGAGGAGGTTCTCAGGCAAGTAGGACCGGTGGTAGTCAGAAGCCCATCAAGGTGGCGGGAAAGGTCATTTATGTGTTGTACCTGGTAGGCCAGAGGTAGAATCTTCGAATATTATTATTACAGGTATAATTTTAGTGTGCTGTCAGCTGGTTGTTACTTTATTTGATCAAGGATCCACTTATTCATATGTTTCTGCTTATTATGCACCATAGTTAAAGTTATCTTAGGAGTCTTTAGCTGTGCCATTGTGTGTATCCACTCCTGTGGGTGATTCTTTAGAAGTAGATCAGGTATATAGATCATGTGTTGTGACCGTTCAAGAGTTTGATACTCGGGCTGATCATATTGTGTTAGACATGGTGGACTTTGATGTAATTCTGGGCATGGAATGGTTATCCCCTTATCATATAGTTTTGGATTTTTTAGCCAATACCATTACATTGGCCATGCCTGTCGTACCCTCAATTGTATTATAGGGTTCTTTTAGCCATGCGCCGACGGGGATTATTTTTTATGTTCGGTATAGGAGATTGGTGTCAAGGAGTTGTCAGTCTTATCTTGCTTATATCTGTAATGTCCGCACGGAGAGTCATTCACTTGATTTTATTCCTATAGTCTGTGACTTTTCTGATGTTTTCCCTACCGACCTACCTAGCCTTCCTCCTAAGCGTGATATTGAGTTATTTATTAATGTTGAGCCTGGTACCCAACTTATTTCTATGGCACCTTACCATATGGCTCTTGCTGATCTTAGGGAGCTGAATTCTCAACTCCAGGATTTATTGGGTAAGGGTTTTATAAGGACAAGTGTATCGCCTTGGAGTACTCCTATCTTACTTGTGAAGAAAAAGGATGGTTTTATGAGTATGTGTATTGACTATAGGCAATTGAATAGGGTGACTATGAAGAATAAGTATCCTATGCCTCACACTGACAATTTATTTGACCAGCTTCAGGGTGCGGCAATTTTTTCTAATATTGACTTGAGATTGGATTACCATCAGTTGATGATTCGGGTTGAGGACATCCCTAAGATAGCCTTCAGGACTTGATATTGCCATTATGAGTTCTTGGTGATGTATTTGAGTTGACCAATGCCCCAGCAGTGTTTATGGATTTGATGAATCAAGTTTTCAGGCCCTATTTGGACTCCTTTGTGATTGTTTTCATTGATGAAATATTGTTATATTCGAGGAGTAGGGAGGAGCATGACCAATATTTGAGGATTGTGCTTCAGACTTTGAGAGATCACAGGCTTTATGCCAAATTCTCAAAGTATGAGTTTTGGCTCAATTTTGTTATATTCTTACGTTATATGGTGTCTAAGCATGGCATTATGGTGGATCCAGTGAAGATAGAGGCTATTTGTGATTGGGCCAGACCTACATCTCCAATAGAGGTTCATAGCTTTATTGGTTTGCCAGGTTACTACAGATGATTTGTTGAGGGTTTTGCTTCTATTGCATTGCCTATGACTAGGTTTACTAGGAAGGAGGTTCCTTTTTAGTAGTCCATTGAGTGTGAGTTGAGCTTTTAGAAGCTCAAGGAGATGCTCACTTTAGCTCCCATATTGACTCTTCATATTGAGGTCGAGGGGTATACAGTTTATTGTGATGTTTTTGATGTTGGTTTAGGTTGTGTTCTGATGCAGCAGGGCCGAGTAATTTCATATGCGTCGAGGCAGCTTAAGGTTCATGAGCGCAACTACCCCACCCATGACTTGGAGTTGGTGGCGATAGTTTTTGCGCTTAAGATTTGGAGGCACTACTTGTATGGGGTTCATTGCGAGATCTACACTGACCATCATAGTCTTCAACTCTTTATGACTCAGAGAGAGCTAAATTCTAGATAGCGCAGATGGATTGAGTTGCTGAAGGACTATGACATCTCTATTCTTTACCATACGGGCAAGGCAAACTTGGTAGTGAATGCCTTGAGCCGGAAGGCGGTGAGTATGGGTAGTTTGGCCTCTATTTCCGTTTCAAAGTGGCCATTGGCTTGGGACATTCAGTCCTTAGCTAACTTGATGGTTTGACTTGATGTCTCAGACCCAAAAGGATTCTTACTAGTGTGGAGGCTAGATCTACCTTACTTGAGCAGATTTGGAGTCGCCACTTTGAGGACAGTAGACTTTGTGTCCTTCGTGATCAAATTCTGAGGGTGAGTCCAGTCAGGCTACCCTAGATTCAAAGGGTATTCTGAGATTCGATAGCCGCATTTGTGTTCTGAGGGTTGGAAACTTGATTCAGTTGATATTATAGGAGGCTCATAGCTACAAATATTTTATTCACCCTAGGATAGATAAGATATATAGAGACTTGAGACAGCATTACTGGTGGAGTGGAATAAAGAGAGATATAGAGTACTTTGTAGTTCGTTACCTATGTTGTCAGCAGGTAAAGGCGGAGCATCAGAGACCGGGTGGATTACTTCAGAGGCTACCCATTCCTGAGTGGAAATAGAAACGTATTACTATAGACTTTGTGACTGGTTTGCCTCATACTTCCCGTGGTTTTGATAGTATTTAGGTCATAGTAGATCGATTTACCAAATTGACTCATTTCATCCCGATTCAGGTTTCCTTATGTACCGAGAGGTTAGCTCGTATCTATGTTTATGAGATAGTTTGCCTTTATGAGTGCCAGTGTCCATTATTTTAGATAGAGGCTTTATGTTCACTTCTAGCTTCTGGCGGACTTTTTAGGAGGAGTTAGGCACTCAGGTTGATCTTAGCACCGCATTCCATCCTAAGACCGATAGACAGTAGGAGCGGACTATTCAAGTCTTGAAGGGCATGCTCCACGCTTGTGTGATGGACTTTGGAAGTCAGTGGGAGTAGCACTTATCCTTAGGAGAGTTCGCTTATAATAACAACTACCATTCGAGTATTGAGATGGCACCATTTGAGGAATTATATGGTAGGCATTGTTCGTCTTCGATTGTCTAGTTTGAGACTTCAGAGATTAGTTCCCATGGTACTGACCTTCTTCGTGAGTCGTTGGATAGGATGAAGGTGATCCAAGATAGGTTGAGGGCAGCCCAGAGTAGGCAGAAGAGCTACGTTGATCATAGACTTCGTACCTTAATGTTTGGAGTTGGCGACCAGGTTATCCTTTGTGTATCTCCCATAAAGGGCGTAATGAGGTTCGGGAGGAAAGGTAAGCTCAGGCCTAGGTATATTGGTCCATTCAAGATACTTTGGATGGTTAGGGAGGTAGCTTATGAATTGGCCTTGCCCCCAAACTTCTCAGTTGTTCATCCAGTTTTCCATGTCTCTATGCTGCGATGTTACATCATGGATAAGTAGCATGTACTTCGGTGGGACACGATTCATTTGGATGAGAGGTTGACATTCGTGGAGAAGACAGTCATTATTTTAGCCAGGGATGTCAGACGGTTATGCTCTAGAGAGATTCTAGTGGTTAAGGCTCAGTGGAGGCACCGCCCAGTTGAGAAGGCTACCTGGGAGATCAAGAATGATATGTGAACCCAGTATCCCAACTTTTTCAAGCCTTCAGGTACTTCTTTACCCTTTACTTTGGCGGACGAAAGTCCTTTTAGTAGTGGACATTATAATGACCCTCCAATTTATTTTCTATAGTTCCACATTATTTCAGCATTTAGAGTTTTCCCATATCTTCCCCAAGTCATTTATGACTTGCTGGATCTGGCAGTTTGGTGACCGGGTAGTTCGTTTGGTTAGTAGAGCCAATTCTCTGTTTTGAAGTCTTCATTGTTCAAATTTGGCTACCGGGCCTAAACATCAGGTAAACGACCTCGTATGCCAATTCTGACAGTTTCATCAGCTCCAAAACATTGATTTTAGGCTTGGGGACCCTTGGTCTAGGTCCCGATGCTTTTGGACTCGTTTTGGGATATTGGGTAAAATGTGATGAAAATGGTCATTTGGGTGGGAGACCCACATTTCATTGAAATGACCCCGGATGGAAATTTTGATTGCGCCGTTGAGTACAGAATGTTTAATTTGGCAGGGTAGCATAGTTTGTTTGCATTTACGGGAATCCAAACGAATCCCAAGGGTGCATCGGAGACTTGGCAAAAACCAAGTCATAGCTGGTGCAACCGCTTAAGAGGGCCTTTGGCCACATAAGCGGAGGTCGCTTTAGCGACCTGAACACCATTTTAGCGGCTAGCACCGGTCCCCGTTGGTCCTCATAAGCAGAGACCTTACCGCTTTAGCGGACACCACTTAAATGATGTTTGATCCGCTTTAACAGAGGTCGTTCTGGTCCATGGACCACTTTAGCGGTAGTGTGCCATTTTAGCGGTTGAGTGGCCACTTAAGCGGCACCTGCAGTATATTTAATCCACTTTTCACTCATTTTTCTCTCATTTTCTCTAAGTGTTGGGCATTATAAGCCCTAAAGAGAGAGAGAGAGAGAGAGAGAGAAGGGGTATCAAGGGATGTTGGAGAGTTCGTCAAAGCCATTTTCCTCGTCTTAATCCATGTAAGTTTCGTCTAATTTCTCGATAAATTCTTCGTTTTATGTTTAAATCCATAATTCATTTATGGGTTGATGGGATGTTTTGGAGCTTGGAATTTACCCATTCTCGAGGGTAAATGATCCTTGAGCCTTGAGGGACATTTTGACAGTTTCAAATTTATGATTCCATTAGCTGGCCCCACATGGGATTTTTAGCTCAATTTTAGACCCGAAGCATTTATATGCAATACGGGTATCATTATTCTTGTATAAATGAGTAGATTGTTATTTTGATAGTGTGGCGTCATACGGAGGCTTCTCGAAAAGGAAAAGCCCTAATTTAGCGGACTTTTTTGGACATTCTTTGACGTCCAGGTAGGCTAGGCTTATCTTACTTGTAGATTGAGCTTTATTATAGTATTAGTATGATATTGTGCTAGTTTTGGGTTTGAAATTATGGTTTGGTTGCTTATTTAGTGAAGTTTGATTTATTTGGCCGATTTGTGAGCCGTTTTGGAGGTAGACCCTTTTACTCTTCTTTTAAGTCAAATGATGCTTTTAGGATTTATTTAGACTTATGTAATAACTTGTAGGGGAATTTTGGAGACTTGGTCATTTTTGGGTAGTAATCACCTTAGCATGAACTTTTGATTTTAAAAGCGGGCCCCGCCGGCCCTCTTTTAGGTTGTGCAATCTCTTTTAACTCCTTGTAGACTTAGGAGGCCTTCGTTCGCAACATTAATGTTAATCTTGAACCTTAAACTATATAGCATTTACCTATTTTGGGGCTAGGCTAGTTATCAGTCCGGCCTTCTACTATTTATTTATAGTATAATTAGACCCGTTCGAGTCTGGCATCTATGATATGGTTATGGTGTTAAAGACCGATTCGAATCCGGTATCCATGATATTGTTATGATGTTAAACACTGATTCGAGTCCGACATCTATGATATGGTTATGCTGTTAAAGACCGGTTAGAGTCCGGCACTTTATGGTATATCTATGATATTGTGAATCTAGTTCAAGTCCGGTATTGCATAGTACCAACAGCTTCACGGATATGGGATTATTGGTTTGTTATATTATGCTTAGTGTCTATAGATCTCTTCTTGATTGTATCCATCGAGCTTATGGGGGCTCGTTTGGGTTAGTCTTTTATTGTTTGCACCTTCTAGGCTTATGGGGGCCTAGTTAGGTTATAATTAGTTTACTTTAATTTTGGTATTGCGTGTTTAATTATTTATTTTTCTATGTTGGAGTATAATCTTAGGTTTGCCCCTTTCTCCTTGACTTAGATTACATTCTCGCATTTTATTATGCTTTTATTATGATTTAGCTCAGTCGTCCGATTATGCCTACTGAGTACCCGTTGTTTTGGTACTCATACTGCACTTCTGCATCCTTTTCTGATGCAGAGCCGTGTACTAGCCGTCATCGCTGATATTCCTTCCAGTTTGCTTACAGGATCCAGAGATAGGGTGAGCTTTCAGAGCTGGAGCTGATCCCCTCTCCTTCCTAGATTTTGAAATAGTCTTTACATTCGAGACTATCTGTATATTGATACTGCTAGTACTGTTATTATTTTGATTAGTGGCTCTTGTACTGGCCTTACTAAGTCATAGGATGTTTCTTTTGTTCTTCCTCTTTTTCGTTTGGTATTTTTAGGATCGTATTCATATTTATACCGCCTTCAATCTTATTGTATGCTTATTTCCCGGTATTTATCCTGTCTTCGGCCATTTATCCCATTAATTATCATTCTGGGCTATAATTTGGCTTACCTACTGGTGGTTTATGGTAGGTGTCATCATGACTCCAAAAATGGGTCGTAACATTTGACTAGCATCCTTGTCAGGCAATTCCTGATCCTTTGAAGCAAAAGTTTCAAAACCATTTGTAACCTGCACCTGTGGTATAGGTTGAACCCCCACATTTTTAGTTGTTGACTTAGGTTCAACTTGCTGCCAAAGTTCCTCCCTTTTCTCCAACTGCACTTCTTTAGTTTGAGGCTCAGATTCAGCAATGTGTTAGGAAGTGCCTGCTGGTGCAGGATTAACAGGTTCCCCCTACCATTTTGTCACCATTCGAGGTGCACCTTTCCCTCTATTTCCATCCTTATTATGACATTTATGGCCTACTTGTATATATTTAGTACAATACTCTGGTATCCACTCATATTTGACCACTTGTTCAAACATCCTACCATAAGGATCTTCAACTTTAATCTTCTGCGGTAAATCTCTGGCTACATCCATCTCAATAAGCACATGAGCAAAAGATATACGATCCATCTATGTAGTACATTTATCAGCATTTAGAGGTACCCCTAATACACTGTTAATTTTACTCAAAGAGTCTATATGCCAACAGTTTAGAGGTAGATTAGGATATTTTACCCAAATTGGTACTGTCTGCAAAACTTTTCTAATAAAATCAAAATCTGCACTTCACACTTTGACTATAATTGGTCAATTACGGAGCACATGAGGCTCTGAGTACAACATCTCATTTCGATCATCCATGCTAGCAAATTTCGCTAAAAAATAGTCACGTTATGATAGTACACCTTAGGATTACTAACAGTATTCACTTGAGTAGCTATATATCAGTCCATCACAGCTATAGTAGGGTAATCCCCAACAACATACATGATAAGAGCGTGCTTCCACTCCTCTGTAGCTCGATTAACTTCCTTCTTTTTCAATTCAAGCACCTTTTGACCATTCTTCACAACAGGAGATCTACATAGCTTAGATTCATTGTGAATAATCTCCATGATATTAATTCTTAATTAGTTTTTTGCCTTTTATGATAAGTAGTATAGATAATAAACCAAACATTGAGATCTTATAGCTTGATTAGATAATTTAAACTAGTTTATTTTGGTAGATAGTTAACTATAATTCCCTGTGGATTCCATATCTGATTGCTTGCAATCACTATATTACTTAATGATCATGTACACTACCGTGTGTTGTGGGAGGCAGCAACCAACAAACTTTGATATATTACAACATATTCCCTATTTTGTCTCACAGGATCAGAATGAGTTTCTAACAAAGTTACCAAGCTTGGAAGAGTTAAAACAAGTAGTACAGGGCCTAATGGACACATCACAAGTGGTCCAGATGACTTCTTTTGACACTTCTTTCAAACTCATTAAAGCAATAATACGGGAAAATGTCACTAAGCCGGTTAGAGCTTTCTTTTGTTGTCAATAATTACTTAGGTTTATCACTCATAAAAACATAGTATTTATAACTAAAAAAAAGATTTTATATCTTTCATAGACCTAAGAACTATAAGTCTAAGTACTTTGTCAACAAAGTTATCTCTAGAATACTGCATGAGAAGATAATCATAGTGTTTCCAACCTTGATATCCACTAATCAAACTTGTTTGTAAAAGGGAGAAGAATAGTTGAAACTATCCTTTTGGCTTAAATAATTATCAGGGATACAAACAAGAGGAACAAATTGCACAATGTAGTTTCCAAACTTTATATGGCAAAGTCATATGATAGTGTCCTAGATATCTTGACCATGGTATTGAGATAGTTTGAGTTTTTAGAATTGCTGATTGATATTGTATGGAGACTAGTCTCAAATAACTAGAATTCTCTTTTGGTGAATAGGCCATGGTTTCTTTAAATCCTCTAGTGGATTGAATAAATTGGTCCTATATTAGAAAAAAATGGGTTCGGATCTCCTACTTTATTCATAATTGCAACTTAAGTTCAGTCTAGGGGACTCAATAAACTACATGAAGATGTTGACTTTAAGGGGTATGGACTTCCTATGTTGAACCCACAGATTAATTAATTATCTTATGCAGATGATACCATCTTGTTCTGCTCAGCTTAACCAAAGTCAACGAGGAAAATAGGTCCTTAGCAACTATGAAGACATATCAGTAATTCAAAAAGTTCCTTCTATGTTCATGAAAAAATGCCAGCTTATCAGTAACAACATAAAGAGGAAATTTTGGCATAAGAAAAGTTTCTTTTATATGCACTTAATTGGGATGTCCAGTTTTTTATGGAAGGAAACCGATTGTATCCTTTTAAGAATAGGTGAAGAAAGTGATAGAAAAGGTGATGTCCTGACATGAAAGATTTTTATCCTTTGAAAGTATTTATATCCTTATTTCTCATGTACACCAAATTATGCCAGTCTCCCTCCAATCAACTATCACTATAACAAAAACAGCTTTTGGCTGCAATAATATACACTTTAATATAGAGTGCTAAAGGTATTTCTAATATTAGTTTGTTGTCATTAGATTCAATCTCACAATAGGTTTTAGGGGCACTAACAAAGAGTGTTAAAATATAATTGTCACTAGTAATTGCCTCTAAAAAATGTACAAACACTTCAGGATCATCTATCTAAGGACATGGCGCAATACTTAATGGAGAGCATTAGTCCACAGTTCATAAATGTAAACAATGATAAAAAATAGTGGATGTGTAATATAGTAAAGTTAGCATTGGAGGAGTTTTGACCAAAATAGGCTATTATTTAAATCAATTCACCAAAATAGTATTTTTTTTTTTGAAACTGTACAAAACTAGTATAAACGTACTTGACAGTAACGTATTAGGCTATATTTTATTTTTAAAAAATCAACTGACCAAAAAGAATGCTGACGGCGTTAAAGTAGGAATCGTTACAGTCAGTAACATTTTTGGCTATAAAATTTTACTGTCAATAATAAGACTCTGCAATTCTGTCACCTCAGAATTTTTGTACAGAATCTGTTGTTAAAGTCATTATTACAAATCACGTTTTAAGCCTAAAACATTACTCTAAGTAACAATTCTATCGAATCAGAATATTCTTAAAAACAACTTTACATATATATATATAATGATTATACATTCGATTTAAAAACAAAACTCACACACCTAAATTCTAATCATCTTTACATATATTTAATGTTTAATAAGTGTATAATCAATATATATACGGATTAGTATAATTTTATATTTGATAAAGAAATTTGAAAATAATAATAATTTAAGTAACTTTTCTTTAAGAATGTGTAGAGAGGCAATTAGGACTTCTGATCAAGTTCATCAGAAATTGCTAATTGGACCACATAGGCCAATAATAAATGAGTAATATCATAATCTTAAATCATGTACATACAATATTTTTGAATTTCAAAAGTATTCATATTTGTAGGGTAAAAAAATATTTTTTATTCAACGTATGACCGTAGAAGAATAAATCAACGACTCATATTGGTGTTGCATTTGAGAGTGATTGAGTGTTCATTCGATTCACTTTATATATCCGATCAATCAAACCTATTCTTGAATATGATCCAACAAGTAATTCCCTCTCCGAAAAAGAGAGTCATTACACATAAATATTCCTAACATTTAGTTCTAGTCAAATAACTTCATATATTTTTGGAAGGCAAACATACTCTTCGGTACTTCAACTTCCCCCAAATAATGATCAATATATTCCAACGGGACGGACTGTCACCCGAAGCCGTTGAGGCCCGAGAGAACCAATCTTTACTCATGTACACTCATACGCATGTCTCTATGTGAACATCATTATATATCATGCAACTATATGGAAGTCATGGAAATATATGCTATATATATATATATATATATATATAAAACTTGGCCGTTAGGGCCATCAAGTCAAAATGGACATGCAACTCTTACAATTATTCTCCCACATAATTCTACAAAGCCTCTAACAGGTACATGTACATAACCAACCTACAGTCGGGACAAGTCCCCGCTTTATACAACATTTACCATTCCAAAACCAAAACCAAAGTACACATGAGACTTGGGAAGCCCTGAACCAACTGGAGCTCACCAATGACTGGCAAATGATCCGCAACCTATTGTGGAGGTCTACTAGCACCTGTACCTGCAGCAAGTAAGGTAAGTCCCCCCAACAGGGTTAGTACGGGGAATGTATTGAGTATGTAAGGCTATAAGAAACTACATCATACATAAGGATGTCAATGAAATAAAATATGAGAGAATAGCCCATGTGGATAAACCATCGTTTTATATGTGGAAACATGTACATTGCTTTTGTTATTGTTATTTTAGATCACTCAATCATATCCTTATTATTCATATGCTATCTATCATATATACCTTCATTCAAGAGAATTACCTTCACTCAAGAGACTTGCCTCCAAGAGATTGTCTTTATTCAATAGATTCTTCTATTCAAGAGATTCTTTCTATTCAAGGGATTCTTTCTATTCAAGATATTCGTTCTATTCAAGAGATTCTTCTTTTATTTAGATTCTTCTTTTCTTTTATGCTCATCATCATTATTATTAGTCATCCACTCTATCGGGGGTCATAATATAACATTTATCCACCTTGTAGGTGGGTTATAATATACTATCGATCATCCACCTTATAGGTGGGTAATAATATAATACCGATCATCCACCTTATAGGTGGGTTATAATATAATACCGATCATCCACCTTATCAGTGGGGAATAATAAAATATCGCTCATCCACCTTATTAGTGGGGCATAATATATATATATATATATATATAGATAGATAGATAGATAGATAGATAGATAGATAGATAGATAGATATAGATATATATATATAGATATAGATAGATAGATATATATATATATATTTACACACATTTCTTCATTTCTTACTTGTGAGAGATTGATACTTTTACTTGTGAGAGATTGATAAGCTCACTCATGAGAGATTAATACATTCACTTACGAGATATTGTTATATTTGTAGTCATAACCTTATTGGAAGCTTTGGAACATAATATTATTGGGACTTTGGAACCAGTCCATAATTATGTAACACATGAGCAACAATGACTAATGAATGAGGAATATGGTACTTAACAATAGATAACAACCTAAAATGAGATACCTTTGGACATTTCGGAATGAACTAGTACAACATCAATGTGAACACTATGAGCTGCAGAAGGATACGGAAAGAGTAACCTTACATACCTTATCTTCCCAATATGAATACACAATCCAATATGTGAGTACAATAATTCATCTCCTTCCTTAAGTTTCACTCTACATCACAAGTACATAACGGAACTTACGTTAACAACCAACTTCCTTACAAGAGCACAAGACAACAATGAGTTACATGTTTGTCTTATAACGTCATTTCACCCTTCCCAATACCATTCACGGAATTGTCATACCAACAATACCACAACATTCTACTCATTGACAACAACATCATAAACCAATAGCATTTCAATACCAAGTTCCTCGTTTACACTTTCTCATTAACACCACATCACAATTAATCCATCAAGCCACCTCAATACATTTCATAATTAAAATTCCATAATTTACACATATAGAAAAATAACAAGTTAAGGACATAACCACACCATACATGATGATATTTCATTCATACCATACACTTTCACCAAAACCTCAAGTCCTTTTTCAAGTTTAATTCACAAGGATGCACATCTTTTACCAAAAAAACAAAAGTGCACTATTCAACACTTTTAGACATAGCCATCATGATATACATATGCTCTCATGCATATAATATAGTAAAACATAAGATTAAATACTTACCCAAGCTTGAGAGATAATGATCTTGTCCAACAATTGTAGTTGCTTTAGGGTTATTAGGTTTTGAGTTGAGAGAAAATATCTCTTTTTGGTTTCTTGGAAAAGTCTAGAAATACATGTGTGTTTGAGTGATTAAAATCTGATTTTTGGGGCCTTTATATAGACCTCAAGTCATCCTTAGCCACACTTGGTCCAATAATAACATGTTTACTTGGTCAATGGCAAGAATGGGTCATTTGACCCATTGGGCCATGTCTTGTGGCCTCTTTTTGGGCCTCAAATTGAGCCCAATAACACATGTCAACTTAGCCCACCAAATTCAATGTGTAATCCATCATATATCTCATGTTTAAATAATTCCATAAACTTCACGACAATATTCAACTCACGAGACTCATATTCGTAGCCTCAATCTCCAAATAAGAAATTCTAGCCACTTATGGCTTAATTAAACATAAAAGGTAAAAACGTAATTTTGATGCGAACATCGTCCAAGCGTAGTCCCACCAAGATGGAATAATTATATAATAACCCAAGAATCACATTTATAGGCTCATGGTTGGAGAATAAATTCAGCAAAAAGCGGCCCGGCACGGCCCCCGGCGCCCCTAGGACTTAGAAAATTTTCAGCATTTGAAAGGTGTGCAGGGGCGGCCTGGCACACTTCCTGGCGAGCCCCCTTGCTGCCTGTGGTCTGAAAATTTCAGCCTAGAGCGGCCTAGCACGCCCCTGGGCACGCCTGGCCCAAAAGTTTTTTAAAAATTCCTTTCTTCGACTTTTCATTGCAGATTTGGTTAGATACTTCAAGTTATAATCTTTAGCTTGCCTCTTGTCTTTATGAACTTTTATTTAGGAGTCATTCAAGCTTCATTTATCGCTCCTAAAATGTTCCAAAAAGTATCCAACTCCTCATACAAGAGTCTAAACACATTGACTAGTACAATATCAAATGTTCCATCCCAAACCACTACAACATACGTACGTAGTGCTCGCAAAGCTAAGGTTTATAACTACACCCTAGGTCAGCAATCAATAAAATTAGGGTTGGGAATGTACGGGGTGTTACATCCTTCCCCCTTAGAAATATTCTTCCTCGAATGTTAGTAACATTATCTTATTGACACAAATTTCAGTAGAAGTGAATCCTCCATGTTATCATATGCACATATATGTATAGAAACTTACTTATTATTACTCCAATTCCGTACCTTGAACTTTTTCTTTCGTCTACAACAAATCTGAGTACTTTAGCTTGCATTATTTCTTTAGTTTCCCATGTCATTTCCTCTACCTGTTGATCCTCCAATAGTTCCTTTACGAAAGCTACTTCTTCATTCTTAATCCCTTCACTTATCAATCTAGAATAACAATAGGTAACAATAAGAACCTTTTCATATTTGAGATCCTCCGTAATTGTACATCTCCACTAGCAACAATACGAGATGGATCCCCTATATACTTTCAAAGAATCGAACATGGAGTGTCGAATGAACTGTGGAGAGTTCTTGGGGTAGTGCTAATTTATGTACCACCTACCCAAATCTTTGGGTAACCTCATTTGGCACTTTATGTAGGCCAACTTCCCTATAAGGCTTCGTAAGACGCCTTTTTGATACTTAATTGATAGCCATTATTGTAGACAAATTCAACAAGAGGTAAATCTGTGATGGAATTCATGTCAATCATGTCCCATTTCCAAATTGGAAGATTGATACTTTGCATATATCTTCCAGGTTTCCGATGCTCTACTCTTATTTGTTGACCATTTAGACATCGAGCTACAAGTTCGGCCATGTTCTTTTCATATAACCTTACCAATACATCTTTTCCAAACCATGGTACATTTGGTTACTTTTGAATGAAAAGAATTTCGTGATTGATGTGCTTCTGTCTTAATTCATTTACTTAATTCATGTATAACCAATGCACATAATCTACCTTGACGTTAAGGTCCTCCCTCAAACTCAACTATCTTTGTCGAACTTGGCTGTACAATTTTTTTTTCAATTGAAATAAAATAGAATTTGCACATTGTGTTTTTTTTTTCACCTCTACTATAAGTGAAGAATCTGCCACATTTTACATTATAATTCTTCCATCTGGAGTTTCAAAAGATGAACTCCCATACAAATAGTGGCGCCATATTCTAAAGTAAATATCACGACTGCTAACTCAAGATCATGTAGAATAATTTCTCTCATGTGAACACAACTGTTGTGAGGCATACCCTTTTGTGCCTCCGGGAAGCACTAATACACGTTCAGTTCTTGGAAACTCTTCTCACACGCATCATTCCATGGAAACTGGGTTGCTTTGTGTGTTAACATTGTCAAAGGTGTTGAAATGGAAGAAAACTCTTTAATAAATTTTCTGTAATAACCTGTCAACCAAAGGAAGCTACGAATTTTCGTAGGCGTCGTAGGCCTTGGCCAATTCTTCACCGCTTCTATCCTTTGTTTATCAATCTTTATTCCTTCATCTGTTACAATATAACCCAAGAATGGTACTAATTTTAACCAACCTCACATTTAGAGAACTTCGCATATCGCTTATGGTCACAAAGAATTCGTAACACTTGTCGCAAGTGATTAGGATGGCTCTCTTGTGATCTTGAATATCATCTCTAAACATGGACTCAAACACACCTAACAATGGCTCAAACACCCTATTAATTAAACCCATAAAAACTACAGGTGCATTCGCTAGCCCAATTGACATACTAAGAATTCATAATAACCATACCGTGTTCGTAATGCTGTCTTGGGTATATCATCATTATTCATGTTTTTTTTTCTAACCTCATAATTGATCAAACAAATTATCAACTCTGGGAGGGAATATTTAGATAATTGTCACCTCATTCAGTCGCCGATAGTCGACACACATTCTCAACGTACTGTCTTTCCTTCGTACAATTAACACTGGTGTATTCCAAGGTGACGTACTAGGTCTTATGAATCCCTTGTTCATCACATCTTTTAATTTTTTTTTTTATTCTACTTCCCATAACTTTGCTGGGGCCATGTTGTACAAGGAAATAAAATAGGTTGAGTGCATGACATCACGTCAATACCAACTCATACTTTGAGGGATTCATTTACCACTGGAACCGATTGAAGAGTTGGTGGTTCCACATTAGTATCTTTCACTCTTACTAAGTGACATATGTACCCCTTAGAGTATCATTTTTTTTTTGCCTTAAGATAGGAAATAAAGCTACCTCTCGGTGCTCCGACATTACCCTTCTATGCCCCCCCCCCCCTAAATATTTACTATACAGTTACGATATACTCTTTTTGTTTCGCTCGATTCACTAACTAATGTAAATACTTCACTTGGCTTAACTAATAATTCTGGTGTCCTTTCAAATTCGTTTTGCAGCAATCAATGAAGTAACATTTGATGGGGGAAATCTAGATCAATCAATGCATATGCCTCATAAATATATATATATATATATGAGTAGGGTACCTGTATCTACATCGGGAGAAGTCTCCGAGTTCTGTCGATCTACTAAGGCATGGGTACGGTTCTGAACTTCCCTAGCATTAACTGCTCCTCTAGCACCTCTACCATGACCAACCAGCTTTACACCTGACAATGATAACGCAACGGCTGACCCCGTAAGTTATGTCATACTACTCGTACCCCTCTATGGGCAGTCTCTCTTCTTATGCCCTGACCTACCACACCAGAAGCAAACATTCATTTCAAACCAACATTCTCCAGAATGAAACTTCCCGCAACACTGGCACAGCTGACGAGAAGATCTCGATTGTCCCATATTTCTTTGTTCTCGATATCCCACTGTCTGTGAACCCCAAGTCCCACTACTTTGCCCAGCTTTACCGCCTCTAAACCCACGAAATTGAGATAGATTACCTGCTATCCAGTTAGAAAATGATAGTCTAGGCGGTCTAGGAAAAATTGGAGGCCTAAATTCTCCTTGGGACACTATGAACTATCCCATAGGTCTTGCCCTCTTTGACGACCCTTCTTCAACTTCGTGTGCCCTTCGCCTTTGCCTCTGATCCTCCATTTTCTGTGCAAAGGCTTGTATTCTTGCTATATCTATGTCTCTATTTAACGTAGCAATAGTACAGTCCCTCACCAAATATGGCTCCAATTTACTCACATACCGATGGATTCTGTCGGCCATTGTGGCCACTACATTTGGAGCATATCTAACCAAAGAATTAAACTGCAGACTGTATTTCCTAACACTCATGTTCCCCTGACGGAGATTTAAAAACTGATTCACACGAGCCTCTCGAATCTCATATGGGAGGTAATGATCAAGAAATGTTGTTTTGAATTCCTCCCAATTAGCTGGATTTGTACCAATACCCCTCGATCATTTCTAATCTTCATACCATAATATAGCTTTTCCTTTCAATCTATAGGCTGCAAGTTCCACTATTTCTATACCTGTCACATGCATAACCTCTAGAGGTCTTTGAATTTGGTCCATGAAGTCCTGTGGATCTTCATTCAAATCCAATCCGGTAAAGGTCGGAGGATCCAATTTCAGAAAATCATGTGTCCTCCGACTAGCTGCCCTATCTATATCATCATTCCTTATCATTGGACCAATTTGTGCTTGATTCCATGCAACAACTATACGAGTCAACATTTGCACTACATTGCTTAGATCCCACACAGTATCATTAACAGGTGTTTCGGCAGGTTCTTCTCTCCTTCCCAGCTCTTCTGGAGCTAGAAAAGTAGGGGGAGCCTGCGTCGCGAACTCAGTTTCAACTCCGCCCTGACTAGCTTAGTCAGGTGGTGATTTACTAGTTCCTTCTCCCGCTTACATCTCTACCTTCTTATCTTTTCCCCTATCTTGTCTTGTAATCGGCATTTTACTATAACAAAGAAAAATCAATTTCAAGGGTCAGATATGATTCCAACTACGGCATTGGCTCTATTGCACGATCTAAAAATGAAGAAAGGAAACAACTCTTAAATGTCCCATATCCTCCTACTTATAAATGTGGTGCGCAATACATCCATAAGCAAGACTCTACTCAGACACGGCTTTGTAGACACCCTTAGGATGACTTGCTTTGATACCACATTTTTCACGCCCCAAATTCCAACGGGACGGACTGGCACCCGAAGCTGTTGAGGTCTGAGAGAACCAATCTTTACTCATGTACACTCATACGCATGTCCCTATGTGAACATCATTATATATCATGCAACTATGCGGAAGTCATGGAAACATATGCTATATATATAAAACTTGGCTGTTAGGGCCATCAAGTCAAAATGGACATGCAACTCTTACAATTATTCTCCCACGTAATTCTACAAAGCCTCTAACAGATACATGTACATAACCAACCTATAGTTGGGACAAGTCCATGCATTATACAACATTTACCATGCCAAAACCAAAACCAAAGTACACATGAGACTTGGGAAGCCCCGAACCAACTGGAGCTCACCAATGACTGGCAAATGATCCGCAACCTATTGTGGAGGTCTACTAGCACCTGTGCCTGCAGCAAGTAAGGTAAGTCCCTCAAGGAGATCAGTATGGGGAATGTACTGAGTATGTAAGGCTATAAGAAACTACATCATACATAAGGATGTCAATGAAATAAAATATGAGAGAATAGCCCATGTGGATAAACCATCATTTTATATGTGGAAACATGTACATTTCTTTTGTTATTGTTATTTTAGATCACTCATTCATATCCTTATTATTCATATGCTATCTATCATATATACCTTCATTCAAGAGAATTACCTTCACTCAAGAGACTTGCCTCCAAGAGATTGTCTTTATTCAAGAGATTCTTCTATTCAAGAGATTCTTTCTATTCAAGGGATTCTTTCTATTCAAGAAATTCTTTCTATTCAAGAGATTCTTCTTTTCAAGAGATTCTTCTTTTCATTAGATTCTTCTTTTCTTTTACGCTCATCATCATTATTATTAGCCATCCACTCTATCGGGGGATATAATATAACATTCATCCACCTTATAGGTGGGTTATAATATACTACCGATCATCCACCTTATACGTGGGTTATAATATAATACCGATCATCCACCTTATAGGTGGGTTATAATATAATACCGATCATCCACCTTATCAGTGGGGCATAATATAATACCGCTCATCCACCTTATTAGTGGGGCATAATATATATATATATATATATATATATATATATATATATATATATTTGAACACATTTCTCCATTTCTTACTTGTGAGAGATTGATACTTTTACTTGTGAGAGATTGATACGCTCACTCATGAGAGATTAATACATTCACTTATGAGAGATTGTTATTTTTGTAGTCATAACCTTATTGGATGCTTTGGAACATAATATTATTGGTACTTTGGAACCATGTCGATAATTATGTAACACATGAGCAACAACGACTAATGAATGAGGAATATGTGACTTAACAATAGATAACAACCTGAAATGAGATACCTTTGGACATTTCGAAATGAACTAGTACAACATCAATTTGAATACTATGAGCTGCAGAAGGATACAGAAAGAGTAAACTTACATACCTTATCTTCCCATTATGAATACACAATCCAATATATGAGTACAACAATCCAGCTCCTTCTTTAGGTTTCACTCTACATCACTAGTACATAATGGAACTTACGTTATGTAACACCCCGTACATTCCCAACCTTAATTTGATTGATTGGTGACCTAGGGTGTAGTTATAAACCTAAGCTTCGAGATCACTAGGTACGTGTGTTGTAGTGGTTTTGGATGGAACATTTGATATTGTACTAGTCAGTGTGTTTAGACTCTTGTATGAGGAGTTGGAAACTTTTTGAAACATTTTAGGAGCAATAATGGAAGCTTTAATGACTCCTAAATAAATGTTCTTAAAGACAAGAGGAAATCTAAAGATTAGAACTTGAAGTATCTAACCAAATCCGCAACGAAAAGTCGAAGAAAGGAATTTTTTTTAAATTTTGGGCCAGGCGCGCCTAGGGGCTTTCCAGGCCGATCTGGGCTGAAATTTTCATCCCACAGGCATCAAGAGGGCATGCCAGGCAGCGTTCCAGGCCTCCCCTGCACACCCTTCAAATGCTGAAAATTTTTCTAAGTCCTCGGGGCTCCCGGAGCCGTGCCTGACTGCTTTTTGCCGAATTTTTTCTCCAACCACGAGCCTATAAATGTGATTCTTGGGCTATTATATAATTATTCCATCTTGGTAGGACTACACTTGGATGATGTGGGCATCCAAATTATGTTTTTACCCTTTTATGTTCAATTAAGCCATAAATGGCTAGAATTTCTTATTTGGAGATTGAGGCTACGAATATAAGTCTCGTGAGTTGAATATTGTCGTGACACTTATGAAATTATTTAAACATGAGATATATGATGGATTACACATTGAATTTGGTGGAATAAGTTGGCATGTGTTATTGGGCTCAATTTGAGGTCCAAAAAGAGGCCAAAAGACATGGCCCAATGGGTCAAATGACCCATTCTTGCCATTGACCAAGTAAACATGTTATTATTGGACCAAGTGTGGCTAAGGGTGACTTGATTTCTATATAAAGGCCCCAAAAATCAGATTTTAATCACTCAAACACACATGTATTTCTAGACTTTTCCAAGAAACCAAAAAGAGATATTTTCTCTCAACTCAAACCCTAATAACCCTAAAGCAACTACAATTGTTGGAAAAGATCATCATCTCTCAAGCTTGGGTAAGTATTTAATATTATGTTTTAATATATTATATACATGAGAGAGTATGTATATCATGGTGGTTATGTTGGCAAGGTGTTGAAAAGTGCACTTTGGCTTTTTGCTAAAAGATGTGCATGCTTGTGAATTAAACTTGAAAAAGGACTTGATGTTTTGATGAAAGTGAATGGTGTGGATGATATCTCAACATGTATGGTGTGTTTATGTCCATAACTTGTTATTTTTATCTATGAGTAAATTGTGGAATTTTGGTTATAAAATGTATTGGAATGATTTGATGGATTAATGGTGATGTGGTGTTAATGAGAACATGTAAAGGAGGAACTTGGTGTGAAAATATATTGGTTTATAATGTTTTGGTCAATTTATAGAATGTTATGGTATTTTTGGTATGAAAATTCCATGAATGGTATTGTAAAGGGTGAAACAACTTTATAGGGCAATCATGTAACTCACAGTCGTCTTATACACTTGGAATGTTGCTTGTGGTTAATGTTGGTTCCGTTATGTACTTGTGATGTAGAGTGAAACATAAGGAAGGAGCGGATTTTTTGTACTCACATATTGTATTGTGTATTCATATTGGGAATATAAGGTATGTAAGGTTACTCTTTTCGTATCTTTCTGCAGCACATATTAGTCCCATTGACATTGTACCTATTCTATTCCGAAATGTTCAAAGGTATCCCATTTCCGGTTATTAATTATTGTTATTCACATGTTCCTTATTCATACATCAATTTCGATTCACATGAATCATGTTCTTTGGTTAATGTTCCAAGTTCCAATAATGTTACAATCATCAAAAGTATCAATCTCTCATAAGTGAATGTATTAATCTCTCATAAGTGAATGTATTAATCTCTCATGAGTGAGCGTATCAATCTCATGAAAGTAAGGAATGAAGTAATGTATATACGTGTTCCCAATGATGTTCCAATCACCAATGTATCACTTTCATAACAAAAGTAAAGAGAAGAAGCAATGCAAAGAAGTAATGCTTACATGGTTACTTTATGTTTCATTGAGAATGGACCGCAAATCTAAAGGACCTAGCTCAGATGGACCAATCCCAATATTATGTTATATTATGTACACTATATATTATATTATATCCCACCAATGGTGGATGACGGTTATTATATTATAGACCACCTAGTGTGGATGCCGGTTATTATATTATAGCCCACCTAGTGTGGATGACGGTTATTATATTATAGCCCACCAAGTATGGATGACTGTTATTATATTATAGCCCACCAAGTATGGATGACTGTTACTATATTATGGCCCACTAATAAGTGGATGACTGATAATAAAGATGAACGTAAGGCCAAAAGAAGTATGTCACGTAATTGAAAATATGAAAGAATGTTATTTCACGAATGAAAATGATATGAATGAATTATCAAGCAATGAAAGTAATGAAAGAAATGAAAGTAGTGAACATGGTTCCACACATGCAAAACTATGATTGATCCATAATGTTTATTCACTTGTATTGATCCCATTTGAGATCCTATGTTGCATACAGTTTCTTATAGCCTTACATACTCAGTACATTCCCCATACTGACCCCCTCGGGGGACTTACCTTACTTGATATAGGCACAGGTCCTAGTAGACCTCCATAGTAGGTTGCAGATCATTTGCGGTTCATTGGTGACCTCCAGTTGCTTCGGGGCTTTCTGGGTCATTATGCGCATTTGTTTGATATTGTACATGAGTATAAAGCGGGGAAATGTCCCGACTCTAGGTTTGTTATGGTTATGTATCGGTAGATGCTTTGTAAACTTATGTGGGAGAATGATTGTAAGAGATGTATGACCATTTTGACTTGATGGCCCTAACGGCCAAGTTTCTTATATATATATTGCATATGTTTCCATGACTTACGCATAGTTGCATGAGATATAATGATGTTCACACAGAGACATGCATATGAGTGTACATGGGCAAAGATTGGTTCTCTCGGGCCTCAACGGCTTTGGGTGCCAGTCCGCCCAGTTGGAATTCGGGGCGTGACAAAAGTAGTATCAGAGCAGGTCGTCCTAAGGGTGTCTACAAAACCGTTTCTGAGTAGATTCTTGCTTATGGATGTGTTGCGCACCACATTTATAAGTAGGAGGATACGGGACATTTAGGAGTTGTTTCATTTCTTCATTTCTAGATCGTGCAGTAGAGCCAAAGTTGTAGGTGGAATCATATCTGATCATTGACGTTGGTTTTCCTTTGTATAGTAAAATGCCAATGACAAGACAAGATAAGGGTAAAGGTAAGCAGGTAGATACGCTTGCCGGAGAAGGAACGAGTAGATCACCACCTGGCCAAGCTAGTCAAGGTGGGGCTGACACTGAAACTACGTCGCGGGATTCTCCTACTCTTCCATTTACAGAAGAGCCGAGAAGGAGAGAAGAACCTATCGAACCACCTGTTCATGATACTGAGCAGAATCTACAAAATGCAGTGCAAATATTGACTCGTATAGTGATTGGTATAGTTGCTGCACTGAATCAAGGACAAGTAGGTCCAATGACAGGTAATGACAGTGAGTCTAGGGCAGCTAGTCGGAGGACACAAGATTTTCTGAAATTAGACCCTCCTATGTTCACAGGGTCAGATCTGAATGAAGACCCACAGGAATTCGTGGACCAAATCAAAAGGGCTCTAGATTTTATGCATGTGACTGGTATAGAAACAGTGGAGCTTGCATCATATAGACTAAAAGGCGAGGCTATATTATGGTACGAAGATTGGAAATGATCGAGGGGTATCGGTGCACTTCCAGCTAGTTGGGAGGAATTCAAAACGGCATTTCTTGATCATTAACTCTCATATGAGATACGAAAGGCTCGTACGGACCAGTTTTTAAATATCCATCAGGGGAACATGAGTGTCAGAGAATACAGTGTGTAGTTTAATTATTTGGCTCGATATGCTCCAAATGTAGTGGCCACAATGGCCGACAGAGTCCATCGGTATGTGAGCAGATTGGAGCCATATTTGGTGAGGGATTGTACTATTGATGCATTAAATAGAGACATGGATATAGCAAGAATATAATCTTTTGCACAGAAAATGGAGGGTCAGAGGCAACGGAGAACGGTACAAGAATTCGAAGAAGGGCCGTCAAAGAGGGCTAGACCTATGGGACAGTTTATGGTGTCCCAAGGAGAATTTAGGCCTCAAGTTCTTTCTAGACCACCTAGACCATCATGTTCGAACCCTACAGTAGGTACTCCACCCCAATTTCGAGGGTCTAGAGGCAGTCAGGTTGGGCAGAGTAGTGGAATATGGGGTTCTCAGACAATGGGATCTTTTCGTTAGCTGTGCCAGCACTGAAGAAAGTTTCATTCATGTGAATATTGGTTTGGAACAAAAGTTTGTTTTTGGTGTGGCAAGTCAGGGCACATGATGAGAGAGTGCCCACTGAGGGCCACAGGTAGTATGACGCGACCTATGGGATCAGTCGTTGCATTATCATCGTCAGGTGTACAACCTATTGGTCGTGGAAGAGGTGCTAGAGGATTAGTCGATTCTGGTAGAATACAGGACCGTACCTATGCCTTCATGGATCAACAGAATTTGGAGGCTTCTCCTAATGTAGACACAGGTACAACATTCATATTTTTACGTAAGGTATATGCATTGCTTGACCCGTATTCGACATTACCATATGTTACTCCATTGATTGTGGAAAGAAAAAAAATGACATAGAAAGGACGCCAGAATTACTAGTTACGCCATTTGAATTCTATACACCAGTTGGTAAAGCAATTATAGCTAACAGAGCATATCATAATTGTATAGCGAATGTTGGTGGTCATGATACATTAGTTGACCTTATTGAATAGGACATGATAGAGTTTGGTATTGATGTGATGCTAGACAGTCAGCCTATTTCTATTCCTCCGTATAGAATGGCTCTAGCAGAGTTACGGGAATTATAGAAGCAATTAAAAGACGTGACGAACAAGGGGTTCATAAGACCTAGTACGTCTCCTTGGGGTGCACCAGTGTTAATTATACGAAATAAAGATAGTACGTTGAGAATGTGTGTCGACTATCGGCAACTGAATAAGGTAATGATTAAGAATAAATATTCCCTCCCCAAAGTTGACAATTTGTGTAATCAGTTGCGGGGTTAGAAAACAAAAAAAAAATGAATGAGTAAATGATGAAATGACGAAATAAATAAATGCGTAAATGATGAACTGAATGATGAAATGATGATATGAATGATGATGAAATGAAAAAGAATGATGATGATATACCCAAGACAGCATTACGAACGCGGTATGGTTATTACTAATTCTTAGTATGTCAATTAGGCTAGCAAATGATCGTAAGATATATACAAAGTTCTGTAAATGTGAGATTGGTTACAATTCGTATTGTTCATGGGTCACATTGGATAGATTGAAGGAATAAGGATTGCTAAACAAAAGATTTAAGTTGTGAAGAATTGGCCAAGGCCTACGATGCCTATGGGAATTCGTAACTTCCTTGGGTTGGCTGGTTATTACAGAAGATTTGTTATAAAGGCTTCCTTATATGTTAGAACCCTTAATAACACACAGAGTAACCGAGTCTCAGAGGAATGATGCATATGAGAAAAGTTTCCAAGAGTTGAACGATAAACTGCCTTCTACATCTATATTAGTACTTCCCGAAGGCACAGAAGAGTATGCAGTATATTATGATGTTTTAGAAGTTGGTTTAGGATGTGTATTAAGGCAACACGACAGTGTGAGGGTGTATGCCTTAAGAAAATTGCGCCCATATGAGGGAAATTATCCCACACATGACTTTAAGTTAGCAGTCGTGATATTTTCTTGTAGAATATGGCACCACTATTTGTATGGGGTCGTCTTCTTGAAACCCCAGATGAGAGAACTATAATGTAAAATACAGCAGAGTCTTCACTTGTAGAAGATGAGAAAAAAAAAATAAAAAAGCAAAAGCAATACATAAATTCTATTTTATGTCAATTGAAAAAAAATGTACAGCAAAGTTCGACAAAGGTAGTTGAGCCTACGCAAGGGGGAGTACTTCAATACCCAGGTAAATTTTGTGTACCGGTCATACATGAGTTAAGGAAATAAATTATGACAGAAGAACATCATTCACGGTATTCTATTCGTCCGGAAGCAACCAAATGTACCATGGTTTGGAAAGAATGTATTGGTAAGGTTATATGACAAGAACATTGCCGAACTTGTAGCTCAGTGCCCAAATGGTCAACAAGTAAGAGTACAGCATCGAAAACCTGGAAGGTATATGCAATGTATCAATCTCCCAATTTGGAAATGGAATAGGATTAACATGAATTCCATCACAGGTTTACCTCTTGTTAAAGTTACATCCTGGAAGTTATATCTTACGAAGCCTTATAGGGAAGTTGGCCTACATAACGTGCCAAATGTGGTTACCCAGGGATTTGGGTAGGTGGCATATAAATTAGCACTACCCCAAGAACTCTCCACAGTTCATTCAATATTCCATGTTCGATGCTTTGCAAGTATATAGGGGATCCATCTCGCATTGTTGCTAGTGGAGATGTACAAATCATGGAGGATCTTACATATGAAAAGGTAAATATTGTTACCTATTATTATTCTAGATCGATAAGTGAAGGGATTAAGAAATGAAGAAGTAGCTTTTGTAAAGGTACTATTGGAGGATCAATAGGTAGAGGAAATGATATGGGAAACCAAAGAAATAATGCAAGCTAAAGTACTCGAATTTGTTGTAGACGAAAGAAAAAGTTCAAGGTATGGAATTGGAGTGATAATAAGTAAGTTTTTATCCATATATGTGTATATGATAACATGGAGGATTCACTTCTACTGAAATTTGTGTCAATAAGATAATGTTACTAACATTCGAGCACGAATGTTTCTAAGGGGGGAAGGATGTAACACCCCGTACATTTCCCAACCTTAATTTGATTGATTGGTGACCTAGGGTGTAGTTATAAACCTAAGCTTCGAGAGCACTAGGTACGTGTGTTGTAGTGGTTTTGGATGGAATATTTGATATTGTACTAGTCAATGTGTTTAGAATCTTGTATGAGGAGTTGGAAACTTTTTGGAACATTTTAGGAGCAATAAATGAAGCTTGAATGACTCCTAAATAAAGGTTATTAAAGACAAGAGGCAAGCTAAAGATTAGAATTTGAAATATCTAACCAAATCCGCAACGAAAAGTCGAAGAAAGGAATTTTTTAAAAAAATTTGGGCCAGGCGTGCCCAGGGGCGTGCCAAGCAGCGTGCCAGTCCACCCCTGCACACCCTTCAAATGCTGAAAAATTTTCTAAGTCCTATGGGCGCCCGGGGCCATGCCGGGCTGCTTTTAACCGATTCTTTCTCCAACCACGAGCCTATAAATGTGATTCTTGAGCTATTATATAATTATTCCATCTTGGTAGAACTCCGCTTGGACGATGTTGGCATCCAAATTATGATTTTACCCTTGTATGTTCAATTAAGCCATAAATGGCTAGAATTTCTTATTTGGAGATTGAGGCTACGAATATAAGTCTCGTGAGTTGAATATTGTCGTGACGCTTATGGAATTATTTAAACATGAGATATATGATTGATTACACATTGAATTTGGTGGAATAAGTTGACATGTGTTATTGGGCTCAATTTGAGGCCCAAAAAGAGGCCAAAAGACATGGCCCAATGGGTCAAATGACCCATTCTTGCCATTGACCAAGTAAACATGTTATTATTGGACCAAGTGTGGCTCATGATGACTTGAGGTCTATATAAAGGCCCCAAAAATCAGATTTTAATCACTCAAACACACATGTATTTCTAGACTTTTCCAAGAAACCAAAAAGAGATATTTTCTCTCAACTCAAACCCTAATAGCCCTAAAGCAACTACAATTGTTGGAAAAGATCATCATCTCTCAAGCTTGGGTAATTCTTTAATCTTATGTTTTAATATATTATGTACATGAGAGAGTATGTATATCATGGTGGTTATGTTGGCAAGGTGTTGAATAGTGCACTTTGGCTTTTTGCTAAAAGATGTGCATTCTTGTGAATTAAACTTGAAAAAGGACTTGATGTTTTGATGAAAGTGAATGGTGTGGATGATATCTCAACATGTATGGTGTGTTTATGTCCATAACTTGTTATTTTTATCTATGAGTAAATTGTGGAATTTTGGTTATAAAATGTATTGGAGTGATTTGATGGATTCATGGTGATGTGGTGTTAATGAGAACATGTAAAGGAGGAACTTGGTGTGAAAAGCTATTGGTTTATGATGTTTTGGTCAATGTATAGAATGTTATGGTATTTTTGGTATGAAAATGCCATGAATGGTATTGTAAAGGGTTAAATAACGTTATAGGGCAATCATGTAACTCACGGTCATCTTATACACTTGGAATGTAGCTTGTGGGTAATGGTGGTTCCGTTATGTACTTGTGATGTAGAGTGAAATGTAAGGAAGGAGCGGAATTGTTTTACTCACATATTGGATTGTGTATTCATATTAGGAAGATAAGGTGTGTAAGGTTACTCGTTCCGTATCTTTCTGCAGCACATATTAGTCACATTGACATTGTACCTATTCTATTCCGAAATGTTCAAAGGTATCCTATTTCCGGTTATTAATTATTGTTATTCACATGTTCCTTATTCATACATCAATTGTGATTCACATGACTCATGTTCTTTGGTTAATGTTCCAAGTTCCAATAATGTTACAATCATCAAAAGTATCAATCTCTCATAAATGAATGTATTAATCTCTCATAAGTGAATGTATTAATCTCTCATGAGTGAGCGTATCAATCTCATGAAAGTAAGGAATGAAGTAATTTATATACGTGTTCCCAATGATGTTCCAATCACCAATGTATCACTCTCATAACAAAAGTAAAGAGAAGAAGCAATGCAAAGAAGTAATGCTTACATGGTTACTTTATGTTTCATTGAGAATGGACCGCAAATCTAAAGGACCTAAGCTCAGATGGACCAATCCCAATATTATGTTATATTATGTACACTATATATTATATTATATCCCACCAATGGTGGATGACGGTTATTATATTATAGACCACCTAGTGTGGATGCCGGTTATTATATTATAGCCCACCTAGTGTGGATGACGGTTATTATATTATAGCCCACCAAGTGTGGATGACTGTTATTATATTATAGCCCACCAAGTGTGGATGACTGTTACTATATTATGGCCCACTAATAAGTGGATGACTGATAATAAAGATGAATGTAAGGCCAAAAGAAGTATGTCACGTAATTGAAAATATGAAAGAATGTTATTTCACGAATGAAAATGATATGAATGAATTATCAAGCAATGAAAGTAATGAAAGAAATGAAAGTAGTGAACATGGTTCCACACATGCAAAACTGTGATTGATCCATAATGTTTATTCACTTGTATTGATCCCATTTGAGATCCTATGTTGCATACAGTTTCTTATAGCCTTACATACTCAGTACATTCCCCATACTGACCCCCTCGGGGGACTTACCTTACTTGTTATAGGCACAGGTCCTAGTAGACCTCCACAGTAGGTTGCAGATCATTTGCGGTTCATTGGTGACCTCCAGTTGCTTTGGGGCTTTTCGGGTCATTATGCGCATTTATTTGATATTGTACATAAGTATAGTGCTGGGAAATGTCCTGACTCTAGGTTTGTTATGGTTATGTATCGGTAGAGGCTTTGTAGACTTATGTGGGAGAATGATTATAAGAGATGTATGACTATTTTGACTTGATGGCCCTAACTGCCAAGTTTCATATATATATATATATATATAGCATATGTTTCCATGACTTCCGCATAGTTGCATGAGATATAATGATGTTCACACAGAGACATGCATATGAGTGTACATGGGCAAAGTTTGGTTCACGCGGGCCTCAATGGCTTCGGGTGCCAGTATGCCCCGTTGGAATTCGAGGCGTGACATGTTAACAACTGACTTCCTTACAAGATCACAAGACAACAATGAGTTACATGTTTGTCTTATAACGTTATTTCACCCTTCCCAATACCATTCATGGCATTGTCATACCAACAATACCACAACATTCTAATCATTGACCACAAAATCATAAACCAATAGCATTTCAATACCAAGTTCCTCCTTTACACTTTCTCATTAACACCACATCACAATTAATCCATCAAGCCACCTCAATACATTTCATAACTAAAATTCCATAATTTACACATATAGAGAAATAACAAGTTAAGGACATAACCACACCATACATGTTGATATTTCATCCATACCATGCACTTTCATCAAAACCTCAAGTCCTTTTTCAAGTTTAATTCACAAGGATGCACATCTTTTACCAAGAAACAAAAGTGCACTATTCAACACTTTTATACATAGCCATCATGATCTACATATGCTCTCATGCATATAATATAGTAAAACATAAGATTAAATACTTACCCAAGCTTGAGAGATAATGATCTTGTCCAACAATTGTAGTTGCTTTAGGGTTATTAGGTTTTGAGTTGAGAGAAAATATCTCTTTTTGGTTTCTTGGAAAAGTCTAGAAATACATGTGTGTTTGAGTGATTAAAATCTGATTTTTGGGGATTTTATATAGACCTCAATTCATCCTTATCCACACTTGGTCCAATAATAACATGTTTACTTGTTCAATGGCAAGAATGGGTCATTTGACCCATTTGTCCATGTCTTTTGGCCTCTTTTTAGGCCTCAAATTGAGCCCAATAACACATGTTAACTTAGCCCACCAAATTCAATATGTAATACATCATATATATCATGTTTAAATAATCTCATAAGTGTCACGACAATATTCAACTCACGAGACTCATATTCGTAGCCTCAATCTTCAAATAAGAAATTCTAGCCACTTATGGCTTAATTGAACATAATAGGGTAAAAACATAATTTGGATGCCATAATCATCCAAGCGTATTCCTACCAAGATGGAATAATTATATAATAACCCAAGAATCACATTTATAGGCTCGTGGTTGGAGAAGAAATTCGGCAAAAAGAGGCCCGGCACGGCCCCCGGCGCCCCTAGGACTTAGAAAAATTTTCAGCATTTGAAAGGTGTGCAGGGGCGGCCTGGCACGCTGCCTGGCGCGCCCCCTTGCTGCCTGTGGTCTGAAATTTCATCCCAGAGAAGCCTGGCACGCCCCTGGGCGCTCCTGGCCCAAAATTTTTTAAAAATTCCTTTCTTCGAATTTTCGTTGCGGATTTGGTTAGATACTTCAAGTTCTAATCTTTAGCTTGCCTCTTGTATTTAAGAACCTTTATTTAGGAGTTATTCAAGCTTCATTTATCTCTCCTAAAATGTTCCAAAAAGTATCCAACTCCTCATACAAGATTCTAAACACATTGACTAGTACAATATCAAATGTTCCATCCAAAACCACTACAACATACATACTTAGTGCTCGCAAAGCTAAGGTTTATAACTACACCCTAGGTCACCAATCAATCAAATTAGGGTTGGGAATGTACGGGGTGTTACAATCTTATCATGTCATGCATATGCTCTAGATCTGTTTCTATTCTTGTCAATGGTACGAGGACTGATTTTTTTAGCCCTTCTAGAGGAATACGTCAAGGTGATCCCATGCCTCCGTACATCTTTATCCTATGTATGGAAGTACTTTCCCATAATATTGACCAAGAAGTAAACTCCGATAAATGGTATCCCATAATAATCTCTAAAAATGGACCCCATATGTCACATCTTTTTTTTGCGGACGACCCAGTACTCATGTCTACAGGCAAGAAAGATAGTTGCATTCATATAAAAAAGGCATAATACATAAATGTGCCCTTTAACTTGGCTTCAACTTGTATTTATGTCCTCCAACTTTGGATGTGCACAAGTAGACACTTAAACTTGCATAAAGTTAAACAAGTAGACACATGTGTCATATGTGGCATCTAACGTGGTCAATTCGTGTCCTACATGGCGTCCTACATGTATTATGCCACATAGGACGCCTGTGTATACTTGTGCACATCCAAAGTTGAAGGTCATAGATGTGAACAGAGGCCAAGTTAAAGGGCATGTTTACATATTATGCCTATAAAAAATACCATGCAAACTTTTGCCTTTGGTCCAGACAGAGTATCAAACACCAAAAATCAAAAAAAATCTTTTCTAAAAACTGTAGTACTACTTCTAAACAAAATATTTCTTCTCTCTTTAATACTAAGTCCTGTTCAAGTTTTGGGAAATACTTGGGCTTCCCAATTTTTACGAAAAAACCCACTATGAGAGACTATCAATTCATTATCGATAATCTCAAAACAAAACTCTCAGGCTGGAAAACAAAGTTTCTTAACCTCGCGGGGAGAACTACACTTATGAAAGCATGCCTCAACAGTATCCCCACCCACATAATGCATTATATTAATCTTCCTAAAGAAGTCACTAAGCAAATTGATAGGTTTCAACGGAAATTTATCTGGGGTACTACGAACATAAAAAAAAGCTCCATCTTCTAAGTTGGGACACAATAGTACGCCTGAAAGAACTTAGTGGTCTTGGTATCCAAAAGAGTATACACAAAAACAACGCTCTCCTTACTAAGTTAGCTTGGTGAGTCTTTAAAAATCCTTCCTCTTTGTGGGCTACTATCCTACTCAATAAATATGCAAATACGAGTAGCATTGCTGACAAAGATAGACATTCCAAAATAAGTAGCAATATTTGGAAGAATTTCATGATAGGCTGGAGAAACTGTAGTGAATGCACTAGTTGGGAATTGGGTAATGGGAAGAATATTAGCCTTTGGAGGGACAAATGGATCCCCAATAGTGAACCCTTGGCTAGCACCCTTAACGAACCCCTTAATCGTGATGACGCAAACGTAACTGTTAGTAACATCATTAATAATGGGCAATGGAATCTTAATAGCATCAGCTATAATCTCCCGAAGGAACTAGTGTATAAGATTACGTCGATGTTTCTTCCTAATAACCCTTCCTTAGCTGATAAACTTAAATGTTCGCTTACCTCCAATGGAATTTTCTCTACTAAGACATCCTACTTTCATATCTTGAGTAGAAACCTTACTCAAGTAAATAATAATAAAAACTACAAATGGATTTGGAAGCTTAAATGTCCTAACAAACTGAAATTCTTCATTTGGCTTTGCTATCACCAACGCCTACCTACCTGCTCGTACCTCAACCATATAGGTATTAAGGTTGAACCCTTTTGTGTTATGTGTAAATATCCCAATACCATCAGTCACATTTTCCTCGAATGCCCCCATACTATAAAATTCTGGCATAAGGTTAATATGGCTGCTCATATAGACTATATCCGCCATAATCAAGATAAATATTGGTTAGATATTTGTAGGGGAAGTAATAACGTTAAGATAGCCAATAACCTCTACTGGAAGGACGTTTTCCCATTCTACCTTTGGTGCATTTGGATTACTAGGAATGCCAATCTTTTTAATGCTACAAAACTTGACATCCCTACATCTACTCCTGATGAGCATGCTATGGAATTTGTCCATCTAAATGGTCATATTAATACCCCTGTACAATCTAAACAAAGTTCTTGGTCCCCCCAGCATATGGGGCTTTAATACTTGATCTAGAATTGGCTATCAAAATGAAATGCACACAACTTGAAATAACTTCGGATTATCTTGAACTAATAAACACAATTCATCATAACACTGGGATCGATACTAACTTAATGTATATATGCAGGGATCTTCTCCAAAAGTTGGGGAACCCTCCAATTTTCCATGAAAGAAGGAATCAAAATGGAGCTACAGAATTTCTAGCTAAGAAGGGCCATAAGAAGGTGTTGGACCAGTGTTTTGAAGTATGGACAGTTCCCCTGATGTTTTTTCATAAAATGTTAGGAATAGATAAGGCGGGAACTGCTTTAGTAGGGCGATGTAAGCCCATATGTTCTCAAGTTTGTAATAATAGTATTAGGCCAGTACTAGCTCCTGCTAGCATTTGTGATGCTGACTCTTTGAGGTATGATGCATAAAATTAATGAATAAAAATCTTGTTTCTACCAAAAAAGAAAACTCCATATATTTTTACCAAATTTAATCTACTTAGAAAAACACATTTTAGACGAGTATATTGTGCTGCATGACAAATTTGGATCTTACATTTTTAGTCTGTCGATTTAAAACAAAATTCACACACCTAAATTGTAATTTCCTCTCAGAAATCGTTACTCAGAGTAACGTTTTAGCTTTAAAACGTGATTTGCAATAACGAATTTAAGGATAGTGTAACACCCCGTACCTTCCCGACCCTACTTGATAACCCTGAGCCATGTTTACCCTAAGTTCGAGAGCAAAAAGTATGTATTTTGCATTGTCATCGATGGAACATTTGATATTGTGCTAGAAAATGTGACTAGACCTTTGTAGTGGGTGGTGTTTGTGACTTTGTGGAGCATTTGTGGGGTGAAAAATTGAGGTTTAAGGGACATCCAAGCAAAGAATCTTAAAGCTAAGAGGTAAGCAAAAGGTTGGGACTTGAAAGATCCAACCAAATCCGCAAAGAAAAGTCAAAATCAAAAATTTGGCATGGGGCGCTGCAGAGGGCATGCCAGGCCGCTCTGGCCCAAATTTTTGTTTCCACAGGCAGCAAAGGGGTATGCCAAGCGGCGTGCCGGGGTGGTTTTCGCCAAAATATTTCTTCGACTATTATGATGTATATAAGACCTTTGAGTCATGGTATCATTACTCCATCATAATAGGACTATTCTTAAGCGCGTTTAGCATCCGAATTGGGGTTAATTCTTCGTCACAAGTATTTAAACAAATTATGTTCAAATAAGTCATGTGCGACTAAAATTTCTATTTTTGCGATTGAGGCTACGATCGGGAATCTCGTAAGTGAATATTGTCGTGACAATTATGGAATTAATTAAACATGAGATATATGATGGATTACACATTGATTTTTGTGGGCTAAGATAATATGTGTTGATGGGCCAATTTGAGGCCCAAAATGAAGCCAAAAGACATGGCCCAATGGGTCAAATGACCCATTCTTCCATTTGACCAAGTAAAACACCTTAATTATTGATTAAGTTTGGCTAAGGATGACCAAAAGGGTTATAAAAAGGGCAAGAAAAATCAGATTTCTATTACATACACATGCCTTTTCTAGATTTTTCTACACTTTTCTCTCTATCTCAAACCCTAAGGCAACCATCACTTGCTTGGACAATATCATCCTTTATCAAGCTTGGGTAAGTGTTTAACCTTATGATTTAATATATTAGATGCATGAGAGATTATGTAGATCATGTTGGCTATGCTTGGAAGTGTTGGATATGGCACTTTTGCTTTTTGTAATAGATGTGTCATTTATGAGATTTAAACTTGAAAAGTGACTTGATGTTTTGATGAAAGTGAATGGTGTGGATGGTATCTCAACATGTATGGTGTGGTTATGTCCATAACTTGTTATTTTTCTATATGAGTAAATTGTGGAATTTTGGTTATAAAATATATTGGAGTGACTTGATGGGTTCATTGTGGTGTGGTGTTAATGAGAACATGTAAGGAGGAACTTGGTGTGAAAAGCTATTGGTTTATTATGTATTGGTCAATGTATGGAATATTGTGGTATTATTAGTATGATAATTCCATGAATGGTATTGTCAAGGGGGAAATGTCATGTTAAGGCAATCATGTAACTCATTAGCGTTATATGCATTTGTAAGGTAGTTGGTGGTTAATGTAAACTCCGTTGTGTACTTATGTAATAGAATGAAATGTAAGGAAGGAGCTAGGCTGTTGTATGCACATTTAAGATTGTATATTCATATTGGGAAGATAAGGTATATAAGGTTACTCTTTCTGTATCCTTCTGCAGCACATAGTGTTACATTGTCATTATACTTGCTCCATTCCGAAATGTTCAAAGGTATCCCATTTCTGGTTGTTATTCATTGTTACTCACGTGTTCCTTATTCATTGATCAATTGTGATTCACATGACTCATGTTCATTGATTAATGTTCCAATAATGTTCCAAAGTTCCAATAACATTGTAACCACTAACATACCAATCTCATAACAAAAGAATTAAAGTAATGAACACTTGTTGAGAACAGGTGGAAACTCGAAGGGGCGTAAGCCTAGAGGCGATCCTGAATGGATATTGAGTACGGGTGGCAACTCGAAAGGGCGAAAGCCTAGCTAGAGGCGATCCCGAAAGTTCATTGGGAACTGGTGGCAACACAAAGGGGCGAAAGCCTAGCTAGAGGCGATCCCGATTATTATGTTATTCCCACTGATCAGTTGGGCCTGGGCACTATATGATAGATGAGCACATGATTGACCATCACGCCCTGAGTTCCAACCAGGCGGATTGGCACCCGTAGCCGATAAGGCCCGAGAGAACCAAGCTTTGCTTACATTCATTCATATGCATGCCATAAGAAACACCACTATCACGTAAGAACTTAAAAGGCTAATATTGGAAATCATGGAACATGTGATATATATATATATATATATATATATATATATATATATATGAAACTTGGCCTTCAGGGACATCAAGTCAACCGGACGTACATCTCTTTCCTTCACATTCATTTACATACCCACATACGTCTACAAAAGCCTCTAACAGAAATACATACAGGACCAACCTAAATTCGGGACAAGTCCCCGCTTTACATAACATCTACAATACCAAAACCAATGTACAACTTGAACACGAAAAGCCCCGAACCAACTGGAGCTCATCAAAGATCAGTAGATGTCCTGCAGCTTACTGGGGAGGTCTACTAGTACCTGTGCCTACAGTAAGGAAGGTAAATCCCCCAGGAGGGGTCAGTACGAAGAAGGTACTGAGTATGTAAGGTTGTACCAGTACATAAGAACTTCAATGGAAAAATAAGTACAAGGGAATGCCCAATTATGGATAAGCCATCAATCTATATATTTGGAACTGTGCGTATTACTTTCTATACTCTCTTTACTTTTGTACTTTTGTACCTCCTCTTACTTACTTGTCAATCATTAATCATATACTTCCCGGGCCCATCTGATCAGTGGGAAATTAATAATATCATCATGCAGGTGTTCATGTCACCCCATGGATACACCCATAATTTTGGTATAGACATCATGCAGGTGTTTCCTTAACCCCATGGATATCATCATGCAGGTGTTTATATCACCCCATGGATATAACTACTTATACATTACTTCATTTCTTTACTTCGAGAGATAGATACATTTGCTTGTGAGAGATTGATACACTTGTGGCTATAACATCATTATTGGAAGCTTTGGAACAATAATCAATGAATAAGAGACATGTGAATAACCATTATTGGAACTTTGGAACGTTAGTCAATGAATATGGGACATGTGAATCACAATTGATCATGTCAGTAACACTATATGACAACCTGAAATGAGATACCATTGAACATTTCGGAATGGAACAAGTACCATGACAATGTGAACATATATGCTGCAGAAGCATACGGAAAGAGTAACCTTACATACCTTGTCCTCTCAATATGAACACTCAATCCTATACGTGAATACAATAACCCAGCTTCTTCCTTATGTCTTACTCCACAATACAAGTACATACCGGGGCTTACATTAGCAACTAGTTACTATACAAGCGTACAAAACGACAATGAGCTATATAATTGCTGTATAACGTCATGTCACCCCTTATAATACAATTCATTGCATTCTCATATCAAAAATACCATAACATTCCACACATTGACCAAGGTATCATACATCAATAGCATTTCACACCACACTTACCCTTTATGCTTTCTCATTATCATTCTGTCACAATTTCTCTATCAACTTGCTGCATAACAACTTATGAACAACAAAAAATACTTAATATAGTCCAACATACTTCCATACGCCCCTTTAAAGTCATTAAAATGGTATCACAAGTAGATAATTACATCCAAAAGGGTACAGGGGCCTTCGGGGATCAAAGAGATACGAAAACATACAAAACCGAACCCGGGGCTGACCTGTTGTAACACCTCGTACCTTCAAAACCCAATGTGATGACGTTGAACAATGGTTACTTAGGTGTTGAGATACCATGAGTATGTATTTGGTAACGTTAATGATGAGAAAATTAAAATTTGGTCTCGTACATGTGATTAACCCTTCGTAGAAGGTGTTTTGTGATTTTTGTGGAGTGTTTGTAGGGTTAAAAATGAGGCTAATAGGACCTCTAAACAAAGGATATTAAGGTTAAGAAATAAGTTAAAGAATAGGATTTGAAGTATCTAACCAAACCCGCGAAGGAAAGTCGAAAAACAAAATTTTCGAAAATGTTAAGTCTGGGGCGCGCTGGAGGGCATACCACGCCGCTATGGGATAAAATTTTTATTCCAAAGGCAGCAATCTGGTGCGCCCAAGGGCGTGCCATGCTGGTTTTGCCACTTTTTCAAAGTTGGAAATTTTCTTAAGTCCCAAGGGTGCCCGGGGACGTATTGAGCCAATTTTTGCTACGTTTCTTCTACAACCATGAGAATATACATGAAATGAGTGAAATATTATATTGTTATGATAAAATTACTCGAGAACAAATTTGGAATCAAAATAACAATTTTGCCCTTATGGTCAAAATAAGCCATACGTGGCTAGAATTGTTTGTTTGTTTGGAATTAAGGCTACGAGTATGAATTGCGTGAGTGGGAATATTGTTGTAACACATATATTATGGATTATACATTGATGTGAGTGATTTAATATGACATGGGTTATTGGGCCTAATTTGAGACCAAATAAGCAAAACATGCATGGCCCAATGGGTCAAAAAGACCAATTCTTCCATTAACTAAATACATACACAAATAATATTGGATAAGCATGGACTCAAGGTCTATATAAAGGTGGAAAAATCAGATTTTTATGTCATTGGACACACATCACATTTCTCTCATTTTCTAGAGTTTTCAAGATAACTCTTTTGGTGACTCTTCAAACCCTAAGGCATTTTTGGACAAGATCATCATCTTCCAAGATTGGGTAAGTGATTATTCTTATGGATTAACATATTATAAGCATGAGATATTATTTATATCATGTTGGTTATGCTTGAAAGTGTTGGACATGGCACTTTTGGTTTTTGTTAAGAAGATGTGTTATCCATGGGATTGTAACTTGAATTATGACTTGTGGTTTTGATGAAAGAGCATGGTATGGATAAAATATGGACATGTACGGTGTGATTTTTTTATTTAACTTGTTATTTTTCTATAAGTGTAAATTATGGGATTTTGGCCGATTTGTTGTTGTAAGGTGTATTGAAGTAAATTGATGGAATAATTGTGATGTGGTGGTAATGGAGAAGTGTAAAATATGAACTTGGTATGACATGCTATTGGTTATCATGTATTGGTCAATGTATGGAATAGTATGGGATTATTGGTACAATAATTTTATAAATGGTATTGTCAAGGGGGAAATGACATGTTAAAGCCAAACATGTGACTTATTGTTATTGTATGCCATTATAAGGTAATTGGTGGTTAATGTGGGTTTCGCTATGTATTTGTGTTGTAGAGTAAAACATAAGGACGGAGCGGGAATATTGTATGCACGTCTAAGATTGTGTATTCGTATTAAGAATACAAGGTATGTAAGGTTACTCTTTCCGTATTCTTCTACAACATATTGTTCCTATTGACATTGGACTTGTTTCAATTCCGAGAGGCTTGAAGTATATCAATTCAGGTTGATGTATATTGTTATTCATGCGTATCCTATTCTTAGATGAATGATGATTCACTTATCTCTTAGTCATTGATTGAAGTCCCAAAGATGTCATAATGTTGTAAATTCTAAGAGAACTATCTCCACGAGAGTAATGAGGTAAAGAGAGCTTGTTTAGTTTGAATAGCATTATTCCAATCATGTCTTGTTCCAAAGTCCTATAGTATGATGATGATCCTTGTACCAATCGTTCATAAGTAAAAGTACCAATCTCATAAGAGTAATAAGAGAGGTGATGTGCAAGGTAGTATAATTATTCCTCATAAGTGAAGATGTCAATTTCATGGGTTAAAGGAGTGAAGTGAAATGTGTACATAAGTGTGTGCTTTAATGTCATGATCTCTAATGTGTCACTCTCATAACAATGTAAAGGGGTATAAGATTATAAAGAGGTAATGTGCATGGTTACTATATGTTTCATTGAGTATGGATCCCATTCTAGAGGGTATAAGTTCAATATGTAAAATCCCAATATTGTGATATGTCATTTATTATAGCCCACCCAAGGTGGAGGTCCGGTATCATATACTTACTTATGTAAGATCTCATAGGATTATTGAAGGAGGTGAAGTGCGAGCTAATATATCTATCCCTCACAAATTAAGGTGTTAATCTCATGTAGTGTAAGAGTGAGGTAAAGCGTATTTGTGTGTTTCAAATAGTGTCATGATCCTTAATGTATTAATCTCTCATAAGTTGATATATCAATTTCTCCCACCATAGAGTGGATGTATGTTCTCCCACTATAGAGTGGATGTATGTTCTCCCACCATGAGAGTGGATGTATGTCACCCCACCATGAGAGTGGATGTATGTCACCCCACCATGAGAGTGATGTATGACTCCCCACCATGAGAGTGGATGTATGTTACCCCACCATGAGAGTGGATGTATGACTCCCCACCATGAGAGTGGATGTATTTTACCCCACCAATAGAGTGGATGTATGTCTGCCCACCATAAGAGTGGATGTATGTTTCCCCACCATGAGAGTGGATGTATGTTGCCCCACCATAAGAGTGGATGTATGTTGCCCCACCAATAGAGTGGATGTAGGTTAAAACCACCAATAGAGTGGATGTAGGTTAAAACCACCAATAGAGTGGATGTACGTTAATAGAATAGATGTATGTTATATTATTACCCCCACCACTAGAGTGGATGTATGTGGATGAGTGTTATTCTTTCTAACCAAGTAGATGAACACTAGTGGTAATGAACCTAGAAGCAAGAAAGAATCTCTTGTATATAGAAGAAGCTATTGGAGGCAAGTTTCTTGAGTGAAGGTAATTTCCCTTGAAGGAAAGTAATTATAAATGATATTATCTAAAATGATGGCTTATCCCCATTGACTATTCTCTCATATTTTATTCTATTGACATTCTCATGTATTATGCTATTTATTATGAGCCTTACATACTCAGTACATTCTTCGTACTGACCCCCTCGGGGGACTTACCTTACATGTTGCAGGTGAAGGCATTAGTAGACCTCCTCTGTAGACTGGGGATCATTTGCAGAGTTTTGGTGAGCTCCACTTGATTCAGAGCTTTCTGGGTCATAGTTGTATATTTGTTTTGGCATTGTAAATATTGTATAAAGCGGGGACTTATCCCGACTTTAAGTTGGTCTTGTAAATGCATCTGTTAGAGGCTTTTGTAGACATATGTGGGTATACGGATGTAAGATACGTACGGTCAGTTCGACGTAATGGCCCCAACGGTCAAGTGTTATTTATATATATATGGCATATGTTTTCATGATTCATGTCTTCCGCATAGTTGCATGAGGTATAATAAGATTCATACGAGAATACATACACGAAGGTTCATGAGCAAAGATTGGTTCTCTCGGGCCATATCGACTTCGGATGCCAGTCCGGCTCGAATGGGATTTCGGGTCGTGACACCTGCCAAGACACCTGCGCCCATAGGTGGCTGAGGTATGCCCGCAGGTGGCTTTTGGCAGATGCCAGAGGCACCTGCATTGGCATCTTCGCCCGCAGGTGCCTTCGTCTGTGGGGGCGGATGCCTAAATCGGCCAAAATGGGTTCTTTTTGGGTCCTTTTGTGTAATACATGGTACAAAGCCATAAGTAAGCCTTTATTTATATATATTTGGTCACTTGGATGCCAAAAAACACTCATGGTTCCATAACGCACCTAAACAACACCAAAATCACACTTTCCTTTCAATACGTCACTAAATCCATAAGCAAATTTACAATAACCATTCCAAAATGTTATGTACAAGATAAAGACAAGTTAAGGCTATAATCATATCTCACATGTCAATATTGAATCCACCAAGTTCACTTCTTTCAATATCATAAGTCTATTTTCAAGTTTACAAGGCAAAACCTTTTTTCGATTGCAAAAATAGACAGTTTTACCATAGTACATTGTACAACACTTTGCCAACAAAATCAACATGATATACACCATATATCATGAATAAAATACATTAAAACATAATAATATACACTTACCAATACTTACAAAATGATGATCTTGCCCCAACAAGTGTATTTGCTTTAGGGTTTGTGTATAGAGAAAAGGTTTGGATAAGTCTAGCAAATGGCATGAGAGTTTCTTTGAATAAAAATCTGATTTTTAGCCCCTTTTATAGTCCCATGAATTCTCATTCTTAGCCAAATATTTCATGTGTTTACTTGGTCAATGGAAGAGCTATGCAAGAATGGGTCAAATTTCCTTTTGGGTCATATCTTTCTCATGATTTTGGGCCTCATTTGGCCCAATGGCACAAGACTCATTAATGCCCACCAAATTTAATGTATAATTCATCAAGTCTCTCATGTTCAAATAATTCCATGAATGTTACGGTAATCAACTAGACTCAGGAACTTACGGGGTGTTACATTGCCGATTGAGGATGGAGTAAAGTAAAGTAAAGTAAAGAGAGCAATATAAATGATCCCACACGTATACATTATGGTAGTTTATCCTTATGACACATTCACTTGTACTTGATTCTATTAAATTTCTTATATGTCATACTGTTTCATATGGCCTTGCATACTCAGTACATTCTTTGTACTGACCCCTTTGGAGGAATTTACCTTACTTGTTGCAGGTACAGGTACTAGTAGACCTCCACAGTACAGTGCGGGTCATTTGCATATTTTTGGTGAGCTCCAGTTGATCCGGGGCTTTCCGAGTCATAGTGTATATAGCATATGTTTCCATGACTTCCGCATAGTTGCACAATATATAATGATGTTCACATACAGACATACGTATGAGTGTACATGAGTAAAGATTGGTTCTCTCGGGCCTCATCGGCTTCGGGTGTCAGTCCGTCTCATTGGAACTCGGGGCATGACAAAAGTGGTATCAAAGCGGGTCATCCTAAGGGTGTCTACAAAGCCGTGTCTAAGTAGAGTCTTGCTTGTGGGTGTGTTGCACGCCACATTGATAAGCAGGAGGCTACGGGACATTTAGGAGTTGTTTCTTTTCTTCACTTTTAGATCATGCAATAGAGCCGAAGTTGTAGGTGGACACATATGTACGTATTGACATTGATTTTCTTTTGTATAGTCAAATGTTGAGTATCAGACAAGATAAGGGCAAAGTTGAGCAGGTTGATATGCCTGGCGAAGAAGAAATGAGTAAATCACCACCTGACTAAGATATTCAAGGTGGGGATAACATGGAAATTGTAATACGGGTTTCACTTAGCCAAAAAGTAGAGAAGTACCCGCAGAACCACCTATAAATGCCACTGAACAGGATTTAAGAAATGTAGTGCATATATTGACTCAGATAGTTGTTGTATAGTGTCACGGGAGAGCTGGCTCAATGACGAGTGATGATGGTGTGTCTAGGGCAGCTAGTCGTCGAACACGGGATTTTCTGAAATTCAACCCTCCCACGTCCACCTGGTCGGATTTGCATGAAGACCCATGGGTTTCTAGACCAAATCAAAAGGGCTCTAGATGTTATGCATGTGACTATTTCTTAATGTACTTTCAGTTAGTTGGGAGGAATTTAAAACGGCATTCTTTGACCAGTACCTCCCATATGAGGTCCAAAAAGCTCATACGGACCAATTGCTAAATTTTTGCTAAAGAACTATGACTGTCAGAAAGTATAGTCTTCGATTTAATTCTTTGGCTAGGTATGCTCCAAATGTGGTAGCTATTATGATCGAAAGAGTGCATCGGTATGTGGACAAATGGATTATACTATTACGGCCTTGAAAAGAGATATTGATATAGCCAAAATACAGGCTTTTTGCACATATAATGGAGGATCAGAGGCAACAGAAAAGGACACAAATATTTGAAGAAGGGTCGTCAAAGAGGGCTAGACCTATGGGACAGTTCATGGCGTCCCAAGGAGAATTTAGGTCTCGGGTGTTTAACAGACCTCCTAGACCATTATTTCCTTAGTCCATAGTAAATGTTCTATCTCGGTCCCAAGGGTTTATAGACAATTGGCTTGGGCTGAGAAATGGGATTCAGGATTCATGGGCAATGGGGTATCAAGCACAAGAACGTAGAAAGTAGGAACCAACCGAAGTCTGTCGTGTTAGTGCTGCGAAAGTTATCATCTAGGTGAATGTCGGTTAGGGCCGAATGTTTTTGTTATTGTTGTGGTATGTCGGGCACAAAATGGGGCTTCTCCTGATGTAGCTACAGGTACCGTATACGTATTGATTGACCATTCGACACTAGCATATGTTATTTCATTAATTGCTAAAAATTCAAAAGAACACTAGAATTACTAGTTATGTCACATGAAGTCTATACATTAATTGGTGAATCCATTGTAGTTAAAGGAGTACATCATCAGTGCACAGTAATTGTTTGTGGTTATGAGACACGGGTTGATCTTATTGAGCTAGAAATAGTGGAATTTTGATGTTATAAAGGGATTGTACCATAATAGATTGTAGAACTAAGGAGTTATATTGTTGTTTTCCCCAAAAGAATGTTTTTGAATGGCCAGGGAAACGTGGGGGCACCAAGAGGAAAATTTATTCCCTATCTTAAAGCAAAGAAAAGGATATTCTAAGGGATACATATGTCACTTAGTAAGAGTGAAAGATACTGATGTGACGCCACCATTCTTCAATCAGCTCTGGTGGTAAATGAATTCCTCGATTTATGAGCTGGTATTAATGTGATGTCAGGTACTCAACCTATTTTCATTTCTTCATATAGCATGGCCCCGGTAGAGTTATGGGAATAAAATGAGAAATTAAAAGACGTGATGAACAAGGGATTCATAAGACCTAGTCCGACCCCTTGGGGTGCATCAGTGGTCAGAGTACAAAAAAAAATGGCACATTAAGAATGTGTGTTTACTATAGGCAACCGAATAAGGTGACAATTAAGAAAACATGTCTTCTCCCCGGAGTTGATGACTTATTTGATCGGTTATAGGGTGCCAGACTTTTCCTAAAGATTGACTTAAGGTCCGGAGATCATCAAGTAAGGGTCAGAGAAAATCAAGATACCCAGAATAGGGGTATGGTCATTATGAATTCGTAGTTATGCCATTTGGGCTAACAAATACACCAGCTACGTTGATGGGTTTGATAATTAGTGTGTTTAAGCCATCACTAAGCTTATTTGTGATAATGTTTTAGATGTTACACTAGATTACTCAAGATCATAAAAGGACCATGATAATCACTTGCGACAGGTGTTACGGATTCTTCGGGACCGTAAGATATATGCAAGTTCTTTAAATACAAGTTTGGTCATAATCCGTATCGTCCTTAGGACATATTGTATAGAATGAAGGAATAAGGATTATTATACACAAAAGAAGTGGCCAAGGCTTACGACGCCTATGGGAATTCTTAGTTTCCTTGAGTTGGCCAGTTAAGTACAGACAAATTGTTAAAAAGGCTTTCTGCCATTATCCTTAATAAAGGTAACACACAAAGTAACTAAGTTTTCAGCGGAATGATGTATGTGAAAAACGTTTACAAGAGTTGAAAGATAAATTGTCTCCTACACTCAATTGTCTCCTACATCTGTACTAGTACCTCCCAAAGACATAAGAGTATACAGTGTATTGTGATGTTTTAAAGTTGGTATGGGATGTGTATACATGCAGTACGATAATGTGATAGCGTATGCCTTAAGACAATTGCGTCCACATAAGAGAAGTTATCCCACATATAATTTTAAGTTAACAGTTGTGACAATTACTTGTAATAGATGGCACCACTACTTGTATAAAATTTCAAGTGAAAGAATTATAGTGTCAAATGTGGCAGAATTTTCATTGGTATCTGAGATGAAAGGAAAAGAAGTATGTAAATTCCATTTTTAGTTCATTGAAAAAGAATGTACAGCAAAGTTCGATAAGGGCATTTGAGCAAACATAAGGGGGGGGTACTTTAACGCTAATATAGACTGTGTGTACCGAGTATAGACGAGTTAAGGAAATGAATTATAATAGAAGAACATCGTTCACGGTACTTCATTCATTCGGAAGCAACCAAAATGTACCATGGTTTAGCGGAGAGGTCTTGGTAAGGTTATATGACAAGCACATTGTAGAACTTGTAGCTCAATGTCCAAGCGGTCACTGATTAACAGTATGGCATCAGAAATCTGTATGTGTTATGCAATGTATTACCCTTCCAATTTGGAAATGGAACATGAATAATATGGATTTAACCACAGGGTTGCCTCGTACACTGCAAAGGTTGATTCCATATAGGTGATAGTTGACAGGCTTACCGAGTCAGCGTATTTCCTACCAGTTAAGACCACCGATATAGCTGAACATTATGCAAAGTGCAAAGTGGTATGTTACAGAGATAGTATGATTACATGGGATTCCACTCACTATTATATCAAACAGGAGAACTCACTTTATTGCACAGTGTTGGAAGTCTTTTCAGTAAAGCATGGGTACACAGGTGGTTGTAAATACGGCTTGTCATCCTCAGATGGATGGACAAACAGAACATATTATATGAACATTTGAAGATATGCCACGAGTTTGTACATTGAACTTTAAAGGTAGTTAGGATGAACGTCTATCGTTTAGTGAAATTGCATACAATAAAAGCATCAAAAGGCACCTTACAAAGCTTTATATGAAAAAAAATATAGATCATCAATTGGATGGGTTACAGCTGATGAAATTTGCTTTGCTCGGGTCAGATTTTATTCATCAAGCTATAAAGAAGGTGAGGGTGATATAACAGCAGCTACAAATGGCCCAAAGTGGATATAAATCATATGTCGATATTAGAGGAAGGGAATTGAAATGTGCCATAGGTGATTCAGTATTTTTGACGGTGTCACCAATGAGAAAAATAATGAGATTCAGAAAGAGAGGGAAATCGTCCAAAGATTTGGACAAATTGCGTATCTATTAGCACTAGTCCAAGAACTCTTCACAGTTCATTCCATATTTCGTATTCACTGCGTTGAAAGTGTATAGGAGATTATCTCATATTGTACCCAGTGGAAATATACAAGTTACGAAAGATCTCACACGTGAAGAAGTACTGCTTACTATTCTAGATCGATAAGCGAAAGCAATGAGACATAAAGAAGTAGCTTCCGTAAAGGCACTATTGGAGAAATTAGTACGTAGAAGAAATCACAAGGGAAACCAAAGAAATAATGGAATCTAAAGTACTTGTAATTGTTGTCAACGGAGAAAAAGCTCAAGGTGCGGAATTAGAGTAGCAACAAGTAAATCTTACAAGTGATATGTGTATATGATAACATGAAGGATACACTTAGACTTAACTTTGTTTCAATGAGACAATATTATTAACATTCGAGGATGTTCCTAAGGGGGGAAGAATGTAACACCCTGTACCTTTTCAACCCTACTCGATAACCCTGAGCCATGTTTACCCTAAGTTCGAGAGCAAAAAGTATGTATTTTGCATTGTCATCGATGGAACATTTGATATTGTGCTAGAAAATGTGATTAGACCTTTGTAGTGGGTGGTGTTTGTGACTTTGTAGAGCATTTGTGGGGTGAAAAATTGAGGTTTAAAGGTCATCCAAGCAAAGAATCTTAAAGCTAAGAGGTAAGCAAAAGGTTGGGACTTGAAAGATCCAACCAAATCCGCAAAGAAAAGTCAAAATCAAAAATTTGGCATTGGACGCTGCAGAGGACGTGCCAGGCTGCTCTGGCCCAAATTTTTGTTTCCACAGGCAGCAAAGGGGCGTGCCGGGGTGGTTTTCGCCAAAATTTCTCTTCGATTATTATGATGTATATAAGACCTTCGAGTCATGGTATCATTACTCCATCATAGTAGGACTATTCTTAAGCGTGTTTAGCATCCGAGTTGGGGTTAATTCTTCCTCACAAGTATTTTAACAAATTTTAACAAATTATGTTCAAATAAGCCATGAGCGACTAGAATTTATATTTTTGCGAATGAGGCTACGATCGGGAATCTCGTAAGTGAATATTGTCGTGACAATTATGGAATTAATTAAACATGAGATATATGATGGATTAACATTGATTTTTGTGGGCTAAGATAATATGTGTTGATGGGCCAATTTGAGGCCCGAAATGAAGCCAAAAGACATGGCCCAATGGGTCAAATGACCCATTCTTCCATTTGACCAAGGAAAACACCTCAATTATTGATTAAGTTTGGCTAAGGATGACCAAAAGGGTTATAAAAAGGGCAAGAAAAATCAGATTTCTATTCTATTACATACACATGCCTATTCTAGATTTTTCTACACTTTTCTCTCTATCTCAAACCCTGAGGCAACCATCACTTGCTTGGACAAGATCATCCTTTAGCAAGCTTGGGTAAGTGTTTAACCTTATGATTTAATATATTAGATGCATGAGAGATTATGTAGATCATGTTGGCTATGCTTGGAAGTGTTAGATATGGCACTTTTTCTTTTTGTAATAGATGTGTCATTTATGAGATTTAAACTTGAAAAGTGACTTGATGTTTTGATGAAAGTGAATGGTGTGGATGGTATCTCAACATGTATGGTGTGGTTATGTCCATAACTTGTTATTTTTCTATATGAGTAAATTGTGGAATTTTGGTTATAAAATGTATTGGAGTGACTTGATGGGTTCATTGTGATGTGGTGTTAATGAGAACATGTAAAGGAGGAACTTGGTTTGAAAAGCTATTGGTTTATGATGTATTGGTCAATGTATGGAATATTATGGTATTATTAGTATGATAATGCCATGAATTGTATTGTCAAGGGGGAAATGTCATGTTAAGGCAATCATGTAACTCATTATCGTTATATGCATTTGTAAGATAGTTGGTGGTTAATGTAAACTCCGTTGTATACTTGTGTTATAGAATGAAACGTAAGGAAGGAGCTGGGTTGTTGTATGCACATTTAAGATTGTATATTCATATTGGGAAGATAAGGTATGTAAGGTTACTCTTTCCGTATCCTTCTGCAGCACATAGTGTTACATTGTCATTATACTTGCTCCATTTCGAAATGTTCAAAGGTATCCCATTTCCGGTTGTTATTCATTGTTACTCACATGTTCCTTATTCATTGATCAATTGTGATTCACATGACTCATGTTCATTGGTTAATGTTCCAATAATGTTCCAAAGTTCCAATAACATTTTAACCACTAACGTACCAATCTCATAACAAAAGAATTGAAGTAATGAACACTTGTTGAGTACGGGTGGCAACTCGAAGAGGCGTAAGCCTAGCTAGAGGCAATCCCGAATGGATATTAAGTACGGGTGGCAACTCGAAAGGGCGAAAGCCTAGCTAGAGGCGATCCTGAAAGTTCATTGGGAACGGGTGGCAACTCAAAGGGGCGAAAGCCTAGCTAGAGGCGATCCCGATTATTATGTTATTCCCACTGGTCAGTTGGGCCCGGACACTATATGATAGATGAGCACATGATTGACGATGGAGGATGGAGTAAAGTTAAGTAAAGAGAGCAATATACATGATACCACACGTATACATTATGGTAGTTTATCCTTATGACGCATTCACTTGTACTTGATTCTATTAAATTTCTTATATGTCATACAGTTTCATATGGCCTTACATACTCGGTACATTCTTCGTACTGACCCCTTTGGAGGAATTTACCTTACTTGCTGCCGGTACAGGTACTAGTCGACCTCCACAGTATAGTGCGGGTCATTTGCAGATTTTTGGTGAGCTCCAGTTGATCCGGGGCTTTCCGAGTCATAGTGTATATTGATTTTGGCATTGTAAATGCTGTATAAAGAGGGGACTTGTCCCAACTCTAGCTTGGCTATGTAAATGTATCTGTTAGAGGCTTTGTAGACTTATGTGGGAGAATATTTGTAAGAGTTGCATGTCCATCCTGACTTGATGGCCCTAACGGCCAAGTTTCATATATATATATATAGCATATGTTTCCATGACTTCCGTATAGTTGCACGATATATAATAATGTTCACATAGAGACATACGTATGAGTGTACATGAGCAAAGATTGGTTCTCTCGGGCCTTATCGACTTCGGGTGCCAGTCCGCCTCGTTAGAACTCGGGGCGTGACAGATAGATTCCGTACAAATATTCTGAGGTGGCAGAGTTGCAGAGTCTCGTTACTGACAGTAACGTTTTAAGCCAAAAACGTTATTGTCAGTAACGCTTCCTACTTTAACGTTGTCAGCCAATTACTTTTTGATTCGTTGATTTTTTTAAATTAAATAAAGCATAAAACGTTACTGCCAAGTACGTTTATACTAGTTTTGTAAAGCTTAAAAAAACGTACTATTTTAGTGAATTGATTTAAATAATAGCTTATTTTGATCAAAACCTTCACAAAACAAGAATCTTTGTATTTTGTTGATAATGAACAGTCCCTGAAAGAGGAAATACAGGTGAAAGAATTTATTATTGAAGGAAATTGAAATATACAAACACTTCAGGATCATCTATCTAAGGACATGGCACAATACATAATGGAGAGCATTAGTCCACAGTTGATTAATGTAAACAATGATAAAAAATGGTGGATGTGTAATATCGTAAAGTTAGCATGGGAGGAGACAAGACAAAAATATGAGAAGTAACATGTATACTATTATATTTGTACTAAAGGTTTATCCATTAAAAGTAGTTACTTTCTATGGATGTCTTGAAAAAGGAGGATACCTAATGGTGACAATCTGAATTAAATGCATATAAGTATAGTATCCAGGTGCTAGTGTTGTGAGGAGTACTGATAAAAAATTGCGACACATCTTTTTCTAACATCTCCATTAGCTACTAAGTTATGGAAATGATTTCCTCCTTTGCAAGTTTTAATATTGATGGGTTGTAACTGCATCAAGTCATACTATTGTTTGTGGGTATCTCCTCAACCTCCTAAACTCCACAACATCTACAAAGTAGTTCCTGCAATTATTATGTGGAAGTTATGAAAAAGGAGAAATTCTACGAAGCATGGTGAGAACATTGTATACAAGAAGTTGATTTATCAAGTGCAAGTAATAATTAATCAACCGATTAGAGTCAATTACCATTGATTAACCACATTTCCCACAGACTGGACAACATTGATTCAGCTATAGGCCTCAACTTTATCATTGCTTACTTAAGTGGAACAAGCAAGTAGCATAAAATATAATATAGATGGAGCTAGTCAAGGAAATTTGTGAAGAAGTTCTTACGAGTTCTGTTTGAGAAATAAAAGAGGGGACCTTATCTATGCACAAGCAAGACATATAGGAAACCGCAATAATATGGTGGCAGAACTACATTAGTCATGAAAGCTACTTAATACTGCTATTCACGGGGCCAGCCTACACAATGTTAAATTAGCAACAGACTCCCTAATACTAAAGAACATCCTTCTAGATGTTTGGAAGGTACCATAGGAAATCATACAATATATGGAGGAGATAAACCAATTAATGGAGCAGTCACAGGTAGAAATATCACATACATTCATAGAAGGAAACCATTTGACATATTATATCATTAATCTTTATTTTGATAAGGAGGCACAAATTCAATTTCATACTTTCCAAAATCTCCCTTGATAGGAAGAAACATCCTAAACTTAGAAAGGTCACAAATACCTTCACTCTGAATCAAAACAAGAAAAATACATTAAATTTAGAGCACGCAAAGGAGGGGGTTATCAATTAGCATAAGAAAAGGGGAATACAAGAGAAATACTATTAGATTAGAACCACACACAGGACATCATGAAGCTACACATAAAGAAGAGAATATTTGGGTAGTTTACAATAACAAGAAACATAAAATGTCACCAAAGAAAAATAAACAGATGATCAACCAGGTACATGACCAACACATAGCATTGGATACTCTGAGCTCCAATACAAGGTCATTCTTGATGGGTTCCTGTTACAAGTATAGAAAAGTGTTAGAATTGAAAAGGGGGTAGTTGTAACTTACATCAAAACACAAATGAAGTTCACCTGAGAAAGGATAATTGATGCATCCACTAGCATATAATCTATGCTTAGGGACACATACTGCATTGCAACAGTGAGCTTGAGGACAAGTGGATAGTGAGGCAAGAAGAAGACAAGTCTCGCTCCGTCGTCTTCGTCGCTTGCTCGCCTTCGTCTTCGAATTTGGATTTGTCAAATGATCAATCGAGAGATTATCTTTTTGGACAAAATTCATTTGAAACTTGAGACTTAATGATGTTTTAATCTAAAATTTTGATAAGAAATTTTCTCTCCAGTTGCGTACACACACGAGCATGTGCGGACGTATGTCACAACGCACCTCGAAGGGACGCAACCCTTCAAGACACTGTTTGAAAATTAAAATCGGGACATGCGGCCGCACATGCCAGAGCACATGGCTCCGCGTGTCAGCCAAAACTTTATGTTTTGTGCAAAAGCTGACATGCGGCCTCATGTGGCTATGTACAGGCGTACATGGGTCCACATGTGGGCCCGTCATTTCAAAAAGTTGTAATTTTTCAAGAACCATTGTCTCTTTTCAGAAGCAACACCTTTTAGCTATAAATACTTGATTTTTCCCTAAGTATTGGCACGAAATTTTAAAGTGATTATCTCTTCTTCTTCCTAAAAACTCAAGTGTGATGTGCAAATCGTTGAATGAGTTCGTAGTTCGACAGAATTTGAGGTACTGTTAGTATGTTGATGTGATTCATTTTATCCTGGGAAGATATATTCCATAACCTCAGGTACTTGAGGGGAATAATTTCCTTAAGGACACACCGTGAATTCGGTGGACTTGAATCTTTCTATCTTCATCTCTTTCTTGTTGGTTTTACCTATTTTCCAGAAAATAGTGTTTTGAAGTACTTCTTATTGTTCTTGAGTTGTTCTTGAACTTCTTGTTGAAGTTCGTATTGTAAATACAGATTTTGTACCCGAAAAACAACAGGCCCTTCATTAAAATTATATATTAAATATTATACAAAGTTTATAGGTCGCAGTTCACAAATTAGTTTTCATTCGTATTTATTAATTCTTGAATATCCTTAACGAAACTTTTAACTTCGTCACTGAAAGTGTTGAACGTATCAGACATGCATTTGAATCTCAACATATGAGAGAGTAACTTTGATGGAGGATAGAAATGAAATTTAGCTTTGGAAGAAAAGAGTTCTGGAGAAGAGACGTATGTTCTTTTTAATGTTCGAGTGTGTTGTTAAAAATGGGTTTGGGTCAAGGGCAGTAGAATTGGTCGGGGCGAAGGGAAATTTGATGGGTTGGGATTTTAATTTTGTTCAATAGAGATGCCCCGTAATAAATAATAATTAAATAAATAATAATAAGAGGGCTATTAGTTGACTGTTAGTTTTAAGGGTAAAAATAATCAAAAAGGTGGATTGAGGGGTATTTTTAACCAAATAGATAAACAAGGGATATTTTTAAACATTTAAAGATAGGTCAAAGGTATTTTGGCCATTTTCCGTTAAAAAAGCTAAGTAAAAAAAACCAAGTTCTGAATAGATTTAAACCCCAAACACATTTCCTACTGAATCAACCTAAATTGATTTCCAAATAAACATTAGATTAAATTACTTAAATAATATGTCCCAGCATTGCACAAATAAGATTATTTAAGCTTAGGGGTGTTTGGATTGACTTTAAAAAGTAGCTTGTAAACTAAAAGTCAAAAGTCATAAGTTGGTAATATCCTACTTTTGACTTTTCGCTTATTTTTACACTTTTTTGACTTAAAAGTTAGTGCTTAAAAGTACTTTTTAACTTTCTCAAACACCAACAAAACTAAAAAAGTGTTTAAAAGCCAAAATCACTTAAAAATAAGTCAATTCTAACACCCTTTAACACTCAAAACACTACGTTTCAAAATCTGATCGTTCCTTTAAATATCGACATTACTTATGAAAAGTCTTGTCTACGCCATCGGACACAATAATTCCTACTCCTATATAAAGCATCACATTTATGTTATTGACAAGAAGAGATACCACTGCACAGATTGAAAAATATATTATGTAAACAATGTCATTGTAAGAGAGAGTCAACTGAGAACTAAGAAGAACCTATTCGCAAGAAGATTATTGCTTATAGTTCTTTAGTTCTTTGGTTTGATTCTTTGATCTTGAATTGCAACCTATTTACCTTACTAGAAGTTTTGTAATAGGTGTTGCATTGAGTTGTAAAGTGCAATTAGGGAGAATTGTAGAGAAGTAGGTTATAGAGTTGTAACCTTAAACCGCTTTTGATTTAGTGGAGATTTGAGGAAAATCCTACAGAAGTTCGTCGTGGTTTTTGACTTTCTTAAGCAAGGAATTTTTCACGTAAAAATCCTACAGGGAAGTCATTTTTCTAAAAAAAATATGTTCAAAAAATTGTGATCATCCAAACACACCCTTGGTTATTGATCCCAGTCTTGATTTTCGATTTGTGGGATAATAAGAACCAAGGGTTGAGTGAGTGCAAATTTCAGTTCAACCTCGCCGTGAATCCAGAATATGTCTAGAAAGTTAGGAGGGGCGATGCGAGGGTTGTTTTGAGAGGTGATCGAATGGAGTTTTGGGCTAAAATCATCCTTAAACTATGGCTCAAACTTAAGGTACATCCTTATAATATTAAAGTGAACAAAAAACATCTCTCAACTATTTAAAAAATGGTAGGATACATCCTTATGTTACTTTCTGTTGGGAAGTTAACGGCTGCAACCCAAGCATGTGCCGAGCACATAGACTTTCCTATAATCTCTTGGTTATTTATTTATTTTTGCTTTAACCTCCTAATTGTTTCATCCCTCAACATAAATGCTTCAAGATTGGATGTAGTCTTCCGTACGTTTTGAACAGTTAAGGGATTTTAGAGAGAGAAACCATCTACTCCAACTCTTCTTCACCATAACTAACTGAAGTAAGCTATGGCTTTGACACAATTTCGTCTACCTAGAATAAAATATAACTGTACCTTACATAATAAGTAAAAGTCAAGTCCATAATCTTTCTTTCTTTCTTGTTCCAGTATTATTACTTAGTTACTGTAATTGACGAGTGGGGTTTTAGATTCAATTCTCATCATCTTTATTATCTTGAAAGAGATTATAGTACATATTTGCGAAGTACAACCAAATATAACCATATGATGAGTAGGGGGTGTGCAAAAATGTAACCGATTCAACCGATAAATTAAACTGATAAAAATGTTATTGGTTTATTGGTATCGACTTATTAGGTTAACAGATTTTAAACGGTTTGTAAATTTTCTTACTGGACTTTCAGTTTGGTTTTCGATTTTAAGGTTTTAGTTATTGGTTAAACCGATAACCACAAAAGGATATATTAAAGTTATATTCTTATCCGTAATTATATAATAGTGGCTCCGATTTTAAATATATACCCTATTGTTTTTTACATTTTATAGTTGTTGTCTTAGTGCTTGTAATTTGTGTAGACTTTATGTATGAAGATAGTGTAGAACAAATGAAAATAAGAGAAAATAAAAAAAATTAGAGAAATATTTTCTTATTGGTTAAACGAAAAATAGAACCGTTAAGGACCGAAAATTGAAATATCTTATTGGTTTGGTTATCGATTAACATGTCCACAAACCAAAAATTGATTAACCGAACCAATAATACTCAAAACCAAATCGAACCAACCGATAAGCACCTCTAATGATGAGACCAAGATATACTTCTTTTTTCAGGGGATTCATGAGCTATAATAGATTGTTTACTGCTGAATTCATATTCTCTTAATGCTTATGATGGTAAAAATGATTTCTTCAAAATTTTCTAACCAATAGAATAGTCATTAATCAGATAATAAGGAGATTAATTTGGAGGGGAGAAGTCACGTGGCTAACACATGCTTGGATTGCAGCCGTTAACTTCTTAACAGAAAGTAACATAAGGATGAATCCTGACATTCATTAAATAATTGAGGGATGTGATCAGGGGCGGATCTACGTGTAGGGTTAAGGGTGCCATGGCACCCGCAGTTGCGATTAAAATTTATCTTATATACTTGTAGAATCTGTGAAAATAGGATATATACATCGTGTGGCACCCAGATGACATAGATGATAAATGGGTGCCATGGCTTAGAGATGAGATTGAAGTTCTTTTTGTTGCTTTGTGGATCCGAGATCGAATCTCTACGGGAGCACTCTTTCTTTCACTCTTTTTTTTGGGCTGACATCATCTTCTTTCTTTTTTCCTTTTTGGTGCTCTTTAGTACTTGGACCTACTGCTTTTTCTCCATTTTATTTGCAAAATCTCTCTCTTCTTCTTTATTCAATTCATTTATATATTAATTTATTTTCAATTGTGTCATCTTTCATGAGAAACTTCTTGAATAAATAATTTAAAATTGATTTTAGTTAATATACACTTTTTAATGACACATTATAAATTTATATATTCAAGTATAATTTGATCTGTATTTTATTAACTTTGAAAAAACATTGAATAGTTTAATATAAGAGACTATTTGAATTAGTCTCATATATTAAAAAAAATCAAACATTTCGTTTTGAAAATAATTATAAAATAACTCAACGATTAATATGAAAAAAAAATTATTTAAGAACAATAAAAATAAATTAATGTAGTCAAACATAGAATGTGTATTAATTAAGCTACTCTATTGTTTTTAAGCAATTTTTTTTTTTAATTGTGGTGTTCTTTCATGGAATTGTTTTAAGAAAAATTGTTTTAGAAATAATTTAAATCAAGAGTAAAAAAATGAACTACAAAAAGACTCGTTTGTTAATAAAAGACCTAATTGAATTTACTAAACATTAATCAATTGAATCATCGTTTCTATTCAATTGTTAATCCTGATGATAGTATATTTATATATAAAATAGTGGTACCCGAAACCTTCAAATCCTGAATCCTCCTCTGGATGTGATTTGTTCACTTAAATATTATAAGGATGTACCTTAAGTTTGAGCCATAATTCAAAGATGATTTTAGCCCAAAGCTCTGATCGAATGCTTCTCCATTTGACTTCCCCGATCTAAATTCAATTTTGTTTGGTGGCGTATATGTTGAGGAACCTGGATTTAACTGTTTTTAGATGGGTGATAATTTTTACTCCCTTTAGTTCATATTAATTTAATTTGTGAGCCAATATACACATATTAAGAAAACAAAAATTAGGACATCACTTTTCAGTTTTGCCCTTTTAAAGTCAAATTAAAATCATAAATATGAGTAATTAAGTTTATTGAACTTATCAAATAGAAAATATAATGAAGGGTAAAAATGAAAGAATTTTCCAACAACTCTCTTGAAGATTGAACAATTAAGTTATTATGAACATTGAAAAATGGCTCACAAATTAAGTTGATATGGACTAGAGGGAGTAATTTTTTTCATTGCTTATTTTTGTGTGTTAAATTTTATTTTTTACCCCATCCATCTTTACTTGTCCACTATATTAAAAATATATATCCAACAATGCTTGTCCAGTTTTAAGAATCAATGGATAATTTACTCATTTGTGTCCATTTTATCCTTGATATTAAATATTATTCATTATGTAATGCATTTCCCAAAATATTAAATTTATTATATTCAAAGGGTGATATTATCTACAATATATTAAAAGTGTGAAGACCCTTAGAAAAATGATTTGAACTTTTTGCCCTTCATTAAAACACTCCGCAATAGACAAAATCGTCTTTTAACCTTTTTCCTTCAATTTATAATATTAATAATGAATACAATAAATATATAAGAAAATGAATAAAAAAAGTTTTCTGCTTATAGCAGAATTCCTAAATTTATTTTAATATTTTTGTTTGGTGTTTTGTTGCGTGCGTACCTTTTTCCAAAACTAAAAAATAAAAATCTGTAGACTTTTCCTAAAAAACTGCCTACTTTTCCAAAAAAGAAAAAAAAAACATCGATTAAAACATATGAAAATAATAAAAATCCTATGGAAATATTAATTAGTGTTCTTTTTAATTTATGAATCCTCTCCTGCTATAAAAAGCACTATAATTTTAGATTCTCTTGTCATTCACTTTTGCTGCTTAGTTTTTTGTCTCAGTTTTGTATCTTTCAATTTCTAGGTTTTCTTTTTCATAAAATCTCTCCTATTATATATGCTTTAGATATAGATATGAATGGATTCTTTATTGTTTTGGATTTGAATCTGAGCCTAAATTAAAGTTTGATTTTTTATTGTTTGGGAGGGTTTGTTCGAACCCTTTCGATTGGTAGTTGTGGATGGTTGGCAAAGATGATTGTAAATGGTGGCTAATTGTGATGTCGGTTGACGGTGGTAATTGGGAATAATGATGGTTGAAGGTGGTAGATAGTAGTAGTTAATTAACAGTGGGTGTTGACAATAGTTAGCGGCGAAAGTGAATGGAATAGTGTTGAACTGTCAATTTTGTATAAATTCTTAAATCTTGGTGCTATTAATACTTTATCATAAATTCATTCGACTCTTTGTTGTTCTTCTTCATAAAGGAAAAAAATAGTACTATTTTGTTTTGAAGAATTTTGATTGTTCTTCTGCATCTGTCTTTGTTTTTGTATTGATAATATATACCTTCTCTCCTCTTTTTTTTTTTTTTTTTTTTTTTTTTTTCTATTTGTGTTGCAAGAATATGCAGTTTCTTAGCAATTTATATCCAAGTATTTTCCGTTATATTTTCAACAAATTTTATACTATTAGGCTATTACTTTATGATTTTATCGCTGATTAGATTCATGTCTTTTTTCCTTTGCTAAATTCAGTATTAACACCAATTGGGAATTCAACATTACCAATTTCTACTTCCCAATTACGATAAATCTACTTTGAACTCGATCATGAAATCCAATTAGTTTTATCCATTTGGGAGTTTTATACATAGGTTGAGTTTTTTATATAAACTAAAATACTTTTACTGAATAGTAATACACATTTGTATAATCACAACTTTGAATAAATAGGAATTCCATGATGTCATATACAACAATTGTTTCACCACAAAAATGTTAATGTTTTATAGCACTTTCAGTTGCAATCAAACATGTAACTGGAAGTTAAAGGGAATGCATATATATGGGGGAGGAGGGCATGCAGAACTAATACACTATGTGGGGCATCGCTGTTATAATAAAACACGGTGAAGAAATAACCATGGTTTTTGGACTAGCTTCCACGCACCTCGACTAATTTGAAAAAAAAAAAGAAAGGATATAGCCGATCCCAATGATGTTCATGGAGGCTTTGGTTTTGGGGATAGAAATGAAGATGGAGCCTCATTTTTGGATTTTGCTAGAGCTTTTGAAGTGGTGATTGCAAACTCGTGCTTTCCGAAGAAGGAGAACCACTTGGTTACCTTTCGTAGCAAGGTAGCTAAGACTCAGATAGATTACTTACTTTTTGAGTAGCTAGGATGATAGAGGCCTTTGTAAGGACTGCAAGGTTATCCCGAATGAGAATTTTACTACCCAATACAAGCTTTTAGTGATGGACTTGGAGATTATGAGGGATAGGTGGAAGAAGACCTTTTATGGCCGACCGAGAATTAAATGAGGTGGCTTAACCCTTTCCCTTTCTCGGGAGATGGTTAAAAACTATGCTTTTAAATTATTATTCTTTTTGGTCTATTATTCTTGGTTATGCTTTCATTGAATTGTTGTAGTATTTTTGCCTCTTTATCAGAGTACACAACGACGAAAAATTAGGGACTTTGATGTAGATACTGAAGAGGACATAATTGGTAATTGCTAAGACCAAAATCGGCCAGCATAACATACATACAATAAAAAATTTATATATACATTTATTATTAATTAACATGATAAGTCTATCAAGATATGTGATCGTTGGAGAGGAGCATTGACATGTGCTTATGTCACGCCCCGAATCCCATCGGGACGGATTGGCACTCGTAGCCGACAAGGCCCGAGAGAACCAAGCTTTGCCTCTATTCAATCATATACATGCTATAAGAAATCCATAATCACATAATAACTTTGGATATCAACAATGGAATCATGGAACATGATACATATATTCACATATGCGAAACTTGGCCGTTGAGGCCACCAAGTCAAAAGACGACATATACCGTTTACATTTATACACCCACAACCGTCTACAAAAGCCTCTAACAATGAATTGACCAAAATGAGCTAAACGTCGGGACAAGTCCCCGCTTTATACAACATGTACAACACCAAAACATATGCACAATAGTGACTCGGAGTAGCCCCGAACTAACTGGAGCTCACCAAAGATCTGCAACAACTGGCAACCTACTGTGGAGGCCTACTAGTACCTGCGCCTGCAGCAAGTAAGGTAAATCCCCCAAGAGGGGTCAGTACGAAGAATGTACTGAGTATGTAAGGTCATATGAAACTTGTATGATATGTAGATAAGTCAAGGAACTCAAGTTCAAATGCATAAGCAATATAGATAAGTCACAATGTAGATGAGTCACTATTCTGTACTTTGGAAACCATGTATGTAGCTTTCGGTATTTTCTTTGTATTTTAAGATTCAATGATTATTCATATTAACCTTTGGCCTGTGATACCCGGGCCCCGACTGAACAGTGAGTTTTTAAACATAACATCATGTTATGTTGGGATCGACTCGAGCTAGGCTTATGCCTCTAGAGCTGCCACCCTAGAAATCAATGTATATATCGGGATTGGCTCGAGCTAGGTTAGTACCTCTAGAGCTGCCACCCATACAACATTTCAGGTTCGGCTCGAGCTAGGTTATTACCCCTAGAGCTGTCCTCTGTTAGGATCGGTCCGAGCTAGGCTTATGCCTCTAGGACTGCCCCCTTATTTTGGGATCGACTTGGGCTAGGCATTTCGCCCCCAAAGTTGCCACCCTTACTTGATCATTGACCACATATGCATTACTTTGTTTATTACTTCGAGATTGATACCATGATATTCACAACTTGATATGAAGCTTTGGATCATTAACCAATGAGTAAGAGACATGTGACTAACTTGGCAACACAACATTATTAGAACTATAACACCAAGGAAACCATTGGACAATATTCCATGAACAAGAGACATAAGTATAATCACTATTGGAACATTGGAACATAACCTTATTTGTTCTTTTGGAACATTAACCAAGAATATGAGACATGAGATTCACCAATGTTCAATGAGTAGGAAATATATGACAATGACTATGGATAACCGGATATAGAATACCTTAACTCATTTCGGAATAGGACTAGTGAAATGTCAACATGAATACTATTTGCCGCAGAAAGATACGGACAGAGTAACCTTACATACCTTGTACTCTCAATACAAATAAACAACCTTAGACGTGCACACAGTAGTCCGCTCCTTCTTTATGTGTCACTCTACATCACAAATACATAACGGAATTGACATTAACCACCAACTACCTTACAAATGCATACAATGTCAACGAGTTACATGTTTGCCTTTAAACATGTCATTTCTCTTTGACGAAACCATTGATAAAATTATTATTCCAAAAATCCCCCAATATTCCCAACATTGACCAATACATGACAATCAATACATTTCACCACAACACTTCTCCTTTACACTTCCTTATCCACACCACATCACAAATAATCCATCAACTCACCTTAATACACTTCATAGCACATATCGACCAAAATACCCCAATTTACACTTATAGAAAAATAACAAATTTAATAACAAAATAACACCATACATGTTCTTATTTTATCCATACCATGCTTTTTCATCAAAGGCACAAGTCCTAATTCAAGCTTGAATCCCATGGATCACAAATCTTATACAAAAGCACAAGGTACTATGTCCAACATTTCCAAGAACAACCAACATGATCCACATACTCTTTCATGCATATAATTTATTAATCCATGAGAATAAATACTTACCAAGGCTTGAGAAATAATGATTTTGCTCCAAAGGTTGTCTTTGAGTTTTTAGGGTTTGGAGTAATGTCTTGGATATTTGTCTAAAGGCATGAGACTTTTGTACTCAATAAAATCAGATTTTATGCCCTTTACATAGGCCCCCAAATCCATACTTAGCCAGTTCTTTAGCATTAGTTATTGTTTCTAGAAGGTCTTTGAAAGAATGGGTCATTTGACCCATTTTTGGGCCATGTGTTCTTTTCATTTTTGGATCCTTTTTGGGCCCAATTCACTTAACCCAGTAAAATCAATAATTTATCGTGTTTAGGTTGTCTTATACGTATTACAATAATATTCCCACTCATTCTATTCATATCCGTACCCTCAATCCCAAGAACAAGTGATTCTAGCCACGTTTGGCTTATTTTGACCTAAAGGGCAAAACTGTCATTTTGAATTCATATTCGTTATCGAGTAATTTTATCATACCAATATTATATGCCATTCCTTTCATGTATATACTCATGGTTGTATAAGAAATGTGGCAAAAATAGGCTCGATACGACCCCGGATACCCTTGGGACTTAGAAATTTCCAACTTTCAAAAAAGTGGAAAAACCAGCGTGGCACGCCCTTGGGCGCGCCAACTTGCTGCCTATGGACTAAAAATTTTAGCCCATAGCGGCGTGGCACGGTCTCAAACACGCCCCATACTTAGATTTTTCAAAAATTCCGTTTTTCGACTTTTCTTCGCGGGTTAGGTTAGATACTTCAAATCCTATTCTTTGACTTACTTCTTAACCTTAATATACTTTGTTTAGAGGTTCTATTAGCCTTGTTTTTAACCCTGCAAATGTTCCACGAATATCATAAAACACCTCCCATGAAGGTTTAATCACATATACAAGGGCCAAATTCAATTATCTCATCAATGGCATTACCAAATACATACGTATAGCTCCCGATACCTAAGTAAACATTAAATAATGTCATCCAGTAGGGTTAGGAAGGTACGGGGTGTTACATTCTTCCCCCCTTAGGAACATTCGTCCTCGAATTTTAACAATATCGTTTCAATTAGGCCAAATCCATCTCTACATTAGCATACATATACATAAACACTTAAGGCTCATGGAGACTTACTTGTTATTGCTCCACTCCCACACTTTGAACTTCTTGGTCCATTTGAAATAGATGGGGATATTTGGATTTCATCATCTCTTCCGCTTCCCATGTGATCTCCTCTACTTGTTGATTTCTCCAAAGGACTTTTACGGAAGCTATGTCTTTATTCCTCAATCTTTTTACTTGTCGATCTAGGATACCAACGGGTACCTCTTCATAAGTAAGATCTTTCGTAACTTGGACATCTTCAATTGGAACAATACGAGATGGATCTCCTATGCATTTTTGAAGCATCGAAACATGAAATACTGGGTGGACTGAGGAAAGTTCTTGAGGTAGCGCTAATTCATAAGCAACTTGCCCAAATCTTCTAATGATTTCATATGGGCCTATGTAACGTGGACTTAATTTCCCTTTTTTTCTGAACCGCATTACCCCTTTCATCGGTGACACCTTTAAAAACACCCAATCACCTATGGTAAATTCAAGACCTTTCCTTCTAACATCGGCATATGACTTGTGACGACTTTGAGCCATTTGTAACCGCTGTTGGATCACTTTAATTTCTCCATAGCCTGATGAACAATATCTGGCCCAAGTAAAGCAGTTTCACCAGCTTCAAACCATCCAATTGGTGATTTACATTTCCTTCCGTACAAGGCTTCATAAGGTGCCATTTTAATACTTGAATGATAGTTATTGTTGTAAGCAAATTCAATAAGAGGCAAATGGTCATCCCAACTGCCTTGAAAATCTAACGTACAAGCTCGTAGCATATCTTCAAGTGTCTGAATAGTACGTTTTGCTTGTCCATCAGTCTGAGGATGGAAAGCCGTACTCAAATTCACCCATATACCCAAACTCTGCTGGAAAGATCTCCAAAAGTGCGCTGTGAACTGTGCTCCTCTGTCTGATATAATGGAAAGTGGAATACCATGCAATCGTACTATCTCCTTCACATACAACTTCGCATAATCCTCAGCTGTATAGGTCGTCTTGACCGATAGAAAATGCGCTGACTTGGTAAGCCTGTCCACTATAACCCATATAGAATCAAACTTCCGCAATGTACGAGGCAAACCTGTAATGAAATCCATGTTAATCATATCCCATTTCCAGAGTGGAAGATTGATACATTGCATGTAACCTCCCGATTTCTGATGCTCTACTTTCACTAGTTGACAATTCGGGCATTGAGCGACAAACTCTGAAAGGTTCTTTTTCATATTTCCCCACCAATACACTTCTTTCAAGTCATGGTACATTTTAGTAGCACCCGGATGAATAGAGTAGCGCGAATGATGCGCCTCTGTCATAATTCGTGTCCTCAGCTCATCTACATCCGGTACACATAATCTCCCTTGACATTGAAGTACCCCTTCCTGTGTAAGATCAAATGCCTTTGTCAAATCCTGCTGTACATTTTCCTTTAGCTGCAATAACATCGAATCCGCAAACTGTTTCTCTTTCACTTCAGTTATTAAGGAGGATTCTGATGCATTCTGCACAATAACTCTATCATCTGAGGATTCAATAAGGCGAACTCCCAAGCTGGCTAATTGATTCAGATCTTTGATTATCTCAAGCTTTTCAGTCAACTGGCCACTAGTGCTTCCTACTGCCTTACAGCTCAATGCATCAGTTACTACATTTGCCTTGCCTGGGTGATAAAGAATATCACTATCATAATCTTTTAAGAGCTCTAACCACCTTCTTTGCCTAAAATTGAGTTCCTTTTGCTTAAAGAGATATTGCAAACTCTTGTGGTCCGTATAGATATCAACATAAACTCCATACAAATAATGACGCCATATCTTTAAAGCAAAGACCACCGCTGCTAATTCAAGATCATGTGTGGGATAATTTTCTCATGTGGTCGCAACTGTCATGAGGCATATGCTATGACATTACCATGTTGCATCAATACACATCCGAGGCCAACCCCGGAAGCATCATAATACACTACATAACCTTCGGTACCTTCGGGAAGCACTAAAACCGGTGTGGAGGTTAATTTATCTTTCAACTTTTGAAAGCTTTTCTCACATGCATCATTCCACTGAAATTTTACTGCCTTATGTGTAAGCTTTGTTAATGGTGCAGTAATAGAGGAAAAACCTTCCACAAACCTTTTATAATAACCTGCTAGTCCAAGAAAACTACGGATCTCTGTGGGTGTCGTAGGTCTTGGCCAATTTTTCACTGCTTCAATCTTCTGTGTATCAACCTATATCCCTTCATCTAACACAATATGACCCAAGAATGCAACTGATTTTAACCAAAACTCACACTTGGAGAACTTAGCATACAACTTACCCTCACGGAGAATCTGTAACACTTTCCGTAAGTGATTAGCATGGTCCTCCGGTGATTTTGAATAAATTAGGATGTCATCTATAAATACCGTGACGAACACGTACAGAAAAGGATTAAACACCCTATTCATCAAATCCATAAACACAGTTGGTGTGTTTGTTAGCCCAAATGACATAACTAAGAATTCATAATGGTCATACCGTGTTCGGAAAGCTGTCTTGGGTACATCTTCTTTTCTAACTCTGACTTGATGGTAACCCGACCTCAAGTCAATCTTTGAAAAACACTTGGCACTCTGTAACTGATCAAACAAATCATCAATTCGAGGGAGAGATATTTGTTCTTGATCGTTACCTTATTCAATTGCTGATAGTCGATGCACATTCTCAACGTGCCATCTTTCTTTCGGACAAATAATATCGGTGCACCCCACGGGGACATACTAGGCCTAATGAAGCCCTTGTCTAGTAAATCTTTCAATTTCTCCTTCAATTCACGTAATTCTGCTGGAGCCATTCTATATGGGGGAATAGAAATAGGATGAGTGCCTGGAATCACATCAGTGCCAAATTCTACTTCCCGTTCTGGGGGTAAGCCTGGAAGATCTTCTGGAAATACATCCAGAAATTCATTGACCACTGGAACCGACTGCGGAGTTAGTGGCTCCACATCATTATCTTTCACCCGTGCTAAATGACATATGTAACCTTTAGCAATCATTTTTTTGGCTTTCAAATAGGAAATAAATCTCCCTCGTGGTGCCCCTACATTACCCTACCATTCAAGAACACTTTCTTGCGGAAAACAAAATTGCACCTTCTTGGCCCGGTAATCTACCGTGGCATAACAAGAGGCCAACCAATCCATTCCCATGATCACATCAAAATCCACCATGTCCAATTCAATGAGATCGACCAACGTATCATGACCACACACAGCTACCACACAGTCACGATATACTCTCTTTGCAAAAATATATTCACCAACCGGTGTAGACACTTCAATTGATTTAATTAATAATTCTGGTGCCTTTCAAAATTTGGCAGCAACCAATGGAGTAACATAGGAAAATGTAGAACCAGGGTCAATCAATGCATATACATTGTGTGAGGATACGAGTAATGTACCTGTGACAACATCAGGGGAAGCCTCTGAATTCTGTCGGTCCACTAAAGCATCAGTGCAATGCTGGACCCCACTAGTACTGGCTGCTCCTCTGACACCTCTATCCCTTCCTACAGACTGAACACCTCGGCCCAAAGAGGGAACTGATGCTGATGACGCAACAGCTAATCCTTCTGGTCGTGCTACACCTCCCATACTCCTCTGGGGACACTCTCTCATCATGTGTCCTGTCATGCCGCACTAGAAATAAGCATTTGTCCCCACTCTGCATGTACCTGCATGAATACGCCCGCAGTGTTGACACTGCGGACGAGGAAGACCTGCTGCCTGTGATCCGTGAACTCCGCTACTTTGCCCAGATAGACCACCCCTAGACCCTAGAAACTGTGAGTGAGCACCCCTTGTGGAATAAGAGAACGATGGTCTAGGTGGTCTCGAAAACATACGGGGCCTAGATCCTCCTTGGGACATCATAGGTGGTCCCATAGGTCTAGCCCGTTTGGACTGTCCCCTGTCAAATTCATGTACCCTTCGTCTCTGTCGTTGATCTTCCATTTTCTGGGCGAAGGCCTGAATCCTCGCTATATCCATGTCTTTGTTCAAGGCAGCAATGGTGCAATCCCTTACCAAATATGGCTCTAGTCTGTCCACGTATCTATGGACCCTGTCTGTCATCGTAGCCACAACATTTGGCGCATATCGAGCCAAGGAATTAAATTGCAAGCTATATTCCCTGACGCTTAGATTTCCTTGACGGAGATTTAGGAATTGATCCGCACGTGCCTCACGAATCTCATACAGAAGATAATGATCTAGGAAAGCCACTTTAAACACTTCCCAAGTAGGTGGAGTTGCACCAATATCACGGGATTTCTTCCAATCCTCGTACCACAATATTGCCTCTCCTTTCAGTCGGCATGCAGTAAGTTCAACTGTCTCTAACCCCGTCACGTGCATAACTTCCAAGGCCCTCTGAATTTGATCCACAAAGTCCTGTGGATCTGCTTTTGGATCTGACCCTGTGAAAATAGGAGGGTCCAGTTATTGGAAATCCTGTGTTCTGCGACTCACCACTCTAGCCGCATCACCATCATGTGTCATCGGACCAGCTCGTCCTTGACTCTGAGCTGCCACTAACTGTGTCAACATCTGAACTGCATTTCTAAGATCCTGATCTGTGGCATTGACTGGTGGTTCTACAGGTACGCTTCTCCTACTCGACTCTTCTGGTACAGAGGGAGTGGAGGAAGCTCGTGACGCAAATTCATGCTCAGTGGTGGTAAACTGGTTCCCTCACCAGCAATTCTATCGATCCTCTTACTTTTACCTCGACCTCTTCTTGTCATTGGCATTGTTACTATAACAAGAAAAATAAATTTCAATGATCAGCTATCATTTCACTTATAACTTTGGATCTATTGCACGATCTAGAAGTGAACAAAAGAAACAACATCCTAAATGTCCCGTAGCCTCCTACTTATAAATGTGGTGCACAACACATCGATAAGTAAGGTTCTACTCAGACACGGCTTTGTAGACACCCTTGGAACGACCAGCTCTGATACCACTTATGTCACGCCCCGAATCCCATCGGGACGGATTGGCACTCGTAGCCGACAAGGCCCGAGAGAACCAAGCTTTTCCTCTATTCAATCATATACATGTTATAAGAAATCCATAATCACATAATAACTTTGGATATCAACAATGGAATCATGGAACATGATAAATATATTCACATATGCGAAACTTGGCCGTTGAGGCCACCAAGTCAAAAGACGACATATACCGTTTACATTTATACACCCACAACCATCTACAAAATCCTCTAACAATGGATTGACCAAAATGAGCTAAAAGTCAGGACAAGTCCCCGCTTTATACAACATGTACAACACCAAAACATATGCACAATAGTGACTCGGAGTAGCCCCGAACTAACTGGAGCTCACCAAATATCTGTAACAACTGGCAACCTACTGTGGAGGCCTACTAGTACCTGCGCCTGCAGCAAGTAAGGTAAATCCCCCAAGAGGGGTCAGTACGAAGAATGTACTGAGTATGTAAGGCCATATGAAACTTGTATGATATGTAGATAAGTCAAGGAACTCAAGTTCAAATGCATAAGCAATATAGATAAGTCACAATGTAGATGAGTCACTATTCTGTACTTTGGAAACCATGTATGTAGCTTTCGGTACTTTCTTTGTATTTTAAGATTCAATGATTATTCATATTTGCCTTTGGCCTGTGATACCCGGGCCCCGACTGAACAGTGAGTTTTTAAACATAACATCATGTTATGTTGGGATCGACTCGAGCTAGGCTTATGCCTCTAGAGCTGCCACCCTAGAAATCAATGTATATATCGGGATTGGCTCGAGCTAGGTTAGTACCTCTAGAGCTGCCACCCATACAACATTTCAGGTTTGGCTCGAGCTAGGTTATTACCCCTAGAGCTTCCCCCTGTTAGGATCGGTCCGAGCTAGGCTTATGCCTCTAGGACTGCCCCCTTATTTTGGGATCGACTTGGGCTAGGCATTTCGCCCCCAAAGTTGCCACCCTTACTTGATCATTGACCACATATGCATTACTTTGTTTATTACTTCGAGATTGATACCATGATATTCACAACTTGATATGAAGCTTTGGATCATTAACCAATGAGTAAGAGACATGTGACTAACTTGGCAACACAACATTATTAGAACTATAACACCAAGAAAACCATTGGACAATATTCCATGAACAAGAGACATAAGTATAATCACTATTGGAACATTGGAACATAACCTTATTTGAGCTTTTGGAACATTAACCAAGAATATGAGACATGAGATTCACCAATGTTCAATGAGTAGGAAATATATGACAATGACTATGGATAACCGGATATAAAATACCTTAACTCATTTCGGAATAGGACTAGTGAAATGTCAACATGAATACTATTTGCCGCAGAAAGATACGGACAGAGTAACCTTACATACCTTGTACTCTCAATACGAATAAACAACCTTAGACGTGCACACAGTAGTCCCGCTCCTTCTTTATGTGTCACTCTACATCACAAATACATAACGGAATTGACATTAACCACCAACTACTTTACAAATGCATACAGTGTCAACGAGTTACATGTTTGCCTTTAAACATGTCATTTCTCTTTGACGAAACCATTGATAAAATTATTATTCCAAAAATCGCCCAATATTCCCAGCATTGACCAATACATGACAATCAATACATTTCACCACAACACTTCTCCTTTACACTTCCTTATCCACACCACATCACAAATAATCCATCAACTCACCTTAATACACTTCATAGCACATATCGGCCAAAATCCCCCAATTTACACTTATAGAAAAATAACAAATTTAATAACAAAATAACACCATACATGTTCATATTTTATCCATACCATGCTTTTTCATCAAAGGCACAAGTCCTAATCCATGCTTGAATCACATGGATCACAAATCTTATACAAAAGCACAAGGTACTATGTCCAACATTTCCAAGAACAACCAACATGATCCACATACTCTTTCATGCATATAATACATTAATCCATGAGAATAAATACTTACCAAGGCTTGAGAAATGATGATTTTGCTCCAAAGGTTGTCTTTGAGTTTTTAGGGGTTTGGAGAAATGTCTTGGATATTTGTCTAAAGGCATGAGACTTTTGTACTCAATAAAATCAGATTTTATGCCCGTTATATAGTCCCCCAAATCCATCCTTAGCCACTTCTTTAGCATTAGTTATTGTTTCTAGAAGGTCTTTGAAAGAATGGGTCATTTGACCCATTTTTGGGCCATGTGTTCTTTTCATTTTTGGATCCTTTTTGGGCCCAATTCACTTAACCTAGTAAAATAAATAATTTCTCGTGTTTAGGTCATCTTATACGTATTACAATAATATTCCCAATCATGCTATTCATATCCGTAGCCTCAATCCCAAGAACAAGTGATTCTAGCCACGTTTGGCTTATTTTGACCTAAAGGGCAAAACTGTCATTTTGACTCCAAATTCGTTCTCGAGTAATTTTATCATACCAATATTATATTCCATTCCTTTCATGTATATACTCATGGTTGTATAATAAACGTGGCAAAAATAGGCTCGATACGACCCCGGATACCCTTGGGACTTAGAAATTTCCAACTTTCGAAAAAGTGGAAAAACCAGTGTGGCACTCCCTTGGGCGCACCAACTTGCTGCCTCTGGACTAAAAATTTTAGCCCAGAGCGGCGTGGCACGGTCCCAAATGCGCCCCATACTTAGATTTTTCAAAAATTCCATTTTTCGACTTTTCTTCGCGGGTTCGGTTAGATACTTCAAATCCTATTCTTTGACTTACTTCTTAACCTTAATATACTTTGTTTAGAGGTCCTCTTAGCCTCGTTTTGAACCCCGAAAATGTTCCACGAAGATCATAAAACACCTCCCATGAAGGTTTAATCACATATACAAGGGCCAAATTCAATTATCTCATCAATGGCATTACCAAATACTTACTTATAGCTCCCGATACCTAAGTAAACATTATATAATATCGTCAAGTAGGGTTCGGAAGGTACGGGGTGTTACAGATCCTAGGAGAGGAGCCTTGACATAATGGTAGGAGTTGTTGCCTCAATTCATGAAATAGCCTGTTGGAAGGCTCTGTACAATAAACCTAATGTGGTCCTGCCCTTTTTGGGGCCCATACAGCGAAAGCTTAGTGTAACGGTGGATTGATTTGACAATTCAATGTACCTATTCCCTTTGGCTATATAATCTTACGGTTTCTTGGAATTTAAAACCCGATTTCCTCCATAAATTCTCCGATCCAAATGGCAGAGAAGTTTCCATATAATTTTTTTGTTCTCTCCAAGAAATTTATTCGCAAGTATGTTTCTAATTTGAATTATACTTGAGTGAACAAGTGCTGCCTTTCCTTTGTTGTTTTCTATCGGAAACAAGATAGCTGTAGTAGTTTATAAAACCCATGAGAAGTTTAATTCTCATTTTATTTGTTTCTCTTTTCCAAAAATAAGTTTATTTTACATTTCAAGTTCACCACTTCTTTAACATAGAATCTAATTACCTCTAAGACCTGTAATTTCCTTACCTCAACAATTAGTTGGGGATAATGAATTGGAGTTTAATTTCGTCAACACCTAAGATGAATTCATTAAAGAAGAAAATTTTGCTAATACATTCGGGAGGCCTTCGATACATGATGATACATTAGTGATAAATGAGTTCCTTATGACATGGTCTTGCAATGTGGTAGCTATTATCCATAACTTAAAGATATATAGTGCGTGGATGGTCTGAAGATAAATTTGTTGACTAAGAAATTCTGGTAATACTTTTGAGGAGGCCTCTAATTACTTATTGATAATTGAGTTGTTTATAAAAATCATAGTTAGAGACGGAAACTGTCATTTACTATTTTTCTCAAAAAATTGTCATTTAATTATTATCGTAATATTTAGGATTTTACCATTAATTAAAGTCCTTATTTGATCTAAATAAGAAACCATAATATTTAACACTTTTTAAATCAACTAGATCCAATTTGAAATTGGAATTCCATGAAAAGACTATTATGCTTGTGCAACAATTAACGTCCAAAAAGTCATGCAATTTCTTTATATTTGGAATTTAAGTTTTCTAATGGAATAAATCAAATTATTCTTGGTATTGAACTTTATGGAAAGTCCATAAAGGCTAGGCATCTTGCACTTCAATTGAGAATCGAATTCGAGATTTTTCATAGAAAATATTTTAGTGCAATTCTAAGGAGCGTAAGTCCAAAAATATTGGTAGCATCCCGTTACAACTTAGGTATTTTTAATTTATGCTTATATGTTATCTACATCGAAAATAGTATGTAGCACTATTGTGTCCCAACAACATGTTCATAATTTGAGTTCAATCATATTCTAAGAGTATATCAAGAGTTTGAACTTATTGGATGATGCAATCAGTCGGGCAAATCATCCTAAGTTAGAGTATGCTACCAACGCTTCTTAAATCATAGAGAAAATTTCGAAAAGAAGAATCAAGAGTCTACACAAATTGTACTCATAATTTTGATAATAAAATCACTTCTATTTATTTATTTTATGATTGCAGTTTATTTTTGGATAAATTTTAATTTTCGATGTCTACATATATATTTTAATTTTTTCATATAAGTTTGTGTCGGACTTCTCATTTAAATGAATGTGCAAAATACACGTGCAATGCATGTATACTAAGCTAGTAAAATTAAAATTGCTCTGTTACTTATTATTTTTTAAGACGTATGTCAAATCAATGATGAACAAGTATTGTTAGACGAAGGGAGTACATAATTAATTTTGTTGCTAGAGTTAGGGAGGGTATCATGTCCAATAGTGTGGGTAGATATTGAGCCAGTTGATTTGATTGACATGGATTAATTAAAAGGAGTTAGTTAACGAAGTATTACTAGATGGCAGCATTGCAGGATGACGTGTACTTGTTAACTAGTAGTTCTGTCAACGATGCTAGTAGTGGGATGATTTGTATTTATGGTTTGTTGGTGCTCTATAATTTGAGAGATTACCAACAAACCTTTAATCATGTAGGAGATTGATGTAGTTGACTAATGGGAGAAGTGCGCAAAGGGTCAGGAGCCAGGAGGGACATGTACTACTGGATGGTTGGGTGCTCTTTGACGCGACTGTGAAACCGTAGCGCGTACATTGTCGAATGTCACCTTTGATGTGAGAGACTGAAAAAGGAGCTTTTAGGTGTCTTTAAAGATGCATGCATGTTCCATGTGTGATTATAATTGACATAAGCCATCTTTCATTTGTTATTGCATTCGTTCCTTTAATGTAAGTCCCACTCATAAAGTGAAGACTGGATTTAATCAGATATCAGAAGAAAGTCCCAATTTGTGTTCGAGACAATTTGACCAGTTATAGCTAAATTGTGTTGGAGGCTGGAGTTTGAGAAGTGAAAAGTGATAAAACTTTGGATTGAGTTCATAGTTACGTATTTATAGACTTACAGTAGTAGTATATTTTATAATTTCTTAACATAAACATAAGGTGTATACAAAAGTTAATTACTGGGTTCCATATGTATTATGCTCCGTATTCGCCATTGATCAAGTATCTCTTCCGTTCCGAGAAACTATATATTGAATGCTAACAACGGAGAACTGAAGAAATTTCCAAGTTTCCACCAGCTGTTTACTTTCCTTGCTCTTACTATAAAAAGAGAAAACGCCTTGTAATACAATATAATGGTGGTTAGCCGGAACTTTTATTCATTTGGATACCCTTTAGTTAATTATAGTGAATAATTAAAATGGTAACAACATACATTAGGGGACATCGCTTTTTTGACATGAAAAAAGGTGAGAAATGGAAAGGGCACATTGAGTAGGTATCAAGTGGTTTCCCATGTGGAGTTCATCTAACTAATTCCCCCAAACCACACTCCCCAGTCCCCATCACCTCTTTTTCGCACTTCAATCATCCTCCTCCTTCGACAATATTCCCTCCATTCCTTTATAAGTGCTCCTTTTGGGTTATGATTTTGTTCCTAAATAAGTGTATCTTTAAGCCTTCAAGGATACTTTGATCATAATCTTCTTAATATATCCTTGAATTTAAATATAGTAATCAATGTCAACTTGAAAAGAGATACTAAAATTTAATTAGGAGTAAGTTGGTAAAATTACCTTTAATTTTCTAGAAGTGAGTAGTTTATTAAAGGATGTACTGAAGCCAAAAAGAACACTTATTTAGGAATAGAGGGAGTATAATTCACTAATAACTTTATTTCATGCTATTTATTTCTTTAATTTGTTGCCTAAACGAAAAATGAAATCATTTGCACTACATGAAATAATTAAATGATTTTCAAGAGCTTAGCTTGCCGACTATCTAAATGATGTTAACTTATTAGATGGAATTCATGAGTTTCACTATCACGATAGTTTCTCTAACATTACGTTTATTTTCACCAACTAGCTGACTGAAAGATGAATTACTCATTTTGGTCAATCTATTGTAGATTTAATATCTCAAATGGTCACTCAATTTATGATTTTTTTCTGAGAAAGTCACTCAACTTTTATTTTTACTTCAAAAGTCACTCAACTAAGGATTCTTCTCTCAGAAAGTCACTTAACTTTGTTTTTTACTCAAAAGTCACTCAACTATGAGTGTTTTACTTACAAAGTCACTCAATTTATTTAATTGATTTTTTCATTATTAAAATTTGCTAATATGAAATTTTTATTTACAACCAAAATTCTAGGACATAATTTTTTTTTGTTATTTAAATGAATATCTTTTTTACTTAGGTTAATCGATACAAAACCAAACTAAGAATACAACTAAAAACCCATTTAGGAAAAATATAGGAATGGAAATTAAGGCGTCATTTGAATTAAACCGAATCCAAATTAAATTGTTTAGGAAAAATATAGAAATGGAAATTAAGTCGTCATTTGAATTAAACCGAATCCAAATTAAATTGGGAACACTACTAATACCAAAAAATCTGAGTGAATATCTCAAGAAATAGATTTTTTTAATTTAAATGAATATCTTTAAATAAAATATTTTATTTAAATGAATATATTTTTTATTTCTTAGAAATTTAGTTCTAAATAAAAATTTCATGTTAGCAAATTTTAATAATGAAAAAATCAATTAAATAGGTTAAGTGACTTTGTAAGCAAACTATTCATAGTTGAGTGACTTTTTGAGAGAATAACCTGTAACACCCCGTAGATTTCCGACCCTACCTAACAACGTTGAACAATGTTTACTTAGGTGTCGAGAGCCATAAGTATGTGTTTTGTAGTGTCATTGATGAAACGTTTGATATTGGGCCTAGTACATGTGATTAGACCTTTGTAGGAGGTGTTTGTGACTTCGTAGAGCAATTGTGGGGTGAAAATTGAGGCTTGGAGGACTTCCAAGCAATGGATATTAAGGTTAGGAGGTAAGCCAAAGACTTGAACTTGAAGGATCTAACCAAATCCGTAAAGAAAAGTTGAAGAAAGGAAAAAAAAAAATTACATGTTGGGTGTGGGGCGCGCCCAGGGGCGTGCCAAGCCGCTCCTGGCCGAAATTTTTTTGGCACAGGAAGCCCTGGGGCGCGCCAGGCAGCGTGCCAGGACGCCTATGCCAAAAAATTTTCTGGCATAGGCAGCATTGGGGCGCGCCAAGCGGCGTGCCAGGGTGCTTTTCGCCAAAATTTTTCTTCGACTATTATGATGTATATAAGACTTTTGAGTCATGATATCATTACTCCATCTTAATAGGACTACTCTTGAGCGTGTTTAGCGTCCGAAATGGGGTTAACTCTTCGTCACAAGTATTTTATCAAATTATGCTCAAATAAGCTAAGAGTGGCTGGCATTTCTTCTTTTTGAAATTGAGGCTACGAACATGAAATTCGTGTGTGAATATTATCGAGATATTTATGGAATTATTTTAACATGAGATATATGGTGGATTATACCTTGAATTTGATGGGTTAAGATGACATGTGTTATTGGGCTCAATTTAAAGCCCAAAATGAAGCCAAAATGCATAGGCCCAAGGGGCAAATGACCCATTCTTCCAACATTGACCAAGTAAACACGACATTAAATGCCAAGAAGTCGCTAAGGATGAATTGAGGAACTATATAAAGGTACAAATCAGATTTTTATTTCATTACAACTCTCATGCCATTTCTAGATATTTCCAAACACATTTCTCTCACTCAAACCCTAAGGCAACCCTTCTCTTTGGTAAAGATCATCACTTTGCAAGCCTTGGTAAGTGTATACTCTCATGTATAAATTTATTATACGCTTAAGATGGTTTATATCATGATGGTTATGTCGGCAAGGTTGAAAAGGACACTTTTGCCCTTTCATAAAAGATGTGCCATCTTTGTGAATTAAACTTGAAAGGTGACTTGTGGTTTTGATAAAAGTGCATGGTATGGATGAAATATCAACATGTATGGTGTGATTATGTTTCTAAACTTGTTATTTTTCTATAAGTGTGAATTATGGGATTTTGGCTGATATGTTGGTATTAGGTGTATTGAAGTGAATTGATGGAGTAATTGTGACGTCGTGTTAATGAAGAAATGTAAAGAATGAACTTGGGATGAAATGCTATTGGGTTGTGATATTTTGGTCAATGTTGGGAATGTTGTGGTGTTGTTGGTATGACAATGTCGTAAATGGTGTTGTAAAGGATGAAATGATGCTATATAGCAGTCACGTAACTTATTGTCATCTTATGCACTTGTAAGGTAGTTGATTGTTAACGTAAGCCCCGTTATGTACTTGGATTGTAGAGTGAAACGTAAGGAATGAGCTGGACTATTGTATTTGTATCTAAGCTTGTATATTCATACTTGGAAGTGAAGGTATGTAAGGTTACTCTTTCCGTATCCTTCTGCAGCTCATAGTATTCACATTGATATTGTACTAGTACATTCCGAAATGTCCTAAGGTATTCCAATTCCGGATATCAATTATGATTAATTACATACTCCTTACTCATTGATCAATAGTGATTTGCATGATTCATGTTCTTTGGTTTATGTTCCAAACTTCCTATAATGTAACGTTCTAAAGTTCTAAGGTTCCAATAAAGTACTATTATCGATGTATCACTCTTAAAGCTAAAAGAATGAAGTAATGTATAATTAATTGTATCCATGGGGTGATATAAACACCTGCATGATGATATCCATGGGGTGAAGGAAACACCTGCATGATGACCATCCCAACATTATGGGTGTATCCATGGGGTGAAATGAACACCTGCATGACGATATCCATGGGGTGAAGGAAACACCTGCATGATGACCATCTCAACATTATGGGTGTATCCATGGGGTGAAATAAACACCTGCATGACGATATTATTTTTCCCACTGATCAGTTGGGCCCGGGCAGTTTGTGATTAATGATTGATAAAGGAAAGTAAGGTAATGTAAGAAGCGATGAAAGTAACGAAAGTAATATGCGCAGTTCCAAATATATTGATTGATGGCTTATCCATATTGGGCATTCTCTTGTAATTATTTTCCATAGAAATTTTTATGTACTGATACAGTTTCATACAGCCTTACATACTTAGTACATTCTTCGTACTGACCCCTCTTGGGGGATTTACCTTACTTGCTGCAGGCACAGGTACTAGTAGACCTCCACAGTAAGTTGTGGGTCATTTACTGATCTTTGTGAACTCCAGTTGGTTCGGGGCTTTCCGAGTCACTGTTGTATATTGGTTTTGGTATTGTAAAGGTTGTGTAAAGCGGGGACTTGTCCCGAATTTAGGATGGTTATGTGTGTACTTCTGTTAGAGGTTTTTGTATACATATGTGGGTATATGAATGTAAGTGACGTATGTCCATCTTGACTTGATGGCCCTAACGGCCAAGTTTCTTATATGTATGTATTATATGTTCCATGATTTCCGCTATTAGCCTTTTATGTCTTTACATGGTGGTGATTTTTATTATGGTATGTATATGAATGGACATGAGTAGAGATTGGTTCTCTCGGGCCTTATCAGCTTCGGGTGCTAGTCCGCCCCGTTGAAATTCGGGTCGTGACAAAAGTGGTATCAGAGCAGGTCATTCTAAGGGTTTCTACAAAGTCGTGTCTGAGTATAGCCTTACTTATCGATGTGTTGTGCACCACATTTATAAGTAGGAGGCTACGGGTCATTTAGGAGTTGTTTCATTTATTCATTTCTAGATCGTGCATTAGAGCTGAAGTTATAGGTGGACTTGTTTCTGACCATAAAAATTGTTGTTCTTGTATATTATAGCAAAATGCCGATGACAAGAAGAGGTCGAGGTAAAAGTAAGAGAATAGACAGAATTGCTGGAGAAGGAACTAGTAGAGCCCCGCCTGAACCAGTTAATCAAGGCGGCGCTGAACCAAAGATGGCATCACAGGCTTCTTCTACTCTTCCATTTTCAGAAAAGTCAAGAGGAAGAGAAGTACTTGCAGAACCACCAGTAAATACTACTGACCAGAACTTAAAGAATGCAGTACAAATGTTGACCCGAATAGTTGTTACACAAGTTCAGGGACAAGGTGGTCCTATGACAGGTGATGATAATGCAGCTAGAGCAGTTAGTCGACGGACGCAGGATTTTCTGAAATTAGATTCTCCCACATTCACTGGATCAGATCCAAATGAAGACCCGTAAGATTTTATAGATCAAATCCAAAGGGCTCTGGAGGTTATGCATGTGTCGGGTGTAGAAACGGTGGAGCTTGCGGCCTATAAATTGAAGAGCGAGGATATATTGTGGTATGAAGATTGGAAGAAAGCTCATGGTATTGGTGCAAACCCACCTACGTGGGAAGAATTTAAAGTGGCATTTCTTGACCACTACCTTCCTTATGAGATCCGAGAGGCTCGTGCGGATCAATTATTGAATCTTCTTCAAGGGAATCTAAGTGTTAGAGAATACAGTTTACAGTTTAATTCTTTGGCTCGATACGCTCCAAATGTAGTGTCCACAATGACAGACAGAGTACATTGATATGTGGACAGATTGGAGCCATATTTGGTATGATACTGCACTATTGATGCCTTAAATCGAGATATGGATATAGCTAGAATACAGACCTTTGCACAGAAAATGAAAGATCAGAGGCAACGGAGAAGAACACAAGGGTTTGAAGAAGGGCCGTTGAAGAGGGATAGATCTACGGGACAGTCTATGGTGTCCCAAGCAGAGTTCAGACCTCGGAGTTTTAATAGACCGCCTAGGCCTTTATTTTTTTATTCTACAGCAGGCACTTCCTCTCAATTCCGAGGGTTCAGAGGTAATCAAGCCGGGCAAAGTAGCGGGAGTCGTGGTTCACAGACAGCGGGATCTTTTTGCCCGCTGTGTCAGTATTGTAGACGATTTCATTTAGGTAAATGCCGGCGGGGGATGAATGTTTGTTATTGGTGTGGTATGCAGGGCACATGATGAGAGACTGCCAGCGAAGAGGCTTTGGGGGTGTGGCACGACCTGCGGGATCAACCATTGCATCATCATCATCAGTTCCTTCCCTAGGAAGAGGTGTACAGACGACGGGTCGTGGTAGAGGTACCAGAGGAGCAGCCAGTTCCAGTGGAACTCAGAATCATACTTATGCTCTAGTGGACCGGCAGAATTCAGAGGCATTTCCTGATGTCGTCATAGGTACATTATCCATATTTTCGTATCATGTATATGCATTGATTGATTTGGGTTCTACATTGTCATATGTTACTCCCTTGATTGCTGCGAAATTTGAAAGAACACCGGAATTATTAACCAAGTCAATTGAAGTATCTACACCAGTTGGTGACTATATTGTTGCAAAAAGAGTATATCGTAATTGTGTGGTAACTATGTGTGGTTATGATACACTGGTCAATCTCATTGAACTAGACATGGTGGATTTTGATGTAATAATGGGCATGGATTGGTTGGCTTCTTGTTATGCCACGGTAGATTGCCAGGCCAAGAAGGTACATTTTCGTTTTCCACAAGAAAATAGTCTTAAATGGCAGGGTAATGTGGGGGCACTGAGAGTCAAATTTATTTCCTATCTTAAGGCTAGGAAAATTATAGCTAAGGGGTACATATGTCACTTAGTACGAGTGAAAGATAATGATGTGGAACCACTAACTCATAAGTCGGTTCCAGTGGTCAACGAATTTCTTGATGTATTTCCATAGGATCTCCCAGGCTTACCCCCAGAACGGGAAGTAGAGTTTGGCATTGATGTGATTCCAGGCACTCAGCCCATCTCGATTCCCCCATATAGAATGGCTCTAGCAGAATTGCGTGAATTGAAGGAGCAATTGAAAGATTTGCTGGAAAAGGGCTTCATCAGGCCTAGTATGTCCCCGTGGGGTGCACCGGTATTATTTGTACGAAAGAAAGATAGCACGTTGAGAATGTACATCGACTATCGGCAATTGAATAAGGTAACGATCAAGAACAAATATCCCCTCCCCAGAATTGATGATTTGTTTGATTAGTTACAGGGTGCCAAGTGTTTTTCAAAGATTTACTTAAGGTCGGGCTACCATCAAGTCAGAGTTAGAGAAACAGATGTGCCCAAGACAGCTTTTCAAACACGGTATGGCCATTATGAAATTTTAGCTATGTCATTTGGACTAACAAATGCACCAGTTGTGTTCATGGATCTGATGAATAGGGTGTTTAAGCCATTTCTAGACGTGTTCGTGACGGTATTTATAGATGACATCCTGGTTTATTCAAAGTCACAAGAGGATCATGCTAAGCACTTACGGCAGGTGTTACAGATTCTCCGGGATCATAAGTTGTATGCAAAATTCTCTAAGTGTGAATTTTGGTTGAAATCCATAGCATTCTTGGTCACATTGTGTCTGATGAAGGAATTCAGGTTGATACGCAAAAGATTGAAGCGGTGAAAAATTAGCCAAGGCCTACGACGCCTATGGAAATTCGTAGCTTCCTTGGGTTGGCAGGTTATTACCGAAAATTTGTGGAAGGTTTTTCTTCCATTGCTTCACCTTTAATGAAGCTTACACACAAGGCAATCAAATTTCAATGGAATGATGCATGTGAGAAAAGTTTTCAAGAGCTGAAAAATAAATTGACTTCTACACCGGTGTTAGTACTTTCGAAAGGCACCGAAGGTTACGCAGTGTATTGTGATGCTTTTGGAATCATCCTAGGGTGTGTATTGATGCAGTATGGTAATGTAATAGTATATGCCTCACGACAGTTATGGTCACACGAGAGAAACTATCCCACACATGATCTTGAATTAGCAGCGGTGGTATTTGCGTTAAAGATATGGCGTCATTATTTGTATGGAGTCCATGTTGATATCTATACTGCTCACAAAAGTTTGCAATATATTTTTAAGCATAAAGAACTCAATTTGAGGCAGCGAAGGTGGTTAGAGCTCTTAAAAGACTATGATATTGATATTCTCTATCATCCAGGAAAAGCAAATGTGGTAGCTGATGCATTGAGCCGCAAGGCAGTAGGAAGCACTAGTGGCCAGTTGACGAAAAAGCAAGAGATAATCAAAGATCTACATCAACTATCCATCTTGGGAGTTCGTCTTCTTGAATCTCCAGAGGAAGGGATTATTGTGCAAAATGCAGCAGAATCCTCCTTAATAGCTGAAGTGAAAGAGAAGCAGTTTACGGATCCTATGTTATTGCAGCTGAAAGAAAACGTACAACAGGGTCTGATTGCGTCCTTTAATCTTACACAAGAAGGGTTACTTCAATGCCAAGGTAGATTATGTGTACCGAATGTAGACAAATTAAGGAAACGAATTATGACTGAGGCACATCATTCACACTATTCTATTCACCCGGGCGCTACTAAAATGTACCATGATTTAAAAGTAGTGTATTGGTGGGGAAACATGAAGAAGAACATTGCAGAATTTGTCGCTCAGTGCCCAAATTGTCAACAAATAAAGGTTGAGCATCAGAAACCAGAAGGTTACATATAATGTATCAATCTTCCAGTCTGGAAATGGGATATGATTAATATGGATTTTATCACAGGTTTGCCTCGTACACTGCGAAAATTTGATTCTATATGGGTTATAGTTGACAGGCTTACCAAGTCAGCGCATTTCCCACCAGTCAAGACCACATATACAGCTGAGGAATATGCAAAATTGTATGTTAAATAAGTAGTGCGGTTACATGGGATTCCAATATCCATTATATCAGACAGGGGAGCTCAATTTACTGCGCATTTTTGGAGATCTTTTCAGCAGAGTTTGGGTGCACAGGTGAATCTGAGTACAGCTTTCCATCCTCAGAATGATGGACAAGCAGAACATACTATCCAAACACTTAAAGATATGCTACGAGCTTGCACGTTAGATTTTCAAGGCAGTTGGGATGACCATTTGCCTCTTATTGAATTTTCTTACAACAATAGCTATAATTCAAGTATTAAATTGGCACCTTATGAGGTTTTGTATGAAAGGAATTGTCACGCCCCGTATCCCAACGGGGTGGACTGGAACCCAAAGCCGATAAGGCCCGAGAGAACCAATCTTTACTCCTGTCCATTCATATACATTCCATTAGAACCATCACCACCACATAAGGACATAAGGTGCTAATAGCGAAAATCATGGAACATGTGATATATATATATACGTGAAACTTGGCCGTTAGGGCCATCAAATCAAAATGCATATACTCCTCTTACGTTTATATACTCATATATGTCTACAAAAGCCTCTAACAGAAGTACATAAATAAACAGACTAAATTCGGGACAAGTCCCCACCTTACATAACATTTACAATACCAAAAACCAATATACAACTGTCACTCGAAAGCCCCGAACCAACTGGAGATCACCAAAGTTCAGTAGATGACCCGCAGCTTACTGTGGAGGTCTACTAGTACCTGTGCCTGCAACAAGGTAAGTCCCACAAGGGATGTCAGTACGAAGAATGTACTGAGTATGTAAGGCCATAAGAAATAGTACACTACATAGATACGTTAATGGAATCAAATATAAGTAAATAACCACTGTGGATAAGTCACCATTTTGTACATATGGGAGTATGTACATTACGTGGATTACTTTCTTTACTCTTTTGTTCATTTGTTCATTTATCACTCACTTCTTCATTCACTTCTCATTCTTCCATTCTTACAATGTCCGGGCCCCAAGCTGATCAGTGGGTAATCAACAGTTTTCGGGATCGACCCATGTTAGGCTTTTCTTTTGCCCCTGGGATACCACTCGTAGTAGCGGGATTGACCCATGCTAGGTGTTCTTTTCACCCCTTGGATACCACCCGTAGATATTGGGATCGACCCATGCTAGGTATTTTAACCCCTGGGATACCACCCAAGAATAGAGACTTCATTACCTCACTTCTTAGTCTTAGAAATAGTTCATTCGATGATCAAGTCATTATTGAAACTTTTGAATATAATATTATTGGAACTTTGGAACCATGATCATAATTATGTGACACATGAATAACACTAGATCAAGAATAAGGTATATATGCTTAACAATAGATGATAACCTGAAATGAGATGCCTTAGGACATTTCGAAAATGAATAAGTACCATAACAAGGTGTACACTATATGCTGCAGAAAGATACGGAAAGAGTAACCTTACATACCTTCACTTCCAAGAATTAATATACAAGCCTATATATGAACACAATAGTCCATCTCCTTCCTTACGTTTCACTCTACAACACAAATACATATCGGAGCTTACATTAACAACCAGTTACCGTACCAATGTATAAGACGACAAGGAGCTATATGACTACCATATAACGTCATTTCATCCTTTACAATACAATCCACTGCATTCTCATACGAACGACATCATAACATTTCGCACATTGACCAAGACGTCATACATCAATAGCATTTCATACCACGTTTACCCTTTAGGTCTCCTCATTATTATTCCGTCACAATTAATCCTTCATAACCATATATGAACAACAAATAATACTTAATATAGTCCAACATGCCTCCATACGACCCTTTAAAGTCATTAAAACGGTATCACAAGTTGATAATTACATCCAAAAAGGGTATAGGGGCCTTCGGGGATCAAAGAGAGATGAAAACACACAAAACCGAAATCTGGGCTGACCTGCGAAGCCAACTACACCTGCAAGTGTCTGAGGTGTGCCCGCAGGTGGCCTTTGGTAGAATCTAGAGGCACCTGCATTCGCATCTGCGCCCGCAGGTGCCTTCGTCTGCGAGGGCGGATGCCCAAATCGACCAAAATGGGTCCTTTTTGGGTCCTTTTTTGTAATAAATGGTCCAAGGCCATAAGTAAGCTTTTATTTACATATTTTTGGTCACTTGAATGCCAACGAACAACCATGGTTTCAACGCGCCCAAAAACATCACCAATACTACACCTTCCCTTCAATACGTCACCAAATCCATATCAATTTTCACAATAACAATTTCAAACATTATACAGAAGGATAAAAAAAGTTAAGACTATAATCACATCTCACATGTCAATATTGAATCCACCAAGTTCACTTCCTTCAAGACCACAAGTCCATTTTCAAGTTTACAAGGCAAAACCATTTTTCGATTGCAAAAATAGACAGTTTTACACATAGTATATTGTCCCACACTTTGCCAACATAACCAACATGATTTATAAACCATATTACACATATAATATACTAAACCATGAGAATAAATACTTACCAAAGAGTGATCTTGTCCAAAAGAGATGAGGACTTAGGGTTTGTGTATAGAGAGAAAAGTTTGGAAAATGTTAGAAAAGGGCATGTGTGCTTTGATGAAATAACAATCTGATTTTCTTGACTTATATAGTCCCTTTATAATGATCCTTATCCACACATCTTATGTGTTTACTTGGTCAATGAAAGAGCAATGGAAGAATGGGCCAAATTCCCTTTTTGGGCCATGTCTTTCTTATGATTTTAGGGCCTCATTTGGGCCCAATGGCACAAGACTCATTAATGCCCAACAAATAAATGTATAATTCAACAAATATCTCATGTTTCAATATTTCCATGAATGTTACGGTAGTCAACTAGACTCAGAAACTTATGAGATGCTACATTCTTCCCCCCTTAGAAACATTTGTCCTCGAATGTTAGTGACATTATTCAAAGTAAACAATTACAAGTCTAGGAGAATTCTTCATGTTATCATATATATATATATATACTCAATGCTTATAAGTATTTACTTATCATTGTTTCGATCTCGTATCGTGAACTTGTTCTTCCCTTTGGAACAAATGAGGGTACTTTGACTTCATCATTTCTTCAGCTTCCTATGTAACCTCTTTTATTTGATGATTTCTCCAAAGTACCTTTACGGAAGCGACATCCTTATTCCTCAACCTCTTCACTTGTCTATCCAGAATGACAATAGGTATCTCCTTATAGGTAAGATCCTCTGTAACCTGTACATCGTCAATAGGAGTAAAACGAGATGGATCCCCTATGCACTTTCGAAGCATCGAAACATGAAATACTGGATGAACTGTGGAGAGTTCTTGGGGAAGTTCCAACTCATACGCAACTTGCCCAAATCTTCTAATAATTTCATATGGGCCTATGTAACATGGACTCAATTTCCCTTTCTTTTCGAACCGCATTACCCCTTTCATCGGTGACACCTTTAAAAATACCCAATCACCTATGGCAAACTCAAGACCTCTTCTTCTAACATTAGCATAGGACTTGTGTCGACTCTGGGCCGTTTGTTATCGCTGTTGAATCACTTTAAATTTCTCCATAGCCTGATGAACAAGATCTGGCATAAGTAATGCAGTTTCACCCGCTTCAAACCATCCAATTGGTGACCTACATTTCCTTCCATATAAAGCTTCATAAGGTTCCATCTTAATACTTGAATGATAGCTATTGTTGTAAGCAAATTCAATAAGAGGCAAATGGTCATCCCAGCTGCCTTGAAAATCTAACGTGCAAGCTCGTAGCATATCTTCAAGTGTTTGGATAGTACGTTCTGCTTGTCCATTAGTCTGAGGATGAAAAGCCGTACTCAGATTCACCTGTGTACCTAGACTCTGCTGAAAAGATCTCCAAAAATGCGCAGTAAATTATGCTCCTCTAGCTGATATGATGGAGATCAAAATCCCATGTAACTGTACTATCTCTTTCACATACAATCTCGCATAAGCCTCCGTTGTATAGGTGGTTTTGACTGGTAGGAAATGCGATGACTTGGTAAGACTGTCAACTACAACCCATATAGAATCAAATTTCCACAGTGTACGAGGCAAACCTGTGATGAAATCCATATTAATCATATCCCATTTCCAGATTGGAAGATTGATACATTGCATGTAACCTCCTGGTTTCTGATGCTCTACCTTTATTTGTTGACAATTCGGGCACTGAGCAACAAATTCTGCAATGCTCTTCTTCATATTTCCCCACCAATACACTTCTTTTAAATCATGGTGCATTTTGATAGCTCCCGGATAAATAAAATATCGTGAATGATGTGCCTCTGTCATAATTCGACTCCGCAGTTCATCTAAATCTGGTACACATAATATACCTTGGCATTGAAGCACCCCTTCTTGTGTAAGGTCAAATGCCTTTGTCACATTCTGTTGTACATTTTCCTTTAACTGCAATAATATAGAATCTGCAAACTGCTTCTCTTTCACTTCAGCTATTAGTAAAGATTCAACCGCATTTTGTACAATAACTCCTTCATCTGAGGATTCAAGAAGATGAACCCCCAAGCTGGCTAATTTATGTAAATCTTTGATTAAACCTTGATTTTCTGTCAATTGGCCACTAGTTCCCCCTATTGCCTTGCGGCTCAATGCATCAGCTACCACATTTGCTTTTCCTGGATAATATAGAATATAAATATCATAATCCTTCAATAGCTCAAGCCACCTTCTTTGCCTCAAATTGAGTTCCTTCTGCTTGAAGATATATTGTAAACTTTTGTGATCAGTATAGATATCAACATGAACTCCATACAAATAATGACGTCATATCTTTAAAGCAAAAACCACCACTGCTAACTCAAGATCATGCGTGGGATAGTTTCTCTTGTGTGGCCGTAACTGTCGTGAGGCATATGCTATAACATTATCGTGCTGCATCAATACACACCCTAGAGCAATTCTCGAAGCATCACAATACACTACGTAAACCTCGGTGCCTTCTGGGAGTACTAACACTGGTGTAGAAGTCAATTTATCTTTCAGCTTTTGAAAACTTTTCTCACATGCATCATTCCACTGAAATTTAACTGCCTTGTCTGTAAGCTTCGTTAAAGGTGCAGCAATGGAAGAAAAACCTTCCACAAATCTTCGGTACTAACCTGCTAATCCAAGATAACTACGAATCTCCGTAGGTGTCGTAGGTTTTGGCCAATATTTCACCGCCTCAATCTTCTGGGTATCAACTCGAATTCCTTCATTTGACACAATGTGACCTAAGAATGCAACGGATTTCAACCAAAATTCACACTTAGAGAACTTCGCATACAACTTACGCTCTCGAAGAATCTGTAACACCTATTGTAAGTGCTTAGCATGGTCCTCTTGTGACTTTGAATAAACCAAGATGTCATCTATAAATACCGTCACAAATACGTCTAGAAATGGCTTAAACACCCTATTCATCAAATCCATGAACACAGCTGGGGCATTTGTTAGTCCAAATGACATAACTAAAAATTCATAATTGCTATACCGTGTTCGGAAGGCTGTCTTGGGTACATCTTCTTCTTTAACTCTGACTTGATGGTAACCCGACCTCAAGTAAATCTTCGAAAAACACTTGGCGCCCTGTAATTGATCAAAAAAATCATCAATTCGAGGGAGGGGATATTTGTTCTTGATTGTTACCTTATTCAATTACCGATAATCAATGCATATTCTCAATGTGCCATCTTTCTTCCGTACAAACAATATTGGTGCACCCCACGGGGACATATTAGGCCTAATAAAGCCCTTGTCTAGAAAATCTTTCAATTGCTCCTTCAATTCACGCAATTCTGCTGGAGCCATTCTATATGGGGGAATAGAGATAGGCTGAGTGTCTGGAATCACATCAATGCCAAACTCTACTTCCCGTTCTGGGGGTAAGCCTGGGAGATCCTCTGAAAATACATTAAGAAATTCGTTGACCACTGGAACCGACTGAGGAGTTAGTGGTTCCACATCATTATCTCTCACTCGTACTAAGTGACATATGTACCCCTTGGCAATCATTTTCCTTGCTTTCAAATAGGAAATAAGTTTTCCTCTTGGTGCCCCCACATTACCCTGCTATTCAAGACTATTTTCTTGCGGAAAATGAAAATGTACCTTCTTGGCTCGACAATCTACCGTGGCATAACAAGAAGCCAACCAATCCATGCCCATTATCACATCAAAATCCACCATGTATAGTTCAATGAGATCAGCCAGTGTATCATAACCACACACAGTTACCACACAATTACGATATACTCTTTTTGCAACAATATGATCACCAATTGGTGTAGATACTTCAATTGACTTGGTTAATAATTCTGGTGTTCTTTCAAATTTCGCAGCAATCAAGGGAGTAACATATGACAAGGTAGAACCCGAATCAATCAATGCATATACATTGTATGAAAATATGGATAATGTACCTGTGACGACATCATGAGAAGCCTTCGAATTCTGCCGGTCCACTAGAGCATAAGTACGATTCTGAGTTCCACTGGAACTGGCTGCTCCTCTGGCGCCTCTACCACGACCCACAGGCTGCACACTTCTGCCTAGGGGAGGAACCGATGATGATAATGCAATGGTTGATCCTGCAGGTCGCGCCACATTACCCAAGCCTCTTTGTGGGCAGTCTCTCATCGTATGCCCCGCCATACCGCACCAAAAGAAAACATTTGACCCAAGCCGACATTCACCTAAATGAAACCGTCCACATTGCTGACATGGCTGACGAGAAAATCCAACAGTCTGCGAACCTCGAATCCCACTACTCTGCCCAACATTACTACCTCTAAACCCTCAGAATTAAGCTTGAGTGCCTGCTGCAAAATAAGAGAATGACGGTCTCGGCGGGCTAGGAACCGTCCGAGGTCTAGATTCTCCTTGGGACACCATAGGCTGTCCCATAGGTCTAGCTCTTTTGGACTGTCCTCGTTCAGATTCATGTACCCTTCTTCTCTGTCTTTGGTCCTCCATTTTCTGGGCGAAGGCCTGAATTCTTGCTATATCCATATCTTTGTTCAAGGCAGTAATGGTGCAGTCCCTTACCAAGTATGGCTCTAATCTATCCACATATCGATGGACTCTATCTGTCATTTGGCCACTACATTTGGAGCATATCGATCCAAAGAATTAAACTGCAAACTGTATTCTCTGACACTTAGGTTCCCTTGACGAAGATTCAAGAATTGATCCGCACGAGCCTCTCGGATCTCATAGGGAAGGTAGTGATCAAGAAAAGTCGTTTTAAATTCTTCCCAATTAGGTGGATTTGCACCGACACCACGAGATTTCTTCCAATCTTCATACCACAATATCGCCTCTCCTTTCAATCTATATGCAGCAAGTTCAACTGTTTCTACCCCAGTTATATGCATAACATCTAAAGCCCTTTGAATTTGATCTATAAAGTCTTGCGGATCTTCATTCAGATCTGATCCAGTGAATGTAGGAGGATCTAGTTTCATAAAATCCTGTGTCCGTTGACTAGCTGCTCTAGCTGCACTATCATCACTTGTCATTTGACCACCTTGTCCCTGAACTTGTGCAGCAACTACTCGGTTCAACATTTGCACTGCATTCTTCAAGTCCTGGTCAGTAGTATTTACTGGTGGTTCTATATGTACTTCTCTTCCTCTTGACTCTTCTAAAAATGGAAGAGCAGAAGAAGCCTGTGACGCCATTTCTGGTTCAGCGCCGCCTTGATTAACTGGTTCAGGCGGGGCTCTACTAGTTCTTTCTTCAGCAATTCTGTCTATTCTCTTACTTTTACCTCGACCTCTTCTTGTCATCGGCATTTTGCTATAATATACAAGAACAACAATTTTATGTTCATAAACAAGTCCACCTATAACTTCGGCTCTAATGCACGATCTAGAAATGAAGGAATGAAATAACTCCTAAATGTCTCGTAGCCTACTACTTATAAATGTGGTGCACAACACATCGATAAGTAAGACTCTACTCAGACACGGCTTTGTAGACACCCTTAGAACGACCTGCTCTAATACCACTTTTGTCACGCCCCGTATCCCAACGGGGTGGACTGGCACCCGAAGCCGATAAAGCCCGGGAGAACCAATATTTAATCATGTCCATTCATATGCATGCCATTAGAACCATCACCACCACATAAGGACATAAGGTGCTAATAGCGAAAATCATGAAACATGTGATATATATATACGTAAAACTTGGTCGTTAGGGCCATCAAGTCAAAACGGACATACACCTTTTACGTTCATATACCCATATATGTCTACAAAAGCCTCTAACAGAAGTATATACATAACCAACCTAAATTGGGGACAAGTCCCCACTTTACATAACATTTACAATACCAAAAACCAATATACAACTGTCACTCGAAAGCCCCGAACCAACTGGAGATCACCAAAGTTCAGTAGATGACCCGCAGCTTACTGTGGAGGTCTACTAGTACCTGTGCCTGCAACAAGGTAAGTCCCACAAGGGATGTCAGTACGAAGAATGTACTGAGTATGTAAGGCCATAAGAAATAGTACACTACATAGATACGTTAATGGAATCAAATATAAGTAAATAACCACTGTGGATAAGTCACCATTTTGTACATATGGGAGTATGTACATTACGTGGATTACTTTCTTTACTCTTTTGTTCATTTGTTCATTTATCACCCACTTCTTCATTCACTTCTCATTCTTCCATTCTTACAATGTCCGGGTCCCAAGCTGATCAGTGGGTAATCAACAGTTTTCGGGATCGACCCATGCTAGGATTTTCTTTTGCCCCTGGGATACCACTCGTAGTAGCGGGATTGACCCATGGTAGGTGTTCTTTTCACCCCTTGGATACCACCCGTAGATATTGGGATCGACCCATGCTAGGTATTTTAACCCCTGGGATACCACCCAAGAATAGAGACTTCATTACCTCACTTCTTAGTCTTAGAAATAGTTCATTCGATGATCAAGTCATTATTGGAACTTTTGAATATAATATTATTGGAACTTTGGAACCATGTTCATAATTATGTGACACATGAATAACAATAGATCAAGAATAAGGTATATATGCTTAACAATAGATGATAACCTGAAATGAGATGCCTTAGGACATTTCGAAAATGAATAAGTACCATAACAAGGTGTACACTATATGCTGCAGAAAGATACAAAAAGAGTAACCTTACATACCTTCACTTCCAAAAATGAATACACAAGCCTATATATGAACACAATAGTCCATCTCCTTCCTTACGTTTCACTCTACAACACAAATACATACCGGAGCTTACATTAACAACTAGTTACCGTACCAATGTACAAGATGACAAGGAGTTATATGACTGCCATATAACATCATTTAATCCTTTAAAATACAATCCACTGCATTCTCATACCGACAACACCATAACATTTCACACATTGACCAAGACGTCATACATCAATAGCATTTCACACCACGTTTACCCTTTAGGTCTCCTCATTATCATTACGTCACAATTACTCCTTCATAACCACATATTAAAAACAATTCATACTTAATATAGTCCAACATGCCTCCATACGACCCTTTAAAGTCATTAATACGGTATCACAAGTTGATAATTACATCCAAAAAGGGTATAGGGGCCTTCAGGGATCAAAAAGAGATTAAAAAACACAAAACCGAAATTTGGTCTGACCTGTGAATCCACCTGCACCCACAGGAGTCCTTTGGAATAAGCCAGAGGCACCTGCGTTGGCATCTGCGCCCACAGGTGTCTTCGTCTGTGGGGGCGGATGCCCAAATCGACCAAAATGGGTCCTTTTTGGGTCCTTTTTTGTAATAAATGGTCCAAGGCCATAAGTAAGATTTTATTTACATATATTTGGTCACTTGGATGCCAACGAACAACCATGATTTCAACACGCCCAAAAACATCACCAATACGACACCTTCCCTTCAATACGTCACCAAATCCATATCAATTTTCATAATAACAATTTCAAACATTATACACAAGGATAAAAAAAGTTAAGACTATAATCACATCTCACATGTCAATATTGAATCCAGAAATTTCACTTCCTTCAACACCACAAGTCCATTTTCAAGTTTACAAGGCAAAACCTTTTTCGGATTGCAAAAATAGACAGTTTTACACATAGTACACTGTCCAACACTTTGACAACATAACCAACATGATTTATAAACCATATTACACATATCATATACTAAACCATGAGAATAAATACTTACCAAAGAGTGATCTTGTCCCAAAAGAGAAGAGGGCTTAGGGTTTGTGTATAGAGAGAAAAGTTTGGAAAATGTTAGAAAAGGGCATGTGTGCTTTGATGAAATAAAAATCTGATTTTTTTGACTTATATAGTTCCTTTATAATGATCCTTATCCACACATTTTATGTGTTTACTTGGTCAATGAAAGAGCAATGGATGAATGGGTCAAATTCCCTTTTTGGGCCATGTCTTTCTTATGATTTTTGGGTTTCATTTGGGCCCAATGGCACAAGACTCATTAATGCCCAACAAATTAATGTATAATTCATCAAATCTCTCATGTTTCAATATTTCCATGAATGTTACGGTAGTCAACTAGACTCAGAAACTTATGGGGTGTTACAAAAATGTAGATCACCGATCGGATGGTTTGAAGCGGGTGAAACTGCTTTACTTGGGCCAGATCTTGTTCATCAGACTATAGAGAAAGTTAAAGTGATTCAACAACGGCTACAAACGTCCCAAATTTGACACAAGTCCTATGCTGATGTTAGAAGAAGAGGGCTTGAATTCGCCATAGGTGATTGGGTATTTTTAAAGGTGTCATCGATGAAAGGGGTAATGCGATTCGGAAGGAAAGGAAAATTGAGTCCACGTTATATAGGCTCCTATGAAATTATTAGAAGATTTGGGCAAGTTGCGTGTGAGTTGGCGCTACCCCAAGAACTCTCCACAGTTTATCCAGTATTTTATGTTTTGATGCTTCGTAAGTGTATAGGAGATCCATCTCGTTTTACTCTCATTGAAGATATGCAAGTTACGGAGGATATCACTTATGAAGAGATTCCTATTGCTATTTTGGATAGAAAAGTGAAGTGGTTGAGAAATAAAGATGTAGCATCCGTAAAAGTCCTTTGGAGAAATCAACAAGCAGAGGAGATCACATGGGAAGCTGAAGAAATGATGAAATCCAAGTACCCCCATCTGTTTCAAATGGAAGAAGAAGTTCAGAGTGTACATGTGGAGTAATAACAAGTAAGTATCTATGGGCAATAAGTTTATTTGTATATATGCTAATAATAGAAATGCATTTGTCGTAATTGAAAAGATGTTGTTAACATTCGAGGGCGAATGTTCCTAAGGGGGGGAAGAATGTAACACCCCGTACATTTCTGACCCTACGTGACAACAGTGAATAATGTTTACTTAGGTGTCGAGAGCCATAAGTATGTGTTTTGTAGTGTCATTGATGAAACATTTGATATTGGGCCTAGTACATGTGATTAGACCTTTGTAGGAGGTGTTTGTGACTTCGTGGAGCAATTGTGGGGTGAAAATTGAGGCTTGGAGGACTTACAAGCAATGGATATTAAGGTTAGGAGGGTAAGCCAAAGACTTGAACTTGAAGGATCTAACCAAATCAGTAAAGAAAAGTCAAAGAAAGAAAAAAAATTACATGTTGGGTGTGGGGCGCGCCCAGGGGCGTGCCAAGCCGCTCCTGGCCGAATTTTTTTTGGCACAGGCAGCCCTGGGGAACGCCAGGCAGCGTGCCAGGCTGCCTATGCCAGAAAAATTTCTGGCATAGGCAGCATTGGGGCGCGCCAAGCGGCGTGCCAGGGTGCTTTTCGCCAAAATTTTTCTTCGACTATTATGATGTATATAAGACTTTTGAGTTATGGTATCATTACTCCATCTTAATAGGACTACTCTTGAGTTCGTTTAGCGTCCGAACTGGGGCTAACTCTTCGTCACAAGTATTTTATCAAATAAGCTAAGAGTGGCTAGAATTTCTTCTTTTTGAAATTGAGGCTACGAACATGAAATTCGTGTGTGAATATTATCGAGACATTTATGGAATTATTTTAACATGAGATATATGGTGGATTATACCTTGAATTTGATGGGTTAAGATGACATGTGTTATTGGGCTTAATTTAAAGCCCAAAATAAAGCCAAAATGCATAAGCCCAAGGGGGAAATGACCCATTCTTCCAACATTGACCAAGTAAACATGACATTAAATGCCAAGAAGTGGATAAGGATGAATTGAGGGCCTATATAAAGGCACAAATCAGATTTTTATTTCATTACAACTCTCATGCCATTTCTAGATATTTCCAAACACATTTCTCTCACTCAAACCCTAAGACAACCCTTCTCTTTGGTAAAGATCATCACTTTGCTAGCCTTGGTAAGTGTCTACTCTCATGGATTAATTTATTATATGCTTAAGATGGTTTATATCATGATGGTTATGTTGGCAAGGTTGAAAAGGATATTAATGAAATACTCCTATTTATTATGATCGTTAATTAATAGTAATTCTTTTATTAATTTTGGTTAATTTTCAAAACATTTTTAGTACAAACTTGACTCTCTTACTTGGAACTCATAATTTCAGAGTGAACGTTTACATGCGCCTATTACTTGCTTGATTGGTACCACTACTCTTCTTGTTCTTTTTTTTTTTTTTCCTTTTTTTAAATTGAGGGTAGGGGAAGGAGAATGGGGAAGGCGATTACAATGTGAAAAATCGAATCCTTATCATTAAGGTAAGAGTTTAAGTAACTAATCAACTAAGCTATTAAGATTCTCCCAATCTACTCTTTCTTCATTATACTCTCTGCTCTAAATTTTCTTCTACTTTGCAGATGCGGTTATTTATTGAGTGGCAAAGTAGAAAGTTTTCCTGTACTCTTTTCCCTTCATTTTTTTTCCGTTTTGTGTCAGAAGTAAAAGTAGAAGTCAAAAAGTTAGAGACAATCAGAAACTTTATGGTTTGTAATAACAAGCGTGCATTTATTTTACAAGGGATTTTGTTTCATATGTATGATAATTGATACATAGTAGATTAGTCAATTTTGTCTTTATTTGCTAGGTCATAATTGTTTTACAATAATAGATTATTGAACTGTAACGTGCGGGCATTGGAGAATACATGCATCATTTCTTTATTTTTAAAATATTGCAACAAGCTTACAGCTCTAATTAATAAACTGCTTAATACTACTGCAAGAAGGGGGCATGTAATAGAAATTGACAATTTGATGCTTAAAGGAGCAATTTCATTAACAAGTTTAATAGGGATTCCTTTGAAGTATGTGGGTGGGTGCTTCAACATCGTACGTTCAAAGAACAATTAAGTGTAGCAAAATTAACAAATTGGTCAAAGTGTAAACTGCAAACTGAAAGAACTTAATTAGAGAAGATTTTATCTGATTCACTAATTTTTTGTACATCCTCTACCTTAATGACATAGTACAAAAGCATTCATAAAGTTAGCTAATGAGTAAAAAAGGGAACATTGCACAGTATGATATATGGGGGAAAATATTTACCCGACATAGCCTATAATTTTTTTCTTACCCACTTTAGCCACCACCAATAGGGTTTTAAATAATTTATACCCACATATATTGACAAAAACACATTGGTGGTTTACAACCCCATGTAAACACAAAGTAGGAGCTAAAAGAGTAACTAACAAAATAAGAAAAACATAACACAACAGTTAAAATTGAGTTAATAGATGAAAATAGCATTATAACTCAAAAACCATTAAAATACAATTTCAATGATTTAAACAAATTTAAACTACATATAGTCGAATTACTTGATAATAATTATATACAAGAAAGTAACAGTAAACACACTAGCCCAGCTTTCATAGTAAATAAACATAGTGAACAAAAAAGAGGAAAAAGTAGAATGGTTATTGATTATAGAAATTTAAATGCTAAAACAAAAACTTATAATTATCCATTACCCAATAAGATATTAAAAATACGACAAATACAAGGATATAATTATTTTAGTAAATTTGATTGTAAATCAGGATTTTACCACCTAAAGTTAGAAGAAGCATCTAAAAAATTAACAGCATTCACAGTCCCACAAGGATTTTATGAATGGAATGTATTACCATTTGGATATAAAAATGCACTGGGTAGATATTAGCATTTTATGGATAACTATTTTAATCAACTAGAAAATTGCATAGTATACATAGATGATATACTCTTATATTCAAAAACACAAGATGAACATATAAAATTATTAGAAAAATTTATACATATAATTGAAACTTCAGGAATTAGTCTAAGTAAAAAGAAAGCCGAAATAATGAAAAACCAAATAAAATTTTTGGGAATACAAATGGATAAAAATGGAACCAAAATGCAAACCCATATAGTACAAAAGATAATTAATTCAAATGAAACACTAGACACAAAAAAGAAATTACAATCATTCTTAGGATTAGTCAACCAAGTACGAGACTATGTACCTAAACTAGCAGAATATCTAAAACCTTTGCAACAGAAATTAAAGAAAGATATTGAATACCATTTTGATGAAAAAGACAAGTTATATATAAAAAAGATTAAGACCATGTGCCAAAATTTACCAAAGTTATATTTTCCTAATGAAAACAAAAAATTTATATATATTGTAGAAACAGACTCTAGTAATCACAGTTATGGAGGCATACTTAAATATAAATACGACAATGAAAAAATTGAGCATCATTGTAGATATTATTCAGGAACATATACAGAACCACAATTAAAATGGGAAATAAATAGAAAAGAATTATTTGCTTTATATAAATGTTTACTAGCATTTGAAGCTTATATTGTATATAACAAATTTATTGTGAGAACAGACAATACACAGGTAAAATGGTGGCTAACACGAAAAGTTCAAGATTCAGTTACAACAAAGGAAATAAGGAGACTTGTATTAAATATACAAAATTTCACCTTTACAATTGAAATAATTAAATCTGACAAGAATGTTATTGCAGACTACCTATCAAGACAAAGCTACACAGACAGAACAAGATAGTACTACTATGGAAGATATCCTTAAGGCCCTTACTACACTTTGCACAAAAGTGGACAGTATGGACATTGAGATACATAAGCAAAAGCTACAAATTAACGAAGCTAAGATAAAATCCAAAGTCAGTACAAGTCAGCCGCATGACTATAAATCTGCTAAGCTAAGTCGATCGGAAGACTCTAAACATCTAGAGGTAGAAGGAGACGTTGGGAAACTCCGTAAAACCCATGACAATTTTGTTGATATTGCAGGTACTAGTGGACCAGCTATAAAGAAACCATATATAAACACCAACTTGAATAGCATATTTGCAAATTCATTTGTACCAAAAAGACATATTACCCAAAATACTACAATACCACAAACTTCCACATACACAGAAAGTCTAACCAAGAAAAAAGAATTTACAACCACATTTCTCAAAACTAAATCAGAAATATACACAAAATCCAAACACATTTAAACCTCCACCCAAGATCTACTACAACCCAAGAAACAACCCAAGATTATATAACCCAGAAACTACAAGGATATAACAAGCTAATTGCACAACCGAAAACCAATGCAAATATAATCAGATCATGTTATTATTATGGACTACTTAATACCGTATACACATACAGTGATGACGAATTATCCGGCATACACGAACTACATAGAGCATTCTTGACATACAAACGAGTTACAAAAGGAGATTTATTTTACGGAAAAGGGTCAAAACTACCCCTGAACTATTCAAAATAGAGCAAAAATACCCTCCGTTTGTTTTTTGGCTCAAAAATACCCCTCTGTTTATTTTTTGACTCAAAAATGCCCCTCATTTTAACGGAGTGCCAAAAAGGGCCAAACCTACCCCTGAACTATCAGAAATGGAGCAAAAATACCCCTCAATTTGTTTTTTGGCTCAAAAATACCCCTCACATTAATGGAGTGCCACCAAGCACACCACGTGAAAAAAAAATTGTCACATGGTTAGTCCACGTCAGTGTCTCATTTAATATCCAACCAGCCCACTTAACCATATTCCAACTTAACAACCATTTAATATTCATACCCGACCCATCTTAAAAAAAACCCGACCTGTCCTCATAAGTAAATGGTAAAGATAGATCCACCCTTCATTTCACTTGAACTCTCCAAAAAAAAAAATCGATGCAAACTAGGAATTCTGAGGGAAAAGAAAGTCCTTAGGAAAAAAATCAACTCGTGTAATAAGAGCTTTCTTTTCCCTCAGAATCCCTAGTCTGCATCGATTTTTTTTTTTGGAGAGTTCAAGTGAAATAAAGGGTGGATCTATCTTTACCATTTACTTAATTATGAGGGCGGTCGAGTTTTTTTAAGATGGGTCGGGTACGGATATTAAATGGTTGTTAAGTTGGAATATGATTAAGTGGGTTGGTTGGGTATTAAATGGGACACTGACGTGGACTAACCATGTGACAATTTTTTTTCACGTGGTGTGCTTGGTGGCACTCCATTAATGTGAGGGGTATTTTTGAGCCAAAAAACAAATGGAGGGCTATTTTTGCTCCATTTCGGATAGTTTAGGGGTAGTTTTGGCCCTGTTTGGCACTCCGTTAAAATGAGGGGCATTTTTGAGCCAAAAAATAAATTGAGGGGTATTTTTGAGTCAAAAAATAAATAGAGGGGTATTTTTGAGCCAAAAAACAAACGGAGGGTATTTTTACTCTATTTCGAATAGTTCAGGGATAGTTTTGACCCTTTTCCGTTTATTTTATATAAAATTTTATACTGCACCAGCAGAGATATTATATAATGAAATAAAACCAGTTATCCAAGTCATAAAGATAGGATTGACACGAGAGATGATCATTCCAGAAGAGATAGGACAACAACCTGAGATACCAGAAAATGAGATACCAAGTTTTTATGCCAACAAAAGAATTATTGGCTTATCAACTATTATCCAGGAGTTAGAAAACAACTACTTAAATGGCAACGCCATATGAAGCTATTATGCAAGAGACCAACTAATGATCTGCTCAAATTCAAGAGAACTACGTCAAGGAGATATGGATGAAGTACAAAGATGGGTATTATCTCTACTCAAGCAAGAAGAACAACCTATGACCAGAGCATTAAAAAATAAATTTATTTCACAAGATTTATTAACCAGATACTGTAAATTAGTCAGCAAATACCCATATCACAAATGTTCTAAATGTAATGGAGGAGATATCATTGACATTCCGGACGTCCAGCTGGAATAATCAAATAATGAAGACAAGAAGATAGACGACAGACAGATAAAAAGAAGATTCCAAGACAAGACAAGATATGTGAAGAGACATGTGAATAGTAGTTTACTTTTACTTTTTCAAAGTCGTAAAGTGTAAAGTACTAAATAGTAAAAGTCAAGTTACAGTGCAAATAGTAAAGGTCGCACAGTAAGAGTCATATTACGTTTTCAGTTTTTGAAGAGCCATCAATAGGCACTTCAGTTTTTTATAAATAGATAGAATGTAAGGAGAAGAAGTAAGCCTCATGTGTTGAGCACAATCCTCTCTAAGCAAAATCCTCTCCTCTTCCCAAATACATAAATAAAATATTTAACTTTTTTGTAGATATGGAGCAATCCGACAAGCTACCAACTCAGGTATACATATTTATAACTATGTATAGCTAAACTTTTATATTCCTTATAATCTCTTAGATATCATTGTTATTTATCATGTTATAGTACAATTATATTGAACATTTTGAGAAAGTTTGCCATGAAAATAGGCTGAGAGTAGTTAAGCCCAGACTATGCCATCATAAGGTCGAAATCGAAAAGGCGAGGAATGCCGTTAAAGGGGAGTAGACAGAGTTGAGGCGCTGTTAGGGTAAATGATTGAAGCCGAAATGCATGGTAGTGACCAGAAAAGATTGTTCAGCATAATATATTAAAACATGATAAGGATAATGATAAACAAAGAGGTTAGAGGGAATATGTTTAGAAAATTACATGAGATGAATACACACACTGAAATAAGCACACCCAGCACTAGTACACCTAGTAATGATGTAGATACTTATAGACTAAGTACTTACACATACTTGTTAGATAATGATGATAAGTACAAAACCCTTTTATTACATATATTGAAACCACTCAATAATGACATAAGAAGAAGAATCTATGACCTACTAGTAACATACGAAATAATAGAACTAACTACACAAACTTGGACAGAATTTAACATATATGATTATGATAATAACTATGAATCAGATTGGTACTACTCAGATTAAAATGATTAACTACGAAGCACTCCAAGTCTGGATACAAACTAGAAAAGAAAGAAAACTAGCACAAAATTTATTAATCGCTACGATGTTAAAATATCAACAAACCCGTAATATACTATATTTAGAACAAATGACAGAAAATATGAAAGATCTGAACCGATTAATTTCACTAGAAAAACAATATTACACTGAATCATTTATCTCTTAGATGATCCTTGATCCGCACCCCAAAATTGGTATCAGAGCTATGTACAAAATAATAAAAATTACAAGTTAAAAACCATAAAATGGAACAACTAAAGAACGATAAACTAAAAAATTATAAAGAATTTGGATTAACATTAGAACAACATATGAAAAGCCAACATACATATATTAACGATATATTATATAAAACTGACACTGAAGAGCAAACTAAGGAAAAATTAATTGAACAAAATATGCATAGCCAAAAGACTAGAAAAGATAAAAATCTACGAAAGATAAGAAAGAAACTAAAAAAGCTTTACCCAGAGTATAAACACTTAACTATTAACCAAACAAATAACGAACGATTATCCCAACTAATAGATAAAATATCAAAGACGGAATATAAATATGTCCAATACCTTATAACCAAAAAATTATGAGCACTAATATTGAATATACACAACAACTACTTGAAAAACTTACAGAGTTACGACAAGAATTAAAACATAGACAAAAAAGATTAAACGAAAATATATTTGCAGGAGTAAATCATAAATCTATCATAACACAAAGAAAAATCATATTTGACTTAGAACTACACATACAACATTTAGAATATAAATTCCAACACGGATTATAAATGAATAAGGAAGAATACGAAGTAGATGAAAAAGTATATACAAATCAAAATGGACTAAATATAACTATAATATTTTCAAATCTAGGACGACGGTATAAGAAAATAGGAAACACTTTGAATTTAATGTTAGAAAAAGAAACAGTCAGATTAGAAGATAGCCTAATTGCTATGGTACGAATATCAAAAGAAAATGAAGAAATAGATAGGAGATACGAAATCGAAAAAATAAAAAAACAAGCTAAGGAAGAAATACAACATATTGAAGAAACAAAAAATAATAAAATACTAGAATTAGAAAAAGAATTAGAAATGCTTAAACAATTATATGCAGATAAACAAAAAGAAAAAGAAAAAAGAACAAGAACAAGAACAGGAATTAAGATTAGCAAAAGAAATAGAACACTTCAAAACCTTCATTTATAAGCATTTATTATATATCATTATACACTTTTATACAAGGTTTATACATTGTGTACTGTAAGTGTATAATGTTGTATACAATATGTATAAACGTTGTTGTGAAAAAAAAGAAAAAAAAAAGAAGAAGAAGGATTATAAGGGTGATGTGAAAATATAAGCTGCATACATGTAATATTTTGTATTGGACCATATATTTTTATAAAAGTCCCTAAAATTAATTGGTGTTTACGGATGTGAAATATTTCCGGTAGAGTACTTTGAAATTTGAATAATGTCATTTGCGTATTTCAGATCTCTTTTCTATATATTAGAAACGCGACCTTCGATATGTATGCTTAAAGTCAATTTTCTATATAATCAAAGGCATTTTAGACATTTTACATATCAAGTTATCTACGTGTCCACACACTGGAAATTGAAATTTGATATTTTTATTAGTTAGCTACTTAATCAATTAGAAAGTTGATATGTATTGTTTGTTTTACCTACGTGTCATTCCTACTTCAATTTAATAGACACGTAGCACAACCACTTAATCACTTTTGATTTTTTATCCAGAACTAATATCTTCTACGCATCATGGCCTTAATAGCTTGAGGTAATATCCTCTTTCTTCTCCACATATATAAAAAAAAGTAAGTAAAAGCAAGCATATCTAGGGCTCTGGGGTGGTGTTGGCAACAAAGTTTTTTTCTTTGTCCTAGCAGGTATGGGCTAATGATTGTGTGCAAAACAAAAAGTGGTGAAGCTTACGCTGGAAGTGTTGAGAAGAGATCAATTTTTGAAAATCAAGAATATTGTTGGAATGAATCTTGATGGAAAAAAGACACCAAAACAGCAGGACAATGGAATAGAAAAGCTGTAGATAATGGGAGAAAGTGATACGCGGCTATTGAGGTTACAAGGTAAAAGACACGTAAATTAGGTATGGGAAAGGTCAGCCATGCCCTTGGCCTGTTTAACAATGTCTAGAAATAGACATGTTGAATTAAGTCCTTTCTTCTAAGTTCTAACTATATTTGTAGATATAGTCTTATATATTAACGGCAGTAATTGCTTAATTGATAGGGTTATAAGTAGAATAATATGAAATTATAAAGACTATAGGGATTTTTTTTGAGCATGTTCTTTGGGGTTAATTTAAGAGGCATCATGATGAAATCAAGGAAAGAATCAGAATGTTCTGCGTCAAAGAAAGACCGAAAGTATATATTAGATGTGCAAAGGTGATAGTTCATATTCGAAGACTAATTAAAGTCATTTTGGATTGATTTATTTTATGTGCTTTTAAGTCAAAATATGGATAAGATTTTCATTTAAAATAACAAAATAAGTTAAATATAAGTCATAGATTATAAGCCCATTCAAACAAGCTCTGAAGAGAACTCAGGGGATAAGAAAAAATATTTTCACTTAGAAAGATACTAAAATCTTCAGTAGAGTCTGAGGTCTCTATCACAGAAAAGGAACTGAAATTTCAAGTGGAAAAAATAAAATAATTGCACACAACTTATTATCCAAAAGCTAAAAAAGGCATCTATTAGTGTCTGGATTTAAGTTTGTCTAGAAATTATTTTTTTATTAAGATTATTGAAAAATAAATTGTGATTTAAATGATATCGTGGATCCCAGGCATAGCTAAAAACATAACCTGTAAATTAAATGGAGGAATAAATTAATAATGATCTTTTTGGAAGATTACATTTACTTCTATTTCCATTTATCACCAAAACATTAGGTTCTAGCCTTTTTGCTTATTCAAATCCTCTAACAGTTTAACATCACATTTGCTTGAACACAAGGACATGCATTAAATAATCTGACTTTATACTCTGGTTGTTCGGTTATGTTTTCTTTCGGAATCTGTCAAATTCAATTTATGAATCTATATTTTACCTGTTTTCTCGCATATGCTATTATATATACTGTACCTATTCAAATTTCTTTGATTCTATATTTTGACAACACTAATTTTCTACCTTGTTTATCTTATTTATCAGAGACAAATGTTCTTGTGAAGATGGCAACAAATAAGACGACACTTCAGTTGATTCGTTATGTTAATGCATCACATTTTGTTATTTTATTGCTGTAGATAGAATGTACACAAGTATCCTGTAAATCTCTGAATCTTGTAAAATATAACTTCTTACCAAACCGCATCAAGCAGTTACATGTGTGAATTAATTTTTCACTGCTTATGACATGTATTCACAACCTGAAAAGTGAGCATTCAAATAGAACTCACTGTAAACTCAGTAATCCTTCTTTTATGTTGGGCCCGTGCTAGCACGGAGCCATACGCCTCTAGTGTTATTTATAAAAAGGAAAATTAATTTGTCCTCAAATACAATGTTTAAGAAATCAGAATTAGAATCTCACTGTTACAAGTTCAAATTACTGAATTGTGTAATGTCATATCGAAAACATATTCACAGATATCCGAAGGAGCTTATGAGTGTTTTGAACAACTGCTCGATTTCAATGATTTGAATTAGATGGTCATATCATTTTACTCTGTACTATATCACACTCGTAAATTCCATCAAAATATTTTGCTCATTTTAATATGATTTTGGGTTGAATCTTTTTGGTTCAAATGACATGTTGTGATCCGCTCTTTTTTATGTTGAAAAAAAAAAGTTATTGTTAGTATGATGTGAGATCTCTTCATCTTTAACCAGAGATATATTGATGTTCACATTTTGAAAATTATTTACTATTGATTTTGGGACAGTTAGATTTGTAGGTGGGTCAAAAACACGCGTTACGATTTTAGCTTCGAGTAAGTAGCGAGAGTTCGAAAGACAGTAAACAAGCTAAATAACTAACGCTAATGATAAGCAAATCAGATATTGAGGACAAATCTGAATGATAACGTAGTCTGTAACCCTTTAGCTACAAGCGGTCAGCGAGCGTAATAGCAAGCAAATATTAATAAACAACCAAGATAATAAGACAATAGAGAAAGCTTAAGAATGAAGCCAAAATATTTTATTGCTTGTGGATAGAGAGGAGTGAAGATTAGATGCCTTTACAATGGGGGAGGGGGTGACTATTTGTAGGGTACAAGGACTGCCTTTGACCAATAGGAGAGTGTCATTTTAAAACTATAATACAACAGCCAATGGCCGAGAGCTGCTTGTCATTGAGCTATTGGAAGATGTTTTGCGTGTCTGAGGCAGTTCGGTCGAGGGTTGCTTGAGCACTTGAGAACCTTGACACATTGTCCTTTGGTCTGTCTTTTATGTCCAGTCGCCATCATTTTTAGTCTTAATCTATCTCATTTTTACCCGAGAGGTTGTTCTCCCATCTCGATCTTGTTCCCGAGACAATACATATTGTGGGTCGGTTCTAACCCTACTTGACTCGAGTCAGCCCAATTTGTATTAAGGCCATTTTGCCTTATATAGATAGTCCCTCTGCTTTTTGAGGTTAGTGCCAAATATCCTCGGGAAGTGGGAAGACCCAAAAGATAACTGGCTTAGAACCATCATTGGGGCGCTCCGCCTGCTTTTGCTAACTTCTTATCTTGAAACACGTGTCACCTTTTTGACACGCATGCCGCTCTCTCCTCTCTAAATTCTCTTTGAATTCACTTCAACTCCTCATCCTTGATTTTTCCTTCTCACTTTCTTCACAGGCATTTCAGTTCGTAGGCATCCTTTATTCTTGTTCCTTTTCCTCTTGTCCTTTCTTATCCCACATTTGGTGATGTTAACCTCTAGGTTTTATAATGCATAAACTAATGTTGTTGTTTCCTTTACCGAGGTGATCAATGCTAATTTCAATGTTGTGGTTCCCGATCTAGGAGTTGCTGATGATATAATTGCCCTTCCTGCTACCCTGCCCGGGGTTCCTGATGTGGATGACGTCAACCCTTCTTCTACTCCTACTAACAAAATCCTCTTTAGTCTTTTGGCTATATCTGCAGATGAGACCAAGTCTCTGGTGGACTCAGTAGTTACCAAACATCTTGTATATAAGGGAGATAACAAACGCCACGAGTTTAGGATTGTTCATCATCCTTGCAAAAGTGTTCTATTGTCTACTTTGTGTCTTCGATAGACGAAAGCTCAATCGAGAAGGTTAAAGGCAATTATGGCTGGTCAGTCGATGTTGAAGTTCTTTCTCCCCATCCTACTAAAAATATATCCACCTTTAAACCTGGGTATTTGGCGATCTAAACCTACCCTTTTCCCACAGACCTTTGTGATGGTCCCATTATCCAATTTGTCCTCCGGCTTTATGAAATTTATGAAATATATCTAGTTCAGGTGGCCCCATATTATAGAGAGTTTTCATCCGTCTCTATGTTATCACTTGTTTCTTAGGTTAGATGTTCCCCCTAGACACTTATCAGACTTTATGCCCCTTGAATCATTGTGAAAACCTTCTTATCATCAAATGCCGAGGCATCAAGGGTGTACTCTTATTTTTGGATGAGGCAGCTCGTCAATAGCAAGATAAGTACGTGTTTATTCACTCCAATTTCCTTCCAGATGAGAATGCTCTTTTGAAAGAATGGAACTGCCATCGTAAGCCCCTTTTTATCCCTTTCTCGAAAGGCTTTACCGTTTGTTTTCTCTCTTACTTTTGTTCTGTCCCAGCCAAAGCCTGAGTTCTACCCTCTATGGATATTCATCCCTGGGTTAGGAAGATTCTTTGATTTGTGTGTCTAAGGAGCGTACCTGGGATAATCTTTCCACTAGGAAAGGGTGGATCTATAAAGATCATGGTACGCGTGTTTTCTTGTTCTTCAAACCCCAAACATTTGTACTGATACTAATAGTCTCCTTTTTCTAAGGATCAAAGCTGGTACAATTGTACTTCCCTGTCATAATTTTCTTTTAATGCATGATGGGTCCGAACTTCTATTTGTATGTTCAGCAGCTCCAAGAAGTTGGGAAGCCTTCTATGACGAGTAGATTTGCAACAGAGACTCTAAGCTTAGGTAAAAGACAAAGGACGAGTAGATTTGCCGCCTCGTCTTAGGGGGTGGTGGTTCGGGCGGCTACATCTATGGTTAGTGTCTCAGAGACCTAGTCCATTGCGATGCATCCGCCCGCGCCTACTATTGACTTTTCTTCAACCGAATTACCACTCGCGGTCAGAAATTCTGGTGTTTTCAGCAAGAGCTCCTTCATAAAGTTACCAGCGGACCCAAGCTCTCATCCAATGATCCCTATGCCTTCAATGATTGAACATTGGTAAAAGGTGTATCCTAAAGTGGTTGGGAGCTTGTCTCCACGAGACAACCATGATCTTCTTAAAGGCACTATTCGAGCTTTTTTGCGGGTGAGTCAATTTAGGCTCTTGAACTTTGCTTCCATTCTTTCTTTGTCTTCATTCGAGTCTAACCTCATTTAGTTGGGATGTGTCAGGGGTATCTTTATATGTGGGACGCTCTTTCCCAAGAAGAAAGTGAGTTGAAGGTAGGACAACTCTAGAAGGCGGTTGCTACTTTAGAGGAGCAAGATCGTGATTTGGAGGACCGTTCTGTCGCAGACAGGGAGTCCCTCAGTCGATATGAAGAATATCAAACCCAGTTAATCCTTAGAACTGAAAACCTTAATGACAGGGTCAAGAGTGCATATGCATGGCTGATCAGGCCCTTTAAGATTCGTTACACCTACGAACCTTTCTAAAAAAGAAAGTTGCTGAAGTCATCGCCGCTTGGGTTGAAACAGAAATTATCTTGGGAGAGGTTAGCTCTCTTGGGGTGTTTAATTTCTTTTATGAGACATAAGAAAATGTTAGGGATCATCGGTGAACTATGAAGAAACCCTGGTCCCGATGCTCGTCCATGGGGGGGTATCTTATGAACGCTCATCGTGACGAGATCTGGGAGGAAAAGTTGTCTGTTCTCAAGAAAATTTGGTTGATACTTCTATGTCTTAGCAATAAACCGATGCTGCTCGAGCATCCTTTTTTGCTAATGCCTACCCGCCCTTTAATCCCACCAAAGTAGCTTCTACTTTTGATGTCATGTCATCGAGCAGTAATTCTTATAAAGCGTCGGGTGCACTGGTTTGGCTCCCCTGAAGATTGGGATTTTTTGATACTTATTTTCTTATTTTTGGGCACTCGATTCCTCTCGAGTTGTACTTCCCCTTATTTTGAGACTTTATGACATTGAATCATGATATCATTCAAGCTATTTTTTACTGTTTTATTTTTGATTATTGTTGTCAATCGCTTTTTGTTTTTAAGTTCAGCATACTATTTGCCTAGATATCTTGTTTCATATCGGAATCCATTATTATTTTCACGTTCCATCTTGATGGTTGGTCATGGATGCTAGCCGATTTTTATTTTAGTATTCCTATCGAATCCATCCCATTCTCGGGAGGCAGGGCTCCACACTAGAAGGGCATGATGTATCGAAGCATAGGGTATTGTGCCCTGGAAGCTTCATTATCCATAGCCCAATTTTTTAAAATATGTATATAGCATGCTTTGTTGGCTATTGGCAGGCGGAACCTCTTGGTGAGGTTTTTCCCCTTGTCATTTCTATAAGTTGGGTCGTCTCTTAGTTACTTTGAATACGATGACCTTTGGATAGTTGAGAGTCCTTTCATTATTATTTAGACGTGCAACTTGCTTTCCACACCTGGGTGCAATATGCAACGACATGATGAAAGTAGGTAAACACAAAAAGAAAGAAAAGAATTCTTATTTGACTAATATTTAATTCCATAATTCCATAGAAATCAAGCTTTGGGACATTCCAAGCTCTTATTGTAGCATTCTCGGGTGCTCCCATTTTGAAACCTATTATCTATTTTTCCCAAATGTTGGGATAGTGGGTGTACTTCATACCTATTTATTTTCCAATATTTTTGTCTCCTCCTACCTCATTAAAAACCTTGCTGGCCAAAAAGAGTGTAGGGCATAATGAGGGTATTTTTGCTAGCAATAATAATTCTTCAGATGGTTTATGTTCCAGTTGTTGTGCTATCGGTTGGCTTAAAGATTGTCCAGCTGGTAAGATCCATTTTTGGCTATGTCGATTACTCGATACAACCCTTCCCATTCGGGGCTCAACTTTCTTTCATTCAGATTTTATGTACTTAAAGTGACTTCTCTTAGCACCAGATCCCCGATGTTGAAGTGAAGAAGTTTAGTTTTACAATTGTACTATCTTTTCATCCTCTGCTTTTGTTCCATCATTCATATGAGAGCAACCTCTCATTGCTCTTCTAATAAGTTCAAACTTCCTCTCAGTGTTTTACTATTGGTCTCCTTGCTGATTTCTAAATAGCGGTAACTGGGTTCACTTACCTTGATTGGTATCAGTGCCTCCGTTCCATATACTAATGAAGAACGAGGTCACTATTGTTCTGGATTTTGTGGTCATGCGATGAGCCCACAATACCCCCTCCAACTCCTTAACCCAACATCTATTGGCAATTTTCAATCTTTTCTTTAGGCTGAGTAACACCATTTTGTATGTAGACTCGTCCTGGCTATCCGCACTCAGATAATAAGGCAACGAGGTAATTCGCTTTATTTTTCAAGTTCACCAAGAATTCTATCACCTTAGCTCCTACGAATTGAGGACCGTTGTCGCACACAATTTCCTTTACTATCCCCAATCTATAGATTATGTGATCCCATATGAAACTTGTAACTTTACGCTCTCAAACTTTCTTATATGCCTCCATTTCTACCCACTTGGAGAAGTAGTTTGTCATAACCAGCAAAAATTTCAACTGTCGGGGGGGGGGGGGGCAGGCAATAGAGACCCTACAATATTCATCCCCTATATCATGAAGGGCTAGGGGGAGGTAACAACGTGCATCACTTCTCCTGGCTGATAAAGCTTATCAGTGAATCATTGACATTTATCGCATGTCCCAACAAATTTTTTGGCGTCCTCCTCTATGCTGGGCCAGTATTACCCCGTCCACACGATCTTGTGCACAAGTGAGCCCACCTTAGAATAGTTCCCACATACTCCCTCATCACGTACTCGATATCCTCGTGCTCCAAACATTTCACAAACGGCCCCAAGAACGTCCTTTTTTAGATGCTACTATTCACCAAGTTATACCTACTCACCTTGGTTTGCACTGCCTGAGATACCTTGGTATCTGCGAGTAGTGTTGAATTCTTAAGGTATTTATTGTATGCGCTCCTCCAGTCCCATACAAAACTAGTGTGGTTCACTTCCCCTCATTCTGATGTTTCGAGTGCTGAATACAAAAGTTAGACCATGGCCCCTCTCACGACATCATCTGCCTTGGTTTCCAACCCTAGCATAGCCAATGTGTCCGTCTCATTTTTCTTTCTTCACCGAATTTCTTCCACGCTCTACTTCTGTAAATGAGATAAGTGGTCCCGTACTTTAGCCACAAAATTCATCATGCATTTATTTTTTGTATCAAAAGCTTCCTTACTTTGATTTACTATCGATTCGGAGTTATAGAATATGTCAACTACCTCTGCACCCATGCTTCATACCAAACCTAAACCTACAAGAAGATCCTCATACACGGCCTCATTGGTAGTGAGCCAGACGTAACTAATTGTTTGTCTTAATATTTCGCCCCTCGATGTCACCAGGACTATGTCGAGGCCTGTCCCTTTCTCATTGGAAACTCCATAAATAAATAGGGTCGACATTCCAAGTTGGTGTGCGACAGTTAGGATTGCCTCCTTTTGGACTTGGGGGCTCATACCTGGACTAAAATCAGCTACAAGATCCGCTAATGCCTGGGACTTGATAGCATTCCTGGGCCTATACTTGATACCAAACTTATTAAGCTCGACTGACCATTTTGGCTATCTAACATGATAGCTCTATCATCTGCAGGACGTTCCAAAAAGGATATATTGTGACCAATGCTATTGGGTGACATTGAAAATACGAGCGCAACTTCCGAACGGCCTCCACTAGAGCCAGAGTGAGCTTCTCTAAGTGGGAGTATCGAGTTTCTGTACTAATTAGACTTTTGCTAACATAATAAATTGGATGTTGTGTACCTTTTCTTCTCATACCAACATGATGTCGACCGCTACCTCTGCCATTGCTAGATATAGGAACAGTTGCTTGCCTACCTTTGGTTTGGCCAGTAGGGGCAAGCTTGACAAATAAGATTTCAACTCTCTCAAGGATTGCTGACATTCAGGGGGTCATTTAAAGTCTGTGTTTTTTCTCAACAGAAAGAAAAAATAATGGTATCTTTTCGAGTATCTCGATATGAATGGCTTAACATAGTAAGCTGCCTCGTAAGTCTCTGCATGACCTTAACGTTACCTAGCAAATCCAAAATTTCTTCTATAGCCTTGATCTTGTTGGGATTTACTTTTATCCATCTTTTAGACATTAGGAAACATAATAACTTCCCAGATCCTACCCTAAAAGTACACTATTTGAGGTTCAGTTTCATGTGTATTTCCTCAACAATGTGAACGCCTCTTCAAGATGCGCCAAGTGATCCCGAGAGTTTTTAACCAAGAGATGCGCCAATGCGAACGTCTTTTCGAGGAGCTAAGATTAGATACCTTTACAATGAGGGAGGGAGTGACTATTTATAGGGTACAAGGAATGCCTCTAACAAATAGGAGAGTTTCATTTTAAACCTATAGTACAACAGTCAATGGCCGAGAGACACTTATCGTTGAGCCATTGGAAGATGCCAATCCAATATTGTGTGTCTGATGCGGTTCAGCCAAAAGTTGCCTACACACCTGAGAATTCTAACAGACTGTCCTTTATTCTGTTCTTTTGTGCGTAGTCCTCATTGTTGTCAGTCTTAGGCTATATTAACTTTACCCGAGAGGTCATTCCCTCATCTCAATTTTGTCCCTGGGATAATGCATATTGCAGGCTAGTTTTAACCCTGCCCGACCCAAGTCAGCCCGATTTCTATTGAGGTCATTTTTCCCTATACAAAAGTGGTAAAACATTAAGGTTTGTTTAATAGCTGGTTAGAGTTATGCAGATAGTAGTAATGTAGAGATTAGTCATAAGATAATCTATGTATTATTTACACATGTATTAGTTATGCAGGGATCATTACTGAAATTATGAGTAAATCTCATTCATGTATTAGTTATACATATATTAGTTATTCCACCTTCTATCTTGTGTAAGATAATGTTTGGTTCTAATAAAATATTAATGAGAAATTAAAGGAAGAAATATGGAGGGAAAAATCAAAAGTTAATTATTCCTATTTGCCTTTCGGAAAAAAGCACTTATCCCACATTGGCTGTGAAAGGGAAAATTCATATGCTTAAATATAGAAGCATTCTTTCATGTTGTTAAAGGATTGAGAAGAAGACATGCATCATGCCATCGTCGTCGCTCGCTCGGTTATGGATTTGGATTTGTCAAATGATCAAGAGATTATCTTTTTGGAAAATTTTTATTTAAATCTAAGTGTTTTAATAATTATTTAATCCGAAATTCTGGTCCAAATTTCTCCCGCATATGCGGCCGTATAAAGGGACATAATTGAAGGGTGGCGTCCCTTCAATTCTCTACTTATGGTGGGTGGAGGGAAGTGCAGCCACACAAGCTGATGTGTGGACCGCATCTCCTCCACTTACACCTATTTTGAAACATTGCATCTTTTCCAGAGTTTCTGGATTGGTGGGCAGAGTGATGTGCAGCGCACAACTTTGTATGAGGACTACACACTCCTCTGTCGATACCCGATTTGTCTGAACTGGCCCAACTTCTTGGTATCATTAATTCTCTTCTGAAGTAGTACATGTTGGCTATATATATGTGTGTGTGTGTGTTTCATCCTCATATACTAATATGAATTTTTCTGATCTTCTAAATTTCTTCATTCTTAAATTCTAGTCTGATTTACTACCGTTGAGTGAGTTTTTGTTGTCATGACACAACTAACTGAATCGTACAGGAACTTACTCTAATCCACCTAGATAGGAAAACCCTTACCATCCATTTCAAAATACATGCGAAAGTTATAAGAAATTCCATTAAGGATTTCAAAATTTGATAAATGATACAATCTTTTATAAAAAATTATAAATGAAAACACTTTCTCCGAAAATCTAGTCTAGACAATGTACAGGAGCTTTTAATATAGTAAAAGATAAAATAAAAGACACAGCTCCCACCGAAGGAATGAAATGAGTAGAAGTTGTTGGAGATCACTATCCACGTCACCTAAGAAACATCAACGGATCCTGCAACCCAACTATACCCCAAAAAGGGTACAGAAATAGTAGTATCGATACAACCACATGTACTGGTACATATCATCGGCCAACCAGGGTTAGATCATGTAAACATCAGATAGAATTACAGAAAGAAAGCGTGACAACTTGTATAATAATTTAATTCACAATATCACTTTCACCCACTTATGTCCTCCATCATAACTCTCACTTATTTAACCCCAATAGTTATTATTAGTCAATTTAATTCACTTACACCTCAATTGCTATGCCCAAAAATCAGTAACAACACACGAATTCACTTTACATGTATTTAATACTCAATTTGGATAAAATATCATCTCAAGCTTATGGAACCAATCAATATACTATCATAATACAATCAAGTCAAGTAGATAAGTAAATCACCTTCAAGTAAATATTATTCAATTCAATCCAACACAACGAATCTCATAAAACAATTAACTTATTCCACAACAACAAATAGTAACTCATTTCAAGTGCAAATCAAATAACCGGACCATACAAAGGACCATAATATAATGATCAATAAATTGTAACCTGGTTCACTTAAGGAACCATCAGACTCTTCATTACTGTGTACACACATGCTAAGAATCTTATGGTTGCCTACTACCCATGACCTGTAGGGGACAAGCTCAGTCCATGTACCAAATAACCCAGACATCTAGTATCTGCCACCCTTATCCCAAACCAATGTTATGCCACCCTTATTTCAATATCCCCACCCTTATACTCCCTGAATTCCACCAATTTTGTGATAATGACCTTTACTGGTCCATCTTAAAATATAAATCCATGTCACAATATATATAATCACAATATGAGATAATACAACCACACTTGCACTTCAAATCAGTACTTTCAAAGGCATTTTCGGGGCGAGTCCCTAGATGGGGCGCAGTAAAAACACTCTGGAGTGGAAGTAAAAAATGTAGATCTATAGGGCCTAATTCTTAGAATTTGGGGCTTAAGTCCTGGACACAAAAACATAAGTCCCAGGCATAAAAACATACGCCCGGGCATTAAATTTGATTTTTATTATTTTAAAAGTATTTTTTGCTATAATCGTAATTTTTATTATTGACGTAATGATATTTATACCTTATGTTATCATATTATAGTAATTTTTTCTAAAATATGTAAATAAAGAAAGCAAGTTTCATAGAAAATGACACAACCATAAATAATTTTTTAGATAATTATGCTTGAAAATTGACAAAACAGAGTTTCTTCAAGTTACTAGTTTGAAAAAGAAATTTATAGGACAGAGAGTCCATAGCACTATATTCCTGAAGTAACTTTATTTATTTATTGCCAATGATCTTACACTTTTTAATTTTTATCATTCTCCTTCTTAGAAATATATAAATAATAATAAGTGTAATATTAGTTGATAGTAGAAACAACTAGTAGATGTGGAGATGAATGTTGATTTTGATTTTAGAGATTATCCCGGCTATATCATATTTTGTGTTGTTACCTTTCTCAAATAATAATTGTAATATTTTTTTTCTATTTTATTGGTGATTTATTTGAATTATTTGTAGAATCATTGAAAATTTTTCTTTACTTATATTCTTAGTAATAAAATTTTAAAAATAAATATACATGAGATATACGCCTCATAGATATATGAAACTTACACTCCATGTCTCGGGGCTTACGCCTCACTCCGTGCTCTGTAAAACGTCTCGCCTCACGCCCCCGCCTTTTAAAACAGTGCTTTGAATAAGTCTTTTTACACAATCTCATTTTAGGTGATCAAACAACTTGTAAATTATCTAACAAGTTAATCATTAAGTAGAATGTATTGTAAGAAGTAGACAAACACTCCAAACACTTGGTCAAACTCAAGTTCATCATTTCATGTAAAAAATAATTATTCTTTACCGCATGAAATCACAAGCATGTTTGAAGGCCAGCTAACAACTTATAATTCAAGTCTTATCAATTCATATTCATTAATTACAAAATGTCCAAAGAGCAATCCATGACTCATTCAAGTAAGAATTATCAAGTAATATTCATTTTAGGAGTGCACATTCAACCAAATGGAGTTTAAACTCCAGTTCAACATTCATAAATTCATTCACTAATCCGATCCTCCTTTATTTCTGTCGGGACTGGTAAATTCCGCTATTGTCTAGTCACCCTTACATTCAAATCATCACTATGTTTAAGACCCTACTACATTAGCCAATCATTCAACCATTCAATTCTATTCAACTTATAATTCTAGATTTAGTCATACACCTTTACACATCTTACTTCCTAACCATTATCCTAACTTGATTTTTGGTTCTTAAGTTAGGTCACCGCCTCCTCTTATCATAATCGGTTCTCATAACTATCTTTTAGCCAGAATATACCATATTCCAAACACACACAATATCAAATTTACCTTTTTTTAAGGTATTAAAGATGAGTTTTATAGCTTACAAGCTCATACAATTCCTTTACTGTTACCCATTTTCACATATTCACCTTGTAATTCATTAAGTAGGTCATACAAACACAAAATACCCATCAAGGGATCCACATAATAACGTATCAATAACCAATTAGCTCTTTATTATATTAATTTCATATTTTATCCATCCAAACTCCGTGCACGCAGGCCTAAGCATGATTTCTCCCATCAAATCTATATTACAAATAAGATTTCTAACCATAGTCTACTACTCATAAACCATAACCTACCGAGATGTCAAGCAGCTGGTACAGAGTGCATGCTTCCGTGGTTGCCTTGTCTTTTCTTGCTGCTCAACTGGATCTTGGTCTAACAATAATAATCAAACAACAATTCAATCATTGTTCTACCAATTTTAAGCATATATCCTAACTTTTATTGATTTTACCCAAGCTTATTCCTAAACTTGTCATTTTAGAGTTTTCTACCCTTCAATCTACTCAAAATCTCTATATTTTAAAATGGTTAGATCAATTTCTAGTCCCAAGGACATACTCTATCAACACCAACTCAAATTCAAGGGATTTCAACCTATTAATTCACTTTATACCAGAAAATTCCACCTAGGTTAACTTTTTACCCCCACCACAATCAATTTAAAGTTATCATAAGGATTGTAGAATCATGCGAGTGTTAGATTGTTGGAAAAACATACCTTGAAGGAGGAAGTCAATAGAAAACTTAAGAAATTGCCTCTCTAGGGCTGCGGAATGAAATTTTTGAGTTCTGGAATTGAAACCCATCAAAAATAGGTATACACTATTCGAATCCCGCTATAGTGGCTCGGATCCCGCTATAGCAACCTCAACTTTTCAACACAAATAGTCTTCAGTAAAAAGGTCCTAACATTTTTGGAAGAGGATTTACAAATGATCGGCAGTGTTCGAAAAAAGACTCAGAGATCTTTCAGTTAGTGGGTATTGGGCCCCATAACTCTTTATATTCTATGAGGAGTGATCGTTTGAAGTTGACCTCAGTTTAAACTTAGCTCGAAACTCAATCGATAAGAAAACTATCTACTTAACTTTGTGCTAGGGGTATTGTATGACCTTAATTCATATCTAATTCACTCCCATACTAAAGAATTGATCCTAATACCATGATGAATGAGATTTTTATGTTTTTACCTCAAATATTTTCAGTAACGATGGAATGGGTCATTACATCAGATACTAATTTACCTTCCGCTCGTCCCCAAATGGGCATTGGGGGAAGAGAAATGTGAGGTCGGGGAATTAGAAAGGCACTACTTTATGAGTTGCTTATATTGCACCTTACTTACACACTCACTATCATTTATCAACTAAACCACATTTTATACTTGGCCTCCCTATCGAGGCTTTTCAGGACAAGAAGATATAGAGCCAAATATTTACGCATGAATTAGTTATTTCTCTCACAATAGTCTAAGAACGAAACCATGAGAGTTAATGATCAGATAACATTTAAACTCAGAGAAAACACAACATTTATTGTATCAAGCCCGCTGTAACGGCCTGATTACCCCTATAGAGGCCTCGCCATAGCGGGATCTGCCCGTTATAGCGGGACTGGCCATTATTAACTCCCACTATAGAGGCTTGCCTCCTTCTATAGCAGTGTAGGCGGGGCAGTAACTCTGGGCATTCCCAATTTTAGTTAATTTTATTACACACCCCATATTTCAACATCTCAAACTAACCCTTTTACATCAAGCGATATATCTGGAGTTCTACTAACCCGAATTTCATTCAAAAAGTTTCTATGGGCTGCTATGTACCTCACCTATCATGATATCACCTTAAATTTATCAAATACTACACCTCGAGATGACAAATAACTCTAAACCACACAACACCATATTTCCACTGGAACCCACCCTAGCTTGAGATTTTACAAACTCTCATCCTAGGAAAAACTCTACTCGGGCACTTACTGCCTAACCAATGCTATAACAAACACAACACCACCAAACGCTACACCATGTTTTCCCCTTGGGATATCTACTTTATGACTCTTTTTCACACCTCTATGATCAGTGCACAAGAATAAATCCTCTAGAGTATAAACACCAACCAACACACCACTATGGGTTTTTATTAACACATAAATTCTCCACCACAACTCATATTAGTCTATTCTACCCTCAACAATCAATTGTTTATAAAAAAAAAACCATCTCATTAGTTATCACCCAAAGATAGCTATAATCATTTAGCCTCACAACTAGCTTACGGTTAGTCAAATTACCGACTCATCATACCTCAACCACTCAAGGAGCAATAACAATCGATTAGTATCATATAACAATGAGAGGGATATAAATAGGTATAAACACATCTAATAACTCTACTCCCTCAATCGACCCTACAAGTAAGGATAATTAATCATAATCAAGCTCACTTATTTGACAAGCCTTAGTAGTTCAATTATACCATATTCAAGGGATACTATTAACGGGTGATTATTCCCATACAATAAGCATATAAGCAATGTCAAATCATAATTAGCCAATTACAAGTCATTTTGTTAATCAACACATGAGTGACTAGTTCTACCAATAGACAACCACACTTACCATTTCATGTATACAAGGGAACCTAGTTCCACCATAATCTTATGATTTCTTCATCAACTACACATTATCATGCTTTTCGAGAAATACCTACCTGTAGAGATACCCTTGCATCATAGGAACATATAACCAACTAATTGAAAGTCAATACCACCATGTAACTCAGCATGTACACCTTTACTTAATATTCTCAACAATATCAACAATCAGACAATTATAATTTAGTACAGGAAATCCACCAAGGCAACACCATGTCTAATGACAACAACCAATAACCAGACAAGTATAAGTCAATACAGATATTTTACTAAGTCAAGACCATGACTAATAATAATAAGTTTATCCTTACCCCAATAACTCTTTCAATAGATCTCAATAGAAATTATATCATTCAATTATGCCAACAACACGGATCACTCATGGATCCAATTAACAACAATAATGTCCATCGGTCCACTCAAAGGACCCCAATATATCAACAACAGAAACCACTAAGTCAAATAAAGTCTGAAGTTTAAATATGTATGTCACCTCAAACAGACAACAATGACCATACCAAGCATTTAATTTATCAACATGTTATATCTTATCAACCATATTATTCAACTTTCATGCCAAGGGCTACCATATCACCCTCTCAACCATCTAATAGACAACCCAGTCATCAATAAACATTTCAATCACCAACAGATCTTTCATTCATTTAACCAATAATCCAGTCATTAATAGATATTTCAGCCATCAATTAAACCTTAAAGTTATCACAAAATTCAAAACCAAACAAATTCTCTTTAAATAGTTAATTCAAACAATACTTTTATTAACCATACCAGTTACTACAATAGAGCCAAGCAACAATCGTAATCACATCTTATAATATACTAAACAGGGTTATAACCAAGCAATTTTATCATAATTCACACCGTAACGTAAGTCCTATCTCTTATGAACAACTAACAACTGGAAACAACTAGGTTCCAATTGTGAACTTATCAAGATACCAATTGAAATTGACTAGATTCTAACTGTGGTTGCACAGATACTAATTAGAATCGACTAGATACCAATTGGGCTCAACCCAAATAGAAACAACTAAGGTAGAACGATAGAAAAGAAGAAAGGGAAATAATTTCTAAAATGCCTCATAGCTCCCCGAGGATTTGATGTGGACGTCTACACACTAATCCCCAAGACTCTATTCGATACTTGATCTTGTACTTGTGAGACCAGCAACATAGTGCTATGATACCACCTACACGATCTAACTAACTGGATCATGCAGGCACCTACTCTAATCCACCTAGATAGGATACATATAAAAGTTATAAGAAATTCCATTGAGGATTTCAAAATGTGATAAATGATACAATCTTTTACAATAAAATTATAAATGAAAATACTTTCCCCTAGGATCTAGTCTAGACAATGTACAGGAGCTTCTAATATAGTAAAAGACAAATAAAAGACACGACCATGGGAATAAAATGAGTAGAAGCTTCTGGAGATCATCCCTTGAGAAACATCAATTGATCCTACAACTAGACTATACTCCAAAAAGGGTATAACAATAGTAGTATCAGTACAATCATAAGTACTGGTTGGTATCATCGGCCGACCAAGATTAGATCATGTAAACATCATATATAAATCACAGAAAGAAAGCATGATAACTTATATAACAATTTAATTCACGAAATCTCTTTCACCCACTTATGTCATCCATTATAACTCTTACTTGTTTAACCCTAATAGTTATTGTTAGTCAATTTATTTCACTTACACCCCAATTACTATGCCCACAAATCAGGAACAACACATGAATTCACTTTTACACGTATTTAATACTCAATTCGGATAAAATATCATCGCAAGCTTATGGAACCAATAGATATTCTACCTTAACACAATCAAGTCAAGTAGATGGATAAATCATCTTCAAGTAAACAATATTCAATTCAATCCAACAGAACAAATCTCATAAACAACTCGCTTATTGCACAACAACAAATAGTAACTCATTTAAAGTGTAAATCAATTAACCGGATCACACAAAGAACCATAATATAATCAATAAACTGTAACCTAGTTCACTCAAGGAACAATCAAACTCTCTAATATCATGTATACATATGCTAAGGATCTTATGGTTGCCTACTATCCATGACCTGCAGGGAAAAGCTCAGTCTATATACCAAATAACCCAGACATCTAGTGTTTGCCACCCTTATCCCAAACCAATGTTGTGCCACTTGTATTCTAATGTCCCCACCCTTATACTCCCTGAATTCAACCAATTACGTGATGATGACCTTTACTAGTTCATCTCACAATGTAAATCCATGTCACAACATATACAATCACAATATAAGATAACACAACCACACTTGCACTTCAAACAAGTCGTTTTACACAATCTCATTTTAGGTGATCAAACAACTTATAAATTATCCAACAAGTTAATCATTCAATAACATGCATTGTAACAAGTAGACAAACACTCCTAAAACTTTTGGTCAAACTAAAGTTCATCATTTCATGTAAACAACAATTATTCTTCAATGCATGAAATCACAAGTATGCCCTAAGGCCAGCCAACAACTTATAATTCAAGCCTTATCAATTCATATTCATCAATTACAATATGTTCGAAGACTAATCCATAGATTATTCAACTAAACATTATCAAGACATATTCATCAAATTCAAGTATTCATTTTCAGAGTGCACATTCAGCCAAATTGAGTCTAAACTCCAGTTCAACATTCAGAAATTCATTCACTAATCTGATTCTTCTTTATTTCTGTCGAGATCGATAAATTCCGCTATTATCTAGTAACTCTTATATTCAAGTCATCACTAGGTTCAAGACCCTACTACATTAGCTAATCATACAATAATTCAACTCTATTCAACTTACAATTCTAACTTTAGTCTTACACCTTTACACATCTTACTTCCTAACCTTAGCCTAACTTGACTTTAGGTTCTTAAGTTAGGACACCACCTCCTCTTATCATAATCGATTCTCATAACTATCTTTCAGCCAGAATATCCCATATTTCAAACACACACAATATTAAATTCACCCTTTTTAAGGTATTAAAGATGAGTTTTATAGCTTACAAGCTCACACAATTCCACTATTGTTACCCATATTCACACATTCACCTAGTAATTCATCAAGTAAGTCATACAAACATAAAATACCCATCAAGGGATCCACACAATAACATATCAACACAAAATTAGGTCTTTATTACATTAATTCTATATTTTATCCATCCAAACTCAGTGTCCGCAGGCCTAAGCATGATTTCTTCCATCAAATCTATATCATGAATACATTTTCTAACCATAGTCTACTACTCATAAATCATAACCTACCTGGATGCCAAATAGTTGCTACGGACTGCACGATTCTGCAATTGCCTAGCCTTTTCTTGCTGCTCAACTGTATCTCAATCTAACAATAACAATCAAACAATAATTCAACCATTGTTCTACCAATTCTAGGCATATGTCCTAAATTTTATTGATTTTAACCCAAGCTCATGCCTAAACTTGTCATTCTAGGATTTTCTACTCTTCAATCTACTCAAAATCTCTATATTTTGGAATGGTTAGATTAATTTCTAGTCCAAAGGACATAATCTATCAACACTAACTGAAATTCAAGGAATTTCAACCTATTAATTCACTTTACATCAGAAAATTCCACCTAAGTTAAATTTCTACCCCTACCACGATCAATCTAATGTTATTCTAAGAATTTTAGAATCAAACGAGTGTTATATTGATGGAAAAACATACCTTGAAGGAGGAAATCAATAGAAAACTGAAGAAATCGCCTCTCTAGGGTTGAGGAATGAATTTTTTGAGTTTTGGAACTGAAAACTATCAAAAATAGGTATATATACTGCCCAAACCCCGCTATAGCCAGCCTAATCCCGCTATAGCAGCCCCACTCTAGCGGCCTCTGCTTTTCTGTACGAACAGTCTTCAGTAAAAAGGCCATAACATTTTACTCCGAAAACAGATTAATGAACGGTCGATAGCATTGGAAAGAAGACTCATAGATCTTTCATTTGGTGGGTAATGAGCCTCCTAACTTCTTATATACTAGGAGGATTGATCGTTTGAATTTGACCCTAGTTGAAACTTAGCTCGAAACTCAATCGGTAAGGACACTTCCAACTTAACTTTGTACTAAGGTTGTTGTATGACCTTAATTCATATCTTATGCACTCCCATACTAAATAATTGATCCTAAAACCTATGATGAATGTGATTCTTATGTTTTTACCAAAGATATTTTTAGTAACGACGGAACGGGTCGTTACAGTTGTTCACCAGAGTTTGTGTTACCACTATTCTGGTGAGTAAATCATTTTATTCTGGAAGGATACATTTCATTAGCCTCATATACATTGGGGGGAATTATTTTCTTAAGGACACCATGTGAACTCAGTAGGCTCGATTTAATCCTGATACGGGTGGAGCAAGCTGTCCAACAAGTTCACGACCATTCACACGAAGCCAAGCTCGGGAATTGCAAAAACTCCAAGCCTTGTTCATGAAAATGGCCGTGTGTGAGTTGGTGACTAATCCACCTAATGGTATAAATGTTTTAAGTGTGAAGAGGGACCTTTAAGTGTAATAAACTTACACTCCAAGGCCGCCCCATGGCAAGAAGGGCAAGCTGGTCATTTTCTTTTCCCTTTGGGGTGTAATATAAATAGACAAATTAGGGTAATTTTGGGTAGTTCTTCCATTATCATTTTGAACATAACACTTGTAATATTTTAGATCTCTCTCTCTCTATTCCAGCTCACAAGAGAGGGATACTTGTGTTGTATCTTGGCTAGAAACAAGGATCTTGAGGTCATAGAGTTCCTCTTGGTCCAAGTAAGAACTTGGTGTTAATATTCGATAGTCTTAGGGTCCTCTCTTGTTGTTAGGGTTCTTAGACTCTTGAATCTTATATGTCAAGTTACTATCTTTTGTGATCTTTTTAAGAATTGTGTTTGTATTCTTGAAGTATAGTGAAGCCGTGTGGGACTCTTTCGATTCACTAGCATTTGTTGTTCAACTTGTTAATCTTGTGTTAGTTGTTCTTCTTGTTGTTGGCTGTTGGAACTTTGTGTTGTGGACTTGATAGTGTATCATTTGGTATCAAGAGCAAGGCTGGTTGTGTTCCTACACTACCAATCTTGGGCTATCTCGATTTTAAAAAAAAAAAAAAAAAAAGAGAAGAGAAATCTGTCCGTCTTGTTGTCTCAACCGAGATTGGTGTTTGGGTGTTTAGATCTAGGTGTTATTTTGCTTGTTTAGTGTGTTTCTAGTGTTGGTTTCTTTCTCACCAACACTAAAGTGTCTAGATCTAAAGTTGAGCTTATAATATTGACCATTGTTGTGGTGACTTGAAATTGGACCGTAGGTTGTACCTTGTTGATGACCATTGGTGGTTTTTTGTGTTATGTTCTTGAAGAAGTTGATATTGTGTTCTTGAAGGTTGTTGTGATGTTCATCTTGTTCTTCATCTATTCTTACAACTTAAGACAACAAAAGTGTAAAATAGATCCAAAAGGTTGTAAGACAAAAGTTATAAAGTTGTTGGTGAGAAGACTTGCACACATCACTTCCTAGACTTGACAACCACTTTTTCTTAAATCACGGAACCTTGTTTTGTGGGATTAGTATAGTCAAATCTTACCTTTTTGAGTTTGAAAAGTTGAAAAAAGAGTACAAGACTTTACTGTCCCTCCAAAACCCATTGTCATCCAAGACAAGTTGTGTGAATATTGAAATTTCAGATTTGCGAGAAAAAAAAAATTGTGTGAGACCAAAGCCAATTACATGCTGCCACGTCACTAATAAGCTCAAATTTGGATACTCTTTTTCTATTTTCTAATGGTTGATTCTTGGTTTCCTTACTTGGTTCTAGAACTAATTAACAAACTAGTACATTTCTACTAGGTTGTCAATTAGTCCTTTGAATCCGTTGTTCGTGTCAACGATTACTTGGGTGCTTTTATATTTTGAATACGTTGCTACTTCTTGTTTCTAGTCCATCGAGAATTCTTTGAGTCTTCAAACAAAAATCCACTCCGGATAAGAGCTTACTCATACCTTAAAGGATTCACGGGTTACTAGCCAATCTACAACACTTGTGGAACTCAAGTGTGAGGTGATCCAAAGAGTGTAATACCTTGACAATGGAAGGGACCACGTCCCAAAATGTGTATACTAATGCACTTGACTCTATGAGGGTCACTCTTGAGGCCGTTACTCGAACGCTTGAAAGGTTGAATACGGACTTTGGAGCTGTGAGAGGGGATTTGGCAGCAATAAAAGGAGACGTGTCGGCTATTAGTGGGAGATTAGAACAAGTGGAGAGTCAAAGGAACTCTCGCCCTTCTACTCTTTTACATGTTTCTACCAATGGACATGATATAACTTCCTCCGCAACCATCACTCCCGAAACATTGCACCAAATGCTAAATACACCCCAAGCTCCACTAAATGTCGTAAGCCAAACCACTCATTTCCCTCCAAATCGTGACCCCACTAGACCAATACATTTCCAAACTCCTTAAGTCCCACAAGAGGGATTTGGACGTCAAGTACCTCCGCCAAATCCGAACCCTCCATTCCAAGCTCCATTAAACCAAAGACCACCACCTCCACAAAATCCAATTCCTCCAAATCAAGTCCAAAATGCCCAAAACCATCCAGCCCACTTTAAGGAATATGATAGAGAGGAGTATGAAGGATATGGAGCCTTTGATGATTCTTACATGAGGGAGGAGGAGATGAAAGGGGGTCATGGAGATCCAAGGAGATACCGAGGGTATAGAGAAAGGGGAAACCGATACCAAGAGAGGGATGTAGGCATCAACACCATCAAGTTGAGCCTACCCATCTTTAAAGGTGAAAGTGACCCTGAGGCCTACTTAGCTTGGGAGTCGGCTTGTGACAAAGTCGTCCAAGTTAATGATATCTCAGAAGAAAAGAAAGGTTGTTATGCTATAGCTCATTTTTAGGGTTATGCTAACACTTGGTGGGAGTACGTCAAGTGGTTTGGTAATGAATTAGTTGATGGACAGCCACCACCTTGGTTTCGGTTGAAGTACTTGATGAGACAATGGTACCTTCTCGAGAGATATCGCCATGAGTTGCTTGCTAGATTGTACAACTTGCGTCAAGGTAACAAGAGTGTGATGGTGTATTTTGATGAGTTTCAACAACTCATGTTGAAACTTGATCATCGTGGGGAACAAATCAGTCATGACATCATCCGGTTCAAGTGTGGGTTGAACAAAAAGATCTCCACTCATTTAACACTTCACAAGTTTGATACCGTTGAGGGTATTTTCCAGGTGGCTCTTGAGATTGAAAGGGAACTTAAAGATAGGTCGTCGTTCAAGGCAAGGGGACAAGCCACCTCGGGCTGGCCTAAAAACAAGGACCAGCCCGCCACTATAAGGCTGCCCGAGCCCAAAACAGACCACAAAATTCCTCCAAAACCAGAAGTTCACAAGTATCCTAACCCAAAAGGATTCCAATGTTTCAAGTGCCAAGGTTGGGTACATAAGGCCAATGAATGTACAAACTGACGCAACGTGATCCTACGGGAAGGGAGATTGTATTACCTTGGTGAGAAGGTGGGCCTTGAAAAGGGCGAGGATGAGGTCGAGCCTCAAGATGGAGAGGAACCCGATAATGGACTACATGATGATGATGGTGATGATGGTGAAGATTTTTATTCACAAGAAGTGGAGTGTGTGATTCTAAACATTGTGTTTAGGCGCGTCATGATTATTAAGGCAATCGATGACCCAAGTGAAAGGGAAAATCTATTCCATACTAAATGTCTTATAAAGGTGAGTGTGTGCACTTTGGTGATCGATAGTGGTAGTTGTGCAAATGTTGTCAGTGTTGCTATGGTAAACTTCTTGAAGTTTCCAACTACACCTCACACTAATCCTTACAAGTTACAATGGTTGAATGAATGTGGTGAATTAAAGGTCACAAGGCAATGTGTGTGTAACACCCCGTACGTTTTGGAGTCAAGCTGACTACCGTAACATTTATGAAAATATGGAAACATGAGAGATTTGATGAATTATGCATTAAATTGTGGTCATTAATAAGTCTTGTATCATTGGGCCCTAAATGAATCCCAAAAACCATAGAAAGACATGGCCCAAAAAGGGGATTTGATCTATTCTTGCCTAGCCCTTCCATTGACCAAGTAAACACACCAAGTGTGTGGATAAGGATCATTATAAAAGGACTATATAATCCAAGAAATCAGATTTTTATTTCATAAAAACACACATGCCCTTTTCTAACATTTTCCACATTTTTCTCTCAATATACAAACCCTAAGCTCTCATCTCTTTTGGGACAAGATCACTCTTTGGTAAGTATTTATTCTCATGGTTCATTATATAATATGTTTAATATGGTATATAAATCATGTTGGTTGTGTTGGCAAAGTGTTGGACAGTGTGCTATGTGTAAAACTATCTATTTTTGCAATCGGAGAATGGTTTTGTCTTGTGAACTTTAACATGGACTTGTGGTCTTGAAGGAAGTGAACTTGATGGATTAAATATTGACATGTCAGATGTGATTATAGTCTTACTTTGTTTTATCCTTGTGTATAATGTTTGGAATTGTTATTGTGAAATTGGTTATGGTATTGGTGACGTATTGACCGTGAAGTGTAGTTTTGGGTGTTTTTATGTGTGTTGTGAGACCATGGATGATTGTTGGTATTCAAGATGATCAAAAATATGTCAAAATAAGTTTGTTTATGATCATGGACCATTCATGGCATTAAAAGACCAAAAAGAGACCATTTTAGACCAAAATGGGCATCAGCCCCAGGTTCGGTTTTGTATGTTTTCGCATCGTCTTGATCCCCGAAGGCCCCTATATCCTTTTTGGATGTAATTATAAACTTGTGATGTCGTTTTAATGACTTTAAAGTGTCGTATGGAGGTATGTTGGAATATATTAAGTATGGATTGTTATGCATATGTTGTTATGAAGGAGTAATTATGACGGAATGATAATGAGAAAGCATAAAGGGTAAGGGTAGTGTGAAATGCTATTGATGCATGATATCTTGGTCAATGTGTAGAATGTTATGGTGTTTTTGATATGAAAATGCAGTGGATTGTATTGTAAGGGATGACATGACGTTATATGGCAGTCATATAGTTCATTGTCTTCTTGTACGCCCGTATAGTAACTAGTTGCTAATGTAAGCTCCGATATGTACTTGTATTGTAGAGTAAGATGTAAGGAAGAAGCTGGGCTATTGTATTCACGTATAGGATTGAGTATACTCATACTTGGAAGTGAAGGTATGTAAGGTTACTCTGTTCGTATCTTTCTGCAGCATATAATATTCACATTGACATTACACTTGTCCTATTCCGAAACGTGCTAAGGTATCCTATTTTCGGTTACCAATGGTTATACTCACATGTTTCCTACTCATTGATCAATTGTGAATCATATGTCTCATATTCATTGCCTAGTGTTCCAAAAGCCCAATAAGGTTGTGTTCCAAAGTTCCAATAGTGATTATACAGATGTCTCTTATTCGTTGATTATTGTCTAATGGTTACAATAAAGTTATGTTGTCAATAAGGTTATGTTTCCAATAATGCTTGTTCACATGTCTCTCACTCATTGATTATTGATCCAAAGCTTCAAATAAATTTATGACTATCATTGTATCAATCTCAAAAGTAAAGAATGAAGTAATGCATATATGTGATTAATGATTGAGTATGGGTGGTATCTTTGGGGGCAAAAGCCTAGCCTAAGCCGATCCCGAGATTGTTGGATCAAGGGGCAGTCCTCGAGGCATAAGCCTAGCTCAGACCGATCCTGATAGGGGGTAGCTCTAGAGGCAATGACTTAGCTCGAGCCGAACCTGATATATTGGTAGGGGTGGTAGCTCTAGAGGTGACAACCTAGCTCGAGTCGATCCCGATGTATTGATTCATGGGTGGTAGCTCTAGAGGCATAAGCCTAGATCGAGCCGATCCCAACATAACGATATGTTATGTAAATACCCACTGATTAGTCGGGGCCCGGGTACATAGTGACACAAGTGACGATGAACAAAGCATAGAAGTAAAGAAGCAAAGAAAGTAAGGAAATACACATAGTTCCAAAGTACAGAATGATGATTTATCTATATTGAGTATTCATTTGTATTTAAGTTCATGGACGTATTTATGTATCATACAGTTTCTTATGAGCCTTACATACTCAGTACATTCTTCGTACTGACGTCCCTTGTGGGACTTACCTTACTTGTTGCAGGCGCAGGTGCTAGTAGGCCTCCACAGTAGGTTGCCAGTTGTCTGCGGATCATTGGTGAGCTCTAGTTAGTTTGGGGATTCTCCAAGTCACATCTGTATATGTATTTTGGTATTGTACATGATGTATAAAGCGGGGACTTGTCCCGACTGTCAGTTGGTTTGTAAATGCATCTGTTAGAGGCTTTTGTAGACGTATGTGGGTGTATGGATGTAAAAGATATATGGAAATTTTGACTTGATGGCCCTGACGGCCAAGTTTCACATATGTACATATATTACATGTTCCATGATATTCATTATCAGTCTTTTATGTTTTTGCGCGATAGAGGTAATTCTTATGGCATGAGTATGAAAGGGCATAGGTAAAGCTTGGTTCTCTCAGGCCTTATCAGCTACGGGTGCCAATCCGCCTCAATGGGATTTGGGCCGTGACAGTGTGATACAGTTTAAGATGGGAAACTACCACGATGAAGTGCTTTGTGACGTGATACCCATGCAAGCGTGTCACTTGTTGTTAGGTAGACCTTGGCAGTATGATATGTCTACCAAACACGATGGGAGGTCCAATCGATATACGCTTGAGAAGGATGGCCGAAAGGTTACACTTCATACTCTTTCGCCTTCCCAAGTAAATGAGTGGCATCAAAGGATGAGAGAATTGAAGAAAAAGGGACAGAAATCTAAAAATAGAGAAAAAAGAGGGGATCCCGTAGGTGGGCTAGTAGGGGCATCCGAGGCTGCCTCAATATCAAAAGGGATGAAAAACATGGTAATATTGGTTAGGAAGAAGGAACTCTTCGTGGATCATGATGAGGACACGCCTATGTTACTTTTGGCTCATTGTTTTAATAATAACCCCACTAATTCTTCCATTTCCCCTTTGATATTTTGTGTGTTGCAGGATTATGAAGATGTATTTCCTAAAGAACTTCTGCAAGGATTGCCCCCGCTTCGGGGAATTGAGCACCAAATTGACTTTGTACCGGGATCACAATTGCCAAACAAGCCGTCTTATAGGAGCAACCCTACGGACACCAAAGAATTGCAACTTCAAGTTGAGGAGCTCCTCAAAAAAGGGTATATCAAGGAGAGCATGAGTTCGTGCGTGGTTCCGGTGCTACTAGTGCCCAAAAAGGATGGAACGTGGCGTATGTGTGTGGACTGCCGAGCCATCAACAAGATTACAATAAAATATCGCCACCCTATCCCTTGGTTAGATGACATGCTAGATGAATTGAGTGGTTCATGTTTGTTTTCCAAGATTGATTTAATAAGTGGCTATCACCAAATAAGAATACAACCCGGTGATGAATGGAAAACCGCCTTCAAGACCAAGTTTAGTCTCTATGAATGGATGGTTATGCCCTTCGGCCTAACAAACGCTCCAAGTACTTTTATGAGGCTAATGAATCATGTGATGAGGCCATTTATTGGAAAGTTTGTTGTTGTCTACTTTGATGATGTCTTGGTTTATAGCAAGTCTTTAGAAGAGCATGTGATGCATTTACAAAGTGTGCTTGATGTCCTTAGAAAGGAAAAATTGTATGCAAATCTGGAAAAATGCTCCTTTGGTGTTAATGAAGTTGTTTTCTTGGGTTTTGTTGTTAGTTCAAGAGGGGTCGAAGTGGATGAATCCAAAATAAACACTATCAAAAATTGGCCAACCCCACAAACTGTTGGAGAAGTAAGAAGCTTCCACAGGTTGGCTAGTTTTTATAGAAGGTTTGTCAAAGGATTTAGCACCATAGCCGTCCCCTTGACCAAGGTCATTCGGAAAGAACAACCCTTTAAGTGGGGTGACAAGCAATCTAAGGCTTTTGAAGCGTTGAAAGCTATGCTCATCTCCGCACCCTTGTTGCAATTGCCCAACTTTGCGAGTAAAGTAGGCATAGGGGCTGTTTTGATGCAAGATTTAAAACCCATTGCTTACTTTAGTGAAAAGCTCAAAAGAGCAACTTTAAACTACTCCACGTATGATTTAGAGTTGTATGCCTTGATTAGAGCCTTGGCCACTTGGCAACACTACTTATGGCCTACGGAGTTCGTGATTCAAACGGACCATGAATCCTTAAAGCATCGTAGGGCCTAAGACAAGCTTAACAAATGGCATGCCAAATGGATTGAGTTTCTTGAGACCTTCCCTTATGTTATCCAATACGAAAAGGGTAAGGACAATTTGGTAGCTGATGCTTTGTCTAGAAAACATGCTCTTGTGTCTACTTTGTCATCAAAATTGATAGGTTTTGAGAGCTTAAGAGGATTGTATCCCAAGGACCCTCACTTTGCTCCTATCTTTAGGGAATGCAAAGAATTGGGTAGGGACAAGTGGGATTTGGCTAGGGGTTCAAATCCCTATGCCAAGTTTGATGGTTACTTATATAAAGGTAGACAATTATGTGTACCCTCTAGCTCTTGGAGAGAGTTGTTTGTGAGGGAAGCACATGATGGCGGTCTAATGGGTCATTTTGGGGTCGAAAAAACCTTCGGAATATTGGAGGAGCAATTTTATTGGCCCAAAATACGCAAGGATGTGGCTAGGATTTGCGGCCAATGTGTAGAATGCAAGAGAGCCAAATCTCGGCTCCTACCTCATGGGTTGTACACCCCGCTGCCCACCCCTCTACGTCCATGGCTTGATATATCTATGGATTTCGTGTTGGGGTTGCCAAGGACTCGACGAGGCCGGGATAGTATCTTTGTTGTAGTCGATCGGTTTTCTAAAATAACGCACTTTATTCCTTGCTCTAAATGTGATGACTCACCTGGTGTGGCCTCTTTATTTGTTGATAATGTTGTTAAATTGCATGGTGTTCCGAGGACCATTGTGAGTGATAGGGACTCTAAGTTCCTAAGCCATATCTGGAAGTCCATGTGGGGTAGGCTTGGTACCAAGTTGTTGTTCTCTACGTCCTGCCACCCATAAAATGATGACCAAACGGAAGTAGTAAATAGGACCTTGGGTACTATGCTACGTTCCATGGTTAAGGGAAAAATGACTTCTTGGGAAGAGCACTTACCATTGATTGAATTTGCTTATAACCGTGTCATACACTCAAGTACGGGAATGACTCCCTTTGAGTGTGTATACGGCCTCAACCCCCTTACCCCTTTGGATTTAACGCCTTTGCCAAGTGATCTCATGATTAGCTTAGATGGAAGCAATCGGGAAAATTCTATGAGGAAGTAACATGAGAAGGTGCTCTTTCAACTTGAGAAGAAAAACCAAGAAATTGCAAGGAGGGCCAACAAGGGGAGAAAGAAATTCATTCTTGAACCGGGAGATTGGGTGTGTGTGCATCTTCGGAAGGATCGGTTTCCATCTCAAAGAAAGTCTAAATTTATGCCGAGGGGTGATGGTCCATTCCAAGTACTTGAGAAAATCAATGACAATGCCTACAAGATTGACCTTCCACCAGATTATCAAGTGCACAACACCTTCAACGTGTGTGATCTTTCTCTCGTGGAGGCGGTTGAAGATGACCAAATGCCGAATTTGAGGTCAAATTCATCTCAAGATGGAGAGGATAATACGGGTGGAGCAAGCTGTCCAACAAGTCCACGACCATTCATATGAAGCCAAGCTCGGGAATTGCAAAAACTCCAAGCCTTGTTCATGCAAATGGTCGTGTGTGAGTTGGTGACTAATCCACCTAATGGTCTAAATGTTTTAAGTGTGAAGAGGGACCTTTAAGTGTAATAAACTTACACTCCAAGGCCGCCCCATGGCAAGAAGGCCAAGCTGGTCATTTTCTTTTCCCTTTGGGGTGTAATATAAATAGACAAATTAGGGTTATTTTGGGTAGTTCTTCCATTATCATTTTGAACATAACACTTGTAATATTTTGGATCTCTCTCTCTCTATTCCAGCTCACAAGAGAGGGATACTTGTGTTGTATCTTGGCTAGAAACAAGGATCTTGAGGTCATAGAGTTCCTCTTGGTCCAAGTAAGAACTTGGTGTTAATATTCGATAGTCTTAGGGTCCTCTCTTGTTGTTAGGGTTCTTAGACTCTTGAATCTTATATGTCAAGTTACTATCTTTTGTGATCTTGTTAAGAATTGTGTTTGTATTCTTGAAGTCTAGTGAAGCCGTGTGGGGCTCTTTCGATTCACTAGCATTTGTTGTTCAACTTGTTAATCTTGTGTTAGTTGTTCTTCTTGTTGTTGGCTGTTGGAACTTTGTGTTGTGGACTTGATAGTGTATCAAATCCTTTCATTTTGTTTTACTGTTTTGCAGACATCGTTTGATTTCTATTTTTTAAATACAGATTGAATAATAGATAATAAGTAGATTCTCTCATAACCTATACATGTACTAGTTACGTTGGTTTCAAAATTACAAATCAAATACTGTGTTAATTTTATATATGAATAATTTACCTCCTAGCTAGCTACCAAACTTGTATTACTTATGAAGAATTTAATATCTGCATATATCCCCTCCAAACCAGCTACCAAACGACCTCGTAGAGTGTGTTTGGCTGGTTAAAATATTTTGGAAAATATTTTCTTTAGAAATACAAGCTCCTTAAAAATGACGAAAATGACTTCTCTAATGAAAGTAGGAAAAAAAAGCCCCATAAGTGATATTTCAAGTTTATTGTCTCATTCCTTCCCACCCAACATCTCCAATCCCAACCCTTGACCATCCCATCTCCCACCACCCTCGAATCCCCACTCCAAACCCCATCAATCCCATATATTGTTTTTCTATATTATATATAAATGTTCTTGGTATAATATTTTTTGTATACTTACCAAACAATAGAAAATAAATAAGAACTTCACTTATTTAACAACAAAATATTTTCTAGGAATATACTTTCTCCCGTGATAATATTTTTTGCTTACTTACCAAAAAATAGAAAAAAATAAATAAGAAATCCACTTATTTTCTAATTACTTACAAAACACACCCTTATTTCTTCCGTTTTATTTTACTTAATCTCCATATCAAAAATTGATGTTTCATTTACATGTCCATTTTAGCAAATCAAAATATTTTTATTACCTTTTTCCATGCTATCTTTAATATTAGTAAATGACTACATTAACTAGTAGTCAAATTTAGGGCCTGTTTGACCATGTGATATGAAATCATGTTTTGAAATCATTTTGATATGAAGTTGAAGTTTTATTTGGACATGCAATTTGAATTTCTTAAATTATTTTTTTTCTCATAAACATAAAAACCTCATAAGTTGTGAAAAATATCAAAATTTCCTCAATTCTTATACAATCTTACCAAATAAACAAAGTTCATAAATAAAATGATAAATATGGTTGGTAGTTATGAATTTATCTACCAACTTATGGATCTTTTTGTACAAAATATAAATATATCACCATGTTCCTTTTATAAATAAATATTTTTGATTACAAAATTTCAAGTACACATAATTTGTAAAGATCCACCAGTCAACAATAATAGTAACTAATTCTTCTTTAATATAGTCCTTTCATATGGTATGAACAATCTCTTCAAGCTGAGCATGCGTCTTTTTTTTTTTTTTACAAAATTTAAAAGGATGACTTTTTTTTATAAAATATAAACTTATGGGTCAAATTTATATTTTAAAAAAAGTTGAAATCATGATTTGAAATATCAAATCAAGGTTTTTGAGAATTTGATATTTCATCTCATGATTTCATTGAAATCATGAGATGAAATTGGATGTCCGAACACTAACTTAGAGGTCCAGAACATTATTAAGAAGATTAGTTTGTGTAAAAAAAACCTCTAATTAAATCCTTCTTAATGAGTGTGTCAAGTTTATATGGACCAATTAATATGAAATAGAGGGAGTAATAGAGGACAACTTTTTCTTAAATGGGTCTATACATTACGGACCTAAATTAATAGGATTAGAAAATTCAGATGATACCAAAAAGTGTAAAGAAAAAAAGTTTTGAAAAAGGTAATGTGTTCTTTCATTATTACTCTTCCATTCTAGAAATTTATTTATGTGTCATCGTTTGACTTAACACATAATTTAAAAAAGAAAAGAAATTGTTGAAATATGTGACCTAAAACACTCATGGACTATTTGTGTAGGAATAAATCACTTCATTAAAGATAAAAAAAACTTTTAAAGTTACATTATTTCCAATCATAACATTCTTTTTAGAACATATTAAAAGGGAAAGTGTGTCACAAATGTACTAGTCCATTTGTTAACTTTTACTTGTCTATTATATTAAAAATAAATATTCATTTTTATTCATCGCTTTTTGCATACCACGATTTTATTTAATTTTTTTAATGTTTTATCCTCAATATTAATTAGTTATTCCTTAAATTATATTATTTTTTAAGACTTAAGATTATACATCAACTAATATGAAGTATTGTGATAAAATATTTATATTAATCATTATTTTTTAAGGAAATGCAAATGCACAATTAAAAAATGAACGAGGGAGGGAGTATTTTAGTTAGTGACTTTACTCTCTTTCTTCATTATACTCTCACAGCCCTCACCACACGGCCAAACCAAAGAGGCGTGATGAAGGAGAGTACATTCTATTTCCTATATCCACGCCGCATTTACAATCCACAATTAGACCAACTTTTTCTTTCCCTGTTTACTTAAACTAAAATAGGAACAGAAGAAATTCTTCTCTTCTTCCCCATTTCTTCCATATTTCACTAATCTAACTCCTCATATGGAGAAGAGAAAGCCTCATCGATTTCTGAATCTCCTTATTTCTGAGTTGACTCTCTTGTGTTTCTTCATTCTCTCTCACCCTCTTTACTTCTCTTACTTCGTTTTCTTCTCTCCTTACCTCGTTAAACTCTTCTCCTTTCTCTCCCCTCTCTTCATTACCACTTCCCTTTTGATCCTCGCACTTCTCACCACCATCATCTCCCCTGCATTTTTTGCATCTTCTTCCCCTGACTCAGACAAGGTTAGTAGTATTCTTCTCTCTTTTTATCATGCTCTACTGGAGGCTGATGCTAAAATTGACGAGTTCGATCGTTTGGAGGATTTTGAAGTTTACAAGATCGTCTTTCAAGAAAATCCAATTGAATTCTTTGACTATACATTCGCTGAAGGAAGTGAAAAATCAGTTATTGATTCTTCAGTTCAAGAAAAAGAATCTGCCACTGCCACTGTTGATCTTGAAAATTCAGGGGTTGCGGTGGAAGAGTTGTTGAAAGAAGTGGATGAGTTTGAAAGCATGATTTGGACTGATAATGTGGACAGCAAGAAAATTGAGGCATTGGGCACGAAGGTCGAAAAAGTTGTTGAAAAACAACAAAAAGAAGAAATGACCATGATGATGGGAGATGGATCCAAGGTGGTGGATAAAGTTAAAAAGGCACATTCTTGGAGTAATCTTGAGCAGAATTTGGGTTATAATAATAATAATAATCTGGGAAGTTATGGATCTATGAGGAAAGAAAAAGAGTGGACAAGGACATTGGCATGCAAACTTTATGAAGAAAGGCACAATGCTAGTGATAGTAGTGGTGAAGGAATGGATTTGTTGTGGGAAACTTATGAATTAGACTCAGGAAAGAGCAAGGTCAAAAGGGATAACAGTACAAAGAAGAAGATGAAGAAGAAAGAAGAATCCAAAAGCTACAAAAAGGATGAAGAAGAAGAAGATATGAATGAACAGTTGTGTTGCTTACAGGCTCTAAAGTTCTCAGCTAGAAAGATGAATTTAGGAATGGGAAGTCCTAATCTTGTTAAGATTTCCAAAGCAATTAGAGGGTTTGGATGGCTACATCATGTCAGTAAGAAAAACAAGGTCCATTGTGGAGATAGATTTTAGTATGCTCATCTCTAGAGTAATTAAAGATATGTTTGTAGTAATATATATTATACTATATGTTTTCCAAGAAATTAGACTACTTAACAAGTAAATATTTTCTGGTATAGTTTTTTAGTTATGTAGTAGCTATGGTACAACAATTAATCAAATCCTATCTCATTATCCATGATACTTCTGATATTTTCAGGGGAGAAGAGGTGAATGTTGATAAAGCTTCTAATTTGTTTATAAGTTGTTGTGTTGAATGTTCTGTAGTGATTCTAGGCATGCTTGATGGATTGATATTTTCCCACTTTGCCTGATCTTTGGCTAAAATGAGATTCGGAATATCACCAGATGATGGCACTGTTTTTGTGGTCACATCTGTCTATATGATGAAGGGAAAACTTTCACTCTTCTGCTGCTTGGACATTGCTTTTGCTTTCTCACAGTTTTCACTTTTGGGAGATGAGTGAAAATTACTTATATGGACTTTCCACTTTTCTCTCAAAGCTCTGTACGGTTTGGCAATTAGGCGATTACACATATCTTTCCAAATACAAGTTAGTGATCAGCCAATTTGGCCAAGGTATTCCCAAACATCTCTATCTAATAGATAGAATCAAAGGAAGTGCCTATGTATGTCAATGTGTGAGTGTGCAGGTTGGAAGAGAACTGAGTAGCTCTCTTTTCATTTTCTGCGAGTTTAAAGTTGGAACAATGACTAGAAACAATCAGGCTTTGGGCAAAATTAAGGACAAAATTAGAGTTGAAGTACACAACTATGACATAGGTATTTGTGAAGTGCTAAGCCAATCATCCGAACTCTCTACGACAGAAAATTATACTATTTATATATGGTTAATTTTTCTTGTGTATATATATAGTAAATATTGAATCTCGTTGGCTTCTTTGTGTGTTTGCTTTTCATATTTTTAACTCTCTTAATGAAAATATTGGCTAAGCCACTAATTTCAAGCTAACTGGTTTTTTCCTTTAAGCTAAATTTGTCTTCTTCAATTAGTTGGTGTACAAGAAAAGTTTAACGATTATGCCCCTAGCATACAAAGAAAGTCAAGACCGAATTATGTTTTACACAACAAAATATTAGAATTCTGAACAATCAATGAGAATATCAAATTATATCAAGTTGAAGTTTGGATGATCACTCAACTTTTGACAATTGATAATCATAATTACTCAATTTTATTTTGTTTTTCAAAAGTCACTCAATTTTGTTGGGTTAACTTCCATAGTCATTTTAGCCCGAAGTATAATTTTCATTATCTATTTAATGATGTGGTAGCTATAAATTTTTAGAAAAAAAAATATTTTTAAAAAATAAAATCAATATTTAAATTTTTTCAGGACTCAATCAATCATAATGACAAAAATATTAAAAATCATCGATAGAAAATTAACATGGAAAAAAGTCATACACTAAAACAACTTCCTCAAAATTACTTTGATTTAAGCCATTGAATTAGAAAAATAAAATTAAGGTCTTGAGTTTTCGAGCCTTGGAAATGTAGAAAAATCTTTGTGTGCTCTTCTATAAAGTTATTTTGATATTAAAACTAGGTGATGAACATAAAAACTAATTTTCATAAATCAACCTAAAACTTGGTTTTGGAGATAATTATTTTTCATTTTTCTTGTCTTTGGAAATATTTATTAAAAGATAATGACATTTACTTAGCTATTTATCAATTTGAACCGATATAAAAACATTCATAGTCTTAAGATTGAATAATACTTTTTCAATAAAAGAACTAATCTTGCAATATAAATCTTTCAAAATCGTTTCCAAACACTAGTATCATTTTTCATCAATAACTCTCATGTTCAAAAGATGCATGTCGCAGAATAAAGATGTTGAGATGGATGTTTGGGCATACTCGATGTGATAGAATCAGGAATGAGGCCATTTGAGATAAGGTGGGAGTGACCTCCGTGGTGGAAAAGATGAGGGAAGCAAGTTGAGATAGTTTGAACATGTGATAAGGCGAGGTTCAGATACCCCAGTGATGAGGTGCGAGATGTTGGATGTAGTGGGTACGAAGAGGGGTAGAAGTAAGCCGAAAAAGTATTGGGGAGAGGTGATTAAACAGGACATGACACATATTCAGGTTACCGAGGACATGACCTTATTTAGGGGGATGTGGAGGACTCGCATTAGAGTAGAAGGTTAGTCGGGTAGGAGTGTTGTCGTGCACTAGTCGTAGTATGATAGCGTGGAGTTTAATAGTAGATATCTATCATTGTTTTCATTTATTGTGTTTCTATTATCACACTATTTTATGGGTGGTTATTATTTTTATGTTAGATTCTGCAGTGTCCCATATTGTCATATTATCTTCAATGTGTTCCTCTTCTTTGTATCTAGATTTGCTACACTTGAGCCGAGGGTCTTTGAAAATAGTCTCTCTACCTCCTTGAGGTAGTGATAAGGTCTGTGTACACTTTACCCTCCCCAGACCTCACTTATGGAATTTTACTAGGTATGTTGTTGTTGTAACTTCTTCAAAACTAAATAAAAAATAAACTTCAAATGTCACAATGAGTTGCTACTTGCTAGCACTTTTTGTGAAGTAATTCTTTTATTTATTTAACTGAATTAAATAAATTACAATTGCCACCGACTAAATCTCTTATATAGTCAACTCATTAAGTAGGTCGGGTCAAAAATTTGTTCGAGTTTATAATGGATTGGATCCTAAATAAATGTAAATGTTGAATTTAATTTTCTTAAGTATTTTTTTAGAAAAATTTGCAGTTGTCACGTCATTAAATAAGTATCAGTAATTATATTTTTGACTAAAATAATCATGAAAGCTAATTAGGCAAAATCGAATGACTTTTTGATGATAAAATAAAGTTGAGTGACAATGACCAATTACTAAAATTTGAGTGATGTCCAAGCTTCTAACTCAATATATGCTGTAGTTGCAACGTTTTCTATTTTAAAAGAATTTTGCTATTTTTCGTGTAATAACTACTTGGATAATGGTGGTGTCTCAACAGGAGATCAAATAAATGATGACGGGCAGCAACAATCACCTGACAAAATGATAAACAAGATAATCATGGTGTTAATGAAGAGAAAATAGGAATGGAAAATATAAGCAGCAACAAGCAAGTTATGGAACAAGTATTGAATTCAGATGATGTTTCTAAAGAAAACAAAGATGATGCAAGTGCATTATACAATACAGGATCTGGTCAAACTAAGACATGGGTAGAGAAAGCTTTTCATCCTACTCAGTCTTCTGGTAACCACACAGTAGGGATACATGAAAGAGAAAGAGAAGGATTAGAAGAATTGGGGGAGGATAGTTTGTCTGGTGAGAGGTCCAAGGATGGAGAAAAGGAACAAACCAAATCTGTTGATATGGTGGCATAAATAGTTGATAGAGGTGAAGTTAAGAATACAGGACAACAACTTGTTCCTATGGGATACGGGGATGGAGGGGCTATTGTCATCAGTGACAGTACCCCTTTAGCCACATATACTGGAACTTCACCTCTCAGAGACTTACAGGCTATTGTTTCATATTAGGAGGAAAGGCATTAAAGTAGTACCGGAAAAGAGGAGAATTTAATGATTGAAGATAAAGATGAAGCAGACAATACTAAGAACTTAGATTAAGTGGAAAGACAAGCAGATATTTCAGTTTACAAATCCAAAAGATCCAAATTAAACAGCTCTGAGGTGCCATAACCTACAAGAGGGGGTGGTCTTAGGAGGACAATTAACTCTCAATGATGTTGAAGACTTTAGTATGGAACATTAGGTCTGTGAATACTCAACAGGCCTTTCACAGAGCTCAAATGCTCAACAGACATCATAATTTTTGTTTGATTGCTTTAATTGAACCTTTCCAAGATTCAAGATATATACAGAGGAGCAAAAGAAGGTTAGGGATGAAGGCTGCTACTTCTAATCAGAGTGGGAAGATCTGGATCTTTACTAATGAAGGAGTATCAGTGAAAATTATCTCAGACTCTACTCAACAAATTTAATTGAAGTTAGGGCTACAAGACAGTAACCATTTTTTTTATAACTACTGTAGTATATGCCAAGTAAACAACACTTGAAAGACTAGAACTGTGGGATGACATCTATGGGCTTGCTAATACTATTCACCTCCTTTGGCTAGTGTGTGTGTGGGGGGGACTTTAATGTTATTAATGAAGAGGAAAAATTAGGTGGACTGCCTGTATATCCAGCTGAATATGAGGATTTTTGACTTTTATTTAAACTCTTGTGAGCTTAATGAGATTAATTTTAAAGGAAGTACTTTTACTTGGTGGAATGGAAGAACTGATGTTCAATGCATTTTTAAAAAACTTGATAGAATGGTGGCAAATCAATCTTTTCAGGAAGCTTTTGGTTATTTTAAAGTTGAGCATTTAACTAGGGCTGGTTCAGACAATGCACCTCTATTTTATTATGCAGAGACCAACAATTCCAAATTCAGAAAACCTTCAAGTTTCTAAAATTTTGGATAGAACATGAGGGCTTCATGGATGTTGTCAAAGAACACTGGGTTACAGGTGACGAAACAGATGCTTTTCTAAGGTGGAAACAGAAAGAGAAAAAGACTAAAGTTGCTTTGTCCAAATGGAGCAGGGAATGTTTTGGTGATATAGTCAAATAGTTAGACATTAGAGAGGAAGTGGTGAGGGATAAGAAAGAATTATTTAAAGAATTCCCAACTACTGAAAATAGATCTATTCCTCAAAGGGCTCAAGTTGAATTAAAAAGGTATATGCATTATGAAGAAGAGTATTGGAGACAAAAAGCTAGCATTAAGTGGTTCTCAGAAGGGGATAAAAATACTACATTTTTTCATAACCTGGTAAATGGTAGAAGGAAAAGACTAAATATCAAAAGAATTTCAAAAATGGATGGGGAATGGGCTGAAAATTATGAAGAAGTAGCAGAAGAAGCTGTATTATTTTATCAGAATCAGTTCACAACTAAAAATACCTCTCCGAATCTATCCCTCCTTTATCATATTCCATAGATGGTTGACCAAGAGTGTAATGCAGTTCTATGTCATAGTCATAATATGGAAGAGATTAAAAACATTGTTTTTGAGCTTAATGGGGAGAGCAGTAATGGTCCTGATGGACTAACTGGCTGTTTTTACCAAATTTGTTCGTACATAATCAGTCAAGATGTGCTCGATGTGGTGAAAGCATTTTTTGGAGGTAATACTTTACCTAAATCTATTACTCATACTAACTTGGTCTTAATTCCTGAAAAAAAAAGTATTCAATCTTTCTCTGATCTTAGACCAATTAGTTTAAGTAATTATTTGAACAAGTTTATCTCTAGGATCATTCATGAAAGGCTAGAAAAATTGCTACCTTCATTGATATCTCCTAATTAGTCAAGTTTTGTGAAGGGTCGAAATATCATTGAGAATGTCTTACTGGCTCAAGAGATTATCACTGATATTAGGAAAAGGGGCAAACCAACAAATGTGGTAATTAAGTTTGACATGACTAAGTCATATAATAGAGTGGCTTGAAATCTTCTTATCAGGGTGCTAAAGAATATGGGGTTCACTAGTCTGTTTATAGATATGATCTGGAGTCTTATTGCTAATAATTGGTACTGTGTTTTTGTTAATAGGCAAGCCCATGGTTTTTTTCATTCCTCAAGAGGGGTTAAACAAGGGTATCCTTTGTCACCAGCACTCTTTATTCTTAGTGATGAAGTATTATTTAGGGCTATGAATACTCTATTAATAATGCTGATTTCAAAGGATTTGGATTACCTAAGTGGAGTTCTGAGTTGAATCATTTAGGTATGCAGATGATACCATTATATTTATATCTGCTGACAAATCTTTACTAGAGATGATTATGATTACTTTGGGGGAGTATGAGAAGCAATCTGGTCAGTTAATCAACAAAACCAAGAGTTCTTTCTTTGTCCACAAGAATACAACCAAAGGATTAGTCCAACAGATGGAGGAAATTACAGGTTTTGCCAAAGGTAAGTTTCCTTTTATGTATTTGGGATGCCCTTTGTTTCATTAAAAAACAAGAAAGAGTTTCTACTCTGATTTAATCAAAAAGGTCAAGAGTAAATTATTAGCTTGGAAAGGAAAAATTCTTTCCTTTGGAGGGAAAGCTATTTTGATTAATAGTGTATTGCAGAGCATCCTATATATCTATTATCAGCTGTTTACCCACCAAAATATGTGATTCAGGAGATACATAGATTATTTGCTAGATTCTTATGGAACACTAATGATGAAGGAAGAATAAGACATCGGGTTTCATGGAGTCAGGCCCAAGGATGAAGGGGGTCTAGGCTTTAGATCTCTCTTTGATGTCTCCAAAGCTTTGTTTGCTAAATAATGGTGGATTTTCAGGACAAAGAAGTCCCTTTGGGCCAAGTTCATGTGGAATAAATTAAAACACCCCGTACCTTCCAACACATATACGACTAAGTGTGCTTGATAACAATTGTTTAAATTCAAAATAGTAATGTAACACCCCGTATTCTGCATATACTAGTTTTAGTCATATGACACTTTATGTAACCTTGTTATATAGGTTAGGGACCGAATTTCTTAAGTAATTAGTGACGGTAAAAATAGGTTTGAAAGAAACTGTTTGTACATTTTAATGCGGCATGATCAAGCTTACGTCGATGAACGTATTTAAATTTGGGATAGTAAGGTGGTATTTGAGTCTAAAGCCCAAAGTGACTGAGTGTATATGAGTTTAAAGTTAAAATAAAGGGATTAAGATCTAGAAATGGAATAAAATATTGAGGAACTTCCTTGACTTAATTAAGCTAGTAGGTAAGTCACCTACTTGAGCTATATTTACCAAGTTATTGGAGCCAAGACTAATGGATCAGATTTAGGTCCATATTAATGGACTAATTTAAGGCCCAAACTAAGTAAAATAAAAGGAAAAGAGAATGGACAACCCAACACCTAATATCTGTCCCAAAAGCCTAATGAGTTAAAGGCCCATTTTAGACATGAATAAAGCAAATAGGTGCATCACCTTCTTTGACCTTTGACCAGCTTGAACTCCTTAAGTAGGTGCATCACCTACTTGGACCAATATGTAGCTGAAAATAGAGCTAAAAGAGGAGGTTATAGAGGAGTCTATTTAAGGGTTAATCTAGCTGATTTTAAGTCATTATAATTCAGCCAAAATTCTAGATTTCTCTTCTTAGCTCTCAAGTTCTCTCTACACCAAAAACAACGATCTTAAAATTCCTCCTAGGGTTCTTGAAGAAACCCTCATCTTTGCAAGTCAAAGTAAGTGAAGATACTAATGGGTTTAACTTAATTCCTTTATAAGAGAATAGGAAATCATATGGTTTATGCTTAAAATATAGGTCTGTCCATTTCTACAAGTTGGTTGCCACATGTTTCTTGGCTAATAAGAGGCTTTTCTCTTGTTATTTAGCTTAAGTAGAAGGACTGCAATTAAGAGGAATTTCCAGAGACTTAGGTAAGCTTGTTGTCTATTTTAATATCTCATAATGTATAAGTTTGAGTGAAGAATTATGGCTGTGTTGTTATTAAGACTCAAGGGATGGTGAGTTCAATGTTGTATTGCTATGAAGAAGGATATTTGGGGCTATTTTAAGGACTACTTTATGTATGCAAATTGGGGGACAGTTTGGTTGATGTTGGAAAAAGATATGAGTGGTTTATATTAACATATAGGAGAGGGGTGTAGTGATATACCACCTAATTGGTTGTTGTAGGATCCCACTGCCTACCTGTAATGCCTTGTATCTTTGGATGTCCTGTTAGAGCTAGAAATAAGCCTATGCGACCCTTAGATTGAGTAGAAATTGATTGGGGATGAGTTTGGTAGTGTTGGGAAAGCTTAGGACGTGAAATGGTGTAAAGATATGGAACCTAGGCCTAACTTAACCTCAAAAGCTAGCTCATGAGGGGTGGATTTCCCAAGTCTATATAAGCAAACCACCAGTCCATTTCCCAACCAATGTGGGACTTTTACCCACTCTAACACCCCCCTTCATACCCAGGGTCCAACTGGAGTGTGGACCGGGAGCCCAAACGGGGATAGACCTGGCTCTGATACCATGTAAAGATATGGTACCTGGACCTAACTCAACCTCAAAAGTTAGCTCATGAGAGAAGGATTGTCTAAGTCATATAAGCAAACCACCAGTTCATTCCCCAACCAATGTAGGACTTTTACCCACTCTAATAAATAGGACCATGCATCGCGTGCTAGAAGGCCATGCCTTGGCCTCGCTTCTCACAGAACAATGCAAGGGTCCACTGCCTCAACCTCACAATAACCCACATGTCGCATAGGGCCTAGCCTCTCAATGGGCCTCACGTTGCTCTGGGGAAGGCCATGCCTTGGGTTGTGTGCCGCAGCCCCCCTTATTTCATCGATGGTATTCATTTTAATTGATATTTTAAGGGTGTTTAGGTTTTTTTACTCTATGAAAACCATCCCCCATCCATACTAAATGAGTCCAAGTTCCAAATACGACTTTCATCAAACAAAAACTCATTCTACTCTTCCCCATAACTCTTAGAAGCAAAAGCAACTAGGGTTCTAGATAGAAGGCTCAAATCTTAAGTTAGATAGAAGGCTAAAATCTTAAGTTTTCCTAAAGCTCTTCCCATTAAAAGGTATGTTGAACACCCCCTAAGTCAACATTAGTATTTACGTATATTATATTGACGGTTTAAAACTAGGGTTGAGCTTTCGAAAAGTGTAATATTGGTTTTTCTCTTGTTATAAATTATTTCTAATCACTAGTAGAGGGTTTTGAGACTTGAACATACTATTTAAAAAGGTAGATTTCTTTATATGGATTTGAAATATTAAATGATATGTATGATGAAACTATGACCTTCAACCCTTTTCAAAAGCTTGTAATCCAATGAGATTTATAGTACTTTCATCAGTCTTTTGAATAATGTGAAGTATGAAATGATGAGATATTTTAAGACTCTTATGAAGATTCTATTATGGCTATATTTATGATTTTAACAACGGGATTTAAGAGTCTATAATGTTTTAATAATGATTTGGCATGATATGGATGATTTTCAAGTCTTGGTATGACTATACCAAAATGTGAATGCCTTTACGAAAGACTCTAAGGATAAATGTTTATGAATAATGTTTTGAATTAGGCTTAAAGAGGGTTATGTAGCTCACCGAGAAGGTGTAAGTCCTAGTGACCAACGCCTGAAACCTATGTTTTGCCGATATAGGGATGGTTTGCTCCCTAACGGGACAACCTTATGATGTTCCCTCTATGAGGATGGTATGATACGATGAACAAATTACGTTCATATCAATTCATGCGGCAAACACGAGTTAGGGTCCCACCTATTGGACGAAGACCAGACCCATATAGCCCGTGGGTTGCCTAAAGTAGGTGAAACTACTTAGTCCATGAATAAAGTTAAAGAATAATTATATTTTCATCTCTGGAGCTCCTTATTCCATGATTATTTTTATTAAGATTTATATTATGTAGATTTTGACTTACTTTGCAAATTTCTTTATCCCTCTCCCCTGGGTTGCATGCCAGTACTTGTCGTACTGACCATCCTCGAACACTATATCTTCTCATGATGTAGGTTCAAAGAAATTTTCTCGTGATTCTATACAGTACTAGGATCTTCTTGGAACAACAAGTAGCGAGTGGTGAGCCTTCCATCTTCCAGATGACATTCGATTTCACTTCTTTAGACATTGGATATTTTGTTTATGGCATCTCTGGAGTCATGTTCCGTCCTAGGATTTTTATTCGTAATGTTAGAGGATTCGTAGACTGATGTAATAGGTGTCATTATGTAGTATTTCAAGATTTGGTTTTACAACTCTTATTTAAGTTGAACATCAGATCTTTGGGTCCAGTTTCTGCACTTTAATAATGGTCATGCTTTTGATGTTATGCTAAGGGGTCTTCTCGGGCCTTTGTTGGTCTGGGCCACCCATTACATCCAGGGCCTTGATTCAGGTCACGACAAACTTGGTATTAGAGCACAGTTCAAGTGTCCTAGGGTGTTTACGAAGCCGTGTTAACTAGAGTCCCTTTTATGGGTGTGTTGCGTGCCACACTTATAAAGGGGATGCTGGAAGACATTTAGGAATGTTTTCCTTTCTTCTTGTTCTGGTTTGTGCTAGGAAGTCTAGTTCTAAGAAAATTCTTCTAACTCTTAATTTTCATAAATTTTAGATCATTCCTAAAAAAAGACTAACGACCAAAGGACTTCAGTAGAAACCTCCGTCCCTGCAGGGACAAATGCTGAAGAGGTCCCTCCTTCTCGTGGGATTCAGACCCAGAATGGATTCCACACTTCTGGTCTAATTATTACTACTGGGGTTCCACCAGCCCCTATTAGTCCTCCCTGGGCTCCCAAAATTGGTCTCCCACGTACTTAGTCCCATCAGGGTGAAGTTTTTAATGTTGAATTTAGACAAACCATCCAGATGCTTACTCAGATTGTGTCATCTCAGTCTCATAGACAGATAGTGTTGGTTCTGTCATTGGTTCCTCAGATGTTACTCGGGTTGGTCAGTTCATGCGACTAAACTCACCGGCCTTCACTGGGTTCAAAGATAATGAGGACCCTCAAGTGTTTGTTGATGGGATGGAGAAAATTTTTAGAGCTATGCATGATAGTAATATTGAGGTAGTGGAGTTTGCAGCCTACCAGCTGAAAGGGATAACTTATCAGTGGTATGATAAGTGGGAGGAGAATAGGGGTGAAGATGCTGAACCTGCAGTTTGGGAAGCTTTTTTTACAGCCTTTCTTGATCAGTTCTTTCCTCAAGAGTTGAGGAGGATAAGGCTGAGGAATTTGTGAATTTGAAGTAAGGAAGGATAAGTGTTAATGAGTATGCTCTAAAGTTTACTCAATTATCTCGCTATTCCCCTGAGTTGGTGTCTAATATAAGAGCTCCAATGAGGAAATTTGCTTTTGGTATGTCGGATAATTTGGTACTGAAGTGTAAAGGAGTGATGTTAAATAACAATATGGATATATCCAGGTTAGTGGTTTACATGCAACAGGTCAAGTATGAAAAGAAGAAGAAAGCAGAAGGTGAGAAACGTTAGAGTAAGAGGGAAAAACCTATAGATCAGGTAGTAAACCACCAGAATAGTGGTAAGAGTGGCAAGCAGCCTTTCAGGAAGAAATTTTGGGGGGATGCTCATTCATCCTCTAGTGCACCTGAACCTAGGCCTACGAATAATCAGCATTCCCAGCCTAGTAATAGTCACAGAATGCAGGGTACTTAGTCTCTGGCCAGTGTAGCTCAGTCAGCTCCATCCCATCCTCCTTGCCATACTTGTGGAAAGCTTCACCGTGGGATTTGTCTCATAGGTAGGGGCGTATGTTATTTTTATGGGCAGCACAACCATATTCAGCGAGAATGCCTCTCGAAAAAGGCTGCATTTAGTGGTAATAAAGCCCCAGCTTCTACTCGTTTAGACGTAGCTGCAAAGGAGACTACTTCTGGTATAGGCGGGGGTGGCAACCTTCTGTGTGCTCTAGCTACTCTTCTGGATTCAGAGGCCTCCCTAGATGTTGTCATGGGCATGTTACATATTTTTTCCCGTGACGTGCATGTGTTACTTGATCCCGATTCAACTTTATCTTATATGTTTCCATAAGTGGCTATGAATTTTTACTTTGGTCCTAAAATTATTCCTAAACCCTTCTCAGTTTCTACCCCTGTTGGAGAGTCCATCATTGCTAGGAAAGTCTATAGAAATTGTGTTTTGTCTATTTTTCATAAGGATACGGTGGTGAATTTAATAAAGCTTAACATGGTAGACTTTGATATAATCCTGGGGATGGATTAGCTCTAGTCTTGTTATGCTGCTCTAGACTGTAAGACTGGAAATATTACGTTTTGTTTTCCTAATGAATCAGTCCTAGAATAGGAGGGTAGTTCCTTAGCACCTAAGGGAAGATTCATCTCTTATCTTAGAGCCTAAAAAATAATTTCTAAAGGTTTTATGTACCATTTAGTCCTGGTCAAGGATTTTAGAGTTGAAGGTCCCTTACTCGAGTCAGTTTCTCTAGTTAGAATTTCCTGAAGTCTTTCCCGAATATCTTCCCAGAATTCCTACTGATAGGGAAATAGATTTTGGTAGTGATCTCTTGCCCGATACTTGCCTAATCTCCATTCCACCATATAGAATGGCTTTTGTGGAGTTAAAAGAGCAGTTGAAAGATCTTGATAAAGGTTTCATCTTCCCTAATGTCTCTTTCTAGGGTTCCCCCATACTTTTCATGCGCAAGAAAGATGGGTCCCTTCTTATGTGCATAGATTATCATTAGCTGAATAAGGTCACAATGAAAAATAAGTACCCTCTTCTAAGAATTGATGATCTTTTTCACCAGCTTCAGGGTGCTAATTGTTTCTCCAAAATTAATCTTCATTCGGGATACCATCAATTGAAACTTAGGGAAGCTAATATTCCCAAGACTGCTTTCCAAACCTAGTATGGCTATTTTTAATTCTCGGTTATGTCCTTTGGTCTGACTAACGTGCCTTCAGCCTTCATGGATCTTATGAATATGGTGTTTAAACAGTTTTTAGACTTATTCATTATAGTTTTTATTAATAACATCCTGGTTTACTCCCAGAGCGAGGAGGAGTATGCCAATCACCTCTGAATTATTCTTCAGACCCTCAAAGATCGAGACTTATATGCTAAATTCTCCAAGTGTGATTTTTGGATAAATTCTGTAGCTTTTCTTGGTCATATTATTTGTAGTAAAGGAATTAAGGTGGATCCCCAAAAGATTGAGGTGGTAAAGAAGTGGCCTAAACCCACAACTCCTACTGAAATCAGGAGTTTCTTGGGTTTTTTGGGTTATTACAGAAGGTTCGTGGAAAGTTTCTCTATAATAGCTGCCCACTAACAAAGTTGACTCAGAAGAAGGTGAAGTTCCAGTGGTTCGATGCTTGCGAGAGTATTTTTGAGAAGTTAAAGGATCAGCTGACTTCTGCTCTTATTTTAACCCTACTCGAGGGAACTGAGGGGTTTGTGGTTTATTGTGATGCGTCCCGAGTGGGAATTGGATACGTTCTCATGCAGCATAGTAAGGTTGTGGCATATACTTCCAGACAACTTAAAGACTATGATAAAAATTACCCAACCCATGATCTTGAGTTGGCGGCAGTGGTCTTTGCACTTAAGATTTAGTGTCATTATTTATATGGAGTGCATGTGGACATTTACTTTGATCATAAGAGTCTGCAATATGTTTTCATATAGAAGGAGTTGAATCTTAGGCAAAAGAGATGACTTGAACTATTAAAGGATTATGATATGAGTTTGCATTATCACCCAAGTAAGGCTAATGTAGTTGCTGATGCTCTTAAAAAGTTATCTATGGGTAGGCTTTTGCATGTGGAAGAGGAGAAGAGGGGATTGGTGAAATACATTCACCGACTTGCCAATTTGAGGATTCGACATTTAGACTCCTAGGATGGAGGAGTGATTGTTCACGAAATGGCTATCTTCATTGGGTGCCAAAGTAAAAGAAAAGAAGATTAATGACCCCGTACTCATGCAGATTAAGGAGGATGTTGGTCAACATAAGGCTTTAGAGATCGGGGGTGATGGCATATTAAGGTACCAAGAAAGATTGTGTGTGTCTAATGTTGATAATTTATGTGAGAGGATTCTGACTGAGGCTCATGTTTCCAGGTATACCGTTCACCCTGGTGCAACTTAGATGTATCATGATTTGAGGGAGATTTATTAGTGGAGCAATATGAAGAGAGATGTTACTAATTTTGTTGCTAAATGCTCTAACTGTCAATGAGTTAGGGTTGAACATTTAAGGCATGGCAGTACATCGCAAGACATAACTATTTTGGTGTGGAAATGGGTGATAGTGAATATAGACTACATGAGCATGACTCTAGTTGGGTCATTGTGGATAGGATGACCAAGTCAACTCACTTCTTGCTTGTGAGGATGACTTATTCTAGAGAGGATTATGCAAAGTTTTACATTCAAGAGATTGTTAGGCTGCATGGAGCACCTGTTTCTATTATATCTGACAGAGGTATGCAATTTACTTTCCAGTTTTGGAGAGATTTTCAGAAAGGTTTGGGTATGCAGGTGAACCTTAGCACCGCTTTTCATCCTCAAATAGACGGGCAGGGGGAGCGCACTATTCAGACCTTGGAGGATATGTTAAGAGCCTGTGTTATCAATTTTAAGGGTAGTTAGGTGGATCACTTACCTCTTATAGATCACCTATAATAATAGCTACCACTCTAGCATCCAAATGTCCCCATTCGAGGCCCTTTATAGTAGGAGATATCAGTCACCCATTGAGTGGCATGAGGTAGGTGAGGCAAGATTATTAGGGCTAGACCTTATGCACCAAGCGATGGAGAAGGTTAAAGTTATTTGTGAGAGGCTTAAGACCGCTCAAAGTCTTCAAAAGTCTTTTGCGAATGTGAGGCAAAGGGAGTTAGAATTCAAGATTGATGATTGGGTGTTCTTAAAAGTCTCTCCTATGAAAGGGGTAAAGGTTTGGGAAGAAGGGTAAGCTCAACCCTCATTATATTGGCCCTTATCGAATAATGAGGAAGTTTGGGAATGTTGTTTACCAGTTAGAGTTACCCAAAAGTTTGGCATTAGTACATCTCGTATTTCATGTGTCTATGTTCAAAAAGTGTGTGGGTGATCATTCCTTGGTAGTTCCCATAGAGAACATTGAGGTAAAAAATTCTTTGTCCTACGAGGAAGTTCCCATAGAGATTTTGGATAGTCAAGTCCAAATATTGTGCACCAAAGAAATTGTTTCGGTAAAAGTATTGTGGAGTAATCAAAAAGTAGAGGAGGCTACTTGGGAATCAGAGGAAGATCCTTCCTCAACACTGTTTATTAAGTTCCTTTTCCATGTTTATTAAATGATCCTTCCTCAACACTGTTGAGCACAAGTCTTTAAAGAATCGACTAAGTTTAGACAAAGAATTCCAAATTGGTTTTGGAAGTGAACTAAAAGCAGTTGGAATAAGACACTGTATGAATATATGGCAATCATGACTTTTCATCCCAAAGAGCTTTAAGTCATTCATATCAACACATCTATCCAAATTAGAAGCATAGCCATTAGGCATCTTTAGTTCTTTAACCCATTCACACACGTTTTTCTTTTGGTCCTTTGTTAAAGTAAACTTTGCTTTTGGTTTAGTCCATTTTCCACTACTGTCACATTGCAAGTGTAGATCATTTCGGCGACAACATTCCTTCAAATCCGTTCGTGCTTTTTGATTATCTTTAGTTTTGTCTTTGCTGTCCATGACAGTGTGAAAAACATTATCAAAGACGTTCTTCTCTATATGCATTACATCAAGATTGTGGCGGATCATATTGTTCCTCCAATATAGAAGATCCCAAAAGATACTTCTTTTAATCCAATTATGGGATGTCCCGTATCCATAGAACTTACGTGGACCAGATTCAGTTAACTAAGGAAATCCTTTGACTTTTTCCCATACTTGGTCCCCAATTAATATATGAGAAGGTCTAGATTTTTCCACTCTTCCTTTGTAGAAAGCATTTGTGTTCCTTCTGAAATCATGAGTAAGAGGTAAAAATTGACCGACTATTCTTTCTTCCATATTTTAAACGGAAAGCTTTTGACTGTTCCATGCAAATCGGGCATGCTAATTTACCTACTGTACTCCATCCTGATAGCATTCCATAAGCAGGAAAATCATTAATTGTCCACATTAATGCTGGTCATATATGAAAATTTTGCTTTTTCGACACATCATAAGTTAGTACACCATCATCCATCCACAATTGTTGCAACTTATCTATTAACGGTTGAAGATACACATCAATTTTTGCCTTGGGATTATGAGGACCCGGAATGATCATTGATAAGAACAAGTATGGGGAAGTCATACAAAGATTAGGAGGAAGATTATAAGGAGTAGCAATAAGAGTATGGCGATGCTGACTGCTTATAAGGTGTAAAACCATCAGCACATAGACCAAGTCTAACATATCTAGGCTCTGCAGTAAAGTCTGGATATGTTCGATCGAAATGTTTTCATGCTTCTCCATCTGATGGGTGGCACAACACACCTTCTTCCCTACGATATTTATAATGCCATGTCATGTGCTCCGCAGATCTCATGGAAGCATATAATTGTTGAAGCCTAGGAATAAGTGGTAAGTAATGCATTCTCTTCCTTGGAACCTTTTTATTTTTCTTGCAAGGGTGTTGTTCTTTATAACGAGGTTCATTATAAAACTTAGACTCTATCATGTCTGCATCAGCCTTATAGTACAACATACATTCATTAACACAACAATCAATTTTTTCACTACTTAGACCAAGTCCTGACACTAGCTTCTTTGCCTGATAGTAATTAAGAGGTTTCTTACTGTCAGAGGGACTTGAATCCTTCATTAATTGTGCCATTGTATTAAATCAGCTCTGATACATAGTATGTTCTGATTTAATACTCATTATTCTAGTTGCTATAGACAACTCTGAATATTTACATCCTGGCCACAATGGTTGTTGAGTTGAATTCAACATGTCAAACTTAGAAGCATCCATATTAGGAGGCTCTTCTGCATTGGGTTCTGTTTGATGCACAGCTTCTACGCCAGCAACATCATAAATCATACCTTGATATCTATTTACATGTTCATGTTCATCCTCTAAAAGGCTACTTTGACTGCTTGAAGGGATGTCAAAGGTATGCCCTTGATGACTACTTGAAGCACCCAAATTGTTATGTTCATTTTCACTAATTGGAGGTGCTTCCTCTCCATGTGATGTCCAATACCAATATTTCGGTGTGAATTCTTTTCGAAAAACATGTTCATTAACTTGATCAGGTGTAAGGTACTTCATATTATTACAAAACTCACAAGGACACCTTATGACACCTTCAGATAAGAAAGTTTGATGACGACAAGAAAATTCAATAAACTCCTTCATGCCTTCTATAAATTCTCTCGTATATCCCGCTTTACTAGGAAGAAGTCTATTTTCCATCCAGTTTTGGTGCGCAGAAATTTTCATTATCTATAGTAAAATATAACATATTTAAATACAACAAATAACACTCAGAAATTAAAAGTATATACATACTCTGCAAAATAGGTTACTATTTTGATTTCTGGAAGATATGAATAGCTAAAAGTCACAATTGTTTGAAAGGATATACAGTTCTTTACATGTTCGACAATGCATTATACTTGAATTTTCTGGGACAAAATCAGTATATTAGTATGACACAGTATTCAACCACAAAAAATGCCACAAAAATGGACTTATCAACAAGGAAAGATATCTACAGGTATTTGCTGCAATCAAACTTAACTATATTTCTCCTGTTGCAATTCAACTCTCCTAAGCTACATGTGGAATCAAATTATTTGAAACACATTGCTTTGAACACAAGAACACATACATGAACACGGGTTTTACATTTAACATTTAATAATTTTTTAACCCTTTCAAATACATGACAACTCACCAAAAACCCAATTTCTCCAATAAAACAACCTAAAATTTCTAAATTGAAGTCTGACCACCCTAAGAAATTTCAAAGAAAAAATAATGAAAAATTAAGTAATGAATCTTTAAAAATTTATGGCTCAAACACTTATCAATGCAAACTAGAGTTCACTAAATCAACACACACATACTAATCGATATCAAAACCTCAACTCTAAAGGGTTACAAAAGAATTTAATTCCGCTGTGATGCCCAAGAATCATGAAATCCCCAATATTAAAATCTAAACCCAATAAACTACAAAAACAAAAGAAGGTGAACAAAAAATCTTACCTTCGAAGGTGAACAAAAAATCTTACCTTCGAAGGTGAACAAAAAATCTTACCTTCGCTGGTGATGCCTCGAGAATCTTGTGTTTGCAATTCCAGAGCTGGGTCTGTACTTTGCCGCTACTGGTCATGAAGGCAGGAAGGAATTTTATAAGTGCTAGACTAGGTTTGAGTTGGATTTGGAAATGGTTTGCAGCGTTAGTTTTTGTTCCTTATTTGTACAACTTTTCCTTTTCCCTTTCAAAACTTTTCTTTCTATTTCCTTTCATGAATTTTGATTTTTGCTAATGAACTTTGCGTACTTTTTTGTTCCTTATATGTACAAACTTTTCCTTTTTCCTTTCAAAACTTGTCTTTTTATTTCAGAACTTTTATTTTTTTTGTAATGAACTTGTTTTGGTCCTTATCAATATTTGCTACAATAATTTCTATACGATTAATAGTTTTTATTTTCTCCAAAATAATTGTCATGAATAAGAAAAAAGATATTGCAAGCTAGAAAAATTATTTTTAAAAAAGTAAATAAATACTTCCTCTGTTCCTTTTAATTTATCTCATATTAACTATACACTTCCCTTAAGAAATTATTTTTATGAGTTTATTTTATTAAATTATCCTCACTAATTATACTTGGAAAATCTAAGTTTGACTGGTAGTTTATGTAATTGCTTAATTACAATGATAATATTGGAAGAAAATAATAATGTCTCTTCATTTGCTACAATTAGGCGTATTTTTTTAATAGTCGTGGTGTCGGAACCAGCTTGCATATATCTAGATTAATTCAACGGGATACCTGTCATCTTCCACCAGGTACCAGGTAACTCTATCCGCCAAGGCTACAACAAATGGGAAGAAATCACTTAGTGTTTGTCTATGTTGGAAATTAAACCTGAGATCTCATGGTGCTCACCCAACTTCATTGAACCACTAGACGATACACTTGGGTTCATAATTAGAGTGTTCATGATTCGATTTGGATCAATTTTTCATTAAAACCAAAACAAATCAATTTAGTTGATTTTTTAATTTCTAAAATTAAACAACCCAAATAAACAAAAACCATTGATTTGGTTCTTGTCTATTTGGTTCGATTTTTCTTGTTCTAACTAGCCAAAGATAGATTGATGATAGTAAAATAATAGAGACATGAGACAACTATTTCAAATAATGAATATTAGGAATCAACAAATTTCTCTCTACTATCACAAAATGAATATAAGAAGTAGACTAAAATCATATTAATATTTAAAAGATATTAAATTGTTGTAATTATTTATGATATTTAATAATATATTTAAATAATTATCAAATTTAATTATGTGCAATTTATCGATTTGATTTGATTATTTTTGTTCTTTTTTAAGTAAAATCATAATCAAATCAAATATTATTATTTTTTAAAATTTAAAATCAAACCAAGTTGAATCAAAGGTCAATTTTTTAATTGATTTGATGTTGTTCGTTGTTTTTACCAAACTGAACACCCCTAGCTGTAGTGGACAAATACTCCCTCCGTTCATTTTATTAGTTGTCCGCTTTAGTTGTCCGCTTTGGATGACTTTGCACACCCCTTAAGATATGATCAATTACTTTTAGCACATAGAATACCTATATTAATTGTATAGACTTAAGTTTGGAGAAATTATTTGGAGAATAAATAATTAATGGTTGAGGGTATGTAAAATAGGAAAAAAATAATTATTTTTCTTGATATGTTAAAAGTGATCAAAAAAATACTCGTTCAATTTGTTTGTCCTAACACTTTCCTTTTTAGTCCATTTCAAAAAAGAATGCAGTCTCTTTCACTTATTTACAGTTTTTTAATTTCATTTTTTCACATGAAATGATTAAGACCATAAGATCTACATATCTTTAATTTAAAACCACGATATTCAAAAAAATTTCTTTATGAAAACTTCATTATAATTGATTGATAAAACATTCAAGAATTAACAATTGAAGCAAATATCGATATTTAATAAGTACAAATGTAATCTCTAAGTAAAATCTCAAGAAACAATTTCAAGTATGAGAAAATACGCAAGAAAAAGTCCTTATATAACTGTACAGTTACAAAAAATTCAAGTAACCCCGAGTATGCTAAATGTAAGTCCCCCAGAAAGTATCTCTATAAAATTCCATCTACAAAATTCCCATATATATCCGCAGGTATAGTAAGAAAATTTTCAAGAAAAATCTCGCGTAACTCCGCATCTGTAATATTTTCAGGTATATCCCTAGGTACCTATATCCCTAGAAAAATCCCCAGAAAAATATCCCCACAAATATACTATTCCCAAGCAAATCCCCATGTATCTATTTCGGTAGGAAGATCCCCAAGAAAATATCCCCACATATATCCGCAGGTATATTGTTCCCAAGTAAATCTCCATGTATATATATCGGTAGGAAAATCTTCAGGAACATTTCCCCACATAAATTTGCAACTATATTGTTCTCAAGTAAGTCCCCATGTATATATATCAGTAGGAAAATCCCCAGGAGAATATCCCCAAATAAATCCGCAGTTATATTGTTCCCAAGTAAATCTCCATGTATTTATATCGATAGGAAAGTCCCCAGGTACATATCCCCACGTAAATCCATAGCTATATTGTTTCAAAGTAAATCCCCATGTATTTATATCGGTAGGAAAATTCCCATGAACATATCCCCACAATTATAATGTTCCAAGTAAATCCTCAGGTATATATACCCCCAGGTAAATCCCCATGTATAAATTCCCAAGAATATTCCTATATTAGATTTCCAACAGATTTTACTTCGAATACTCAAAGGAAGTTTTTTCCCCAATTTTATTTTCGCATACTTAGAAATTTACATGCGGATATAATACTTGCGAAATTATTTCCAAGAAAATTTTGTGGGTGGTATTTTCCCGCTTAATTCCGCCAAAATTACCTAGGGTATTTTTGGGGGAATTCAAATTCGCAAGAAAATATTCCAGAACTCATGATTTTTAAAGTTTTTGCATGAAAATCCGCAGGAATCACCTGCGAAAAAAATTACCATGTAAATCGAACATTTCTAGTAGTGGTCAATATATATGCAAAGTCATCTCTGAAATACAAAATAGAGATCAAACTAACAATATGAGGGAGAGCAGGAATACTCCGAACGTCAAGAGCTCACCCCAAATCTCTAATCCATAGCTGCTTCGTACGATACACACGTCAACGGTGAGAACTCGTACTATGATTTGCAGGCTGCAGAAGTGTAGTATGAGTAGCAAACACGTGGTACTCAGTAGGCATAGGCCGACTGAGCTCCAAAGATAATGCAAGCATAAATAACATGTAAAGTAGGATTATAACTACAAGCATCTATCCAAGAAACTAAACATAATAATGCTAATGGGGCAATAAGGATAGACTATCCAAGTCTACAATATTCATGAACTAAAGTACAGTATCGTATATCACTAGCCAGTATACAAATGAAGAGTAAAAGAAGGATATATAGTGGTAATACAAGGCCAAAGGATACATATACAATATGAATAGATAAGGAAAGAGAGGTATATACAGTAATACCATGTATATATATATATATATATATATATATACATATGTAGGACTAAACTCAAAGGTAATAACTTGAGGGAGCCAACCTAACATCTCGAGGATCATAGCCAAGTAAGGGAGCTATGCTAGCATACTCAAAGCCTCTAACCAAAGTGTGACTAATCATGACGTAACTTAACAATAATGCATCTTACCATAATAGAAAAAGGTAAATCAGAAGCATACCAATAATCTCGGGTACTAGTCCATAATCATCCTGCCATGAAATAACCATAACAACCAACAATAAAGTAACCTGCTAGTTCATACAAACACTAACCTCACCTGGTACCCATAAGCTCGGAAGGTTCAAGTAAGCACTCAGCAAACAGAAATCAAAGTTTATACCTATACATCCCCCCATAAGAATGATAGATATAAGCGCCAAACAATTGTACTGGTGATAGATGATGCATATTAATTAATGAATGCAACATAAATCGATAATACCATATCCAATCTGAGTGACATAACATACCCAGTGTATACACCTCCTCTAGCTCAGTAGCTTGCAAAGGAAGGACCTACGACGACCATCCTTCTCTGGCACTGTGGCTCATGGACGAAGAGGCCCGTAGGGGACTCGAGATATCCATAGATACTGCCTTGTCCTGAACTAGGACTTCAAGTAACTATCATAATCAATCTACTCCATCTAGTACCGGAGAGATATATAAGTATTATAAGTGCTCGGACTTAAAACGAGACTAAAAGAGTATAAATTTGTAAATCCATTGCCTGAGATCAAGTTCAGGACTAAATAGGCATAATAATGTAAAAAGAGTCAAAATATCCCTCGATCGAAGTTAATAGTTGTGTAAAAGAGTGGATTAATAATGAACCGAAATTAACCTCGATCTAATTTCCAAAATAGCATATTTAGTTCCAAGAGCTCATAATTCATTAAATAAGGTGGTAGGATTGACGTTGTAAAATAATTTGTTTAAAGGTGAAAAGTGGGAATAAATCTCTTTTTAGAAAACAATAGTAAAATCAAGATTTTGATTGAAATCGTACCTTTAAGTGAGAGTAAATGCACCTAAAAGTATGCATGCCATCACCAGTATCCAAACAATACAACCATAAGCGCCTAAGCATCTATAAACTAGAATCATATCCTCTTTAAGGATTAAATACTCACCTGGAGTCCAATTGGTATCGTAACCACGGCCTCGGGCCCAACAATACTTAACTAGCATGATAATAGCACCATAATTTGAGAAGCTACAGTACAAATCACTAAGTCAAATGGTATACCTTATACTAAAGGGTCCTTAACATTAATTTATGGTTAAAATATCTATAATCAAGGATAATAGGGTTCTATGGCCATAACGAGTATTCTATACTAAGGTTTGGGCCACAATTCTATCCCAAATTCCTTAAATAGGTTAAGTCATGATATACCATCCATAGTTCCATCCTATAATCCCTACCTAGCATGCAATCTATACAATATATAATCTCGTAGAGAAAAGTAGACCGACGCCTACCGCATTGCCGAGCCGCAATCTTGAATAGCCCACAAATCGCTCGTCTTTGCTCAACAATCCCAAAATTTCATCATGCAATTAAAATAATAATCTACACGTTAACAGAAGTAAAATGATACCCATATTGCTATATAAAAGTTCGGGTCAAAACTTGGGTCAAGAACGCGCCATAGGGCCCACAATCAAAATCCAAAATTAAATTCATCAAGAGGTCCCTTGAAGGTCAAGGAATGTGTGCTCAAAAGTTGAGTACAAATGGAGCATAAATCGGGGCTCAAATCAGCCCACAAAGTTAAGAAATTCAAAAACTAATTTCTAGAAATTTACAAGGAAAAGAGCGGAATTTGACTGGAAAAAATAATGAAAAATTATCAAGAGGTGTTGAATTAGCTTACCTTATCCTCAATGGATGATTTCCCATAATTTCTCACGCTCCAAACTCCAGCAATTGCAGAAAAAGGATTTTGAATCACAATTTTAGTCGAAAATCATGAAAAACGAAATAGATATGCTTAGAAAATGGGAGAATTGAAGGTAAAATCACATAGTCAATGATCATATAAGAACAACGCTTCAAGAATTGCCTGGAACGGAGCTTCCTAGCTCCCGAAATGTCAAAAACACTAAAACCTCGCGATCTGCGGATTTAAGCACTGCCCAGGTGAAATTTTTGTTCACAGCATTCACGGGACCCCCACAGCTTTTGCGAAGAAAAAAATTTTGCGTTGATCATTCAAAAATTGGTCCTTCTTCACGTTCGTGAGACTCCGATTGCGTTCGTGAAGAAGAAACTCCACACTAGAAAACCAGCAATTTCAAAAAAATGTTTTGACCCTTGGAACTCATCCGAAACCCTACAAATATAAACCAATAGTGCAAATTAAACATAAAACAAGTTTTGGACCCAATGGAATCTATGAATTTACAAAGAGATTGTTTACAATTAATTAACCCTCGGGACCCACTTTGAGGCTATTTTAACTAATTTTTGTCTAAACACTCAAAACGAAATATAAAGGCTCGGGACCCAAACTAACTATGCTACTAACCCAAAATAAACATTCTGGACTCAATGGAGCCATCAAAATTTTCATTCGAGATCATTTCAATTAAATATGGGTCCCACACCTAGTTCCATTTTAACCAATTTCCACTTGGACCTGGACCAAGGGTCCCCCTAGCCTAAAATCAATATTCCAGAGCTGATGGTGCTGTCAGAATTCTTATCCAAGGCCGTTTACTAGGAGTTTTGGTCCGAGACCAATTCCTTATAGCGAAAGCTCCAAAGTAAGGAATTAATCCTAAAATCCAAACGAACTGTTCGATAACTGAACCGACAGTTTCGGCAAGTCATAAATGACCTGTAGCCACTATGGGAAAGCTCAAAATGCCAGAAATACATGAAAATCAAGAAAATGACCTGGAGGATCATTACAATATCCACTACTAAAAAGACTTTTATCCGCAAAAGTCAATGGATAGGAAGAGCCTGAAAGCTCGAAAAGATGATAGCCATAAACTCAATCTCAACAACCAACTGGCCTCCAACTGAACCGAGCATGACTGAAGCATGCAAACCCAAACCATAATATGCTGACATCACACCGAAACAAGCACAACCAAGTAGATGTTCAACCAAGTTAAAGATCACCCAAGGAATGAATCATACAACCAACTCTAAATTCCAAATCTAACATCCTCTTGCTTTTTCGAACTTGCTATCTACTTTGATCTGCATAGAATATCATTTGAGTCCTGTCCACACAATCACCTCCCACTAATCTCAAAAAACTGAAGCTGATTGACGAAAAATCCATACTGGTGAGCATAAGAATAAGTCCATGAGGTGCAACCTGGATGCACAAATGGAGATGATCAAAGCCTGCGATTTCTTTCCAAAGCTACAACTAGTCCGAATGACCCTCGAAACTGATAGACAGGAATCTGAAACACAAACACTTGAAACTGAATTATTCGCTCCAAAATGTCCCACCAACTATAGGTGAAACCACGCGAAGCCCAACTTAACCACACTTCTTCTTCTGAGAAAACACTCAAAATTCTGACAAACACTAAGAACCAAGGTCAAGAATAGTAGAAACCACACCATAAGCCAATGGACCATCCTTCGAGCATCTATTTAATACCATCTTCCCTAACTGAAGATTACTGAATCGATAGGTAAAAAGTAGACTTTGTCAGCCTATAAATGAATCACTCAACCGAAATAAATTTGGAAATGAGGCTGAAATAAAGTTACACAATCCATAGCTGCAATCTTCAAACCGAAGCTGAACTACTAGATCTCAACTATCCAAATTGATCCCGCTAATGAGCAGTATCCATGTTCCAAAAGCTATCATAACTTTCAAGCCGTAATTCAAGAGAATCAAAATCCCAAAACTGAAGCCTATAAGTCTTCACGGATATCAAATACTCAAGGCAACCTCACTATCAGAATTCCAGCATTTACCCAATAATTCTCGCAAGAGTTGAAACTGAAATATTGCCTAAGAACATAATCACAACAGAGGAAAACCACCTGCAGAAGACATAAGCAATCAACTCCACATCTGCTGAAGGGCATAATACATTAAGGCATAACCAAGAACACATCAAGGCTACAAAGAGTACTAATGGTAGCCAAAACTCAAGCAACTCAGAAAATGTTGATCTTAGTCTGAATTTGGTCAAACCAATACTCAATACATGACAACAAATATCATTCTCAAAAGGCACCCACTTTAATTACCAACAACTGATACACAAGGACATACCATTGAGTAGAAGCATCCCACGAAGTCATATTAGGCCGAACAAGTACCGAGATGAGAAATTTCTAAAATTACCCATTTCCACCAACTTTAACTTGGCTGAACCATAGACCACATCGTAGAAAGAACAAGGTACCCAACCCAATATCACCATCAAGATCAAGACCACTAACAGAAGATGAACCCAAAAAACCAGGACATAAGCCTCAGACTTATCAACGATAGAAGTGGGTAATAGAACCAAATTACCAACTCCAGAACCATAACAAACCATGGAAGGCCAAACCTTTCTTCACTCCCTCTCAAAAACCGATCTAATTTTGCTAACAAATAAGGAAAATAACCAATATCACCTTACTAAAAGAGTGAGAACCAACCAACTGAGTTAGCCATCTAAGCCAACGAATAAGAATCGCGAGGAAGGGGATACTAACTAGATAACACTAGTCTAGCCATCTATCAAGTAAGAATCAACCAACGTTAAAACAATAATTATACTAACAACAGTAACAATAGAATCACTAGAATAAGGTGCAGGCGGTACAAAATGAGAAACACAACTAGTACCATTCTAAGATCACAACAAGGCCAAAATGCCAAAGAAAAGGGACTTTAACCTAAAAGCTACCCCCCAAGAAAATCACAATACTGATCCACTCAATCCACTCCTAAAAAAATTCATCTACGGGGGTAGTCAAATAAGCATAAAGCTACTCAAAGGCATACAACAATCAATATAGTAATCAAGGCATATAATCATCGATGAGTATGAAAATTCCAACTTAACTCAAATAGAAACTAAAGGTAGGGTATCAAAGGTGCACCTATGACTGTGGAAATCCAAAGTCATAGTCCTGTCCTGCTGGAAGAAGTACGAAACTGAATGCGTCCAAACTTAGACTGAGCATCTGAATAACCAATCGAGGCACTAAGTGCATTCCCTCTAACCGAAGGTGCCACAACTCTATGAGACTGATCTAGATGAGCTTAATGACTAATAATCCCATATTGGGGACACTCTTTAGACTAGTGACCAGTCTTTTTGCAATCATAAAAAACCCCTAAAGCTCTAACCTGGAGAGAAACATGAGTTGTCCCCAACTAGCTAACCAACTCTTGCATGGTGCACTCCCTAGACCAATGACCAATCTCACCACAATCAAAACATGCCCCTGGGAATTACTAATGTACTATACCTACTGACCCAGATCGGCCACCATGGCCTGAAGACCTAGACTAGATAAGCCATACTGCCTGACCAGAACTCTGTCTACTTAGACCACCACAATCTACCTGAGAGCTACCCATAAGCGGAGGTTCCCCCCGTGCAAACCTGATAGACTTCAAATGATGCTGACCTTTGCTAGGAGTATCCTGACCTCCAGACAGAATGCCACTAACACTATACTACTGACATGGCCTCTTACTGCCACCTTCATATGTCTGAATACTTGCCATCTTTGTAGCCCTCGCATGATCAACAACCTGAAGGAAAGTAGATCCAGCTGCTATCAAATGCTCTAATGCCAAGTGGAGTGGTAAAGTCAATCCCTCGATAAATCCATGCACTATCTCATGCTCTATAGAAAATAATATAAAAGTATGTCTGGACCACTCGAGAAACCAAATCTCATACTCTGAAACTGATAAAGGGCCCTACTGAACACTAACAAACCCAACTCTATCCTGAAAACCACTCGATGTACCGAGCACCACTACTGACTTTGACGTGTCCACAAAAAGACTCGAAATCCCTAACACGGTATACTGACAAGCTGAGGTGGTCACCAACTTTATCAGAGCCTGGGCTGGCCCTAGGCCCTCTGGCCATTGCTGAATATTCTCAATATAAATCTCTAACTCCCTAGACCAACACTGAGCTAAAACTCTGGAAACACGCGCGAAAGTCTTATCCACATCTATCGATAACCTCGTGTTATCCATTTGGGAAAGAGTAGAGTCAAAGAAAGTACTTAGAGGTTCATAGAAGTACAAACACACGACAAGGAATCAAGAATAGAATTTCCTAAAAATGCCCTATAGCCTCCCGAAGATAGGATACAGACGTCTCTGTATCGATCCGCAAGACTCTATTAGACACTTAGCTCTTGTACTAAAAACACCGGCGAACCAATGCTCTAGTACCAATTTTTCACGACCTAATTTTTCAGGTCATGATGGCACCTTCTATAACTCGCCAGTAAGTAAGCCAACTCGTAGTATGAAATAGCTAGTAACGGACTACCAAAAGAAATGAACAAAATAATGGAAAGGAATTTAAATAAGAGACTAATATAGATTATAACCCCATGACCTGGTGAAGTCAGTACAAGAGCTTCTAATACAATAGGAGTACAAAGTGGAATACAAAGTCAATATATATACAAAGTCATCTATGAAATACAAAATAGAGATCAAACTAACAATATGAGGAAGAGCAGGAATACTCCAAATGTCAGGAGCTCACCATAAATCTCCGATCCATGGCTGCTCCGCATGATGCACACATTGATGGCGAGAACTAGTACTATGATCTTTAGGCTGCAGAAGTCTAGTATGAGTACCAAACATGTGGTACTCAGTAGGTGTCACGCCCCGACTTCCAACGGGACGTGATTGGCACCCGAAGCCGATATGGCCCGAGAGAACCAATCTTTGCTCATGAACCTTCGTATGCATATTATCGTATTGATCTCATTAAACCTTATGCACCTATGCGGAAGACATGATCATGGAACATATGCTATGTATATATATTAATGAAACTTGGCCGTTGGGGCCATTAAGTCAAAACGAACATTTATCTCTTACATCCACATACCCACATATGTCTACAAAAGCCTCTAACAGATGCATTTACTAGACCAACTAACAGTCGGGACAAGTCCCCGCTTTATACAATATTTATAATATCAAAACAAATATACAACTATGACTCAGGAGGCTCCGAACCAACTGGAGCTCACCAAAACTCTGCAAATGATCCACAGTCTACTAAGGAGGTCTAATAATGCCTGCACCTACAACATGTAAGGTAAGTCCCCCGAGGGGGTCAGTACGAAGAATGTACTGAGTATGCAAGGCTCATAATAAATAGCATCATACATGAGAATGTCAATAGAATAAAATATGAGAGAATAATCAATGTGGATCAAGATCATTTTATGTAACATCTTTTATAATTATAGTCCTTCAAGGAATTTACCTTCACTTAAGAGACTTGCCTCTAATAGGTTCTTCTATACCCAAGAGATTCGTTCTTGCTTCTCTATTCATTACCGCTATTGTTCATCTACTTGGTTAGTAGGTTATAACAGAATAACACTTCATCCACATATATCCACTCTAGTGGTGGGGGTAACAACATAACATACATCTACTCTCTTAACGTACATCCACTCTATTGGTGGTTTAAACCTACATCCACTCTATTGGTGGGGCAACATACATCCACCCTCATGGTGGGGCAACATACATCCACTCTTATGGTGGGGTAACGTACATCCAGTGTCATGGTGGGGTAACATACATCCACTCTTATGGTGGGAGAACATACATCCACTCTCATCGTGGGAGAACATACATCCACTCTCATGGTGGGAGAACATACATCCACTTCTCATGGTGGGAGAACATACATCCACTCTCATGGTGGGAGAACATACATCCACTCTCATGGTGGGAGAACATACATGGGAGAGATCGATATATCAACTTATGAGAGATTAATACATTAAGGATCATGACACTAATTGAAACACACAAATATGCTTTACCGCTCTCTTATACTTCATGAGATTAACACCTTATTTACCTCCCTTCACTAATCCTATGAGATCTTATTTAAGTAAGTATAATAATACCGGACCTCCACCTTTGGTGGGTTATAATAAATAACAAATCATAATCTAGGAATTATTCCATATTGAACTTATGCCCTCTAGAGTGTGACCCATACTCAATGAAACATATAGCAACCATGCACATTACCTCTTTACAATCTTATACCTTCTACTTAGTTATGAGAATGACACGCCAAAGGTCATGGCATTAAATCATACACTTATATACACATCTCACTTCACTCCTTTACTTTATGAGTTTGATATCCTTACTTATGAGGAATAATTATACTAGCTTGCACATCGCCTCTCTTATTACTCTTATGAGATTGGTACTTCTACTTATGAATGATTGGTACAAGGATAATCATCATACTATAGGACTTTGGAACATGACATAATTTGAACATGCTTTTCAAGAATAAATAGATTCCCTTACATCTTACTCTCCTTGAGATAGTTCTTTTACGAATTACAACTTCATGACATTTCCATGATCAAGAAATAAATGAACCATAAGTCATATAAGAATAGGACACATATGAATAACAATATATGTCACCCTGAATTGATATACTTCAAGCCTCTCGGAATTGAAACAAGTCCAATGTCAATATGAACAACATGTTGCAGAAGGATACGGAAAAAGGAACCTTACATACCTTGTATTCTTAATACGAATACACAATCTTAGACGTGCATACAATATTCCTGCTCCTTCCTTATTTTTCTCTCTACAACACAAGTTCATAACGAAACCAACATTAACCACCAATTACCTTATAATGGTATACAACAAAAATAAGTCACATGTTTAGCTTTAACATGTCATTCCCCTTTGACAATACTATTTATGAAATCATCATACCAATAATTCCACAATATTCCATACATTGACCAACACATGATAACCAATAGCATGTCACACCAAAATCATGTTTTACACTTCTCCATCACCACCACATCACAATTATTCCATCAAATGACTTCAATACACCTCACAACAACAAATCGGCCAAACTCCCATAATTTACACTTATAGAAAAATAACAATTTTGGGACCATAATAACACCATACATGTTGTTATTTTATCCATACCATGCTTTTTCATCAAGACCACAAGTCATAATCCAAGTTACAATCCCATGGATTTCACATCTTTTACCAAAACACAAAACACCATATTCAACACTTCCAAGCATAACCAACATGATATACGTAATCTCTCATGCTCATAATATGTTAAAGTACAAGAATAATCACTTACCCAAGCTTGGAAAATGGTGATCTTGCTCCAAAAATGACTTAGGGTTTGAGAGCCCAAAAAGGTGTTCTTGATAGTTCTAGAGAAAAAGATAGAAAAGCATGTGTGTTATTTTATAAAAAAATCTGATTTTTGCCTCCTTTTATAGACCTCTAAAGTCATTCTTAGCCACTCTTGGCATTTAAGGCTTAGTCAATGGAAGAATGGGTCATTTGACCCATTCTTGGCCCATGCATTCTTTCACATTTTGGGCCTTTTATGAGCCCAATTCACTTATCCCAATAAAATCAATAATTTCTCATGTTTAATTCATTCCATACGCATTACGAAAATATTCCCACTCACGGTATTCACACTTGTAGCCTCAATTCCAAAAACAAACAATTCTAGCCACGTTTGGCTTATTTTGACCTTAAGGGCAAAACTGTCATTTTGACTCCAAATTCATTCTCGAGTAATTTTATCATACCAATATAATATCTCACTCATTTCATGTATATTATCATGGTTTTATAAGAGACGTGGCAAAAATCAGCTCAATACGTCCCCGGGCACCCTTGGGACTTAAGAAAAATTCCAACTTTGAAAAGTGACCAAACCCAGCGTGGCACGCCCTTGGGCGCGCTAGTTTGCTGCCTCTGGGCACAAAAATTTGGCCCAAAGCGGCGTGGCACGCTCCCCATCGCGCCCCTACCTTAAATTTTTTTTTTTTTTTTTTTTTTACTCTCAAAACTAAGGTAAACATGTACGGGGTGTTACAGTAGGCATCGACTGACTGATTTCCAAAGATAATGCAAGCATAAATAACAAATAAAGCAGGAATATAACTACAAACAGCTATCCAAGAAACTAAACATAATAATGCTAATGGGGCAATAAGGATAGACTATCCTATTCTACAGTATTCAGGAACTAAGGTGCAGCACCATATATCACTAGCCAATATATAAATGAAGAGTGAAAGAAAGATAAATAGTAGTTATACAAGGCCAAAAAATACATATATAATATGAATAGATAAGGAAAGAGATATATATATGGTAATACCATGTATATTTATAAACATATAGGACTAAACACAAAGGTAATAACCTAAGGGAGACAACCTAACATCTCGAGGACCATAATCAAGTAAGAGAGCTAATACTAGCATACTCAAAGCCTCTAACCAAAGTGTGACTAATCACGCGGTAACTTAACAATAATGCATCTTACTATAATAGAAAAAGGGAAATTAGAAGCTTATCGATAATCTCGGGTACCAGTCCATAATCATCCTACCATGAACTAACCATAACAGCTAACAATAAAGTAACCGACTAATTCAGACAAACAATAACCTCACCGAGTCCCCATAAGCCCGGAAGGTTCAAGAAAGCACTCAACAAATAGTAACTATAACTTATACTTATACAACCCCTCATAAGACTGATAAATATAAGCGCCAAATAATTATACTGGTGATAGACGATGCATATGAATGAATAAATACAACATAAACTGATAATATCATATCTAATCAGAGTACCATAACGTACCAAGTGTATAAACCTTCTCCATCTCAGTAGCTCACAAAGGCAGGACCTACGGCAACCATCCTTCTTCGACACTGTGGCTTACGGACGAAGGGGCCCATAGGGGACTCGGGATATCCGTATACACTGCCTGGTCCCAAACCAGGACTTCCAATAACCATCATAATCAATCTATTCCATCCAGTACTGGAGATATATATAAGTATAATAAGTGCTCGGACTCGAATTGAGACTAAAAGAGTATAAATCTGCAAATCCATTACCCGAGATCAAGTTCAGGACTAATTCAACATAATAATATAGAAAGGGTCAGAATCTCCCTCGACCGAAGAAAATAGTAGTGGTAATAGAGTGGATTAATAATGGATCATAATCAACCTTGTTCTAATTTTCAAAATAGCATATTTAGTTCTAAAAGCTCATAATTCATTAAAAAAGGTAGTAGGAATCCCGTTGTAAAAGAATCCATTTCAAAGGTGAAAAGTGGAAATAAATCCCATTTTAGAAAATAATAGTAAAATTAAGATTATGATTGGAATCGTACCACTAAGTGATCATAAATGCGCTTAAAAGTATGCATGCCATTACCAGAATCCAAACAATAGAACCACAAGAGCCTAAGCATCTATAAATCAGAATCATATCCTCGTTAAGAATGAAATACTCACCTGGAGTCCAACTGGTATCATAACCATGATCTCGGGCCCAACAATACATAACTAGTATGATAATAGCACTATAATCTGGAAAGCTACAGTCCAAATCACTAAGTCAAATGGTATACCTTATGCTAAAGGGTCCTTAATATTAACCTATGGTTAACATGTCTATAATCAAGGATAATAAGGTTTTATGACCATAATGGGAATTCTATACTAAGGTTTGGGTCACATTTCTATCCCAAATTCCTTAAATAGGTTAAGTCATGATATACTAGCCATAATTCCATCCTATAATCCCTACCTAGCATGCAATCTATACAATACACAATCTCGTAGAGAAAAATAGACCGAAGCCTACCTCATTGCCAACTGCAATCTTAAATAACCCACAAATCTCTCATCTTTGCTCAACAATCCCAAAATGTCTCCACGCTATCAAAATAATAATCTACACGTTAACAGATGAAAAATGATACCCATATTGCTATATAAAAGCTTGGGTCAAGAATGAGTCTGTGGGGTCCATACAAAAAATGAAAAAATTGAATTCGTCACAAGGTCCCTTGAAGGTCAAAGAATGTATTCTCAAAATTTGAGCACAAATGGAGCACCAATTGAGGCTCAAATCAGCCCAAAAAGTTAAGAAATTCAAAAACTAATTTCTAGGAATGTACAAGGAAAACAGAAGAATTTGACGGGGAAAAATAATGGAAAATGATAAAGAGGTGTTTAATTAGCTTACCTTAGCCTCAATGGACGATTCCCATAATTTCCCATGCTCCAAACTCCAACAATGGCAGAAAAAGGGTTTTGAATCACAATTTTAGTCGAAAATCATGAAAAACAAAATGGATATTCTTTGAAAATGGGAGAAGTGAAGGTAAAATCACATTTTCAATGATCATACAAGAACAGAACAACAAAAATCTCCTAAAACAGAGCTTCCTAACTTCCGGAATGTCAAAAACACTAAAACCTCGCGATTTGCCGTTTTAAGCACTACTAGGTGAAATTTTTGATCTTCGCGTTTGCGGGACCCCCACCGCATTTGTGAAGAAATTTTTTTTGCATTGAACTGTTAAAAATTGGTACTTATTTGCATTCACGGGACCCCAACCGCTTTCGCGAAGAAGAAACTCTGCACCAGAAAATTAGCAATTTCAAAAACTTATTTTTGACCCTCGAACTCATCCAGAACCCTACAAATATGAACCAATAGTGCAAATTGATTATAAATCACATTCCAAACCCATTGAAATAACTGTATTTAGAAAAGGAGATTGTTTACAATAAATTAACTCCTGGGACCCCCTCTTAGGCTATTTTAACTAATTTTCGTCTAAAGACTCAAAACAAAATATAAAGGCTCGGGACCCAAACTAACTATGATACTAACCCAAAATTGACATTCTAGACTTAACGACACCATTGAAATTTTCATCTGAGATTATTTAGATTAAATGTGGGTCCCACACCTAGTTCTATTTTATCTAATTTCCTCCGTATAACCCAAAATAAGTACGAAAGCCTCGGGAACCGGACCAAGGATCCCCCTAGCCTAAAATCAATGTTCCAGAGCTGATGGAACTGTCATAATTATCATCTAAATCCATTTACTTGGAGTTTAAGTCCGAGACCAATTTCTTAACAAAGAAAGCTCCAAAACAGGGAATTGATCCTAAAATCAAAACGAACTGTCCAATAACCAAACCGACAGTTTTGGCAAGTCTTAAATGACCTATAGCCACTATGGGAAAGTTTAAAATTCCAGAAACATACAAAATTTAAGAAAATAATCTGGATGGTCATTATAAATAAAGACAAAATATTTAGTTTTAAAACTTCATTAATAGAGATGGTTTGAGTATGATAGAACTAGTTAATGATTAATAAACCCTTGGGTAATCTTGTAAACTGTGAATAAGGGTGGAACTAGTGGGTTTGATTCCCAAAGTATTTTTTTTGAAGAGTAGTTGATTAATTACTTTTATAATTGTTGTTTATCAAATGATTTAACATTTAAAAATGTAAAGAAAAACGAACAGCATCCGTGGTATAGCTTACTTGTTACAGCAGCTTGGTGCCTAGGTAGGTTATTATTTATGAGTAGTAGACCATGGCTAGAAATAGTATTTGTGATATAGATTTGATGGGAGAAAGCAAGCTTAGGTCTGCGGGTACGAAGTTTGGATGGATGAAATATGGAATTAATATAATAAAGATCTAATTGGGTGTTTCTATGTTATTGTGTGGATCCCTTGATGTGTATTTTGTTATTTTATGACTTACTCGATGAATTACTTGATGGATATATGAATGTGGGTAACAATAGAGGAATTGTGTGAGCTTGTAATCTATAAAACTCATCTTTAATACCTTAAAAGGGGTGAATTTGATATTGTGTATGTTTGGAATATGGGATACTCTTGCTGAAAATTAGTTATGAGAACTGATTATGATAAGAGGAGGTCGTGACGTAACTTAAGAACCTAAAGCCAAGTTAGGTTAGGGGTTAGGAAGTAGGATGTGTAAAGGTGTATGACTAAAGCTAGAATTGTAAGTTGAATAGAGTTGAATGGTTGAATAATTGGCTAATGGAGTAGGGTCTTAAACCTAGTAATGATTTGAATGTAATAGTTATTAGATAATAGCATAATTTATCGGTCTCGATAGAAATAAGAGAGAATCGAATTAGTGAATGAATTTATGAATGTTGAACTGGAGTTTAGAGTCCATTTTATTGAATATGCACTCCTAAAATAAATACTTGAATTTGATAAATATGGCTTGATAATGCTTACTCGAATAAACCATGGATTGGTCTTCAGACATGCTGTAATTGATGAATATGAATTGATAAGGCCTGAATTATAAGTTGTTGGCTAGCCTTCAGGCATACTTGTGATTTCGTGCGTTAAATAATAATTGTTGTTTACATGAAATGATGAACTTGAGTTTGAACAAGTGTTTGGAGTGTTTATATACTTTTTTGCAATATATGATAGTGAATGATTAACTTGTTGGATAACCTATAAGTTGTTTGATCACCTGAAATAAGATTATGTAAAAAGATTTGTTTTTAAGTGAAATTATTGTTGAATTATCTTATTATGTGATTGTACATGTTATGACATGGGTTGATATTGTGAGATGACCAATAAAGGTTGATCATCACAGAATTGGTGGATTTCAAGGAGGACAAGGGTGGGGATGATGGAATAAGGGTGGTATATTGCTGGTTTAGGATAAAGGTGGCAGACACTAGTTTTCTAGGTTATTGGTACATGGACTGAGCTTGTCCCCTGCAGGTCATGGCTAGTGGGCATTTATAATACCCTTAGCATGTGTGTACATGGTATTAGAGAGTTCGATGGTTCCTTAAGTGAACTAAATTAGAGTTTATTGATCACTATATTATAGTTTCTTGTATAGACCAATTATATTGATGAGGTGTTTTATGGTTCCTTAAGTGAACCGGGTTATATTATTGTTTTATTATATTTGGATCCTTATATGTTCCAATTATTTGGCATTGTATTTGGATCTTTATGTGGTCCGATTAATTGATTTTGCACTTTAAATGAGTTACTACTTTTTGTCGTGCAATAAGTGAATTATTTATGAGATTCGATGTGTCGTCTTGAATTGAATACTGTTTACTTGAAGATAATTTATCTATCTACTTGACTTGATTGTGTTAAGGTAGTATATTGATCGGTTCCTTAAGCTTGAGATGATTTACCTAAATTATGTATTAAATATGTGTAAAGGTGAATCCATGTGTTGTTCCTGATTTGAGGACATAACAATTTAGGTGTAATTGATACAGATTGACTAATAATAATTATTGGGGTTAAAAAAGTGAGAGTTATGATGGATAACATTTGATATGAAGAGTGATGTATGATTAGTGAGAATAAGTGTGAATGGTATAAGGGGAATGTCACTGGTACATATTGCCTACTAGTAATAAATTATGTGTACAACTAAGTCAGCAAGAATAAGAATGGAAATACTGTTAGGTAATATGATAGAGAAAGATAACATAAGTGGGTGAAAGTGATAGTGTAGATTAAATTATTATATAAGTTGTCATGCTTTTTTCTGTGATTTCTATATGATTTTTACGTGATCTAACCCTTTTTAGTTTGATGATACCTACCAGTATGTGTGGTTGTACTGATACTATTCTTGCTATACCCTTTTGGGGGTAAAGTCTGGTTGCAGGATCAGTTGATGTTTCTTAGGTGACGTGGCTAGTGATCTCCAACAGCTTCTACTCATTTCATTCTTACGGTAGGAGCTGTATCTTTTGTTTTCTCTTTTAATGTATTACAAGCTCTTGTACATGTCTAGACTAGGTCCTTGGAAAGGTGTTTTTATTCTTTGTATTTTAAAAATAGGTTGTAATATTTGTTAGATTTTGAGATCTTTAATAAAATTGTTTATAACTTCCACATTTATTTTGAATGGGTAGTGAGGGTTCTCTTATCTAGGTGAATTAGAGTAGGTGCCCGTAAAATTCGGTTGGTTGGATTGTGACAATGGAAGAGCTGATGAAGCATGTATTTTTAAAAGGATAGATAGACTTGTGCTAAATCAAGCTATGCTGGACCTTTTTGGTAATATTGACTTGCAATATCTAGCTAGGACTAGTTTTGATTATGCTCCTTTATTATTTACTTGTGGGTAAGGGGGGAGACACCACAATATTCTAAACTTTTCATATTTTTGAAGTTTTGGACTGATAGAGATGACTTCAAGGATGTTGTAAGAAATAATTGGGTTGCAACAGAGTCAAATGATATTTTCATCAGACTGAAATAGAAGATGAAGAAGACTAAACGAGCTTTATCTAAATGGAGTAGGGGGAAGTTTGGTGATATTTTAAGCAACTTATAATCAGCGAGGGAGATAGTAAGAATTAAAGAAGATCTTTTTTTGAGAAGCATCCTACTGTAGCTAATAGGAATGTTCTACAAAAGGCACAAGCTGAACTTAAACAATATCTGCACTATGAAGAAGAATTTTGGCAGCAAAATGAAAATATTCAATAGTTTATTGAAAGTGATAAGAACACTAAATTCTTTTATTATCTTATGAATGGAAGAAGGAATAGGTTAACTATTAGAAAAATGCTTATAAGTGATATGAGTTGGAATGAGGGTGAAGAATAGCTTGTCACAGAGGCATTAAATTTCTTTCAAGAGTAGTTTAATGGGGTTTCAGAATCAGTAGAGTTTTACTTTCTTCAACACGTTCCTACTTTGGTTACTGAAGATGAAAACAATGAGTTGAATGCTTTGCCTACTGATGAGGAGGTCAAAAAAGTTGTTTTTGAATTGAATAGAGATAGTGCTAGTGGTCCTGATGGTTTCACTGGTCATTTTTATCAGACTTGCTGGACATTGTTGTAAAGACATAACTGAAGTTTTTCATGCCTTTTTTGAGGGATATATATTACCAAAGTCTATTACTCACACTAATCTGGTGTTGCTGCCCAAAGAAGAGGTCATTCAAACCTTCTTAGACATGAGGCTAGTAAGTTTGAGTAATTTTCTGAACAAAGTGATCTCAAGAATCCTTCATGATAAATTGGAAGGTTTACTTCCTAACCTTATATCTCTAAACTAATTTGATTTTATGTAGGGAAGGAGTATCACAGAAAATGTATTTTTAACTCAGAGATTATTATTGATATCATAAAGAGAGGAAAGACTACAAATACGACTATAAAGCTAGATATGGTCAAGGAATATGATAGAGTAGATTGGAGATTTTTGACTAGAGTATTAGAGAAGATGTGTTTTAATAGCTTGGTGGTGGATAAGATTTGGAGGCTAGTTTTTAATAACTGATACTCTATTCTTATTAATGGACAGGCTCATGGATTTTTTCATTCTTCTAGAAGGGTGAAATTAAGGAGATCCTCTATCCCCTGCTCTATTTATTTTATCTGTTGAAGTTCTTTATAAAGCTCTAAATAATTATTCTATAACAATGAGTTTAAGAGTTTTGGGATGCATTAATGGAGTGATAATCTCAACCATCTTGCATATCCTAATGATACCATAATCTTTGTTGTTGTTGACAAGAAGTCATTGTAACTGATATTAGAGACTAGAACAGTATAAGACTAAATCAGGTTAAAAAGTTAATAAAGAATTTTTCTTATGTTCAGAAAGGCTGCTCTATCTATGGTTCAGAAGGTGGAGAATACTACTGGTTTTCTAAGAGATAACTTTCCTGTGGTGTATTTGGGATGTCCAATTGGTCATGCTAGGAAAATAAAGCATCATTTTGTGAGCTTATAAAGAAGGTGCAGAACAAGCTAAAGGCTTGGAAGGGAAAGCTACTATCGTTTGGAGGCAAAGCTATTTTGATCAATCATGTCTTACAAAGTATTCTAATTTATTTATTATTTGCTATTATTCCTCCTAAATGTGTGATTATGATATACATAGAGTTTTTTCTAGATTTCTATGGAACTTTAAAGAAGAAAGGAGGAACAAGCACTAGGTCTCTTGGTCTGAGATATGTCTTCCTAAGGAAGAAGAATATTTGAGTTTTAGATCTCTTTTTGATATTTTAAAGGCTCTCTTTGCAAAGTTATGGTGGGGTTTTAGAACTAAGAAGACTTTGTGGTCTAATTTCAGATCTCGTTTTGATATTTTAAAGGCTCTCTTTGCAACAAATATTGTAAAAGACACAGGCCTCAATTGGTAGAATGGAGGGGAGGGTCCCAAATCTGGAAGCATAAGTTAGATACTGGAGACTACATTGATCAGGAGGTTTAGTAGAAGCCTAGATGTGGTCATTCTATCATATGGTTTGGTAACTGGACGCAATTTGGAGCACTCCATTACTATCTACCTATCTCTGATAATAACAATGAGTCATTGGAAGATGTAAAACAACTCATGTTACAGGAAGGATAGAATGACACACTGCTCTTAGAGTTGTTCAATGAGGAGGTCTATCATCAGGTCCATAGATTGATTGGAGTAGTACATGATATAGATTAATGGGATAAGCCATGATGGATGATAAAAATTTAACGAAGATTCTCATATGGAAATGCATGGGATCTACTAAGACAAAGAGGGGATTCTCAGGAGATTCTAAAGAACTTATGGGTGAAATGAGTCCCATTCAAAGTGTCCTTTTGTTTTTGGAGACTATGGAAACAAAGGATACCTATTGGGGAAGTGCTTGTGAAAATAAAAGTGGTCAAGGAAGTCTTGTTTTGTTGCTGTGACAACAATGTGCAAGAAACTTTTGAATATCTATTTATTAATTATCCTGAGTCTAACAAAATCTAAAAAGTTTTTGCAGGGACAGGTGGGATACATGTTCCTTTTCTTCATCTTAGACATACTATTTATAAGTGGTCGAGAGATTGTGTTTTTAAACTAAAGCCTTTGTACAAGGCTATCCCAACCTTAATTTTATAGCAAATTTGGAAAAGGAGGAATATAATTAGTCATGGAGGCAAGATGTCAAGTCATGCCATGAATATGGAGGTGAATCGAAATCTTCATATGCTATCCATTTGTAGATATCCATGGTTGAAAGAAATTCTAAATACATGGCCCATGATGGTAAAACTATTTGAAGATTACACTCCTTTAATTACTTGTAAGGTAATTAGATGGAAATTTCTAGAAAATGGATTTTACAAATGCAATTCTGATGGTCCAAGTAAAGGGAACCCTAACCCTAGTTCTATTGCCTTTTGCATTAGAAATTGAGAAGGTAATTTTGTTTTTGCGAAATCAAGAAGAGTAGAAGATGAGTCATTGTTGGGGGCAGAAGCTATGGCAATGAGAATTAGTTTGAAATATTGTATTAATAATAATTTGGTAATTTTGGTCCTAGAAACTAATTCTCTCACTATTAAAAAGGTTTTGGATGGAATTTGAAAAGCGCCTTGGTCTATAGCTATGGAGATAAAGATGATTAAGCACATAATGGAAAATGTTATTGTAGAAGTGGAGCATACAGTCAGAGAAGGGAACCAGTTGGCCAATTTCTTTGCTAACCATATATTCTTGTTTGCAGGTACACAAATATTAAAATTTTCTTCAATCCAGGAGGTACCATCACTAGGAAAAGCTATAATAAGTCTAGAAAAGAATAGAATTCCTAATCTTTGAATAAAAAAGTACCAAAATAGTGATTTTAACAATCAAAGAGGCAATCTATCACAAGTAAACACACATGCACAGTTGCAGATAAGAGAAACTGAATAAATCATCAACAAATATTTCTCGAAAAGGAAACAAACAAGAGTATAGGCTATTCAAGCTTATAGATCAATAAGAAAGAGTTTAAGTTGAAGATAGACATATTGGTTTTGGACTCTTTTGTAGTGGTACCAGCTCCTTATGAGCTCATTCTGCTGAGGAAAAGGAGCCAACAGTAAATCTGCCAATGATATTATGATTTTTTATTGAGGGAAAAATAGTTATAATAGAGGTCAGGTGATTTCGACAAGGACCTGAAGAAGTCTTCATTGTGATTGATTTCATAGAGTTTGTGAGAATATTTAAGCATTTATGTGAAATTCACTCAAGTTCTATGGGTATATATATCTAGAGCCTTAACTGTTAAAGAGTTACGATAGTCCACCACAACACAGGACCAGATAGAGTACCAGGTCCTAGCAATCCCAAGAACAGATAATAATTTGAATGGAAAGTAAAGTGCAGTAAATAAAAGATGCATGGCTTTTAATTGGAAACCTCCTAGCTCAAGGGAGTAAAACCATGACCTACCCGAGTAGGATTTCACCAACACTTCACTAAACTTTGAGAAACCTTCGATTACAACCTAGGAATTAACCTCCTAATTCCAACCACCTTGCAATAACTCTATTGCAACACAAACTAACAATAACTCTACTGTGAGAACTCCATTATCTACCTCTAGCTAACACTCAGTTTTGAACAAATAAACAAAAAAAACCCTACATAAGCCTCAGAGTGAGGAATAGGCTTACTAAATTAAGAATAATACAAGGACTCAAATAATCTAGATGCTAATACATTTTCACTGTGAGCAAAAGAAATTCTAGATTACTGGAGTTTTGTCTTCAAGATGAGAGCTTTGGAATTTTTGCTGAAGAACACTAATTTCCCTTTTGAGAAAGTTGCAAAAATTATCTTTCTTTGTTAGAGACAAGAACATAAATGATGGTAAAGAAAAGAGAAATATTCTCGTTGGTCTGTCAGTCAGGACCATTGTTGTGTACTATACCACTACGCTAATGTGTCAGAGTAGTACCAGGACAACTGGCATAAAACACAACAAACTTGTATGAAAAAACAGATAGCACAAGTTTACTAATCAAGTCCCTCCTTTAGGTTTGTCAATCATAAAAGCAACGAAATATAGAAGGCAGTAGAACCCAATATTTTCCCCCTTTTTGATGATGGAAAACTTCATTCCCCCTAACTTCATTCCTCTTGTCACTAGCATTCCATTCCCACTGACTCCATCCCCTCTATCCCCAGCATTCCATTCCCCTGTCACAAAACCAAATCATCTTCCCCCTTTTGGCATCACAAAAAGAGGAAAACAATATAAGGAGACACAATAAACACAAGCCAATCCAAAATAAAGATAACACAAGTATAAAAGGAGCCCACAACTTAAATAAGAACGAAAACAGTTGCAATGAAAGGCTACCATTTAAAAAAGATATAATAGGATAACATCTAAATCATACAAACAATTAAAATATATACAGGAATGCCAAGTCTAGAATTGGGTAAGAAAAGGATTTCAAAATGAACTAATATAGAGAACAAAGAAATAGGGCTAAGAGGAGGATAAAAATTAGGATTTGAAGAATAGATGGTTTCATAGGGGCTCTATTATTGTCAATCAACTGCTGAGTAAGAGCATCCGCCTTTTTCTTTAACTCAACATTTTCTGACTTGAGATTACTAATTTCTGCAGTAAGAGAGTTTGAGATACCTGGGTCCTGACTGGTTCTCTGATACGCTTGAGCCACTTGAGCCTTAAATATTACAATTTCATAATCCTTTGAAGCCAACAAAACTGACATCTTCTTCAATTCTAGGTTACTTCATTCTTGTGCTGCATTGAGGCTTGAGATAGTCCATTTTGACTCAATTACTCCCTTTCTTTCCACATATTTGCATTCCTCCAGAGTGGTGAGAGTGAACAATATAGAGAGTCTTTGATGGGGTAGTAAGAAGGAGAGTTTGATTGAAATATTTTGAAGTAGGAGAGATAGAGACAAGAATGTAGGTACAATAAAGAGGTTATGAGAGAGAATTGAAAGAAAATGGTTTGCTTGATTTCAAAAGATGAAGAAATTTTAGTGTTTTGAGAAAAAAATAAAAGGACGAAGTGAGTAAATGGGTGAGATTTATTGACAAGACAAGAGAAGCGACGTGTCACTTCCCAAAGTGAGATGACATTTGGAATTAAAAGTGATACGAAGACGTATGGAGGAGGTGAGAAAATAAAATATGACCTAGCACACAAGCATAATTAATAATTTCTTAGTATGACCATAGATGCATACCTATTTTAGAGACCAGGTCTTCTTTTCTATTTCGCCTTGTTGCACTTTCGACTTTAAATGTTGTGTCCAATCCCTAACTAAGTATAAGTCCTTCACGAGTGCATACCAGTAGGAAATGTGAGTTTGAGTTAAACTTGTACAATTGTTATCCACCCATATACCTGCTCTCTTTATCAAGGCCATAGAGTGGAGGGTTAGAGTTGCTTGATCAGCCCAAACCTTGCAAAATTTCATACAAATCAGCCAATTTTTAACATTGTCCCTTAGAAGGTGATTCCTAATATCAATGATCTTGGTCTTTTTGTGTTGGATAGGATTCTTTGCTATATTACACTTGAAAACATGATTTGGAAACTCATGGCTTTCAAAACCTGGAGGACATACACTTCTTCTTTTAGATTCCCATTTAGGAAGACACTTTTGATATCCATTTGGAATAATTTGAATTCTACGAATGAGGAAAAAGCAATAAGAATTCAAATAGCCTCCATTCTAGAAACAGGAGCAATGGTTTCATCATAGTCTATGCCTTTTTTTTTTATTATATCCCTGGACAACCAGTCTAGCTTTATTTCTGGTTGTGTTCCTATGTTCGTCCAATTTGTTCTTAAAGACCCACTTGATCCCTATAATAGTTATGTTAGAGAGATTGGGAACCAAGTGCCATATATTGTTCCTTTTAATTGAAGAAGCTCTCCTTGCATAGCCAAGATCCAACCAGTATCTTTTAAAGCTTTATTGATATTTTTGGGCTCAATTTAGGACAAAAAGGCAGAGAATGCGTACATTTTTTTTTTGGATTTGGAGCAAGTCTACATTCCAGATTCGAGAGTATACATAGGATTTCCTAAAGAATGTAATCCTCTATGCTTCTAATTTAAAACTTGTACATCAATTTGAGGTTGACTAGGACCCGGTTCCCTTGACACTTCGTCTTCAGAATTCGGAACAAAAGTAGTTGATACACCATCATTCTCATGAGAATTAATTTTTGGATGACTTTGAATAGAACATGGCTTCTTCACTTCAGCTAGAAAATCATCTTTATCATCCTAGTCATGCTTAAGTTCTTTTGAATGATTGACTAATGCATCAACAACATCCCTATGGATCTGCAAAAAATCTTCCATTTTAGCTTCATTTGAGTTTCTTTGACTCCCAATTTCATTCATTTCACCAAGGTTTGCATTATTAAATTTTGATCCATGATTAGACCAAATTTTTACTATCTTGTTTCCAAGCTTGACTTGAATTTGCTCGGCAAAGATAGTAAACACTAGAAAAGTCTCATCTTTGATCTTTAGAAACAAGGTCCTGGTGAACCTTGAGAAGTCATCCATGATCACAAAACTATACTTCTTTCCACCTCGACTGGGAGTTCTCATGGGTCCATAAAAATCCATATAAAGAAGATCAAGTGGTATAGAGGTACTGACTTCTTTCTTTGGCTTGAAAGAAGCACGAACTTGCTTCCCCTTGATACATGCACCACAAGCTCTACAGTCTAAAAACTTTGACTTGGACAGACCACAGAACAGGTCTTTTAATATTAACTTATTCAGTAAAGAGGCACTGACATGCCCCAATCTTTTGTTCCACAGCTCTGCATCAGTACTCATAGCACTTAAAACACTTTGAATCTTCACCATAGATTAAATCAAGATTAACAACATACATATTATATATCTCTTGGCAATCAAAAAGACTTCGCTGGTCTCAATATTCATGACAGTGCATGAAGCTAAGATAAATCTCACTTCATTTCCTTTGTACCAAATCTGAGAAACACTTAGAAAGCTATACTTTAATCCATTCACATAATAGACATTTTCAATATCATGAGCTAGGAACTTTCCAATTTGACCAACACCAAGAATGTAAACTTTCTTTCCATCTCTAAGAGATACACTGCCTCCTTAAAATGCTTTGAGTGAGAGAAAATCTTCCATTCTTTCAGTCATATACTTTGAGAAGCCACTATTCACGAACCATTTTTGAGATTTTTGGCTCTCCTCTTTCAGTCCTTCCTGCAAACATAATCATTTACTGGATTTAGGAACCCTAATTGGTTTGGGTCCCTTATAATTTGTAAAGGGATGAATAAGATTCCTTCTTGCCCATGTAGGCAAAGTGAGTTTTTTCTCTTTGGGACTAGGTCCCTTGGAGCTTTTGGTAGTTTGAGCAACAATCAAATTTCCCTTTTTAGATTTGAGAAGAGCTTGACAGTTTTTCTTGTATTGAACATTCTTCCCACAATATGTGTACAACCAATTATTTGAAATAGATACATTCTTTCTATAAGGATTATAAAGAGTCTTGTTTTTTTGAGATCCAGGACCTTCTCTAAATTTGGATTTCATGTTGGTTAACTTAGTCAGAATTTCTGACGAAACAGTTCAACGAAGAGATTTTTTAAGCTCATTCTTAGTTCTATTCAAATTCTTCTCTAGTTACTTGTCACATTCAAGTGAAGCTATGATGTCTAGGTTAATTTTCCTGAGCTTTTCCTCAAGATCAATGTGAGCCTCACTGTCCTCCACCGTACCAGAACCTCTTGAGTTTTCCATTCAGCATTTTATTTTCATTCTTAACCTTAGTAACTTCTTCTTCAAGCTTAGAAATTCTTGAGGATAAAAAAACTCTCCCTGTTTCTAATTCTTTTAGATCATTAGCTAATCACTCCCTATCAATTACATGATTGTGATAATCATCAATTAAAATATTAGCTAAAGACCTTAACTCCTTCTTATATTATTTCTTAGGTTTTTTTAAACGTCTAGAAAGGTTACCTCATCTTCTTCGTAATCGAATTTGGACATAAGAGAGAATAGTTAATCAAATTTTGAGGGCTGATCTTCAACAACCAACATAGATGAATCTAACTCCTCATTACCTTCTTCAGATCCACTCAAAGTATCTCTCCAAGCGGCCAAGGCCTGCTTGACTATTTTGTCTGCTCCTTCTCTTCTCCTATGCTTGTCAGAGACCTGGTTCCTCCTTTGGGTCTTCTCAGGATTATTCTTGGAAAAAAATCCTTTTAATTCTTTTTGTGAAGAGGACACTCCTTGATATAGTGACCAGTTTTTCCACACTTATGACAACAGTCGTTTCTTCTGACATTTTTGCTAGAATTACCTCTGCTTGAGAAGCCTCCACTTCTTATCATCTTTTGAAATCTTCTGGTGAGATATGCCATGTCATGTTCATCACCACTTGAGTCACTTTTATTGGCCTTGAATACCATACTCTTTTCCTTCTTTGACTTTCTTCTCCCCAAATCTTTTTGTCTCTTAAGCTCATACGTTTTCAGATTCCTAATAAGTTTGTCCAAAGTTTATTTTTGGAGATCTTTGGCTTCACAGATTTCATTAACCTTGCTCTCCCAGGATGGAGGTAAGATGCTCAGAACTTTTCTGACCAGCTTGTGCATTGGAATGCTTTCTCCCAAACACTTAAGCTCATTTACAATGAGAGTGAAACTAGTGTATATATCTTGAATAGATTCACCCTCTTCCATCTTGAAAAGCTCATACTGGGTGGTAAGCATATCAATTTTTGATTTCTTGGCTTGACTGGTTCCTTCATGAGCCGTTTGTAAGGCCTCCCATATATCCTTTGCATTTTCACAAGTAGAGACCCGATTGTACTCATAAGGTCCTATGCCGTAAGCAAAAATATTCTTAGCCTTGAAGTTCTTTTTAATTTTTCTTTTGTTAGCATCAGTGTATTCTTTTTGAGTTTTAGGAGCAGATCTGGTAACTTCACCTTCCTTAACCACCTTTATGGAAACAAAGAGACCATCACATATGGCATCCCATAGTTCACTATCTTCAGTAATTATGAAATCATATATTCTAGTCTTTCACCATCCATAATACTGGCCATTGAATCTTGGTGGTCTGGTTGTTGATTGTCCTTTCTTGAGATTTGGTGGAGTTGCCATCGAGAACAGGATCATTCCTAAGTGTTAACCTTTTAGAAAAAACTGTTCTGATACTAATTGAAGAGTTACGATAGTCCACCACAACACAGGAGACCTGATATAGTACCAGGTTCTAGCAATCCCAAGAACAGATAGTAATTTGAACGAAAAGTAAAGTGCAGTAAATTAGAAGACATTAGGCTTTTACGTGGAAACTTCCTTGCTCAAGGGAGTAAAACCACGACCTACCCCAGTAGGATTTCACCAATATTTCACTAAACTTTGAGCAACCTTCGATTACAACCTAGGAATTAACCTCCTAATTCCTAAAACCTTGCAATAACTCTATTGCAATACAAACTCACAATAACTCTAATGTGAGAACTCTATTAGCTACCGCTAGCTAACATTCAGATTTGAAAAAACAAACAAAAAGAAAATACCTACCCAAGCCTTAGAGTGAGGAGTAGGTTTGCTAATTTAAGAATAATACAAGGACTTAAATGATCTAGAAGCTAATACTTTTTCACTGTAAGCAAAATAAATTCTAGATTACTGGAGCTTTGTCTTCAAGATGAGAGCCATGGGATTTTTACTGAAGAACACCAATTTCCCTTTTGACCAAGTTGCAAAAATCATCTTTCTTTGTTAGAGACACGAAATATATATGATGGTAAAGAGGAGAGAAAAATTCTCATTGGTCAGTCAGGAAGGACCACTATTGTGACCATAATACTACACTGATGTGTCAGAGTAGTACTAGGACAGTTGGCACAAGGGACAAAAAACTTATATGGAAAAAGCAAATAGCACCAGTTTACTGATCAGGTCACTCCTTTAGGTTTGTCAATCATCAAAATACTAAAAGATAGAAGGCACTAGAACACAACAACTGTGATTCAAGAAACACCATTATTTCCTCTTGATGGCCCCATTCATGACAATCAGATTTGCACAAAGGAAGATGAATCCATAGGATTTTCTTCTAGAATTTTCTTTAGCTTTGATTTTATGTTTCTTTGTTTTCTTTTCCTGATTTTTGTTTTGTGTAATTCCACAGTTGATATTTCCTACATAAATGGATCAAAAACGCATATTTTAATCAACTGAAAATTAAATTTATTGAGCCATATAAACTCTTCGAGGTGATTCATACGGTTTGGGTTGAGACTTTCATAATGGAGGTCTCAAGTTCAAAAATCTATGTCTGTGATAGCAGGAGGTTGGCCTTCTTAGTCGAGCTCATCACACAGAACTTACCTAGTACGTTGTATCTCTTATGTTTGGTTTGTGAGCTATTACACAGGAGGGATTAAAATTTACCCTGATCAAGTAAAAAACAACTTAGGAATGACAAGGATGAGTAATAAATTAGCCCGTTTTAGTAACCTTGCTATAATCACCGAACCAAGTAGGAATAATGTACTATCTACCTCATTTGTAATTACGAAGTTCTATATATAAATATTAACCTCTTAACCAATAAAAAAGTTTTTATTTCAATATTTCAAGTTACACCTACTTTTACCTTTTTAACTAGATTGTCCTTATAATCAGACTAAAAAATGTACTACTATACGTATCACAAAATTACAATTCATATTTATAAAAGTTCATTATTTTCTTATATTGTCATGATGAACTTTGTCTAGTATTTTAGAACTTTGAATTAAACTACTTGAATTTTTATATCTATCAATAGTTTTTTTAAAAACTAAAACCAATGTATAGTATTGCAACAAATGACAACATTTTACTTGTAAATATGGTTGACATAAATCCTATGGTTTCAGGTTTCGTCTAAAACTTACAGATGCTAATTTGTTTTTCTCAACTGATGATTAAAAATTCCTTATCGATTTTTAATTGAATTTGAGATCTAAAATAAACCATATGATTTAAATGAATATTCTTTTATTTCTTAGAATTTTAGTTCTACATAAAAATTCTATGTTAGCAAATTTTAAACATAGTCTATAGTAGTCATTTTAGGAGGATTTTGTAGAAAACATAGTTATTTTATATTCAGGAGCTTTACAATTAATAGTTAGATTTTTCTTTTGAAAAACTAGCTAACTCAGTTTACTTGGAAAAACACTGATTCTAGATTTTTGTTCTGTACCTGAGGGATGATTTCACTTGAAATTAAAAACCGACCTTTTAAATAAAGTTTTTTTTTTTTTTTTGGAAAAGATTTGCTACTCCTCAAAAGTATTTATTTTCTCCCAAAAATTTGGCCAAAAAAAATTTGGCCAAAAAATATAAGTTTGACCAAATAAACTATTAATCAATCCAAACGGTCAAAAGATTTGGCCATCGTAAAAACGCTTGTAAAAGTAGAAACGTTTAATTTTGATTGGATAAGCTTTTTCCTATGGGTCCCATTCCTCTTTTTTCAGAAATTAAAAATGGCAGAGAATCCAAAGAATATAGATTTGGAGAATACAACTTCTAAAAATATAACCACAATGGAAGCAGCGATGTGGATAGCTGGTATGGCAGAGTCGAGTGTGATTGAGAAGTTGTGAGAGGCTACTGCTGTGCGCAGGGTATGCATTACATTTGAATGCCCCAACGAATTCTTTTTTACCTGTGGGACTTTGATTCTTAGCTTTGGAGCGTTGATTCTCTCTTCTCGAAAAACTTCTGGCTTGGGCTAAACCTGAAAACACAATTGGCTTAAATCGGTTGAGAAGAGAAGAAAAGGTCGTTTCAGGAATTTCGATATGAGAAAATACGCAGAAGAAATATTTTGTGTGCTTTCAATACTGTTATCATCTCTTTATATAAAGGTTGGGGTTGGGGTTGTGGGGGGGGGGGGAGGGGGGAACCGAATTCCATTTCGATTGATATTCCACATCTCTGACAGATTGAATTCACAATCAACTTCACAATTAGCCTAGCAAATTCTAGAAGACTCAACTCGGATAGAATTTTAAAGTAACCTAGTGGGCTGGGCTTCTCAATTTTGGAGAATCGGCCCAAAATAATTTTTAGGCATGTAGCTAAGCCCATTAGTGTTGAAAAGTTTTTGTATCCATAAAAGTAAGGAAAAATAACATAAACATACACCTTAACTTATCATATTTACACAAATCTCCACCCTTACAAAGTAATTACAAAAATTCCAACTAATTATGTATTTTTGTTGGATGTATCGGGAGCTAATTATGCATCTCGACTGACCCAAAATCGAAAAAAATGTATCAGGAGCTAATTATGTATCTTTATAAATAAAAAAAATGTATCTTCGTTGGATGTATTATGTATCTCGAGAGAACCAAAATCGAAAAAATGTATCGAGAGCTAATTATGTATCTTTACAAGGAAAATATGTATCTTCGTTGGATGTATCAGGAGCTAATTATGTATCTTGATAGACCAAAAATTGAGATTTTCAGTAATTATGCAAAATATCAAGATTTTCTGTAATAAAGCTCCAAACTGTCGGGATTTATATTGTTTACCCTAAAAGTAATTCCCTCTGTGCAAAAAGTTATATTTCATGTATAAATAAGATTGTAAAATTTTTATGGGGTGTCCTATTTTGGTCTCTCCATTTAAGTATTCCGCTTTATATTTTATTTTTTTTAATATGAATACCTAGAAAGATATATATGACTGGAATTTTAGTCAATTTTAACATGTGTTTCGGACATATTTGAAAAAATTAAAAGGGTCTTAAATGGGTTTGTTATTTGTTGTTGTTTTGATAGATTGATGATTGGAGTTTGTTCTTTATGATATATGAAACTTATATTTCAAATTTGAGCTTATTTATAGTAGATTTGAGTGTTGAAATTGTGGGAATACACCGGGTATGTTGTTGTTGAGTGTTGAAATTTTAAAAATAGTTTTTTTAAAGTTTCAAACGTATATGTTTGAAACTTCAGCCCATTTTCATATATATATCATTCATATATGACTGAGGAATAAATATAGGGCAAACAACAAAGAAACCAGAGGTTTGACCTCTAATTACAAGGGACTACCTAAGTTTCAATAATCTATCTATCTATCTATCTATATATATATATATATATATATATATATATATATATATATTATAAAGCAGAGCACGAAGCACCACAATTAGCCAAGTGGCAGCAGAAAATATATCCAAGTGTACATATTTAGGACAAGGCTAATAATATTATTATAAAAGTTTTAAATAAAAAGACTAAAATATTTGAATTTGAAAATATTAGACTTTTAGAAGAAAAAAAAATCATTAGCTTAAAACTAGGAATTCATAGTTGAAAAGTCCTAAATAAACTTTAACTATTTCATTGTAATAATAATAATAATTAATAAATAATGGTAGGAATACGTACGTAGTGGTAATAGTAGAAATACTTATTCATTCTCGGGTCTATTGGAAATAAAATTATTAAAAAAGTATAAAAAGTATAAGACAAATTGAATCAATCACTAAAGATTTCTTCATCAGTCAAACTTCACTTAATATTTGGATATGGCTGCAATTTTCTCCTATCCTTTATTTGTATATATTGACTTATATTTTAAATTTTGAATTCAAGATAATTAAGTTGATTTATTTATCCATTTATATTTTGGTATAAAAAATTGAAAAAAAACTTACGTTTGACTCAATACAGTTTTACATATATTTCGGGTGAAATGGTTTAAAAGATTTGCTCACTTTTTATTTCTTAAAAGAGAAACATAAAAGGAAAGAATAAAATTAAAAAGAGACCAAAATAGTAATAATAATATACTAAAAAAGACCATGCATATCTCAAACGAACTCTGCAATTTATGAAAAAAAGTTAAACTTTGAAATATTGATCAATTTGATTTGAATTTATCCTACTAATTAAAATTTTTAAATAGATTAAAACCTATCATGAATGAAACATGTAACTAAATGTGGTAACTGTAAATCTATAATTCAAGGCAAGTAGGACTCTCTTTCTTAATCTTGGGGAGTTATCAGATGATTAAAAAAAAATTAAGTTGAATTAGTTAAATATGGTAACTGTCTAGCCACAATTCGAGCACACTGGACTCTTTTTTTTTTTTTTTTTTTGGGACCAATTTTTTTTTTTTTTATATATATATATTTGAATCGAAAACTAACAAAATTTTTGAAATGAAAAATAACTTACATTATCTCTTAATTTTCAAAAGATAATCTTATCTTGAAATCTACATTATTATTTTTATTAATCTAAATCTGAATGCTAATAAATGATGTTTTCGAGTTTGAACGTGATCGTGATATCTCATTATAATTTTAATAAATTATTAACATAACAGATAACATGATTTTGACCTTTGAATTGATCTTATCCAACTTAACCAATTCAAAGAGAAAGTTATTTGAATTAATCTTTTGTATGTGTATTTAATTTTGTAATAGTAGTATATTATATTTGAATAAATAATAATAATAATAATAATAATAATAATTAAAAAAATAGTAATAGTAATAGTAGTGGCAGTAGTAATACCTTATATTTGAATTACAATTAAATATTAAATAAAAGATAAAAAAATTAATAATAATAATTTGAAAAAAAAGTAGTGGGTACGTATTAAGAATAGTAGATAGTAATAAAAAGAGTTTTAGTTGGATTCTTTTAAATCTTATACCAGGTAAATAATTATTATTGAATCCTTATTTTTGTCAAAAATATTTATAATAATAAGAAATATTATTATTATTATTATTATTATTACTTTATTATTATTATTGTTGTTGTTGTTGTTGTTGTTATTATTATAATGATTATTATCTCATTGGTTTCAAATATTTATCTCAATTCAAATATATAAATTATTAGGTAAATATACATCATCTTTGAAATAAGTAAGGATAAGAAAGAATAACAAATTAATATTTAAAATTTGAATTTAAATAAAATTTGAAATGGAATGGGTTCTAGCTTCTTAGCATCTTTTATATATACTCCTATATAATTAGCTTAATTGGTGAATTTGTTTACTTCATTCTTTGTATTCTTCATTTTATAATTTTTTTTTGATTCAACATTTTTCTTTTTTATATGGAGGAACGGTATGATTTTTTCATCTTCATCTTCCTCTGTTAACGTAAATAAACGAAGAGGAACAAGTCCACAACCATTGATGTTATCTCTATCTACGTCTGACGGCTCTTCGCCTCTCACTAGAAATGGTAACACCTCCCAAAAAGATAAGGAGAAAAAGGAATCGATAGTGATTGAAACGACGACTTCAATAAGTAAAAGATTGGTAAAATGGTTTCAAATTAATAATGCTTCTATTCTTTAATTTATGAAAAAAGTATTCTTGAGAGTTTATTCTTTTTTTTTAGTGGTAATTTTGTTGCTATTTTTGACTTGCAGAAGAGATAAAGAAGACTATAGAGAAGAGAATAATAGATAACTACGGAAGTAGGAGTTTTGTTGGAATAGTTGACAAGCTTAAGTTTTTCAAAATATGTGTTTGATATTATTGTTCTTCTTTTTAATGTTGTCGTATTTCATAGTTTTCTGTATGTAATTCAATTGTATGCAGTTCATAATTATGTGATTTCTGTATTTAATATCAAATTCACATATTTACTTTTTTTAGGAGAATAATAAAATAGATTTATAGACATTTAGATATTTTAAATTGGGGTGGGGGTGGGGGTGTGGGGGGGATATTAATTAACAATCTACTTAATATCTTTAAATTGTGAATAATATAATAAAGAAAAATATGAAGCATAATTTTTTTTTACAATTACATGATTATTTTTTCATATAGATTTGATTAGAGGTGGGGGGATTGGGGTGGGGGTGGAGGTAGGGGAGGATGTAGCATTTTTTAAATTTCTTTTTAAAGAAAATTGAGGGTGGGGGAGGGGGGATGTGGAGATGGAGGTGGAGGTGGGTTAAGGGTGGGGGGAGGGTAGAATTATTTTTCTTTTCACATTTCATTGAGCAATAACATGATAGTTGAATATTTTTAAGGTAATATGATTTAACATGATCGAAAGAGAGATTCCAATATGAAATGATTAGAAATAATATTTTAATATCATCTGCGCATCGCGCGGGTACGTATACTAGTTACAAGATTGCTTTGAGTCGCGTGTATCTTTACCTAAGATACACACGTGTATCTAAGATACACGCTTCTATAAAATAGGTCAAGTCTTGTGTATCTGAGTGGTATGTATCTGAGATACACAAGCCTAAGATACACATGTGTTTTTCCAAGATTTTGGTGTTTTGTAATTAATTTAAAGTTATGAGGGATTTTGTAAATAGTCCACATATGTTTGACTATTTATGTTATTTTATATATATATATATATATATATATATATATATATGAAAATAACCAAACATAAATGACTGAACTTTTGATCAATTCTACATGCAATTCAGTCAAAAATGTTGAAAATTTTGCCTTGTTAAGCCATACTCATCAGGTGGAAATGTTTGGTGTTTGGCCTTCACCAGGCCATACTTTCAAACGCGAATGCCTGAAGTTTCCAAGCTTCCGTCGCTATTGTCTAAATTTTTTTCCTGAAGAGGGTAAACTTGTAAAAAAATTTATGAAGCGGACAGTAATTAAATGGTGAACCATAAAATGGGTATTTGTGCACTTTCCCCAATAAGATTGTTGTATATTCGAATCAAAAAGAAAAGGATAGTCCGATGCACTAAAACTTTCACTATGCGAGAGGTCCGGAGAAGGCCTAGACTACAAGAATCTATTATACCCAATCTTACCTTGCACAATCAAAATTTAAAAGTTTATTATTTATTTATAAGTATAAATTATGTATTGATAAATTATATATATTCCTTGGATATATATAATTTTCTATTGATGATTTTAAACGCCTTTATTATTCCTTGGATAACCGGTGTAATGAGTTCGGCCCTTCGTGCTATTGGATAAAGTGCATGAATAGCTAATATTAGGAATTATTTGACAGGATGTATAAGAATAGTATTGAATAAGGTGTAATTGTAATTGTATGAAGTGCTTGAATAGACACTATTTAGTGTCATCTTCAACTTACCAGTGACCTTAGATATGAAAATATGGAGGTCACAGAACAGAGTAGAAGATTGGTAGATAGTTGAGTGTTGTTTCACTTTTCTGCGAGATAGACTTGTTGGTAGCTTAGTGAACCCCATACATAGTTGTTTCTCCTTTCATACCATAGTGGTAACATTATTGTTGTAGCTTCCTTTTGTAACACCCCGTATCTACGAAACCCTATACGACGACGTTGAACAATGATTACCCAAGTGTCGAGAGTGTAAAGTATGTATTGTGGAATATTAGTGAGGAGATAATTGATATTGGGCCTAGTACATGGGATTAGAACTTTGTAGGAAGTGTAATACCCCGTATGTTGTCGAACCTAGAATCAAACACAAGAAAACAAATCCCATGGTCAGTTATGATTTCGCCTACAACTCCTCTGTAAAGGAAAACCACTATCAGTGAGCACATATGATTCCACTTACAACCTTGGCTCTATTGCACGATCTAGAATGAAGAAAAGAAAGAACTCCTAAATGTCCCGTAGCCTCCTACTTATAAATGTGGCGCACAACATATCGATAAGTAAGACTCTACTCAGACATGGCTTTGTAGACACCCTTAGAACGAACTGTTCTGATACCACTTTTGTCACGCCCCGACTTCCTACGAGGCGTGATTGGCACCCGAAGCCGACAAGGCCCGAGAGAACCAATCTTTGCTTCTAATCATTCATATGCATGTTATAGGAACACTACTATCACATAGAAACATGAGAGGCAAACATCGAAAAGCATAGAACATGTGACGTATATACATATGAGAAACTGGGCCGTTGAGGCCATCAAGTCAAGACTTCATCTGTTACCATATACACCCACACCCACATACGTCTACAAAAGCCTCTAACAGATGCATTGACCAAAACCAACTGAAAGTCGGGATAAGTCCCCGCTTTATACATAAGGTACAATATCAAAACATGTCAACCACTGCGACTCGGAGAAACCCCGAACTAACTGGAGCTCACCAATGATCTATGCTACTGTCAATCTACGGTGGAGGTCTACTAGTGCCTGCACCTGCAACATGTAATATAAATTCCCCGAGAGGGGTCAGTACGAAAGAAGTACTGAGTATGCAAGGCTCAGATGAAACTGTACCATTCATGAATAGTTCAATGAACTCAAAACATATGAATAATCACTGTGATTAAGTCACCACTTTGCATTTTGGAAACCATGTGTATTACTTTGATAGCTTTCTTTTCTTTCATTGCTTCTTTACTTCAATGTCATTACATATATCACAATGTACCCGGGCCCCTACTGATCAGTGGCTCTTTACATGACATATCGTCATGTTGGGATCGGGTCGAGCTAGGCTTATGCCCCCCAGACCTGCCACCCATAAATCAATGCATCGGGATCGGGTCGAGCTAGGCTTATGCCCCTCAGACCTGCCACCCATAAATCAATGCCTCGGGATCGAGTCGAGCTAGGCTTATGCCCCTCAGACCTGCCACCCATAAATCAATGCCTCAGGATCGAGTCGAGCTAGGCTTATGCCCCTCATACCTGCCACCCATAAATCAATCATTAACCACGTGTGCATTACTTTGTCTTTACTTTGAGATTGATATCTTTACGTGTGAGAGATCGGATACTTGCTTATGAGAGGTTGATACATTTGCTTGTGATAGATTGGTACATTCACTTGTGAGCGATTGATACTTTGGCTTATGGAAGAGCAATACAATGATAGTCACAACTTTATTTGAAGCTTTGGATTAATAAGCAATGAATGAGAAACATGCAACTAAACATTATGGGAACATAGCCTCCATGAAAACATAACATTGTTGGAACCATTAGACAATGATCCATGAACAGGATACATGAGTATAACCACCAGTGAAACCTTGGGACATAGCCTCATCGGACTTTTAGAACCAGTTGTCTCGTACACTGCGAAGGCTGATTTCATATAAGTAATAATTAACTGGCTTACAGAGTCAGCATATTTCCTACCAGTTAGGACCACCGATACAGCTGAACATTAGACAAAGTTGTATGTGACAGAGATAGTACGATTACATGGTATTCCATTCACTATTATATCCTACAAGAGAGCTCACTTTATTGCACAGTGTGGTAAGTCTTTTCAGTAAAGCATGGGTACACAGATGAATGTAAATACGGCTTGTCATCCTCAAATGGATGGACAAACAGAACATATTATATGAACATTTGAAGATATGCCACGAGCTGGTACATTGAACTTTAAAGGTAGTTAGGGTAAACGTCTGTCGTCTAGAGAAATTGCTTACAATAAAAGTATCAAAAGGCACCTTACGAAGCTTTTATATGAAAAAAATAATAGATCATCATTTGCTTTGCTCGAGTCAGATTGTGGTCATCAAGCTATCAAGAAGGTGAATGTAATATAACAACAACTACAAATGGCCCAAAGTTGATATAAATCATATGTTGATATTCGAAGAAGGGAATGACAATATTCCATAGGTGATTGGGTATGTTTTACATTGTCACTAATGAAGAAAGATAATGAGAATTTGGAAATATAGGGACATTGTCCAAAGATTGGCTAGCTTCTGTAAGGGTACTATGTAGAATAAATCACAATGAAGGAACTTTAATGTACTTGGATTTGATATAAAAAAAAAAAAAAAGCTGAAAGTGTGGAATTGGGGTAATGAAAAAGTGGTATCCATAAGCATTATGTGTATATGTAGATATGTGATAAGATAAAGATGCATGGGATGTACATGAGACGACGTTATTAACATTCGAGGACGAATGTTCCTAAGGGGGGAAGAATGTAACACCCCGTATCTACAAAACCCTATACGACGAAGTTGAACAATGATTACCCAAGTGTCGAGAGTGTAAAGTATGTATTGTGGAATATTAGTGAGGAGATAATTGATATTGGGCCTAGTACATGGGATTAGAACTTTGTAGGAAGTGTAATACCCCGTATGTTGTCGAACCTAGATGACTACGTGTACATTTGTGGAGATATGAAAACATGAGAGAAAGTATGAATTATGTATTAATTTGTGGACATCAAGAAGTCTTGCATCATTGGGCCTTAAATAAAGCCCAAAAATAGCAAGAAGACATGGCCCAACCCAAGATTTTTGACCCATTCTTCCATTTTTGACCCATTTGACCCATTCAACATAATAATTAATGGATAAGAAAGACTTGGGGGCCTATATAAGAGAGAAAAATCAGATTTTCTCTCATTTGGACACCCATGCCATTTCTAGAATTTTCTCAACCATTTCCTTATGCAATACAAACCCTAACTCTTCATCTTTTGGACCAAAGCATCATCTTGCAAGACTTGGTAAGTATATACTATCATGTTTTAATATATATTATGCATGTAATATAGCTTATATCATGTTGGTTATGTTGGTGAAGTGGGAGAAGTTCCCTATGTGCAAAACAATGTGTGTGTGTTAAATCGGAGGATGATTTTGTCTTGAAAACTTGAACATGGGCTTGTGATCTTGAAAGAAATAAACTTGATGGATTCAATATTGATATATGAGATGTGAGTATAGTCTTGACTTGTTTTATACTTGTGTTTAGTGTTGGAATTTCTATGGAAAAATTGGTTATGGTTTTGGTAGTATATTGGCCGTAAAGTGTCGTTTTGGTGTTGTGATGTGTGTTGTGAGACCATGGCTGCTTGTTGGCATATAACATGATCAAAAATATATTAAAATAAGTTTGGTTATGATCATGGACCATTCATTGCATTAAAATACCCCAAAAATGACGTTTCAGACCAAAACGGGCATCCCCCCCCCGCAGACGGAGGCACCTGCGGGGGCAGATGCCAATGCAGATGCCACTGGAGGGAATCTGCGCGCGCACCTCAGCCACCTGCGTGCGCAGGTGGCAGAACAGGTCAGCCCCCAGGTTCGGTTTGTATGATTTTGTCTCCCGTTGGTTCCCCGAAGCCCCCGTACCCTTCATGGACGTAATTATCAACTTGTGATGTCATTTGAATGACATTAAAGTGTAGTATGAAGGCATTTTGGACTGTATTAGATGTGTATGGTTGTTCATATGTTGTTGTGAGGCAAATGGATAAGCGTAAATGTGACGGAATGGAAATGAGAAGGCATAAAGGGTAAGTGTAAGGCGAAATGATATTCTCTATGTGATTCATGGTCATATTGTGACACTTATACATTTGTAAGGTAGTTGGTTGCTAACATAAGCTTCGTTATATACTTGTGATGTAGAGTGAGGCGTAAGGAAAGAGCTGGACTAGTGTATTTTCATATAAGCTTGTGTATGCATAGTGAGACGCAAAGGTATGTAAGGGTACTCTTCTATATCCTTCTGTAGTATATAGTGTTCACATGGTCATAATACTCATTCGATTCCGAAATACTCTAAGGTACTCCGTATTCGAGCGTTGGCTAGAGATACTCATAGGGTCCTTAGTCATTGGTCAATGGTGAATCATATGACTCATGTTCATTGGTTGACTTATGTTCATTAATTGATTCATGTCTATTGGTTGACTCACGTTCATTGGCTAATATGTCAAGAGTTCCAAATGTTCTAAGGTATCGCATTCCTAGTTGGTGAGCAGTTGACATTCACATGTGTCTTATCCATTGTTCATGAAGGTTCAAAAAGTGTTCTATTCCAAAGGGGTTCTATAGTACTCCAACTAAGGTGGATATATTGTGCTGCATATGTGTGTTACTCCTAGATGAATTATGACCCACTTAATGCTTATTTATGATGGGGAGTTCTTAAGTTGTCATATGTGGTAAATCCTAAGAGAGCTAAGTTGAATAGCATTATTCCAAGTATGACATGAGTCTAAGTTCCAATAGAGTTATATATAGGTCTCATATTCATTAGTGAGGTTCTAAAAGTCCGATGAGGCTATGTCCCAAGGTTTCACTGGTGGTTATACTCATGTATCCTGTTCATGGATCATTGTCCAATGGTTCCAACAGTGTTATGTTTTCATGGAGGCTATGTTCCCATAATGTTTAGTTGCATGTTTCTCATTCATTGCTTATTAATCCAAAGCTTCAAATAAAGTTGTGACTATCATTGTATTGCTTTTCCATAAGCCAAAGTATCAATCGCTTACAAGTGAATGTACCAATCTATCACAAGCAAATGTATCAACCTCTCATAAGCAAGTATCCGATCTCTCACAAGTAAAGGTATCAATCTCAAAGTAAAGACAAAGTAATGCACACGTGGTTAATGATTGATTTATGGGTGGCAGGTCTGAGGGGCATAAGCCTAGCTCGACTCGATCCCGAGGCATTGATTTATGGGTGGCAGGTTTGAGGGGCATAAGCCTAGCTCGACTCGATCCCGATGCATTGATTTATGGGTGGCAGGTCTGAGGGGCATAAGCCTAGCTTGATCCGATCCCGATGCATTGATTTATGGGTGGCAGGTCTGGGGGGCATAAGCCTAGCTCGACCCGATCCCAACATGACGATATGTCATGTAAAGACCCACTGATTAGTAGGGTCCCGGGTACATTGTGATATATGTAATGACATTGAAGTAAAGAAGCAATGAAAGTAAAGAAAGCTATCAAAGTAATACACATGGTTTCCAAAATGCAAAGTGGTGACTTAATCACAGTGATTATTCATATGTTTTGAGTTCATTGAACTATTCATGAATGGTACAGTTTCATCTGAGCCTTGCATACTCAGTACTTCTTTCGTACTGACCCCTCTCGGGGAATTTACATTACATGTTGCAGGTGCAGGCACTAGCAGAACTCCACCGTAGATTGACAGTAGCACAGATCATTGGTGAGCTCCAGTTAGTTCGGGGTTTCTCCGAGTCGCAGTGGTTGACATGTTTTGATATTGTACCTTGTGTATAAAGCGGGGACTTATCCCGACTTTCAGTTGGTTTTGGTCAATACATCTGTTAGAGGCTTTTGTAGACGTATGTGGGTGTGGGTGTATATGGTAACAGATGAAGTCTTGACTTGATGGCCTCAACGGCCCAGTTTCTCATATGTATATACGTCACATGTTCTATGCTTTTCGATGTTTGCCTCTCATGTTTCTATGTGATAGTAGTGTTCCTATAACATGCATATGAATAATTAGAAGCAAAGATTGGTTCTCTCGGGCCTTGTCGGCTTCGGGTGCCAATCACGCCTCGTAGGGAGTCGGGGCGTGACACCTTTCCTATAATTTATGTTACTACCCATTGTGAAGGAAATAATGAAGCAAGAATAATAAATTATGTACCTTATCAAGCAACAGAGATCACTGAACTCACCACTGAGAAATTTATCTCAAGTCGAACTTCGAATCACTAGGAAACTAAGTTTAATCCACAAACTAAATGTTCTTTTTGAGGGTGTTAATGTGGAAGAAGAAGAGATGAGAATATTTTTCTTTTTCTATTTTCACGTATATTTTTCTAAGGAAAGAGAAGTTCTATTTGAATAGATGTCATTGCAGTTATTCAGTTTTCATAAAACTGTTCCCACCAAAAAATAGTTGTAATTTCATCTGATCCTCAATTTAAAACATATCGGGTAGGGTTGAGTCACATGGGTGATCCAAGATCCAAAAAATTAACATCTCCCACCCTGAACATGGTGGACTAAGACCCAAGCCTATTCCACATCAACAAGACACCCAATTCATATGACAAATATTTCGTGTGACCTGCGAGAATCAAAAGCTTTACCTATAAGGTTTTACAATCTCCACATAAGAATTCAATCATATGCGGAAAAGATCCACTATTAATAAGAGGATACTATTACTCACAATATCCCTGACATCATTCACTATTTCAGGAGTTACTTATGTGATCCCTCATCCTCTAAAGAGGTGAACTCGAGTTCATGTTAACTTTATATTCATAATTACACTAAACACATATATTATTAGTGTCATACCGAGCTTGGGTACATAAATTAAATTATTCATTATAATCGTCTTCCTTTTGTACTCTAATCTATTTGTTCCAAATCAACTGCTTTCCCATACATGCACTGCATTGCAAAATTACTCATGGCTATTAGTAACATGTTAACGAAGCAGCACCGATTGAAACTTCAAGAAATAGTCAAAGGTCAAAAGGTATTTCAATGAAAAGTTAATATAACTTTTAGGGTCTCACACAATGAAAAAGTAAGGGAACGGGAACCATTCTTCCATTAACCCATTGGTCGCTAAGCACACATGGTATGAAACATGTGATACGATGTTCTCACCTTATGTTGGTGTGTGTGTGTATCATTCTTTTAATCATTCAACCTCATACAACATCATACAGATCTTGGTTTAGACACCTCTAAATGTCTAACCTGAGTTTCTTTCTTCAATGATCCTCAAACCCATCTTCTTAGAGAAACTTACATATGGATTTACAGAACAAGTCATAATAAGGTGGTGGAACTCATCTCTTCATATTCCTCAATGTAAGAGGTGATTGCTCATGTGAGAGAGACAATCTCACGACTTGTTCGGAACACTTTTTCAATTAAACACATTATCATATGCTTACGAGATGTGAACATAAATTCAAGATTCTTATATTGATGAGAATATTATAACAATTAATTCATTTTATAATACAGAAATATTATCATATCATACGCAAACCTAGAGCCATAATATGTTTCTCAAATAAGTCTTTAGATATCGCCTTCGTAAAAGGATCAACTGTCATTTCTCGTGTAGGAGTGTATTTTGAATTTATTTCTCCACCTGCTACGATGTCTCTCACAAAGTTATACTTTATGTCAATATTTTTGGTCTTGCTGTGATACTTTGGATCCTTTGCATATGCTATAGCTGCTTGACTATCATAATATAAAATCATGGGACCCTTAGAATTCTTTGCAATATTCAAATACTCAAAGAATCTCTTCAATCAAACAACTTCTTGTACTGTAGATGCACAAGCCACGTATTCAAATTCCATGGTTGAAAGGGTTGTGCAAGTTTGTTTCTTACTTTCCATGAAATAGCACCGCCATTTAGAAAGAAAGCCTAACCGGAGGTCCATTTTCTATCATACCGGTCACTAGCTCAATCAGCATCTATATAACCTCTTATGAATAAATCATATCCATTATAGCATAGTGAGTAATCTACAGATCCCTTCAGGTATCCAAAAATTCTCTTTACTGCTTTCCAATAATTTCTACCAGGATTGGGTTGATACCTGCTAACCAGACCTACGACATAACAAATGTCTGTGCAAGTACATATTATAGCATACATCAAGCAACCGACATCACTAGAATATGGTACTCGAGTCATGCCTTTCTTTTCTTTTTCAGTCTTTGGACACATTTCAAGGCTTCAAATTTCACCTCTTGATATAGGATTATTCATGGATTTGCAACTATTCATTCGAAAGAGTTTCAAAACTTTTTTTATGTATGTTTCTTGCGATAGACTCAAAATCTTCTAAGAATGATCTCTTTGAATTTTATATCACACCCCGAGTTCCAACGAGGCGGACTGGCACCCGAAGCCAATAAGGCTCGAGAGAACCAATCTTTTCTCATGTCTGTTTATATGCATGTCACTCAATAAGCAACAGCATCACATAGAGATATAAGATGTAAATAGCGAAAGTCATGGAAACATGTGATATATACATATAAGAAACTTGGCCTTTAGGGTCATCAAGTCAACATAGACATACATTCTTTCATTCATTTCACCACGTCCGTCTACAAAGCCTCTAACAGATGCATATACATAACCATCCTAAAGTCGGGACAAGTCTCCGCTTTATAAAACATTACAGTACCAAAACAAATGTACATATGAGACCCGAAAAGCTCCAAACCAACTGGAGCTCACCAATGATCGGCAAAAGATCCGCAACCTACTGTGGAGGTCTGCTAGCACCTGTGCCTGCAGCAAGTAAGGTAAGTCCCTCAAGGGACGTCAGTACGAACAATGTACTAAGTATGTAAGGCTCATATGAAAATGTATGACACATAAATACTTCAATGAACTCAAATACAAATGAATGACCAATATAGATAAGTCACCATTCTATACGTTTGGAACCATGTGTATTGCTTTCATTGCTTTCTTTGCTTCTTTACTTCTATGTTTGTTCAACATCACTTGTGTCACAATGTACCCGGGCCCCGACTGATCAGTGGGTCTTAACATAACATAACATTATGTTGGGATCGGCTCGAGCTAGGCTTATGCCTCTTGAGCTACCACCCATAAATCAATACATCGGGCTCGGCTCGAGCTGGATTAATACCTCTAAATCTACCACCCATAAACCAATATATCAGGTTCGGCTCGATCTAGGTTCTTACCTCTAGAGCTACCCTCTGTTAGGTTCGGTCCGAGCTAGGCTCATGCCTCTAGGACTACCCCCTGATCCAATAATCTCGGGATCGGCTTGAGCTAGGCTTTCGCACCCAAAGCTACCACCCATACTCAATCATCAACCATATATGCATTACTTCATTCTTTACTTTTGAGATTGATACATTGATAGTCATAACACTATTTGAATTTTGGAATATAACATTGTTGGACCTTTGGAACATTAGTCAATGAACATGAGACATGTGAATCACAAATGATCAATGAGTAGGGAACATGTGATTAATAATAATTGATAACTGGAAATAGGATACATTAGAACATGTTGGAATGGAACAAATACAATGTCAATGTGAATACTATGTGCTGCAGAAGGATACGGCTAGAATAACCTTACATACCTTATCTTCCTAATATGAATATACAATCCTAAATGTGAATAGAATAGTCCAGCTCCTTCCTTACATTTCACTCTACAACACAAGTACATAACGGAGTTTACATTAACCACCAACTACCTTACAAATGCATATGACGACAATGAGTTACATGATTGCCTTAACATGTCATTTCCCCCTTGACAATACCATTTATGAAGTTATTATACCAACAATACCACAACATTCCATACATTGACCAATATATCATAAAACAATAGCATGTCATACCAAGTTCATATTTTACACTTCTCCATCAACACAACATCACAATTACTCCATCAAGTCACCTCAATCCACTTTAGAACCACATATCGACAACAATCTCACAAATTATAATTATAGAAAAATAACAAGTTAAGGAACATAACCATACCATACACGTCTATATTTCAACCGTACCATGCACTTTCATCAAAACCCCATGTCTCCTTTCAAGTTTAAATCACAAAAATGACACATCTTTTAGCAAAAAGCAAAAGTGCCCTATTCAACCTTGCAAACATAACCATCATGATCTACACCATTTATCATGTATATAATATATTAAATCACAAGAATAAACACTTACCCAAGCTTTCAAATTGATGATCTTGTCCAAAGTGTCCAAAGAAAAATGGTTGCCTTAGGGATTTGAAAATAGAGAAATATCTTTTAGAGAAATGTCTAGAAAGGCATGTGTGAGTTGTGGAAATAAAATCTGATTTTTTGCCACCATATATATCCCCTCAAGTCTAATTATCCACTTCTTGGCATTAAATGCTATGTTCCCTTGGTCCAAGGGGAAGAATGGGTCATTTGCCATTTTGGGCCATGCATTTTATTCCATTTTGGGCCTCAAATTGAGCCCATTAACTCATATTAACTTGGCCCACCAATTTCAATGTGTAATACTCCAATTATATCATGTTTAAATAATTCCATAAAGGTCACAACAATATTCAACTCACGAGATTCATGTTCGTAACCTCAATCTCAAAAATGAGATTCTAGCCACTCATGGCTTAATTGAACATAATTTGATAAAACACTTGTGATGAAGAATTAATCCCAACTCAGATGCCAAAATTGCTCGAGATTAGTTCTACTATGATGGAATAATGATACCATAACCCAAAAGTCCTTTTTATAGACTTATAATCGTAGAAGAAATCGGGCAAAAAGCACCCCAGCACGCTCCCGTGCGCCTTTGGGACTTAGAAAAATTTCAGCACCTGAACAGGTGCACATTAGCGTCCTGGAACGCCCCCAGGCATTCCCCCTTGGTGCCTGTTCCAAAATAATTTTAGTCCAAAGAGGCCTGGCACACCACCTGCAGCGCCCCACACTTAATTTTTGATTTTGACTTTTCTTTGCGGATTTGGTTGGATCTTTCAAGTCCCAACCTTTTGCTTGCCTCTTATATTTAAGAAACATTGCTTGGATGTCCCTTAAACCTCACTTTTAACCCCACAAATGCTCCACAAAGAAACAAACACCACCTACTACAAAGGTTTAATCACATTTACTAGCACAATATCAAATGTTCCATCAATAACGTAACAATGCAAAATACGTACTTATTGCTCTTGAACCTAGGGTGAACATGGTTCAAGGTTATCAAGTAGGGTCGGGAAGGTACGGGGTGTTACATTCTTCCCCCCTTAGGAACATTCATCCTTGAATGTTAACAACATCTTTTCAATTACATCAAATGCATCTCTATATTAGCATATATATACATATATACAAAATGCTCATAGATAATTACTTGTTATTGCTTTGATCCCGCATTTTGAACTTTCTCTTCCATTTGAAATAGATGAGGGTACTTGGACTTCATCATTTTCTCAAATTCCCATGTGATCTCTTCTACTTGTTGATTTCGCCAAAGTACCTTTACGAAAGCTATGTCTTTATTCCTCAACCTCTTTACTTGTCGATCTAGAAAAGCAATGGGTATCTCTTCATAAGTGAGATCCTCCGTAACTTGGACATCCTCAATGGGAACAATACTAGATGGATCCCCTATACACTTCTGAAGCATCGAGACATGAAACACTGGATGGAATGTGGAGAGTTCTTGGGGTAGTGCCAACTCATACGCAACTTGCCCACATATTATGATAATTTCATATGGCCCTATATATCGGGGACTCAACTTCCCTTTCTTCCCAAATCGCATTACTCCTTTCATCGGTGACACCTTCAAGAATACCCAATCACCTATGGCGAATTCGAGCTCTCTTCTTCTAACATCACCATATGACTTGTGATGACTTTGGGCCATTTGTAGCTGCTGTTGGATCACTTTAACTTTCTCCATAGCTTGATAAACAAGATATGGCCCAAGTAAAGCAGTTTCACCTGCTTTAAACCATCCGATCGGTGATCTACACTTCCTTTCGTACAAAGCTTCATAAGGTGCCATTTTAATACTTGAATGATAGCTATTGTTGTAAGAAAATTCAATAAGAGGCAAATGGTTATCCCAACTGCCTTGAAAATCTAACATGCACGCTCGTAGCATATCTTCAACTGTTTAGATAGTATGTTCTGCTTGTCCGTCTTTCTGAGGATGGAAAGCCGTACTCAAATTCACTTGTGTACCCATGCTCTTCTGAAAAGATCTCCAAAAATGCGCATTAAATTGTGCTCCTCTGTCTGATATAATGGAAATTGGAATACCATGCAATCACACTATTTTCTTAAAATATAACCTTGCATAATCTTCGGTGGTATAGGTGGTCTTGACTGGTAGAAAATGCACTGATTTGGTAAGCCTGTCAACTATGACCCATATAGAATCAAATTTACGCAGTGTACGAGGAAAACCTATGATGAAATCCATGTTAATCATATCCCATTTCCAGACTGGAAGATTGATACGTTGCATGTAACCTCCTGGTTTCTGATGCTCTACTTTCACTTGTTGACAGTTTGGGCATTGAGCTACAAATTCTGCAATGTTCTTTTTCATATTTCCCCACCAATATATTTCTTTCAAGTCATGGTAAATTTGGTAGATCCCGGATGAATAGAATATCGCGAATGATGCGCCTCTATCATAATTTGTCTCCTCAGCTCATCTACATCCGGTACACATAATCTTCCTTGGCATTAAAGTACCCCTTCTTGTGTAAGATCAAAGGCCGCAGTGAGACCCTGTTGTACATTTTATTTCAGCTGTAATAACATAGGATTTGCAAACTGCTGCTCTTTCGCTTCAGCTATTAAGGAGGATTCTGCTGCATTTTGCACAATAACCCCTTCTTTTGGAGATTCAAGGAGGCGAACTCCCAAGCTGGCTAGTTGATGTAAATATTTGATTATCTCTTTCTTTTCAGGCAACTGGCCACTAGTGCTTCCTACTACATTGCAGCTCAATGCATCAGCTACCATATTTGCTTTTCTTGGATGATAGAGAATATCAATATCATAGTCTTTTAAGAGCTCTAAACAACTTCGTTGCCTCAAATTGAGTTCCTTTTGCTTAAAGATATATTGAAAACTTTTGTGATCAGTATAGATCTCAACATGAACTCCATACAAATAATGACGCCATATCTATAAAGCAAAGACCACCATTGCTAACTCAAGATCATGTGTGGGATAGTTTCTCTCGTGTGGTCGCAACTTCCGTGAGGCATAAATAATTACATTACCGTGCTGCATCAATACACACCCTAAGCCAACTATGGAAGCATCACAATAGACTGCATACCCTTCTATGCCTTTCGGAAGTACTAATAAAGGTGTGGAAGTCAATTTATCCTTCAGCTCTTGGAAACTTTTCTCACATGCATCATTCCATTGAAACTTGACTACCTTGTGTGTAAGCTTAGTTAAAGGTGCAGCAATGGAAGAAAGCCCTTAAACAAACCTTCGGTAATAACCTGCCAACCCAAGGAAGCTACAAATTTCCATAGGCGTCGTAGGCCTTGGCCAATTTTTCACCGCTTCAATCTTTTGTGTATCAACCTGAATTCCTTCTTCTGACACAATGTGACCCAAGAATGCGATGGATTTCAACCAAAATTCACACTTAGAGAACTTTGCATACAACTTACGCTCACGGAGAATTTGTAATACCTGTCATAAGTGATTAGCATGGTCCTCTTGTGATTTTGAATAAACCAGGACATCATCTATGAACACCGTCACCAACACGTCTGGAAATGGCTTAAACACCCTATTCATCAAATCCATGAAAATAGCTGGTGCATTTGTTAGTCCAAATGACATAACTAAAAATTCGTAGTAACCATACCGTGTTCGAAAAGCTGTCTTGGGTATATCTGTTTCTCTAACTCTGACTTGATGATAACCCGACCTCAAGTCAATCTTTGAAAAACACTTGGCACCCTGTGACTGATCAAACAAATCATCAATTCTGGGGAAGGGATATTTGTTCATGATCGTTACCTTATTCAATTGCCGATAGTCAATGCACATTCTCAATGTGCCATCTTTGTTCCATATAAATAATACCGGTGTACCCCACGGGGACATACTAGGCCTGATGAAGTCCTTTTCCAACAAATCTTTCAATTGCTCCTTCAATTCACAGAATTCTCCTGGAGCCATTCTGTACGGGGGAATAGAAATAGGTTGAGTGCCTGGATTTACATCGATGCCAAACTCTACTTCCCGTTCTGTAGGCAAATCGGGAAGATCCTCTAGAAATACCCCAAGAAATTCATTGACCACTGGAACCGACTGAGGAATTAGTGTTTCCACTTCAGTATCTTTCACTCGTACTAAATGACATATGTACCCCTTGGCAATCATTTTCCTTGCTTTCAGATAGGAAATAAATTTTCCATCTACAAAACCTCTAACAGATACATATACATAACCATCCTAAAGTTGGGACAAGTCCCCGCTTTATACTACATTACAATACCAAAACAAATGTACATATGAGACCCGAAAAGCCCCAAACCAACTAAAGCTCACCAATGATAGGCAAAAGATTCGCAACCTATTATGGAGTTCTACTAGCACCTGCTCCTGCAACAAGTAACGTAAGTCCCCCAAGGGACGTCAGTATGAAGAATGTACTGAGTATGTAAGGCTCATATGAAACTGTATGACACATAAATACTTCATTGAACTCAAATACAAATGAATGACCAATATGGATAAGTCACCATTCTATACGTTGGGAACCATGTGTATTGCTTTCATTACTTTCTTTTCATCTTTACTTCTATGTTTGTTTATCATCACTTGTGTCATTATGTACCCGGGCCCCGACTGATTAGTGGGTATTAACATAAAGTTATGTTGGGATCAGCTCGAGCTAGGCTTATGCCTCTAGAGCTACCACCCATAAGTCAATACATCGGGCTTGGCTAGAGCTGGGTTAATACCTCTAGAGCTACCACCCATAAACCAATACATCAGGTTTGGTTCGAGCTAGGTTCTTACCGCTAGAGCTACCTCCTGTCAGGTTGGGTCCGATCTAGGCTAATGCCTCTAGGACTACCCCCTAATCCAATAGTCTCAGGATCGGCTTGAGCTAGGCTTTCTCCCCCAAAGCTACCACCCATACTCAATCATCAACCATATATGCATTACTTCATTCTTTACTTTTGAGATTGATACATTGATAGTCATAACACTATTTGAATTTTGGAATGTAACATTGTTGGACATTTGGAACAATAGTCAATGAACGTGAGACATGTGAATCACAAATGATCAATGAGTAGGGAACATGTGTTTAATAACAATTGATAACCAGAAATAGGATACATTAGAACATGTTGGAATGGAACAAATATAATGTCAATGTGAATACTATGTGCAGCAGAAGGATACGGCTATAATAACATTACATACCTTATCTTCCCAATATGAATATACAATCCTAAATATGAATAGAATAGTCCAGCTCCTTCCTTACGTTTCACTCTACAACACAAGTACATAACAGAGTTTACATTAACCACCAACTACCTTACAAATGCATATGACGACAATGAGTTACATGATTGCCTTAACATGTCATTTCCCCCTTGACAATACCATTTATGAAGTTTTTATACCAACAATACCACAACATTCCATACATTGACCAATATATCATAAATCAATAGCATTTCACACCAAGTTCATACTTTACACTTCTCCATCAACACAACATCACAATTACTCCATCAACTTACCTCAATACACTTTAGAACCACATATCGACAACAATCCCACAAATTATAATTATAGAAAAATAACAGGTTAAGTAACATAACCATACCATACATGTTGATATTTCATCCATACCATGCACTTTTATCAAAAACCCATGTCTCCTTTCAAGTTTAAGTCACAAAGATGGCACATCTTTTAGCAAAAAGCAAAAGTGCCCTATTCAACCTTGCCAACATAACCATCATGATATACACCATCTATCATGTATATAATATATTAAATCACAAGAATAAACACTTACCCAAGCTTCCAAATAGATGATCTTTTCCAAAGTGTCCAAAGAAAAATGGTTGCCTTAGGGTTTTGAAAATAGAGAAATATCTTTTATAGAAATGTCTAGAAAGGCATGTGTGAGTTGTGAAAATAAAATATGATTTTTGGCCACCTTATATAGCCCCTCAAGTCTACTTATCCACTTCTTGGCATTAAAAGCCATGTTCCCTTGGTCAAAGTGGAAGAATGGGTCATTTGCCCTTTTGGGCCATGCATTTTATTTCATTTTGGGCCTCAAATTGAGCCCATTAACACATATTAACTTAGCCCACAAATTTCAATGTGTAATACTCCAATTATATCATTTTTAATTAATTCCATAAAGTTCATAACAATATTCAACTCACGAGATTCATGTTCGTAGCCTCAATCTCAAAAATGAGAAATTCTAGCCACTCAAGGCTTAGTTGAACATAATTTGATAAAACACTTGTGACGAAGAATTAATACCAACTCGAATGCCAAACTTGCTCGAGAGTAGTTCTACTATGATGGAATAATGATACCACAACCCAAAAGTCCTTCTTATAGACTTATATTTGTAGAAGAAATCGGACAAAAAGCACCCTGGCACGCTCTCGGGCGCCCTTGGGACTTAGAAAAATTTCAAATCCTGAACAGGTGCACATTAGCGGCCTGGAACGCCCCCAGGCGCCCCCCCTTTATGCCTGTGCCAAAATAATTTTAGGCCAAAGTGGCCTGGCACGCCACCTGCAGCGCCCCACACTTAATTTTTGATTTTGACTTTTCTTTGCGGATTTGGTTGGATCTTTCAAGTCCCAACCTTTTGCTTGCCTCTTATATTTAAGAACATTTGCTTGGATGTCCCTTAAACCTCACTTTTCACCCCAGAAATACTCCACAAAGACACAAACAACACCTACTACAAAGGTCTAATCACATTTACTAGCACAATATCAAATGTTCCATCAATAACAATGCAAAATACGTACTTATTGCTCTCGAACCTAGGGTGAACTTGGTTCAAGGTTATCAAGTAGGGTCCGGAAGGTACGGGGTGTTACATTCTTCCCCCCTTAGGAACATTCATCCTCGAATGTTAACAACATCTTTTCAATTACTTCAAATGCATCTCTATATTAGCATATATATACATATATAGATAATGCTTATAGATACTTACTTGTTATCGCTTTGATCCTGCATTTTGAACTTTCTCTTCCATTTGAAATAGATGAGGGTACTTGGACTTCATCATTTCCTCAGCTTCCCATGTGATCTCTTCTACTTGTTGATTTCGCCAAAGTACCTTTACGAAAGCTATATCTTTATTCCTCAACCTCTTTACTTGTCGATCTAGAAAAGCAATGGGTATCTCTTCATAAGTGAGATCCTCCATAACTTGGACATCCTCAACGGGAACAATACTAGATGGATCCCTTATACACTTCCGAAGCATCGAGACATGAAACACTAGATGGAATGTGGAGAGTTCTTGGGGTAGTGCCAACTCATACGCAACTTGCCCGCATATTATGATAATTTCATATGGCCCTATATATCGGGGACTCAACTTCCCTTTCTTCCCAAATCACATTACTCCTTTCATCGGTGACACCTTCAAGAATACCCAATCACCTATAGCGAATTCGAACCCTCTTCTTCTAAAATCAACATATGACTTGTGGCGACTTTCGGCCATTTATAGCTGCTGTTGGATCACTTTAACTTTCTCCATAGCTTGATAAACAAGATATGGCCCAAGTAAAGCAGTTTTACCTGCTCTAAACCATCCGATCGGTGATCTACACTTCCTTTCATACAAAGCTTCATAAGGTGCCATTTTAATACTTGAATGATAGCTATTGTTGTAAGCAAATTCAATAAGAGGCAAATGGTCATCCCAACTGCGTTGAAAATCTAACGTGCACACTCGTATCATATCTTCAAGTGTTTGGATAGTACGTTCTGCTTGTCCGTCTATCTGAGGATGGAAAGCCGTACTCAAATTCATTTGTGTACCCAAGCTCTTCTGAAAAGATCTCCAAAAATGCGCAGTAAATTATGCTCCTCTGTCTGATATAATGGAAATTGGAATACCATGCAATCGTACTATTTTCTTAACATATAACCTTGCATAATCTTCGGCGGTATAGGTGGTCTTAACTGGTAGAAAATGCGCTGATTTGGTAAGCCTGTCAACTATGACCCATATATAATCAAATTTTCGCAGTGTACGAGGCAAACCTGTGATGAAATCCATGTTAGTCATATCCCATTTCCAGACTGGAAGATTGATACGTTGCATATAACCTCCTGGTTTCTGATGCTCTACTTTCACTTGTTAACAGTTTGGGCATTGAGAGCGTATTTATATGCCTTAGTAGCGACTTTAACCCATGATTACCTTAGTTTTGAGAACAATACTTGTGTAGTATATAAGTTTTTTTGATGGAAAATGAGATAATGTGCTAACCAATATGATTAGACTCTTGTAGGTGGAATTTGCGACTTTGTGGAGCATGTTTGGCATGAAAAGTGAGGCTTGGAGGAGCTACAAGTGAAGAATATTGAAGATAAGAGACAAGCCAAAGAGTTGATCTTAAAGAATCCATCCAAATCCGCGAAGAGAAGTCGACGAAAGCTAGAAAATTACAAAAAAAAGGGCCTGGCGCGCTAGGCAGCGTGCCAGGCCGCGTTTGGCAAAACTGTCACCCGTCCAGGCAGTGCCCAGGCGCGCTAGGCAGCGTGCCATGCCGCCTGGGAGCACCCTGCTTGCTGAGGCAAAATCTGGCTAAGAGCTAGGCGCGGCCAATGGCGTGCCGGGCCGCTTTTTAGCCGATTTTTGCCTCGACTTGAGTCTATAAATATGGCTTTTGAGTTATTGTATCATATTCCATCCTTTCTAGAATATTTTGGGCGTTTTTAGGCATCTTAATTAGGTTCCAATCCTCTTCTTTTCAGTTTTTGAGTACTTTTATGGTATTTATTTAGTTTTGGTTGTTGATAAACATTATGAGTGGCTAAAACCCCTCATTCTTGGGGTTAAGGCCAAGAACATGAACCTTTTGGGCTAATTGTATTGGGTTTTGCTGGAGTTTATTATAAAGTGGTTATTCATATATTCTAAAATTCATTATTTTGATGTTTGATCACCATTGGAATATATTTCTTGTCTTGAAGTGAGCTCGAGAGAGAAACGGAGAGATAGAACTTGAATATATGAAGTGTGGTCTGTCTCGGAGATGTAATTCTAAGGGATTGACCTGTGGTTAGGACCGAGAGGTACCTAACCACCCACACTTGATAAATTACAAGAAGAAAGCTTGAATGCTCTAGACTTGGTTAATCTTATCACCACTCACAGATGTAGGTAGGTTTCTAAGTTCTAGGAGACAATTATAATTTGGAGACGAATATAGTTGTAAAATTAACCTTGGGATCGATAACCATGATAAACTACTCAAAATGCTTAAACCAACAACAATTATGCTCGAGAGATGATGTTCAAGGTGCCTTAGCCCTGGGAATTCACTTTTTATTGATTTTTAAAGCATATTTGCGAAAATCAAAGTTATGGTAGCGAAGATAGGAGTTCTTAGTTCGCAATCATTTAATTTTTAGCACCCAATCACTTGTCGTTTTCGCAGCACTAGTTTTTAATTATAGTTTGACGTCCAGAGTGATTTCTGTTGATGAAAGTCCCTTGGGTTCGATATCCGGCTCTTTAAAAAGAGCCACTTTATTACTTGCACAATCACGTACACTTGCGTGTATAGCTGGGTCGCAATAAGTTTTTGGCGCCGTTGCCGGGGACTTTTAAATAGATAAATTTCAATTATTGACGTTGTACTTTAATTTTCAGCTACGTGTTGACAACTTGATCTTAGCTGTTCTATTTTGCAGGCTTACTTCATCGGAACACTGGCAAGGAACAAGGATTTGGTAGCCCCGCAGTCTGAACCTGAAAGATATTTCAATAGATTGAGGAGACAGGCTGCAGACTACCAATCCCACAAGTCGAACTGGCTGACGAAGGAATACGGGGTAATCCCGTGATAATTGAAGAACCAGGTGCAGAGAGACGTGAACCGGAAGTGATGGCAGCTAGAACAGTCCGCGATGTGGAAATCCCACTCGCCACTAATGTGACCTCCAGTATTCTCAAACCGGCAGCTGGAGGTAGATTTGAGCTTAAACAGAACATGGTGCAACTCTTGCACTCAAGTGGACAGTTTACTGGTCTTGCTCATGAAGACCCGCAGAGGCATATTCGAAATTTTCTAGAGATAAGCGACACATATATTCCTGTAGGGGTGTCTTCAGATTATGTGAGACTTACTTTGTTTCCCTTCTCTCTGTTGGGGGAAGCAAGAAGGTGGTTAGATGCAGAGCAGGCTAATTCTATCACTACTTGGGATGATCTTGCTCGGAAATTCTTGATAAGGTTCTTTCCGTCTGGAAAGACAGCAAAGCTAAGGAGTGAGATACTAAGTTTCAGACAGAGAGATGATGAGAATTTGTACCAAGCTTGGAACAGATTCAAATCCATGTTGAGGGAGTGTCCTCACCACCACCAAGCTAATGAAGTGTTGGTGCATACGTTTATAGAGGCTCTCGACCCCAACACTAAAATTTTACTTGATTCAGCTGCAGGTGGACAGGCTTTAGAGAAGATGTATGATGAATTATATGCTCTGTTTAATCATATATCGCAGGGAAATCCAGACTGGCATAGTGATAATTCGAGGAATTCTACAAAAAAGGTTGCTGGAAAACTAGATGTGGATGCAGTCACAACATTATCTGCCCAAATTTCAGCTATGCAGAACATGATGAACAATCACTTTAGTAGTTTGAATTTGGGGCAACAACCAGCTCCAGTGAATGCAGTCCAGCAACAAGTTTCTATGATGTGTAGTGTATGTGGAAATGGTGATCATACCAGCGAATTGTGTAGTGCTAATCCGGATTCAGTAAATTTTGTTGGTAATGCCCAAAGGGGAGGTGGAGCTCAGAACTACGGTAACACTTATAATGCTGGGTGGAAAAACCATCCAAACTTCTCATGGGGAGGAAATCAAAATCAATATAGGCCTCAAGGATATGCACCTCAGTACAACCAACAGGAAGGGCAAGGTAATCAAGTGGGTGCTAAGTCTGGAGACTTGAGTGTGGAGGATATGTTAAAACAGATTATGGCTGAACAAGCAAAGCTGGTAGCAGATGTGAGAAACAATCAGTTGGCTACACAGAATTTGGAAAAGCAGATTGGCCAGTTAGCTAATTCATAGAATACAAGGCCCCAAGGAGGTCTTCCAGGAGACACTGAGCCAAATCCCAAGCAGGTGAATGCTATCGTCACCTGTAGTGGTAAGCAGTTAGAGGATACAGTTGCACCAACAAAAGAATTGGAGCCGAAAGTAGTGGTGATTGAAGACGAACAAGTGGAGCCTACCAAAAGGTCCAAAGATGATAAAGTGATACATAGCGTAAAGTTGCCTCCTCCTTTTCCTCAGAAGTTCAAAAAGAAGAAGGAGGATGAATGCTTTGGTAAGTTCATTGAACTACTTAAACAAGTGCACATAAATTTACCTCTTGTGGATATCTTGCAGGGTATTCCAAAGTATGCCAAGTTCGTGAAAGACATTGTAGCAAACAAGAGTAAATTGACAGAATATGCCATAGTGGCTTTGACTGAGGAGGTTAGTTCTCGCATTCAGAACCGGTTACCTACTAAGCTGAAAGATCCTGGAAGCTTCACTGTAAAGATCACTCTGGGGGATCGTGTCTGCGCTTGTGGATTGTGTGATTTGGGGGCTAGTATAAATCTGATGCCCACTTCGATTTTCAAGGAATTGGGTTTGGGTCGTCCGAAGCCTACTACTATTATTTTGTAGCTGACAGATCGATCTGTGACTAGACCTGATGGTATTGTTGAGGATGTTCTGGTACAAGTGGGGTCATTGATCTTTCCCGTTGATTTTGTGGTGCTGAATTTTGAGCCTGACCCGGAAGTCCCATTTATTTTGGGGCGTCCGTTCCTGGCCACAGGAGGTGCAATCATTGATGTAGCAGCCGGGAAACCTACTATGCGAGCTCATGATAAGGTTGAAGTTTTTGATGTATGTAGGGCTTTGAAGCTTCCAGTAATTTATGAGAACTTGTCGGCCATCACAGCTATAGATTCGGCTGTTGAAAGCATCTACACTTTGGCTACTGATCCGTTGGAAAAAGTTTTGATGGGGCAAGATGTGTTTGGTGATGCAGAAGCTAGTGAGATGGTGCAAATTCTTGATCTTATGGGTATCTATGCTAAAGAGAATAGATGGGAACCATTAAATCGTCCACTCGGTCCCCCAACTAAGCCATCAATTGAGGAAGCACCGAAGCTTGAATTGAAGGAACTTCCAACCCACCTTCAATATGTTTTCCTAGGTGAGAACAAGACTCTTCCTATTATTGTGGCAGCATAATTGTCACAGGAACAAGTTGATGCGGCAGTACTGATTCTAAAACGAAGAAAGAAGGCCATTGGTTGGCAGATGTCTGACATCCATGGTAGTAATCCGGGTTTGTGCATGCATAAAATTTACATGGAAGAGGGGCACAGGCCAAGTGTGCAACACCAACGACGCTTAAATCCGGTGATGAAAGAAGTAGTAAGGAAGGAGGTGATTAAGTGGTTAGATTCTGGCGTTGTTTACCCTATCTCAGATAGTACGTGGGTGAGCCCAGTACAATGTGTTCCACAAAAGGGTGGTATGACGGTGATCACAAATGACAATAATGAATTGATTCCTACAAGAGCTGTAACTGGATGGCGTATTTGCATGGATTACCGGAAACTTAATGATGCTACGAGGAAAGACCATTATCCAATCCCTTTTATTGATCAGATGCTGGATCGTTTAGCCGGGCAGAAATATTATTGCTTTCTTGATGGGTATTCCGAATACAATCAAATTGCTATAGATCCCCAAGATCAAGAGAAGACTACATTCACATGTCCTTACGGTACATACGCTTTCAAGCGTATGCCATTTGGATTGTGTAATGCACCGACTACCTTTCAGCGCTGCATGATGGCTATTTTCTATGACATGGTGGAGGAGTTCGTAGAGATCTTTATGGATGACTTTTCAGTCTTTGGTAACTCTTTCGAGGTATGTTTGCAAAACCTTGATAAAGTCCTTGCTCGGTGTGAGGAAACTAATCTTGTTCTCAATTGGGAGAAGTGCCATTTCCTTGTGACAGAAGGTATAGTTCTCGGGCATAAAGTGTCAAGGCAAGGGCTGGAAGTTGATAGGGCAAAGACCGAAGCTATTGACAAACTCCCTCCACCCGTGTCAGTTAAAGGGGTGCGAAGTTTTTTGGGTCATGCAGGATTTTACAGAAGGTTTATTCAAGATTTTTCCAAAATTGCACGTCCCATGTGTGCACTCTTGGAGAAAGATGTGAAGTTTGTATTTTGTGAATCATGTGTGAAGGCATTCGAGGTTTTGAAAAAGAAGTTAATAGAGGCACCTATTCTTATTGCTCCTGACTGGGCTTTGCCATTTGAGATCATGTGTGTCGCAAGTGATGTGGCAGTGGGTGCGGTTCTAGGTCAACGGAAGAATAAGGTATTTCACTCTATTTATTATGCAAGCAAGACTCTAGATGCAGCCCAAATTAATTACACGGTAACTGAAAAAGAGATGTTAGCTTTGGTATATGCATTTGATAAGTTCAGATCGTATTTGGTCGGCACAAGCGTCATTGTATATACTGATCATGCATCAATACGATATTTATTCAACAAAAAGGATGCTAAGCCGCGCTTGATTAGATGGATCCTATTGCTACAGGAGTTTGACTTAGAGGTTAAAGATAGAAAGGGGACAGAAAATCAAATTGCTGACCATCTTTCTAGACTTGAGAGCTCGACACATCTAGTGGATGATGGGCATATTTGTGAGGAATTTCCAGACGAGCAGTTGTTGGAATTAGAATTCGATGAGTTGCCATGGTATGCGGACATTGTGAACCTACTGGTGAGTGGATTATTCCCTCCTGATTCGAGTTCTCAACAGAGGAAGAAACTGGCATATGAGGCACGCTTTTATATATGGGATGAGCCGTATTTATTCAAGCAAGGGCCTGATCAAATAGTACGAAGATGCATTCCAGATACGGAAGTTAAGCAAGTGCTAGAGAGATGCCACGCATCACCTTATGGTGGACATCATGGTGGTGAACGAACAACCCAAAAAATATTGCAATCAGGTTTCTTCTGGCCTTCGATATTTAAAGATGCTCATGCCTTTGTGAAAAATTGTGATCAATGTCAACGTATGGGGACTATTGCCAAGAGACATGAGATGCCTCTTAACAACATCCTAGAAGTAGAAATTTTCGATGTATGGGGGATTGATTTCATGGGCCCTTTTCCACAGTCGAATGGAAATCTATACATACTCGTTGCAGTGGATTATGTATCCAAATGGGTAGAGGCCGCAACTCTTCCTACTAACGACTCCAAAGTTGTGGTAAAGTTTCTGCAAAAGCACATCTTCACGAGGTTCGGAACTCCAAGAGCTATTATTAGCGATGGAGGATCACACTTCATTAATTATTTGGTGAAGAATGTATTGGCAAAGTATGGAGTGAAACACAAGGTCGCAACAGCGTATCATCCCCAAACAAGTGGCCAAGTGGAAGTGTCTAATCATGAGATAAAGCAAATCTTGCAAAAGATGGTAAATACTCAAAGGAAAGACTGGTCACTTAAGCTGGATGATGCTCTTTGGGCCTACCGAATGGCGTATAAGACTCCTATAGGGACTTCTCCCTATCATTTGGTCTTTGGGAAAGCTTGTCACCTCCCAGTTGAGCTTTAGCATCGAGCATATTGGGCGGTAAAGAAGTTGAATCTAGATCCGGGGTTGGCAGGTGATAAGAGGTTGTTACAACTCCATGAGTTGGAAGAATTTCGTGCACATGCATATGAAAATGCTAAGATCTACAAGGAGAAAACGAAGCAATGGCATGACAAGAATATTCTTCCCCGTACTTTTGAGACAGGCCAGTTGGTACTCTTGTTTAACTCAAGACTTAGGTTGTTTCCTGGCAAGCTAAGATCCAAGTGGAGTGGGCCCTTTGAGGTCAGTCGCACGACACCTCATGGTGCGGTGGAACTTTTGAACAAGGCGGATGGTACAAGGTTTATGGTAAATGGCCAGAGATTGAAGCATTATTTCGGTGAGGAAGAAAAGCAGACGGAGGATGTGCTTCGCCTTGATGATAACTAAGCTCTTCTAATTGGTCGAGCCGCGACATTAAACCAGGCGCTACATGGGAGGCAACCCATGCATGTGTTGTAATAGTTAGATTTATAAAGTAAAAATACAAAAAGAAGAGTCGTGCCCCGACCAAAACTAAGGCGCTTGATGGGAGGCAACCCATCTCTTTTTTTTTTCAGTTTTTGTTTTCTAACATAGTGCTAGGATCTTGTGTTTATGCAGAGGCACGGAGTAGGTTGGTATGAGAATCCACAAGACAAAGGCAAATTGGGCGGATGGATGATTATTTGAAGATGCCGGAAAGGCAAGACATGTTTTTGAGCAAAGCTTCAAGTCTTGGGACTTGTAAAAGCCCCAAGATCATGTAAAGACGGTGAAAAATGGCTCAGGTATGAGGATAAGTATGGGGTGCGCTACCTAGCGTGCCAGGATAAAAAAGCTAAGAAAATAAATTGTTGGGGCAGTGCACAGGCACGCTAGGCAGCGTACCACGCCGCCTGTGCAGAAAATTTTGTCAACAAGGGCAGTGCACAGGCGCGCTAGGCAGCGTGCCACGCCGCCTGTGCACGATATTTGGGTAGTTTTTTTTGGGTTCTAGAAATGACCCACCCCCACCCCTCCTCTTTTAAATCCCCCAATTACTTCATTCTTCACAAATATTTCACAACCCCACACCCAAACTCACGATTTTCTCCCCCATCTAAAAAAAAATAAAAATTTTCTCTATTATTTTTCTCTTCTTGCCCACACAAAGTTCGACTCTTTGCTTTCTCACTTTGGGATTGTGTTCAAGTCACACATCAAAGCTCTCAAGGTATGTCTCCTTCACTCTCTCTTTCTACAAATTGCCATGGATTATGCGATTTTGGGTATTCTTGGTTTTGTTTATGGACATAATATTTTCATGGTTTGTTGACTTGGCATCATATCATATGATTGGGGGCATTACAGTAAACTTGGTAGGCCTGTGCACTTGTGGTTACTAATCTTATTGTGGTGCAACAAAGTGGAAGTGGGTTTATCTTTATTGGTGAAAATTGAGCAAATTAGTGGTGGAACTCACTGAATACAACTCAAATGGGTGGAATCTATGTGATTATTGTTGGATTTCTTTATTAAGAATGTACATTTATCTATGGTGGGAACTTGGATTTGGGGCATTAAGTGATGAGGGGAAGTCTGAGTACCCTCCGCCCATAATTATTTTGAATTGGTGCCAAGCGACTAGGTGTGGGGTGGCCCTCAACGTCACCGCACATCAAGTTGGTTAGCTATTTTTACAAGGTTTATTGACTTGTTTGTGGATCTCTGCTATAGGTACTATGTATGATTCTAATATAGCAGCCTCTAGCTCTCACAAGAGACGTCGGTCAGGTAATAAGGTGCCCGCAGCTCCCCCAGTACCAAAAGGGCAAAAACGGAAGTATGGGATTAATGCAGTCTCCATTGCGGGGAAAAATTGGTACAAAAGCCATCCGGAGGCTAAATATTTCTCCGATGAGTGTATTGATAGGTCAAGCCTTGCTCGGGCTTACCCAAGAATTTTGGCTCGGCTTGAGCAAGTAGGGATGGGCTTTGTTTTCAACAGACCTACAGATTACAACCTCCACTTGGTGAGGGAATTGTACGCAAATTGGAACCCTGACGCACCTACATGCTCGGTGGTGGTACGAGGTTCGGATGTGATACTTGACTCCTTGAGCTTAAATGGATTATTGGGGGTTCCCACACGGGCAAGTCCTGAAGACATACTCAGGCTAAATGCCAGGCCTCCATATGCTGAAATTCGACACACTCTGTGCGGCCCACGTTCAACTGTGAGGTGGCTTCGCCATCACCAACGAGGGTACCACAAGAGTCTACCCTTTGCCCATCTCAACAAAGACGCTAGGATTTGGCTTAATATTGTGTGTTGTTGTTTAATTCCGGGGAGCCACATGACTGAAGTTATAAGAGATCGCGTCTGTTTGGTATATGCTCTCATGACTGCTGCGGAGATTAATGTTGGGTCTGTTTTGTTGTCAGCAATGCGGCGAGCTCGTCTTCATGGAGGTTTTCGATATGCTTTCGGTGGACTATTGACCAAATTAATGCGAGCATTCGACGTGCCCGAAGAAAATTTTGATTATCATCCTCCTTTGACGACAACGCCTGTGGATGTCACCCAGACTAAGGCGCCAGATTCACTCGGCCCCACTTTGACATTAGCAGAGCGACATGCTCGAGATGACGGGATTCTAGCCCGTATGTATGGATTGGAGATGCTGCGACACAGAACTGGGGGTCGACCCTCCACGGCAGATGAGCTGAGTCAGGTAGAGAGAGATTATCCTCTCAATGAGCATGCCATGGCCTTATTGAGGATTGGTCCTGACTTTGTGGAGCCGGTGGATGATGATGAGGACCTCCAGAGTGGTTCTGAGGATGAGAAAGCTGAGGCAGATGATCCACCGTTAGATGTCCATGGACCGGAGGATGACGACTACCTCGACTGATCAGGGAGCTCCTTACATCCTACTCTTGCTTTGTTTATTTTGGTAGCATTGGGGACAGTGCTAATATTTTAAGTGTGGGGTGGGGTGTGATGGACTTCCCTTGTATGTATGTATACGTGTGCTGCTGTATGCTTTTATTTTGGGTTCCTTAGCGTTTGTTTTCGGTTCTTTTACTAAGGAGAGTCCCTTTGAACCGTACAAAAAAAAAAAAAAAATTGTGTTAAAATTTTGGAGTTTTGATGTTATTTTGTGTTGTTTTTGGGGTTTATTACTTCTGAGTCGCCTTAGTCATAGGACTAAGGGATTTGCTCTATGATGGATGGATGATGACCATCTTAAGAGCAAATTAGTCATGTAGTGTTGTGTCAGGTGTTCTTTCTTGCTATACAGTTGTTCTTACACATGTGAAACATTCCCGGATATTTAATAGCAAGTGTGGAGACGCCTAATTCTCACTTAGTTGACTTGCTAAGTTGCTTAATATTGAATTGATGCATGATTTTGGAGTTTTTATGGTGAACCTGCTGAGCTGAACATGTGCCATGTGTGAGTAAGGTTTTGTTATGATATTCCATGTGCATGATGATGTCTAGAACTTGCCCGGGGTGTTTGCAAAGCGAAATAAGAGATGTTAAGTTTAGGAGATGATATAGGCATTTCTTTGATAGCCATATTTTAGACCCACTTTACCTACCCTCTGCGCATAATCCTAGTTAGCCCCGTTGAGCCTTTAGCCTTTTCCTTGTTAGCTTTACATGTAGCTCAATCCTCTTCTTTCAGTGAACCAGAATTTGATCCAATAACTCCTAAGCGCTTTAATTAGGAAATTAAGAGGTGAAGGAGTACCGGAGTTGGGAAGAAGGAAAGAGTTAAGTTAAAGCCTCAAGCATATCTCTGATAGGTGTGAGAAAATTTGTGCATGTTGGTGGGGAAGATATTCAAAAATAAAAATAAAAATAAAAAAAAAATAAAAAAAATAAAAATAATCTGGTTTTTGAATCAATGGTTGATAACATATTCGTTATCCGATGTGCGGACGCTAGTTTAAAGTTATGGGGCGAAACAAAGAAAAGTTGGGAAGAGAAAAGTAGTGGAAAATACGTTGGTTGAAGGTGCTCTAAATGTACTTTGTAGTGTAATAAAGCGCTCAGGAAAGATAGTCACTATGCTTGACCAAATAGTTCCTACCCGTCCTTGTGCCCACATTACAACCCCTACAAAGTCCTACTTGATCCTGAGCTTTAACATCTTAACATTAGTGGAGTATTACACTAAGGGCAAGCCTATGGTTCATCTTTGTGTTGCATGTGAACTCTTTCTGAGAGTGAGTGACTTTCATTCATGCACCCGTTTAGTAATTACGTTGTGGAATTGAGGGGTGATTCTCTTGTTGTGAGGGCACATGGTTAGTGAAGTTTGGTAAACTATTAATAATGTATCACGCATAAATTTGCAACTAGTAAGTTGTTTTGTGAGGGTAGGTTGTTTCAACCTGTTATGTAATTGAGTAATATCCTAGTATGTGGTGCATAAGTTGAAATGTGGTTGTGTAAGCTATGCAAGAATGTTCATTTTGCGTCTATTGCTTAAAAGTTGCCCTGAGTTGAGTGTGAGTAATTGTTCGAGGACAAACAAAGGTTTAAGTGTGGGGTGGTGATCTGAGGCATATTTATATGCCTTAGTAGCGACTTTAACCCATGATTACCTTAGTTTTGAGAACAATACTTGTGTAGTATATAAGTTTTTTTGATGGAAAATGAGATAATGTGCTAACCAATATGATTAGACTCTTGTAGGTGGAATTTGCGACTTTTTGGAGCATGTTTGGCATGAAAAGTGAGGCTTGGAGGAGCTACGAGTGAAGAATATTGAAGATAAGAGACAAGCCAAAGAGTTGATCTTAAAGAATCCATCCAAATCCGCGAAGAGAAGTCGACGAAAGCTAGAAAATTACAAAAAAAAGGGCCTGGCGCGCTAGGCAGCGTGCCAGGCCGCGTTTGGCAAAACTGTCACCCGTCCAGGCAGTGCCCAGGAGCGCTAGGCAGCGTACCACACCGCCTGGGAGCACCCTGCTTGCTGAGGCAAAATCTGCCTAAGAGCTAGGCGCGCCCAATGGCGTGCCGGGCCGCTTTTTAGCCGATTTTTGCCTCGACTTGAGTCTATAAATATGGCTTTTGAGTTATTGTATCATATTCCATCCTCCCTAGAATATTTTGGGCGTTTTTGGGCATCTTAATTAGGTTCCAATCCTCTTCTTTTCAGTTTTTGAGTACTTTTATGGTATTTATTTAGTTTTGGTTGTTGATAAACATTATGAGTGGCTAAAACCCCTCATTCTTGGGGTTAAGGCCAAGAACATGAACCTTTTGGGCTAATTGTATTGGTTTTTGCTGGAGTTTATTATAAAGTGGTTATTCATATATTCTAAAATTCATTATTTTGATGTTTGATCACCATTGGAATATATTTCTTGTCTTGAAGTGAGCTCGAGAGAGAAGCGGAGAGATATAACTTGAATATATGAAGTGTGGTCTGTCTCGGAGACGTAATTCTAAGGGATTGACCTGTGGTTAGGACCGAGAGGTACCTAACCACCCACACTTGATAAATTACAAGAAGAAAGCTTGAATGCTCTAGACTTGGTTAATCTTATCACCACTCACAGATGTAGGTAGGTTTCTAAGTTCTAGGAGACAATTATAATTTGGAGACGAATATAGTTGTAAAATTAACCTTGGGATCGATAACCATGATAAACTACTCAAAATGCTTAAACCAACAACAATTATGCTCGAGAGATGATGTTCAAGGTGCCTTAGCCCTGGGAATTCACTTTTTATTGATTTTTAAAGCATATTTGCGAAAATCAAAGTTACGGTAGCGAAGATAGGAGTTCTTAGTTCGCAATCATTTAATTTTTATCACCCAATCACTTGTCGTTTTTGCAACACTAGTTTTTAATTATAGTTTGACGTCCAGAGTGATTTCTGTTGATGAAAGTCCCTTGGGTTCGATATCCGACTCTTTAAAAGGAGCCACTTTATTATTTGCACGATCACGTACACTTGCGTGTATAGCTGGGTTGCAACAGCTACAAATTCTGCAATATTCTTTTTCATATTTCCCCACCAATATATTTCTTTCAAGTCATGGTAAATTTTGGTAGCTACCGGATGAATAGAATATCGCGAATGATGCGCCTCTGTCATAATTGTCTCCTCAGCTCATCTACATCCGGTACACATAATCTTCCTTGGTATTAAAGTACCCCTTCTTGTGTAAGATCAAAGGCCGCAGTCAGTCCCTGTTGTACATTTTATTTCAGCTGCAATAACATAGGATTTGCAAACTGCTGCTCTTTCACTTCAGCTATTAAGGAGGATTCTGCTGCATTTTGCACAATAACCCCTTCTTTTGGAGATTCAAGGAGGCGAACTCCCAAGCTGGCTAGTTGATGTAAATATTTGATTATCTCTTTCTTTTCAGGCAACTGGCCACTAGTGCTTCCTACTACATTGCAGCTCAATGCATCAGCTACCATATTTGCTTTTCTTGGATGATAGAGAATATCAATATCATAGTCTTTTAAGAGCTCTAAACAACTTCGTTGCCTCAAATTGAGTTCCTTTTGCTTAAAGATATATTGAAAACTTTTGTGATCAGTATAGATCTCAACATGAACTCCATACAAATAATGATGCCATATCTATAAAGCAAAGACCACCATTGCTAACTCAAGATCATGTGTGGGATAGTTTCTCTCGTGTGGTCGCAACTTCCGTGAGGCATAAACAATTACATTACCGTGCTGCATCAATACACACCCTAAGCCAACTATGGAAGCATCACAATAGACTGCATACCCTTCTATGCCTTTCGGAAGTACTAATACAGGTGTGGAAGTCAATTTATCCTTCAGCTCTTGGAAACTTTTCTCACATGCATCATTCCATTGAAACTTGACTACCTTGTGTGTAAGCTTAGTTAAAGGTGCAGCAATGGAAGAAAACCCTTAAACAAACCTTCGGTAATAACCTGCCAACCCAAGGAAGCTACAAATTTCCATAGGCGTCGTAGGCCTTGGCCAATTTTTCACCGCTTCAATCTTTTGTGTATCAACCTGAATTCCTTCTTCTGACACAATGTGACCCAAGAATGCGATGGATTTCAACCAAAATTCACACTTAGAGAACTTTGCATACAACTTACGCTCACGGAGAATTTGTAATACCTGTCGTAAGTGATTAGCATGGTCCTCTTGTGATTTTGAATAAACCAGGACATCATCTATGAACACCGTCACGAACACGTCTGGAAATGGCTTAAACACCCTATTCATCAAATCCATGAAAATAGCTGGTGCATTTGTTAGTCCAAATGACATGACTAAAAATTTGTAGTGACCATACTGTGTTCGAAAAGCTGTCTTGGGTATATCTTTTTCTCTAACTCTGACTTGATGATAACCCGACCTCAAGTCAATCTTTGAAAAACACTTGTCACCCTGTGACTGATCAAACAAATCATAAATTCTGGGGAGGGGATATTTGTTCTTGATCGTTACGTTATTCAATTGCCGATAGTCAATGCACATTCTCAATGTGCCATCTTTCTTCCAAATAAATAATACTGGTGCACCCCACGGGGACATACTAGGCCTGATGAAGTCCTTGTCCAACAAATCTTTTAATTTCTCCTTTAATTCACACAATTCTCCTGGAGCCATTCTGTACGGGGGAATAGAAATAGGTTGAGTGCCTGGATTTACATCGATGCCAAACTCTACTTCCCGTTCTGTAGGCAAATCGGGAAGATCCTCTAGAAATACCCTAAGAAATTCATTGACCACTGGAACCGACTGAGGAATTAGTGTTTCCACTTCAGTATCTTTCACTCGTACTAAATGACATATGTACCCCTTGGCAATCATTTTCCTTGCTTTCAGATAGGAAATAAATTTTCCTCTTGGTGCCCCCACATTACCCTGCCATTCAAGACCATTTTCTTTCGGGAAATGAAAATGTACCTTCTTGGCCCGGCAATCTACCATGTCATAACAAGAATCCAACCAATCCATGCCCATTATTACATTAAAATCCACCATGTCTAGTTCAATGAGATCGGCCAGTGTATCATGACCACACACAATTACCACACAATTACCACACAATTACGATATACTCTTTTTGCAATAATATATTCACCAACTGGTGTAGATAATTCAATTCACTTAGTTAGTAGTTCTGGTGTTCTTTCAAATTTAGTAGCAAGCAATGGAGTAACATATGACAATGTAGAACCCGAATCAATCAATGCATATACATTATACAAAAATATGGATAATGTACCTGTGACGACATCAGGAGATGCCTTCGAATTCTGCTGGTCCACTAGAGCATAAGTATGGTTCTGGACTCCACTAGTACTGGCTGCTCCCCTGGCACCACTACCACGACAAACAGACTGCACACCTCGGCCTAAAGAAGGAACCGATGATGATGATGCAACAACTGATCCCGCAGGTCATTCTATACCACCCATGCTCCTCTAGGGACACTCTTTCATCATGTGACCCATCATACCGCACCAAAAGCAAGCATTCATCCCTAACCGGCATGTACCTGAATGAGTATGACCGCAGTGCTGACACTGCTGACGAGAAAATTCTGCTGCCTGCGATCCGTGAATTCCACTACTCTGCCCAGATTGACCGCCTCTAAACCCTTGGAAGTGAGAGTGAGTGCCTGTTGTAGAATGGGAGAATGATGGTCTAGGCGGTCTAGGAAACATCCGAGGCCTAGATTCTCCTTGGGACGCCATAGACTGTCCCATAGGTCTAGCTTTTTTGGATTGTCCTCTTTCAGATTCATGTAACCTTCTTCTCTATCTCTAGTCCCCCATTTTCTGGGCAAAGTCCTGTATTCTGGCTATGTCCATATCTTTATTTAAGGCAACAATGGTGCATTCCCTTACCAAATATGGCTCTAATCTACCCACATATCAATAGACTCTGTCTGTCATTGTGGCTACTACATTCGGAGCATATCGAGCCAAAGAATTAAACTGCAAACTGTATTCTCAAACACTCAGATTCCCTTGATGGAGATTTAAGAACTGATCCACACGAACCTCTCGAATCTCATAGGGAAGATAGTGATCAAGGAATGCCGCTTTCAATTCTTCCTAATTAGGCGGATTTGCACCGATGTCACGAGATTTCTTCCAATCTTCATACCACAATGTCGCCTCACCTTTCAATCTATATGCGGCAAGTTCAATTGTTTCTACCCTAGTCACATGCATAACCTCCAAAGCCCTTTGAATTTGGTCCATGAAATCCGGTGGATTTGCTTTCGGAACTGACCCCATGAATATAGGAGGGTCTAATTTCAGAAAATCCTGTGTCCTGCGACTCGCAACTTTAGCCACATCATCCTCATTTGTCGTTGGACTAGCTCGTCCTTGAATTTGTGCCGCAACTAACTGAGTCAACATATGCACTGCATTTCTTAGATCCAAGTCAGTGACATTCATTGGCGGTTATGCGGTTACTTCTCTACCTATTGGCTCTTCCGGAGCTGGAAAAGTAGAAGAAGACCGCGATGCAATTTTAGTGTTAGCTCCACCTTGACTAGCTTGGTCAGGTGGTGATTTACTCATTCCTTCACCGGCAAGCATATCTACCTGCTTACCTTTGCCTCTACCTCGTCTTGTCATTGGAATTTTACTATAACAAAGAAAATCAATTCCAATGGTTAGATACGATTCCACTTACCACATTGGCTCTATTGCACGATCTAGAAGTGAAGAAAAGAAACAACTCCTAAATGCCCCATAGCCTCCTACTTATAAATGTGGTGCACAACACATCTATAAGCAAGACTCTATGCAGAAACGGCCTGCTCTGATACCACTTTTGTCACGCCCCGAGTTCCAATGAGGCCAACTGGCACCCGAAGCCGATAAGGCCTAAGAGAACCAATCTTTGCTCATGTCCGTTCATATGCATGTCACTCAATAAGCAGCACCATCACATAGATATATACGATGTCAATAGCTCAAGTCATAGAAACATGTGATATATACATATAAGAAACTTGGTCGTTAGGGCCATCAAGTCAACATGGACATACATTCTTTCATTTATCTCACCACGTCCTTCAACAAAGCCTCTAACAGATGCATATACATAACCATCCTAAAGTTGGGATAAGTCCCCATTTTATACTACATTACAATACCAAAACAAATGTACATATGAGACCCGAAAAGCCCCAAACCAACTAAAGCTCACCAATGATAGGCAAAAGATTCGCAACCTACTATGAAGTTCTACTAGCACCTGTTCCTGTAGCAAGTAAGGTAAGTCCCCCAAGGGACGTCAGTATGAAGAATGTACTGAGCATGTAAGGCTCATATGAAACTGTATGACACATAAATACTTCAATGAACTCAAATACAAATGAATGACCAATATGGATAAGTCACCATTCTATACGTTGGGAACAATGTGTATTGCTTTCAATACTTTCTTTGCTTATTTACTTCTATGTTTGTTCATCATCACTTGTGTCACTATGTACCCGGGCCCCGACTGATCAGTGGGTCTTAACATAACATAACGTTATGTTGGGATCGGCTCGAGCTAGGCTTATGCCTCTAGAGCTACCACCCATAAATCAATACATCGGGCTCGACTCGAGCTAGGTTAATACCTCTAGAGCTACCACCCATAAACTAATATATCAAGTTCGGCTCCAGCTAGGTTCTTACCTCTAGAGCTACCCCCTGTCAGGTTCGGTCTGAGCTAGGCTCATGCCTCTAGGACTACCCCCTGATCCAATAATCTCAGGATCGGCTTGAGCTAGGCTTTCTCCCCCAAAGCTACCACCCATACTCAATCATCAACCATATATGCATTACTTCATTCTATACTTTTGAGATTAATACATTGATAGTCATAACACTATTTGAATTTTGGAATATAACATTATTGGACCTTTGGAACATTAGTCAATGAACGTGAGACATGTGAATCGCAAATTATCAATGAGTAGGGAACATGTGATTAATAACAATTGATAACCAGAAATATGATACATTAGAACATGTTGGAATGGAACAAATATAATGTCAATGTGAATAATATGTGCTGCATAATGATACAACTAGAATAACCTTACATACCTTATCTTCCCAATATGAATATACAATCCTAAATGTGAATATAATAGTCAATCTCCTTCCTTACGTTTCACTCTACAACACAAGTACATAACAGAGTTTACATTAACCACCAACTACCTTACAAATGCATATGACGACAATGAGTTACATGATTGCCTTAACATGTCATTTCCCCCTTGACAATACCATTTATGAAGTTTTTATACCAACAATACCACAACATTCCATACATTGACCAATATATCATAAACCAATAGCATGTCACACCAATTTCATACTTCACACTTCTCCATCAACACAACATCACAATTACTCCATCAAGTCACCTCAATACACTTCAGAACCACATATCGACAACAATCCCACAAATTATATTTATAGAAAAATAACAAGTTAAGGAACATAACCACACCATACATGTCTATATTTCATCCGACCATGCACTTTCATCAAAACCCCATGTCTCCTTTCAAGTTTAAATCACAAAGATGGCACATCTTTTAGCAAAAAGCAAAAGTGCCCTATTCAACCTTGCCAACATAACTATCATGATCTACACCATATCTCATGTATATAATATATTAAATCACAAGAATAAACACTTACCCAAGCTTTCAAAGTGATGATCTTGTCCAAAGTGTCCAAAGAAAAATGGTTGCCTTAGGGTTTTGAAAATAGAGAAATATCTTTTAGAGGAATGTCTAGAAAGGCATGTGTGAGTTGTGGAAATAAAATATGATTTTTGGACAACTTATATAGCCCCTCAATTCATACTTATACACTTCTTGGCATTAAATTCCATGTTCCCTTGGTCAAAGTGGAAGAATGGGTCATTTGCCCTTTTGGGCCATGCATTTTATTCCATTTTGGGCCTCAAATTGAGCCCATTAACACATATTAACTTAGCCCACCAATTTCAATGTGTAATAGTCCAATTATATCATGTTTCAATAATTCCATCAAGGTCACAACAATATTTAACTCACGAGATTCATATTCGTAGCCTCAATCTAAAATATGAGAAATTCTAGCCACTCATGGCTTAGTTGAACATAATTTGATAAAACACTAGTGATGAAGAATTAATCCTAACTCGGATGCCAAAATTTCTCGAGAGTAGTTCTAATATGATGGAATAATGATACCATAACCCAAAATTCCTTTTTATAGACTTATAATCGTAGAAGAAATCGGGCAAAAAGCACCCCGGCACGCTCCCGGGCGCCCTTGGGACTTAAAAAAATTTCAGCACCTGAACAGGTGCACATTAGCGGCCTGGTACGCCCCCAGGCTTTCCCCCTTTCTGCCCGTGTCAAAAAATTTTAGGTCAAAGCGGCTTGGGACGCCACCTACAGCGCCCTACACTTAATTTTTGATTTCGACTTTTCTTTGCTGATTTGGTTGGATCTTTCAAGTCCCAACCTTTTGCTTGCCTCTTATATTCAAGAACCTTTGCTTGGATGTCCCTTAAACCTCACTTTTTACCCCCACAAATGCTCCACAAAGTCACAAACACCACCTACTACAAAGGTCTAATCACATTTACTAGCACAATATCAAATGTTCCATCAATAACAATGCAAAATACGTACTTATTGCTCTCGAACCTAGGATGAACATGGTTCAAGGTTATCAAGTAGGTTCGGGAAGGTACGGGGTGTTACATTTTAACACCCAATATATAGTCTGCTTCACTCATGTCTTCATGTCAAATAACTTTGAAAGCCATGACTTGACAATTTTTACATACTCCAAACTATTTCCGGCTATTATAATATCATCCACGTATAGGAAAAGAATTACAAACATTCTATTGGACTTCTTCACATATATGCAATGGTATTCATTGATCATGATGAAATCAAATGAAATTACTTCCTTATGAAATCTCAGGTACCACTGCCTTGAAGACTGCTTTAGGCCATAAATTAATCTTTTCAATTAAACTTTCTTTTCTTGGCTTTTAACAACGAAACCTATAGGTTGTGTAATATAGATTTCCTCGTTTAGTTCTACATTGAGGAATGAGGTCTTCACATCCATTTGGTGTAATTCTAAAACCAAACGTGCAACAATATCCAAAAGTAAGTAAATTGAGGTGAAATTCACAACTGGTGAAAAAGTTTCCTCATAATCTATTCCGCTTTCTTGAGTAAAACCTTTTTCCACTAATTGTGCTTTGTGTCTTTCTATTGACCCATCTGATTTGCGTTTAACATTGAGAATCCATTTGTTTCTAATAGGTTTATGCCCAGAAGGAAGACCAACTTGATCTCAGACTTTATTGGTTTATATGTACTCTAATTCTTCTTTAATCACTTTTATCCACTCATCTTTTTTAGGGCTCGATAAAGCCTCAGTCATAGAATTACGTTCATCCAATTCTAAGAGAGATATCAAGAAAACATAATCCTCAATCTCATAAGATCATTTAGGTACATCTTTTTTGGTACTCTTACATAATTAAAGTTCATATTCCTTCATAGGATTTTGGGATTCAAAACTCCCACTTGGACCAGGAATCATTTCTTGATCTATTGGATTATCAAGTATATTCGACGACATTATCTGATCATCTGAATTCAACATTTTGTAAAGAAACTCACTATCCTTTATTTCACCTTTTTAGAAAAATCATTTTCCAGGAATATGACAGCTCATGATTCAATTTCACTAGTACTTCCATCCTCCAGTTCACTAATGAACACATACCCTTTGGAGTGTTCTGAGTATCTTATAAATACACATTTCTTTCCTTTTGAACTTAGTTTACCATACTCACCAAAATGATTTTTAATATATGAAAAACAATCCCAAGATCGTAGATCATTAAGGTTTGGTTTATTACCTGTCCATAGTTCATAAGGAGTGGAAGATACTGATTTAAAAGACACTTTATTTAATATGTAGGTTGTATTCAATAGCACATCTCCCCATAAGAATATAGGTAAATTTTCCTGCAACATCATGGACTTTGCCATATCAAATAGTGTTCTATTCCTTCTTTCAGTTACACCATTTTGTTGAGGTGTATAAGATGTAGTTAGCTATCTGATAATGCCCTTTTTAGTACATAATTCTTCAAACTATTTTGACAAATATTCACGACCTCTATTGGTTCTTAAAGTCTTTATACTTTTATCTAATTTATTCTCAACTTCATTCAAGCATATTTTAAAGAGTTCAAGTGCTTCAGATTTATTAGAAATCAAATAGACATAACCAAAGCATTAATGAAATATAAAGTTCCAGACCTCACCCTCACATTCATTGAACCACAAATATCAGAATGGATTAATTGAAGTGGGAACTCAACTCTTTTAGCCTTCCCAAATGATTTACGTGTAATCTTTCTAGCAAGACAATTTTCATATATTGGTATATCAATTTTGGAGAAAGAAGCTAAATTTCCTTCCTTTGACAATCTATTCATTCGATCTTGCCCTATGTGACCAAATCTAGCATGTCATGTAATAACATCAACATCATTATTACTAGTATAACATGCCATTACACAACGGTCAACATAATAGTCATAAGTTGAAGGATTACAATCTAAAATGATAAAGCGATCATAACAAAGTCCAAAACCATAATAAATATTGTCTAGAATTATTCTAACATCATTGTGACTAAAAAATAAATCGAAAACAACATCTAAAAGAACAGACATGAATACTAAGTTTCATCGAATCTCTGGAGCATATAGGACGTCATGCAACATCAAAGATCATCCACCATACAAGTCCACTTTGCAAGTGTCTATCTCTTTGACTTCAACTCTTACATTATTTCCTACATATATCCATTTTGATACAGGTGAAACTCGATATAACTCCATAAATGCTTCTCAATCATGACTCACATAGTTGGTGGCTCCTGAGTCTACAATCCACATAGGATAAGATTCAGTTAATAAAGTAGTGCTAGGAACATATTCATCACTTAGAGATGCATTTAGAAATGATACCTTTTTCTGCTCGGGACAATCACGACCAAAATTCCCTAGAAATTAGTGATTGTATCACTTCATCTTGCTCTTATCTTTCTTCTTGAAATACCTTTTTTCCTTCTTGGAATTTGGTTTATTTTTTTTCTTAGAGGGTCATTCTTCGGTCTCCCTACTCTTCCCATTATTTTTCTAATTATTCTTGCGCTTGAAGCCTAAAGACTTCATACCACTTGATTCTTCCATAAAGGCATTAAAAGCAGCTTTGCAGCACCAAGCTGCTTGTCTTCAAGTTCAACATGATGGGTAACATCAAAAAAGGTTTGATGCTATCAGGGGGTTAAGTTAACCTTCAAATGTTCCCAACTATTGAAAAAAGACTGGATCACTGCCTGAACCTGTTTCTCATCCGACAGAACATGACCAACACTTTTGAGTTGAGCTATCATGTTAGACATCACCCTAAAGAGTTGTTTGATGTTTTGATCATGACGCTTCTTGTAAGTATCAAATTTGATAGTCATATGTTTGAGGCGAGTGTCAGATGTTCTCCATATGTTCCTCGTAAGTGTGGCCACATAGCATGAGTAGTAGGAAATTCCTCACATTCATGAATAAGGTCATCAACAATAGAACTAACAATTATTCCACGTGCAGTGGAATCAGTCTTTTTTCAAGATTTATAATCTTCAAGATCTTTTCTGTGCTGTGCAGCGTTGTCCTCTTCTGGTTGACTTAAAACATGGTTTATACATTCAAGAGAATTTTGTTCTTCCAGTACATACCATATTTTTTCGACTCCAGATGTCGTAATTTTCACCATTTAGTTTCTCACCTTTGTTCAAGTATGCAATAATACTTTTGGATGCCATGTCTATAAATAAGAGACAATCACGCAAGTACATTTATCAATTGTGCATGCGACTTACACATTTAAGCAAATCAATTCACATAAAAGTTTCATATTTAGTGTAAAATCAAAAGGACACGTAAGTTTCAAATCATCATCTACGAACTAAACATTTAACCAAAATTAGAAAATAATTTCTTAATGTGTATTTTAATGATGAATTTTTTAAGTCTCAGTACATTTAAATAAATAAATAGAATTTATATAAAAAGAAAGAAACAACTTAATTCATATATTAAAATGAATAAACAACTTCAAGTTACAAGTCATTTAAAGATGAAAATCCTCCCACATGACTTTGAGACAATGCATATACACCCTAAAAGGTTGGCTTGGCCAAAGCTCGTGATAAACGTTAATTAGTCTCTTGCCCTAAGGATCACAGAGAGAGTGTGCTAAAATAGCTGAAGCTTTCCATTCCACGATTTCAACATAATTTTCCAGTTCTACATGTTTTAATTCAAAAAGATGAATAAAATTAGCAACTAAAATACTAGGGGACATCTTTAACAACTTGAACTGTCTTAGTTTCTTCTCTCTTTCTCTTCGTATAGCCCTTTGGTTCCTTACCAAATTTTTTGTCGCCTTTGGGACACCAATCTGTATGATTTCACGCCCACAGAAACATATCCTTCGACGACGTACTCTTCTACATTGTTCCTTTGCTCAACATCCAGAAATCCCACTTGTAGTAATTCGAGTTTGTCCCGGTTCAATCATGTCTGACATTGATTACTATATTTAGATATAACTCTTGTCAAAATAGTGACTACTTAGACTTTTTCCGATCCTGAAATTGCCAAGCAGAACCTAACTAAAAAACTTCAGAAATTTGTTGATGACAAAGAGCATATACCGCCATTCATACAAAATCATTTAATGTGAAAACTTATGTCTCTATTACTTGTAGAAGGCAAAATAATTAGTTTAAGGAACTTAAGAACTAAACAAAATATGAAGACTTTGTAAATGTAATTTTCCACACTTCATTATTCATAAAACTTTTTAAAAAAATGATCTCACTCATTTTTAATCCGTTTTACATGCATAATATATCAACAGAAAGCCCAAAGCGAGTAGATTATGAAATTTAAGTTTCATACCAAAATTTCAAATAGGTAATTCACAGAATTAAATTTCAGAACGCAGTTTTTTAGAAAACTGTCAAAATTTCACCCTTACTTTAAAAAATCATATCTCACTCTTTTTTAATCCGATTTTCATGCACAATATATCAACGCAAAGCTGATAACGAGTAGATTATGCAAATCTAAATCAGTATCTTCCACTTCTTATGAACTATGGATTGGTAATAAACCAAACCTTAATGATCCGTACCTTGGGGTTGTACTGCATATATTAAAGATCGTTTTGGTGAGAGTTTGATTTTTCGGTGGTAGGGGTGGGTGTTCGGTTTTTTGGTCTTTTCAAATTTTTTTTGATTCTTTAAATTTTTATTTTTCCAAATTATGTACCTTATACCAAACTGAATTCGGTTCGATTCAATTTTTTTGATTCTTTATTTCCATTTGAATGTGAATCAACCAAAAGTAATGACGCTACAAAATATCATGAAAATCCGTATAATATTCAATTGCAGTACTATACAAAGCGCTTGTTATATACTATATGTTGCCAACAAGTACATAATGCCAATGTTTGGATAGCATAAGCTTTGATATTTCTTTAATTTTATTTTTCGAAAGAACGTAAATTTGCTGAAATACTTATGAGCAGAAACTTAAGTCACATTTAGATTTTAGTTAGGATGATAATCTTCATCATGTGACAAGTCCAGTCATATACAGACTTGATTAAAGCCACCAAACAATGCTTGGGCTGAGCTCGATTAGCTAAAGCTATATATTTCGAAAGGATGATCAAGTAATGTACCTTTCCCTGCCTGCCGAACATTAAAAAATACACTTTGACTTTTAAGTTGTACGTATTGACGGGTAAAAGGTGAAGGTAAATAACTCTATAATCTTGAGCCAAATCCTTGAAACCGTCCCTAATCGGGGAGCCAATTTCTGGTACTTTTCATGCACTTTGTCTAAAATAATATTGCACAACAATTGAGCAATATTCAGTGTCAGTGCATATTTTCAAATTTTACAATACCTGCGTTTACTAGTTACTTTTTGTATGATCCCCACTCCCTTTTTGGATGTGCAGTACTATACAAAGCGCTTGTTATATACTATATCTTGCCAACAAGTACATAATGCCAATGTTTGGATAACATAAGCTTTGATATTTCTTTAATTTTATTTTTTGAAAGAACGTAAATTTGTTAAAATACTTATGAGCAAAAACTTAAGTCACATTTAGATTTTAGTCAGGATGATAATCTTCATCCTGTGATAAGTCCAGTCATATACAGACTTGATTAAAGCCACCAAACAATGCTTGGGCTGAGCGCTATTATCTAAAGCTATATATTTCGAAAGGATGATCAAGTAATGTACCTTTCCCTGCCTGACGAACATTAAAAAATACACTTTGACTTTTAAGTTGTACATATTTACGAATAACTCTATAATCTTGAACCAAATCCTTGAAACCTTCCCTAATCAGGGAGCCAATTTCTGGTACTTTTCATGCACTTTGTCCGAAATAATATTGCACAACAATTGAGCAATATTCAGTGTCAGTGCATATTTTCAAATTTTACAATACCTGCTTTTACTAGTTACTTTTTGTATGATCCCCACTCCCTTTTTGGATCTAATGGTCCTCACGACCAAAATGATGGACCTACAGTCGTTGCCCCTTGTACTTCTTCTTAATTAATAGAAAAGTTTATCCTTCCAAACCAAAAAATATTCTGAATTTTGTGCAATTTATCTTATTATATACGGCTGTGCCTCAGAAGAAAAGGTAAAAATCAAGTTTATAATCTTTCTCTTCTTTTTTGTTTAAATAACATTTAATTGATTTATTAATTGACATGGTTAGGATGTTAGTTTTTGTTCTCATCGTCTTCGTCATCTTGAAAGGAATATTGTATTATCCAAGAAAAAATAGAAATAATCGTGACTATGATCTAATATTGCAATATAAAATTTTCCTTACCTATTTGATAAAATGTCTTAAAGGGATTGCAAGTATATTGCATATGAATTTTCAAGTCTTTTTGCCTTTTAAAGTAAATTTAGAAACTTCTAGTTCATTTATGTAGTAGGTTGTTGTGTATACGTTTTGGTTCAAGATCTGCTAAGGTAATTTTTCAGCAACAAATAGAAAATCTTTTGGTTTGTACAACAACAACATAACCAATGTAGTTTCACAAAGTGGGGTATGTGAAAGGGTAGAGTGTATGCAGACCTTATATCTACCCAGAGGTAAAGATGCTGTTTTCGATAGACACTCAACTCAAATTACTATTAATTTAGCAAAATCAAATTAACAATTTCAAATTAAAATATCAAAGTTAGCAAATAATCAAGTTGTTGTAGTAAGTACAAAAGGAATAGAAAAAGGTGTTGGTATAAAGTTGAGAGAGTACAACATCTGACTAACTTCATTTTTTGGTTACTTAAAAAGATATTGGAAAGTGATCAAGAAAGGAACTAGAAGAAACAAAAAAGATATTTTTAATTTCGTAAATACGAGCAACTTTCCAAGTCGGTCTAAGTTTTCTTCATCCTTCTCTATAGATTTGATGATGATCTTGAATTCATAATTTTTCATATCCTTAATTTGAGTTTTCTTGATCTCTTCAGCAGAGTTCAAGGAGGCTGAATTTAGACCAAGGTACCTCATGTTGGGTTCTAGTGAAAATGTGAATGGAAAATGAAGAAAAGAAAATGGAGAAAAAGTGAAATGTATGTTCACTTTATGAAAAGAGTGTTCTCCCACATTGGTGGGAGAAGGAAACATTCTTGTTCTTAAGTATGGAACCACTCCTTCATGTGAATAGTGATGCAAGAACAAGTCAAGCCTCGCGCCGTTATCGTCGTTGCTCGCTCGGCTTCGGCTTCGGATTTGTCGATTGAGAGACTATATTTTTGGACAAAATTCATTTGAAACTTGAGAGTTAATGATTGTTTAATCCAAAGATCCGATAAAAAAATATTCTCCATTTGCGTACGCATGTCTAAGGGACTTGACCCTTCGAGGCACTTTTTGAAGACAAAAATGACGACGTGCGCACGCAGGTGACCATCTGTGGGCGCAGGTGGCCAGGGCAGGTCAATGGTAACTTTTTATTTTTTGACATTAAGTGACCTGCGGCCGCAGGTGACACATCTGAAAGCGCAGGTGGGTCCGCAGGTGGCCCGACGGTCTAAAACAATGCATCATTTCAAGAACCATTTGCTTCTTTTCTAAAACACCACCTTTTGGCTATAAATACCTGAATTTTTCCTCATGTATGGACATGAAATTTTGAAGTGAAAAACACTTTTTTCTTGATAAAAACTCAAGTATGATTTATGAATCGTTGAGTGCATTCGTTGTTCGACAGAATTTGGGGTACCGCCATTCTGTCGAAGTGATTCATTTTATCCTGGGAGGATATATTCCATAACCTTGGGTACGTGAGGGAAATTATTTCCTTAAGGACACACCGTGAATTCGGTAGACTTTAATCTTCTATTCTTCATCTCTTTCTATAAGTTTGGTTTTGCTAATTTCCAGAAAATAGTTTTGAACTTCAATTTGTTGTAGTTCATGAGTTGGGTTGAGTTTATTAAAGTTCAAAGTTGTGAAAGAGTTGCAACTTCAAGTGATTGTTCTTATTTTATTTTGAACATGTGATTGAAGTTATTATTGCAAAATACAGATGTTATTAAACCAGATAAACAACAATCTTAAGGAAATTACTAGTAATTTTGGTTAATCTGTATAGTGTCTGATTTTATGAAGACTAAATATTTTGATTTCTACTCCCTCAGTTTAAAGAATATAAAAACTTTGCTGAGAAATTGGTCTGTGAATTCCGCTCGAAGAATATAAAAACTTCACCGATTCGTTAAACTCTCTGTATTAGTTTCTGGTGTTTAAAATCTATGGGTTTTTACTCTGTTTGAATTTGTTTCTGATTTGAAGAATATAAAAACTTCATCAGATTTCAAAGGTCATTCGGTTGACGATTTGAAGACATAAAAACTTCATTATTGACTAGAAACGAGTTATTTAAAGATTAAATTCTTTATTGTTAGTATTCTGAAATACTAAATAGATTGTCAAAGCTTGACATAAAAATAATGAATAAAACTAAACAACAAATTGATTCGGTTGTGAATGGTGCTTTCCCAACGGCAACCAATGTTGCGTCATTAAGTCGTTTAGCTGTTGCTATAGCAATAGAAATGATAAAGAAATCAAAAAAATATTCTAGTGTGAACTTTAAAGAATGACAACAAATAATGTCATTTTGGCTGACTAAAATTGAAATGCAAATGTTCACAAGTAGAGATCCTCATATTCCTGAAGAAGGAATGTTTGAACACCAATTATTTGGTTTGGAAGGAATGTTTGAACACCAATTATTTGGTTTGGAAGATCTTGTGATTAGTCCCAAGATAGAAGAGGATATTAAGTTGCGTGAGAAATCAGCAATGATGTGTTTAAATCTTGTTAAAGATAATGCTACACATAATATGAAGAGGAAAAATTCTTCTAGACAAGAGAAAGAGCAGAACAAGAAAAGGTTCAAAGGTAAGTGCTACAATTATAGTAAAGTTGGCCACAAACCTCTAAGTGATCAATTTCTAAATAAGAACAAGAAAAGAAATCAGATAAACATTTTGGAAGCAACTAGAAAGATTGAAAATTTGTGTGCAATAAGAACAAGAAAAGAAATCAGATAAATATTTTAGAAGTAACTGGAAAGATTGAAAATTTGTGTGCTATGATCACTGAATGTAATCTAGTTGGAAATCCAAATGAATGGTGGTTTGATTCAGGATCCACTAGACATATTTGTACCGACAAAGAAGCTTTTGCTACTTATGATACCGCTTGTACCAAAGAAGTGATCTTCATGGGAAATAATGCAACAACCAAGGTTGAAGGAAGTGGAAAAATATTCCTAAAAATGACTTTCAACAAGGTGTTGACTCTCAACAATGTTCTCCATGTTCCTACCATTAGGAAAAACTTAGTGTCAACAACACTTCTCATTAAAAATGGGTTTAAATATGTGTTTGTTTCGGAGAAAGTTGAAATAAACAAGAATGAAATGTACGTAGGAAAAGGCTACCTCATTGAGGGATTTTTCAAGCATAGTGTAATGGCTATTGAAAAGAAGAAAGCTGAGGCTTCTTCTTACTTGCTTGAGTTGAATGAATTATGGCATGAACGTTTAGGATATGTTAATTATAAAACCTTGTGAAAAATGATTAGTTTGAAAGTTTTGCCTAACTTTGAGTGCAATAAATCAAAGTGTCAAATATGTGTTGAAACGAAGTATGCGAGACATCCGTATAATTCTGTTGAAAGTAATTCAAATTCCTTAGACTTAATTCACACAGACATTTGTGATATGAAGTAGACACCATCTCATGGTGGAAAAAAGTATTTCATAACTTTTATCGACGATTGCACTAGATTTTGTTATTTTTATTTACTGAATAGTAAAGATGAGACAATAGATGCATTTAGGTAATATAAAACTAAAGTTGAAAATCAGTTGGATAAAATGATCAAAACGATAAGAAGTGATAGGGGTGGAGAATATGAATCTTCTTTTGTGGATATATGTTTGGAAAATGGAATTGTCCATCACAATACAGACCCATACTCACTTCAATCAAATGGGATTTCGAAAAGGAAAAACCAAACCTTGAAGGAAATGGTGAATGCATTACTTATAAGTTCAGGTTTACCGCAAAACTTGTGGGGGGGAAGCTATCCTTACAGCAAGCCGAATACTCAATCAAGTGCCCCATAGAAAGACACAATCTATTTCATATGAGAAATGGAAAGAAAGAAAACCCAACTTGAAATATTTCAAAGTGTGGGGGTGTCTAGCAAAAGTTCAAGTTCCTATACCCAAAAGGGTGAAAATAGGACCAAAGACCAGACTGCATTTTCATCGGATATGCTACAAACAGTAAAGTATGTCAATTTTTAGTTCATAAATTAGAACATCCGGATATCCATGAGAATTCGGTAATGGAATCAGATAATGCTGAGTACTTTGAACACATTTATCCGTATAAGACTAGACATGAGCTATCTAGTAAAGGGTCTAAATGCCATAGGGATGAACCAAGGGAGAATGTATTTAATGAAGAGAATCCAAGGAGTAGTAAGTGACAAAGAATGTCGACTTACTTCGGATAAGATTTTACAATATTTCTTCTTGAAAATGAACATCTAACATTTAAAGAAGCGATGTCATCTGCAGACTCACCCTTTTGGAAAAAGGCTGTCAATAGTGAGATTGATTCAATCTTGAGCAACCATACTTGGGAGTTGGTTGATCTTCCTCCAGGAAATAAACCTTTAGTTTCTAAATGGATATTCAAAAGGAAAATGAAAGCTGATGGTACTATTGACAAATACAAGGCAAAACGTATTGTGAAAGGCTTTACACAAAAAGAAGGCCATAACTATTTTGACACATACTCTCCAGTAACAAGGGTAACGTCCATTCAGATATTAGTTGCATTAGCTGTAGTGTATGGTCTTGAAATCTATCAAATGGATGTGAAAACTGCATTCTTAAATGGAGAATTAGAGGAAGAAATTTACATGAAACAATTCGAGGATTTTGTAGTTCTTGGTAAAGAAAAAAAGTGTGCAAACTTGTTAAGTCATTTTATGGACTAAAACAAGCACCCAAATAGTGGCATGCAAAGTTTAACCAAACCATGTTGGCAAACGATTTCAAAATAAATGAATGTGATAAATGTGTTTACATTAAAGACACTCCACATCACAAAGCCATTTTTTGTTTATGGATGATATGTTGATCATCAGTAGAGACATGTCTGACATAAATGCTACAAAATAAATGCTTGAGAGCAAGTTTGCTATGAAAGACCTTGGAGTTGCTGCTGTGATCTTAGGAATAAGAAATAATAGAACTCCACAAAGGTTGGCATTGTCATAGTCTCATTATATTGAAAAGGTACTTGACAAGTTCAAGTATTTGAATTTCAATATTTCCAAAACACCATTAGATGTGAGCTTTGCGCTTTAAAAGAATGAAGGTGAAAGTTATTCACAATTGGAGTATGCAAGAGTGTTGGGAAGTTTGATGTATATCTATATGCGACCAGATATAGTGTGTGCTATTAGTAAATTGAGTCGGTACACAAGTAATCCCAATCAAACTCATTGGATCACCGAATTGAATAAAGTAAAATCCACAAGTGGATATGTATTTACTTTAGGTGGAGGAGCAGTCTCTTGGAAATCATCCAAACAGACATGTATTACCTGCACTACAATGGAATCTGAATTTATCGCGTTAGATAAAGCTGGTGAAGAAGCTGAATGGCCTCGAAATTTCTTGGAAGATATTTCTTATTGGCCCAAACCATTGGCACCAGTATGCATACACTGTGATAGTCAAGTGGCAATAGGTAGGGCAGAGAGCATGATATATAACAGTAAATCTCATCATATAAGACGGAGACATAATATCGTTAGAGAACTTCTCTCTAGTGGAATTATCACGATTGACTATGTGAATTCAAAGAATAATGTGTCGGATCCACTTACAAAAGGCCTATATAGAGAGGGAGTTGAGAGATTATCGAAGGGAATGGATTTACAGCATAGGACAAGTCATCACAGCGGTAACTCTACCTAGCGGATTGGAGATCCCAAGATCTAGGATCAAGGAGATAAAAAAAAGTTGTGACTGACGGTTCAACATTGTCAATTAACTCACCCCATTCTCATGAAGAAGACAATGTTCATGAAACAAGGATAAAACTTATAGTTGGTAGTCTTTTAATGGTTTCTATGTTTGGCAGATTTGACCAAATTATTTGATCTATAAGATTAAATGTTTTAGGAATCACCTATGTGAGAGTGAAGTGGAAGTCGCTTCAAGGAGAATGATAGTAAAGGCTTGTTCTCTAAGCTCTCATGAAACCAAGTAGTGTTCATGACTAAAACGAACAAAACCAAGAGAACTATAAATGGTAAAAAGCTGGTTGTGTGACTTGTATTATCTAGGTGTACATTAAAGTTTGAAAGTTCAAAGATATCACATCTACCGATTGACCGAGTGCATCCGATGCAAGTTCACTACGGAAAGTTCAAAGGAAATCCTACTTATCCAGATGCAATTAGTCTTTGCTTGTAGATCACACACTTGTCCGACTATTTTTTTTTTGAAATAGCCATTCCCCATTCATGTGGGGAATTGTTGGGTTCTAGTGAAAATGTGAATGGAAAATGGAGAAAAGAAAATAGAGAAAAAGTAAAATGTATGTTAACTTTATGAAAAAAGGGTTCTCCCACACTGGTGGGAGAAGAAAACATTCTTGTGCTTAAGTTGGAAGCACTCCTCATGTGGATAGTGAGGCAAGAACAAGTCAAGCCTTGCGCCATCATCATCGTCGCTCGCTCAGCTTGGCTTCATCTTTGAATTTGGATTTGGATTTGTCAATCGATTGAGAGACTATCTTTTTGGATAAAATTCATTTGAAACTTGAGAGTTAATGATTGTTTAATCCAAAAATCCGTTACAAAAATATTCTCCATTTGCGGACGCATATGAGGAAGTGCGGACTCATGTCGAAGGGACGTGACCCTTTGAGGCACTGTTTGAAGACAAAAATGACGACCTGAGCGCGCAGGTGACCATCTGCGGGCAAAGGTGGCCAGCGCAGGTCGTTGGTAACTTTCTTTTTTTTTGACATTAAGTGACCTGCGGCCCAGGTGACCTATCTGCATGCGCAGGTGGGTATGCAGGTGGCCCGACTATTTGAAATAGAGCATCATTTCAAGAATCATTGCTTTTTTTTTTGAAGCACCACCTTTTGGCTATAAATACCTGAATTTTTCCTCAGGTATAGACTCAAAGTTTTGAAGTGAAAAACACCTTCTTCTTGATAAAAACTCAATTGTGATTTACAAATCGTTGAGTATGTTTGTAGTTCGACAGAATTTGAGGTACCGCCATTCTGTCAAAGTGATTCATTTTATCCTGGAGGATATATTCCATAACCTCGGGTACTTGAGGGGAATAATTTCCTTAAGGACACACTGTGAATTCAGTGGACTTGAATCTTCTAATATTCATCTCTTTCTATAAGTTTGGTTTTACTATTTTCCAGAAAATAGTTTTGAACTTCAATTTGTTGTAGTTCATGAGTTGGGTTGAGCTTATTAAAGTTCAAAGTTGTGAATATAGAGTTGCAACTTCATGTGATTGTTTTTATTTTATTTTGAACCTGTGATTGAAGTTATTGTTAGAAAATACAGATTTTACTAAACCCGATAAACAACACCTCAATCATCTGTAACAAAAGTAAGTTTTCAAAATTGAAGGAGTTTTTTAAAGTCTATTATTTTAGAAAATCACATGTTGATGCATTGCTCGCACACCAAATCCAACACTCTTAATGATGTGATTCTGGTTTTGTCACGTAAACTATTGCATGAAAAGATGAAAAGTTATTTTGGTTAAATATATTATCAACATGATAGGTTACTTGGGAGATAGAAGAATAGGGATACATACCTTCAATACCTTCATAATTATTGCAAAATGCGAATGAAATGCCACGTTCGTTCTCAACAAGTTTGTATTGTTTGATATTGTTTTCTTTATAAGTTTATAAGATCGAACAAAGAATAAACTTTTTTTTTAATTGTAGGAATCAAGATCATGACTATTTCAATTACAAAGTCTTGGATTATGATTTGGGTTGTGTGTCACTCCATGTGGCCTGACCCGATCCATCTGAAATGAGATAGAATTAAAGGAAATAACTTTCTTAATGGAAGTTACCTTCAGGAAGTAACTTCCTTGCGGGAATTTACGTTTGGATTTGGCTCCTCTCCATTTTCCCCAAGTTCTTGCTTGTGTTGGAGACACATGTCATACATTAAAATTAATGGTTGAGATTTAATTTATTAAAGTAAGGTCCTAACCATGGTTATTTACTTCCATCTATTTGCTCCTTAAATATTTTTAACAATCTATTATATCTTTATTAAATATATAAAATCCTTTTTTTACTGCCATGAGTATATATTTAATAAAGATATAATTGATTGTTGAAATTTTTCAATGAGCAAATATATGGAAGTAAATAACTATGGTTAGTAAACAACTATGGTTAGGACTTTACTTTAACTAATTGAATCTCAACCATTAATTTTAAATAATGACATGTGTCTCCCATCCCAGCAAGAACTTGGGGTAAATGGAGAGAAGCCGGATCCATTACGTTTCACTGTTTATAAAAAAAACTAGAAAGCAAACGACTTCTAGATCACTAAAGCAATTTTCCATCTGGTTCAAGAAAATTCTATTTCTTCTTCTTCTTCAATAGTCAAGAAACTTCTCTACTACTATGCAATAAATAACACTAAGGCGTGACATCTAGTTTGTGGATATCAACATCGTTTCCTAGAGAATTGAAGTTTGAACTTGGGGAAGATTCGTGTGGTAGAAAGTTCAATAATTCTTCCGCTGCTTTAAGGTACACAATTCATTGTTCTTGCTCTTTATTTTCCTAAAATGGTATCAAGAGCCTGTAAAAAGGAAAGGAATTTGAGAAACTTTTCCTTGTATAACTTTTTGGGATGCCTCTGTAAACTACAATATAGGTGTATTTATACACCAACAACCGACTCAACTTTGTACAACCGACTTACACCAACAACTGACTCAACTTTGTAGACTCCTAATGTAATTACATACAAGTATAAACCATACGAAGCACTAGTCTAAGTAAATATAACTATACAGATGCTAGTTTAAATCAATTACAACTTCAATATTTGGAGTTGGGCCACTTATTGAATCAAAGTGAACAGCCCAAAGTCAATCTGTTTACTCAAGAAAAAGATGGCCCGAACCTGCTAACTTTAGCTCAATCGACTCAAATAATTTTATCCCCAAATCTGAAGTATTTTGTTATTCCTTCAACACTCTCAAATGTTGAGTCTTCTTCTTCTTAGAGGAGCTCAAACTGTCTGTACTGTCAACACCCCTCCTCAAGTGGGAGCCCGAGGTTCGGACTCCCAACTTGCCTATGAAATACCGATGAAGTGGTCAGGTCAATGCCTTGGTGAAGATATCGACAATTTGGGAATAAGATGGCACAAATGATAGGGAAATGAGACCATTGAGCAATTTCTCTCTGACAAAATGGCAATCCAACTCTATATATTTAGTCCGTTCATGAAACACGGGGTTCTTGGCGATGTAAATCGCTGCTTGATTGTCATAATAGAAACCGACAGGGAGAGTTAGTGAGATAGGCAGGTCAATGAGAAGGAAAACAACCCACGATATTTCTACAACAAGTCGGCGAAGGGATCGATATTCTGCTTCTGCTGATGATAGAGAAACTACTTGTTGTTTCTTTGATTTCCAAGAGATGGGGCAGTCTCCCAATGTTAGAAAAAATCCACTCACTGATCTTCGAGAGTCTAAACACGAGGCCCAATCTGCATCGTAAAAGCCTAGCAATTGGAAGGAAGGTGAAGAGGATAAGAAAATGCCCAATCTGGGGTCATTTCTAATGTAACGAAGTGTATGAAGTGAAACCTGTAAATGAACTTATGCGGGGTTTTGCATATACTGACTCAAGGTATGGACGGCATAAGAGATATTAGGACGGGTGTGGGTGAGAAAGTTCAGTTTGCCCAACAACCGCCTATAAATAGTTGGATCTTGTAAATAATCTCCACAGGAATCAGCGAACAGTTTTAAGGTGGGATTGAGAGGAGTCAAAATGGTACGATGCTCAAGGTTTTCATATTCAAAAAGAAGATCAATTACAAATTTTCATTGGGTTACAACCAACCCACCAGGTTCATGCAATATTTCCATTCCCAAGAAGTAGTTTACCGTACCTAAATCTTTGATACGAAATTCTGAATTAAGAAATGATTTTGTTTCAGCAATTTCCTTCTCATGGTTACCTGTTATCAATATATCATCGACATAGACTGCAAGAACAGTAATCAGAGAGCCAGATAATTTGAAGAACATGGAGTAATCATTTAAGGATAAAATGAAACCTCTAGTCCCTAAGGCAGAGGAAAGCCTTGCATACCATTGACGAGAGGCCTGTTTCAAACCATAAAGCAATTTACGAAGTCGACATACATGAGACAGATATGGAGGGACAACACCTGGTGGAAATTTCATGAAAACCTCTTCATCCAGTTCACCGTGAAGAAAAGAATTATTCACGTTAAGCTAGTATAAATTCCACCCCTTCTTTACTGCAACGCTTAGTATACATCTGATGGTCGTCATTTTTACAACTGGTGAAAATGTCTCTGTGTAATCTATGCCTTCTCTCGGTACATTACCTCTGATTACCAATCGTGCTTTTAGATGTTCTAATGTTCCATCAGATTTAACCTTAACCTTGTATAGCCATTTACAAGGAAGTTCTTTCTTACCGGGGGAGAGTTGGAGCACATCCCATGTACGATTAGAGTTCAATGCTTCAAGTTCTTTATCCATCGCAGATTGCTAACCTGGGTGTAATGCTGCCTCTTGTTAAGACCTAGGCTCAGATATATTACATATAGAACTAACAAGCTGTTGACTATGTTCCGAAAGGGTATTAAAAGAATAAGAGTGAAAAGGAATTAACGGAGGGTTAGGAGAAATAACTGAATATGCCGCATCACAAATATAGTCAGAAAGATAAGAAGGAGCATTGTGTTGTCTGGCAGATCTGTGGGGAACCTGTACTGAACTTGACTCCACCCTAGATAAAACAATACTATCTGAGGAAGTAGGATAAGAAGAATCTATGTCATCTGGTATCATTTCAGGACTGTAAATTACTTCCTGTTGAGAAGAAAACATAGGTGAATTGTCATGTGTAGGGAAGACAGCTGGAAACATTCTAGACATAGGATTAGAATGAGAAAAAGGAAAAATAAATTCAGAGAATTTCACATCTCTAGATACAATAATTTGACCTGTTTGTAGATTAAGGATCTTGCATCCTTTTTGAGCAAAAGGGTACCCCAAAAATACTCCCGGTAAAGCTCTAGGCATTAATTTGTCCCTATTTCTTGTTAGTGTGAAAACAAAGCATAAGCATCCAAAAGTCTTCAAGTTTGCATATTTTGGTGGTTTGCCAAATAGGACCTTATAGGGGGATGCATTATTTAGAACTTTAGACGGAAATGTATTTATTAAATAAGTGGCTGTGGGGAGACAGTCTCCCCAAAACTTCTTAGGTAGGTGCAACTGATATAGTAATGCTCTACATGTCTCTAGTAAATGTGTATGTTTTCTTTCGACTACCCCATTTTGTTGTGGGGTTCCAACACAAGAAGTCTGATGTATAATTCCCTTAGAGAGAAAAACATTCGAGAGATGTATTCCTGTTCCCCAGTTCATAGGCATTATCAGATCGAATTGTTTATACCTTTGCTGAAAATTTCCTCTTAATAAGAGAAAGAAAGGATTTCAAAGTAGGAAAAACACTTGATTTTGTGGACAAAAGATAGGTCCACATAGCTCTAGAGAAATCATCTACAATAGTGAGAAAATATTTCTCTCCTTTGTGGGTCGGAACATTGTAAGGACCCCATGTATCTATGTGAATCAGTTCAAAAACCTTTTTAGATGAGATAGTACTTGTTTGAAAAGGCAGTTTACTTTGTCTAGCCATAGGGCAAACATCACATGGAAAATCTTGTTCATTACTTGATTTAATTAGTAATCCCTTAATGTTTTTGATAGCCTAGTAAGGTAAATACCCCAAACGAAGGTACCAAAGCTTTGTAGAAGCAGAAACATTAGAAACCATAATATTATTGATAGATGTGAACTGAGATGGAGATTCTCCATTTACAGCGGACTCATAAGATTGCAAAGTTTGACTATTGGACTCTAGGTCTAAAGAACTAACTCTATTCTTAAAACATAAAAATTTGACTGAAGCTAAAAATGACTCAGAATTTTGTGACTTGGTGCAGGTTTCATCTAGTACATAAAGTCCTCCAACTTCTCTACCAAACACCACTTGCATCTTCAGAGAAAGGACCTGTAATATGCAAGCATATTTATTAAAGATAAAATCACAATCAAGTTGTCTTCATAACTGATTAATTGAGAGGAGGTTATGCTTAAAAAAAGGTATATAAAGCACATTATGTAGTTCAATATCAGAATTTAAAGTTATTGAACCAACAATGAAAACCTTGACTTTATATGAATTTGGTAGCTTTACTAAGGCTGGATTTTCTAATTGTTTAATGTTATACAAGAGATTTTTGTCATGAGTCATGTGTTGAGAAGCCCCTGAATCTATTATCCAGAGGTTGGAACCAAGAGTAGTAAAACAATAGTCAAATACATCAGCAATTGAACATTTACCCACACAGTTGGCACTGGGATTGGCCTCAGAACCTGAACAACCTGAATTTCTAGCCTGCGCAACTTGTAGTATATGGATCAGTTTTTCACATTGGTCATTCGTGAATCCCTGTGGACTTATTCCTCCAGGTGCGTTATTCCCAGCAGTCTGCGTGGTGTTTCCTTCTTCTGTGATGCCTGTGTTTGCTTGCCCACTTCCATAGTTTCTCTTTGGCTTAGTAAACTTGAAGGATTGTGGATATCCAACTAGTTTATAACACTTCTCCTTTGTATGTCCCTGCTTCTTACAATAAGAGCAAAGATTGTTGTTCCTTTTCATATCTGTGTTAGTATAGGGATTAAAATTTTGATTATTTCCTTTATACTCATTAATTCCTCCTCTATTTCCAGTCCATCTTTGTTGGTTAGCACTAAAAGCAATAGATTCAGCGTTAAAATTAACCTGATTTGCAGAATTTACTCCTCTCTGATTCTCCTCATGTAATATAATCGGGTATGCCTATGCTGTGGTAGGAAGTGGCTTCATTATGAGTATGTTTCCTCTTATGCCACAATAGTTTTCATTCAGTCCCATAAGGAACTGGATCAACTGTTGATCTTCATTCATCTTTACACTGTGCATTTTTGCATCACAGTTACAATCACAACTGCATATCATAAAAGTATTAAGTACCTTTGTTTGGTCCCAGATTTTCTTCAGTCTGTTGAAGTAGCCAGCAACATCATTGGTTCCCTGAGATATGTTGTTCAGTTCTCTCTATAATTGGAACATCTTGGTACCATCTGTTTGTCCATACATTTATTCCAGTTCATTCCAAAGGTCCTCTGCTGTCTGAGAATAAATCACAGACTCCACTATCTCCTTGCTAAGAGAGTTCAGAAGCCACGCCAACACCATGCCATTACACCTCCGCCATTGTTCAAACAAAGGTGCGTATTCTCCAGGCCTCTTACATGTTCCATTAATAAATCCCAGTTTATTTTTAGCAGAAATAGAGATTAGTACCCCTCTTCTCAAATTTCCATAACAGGCTCCATCAAAATTGATGTTTAGGAGATTCATTCCAGGTGAATCTGAAGGAGTGAGGAAATAAGGATGGCTGGCTTCAACCATCTTGGAAAGCTTAGAGTTTTTGGAGCTGCTACCGTCAATGGTGGTTTTACCGATGGTGGATATTTTTGGTATGAAAGGGAATTAAGAGTGAGAATCAATAATTAGATTCACGGCTTCTGATACCATGTAAAAAGGAAAGGAATTTGAGAAAATTTTCCTTGTATAACTTTTTGGGATGCCTCTGTAAAATACAATATAGGTGTATTTATACACCAACAACAGACTCAACTTTGTACAACCGACTTACACCAACAACCGACTTAACTTTGTAGACTCCTAATGTAATTACATACAAGGATAAACCATACGAAACACTAGTCTAAGTAAATATAACTATATAGATGCTAGTTTAAATCAATTACAACTTAAATATTTGGAGTTGGGCCACTTATTGAATCAAAGTGAACAACCCAAAGTCAATCTGTTTACTCAAGCAAAGGATGGCCCGAACCCGCTAACTTTAGCACAATCGACTCAAATAATTTTATCCCCAAATCTGAAGTATTTTGTTATTCCTTCAACACTCTCAAATGTTGCATCTTCTTCTTCTTAGAAGAGCTCAAACTGTCTGTACTGTCAACAGAGCCTAGGATTTTATTCGTTCCTAGTTCATAAATTTCTTTATTGCCCAATAAGAAATTTTAAAACAAATAATCGGTAACAAAGATGGATGAATAATTTTTTTTTTTGTTAGCCGTGTGGAAATTGATGTCATCGTTGCTGTGTTGACATGAAAAGGAGTATATTATTTTTTGTTTTAAAAAAATGTGAATGAAACTCCTAAAGGCAGAATAAGTTTTGTGGGTTCATTTTTTTCTGCCTTTGTGTTTCCAAAAGGAAAAGGAGATTTTTTTTTTTTAAAAAGGGGGTAGCCATTTTTTTTGAAGTCGTGTTGGAATGGTATCATTTTGTTGGAATGACTTTTGATTCCAGCTAAACAATTTGCAACTGAAAAAAGAACAATTTTTTTTTTCATATTGTTGAGTTTATTTGCAGTGCAATTGTTAAAGTGGTACCGTATGGTTGGTTTGTATGACAGATAAATTTGGGCCCCTCCTGTAATTAATTTTGTGGAAATTAGATGTTCGAATTTTCGTCATGAACTTAATTTTTTATAATCTACTCGTTATTAGATTTTCCGTTGATATATTTTTCATTTGAAACGGATTTAAAACAAGTAAGATATGATTTTTTAATGTAAGGCTGAAAATTTTGACAGTTTTATGAAAAAACTGCTACTGTTATTTAATTTTCTGGAAATTACACATTATAAATGAGTGAGTTATGATTTTTAAAAAGTTTTATGAATAATGGAGTGTTAAAATCATTATAGTTTTATGAATAATGGAGTGTTAAAATCATTGTTACTAAGTCTTGGTAATTTGTGTAGTACTTATATTCCTTAGATTTTTTGCCTACTACAAGTAATTGTGGTATAAGTTGTCACATTGAAAGGTTTAATCATTCTGATTATTTCTTTGTTCCTATTTTAGACATGGATCAATAGGAATGAACTCAAAATACTCCAAGTGGGAGTTCTGGTTGTCGAGCAAAGGGACAATATGGAAGAGCACGTCGTCGAAAGACATGTTTTTGAGGGAGTGAGATCATATGGATTGGTGTCCCAAGAGCGACACAAATAATATTAAGGAATGAAAAGGCTATACGAAGGGAAAGAGAGAAGAAACTAAGAGAGTTCAAATATTTTAAGACGTCCCCTAGTATTTCAGTTGTTAATTTTATTCATCTTATTGAATTAAAACATGTTGAACTTGGATAATTATGTTGAAATTATTGATTGCGAAACTTTAGCTATTTTAGTAGACTCCCTCCATGATCCTTAGGGCAAGAGACTAATTGATGTTTATCACGAGGTTTGGCAAAGCCAACCTTTTAGGGTGTATATACGTTGTCTCGAAGTCATGTGGGAGGATTTTCATCTTTAATTAACTTGTTACTTTAAGGGGAAAAGGGTCCGAAATATATCTAAACTTTAGGGAAATTTACTGTAACACGCTCAAACTTTACGGGGTTCCTATGGCCCCCCTGGACTATTTAGTTGTGTATTTTTGTGATCTTTATTTTCTTAGCTAGACCACTAACTCAGTCACGCGCTCAGTGAGAGTGTATTCACATTTAGGTCCAGTTGTGCAAATACATGTCACTAAAATACACTAATAAATAGTACTGGGGGGTCATAGGACTCCCGCAAAGTTCAGGCGTGTTAATTTTTGTCAAAGTTTTGAGTATATTTTGGACTCTTTTTCCTAAATTGTTGATTCGTTTTAATCTATGAATTAAATTATTTCTCTCTATTTATGTGAATTTCATTTATTTATTTAAATGTATTGAGTCTTAAATGAAAGTCATCATTAAATACACATTAAGAAATTAATTTCTAATTTTGATTAAATGTTTAGTTCGTAAATGATGATTGAAAACTTACGTGTCCTTTCAATTTTACACTAAATATGAAACCTTTATATGAATTGATTTGCTTAAATGTGTAAGTCACATGCATAATTGCTAAATGTACTTGCGTAATTGTCTCTCTTTTACCGACATGGTATCAAAAAGTATTATTGAAGACCTGAACAAAGGTGAGAAACTAAATAGTGACAATTACGACATCTGGAGTTGTAAAATATGATATGTACTGGAAGAGAAAAATGGTCACAACTCAAAAGTTCATGTCATGATGGAACCTGCGCCGATCCCACTTTGGTAGGTAAGCCGAAAATCCCCAACAGATAAGAAATACAAGAAAAGAAGATATGAAGTGATACGAGACTTCTAGAATGAAGTTAGGCCATAATAATCATAAACCAAAGTATGAATGAAACGTAGCCAAATCCCAAAACCTGGTGTCATAAGTACAAAAGCATCTAAACAAGTCTGAAGACCAAAATACAAAAGTCTATCTTCGAATACAAGTAAAGACATAAAAGATAGATGGAGATTGGAACAGGACTCCAGAGGGAGAGCTCACCAGGTACTCCAAAAATCGGCTATCACCACACATGTCAGCTACCCGCCTCGTACTCAAGCAAGGATCTTCAACAAAAAGGCACAGTAGGAGTGAAAATTGTCCACTTGTACTCATAGGTATCATAGGCCGACTTAATAAAGTAGAAAATAAAATAAGTAAAAGATACTATAAGCACATCACCTGTAAATAGAAAAGTTTCCAAATGGTAGCTCACACTGTCTCCACTAACAGTTCTATAATATAAAGTCAAAAAAGAATGACTATACATGCAATATATATAAAGGAATAAAGTACATGTCAACAAGTACATAAAAGGGCACGAAGGATGCAATGCAATGCAGTGATGTAATGATGGTGGGACTTACGTATACACCTATCAAGCCTCAGTGCTTCAGGATAGGACCCATGGGGGATTCGCAATCCATATACTTTCTCATGTCTCAATTCACCTCTCCGGCTAATGTTTATGGATCAAGGGTTTCATAAAATGTCTCATTGATCTCTCCGGCTATTGTTCATAGATCAAGGGTTTTATAAAGTGTTCCATTTTCTTTCAATATCAGAGTTTCTCAGTGGTACCAGTATCTCATGAATATGTATGAATTAGATGAGGATGTAATGCTTATAATCAATCAGTATGAAGATGATAGTCAATTCAACATATGTACAAGTGAGCTCAGAATCAACTCAATAGGTCAATAATTCATGATATCAGCCCTTGCTCGGCACCACCACAAAAAATAGTCATATAAGACATCAATAATATCATTTCAAACCCCTCACTCGGGTATTACTATTATTATAGAGGCAAATAATGCTCAAAGAAGGCCTATAATATCTATTCAAGCCCCCCTCACGGGCATAACAACAACAAACATGGCATTTAATGTACAAATAGGGCCTATGATGTTAAATAAAGCCCCCACACGGGCAACATGCAGTACATATTCACCAAGCCAACAACAAAGTGCATATAAGCCCCTGCACTGGCATACAATAAAAATAATAATCTTGAAATATAACTCCCCTAGATAATTCCCTAACCCTATAGCATGCTTTACATGCTCGTTAACTACCCAACCCAATTTGAAGAAAGTTAAGTCATAACCTACATTGAAGTGCCAAAATCCAGGCTTAGGCCCTTCAATGCAAAGCTTTTCCCTTTTGAATGGTCCCAAAATGAGCTAAAACTATCAAATACATAGTCTATGCATCAAAAGGAAGCTAATGATACACATATCGACTATATTTAAGATGGGTCCAAAATAGATTCGAGAAATGGATACAAAAATACAAAAGGTAAAACCAAAATTTTGTTTTAAAAATATGTTCTCCATAACAATCAGAATCTACAACTGAAAATCTAAACGAAAATGAGTTGAAATCAATGCTCAAATTGATGAAAACCCATTTTAAGAGTATACCGAGAAACCCCCCCCAAATTCTAGATTGAAATCATAATTTTGAAGATAGAATTTGAAGGGAAATCTATGGAAATTGATGAAATAGGGGTTTATAAATTACTCACACAAACTTTGATAATGATCACCTTGAAATTCCAAAAAATAGAGAAAATGGGGTTTTGGTCGAAAATCTCAATTTTAATCTGTGCAGGTATTAAAACACCCTTTGTAAACAAGGGAAATAGGTCGTGTCCGCGACCTAACCTAAATTGGAGGCACCGCGATCTCGGGCGATCTCATCAGGAACGCGATGTGTGACCGACCCGGCCCGATCCCAAATACCCTTAACGAATGCGGACCATCAACCTCGAATGCGATGAGTGAAGAGGATAACCCTTCATTAATGTGATCCCACAGTCACACCACATTCTAAATGAAGAGTTTCTTCCTTCTTTATGATTGCGACCTGGGACTTACGAATGTAAAGAAGGTTTTTTCCTACACCAGATTCAATAATTCAGCTGTTGGGACTTGGAAAAATGGTCCCCATTGGATCCTCGAGATTTTATTGGGACCTTATAGAACTAAACCATATATTCTAATACGAGATTTTGATGTTTCGAACTCAATGTAAATGTCAAATTTTTGAAAATAGATCATTTACAACAGATTAGCCCCAAGGACCCTTAAAAGCTTAATTTAACTAGTTTTTGAAATAAGGGTTGAAATACAAATTAAAGGTTCTGAACCGTAGGAAACCCCACAACTAATACAAATTTGACATTTTGTATCTAATGTAACTGTCCAAATTGCCATTGATCTTAGACGTATTTATAAACCTAAGTGTCATTATGTACGCGCATTTAGCTTAGTTTTGAGGATAACTTGGTATGCTTAATGAATTTTAAAGTGTTTTTGTGTATTTGTGTATAAATTTTCATGTTTAGAGTGTTTAATATGAATTCTAAATGATTCAAGAGTCAAAATGATCAAATAGAGTTTGGACGACAAAACTAGTTAGGCTAGCCTACGCTATGCTTGTTCTATTGTAAATTTGATGAGCTTTATTATGTTGTGTTGCCTAATGTTTGTTATGAGATATTGTAGGAGACATTTGTAGCAGATATTGAAGCTAATTAAGCCCACACACAAGCCACAAGGAGTGGGAAAATAAGAGCAAGTAGACGAGAAGAAAAGAACAAAGATTGGACGAAACCTTACCTTATGGAGGCAGCCATGAGCCGCACCCCCATAGCATGGGAGGGGACCATTATATGCACCTCATAGGGAGAGGTTACAATATTTTTCCATGCCATATCCATGCGCCGCACCCCCTTGGCCATGCTTTAGGCCATGCAGCGCACCCCCTCCCTCCCCCCCCCCCTCCCAAAAAAAAAACAAGGTCAAAAATTGGTTTTTCTCTTGGTTTAAGTAGAGGGTAAAGTGGTCATTACTTATATTTCATTTGGGTAATCCTATGTATGTCTTGAAGGACTATATAAATATTACTTAACCACATTCACAAGACATCTTTGGAACAACACACGTTTTGAGAGAGGAGAAGACATCAAGGGCTCTACTTTAGGGTTTTTGTTCCTTTAACTTCTAGTTTTCTTGTCGTTTTACTTATGAATTCATTAATGGTGATTCTTTATATGACTATGAGTGACTAAAAAACCTCTTTCTATGGTTGAAGCTACAATATGCTTGCTTAATTATGGTTTTATAGTTGGTTTATACGTTTATCATGTCATGTGGTTATTCTTGTGTTCTTGCTTTACTATTCTAAAGAGTCATGAACTTTAGGATAAATCTAAGTCTCAAAACAAATTGACCATAGGATTCGAGGTATGGAACGAAGAATGTAGGGAGTGTGGATCATATCTTTAATTGATTAAATACTATTTGTTAAAGGATGATTTACGATTAGGATAAAGATATACCTAAACGCCCCACTTATTTAATAAAATGGAAAGATAACTTAGTGCATCTAAATTAGAGAATCACATCCCTGCTCAATGATGTAGTTGTGAGACTAATTTGGGTAGAATAATTAGAGGGTGACCATCCCTGAGTTGTATTATCAACCTCGTAGATCAATAATCATGATAAACACAAACACCGGCTAGAAACCATAGTTATGCATGAATGTAAAGTAGATGCCTCAACCCTGGAAATCTCCATATATTGTTTACAATTCAAATTTTATATCATTGTTATTTATTTCATTTAGTGTATAAAAAAAAAACTCAAACTCTTTTGGTTACAAATCACACTTGTTTAATTTCAATAGTAATACTTGAGTTGGATCATATGCTAAACACTATGTCCCTGTGGGATTGATATTCGACTCGAAAGATCCACTTTATTACGTGTACGACCACGTACACTTGCGTGTGTGGTTGGATGCAATAAGTTTTTGGCGCCATTGTCGGGGACTTGAAAAAATAGCAACCCTCTAATTTTTAGTTTTGCTATTTTGTTTGATAAGTGCTGAAAACATGGTCTTAGCTACTAAATTTGCAGGTACAAGTTTGAATCTTAAGCAAGATAGCAAGGGAGATAGAATTGGTTGAACCATATCCCGAACCTAAGTGACGCTTGCACCAATTGAGGAGAGAAGTAACACTGCTCTATCCAATCCCTCAAGTTCAATAAGATGAGACCAATACTGCAGTCATGGGTGATGAACAACCAACCCACAAGACAGTGTGCAAAGTGGCAATCCCACTCGCAACCAATGTAACCTCCAGTATCTGCAGACCGGATGTAGGAGAAAGGTTTGATTTTAAGCAAAACATGGTGCAATTATTGCACACAAGTGGACAATTTACAGGCTTGTCACATGAGGATCCATAGGTCCATCTTTAAAATTTTCTAGAGATCAGTGACACATTCATTCCCACGAGAGTATTTACAAATTACGTCTCACTCTCGGGAGAGGCAAAGAAATGGTTGAAGGAAGAACCTTCAAATTTAATTACAACTTGGGACAACTTGGCAAAGAAGTTCCTCATTCGATTCTTTCCATCTGGCAAAACTACAAGGTTGAGGAGTGAGATCTTAAGTTTCAAGCAGAAGCCAGATGAAAATCTTTATCATGTATGGGAGAGATTCAAGTCTCTTCTCAGAGATTTCCCGCATAACCAACAGATAAATGAGGTATTAGCTCACACTTTTGTTGAAAGTCTTAACCATAACACAAAGATTTTGCTAGATTCAGCAGCAAGTGGTCAAGCTTTGGAGAAGACATATGATGAACTGTACACTCTTCTCAACCGTATTACACAAGGTAATCTAGAGTGGCAGGGTGATGTATCCAAAAGTATGGTGAAGAAGCCTGCAGGTATGATTAAGGTAGATAGTATCACAATATTGGTTGCACAATTGGCCACTTTTTCAAACCAGATGCTGACTCAGTTTAACAAGTTGAGTCTGGCTCAACCTCAGGCCCAGGTTTATTTAGTACAATAGCTATAAACTTGGTGTGATATTTCTGGTATTAGTGGTCACTTTGCAGATTTACGTGGAGGAAATACAGCGTTGGTGAATTTTCTTGGCAATGCATAAAAAGGGAATCAAAATTATGGTAATGCCTATAATAGTAACTGACAGAGTTAGCCCAACTACTCTTGGGGCAATAATCAGGTTCAACCTCAGCAGTTTTAGCAGCAACAAGGTATTCAAAACAACACTCAGGCCAGTAATATAGAAGAGACTTTGAAAAAAAATTTGGCCAACCAAGAACAAATGGCTGTAGAGATTAAAAATCAGCAATTGGCTCAAAAGAATTTAGAGACGCAGATGGGTCAATTAGCTCAGACATAAAACACAAGACCTCAAGGGGGTTTGCCTAATGATACATAGCAAAATCTAAAGAAAGTTATGGAAATTACCTTGAGGAGTGGTAAAGATTTGATTGACGTACCTACAAAGATAAATCATGAAGTACAAGCAGAGTTGATCACACCTAAGTAGACAGAAAAGCAAGTTGAAATCAAATAAGTTGACAAAAAGAGAAAGTATGAGTACCCTAATGTATTGAGTAATCCCAAAATAGACAACCACCACCATTCCATCCAAAGTTGAAGAGAGCCAAAGAAGATGCTTGTCTTCAAAAGTTCTTTGACATGTTCAGAGAACTGCACATTAACCTTTCTTTGTTAGATATTTTATAGGGAATGCCCAAGTATACTAAGTACTTGAAGGATGTGGTGACAATAAAAAAGAGGCTTAGTGATACTGAGACTGTTGCACTTACTAAAGAGTGCAATTCTGTGGTTATGAGCAAGATGCCCAAAAAGCTTAAAAATCTTGAGAGTTTTACCCTCCCCATACAAATTAGTGAAAGTGATATTGTTCAAACTTTGAGTTACTTGGGGGAAAGCATCAACTTGATGCTCCTTTCAGTGTTTAATACTCTTGGGTTGGGGAAGCCAAGGCCTTCATCAGTTGTGCTCCAGATGGCAAACATTACTAGAGTGGTCCCCTAAGGAATTATAGAGGATGTTCTCATTAAGGTTGGTAAGTTCATTATTCCTGCTAACTTTATTATTCTTGACTATGATGCAGATGACAGGGTATCAATCATAATGGGATGTCCATTCTTGGTTACCAGTGGAGCGTTGAAAGATATTAGAGAGGGAACACTTTAGATGAGATTAAATGATGAAGAGATGGTCTTCAGAGTGTATAACGCACTCAACACACCCTCACACTACAAATATATATGCATGATCACAACTATAGAAGTGGGTAAGTATGGGGTAGAGGAGTGCAAACCTCCTATTACCTCTTTGGACTCTTTTATAGAGTTGTCCAAATTGATGACTACGTATGAGCCTGAAAGGCTTAAAAATAATCCTAAAAAGGTGAATGTAAGAAAAGTTGTAGACCTTGCATGAGAGCATTCAGAAGTTCAAAAAAGAAGGAGAAGATGGGCCTCGAAAGTGAGGAAAAGGATGAGAGACTATGGATGATAGTTGTGATTTGAGTCATGCTGCGTCGTTATTTTAGGCGCTGCTTGGGAGGAAACCCATGTTATGATAGAGTTAGTTATTTTTATATAGTATCACCTTTATTTTTGTTTTTATTTGTTTATTTTGCAGATTCGGGGAAGTATGAGTACCCAAAATATAAGCTACGGAGCATGTTAAATGTATAAGTGTAGGGTCCCCCGACCCTTATGATGGAAATCTGAGAAAGTGACATGCTGCTAGCTAAGCCTAGAGGCCTCAAAGAGTATTTTCTAACCCTTGTTCTTAATTTAATTTATGTTTTGGAGACAAAGTATGATTTTAAGTGTGGGGTGGGGAATCTTCCCATTTGTTTAGGGTGAAGTACGCTATAGAATTTCTATTTTGATTTATTTACATGTTTTTGACTAAATATAAAAAAAAAATACAAAAAGATTTTATCTTTGTTTATTTTTTAGTTTTATTGTTTTTTTCGTTTAGTAGATGCACACTTTACCCACCTCTCGGTTTTTCTTTTTGGTTCTTTTCTGAGGGGGAGCCCTTTGAACCTAGTATATCCGTTTTTATTTTTAGGGGTAATTTTAAAAATTTTGTCATTTGGGATAAATAAATATTCTCTTGCTAGCTGCTATACATGATTATTTGATGCAAGGGGTGTTGAATTCTAAGGCATGCTATGAAATTGAATGACTTCTGTGAGACACTTAGGCTCTTTCATCTGACTCTTGTGTGATATTGGCTTAAACTTGAATTCTTAGAATTGCTTGATTAAGAGTGTATAGGGATCCTTCTTGAGTTAAAAATGTGCCATGTGTGTTGAGATTTTTGTTATTTCCATGTTTGCCTATTGATGTCTAGAACTTACCCGGTGTATTTGCAAAGCGAAATAAAGAATGTTGAGTTTAGGAGATGATATAGGCATTTCTTTGATAGCCATGTTTTACACCTACTGTATCTACCCTTTATGCATGATCTTAGTTATCCCCATTGAGACTTTGACCTATTCCTTCGTAGCCTCATATATAGCTTACTCCTTTTCTTCCAATAGATCGTAAGTTGATCCAAAACTCTTAAGCACTGGAGTTGAAAAATAAAAGTTGTGAAGGAGAGAAAATTGAAGAGAAAGAGTGAATGTGAAGCCCCAAAGTAGTAGCTATTGGTGTGTTGAAAAGGTTTATGTGTTGTTGATAAGGAGTAAAGTAAAAAGAGTTAAAGTGTTTTGAAAAGGATAATAAAAAGCTCCCTAGAAATTAAAGTGTTTTGAAAAAAATAATAAAAAGCTCCCTAGAAAAGATGTGTAAGCTATGCTTAAAGAGAGGGGCAAAACAAAAGAGAGTTGTGTGAATAAAAAAGTGGCGAAAAATAGGTTGGTTGAAGATGAGCTTAATGGAAAGTGTGATGTATTAAAGAGTTTGGGGAAGTAGTCACTATTCTTTACCCAAAATAGTTCCTACCTATCCCTTAGCCTATATTACAACCTGTAAAGTCCTACTTGATCTTGAGCTTTGATATTCTTATATTAGTAGAGTGCTACACTTAGGGTAAGCTTATGTTTCATCTTATGTGACATGTGAATTCTTTTTGAGAGTGAGCGGAGTTTGATTTTTACACCCTTTCTTGTGATAAATTTCATATTTGTGAGTGAATATGGGTGACTCGCTTGTGGTGAGGCCGCATGTTTAATGATGAATAGGTGACTTATATGATCACTTTGTTGAGTAATGTTCATGAGTTTTCCAACTTGGTAGAGTCAATCCTTGTGGTTAGGAAGTCTTGAAGTAGTATTCATGCATTTCAAATGTAATATGACATGCCTAATGTAGAACTTGCTATTCATGTAGTCGTTGTAGTTCTAGCTTGAGTGCCTTAGTTCAATTAGTGATGCTAGAGTCTTCCTTGATTGTGAGTAATATAAAGATTTTTTCGAGGATGAACAAGGCTCTAAGTGTGGGGTGGTGATCTTAGGTGTATTTGTACACCTAAGTGTCATTATCTACGTGCATTTAGCTTAGTTTTGAGGATAATTTGGTGTGCTTAATGAAGTTTAAAGTGTTCTTTGTGTATTTATGTGCTAATTTGCATGTTTAGAGTGTTAATATTCATTTGAAATAAGTCAAGAGTCAAAATGATTAAATAGAGTTTGGACGACAATACTAGTTAGGCTAGCCTAAGCTATGCTTATTCTATAGAACTTTTGATGAGTTGTATTTGTGTTGTGAGGCCTAATGTTTGTTATGAGATGTTTTAGGAGACCATTGAATTAGATATGGAAACTAAATTAATCCCACACACAAGACACAAGTAGTGGGGAAATAAGAAACAATTAGATGAGAAGAAGAGAACAAAGATTGGACGAAACCTCAACTTATGGAGGCAGCCATGCACCGCACCCCGCATAGCATGAGAGGGGGACATACTCCATACACCCTAGGGTGATGCTCCACTGTGATTTACATGATATATCCCTATGCTTCACCCCCCTTGTCCATGATTTAGGCTATTCAGCACAACACCCTTGCCTCCCCCTCCCCCAAAAAAAGTCAAAACTTGGTTTTTCTTTTGGTTTAAGTTGAGGGTAAAGTGTTCATTGCTTATATTTTGTTTGGGGAAGCCTATGTAAAACTTGAAGGACTATATAAAGAGTACTTAGTTACATTCACAATACATCTTTGGAACAACACACGTTTGGAGAGAGGAAAAGGCATCAAGGGCTCTACTTTAGGGTTTTTCTTCCTTTAACTTCTTGTTTTCTTGTAGTTTTACTTATGAATTCATTAATGGTGATTCTTTGTATGAATATGAGTGACTAAACACCCTACTCTGATTCATGGGTAGGGTTATTATAAGTCTTCAACTAATGAGAAATATAAACAATCACCTTACCCTCCTACATCAATAAACCACCCAAACCAACACCAGAAGTATCTCAAAATATGGTAAAATGTACGTCTTTCTAGCGCAAGGTCAAGATAAGAGCCTAAGTCAACACTCCTTGAGCTTTTTAAAGCTCTCCTCACAAGCATCTGACCACTGAAATACAATCTTCTTCTGATTCAACTTGGTTGAAGGAATCACAATGGAAGAGAAACCCTGCACAAAGCGTCGATAATATCCTGCTATCCCAATAAAACTTTGGATCTCGGTGGGGAGAGTGGGCCTAGAACAATAACAAACAACCTCCACCTTGGCTGGATCAACAATAATACTATCCTTGGTCACCACATGACCCAAGAAATAAATAAAGTCCAACCAAAACTTATACTTGGAGAATTCGGCATACAATTTCTCATCTCGTAATCTCTAAAGTACCGCTCTCAAGTGTCTCACATGGTTAGCCTTGTTCTTTGAATAAACCAAGATATTATATATAAATACATTCACAAAAGAGTCGAGATACGATTAAAATACTTGGTTCATCAACTCCATGAATGGTGCTGGGGCACTGTTTAGTCCAAATGACATGATTGAAAACTCATAATGACCGTACCGAGTCTGTAAAGCTATCTTTGGAACATCCGAAGCTCTAATCTTCAACTGATGATACACGGACCTCAATTCAATCTTGGAAAATACCAAAGTACTCTGAAACTAGTCTAATAGATCATCAATACGAGGAAGAGGATACGTATTCTTGACCATCACTTTGTTCAATTATCGATAGTCAATACACATATGGATTGATTTATCCTTCTTCTTCACAAATAAGATGGGAGAACCCTAAGGAGATACGCTAGGTCAATGAACCCCTTACCCATAATATGTTGCAATTACTCCTTCAATTCTTTCAACTCAACCGGGGCCATCCTATAAGGAGAAATGGAAATGGGCTTGGTGCTCGACTTAACATCAATAGCTAAATAATGTCACGATCCGGAGGCATTCTAGGAAAGTTCATAGAAAACACATCCATGAACTCCCAAATAACCAGAACATAATCCAAAAAAAGCGGTGAAGCAGCACAAGTATCGTGAACATAAGTCTAATAAGACAGACACCCCTTTTCTTCTATGCAACAAGCACATAGAATAGATATAACTCCCTCTGGACCCCAATCAAGAGTACATTTCCAAGCTAACCTCGTCATACCTAGAGTAGCTAAAGTCATGGTCTTGGCATAACAAACCAAAATAGCCTGATATGAAGCTAACCAATCCATACCCAAGATAACATCAAAATCAACCATATCTAGGATAATCAAGTCTATCAAAGTCTTATGCCCCACAAAGGTCACTGTATAAGATCGGTACACTCGATCAACCACTAAAGAATCTCCTATGGGGGTAGAAATATGAAGAGGCACAATAAGGGACTCATATGCAACATCAAAACCAGTAGCAAAATATGTAGACACATAGAACAATGTAGACCCAGGGTCAAATAAGATGGAAGTAGATCGATAGCAAACTGGGATGATACCTATAATAACTCCATATAAGGACTCTAACTTGGGTCTCCTAGGTATAACATAGTACTGTCCATATCCTCTCCTAGAATAAGCAACCCTATGACCAACCACTATGAGATCCCTGAACTCCTTCTTGAGCACCTCTAGTACCACCCCTGCCACTTTGTGAACTACCTCTAACCGCAGATATAAGAGCAGTACCTAAAGCACATTGGGGGAATTTTCTCACCATATGACCCATATCCTTACAAACATATCACCCTCTTTAACTAGACGTATGCAAAACATACCCAGAAAAACCTAAACATCTGCCCTAACTCACTGAACAGAAATTGGAGCCTCTACCCACGTAACCTAACACTTGTCTACCAAAATCCATAGAAACTAAAAGCCTATGACTAAAACTCTATAAGGGTGCCTTAATTGGGCTACCATGATAACTGTGAGCACCTCTATTAGAGAAACCCCTACCTCAGGCCACATGTCCACTGAACTCACCCTAATGATGAGTTCTTTTGGCACTACTGGTACCCTGGGTACCTTGATGAATCTACTCAAGCATCTTGGTAAGCTCGACTATACCCTTGAAACCACCATCTGAGATATATATATCTGATAGAAGCCTGCCAATCCCTTGACAAACTTCCTGATTCTCTCAGACTAGTAGAGATACTAGTGGCAAAATATCTAGTTAATTCCTGAAAATATGCCTCATATTTGGCAATAGACATGGAGCCCTGCTCCAGGTGATCAAACTCATATCTCATCTGATCCCTCAAACTGTAAGGCATAAACCTCTCTATAAAAGCCTTAGATAATTGGGTCCATGCATAGTAGATGAACCCAATAGGTCTATAACTAGAAAGAGACCTCCACCACTTTCTGGTCACATCAGTCAATTGATAAGTCATATAGGCTACATCGTGTGTCTTAAAGGAGCTGAGGTTATGCAACCTCTCCTGACAGTCAAACTGTCACACCCCAAATCCTATCGAGGCGGACTGGCACCTGAAGCCGATAAGGGCCGAGAGAACCAATCTTTTCTCATGTCCAATCATATGCATGTCATTCAAGAAACATCATAATCACGTATACAGACTAGAAACAAGTAGCGGAAGTTATGGAACCATGTATTATATATATATATATATATATATAATATATATAATACATGGCTGTTAGGGCCATCATGTCAAAATGGACACATATCTCTTACAATCATTCACCCACATAAGTCTACAAAGCCTCTACAGCTACAGAACAATAACCAACCTAGAGTCGGGACAACACCCCTCTCTATACACAACATTTACAATGCCAAAACAAATGTACATATGAACTCGGAAAGCCCTGAATCAACTGGAGCTCACCAACAATCCGCAAATGATCTGCAACCTACAATGGAGGTCTACTAGCACCTGTGCCTACAGCAAGTAAGGTAATCCCCCCCCCCAAGGGATGTCAGTATGAAGAATGTACTGAGTATGTAAGGCTATAAGAAACCGTATGCAACATAGGATCTCAAATGGGATCAATACATGTGAATAAACATTATGGATCAAACACCATTTTGCATGTGTGGAACCATGTTCATTACGTTCATTACTTTCATTGCTTGATCATTCTTTCATATCATTTGTTATTCGTGAAATAACATTCCTTCATATTTTCAATTACGTGACATACTTCCTTTGGCTTTACGTTCATCTTTATTATCAGTCATCCACTTATTAGTGGGCCATAATATATTAACCATCATCCACACTTGGCGGGCTATAATATAATAACCGTCATCCACTCATAGGTGGGCTATAATGTAATATCGATCATCACCTTATATGTGGCTAATAATAGAATACCGATCATCACCTTATAGGTGGCATATAATATAATACCGATCATCACCTTATAGGTAACTTATAATATAATACTGATCATCACCTTATAGGTGGATTATAATATAATACCGTTCATCACCTTATAGGTGGCTTATAATATAATAATAATAATATAACATAATATTGGGATTGTTCCATCCGAGCTTATGCCCTTTTGATTTGATCCATACTCAATGAAACATAAAGTAACCATATAGTAACCATGTAAGCATTACTTCTTTGCATTTCTTCTTCTCTTTACTTTTGTTATGAGAGTGATACATTGGAGATTGGAACATCATTGGTAACACGCATATTCATTACTTTGTTCCTTTCTTTCATGAGATTGATACACTCACTCAAGAGAGATTACAATATTCACTTATGAGAGATTGATACTTTTGATGATAGTAACATTATTAGAACTTGGAACATTAACCAAAGAACATGAATCATGTGAATCACAATTGATGAATGAATAAGGAACATGTGAGTAACCATAATTAATAATTGGGAATGGGATACCTTTGACCATTTCGGAATAGAATAAGTACAATGACAATATGAACATTATATGCTGCAGAAGGATACGGGAAGAGTAACCTTACATACCTTATCTTCCCAATATGAATACACAATCCAATATGTGAGTACAATAATTTTGCTTCTTCTTTACATTTCACTCTATATCACAAGTACATAACGGAACCAACATTAACCACAAGGTACATTCCAAGTGTATAAGACGACCATGAGTTACATGATTGCCTTATAACATTATTTCACCCTTTACAATACCATTCATGGCCTTTTCATACAAACAATACCATAATATTCTATACTTTGACCAAAACATCATAAACCAATAGCTTTTCACACCAAGTTCCCCCTTTACATGTTCTTATTAACCCACATCACAATGAATACATCAAATCGCTCCAAGACCTTTTATAACCAAAATTCTACAATTTAATCATAGAGAAAAATAACAAGTTATGGACATAACCACACCATACATGTTGAGATATCATCCACACCATTCACTTTCATCAAAACATCAAGTCCTTTTTCAAGTTTAATTCACAAGAATGCACATCTTTTAGCAAGAAGCCAAAGTGCACTATTCAACACCTTGCCAACATAACCACCATGATATACATAATCTCTTATGTACATAATATGTTAAAGTATAAAAATAATCACCTACACAAGCTTGAAAGATGATGATCTTGTCCAAAGAGTTGATTGTCTTAGGGTTTGGAAATAGAGAGAAAATTCTAGAAATGTCATGTGAGGTTTTGTGAATAAAAAATCTGATTTTGGCCTTATATAGACTCCACTTAATGGTTATCTTTATCCAATTGGGTCAATAATTGAGTAGCCAAAGGGATAATGGGTCATTTGACCCATTGGGCCAAGTCTTTGATTCCAATTTGGGCTTTAAATTGAGACCAATAACACATTTCAACTTAACCCACCAAATTTAATGTGTAATCCATCATTTATCTCATATTTAAATGATTCTATAATTGTGTTGATAACATTCACTTATGAGATTCCCATTCGTAGCCTCAATTGCAAAAATAGAAATTCTAGTTGCTCATAGCTTATGCGAACAAAATTTGTTAAAATACTTGTGACGAAGAATTAACCCCAACTCATATGCTAAACGCGCTTAAGAATAGTCCTACTATGATGGAGTAATGATACCATGACTCAAAGGTCTTATATACATCATAATAGTCGAAGAAATATTTTGGCAAAAACCACCCCGAAACACAGCTTGGCGCGCCTGGCCAAAAAAAAATTTCAAAAATTCCTTCCTTCGACGTTTCTTTGCAGATTTGTTTAGATAGTTCAGGTTCTAATCTTTAGCTTGTCTCTTGTCTTTAAGAACCTTTATTTAGGAGTCATTCAAGCTTCATTTATTACTCCTAAAATATTCCAAAATAAATATTTCCAACTCCTCATACAAGAATCTAAACACATTGACTTGTACAATATCAAATGTTCCATCCAAAACCACTACAACATACGTACTTCTTGCCCTTGAAGCTAAGGTTTATAACTACACCTTAGGTCGCCAATCAATCAGGTTAGGGTTGGGAATGTATGGGGTGTTACATCCTTCCCCCCTTAGGAACATTCGTCCTCGAATGTTAGTGACATTGTCTCATTGTAACAACTTAAGTCGAAGTGAATCCTTCACATTATCGTATATACATATAACACTTGTAAAGAGTTACTTGTTGCTTCTCCAATTCCGTACCTTGAACTTTTTCTCCCTTTACAACAATTACAAGTTCTTTTCATTTCATTATTTCTTCGGTTTCCCATGTCATTTCTTCTACTTGTTGATCCCCCAATAGTACCTTTATGGAAACTACTCCTGCACCTCTTAATTATTTCACTTATCGATCTAGAATAACAATAGGTAACAATAAGTACCATTTCATATGTAAGCTTCTTCGTAATTTGTCCATCTCCACTGGCAACAATACGAGATGGATCCTCTATATACTTTCAAAGCATTGAACATGGAATATCGAATGAACTGTGGAGAGTTCTTGGGGTAGTGCTAATTTATATGACACCTACCCAAATCTTCGGGTAACCTCATTTGCCACGTTATGTAGGCCAACTTCCCTATAAAGCTTTATAAGATATAACGTCCAGGATGTAACTTTAACTAGAGGTAAATCTGTGATGCAATCCATGTTAATCATAGTCCATTTTCAAACTGGGAGATTGATATATTGCATATAACTTCTAATTTTCTGACGCTCCCTCTTTACTAATTGACAATTTGAATCATGAACTACACGTTTCGCAATGTTCTTTTCATGTAACCTTACCAATACGTCTTTTCTAAACCATGGTACATTTTGATTACTTCCGAATAAATAGAATGTTGTGAATGATGTGCTTCTGTCATAATTCATTTCCTTAACTCATGTATAATCGGTGCACGTAATCTACCTTGACGTTAAGGTCCTCTCTCTTGTGTAAACTCAACTATCTTTATCGAACTTTGTTGTACATTCTTTTTCAATTGACCTAAAATAGAATTTGTGTATTGCTTTTGCTTCTTTTGGCTTTTCTTTTCTCCTCTTCTACAAGTGAAGACTCTGTTGTATTTTACATTATAGTTCTCTCTCATCTGGGGTTTCAAGAAGACGACCCATACAAATAGTGGTGCCATATTCTTCAAGCAAATATCACGACTGCTAACTTAAAGTCATGTTTGGGATAATTCCCCTCATATGGGAGCAATTTTCTTAAGGCATACGCCCTCACCCTATCGTGCTGCCTTACTACACATCCTAAACCAAGTTCTAAAACATCATAATATACTGCATACTCTTCTGTGCCTTCAGGAAGTACTAATACAGATGTAGAAGGCAATTTATCGTTCAGCTCTTGGAAACTTTCCTCATATGCATTATTCCGCTGAGACTCGATTACTTTGTGTGTTATTGAGGGTGCTAACATGGAAGGAAACCTTTATAACAAATCTTCACAGCTTAACTCTTTTGTGTATCAACCCTTATTCCTTCACTCTATCCAACGTGACCCATGAATAATACGAATTATAACCACTCTTACATTTACAGAACTTTGTATATATCTTACGGTCACGAAGAATCCGTAACACCTATCACAAGTGATTAGCTGGCTCTCTTATGATCCTGAATTTCATCTCTAAACACGATCTTGAACACACCTAACAATGGCTCGAACACCCTATTCAGTAAACCCATAAAAACCACAGGTGCATTTGCTAGCCCAATTAACATACTAAGAATTAGTAATAACTATACCACATTCGTAATGCTGTCTTGGTTATATCATCATCATTCATTTTTTTTTTCATTTCATCGTCATCCGTTTCATTAGTTTTTTTTTTTTTTTTCTAATTCCCCTAACTCTGCCGGGCCATGCTATACAAGGAAATAAAAATAGGTTGAGTGCCTAAAATCATGTCAATACCAACTTACACATCGAGGGATTCATTTACCCCCGGAACCAATTGAAGAGTCGGTGGTTCCACCTTAGTATTTGTCACTCTTACTAAGTGACATATGTACCCCATGCCCCCATAAATGGTTACTATACAATTATGATATACGCTTTTAGTTTCACTCGATTCACTAACTAATGTAAATACTTCACTTGACTTCACTAATAATTCTAGTGTCCTTTCAAATTCGCTTTGCAACAATCAATGAAATAACATATAATAGGATAAAATCTAGATCAATCAATGCATATGCCTCATGAAAAACAACAAAATATGTGTAGGGTACCTGTATTTACATCGGAAGAAGTCTCCGAGTTCTGTCGATCTACTAAGGCATGGGTGTGGTTCTAAACTTCCATAACACTAACTGCTCCTCTAGTGATAACGTAACGGCTGACCCAGTAGGTTATGTCACACTGCCCGTACCCCTTTGTGGGCAATCTCTCTTCATATGCCCTGACCGACCACACCAAAAGCAAACATTCGTGTCAAACCAACATTCTCTAGAATGAAACTTCCCGCAGCACTGGCACAGCTGACGAGAAGATCTCGATTGGCCCATAATTCCTTGTTCTCGATGTCCCACTGTCTGTGAACCCCAAGTCCCACTACTTTGCCCAGCTTGACCGCCTCTAAACCCGCAAATTTGAGATGGAGTATCTATTGTAGGGGAAGAAAATAATGGTCTAGGCGGTCGAGAAGAACTCTGAGGTCCAGACCCTTCTTAAGACACCATAAACTGTCTTATAGGTCTAGCCCTCTTTGAAGGCCCTCTTTCAAATTCATGTACCCTTCTTCGTTGCCTCTATTCTTTTATCTTTTGTGCAAAGGCCTGTATTCTGGCTATATCCATGTCTTTGTTCAACGCAGCAATGGTACAGTCCCTCACTAAATATGGCTCTAATCTGTCCACATATCAATGGACTCTGTCTGCCATTGTGGCCACTACATTTGGAGCATATCGAGCCAAAGAATTAAACTGCAGACTATATTTTCTAACGCTCATATTTCCTTGACGAAGATTTAAAAACTAATCCGCACGAGCCTCGTGGACCTCATATGGAAGATAGTGATCAAGGAATGCCGCTTTGAATTTCTCCCAACTAGCTAGAGGTGTACCGATACCCCTGGATCATTTTCAATCTTCGTACCACAATATAGCTTCTCCTTTCAATCTATATGCCGCAAGTTCCACTGTTTCTATACCAGTCACATGCATAACATCTAGAGCCCTTTGAATTTGATCTACAAAATCATGCGGATCCTCATTAAGTTCTGATCCGGTAAATGCGGGAGGATCCAATTTCAGAAAATCCTATGTCCGCTGGCTAGCTACCCTAGCCGCACCATCATCACTTGTCATTGGACCAGCTAGTCCCTGAGTTTGTGCAGCCACTATCTGGGTCAACATATGCACTGCATTTTTTGAATCCTGTAACTCCTGCTTCATAATATTAACAGGTGCTTCTGGGGACTCAGGTTCAGTCCCGTATTGACAAACTGGGTCAGGTGGTGATTTACTACTTCCTTTGCCGGAAAGCATGTCTACCTTCTTATGTTTATCCATACCTCTTCTTGTAATCAACATTTTACTATATCAAAGAAAACCAATTACAATGGTCAGATATAATTCCACCTACCTCATTGGCTCTATTGCACGATCTAGAATGAAGAAAAGAAACAACTCCTAAATGTCCCGTAGCCTCCTACTTATAAATGTGGTGTGCAACACATCCATAAGAAAGACTCTACTCAGACACGGCTTTGTAGACACCCTTAGGACGACCTGCTCTGATACCACTTTTGTCACACCCCAAATCCCATCGAGGCGGACTGGTACCCAAAGCTGATAAGGCCCGAGAGAACCAATCTTTGCTCATGTCCATTCATATGCATGTCATTCAAGAAACATCATCATCACGTATACATACTAGAAACTAGTAACAGAAGTTATGGAACCATGTGCTATTTATATATATATGAAACTACGTCGTTAGGGCCATCATGTCAAAATGGACACATATCTCTTGCAATCATTCGCCCACATAAGTCTACAAAGCCTCTACAGATATAGAACAATAACCAACCTAGAGTCGGGACAACACCCCGCTCTATACACAACATTTACAATGCCAAAACAAATGTACATATGAACTCGAAAAGCCCCAAATCAACTGGAGCTCACCAACAATCCGCAAATGATCCGCAACCTACAATGGAGGTCTACTAGCACCTGTGCCTGCAGCAAGTAAGGTAAGCCCCCCCTCAAGGGAGGTCAGTACGAAGAATGTACTGAGTATGTAAGGCTATAAGAAACTGTATGCAACATAGGATCTCAAATGGGATCAATACGTGTGAATAAACATTATGGATCAATCACCATTTTGCATGTGTGGAACCATGTTCATTACGTTCATAGCATTCATTAGTTTCATTGCTTGATTATTCTTTCATATTATTTGTTATTCGTGAAATAACATTCCTTCATATTTTCAATTACGTGACATACTTCCTTTGGCTTTACGTTCATCTTTATTATCAGTCATCCACTTATTAGTGGGCCATAATATAGTAACCGGCATCCACACTTGGTGGTCTATAAGATAATAATCGTCATCCACTCATAGGTGGGCTATAATATAATATCGTTCATCACCTTATAGGTGGCTTATAATATAATACCAATCATCACCTTATAGGTGGCTTATAATATAATACCGATCATCACCTTATAGGTGGCTTATAATATAATACCGTTCATCACCTTATAGGTGGCTTATAATATAACAATAATAATATAGCATAATATTGGGATTGTTCCATCCGAGCTTATGCCCTTTTGATTTGATCCATACTCAATGAAACATAAAGTAACCATGTAAGAATTACTTGTTTGCATTGATTCTTCTCTTTACTTTGTTATGAGAGTGATAAAGTGGTGATTGGAACATCATTAGGAACACGTATATTCATTACTTCATTCCTTACTTTCATGAGATTGATACACTCACTCAAGAGAGATTACAACATTCACTTATGGGAGATTGATACTTTTGATGATTGTAACATTGTTGGAACTTGGAACATTAACCAAAGAACATGAATCATGTGAATCAAAATTGATAAATGAATAAGGAACATGTGAGTAACCATAATTAATAACCGGGAATGGGATACCTTTGACCATTTCAGAATAGAATAGGTACAATGACAATGTGAACACTATATGCTGCAGAAGGATAGGGAAAGAGTAACCTTACATACCTTATCTTCCCAATATGAATTCACAATCCAATATGTGAGTACAACAATTCCGCTTATTCTTTACATTTCACTCTATATCACAAGTACATAACGGAACCAACATTAACCACAAGCTACATTCCAAGTGTATAAGACGACCATGAGTTACATGATTGCCCTATAACATTATTTCACCCTTTACAATACCATTCATGGCCTTTTCATACCAACAATACCATAATATTCTATACGTTGACCAAAACATCATAAACCAATAGCTTTTCACACCAAGTTCCCCCTTTACATGTTCTTATTAACCCACATCACAATGAATCCATCAAATCGCTCCAAGATATTTTATAACCAAAATTCCACAATTTACTCATAGAGAAAAATAACAAGTTATGGACATAACCAGACCATACATGTTGAGATATCATCCACACCATTCACTTTCATCAAAATATCAAGTCCTTTTTCAAGTTTAATTCACAAGAATGCACATCTTTTAGCAATAAGCCAAAGTGCACTATTCAACACCTTGCCAACATAACCACCATGATATACATAATATCTCATGTACATAATATGTTAAAGTATAAAAATAATCACTTACCCAAGCTTGAAAGATGATGATCTTGTCCAAAGAGTAGATTGTCTTAGGGTTTGAAAATAGAGAGAAAATTCTAGAAATGTCATGTGAGATTTTGTGAATAAAAAATCTGATTTTGGCCTTATATAGCCTCCACTTAATGGTTATGTTTATCCACTTGGGTCAATAATTGAGTATCCAAAGGGAGAATGGGTTATTTGACCCATTGGGCCATGTCTTTGATTCCAATTTGGGCTTTAAATTGAGACCAATAACACATGTCAACTTAACCCACCAAATTTAATGTGTACTCCATCATTTATCTCATATTTAAATGATTCTATAATTGTCTCGATAACATTCACTTACGAGATTCCCATTCATAGCCTCAATTGCAAAATAGAAATTCTAGTCGCTCATAGCTTATGTGAACAAAATTTGTTAAAATACTTGTGACGAAGAATTAACCCCAACTCATATGCTAAACGCACTTAATAATAGTCCTACTATGATGGAGTAATGATACCATGACTCAAAGGTCTTATATACATCATAATAGTCGAAGAAAAATTTTGGCGAAAACCACCCCGGCACGCAGCTTGGCGCGCCCCAATGCTGCCTTTGGGCTGAAAATTTCAGACCAGAGCGGCCTGGCACGCCCCTGGGCACGCCTGGCCAAAAATAATTTTCTAAAATTCCTTCCTTTGACGTTTCTTTGCGGATGTGGTTAGATACTTCAAGTTCTAATCTTTAGCTTGTCTCTTGTCTTTAAGAACCTTTATTAAGGAGTCATTCAAGCTTCATTTATTGCTCCTAAAATGTTCCAAAAAAAATATTTACAACTCCTCATACAAGAGTCTAAACACATTGACTAGTATAATATCAAATGTTCCATCCAAAACCACTACAAAATACGTACTTCGTGCCCTCGAAGCTAAGGTTTATAACTACACCTTAGGTCGCCAATCAATCAAGTTAGGGTTGAGAATGTACGGGGTGTTACACAAACAATTACTCATAGGCTCCTCTCCAATGGTACCACTAAATTTGGGAGGAGCCAAGTGAATGAACCTGTTGAACCTCTTCTAATCATAAGAAGACATCACAGGACCCAAAGTAACTAGAGGAACAGTAAACTTGGTAGACAGTAAATCAACATCTGGGGGTACCACAGAAGATGGTTGTACCTTTGAAGTCAAAATACCTTAAGTATGAGCTTGTTATTATTGATGAATACCTCTTAAAATCTAAGGAATACCCGGTACAGTCAAAGGAAAACCAGCCTGGGAAGCACTATCTTGATGACTTAAGAGATGGATCAATAAATCCTGTAACACTAGGGTACCAACCAAACCCTGTGGGACTTGAGTTGGCCTCGTAACCTCTGTTTTATAGTCATCCTCAGTATACTTAACCTCAGGATCAAGAGAGGCCTCCCTAGCACATCCTCTAATGGGGGTAGCTTCTCATGGCCTTCCTCTACCTCTCGGTCGGCCACTACCCCTGCCTCGCCCCCTGATTGGGGCTCTAACAGCTAGTGCTTGTTTGGTATCCCTAGCATTTCATGACCTAGTCCTCACTATCTGGACATAAAAGAATGGAATACAAGTTTAGAATGTTGGTTATGAACAACCCGCACAATAAAGAATCATATTAGAGAAGTTTTACCTAAAGATATCTTATAGCCTCTTGAAGATAGATACAAATGTCAATGTATCAATCCATGAGACTTTATTAGGCATCCTGTTCTTTCACTTATGAAATTGATAAACCTAACACTCTGATACTTATTTGTCACAACCCAAAAGTTCAAGTCATGATGGCACCTACCCCAATCCTACATTGGTAGGTAAGCTAAAAACAACAATAATTAAAAAATACGAGAAAAGAAGAACGAAAGTGATATAAAACTTCTAGAATAAAGTCAGGCCATAATAATCATAGTTCAAAGTATGAATGAAACATAACCAAATCCTAAATTATGGTATCATAAATACAAGAGCATCTAAATAAGTCTGCAGACTGAAATACAAAAGTTTGTCTCTTAATATAAGTAAAGACATAATAGATAGATGGAGGATGGAATAGGGCTCTGGACGGGGAGCTAGCCAAGTACACCAGAAATCAGCTATCATTGCATAAATTAGATACCACGCCTCATACTTAAGCTGGGATCTGTACCAAAAGGGCATAGTAGGATTGAGTACAATCCACTTGTACTCAATACGTATCATAGTCCGACTGAGCAAAGTAGAAAATGAAACAAGTAAAAATACTATGAGCACGTCATCTGCAAATAAAAAAGTTTTCAAACGGTAGCTCACACCGTCGCCGCTAACAATTCTACAATATATAGTCAAAAAGGAATGACTATACGCACAATATATATAAAGGAATAAAGTATAGGTCAACAAGTACATAAAAAGGACATGAATGATGCAATACAATGCAATGATGTCATAATGCTGGCACTTACATATACACCTTCCAAGCCTCACCACTTCAGGACAGGAATCATGGGGGGTTCGCAACCCATATAGTTTCTTTTGTCTTAATTCACTCAACCTGAATCTATATTCTAGATCTAATAGAACTATCCAAATCACCATCCTAGGGTCAAAATACAAAATATTAAATGAAATCAAACTCATGGCTTTTAAAGCTTCTAAGAGTCTGAAACTCTCCCAAATCTCTCTCAAATGCATCGGGGACCATGCCAACCATCCCCACACCTCATAAATAGCATGAAAAAACTACAGGGAAGGACAAAATAATCAAAAGACATAAAAAAGGAAATTTCATAGTTAAGGTTGTTACAAATATGCTATTAAAGGTATAAATTATTTTTTAAGTCAACTAGAAGAGGGTGACACTACACAACACAGAAGAGATCTTGAAGCTTATAAAACTTCAAGAAGAAGGTATAAATTATTTTTTAAGTCAACTGGTCATGTTCTCTTTGATGAGCAATAGGTTCAAGTAGTGATCCAGTCTCTTTCCAATAGTTGGAAATATTTAAAGGTTAAATTAACCCACAATGATAGAATCAAGACATTTTCTGATGTTGCCCGTCATGTTGAACTTGAAGACGAGTGGCTTGGTGCTGTTAGAGCTGCTTTTAATGCCTTTATGGAAGAATCAAGTGGTAAAAAGTCTTTAGGCTTTAAGCACAAAAAGAATTAGAAAAAGAACAGGAAGGGTAAGGAGACCAAAGAAGGACCCTTTGAGAAAAAGAATAAGCCAAATTCCAAGAAGGGATAATAATTTTTCAAGAAAAATGACAAGTGCAAGATAAAGTACTACAATTGCCAAGTTCTAGGGCATTTTGCACGTGATTATCCCAAGTAGAAAAATGTAGCATTTCTAAATGCATCTCTAAGTGCTACGTATGCTTCTAGCACTGCTTTATTAGCTGAAACTTATCCTATATGGATTGTAGACTCGGGAACCACCGACCATGTGAGTCCTGATCGAGAAGTATTTGTGGATTTACGCTGAGTTTCACCGCTATCAAGGTGGATATATGTAAGAAATAATACAAGACTTGAAGTCAAAGGGATTGGAACTTGCAAAGTAGACTTGTATGGTGGCAGACCTTTGATATTACATGATGTTCTATATGCTCCATAGATTCAACAAAACTTAGTATCTATGTCTGTTGTTTTAGATGTTGGTTTTGATTTAGTTTTTTAGTCGCGATGGTATTAGAATAACTCTAGACAATGTTTTTTTTATGGTTTTGGACTTTATTATGATTGCTTTATCATTTTGGATTGTAATCCTTTAACTTATGACTATTATGTTGACCATTGTGTAATGGCATGTTATTCTAGTAATAATGATGTTCATGTAATTACATAGCATGCTAGATTGGGTTACATAGGGAAAGATCAAATGAATAGTCTAGAAAAGGAAGGACATCTAGGTTTTTTCTTCAAAATTGATATGCCAACTTGTGAAAATTGTCTTGCCGAAAAGATTACACGTAAACCATTTAGGAAGGCTAAAAGTGCTGAATTCCCACTATAATTAATCCATTCTGATATCTGTGGTCTAATAAATGTGAGGGCAAGGTCTGGTGCTTTATATTTTAGTACATTGATTGGCGATTTCACGCACTATGGTTATGTTTATTTGATTTCTCATAAATCTGAAGCACTTGAACAATGAAAAGATATATGAATGAGGTTGAGAGTCAATTAGATAAAAGTATAAAGTCTCTAAGAACCGATAGAGGTTGTGAATATTTGTCAAAATAGCTTAAAGGAACTATTTACTAAAAAAGGGCATTATCAGATAGTTAACTACTCCTTATACACCTAAACAAAATAGTGTAGCTGAAAGAAGGAATAGAACATTGTTGGACATGACAAGGTCCATGATGGCATAGACAAATTTACCAATCCCTTTCTAGGGAGATACTTTATTGATTGTGGCCTATATATTGAATAACGTACATTCAAAATTAGTAACTTCTACTCATTATGAATTATGGACCAGTCATAAATCAAATCTTAATGATCAACGACCTTGAGGTTGTGCTACGTATATTAAAGATCAGTTTGGTGAGTTCGATAAGCTAAGTTCAAAAGAAAAGAAACGTATCTTTATAAGATACTCAGAATACTTCAAAGTGTATACGTTCATTGGTGAATTGGAGGATGAAAGTACTATTGAAATTGAATCACGAGATGTCACATTCCTGGAAAATGATAGTGAGCCTTTTTACTAGATGTTGAATTCAAATGATCAAATAATATGATCGGATATACTTGATAATTCAATAGATCAAGGAATGGTTCTTGGTCCAAGTGGGAGTTTTGAGTCCCAAAATCCTATAGAGGAATCTAAACTTCACTTACGTAAGACTACCAGAAAAGGTGTACCTAAACGATCTTATGAGATTAAGGATTATGTTTTCTTAGTATCTCTCATAGAATTGGATGAACCTAATTCTGTGACTGAGGCTTTATCAAGCCCTGGAAAAGATGAGTGGATAAAAGTGATGAAAAAAGAATTAGAGTCCTTGAAAACCAATACAGTCTGGGATCTAATTGACCTTCTTTCTAGGCATAGAGCTATTGGGAACAAATGGATTCTCAAAGTTAAACATAAATCAGATGGGTCAATAGAAAGTCATAAAGCACGATTGGTGGAAAAATATTTTACTCAAGAAGCTGGAATAAATTATGAGGAAACTTTTTCACCAGTTGTGAAATTTAACTCAATTCACTTAGTTTTGGCTATTGTTGCACATTTGGATTTAGAATTACAACAAATGGACGCGAATATGGCTTTTCTCAATAGTGAACTAAACGAGGAAATCTACATGGAATAACCTGTAGGTATCGTTGTTAGTGGCCAAGAAAAGAATGTTTGTAAATTAAATAGATCAATTTATTAGCTAAAGCAGTTTTTAAGGCAGTGATACCTGAGATTTCTTAAGAAGGTGATTTTATTTGATTTGACCATGATCGATGAAGGCCATTACATCTATGTGAGAAAGTCCAATAGAACGTTCGTAATTCTTTCCCTTAATGTGGATGATATTTTACTAGCCATAAATAGTTTGGGGTATGTGAAAACTGTTAAGTCATGGATTTCAAAGTCATTTGACATGAATGACATGGGTGAAACAGACTATATATTGGGTGTTAAGATTCAAAGAGAACGTTCCAAGAAGTTTTTGAGTTTATCTCAAGAAACGTACATTAAGAAATTTTTGGAACATTTTGACTGAATAGTTGCGAATCCATGGATACTAATACAGCAAAAGGCAAACTTTAAGCCTTGAAATGTGTCCAAAGACTGAAAAAGAAAATGAATACATGTATTGAGTTCCATATTCTAGTGCTTGGGAGCTTGATATATGCTATGATATGTACTCGCGCAGACATTTGTTATGTCGTAGGTCTGGTTAGCAGGTATGAATTCAAATCTGAAAAAGATCATTGGAAAACAGTAAAGAGAATTTTCCTATACCGGAAGAAAACTGCAGATTATTCACTATGCTATAGTGGATCTGATTTATTCATAAGAGGTTATACAGATGCTGATTAGGCCAGTGACTAAAGTAAGAAACAAACTTGCATAGCCCTTTAAACCATGGAATATGAATCCATGGATTGTGCATCTACAGTACAGGAAGCTATTTGGTTGAGGAGATTCTTTGAGCATTTGAATATTGCACAGAATTCTGAGGGTACCATGATTTTATATTGTGATTGTCAAGCGGCTATCACATATACGAAGGATCCTAAATATCACAGCAAGACCACACACATTGACATCAAGTATCCTTTATGAGAGATATAGTAGTAAGAGGAGAAATAAATTTACAATACATTTCTACATGAGAAATGATAGCTTATTCCTTTACGAAGTCGATATCTAGAGACTTTTTTGAGAAACATGTTATGGCTATAGGTTTCAGTAGGATATGATTATATTTCTATATTGTAAAATAACTTAGTTGTTATAATATTCTCATCAATATAAAACTCTTGAATTTATGCTCATGTCTCATATGCATGTGATAATGTGTTTTATTGATAAAGTATGTCAAAAAAGTCGCAAGATTGGCTCTCTCACACGAGCAATAGCCTCTTACATCGAGGAATGTGAAGAGATGAGTTCCACCACAATGTTATGACTTGTTTTGTAAAGCCAGATGTGAGTTTCTCTAAGAAGATGGATTTGAGGATAGCTGGAAAAAAAACTCAGGTTAGACATTTAGAGGTGTCTAGACCAAGATCTGTATGATGTTTAATGACTAAAAGATTAATACATACATAACAATATAAGGTGGGAACATCGTTGCACGTGTTTCATACCACGTGTGCTTAGCGAAAAATGGGTTAATGAAAGAATGGTTCCCTGCTTCTTTATTGTGTAAAACCCTAAAAATTACATTAACTTTTCATTGGGATCCCCTTTGATCTTTGACTATTTCTTGATGTTCCAATCTGTGTTGCTACTTTAGCATGTCACTAATAGCCATGAGTGATTCGGCAATGCGGTCTATGTCTAGGAAAGCAGTTGATCTAGAATATATAGAAGTGAGTAGAAAGGCAAGACAATAAAGATTATTAATTTAACTTGTATACACAAACCGGCCATTACACATACCATATAAATGTCAGGTGTTATTGTGGATATAAAGTTAAAGATGAACTCGAGTTCACCTCTTTAGAGGATAAGGGATTAGATAATTAACTACTAAAGTAGTGAATGATATCTGAGGTATTGTGAGTAATATGATCCTTATATTTATAGTGGATTCTTTCCGCATGTGATTGAATTCCTACGTTGAGCTTTTGTACAACCTTAATAGGTTATAAAATATTGTAGCTCTTAAAGCTCGCAAGTTGTATGAACTATTTTTCAGTATGAATGAAGTGTGTTAGTGGTATGATACTGGTTCAGGTCAAGCCCACCATAAGCAAAGTGGGAGATGTTGGACTATGATTTGGATCGTAGGTCGCTTCATGTGGGCTGACCCGATCCATCTTAATTGAGATAGAATTAAAGGAAATAATTTCCTTAAGGGAAGCTATCTTCAAGAAGTAATTTCCTTGAGGGAAGTTACGTTTCACGATTTATAAAAAAAAAAAAAAAACTAGGAAGCAAATGGCTTCTGGATCACTTAAGTAATTTTTCCTATGGTTCAAGAAAATTCTATTTCTTCTTCTTATTATTTAATAGTGAAGAAACTTCTCTACTTCTATACAATAAACAATACTAAGGCATGGCATCTAGTTTGTGGATATCAACATCGTTTCCTAGAGAATTAAAGTTCAGACTTGGGGAAGATTCGTGTTATAGTAAGTTCAATAATTCTTCTGCTGCTTTAAGGTACACAATTCGTTGTTCTTGTTCCTTATTTTCCTACACAAAGAAAAAGAGCCTAACGTAAATCTGACTATTGTGATCCACACACTTTCATGAAAAGTGATTGCTCTCAAAATACAACTTGAAGATTGTTACAGGAAAGAAAAGCATTCAAGAAGAAGTTAATGTCACGGTTACACAAGAGCAACAAGAAGTCGTGAAATTGGAAAGAGTAAAAAATGAAAAAAATGAAGTTATAGTAAAATTAGTCCTTTTATATTGTATTAGTCTTGCTTTGAACTTCTTGTATTAAGCACATCTAGTATGCTTGTCAAGTCTAATGAAAAGTACTCGCAGTTGCCTAAGAGTATCTATTTTTTCTTCTTTTTTTTCATGTCGAGTGTTTCACCACTTCAAACAAGTAATAAACCATCAAAAAGTTGATAGATCAACAGAAAAGCAGTACCAAAGTAGAAAACAAATTACAAAGAAAACAACATCAAAGTAGTAGAAAAACATAAAAAATTGTAAACCAATAGAATAAAAAACTGATAAACTAGTAGAAAAATAGCAAGAAATAATCTAGTAAAACAACACCAAACTAGCAGAAATTAACAAAAAAAAAGCAACGTAACAGAAAAATTGAAAAACCCAGCAAAACACCACCAAACTAGCCAAAAACATCAGAATAACTTATAAAACAGAAAAAAAAAAGCAACAACCATTTTATTTTGGTAAAACCAAAAAAAATAACATGAAGAGATCGACAAAACAACTAGAAAATCAATAAAAACAATTAACAACTAACCAAATTTTGTACCATTAAATCAATCAAAGGAGTAAATTAACATAAAAAATCAGTAACATATCATCAGTTTGATACACAAGGATAAAAAATTCAACAAATCAAAAGAAGAATTTACTTCAATTGTTGCTAGTTTTTTGAGATAATTGGAAAATATTTTGATGGCCAATTTGACATTTACCTTTTCTTAACCTAAGTAAGAAATTAAAATATCACAGATAAATATTTGCGTATCAACACTATATTAAAATAAATAAAATATTTGAAATTTAAAAATGAATGTTTGAAAATCCTTACATGTAGATTTTCAATATTATGATAACTCGATGCTTCCTGGACCATATGAAGGTCAAACTACAAGGGTAGTTCAATGGATAGATTTTAACGACATCAATGGGAAAAGTGCAAGTTCTATTGTTGTGGTCGACTTTACCCACATATCTTATAGTCAACTAATTTTGTTTCCATTTTAACATTATCCTTCTGACTGTCACATCCCAATTTCTTGAGTCATGATGGCACCTTCTTTAACCCACCAGTAGGTAAGCCAAACCATAGCCCAGAATGGCAAGTAACGGGCTGACCGACGGAAGATAAGAAAATAATAGATAAATACATGCAAAGAAAATATGAAGCAACTAAAATCAATGGTAAATAGATATAAACATACTGTAAAACAGAGGAAGAAGCACAAAATGTATAAAATGAATCTCCCCACGACCTAATAAGGTCGGTGCAAGAGCCATTAAGCTAAAATAGAATACTAGACAGTGTCAGTATAAACAATATAGTCTCAGAATGTACAAAAGAATTTTCGAAAATAATAAAAGGAGGAGGATCAACTCCGGACTATGAAATCTCACCCTATCTCCGAATCAGCAGCAAGCCCGAGGACAACATCAGTGACGGCGACTCATACTCGGATCTGCATTAGGAAAAAAATGCAAAAGTGCAGTATGAGTACAAAAAACTATGGGTACTCAGTAGGCATCATAAGCCGACTGAGCTAAATTACAATAAAAACTTAAATAAAGTACGAGAAGGTAACTAAAGTCAACAATAAAGGAGCGAAAGCAAAAATAGTAGAACATACCTAGTGAAAGCGATATAAAGGTAAGATAAATAAGCAAATGTGGAAATAAAGTTTAACTATACCTAACTGGGCCCCCAAGAGCCTAGAAGACAAAAGCAAGGAACAATATAACCCAACCGAGCCCTCATAAGCCCAGATGGTACAAACAAGGATAATAGTAAAGTAAAAATGAAACATGGCAACAACATACATAAAATAATCTAGATTATAGTCCCTGCATATATGATGCTCTTTTCCCAGTAATAACTACCATTCTATAAACTTTTACCAGTTTTCCAACCCCAGATAAGTAATAAGAATGATAAAAAATGCCTGACTCAAACCAGACCTAGTAAACAATAATCACAATAAAGGATATGGAACTCGAACCGGAACTCATAAGTGATAACAATAAAACATATGGCAGACTCTAACTGAAACTGATGCACGATAGTAACATAGAGATCACCGGACTCGAACCTGAACTGAATAGCATAAGATCCATGGAAACATTCCTAGTTTTAACTTGTTCCAAAATCATTTGGTCGATATATTCCAATTTTAAGCTATCACATCCTTTAAGGTATAGAAAATTTTGATTATTTTGGCCGAAGGCGTGGCTTAAGGTTAGATACTACACTATCCAAGGTAACTGAGCTGAAAGAGCGTAAAACAATGCCTAAGTCAGCCCCCAAACCCCGGTAATAGCCTAAAGAAGCATCTATGTGATTATCAAATCAAATAGGACACCATTATAAGCAGTTTATCTTAAAAGGGTAGTAGGGCCCACTACTGAACCCCCAAAAACCCATCCTAAGGTACGCATCTACTTGAACCTAGACTATGGCTTCCCAATCCCATCCCAAGGCACTACTAGCACTAAGTCTATCCTAAAGGATGATAGTATAATAATCTAGGTAAAACGGGCGCGAATTCTACCAAAAAGGGCCCCTAACCGGCTAAACAAAACATTAGATGCTAAAATGATAATCGAGCCATAAATACCCACCCATAGCTAGCATAATACTATACTAATATCATAATTAAGCACAGTCTAGAAGCAAGGTAAGCCCAGCCTACCTTGATGCTGCCGAAAGCTCGTAAGATCCTCTACTCTGGGCTTTTCTTTTCTTAGAAGCCTCCCACTGCTGCCATGCTATCAAAATAATAATCTCCATATCAAGATGAGAATTATAATACCCATATTGCGTAATAACGCTCCGGGTCAAAAATCAAACTAAAAAAATCCACGTGGATCCCACTTATGGAATCACAATTGAAACCGTCACAGCGTCCCTCTCAGCTCAAGGGTCATTTTGCCCTAAAATTGGGCAAAATTCAAACTCAATTCAGCCTACAATAAACACCAATAATATTAGAAAATCAAGAACTAAATCAGATAACTAACTAGAAATTAAGAAGATAACTCACGAGGTATCATTGATATAATGATCACCACCACACCTCCAAATCAATCCTAGCACCAGGAACTCAATTTCTCATAATTTTTAAGCTTACAATGTCAATAATGGTGGTTGGACTTAAGAAAAATAAGCTAAAAACCAAAGAGGAACCCTTATATACTGTCAGGTGTTTCCTTATTGCTATCGCGAGGTCCCATGGTCATGATCGCGACATCCCACTAATAGGACCATCGCAATTGCGGTGGCCAAGCCATGTGGTCCTGATGAACAAACTGGATTGTACCACTGCCTCCTTCATCGTGATCCCGAGTCTTTTAGCCTCGCAATCACAATGACCAAGATCATAGACCCATCACAATCATGAGGGTCCTCATCGCGATAGAGATGGGGGACCTTGGCTTGGACCAGGTGCGGATGCACCAATAATTTTTTCCAAGTTGTGAATTTCAAACTGAGCCCTCGAGATACTGGGTCTGTATCTCACGCTCGTTCTCCTAGGTAGCCACCTTGACTAGATAGAGTCTCCACTGAACCTTAACCATGCGAATTTCTCTAGAATTCAACCATATAATATCTCTAGCTAAGACAGATATTGACTTCTCAACAAAGGTCAACCTCTCATCCAACTGAACTGTGTCCCACTGAAGCACGTGAAACTTATCAAGAATATAACGCTGCAACATAGATACATGAAAAACTGGGTAGATAGCTGAAAAGGCTGGAGGAAAAGCTAACTCATGGGCTACCTCTCCAACTATTTGAAGTAGCTCAAATGGCCCATTATACCTGGGGTTGAGCTTGTCCCTCCTTCTAAAACTCATCATGCCCTTTATGGGCGATACCCAAAGGAAGACCCGATCACCAACACTGAATCTCAAGGCACAAATCCTACGATCAATATAACTCTTCTGTCTTCTCTAATCTTCCTAAAGCCTATCCTGAATCACCTGAACCCTGTCCAAAGACTCACGAAGCAAATTAGTACCACGGGGCCTAATCTCTAAGGTCTCAAACCAGCCAACCGGAGATCGATAATGCCTACCATACAACACCTCGAATGGTGCCATCTGAATACTCAAATGGTAGTTATTATTATTGAAAAACTATGCTAAGGCTAACAACTGCTCCTAGTGACCTCAAAAGTCCATCACACGTGCGTGTAGCATATCCTTCAGGACTTGAATAGTCTGCTCCGACTGCCTATTAGTCTGGGGATGAAAAGCGGTGCTAAGGTCAACCTGGGTAACCAAATCCTTCGAACATGTCCTCCAGAATCTAGAAGTAAACTGAGAGCCTTGATCTGAAATAATAGACATAGGTACCCTGTAAAGGAGAAGTACCTCTCAAACATAAATATGAGCCAACGTCTCAGTACTATAGGATGTCTGAGTAGGGATGAGATGGGCAGACTTGGTCAATAGATCCACGATGACCAAATGCTATCAAAACCAAAAGAAGTGTGAGTCAAACCACCCTCAAAGTCCATAGTAATCTGCTCCCATTTCCACTCAGGGATGGGTAACCTTTACAGCAATCCACCCAGTCTCAGATGCTCAGCCTTTACCTGCTGACAACATAGGCACCGAGCCACAAAATCTCCTATATATCTCCGCTTACTACTCCACCAATAATGTTTCCTCAGATCTCTATACATCTTAGCTGTCCTGGGGTGGAATATCTTAATCTGTGAGCCTCCCAAAGTATCAATTGAATCAAATCTCTGACCTTCAAAACAAAAATGCAACCGTTAAATCTAAGAATGCCCTCAAAATCTATGGTAGCCCTCCTGGACTCACCCCTCAACACCTGATTTTGAATGCCACATAGCCTGCTATCCTCATACTATCAACCCTGAATCCGCTCAAATACGGTAGACCTAGCCTCAACACTAGCAAGAATCACCTGGGATGAAATATCAAGATGAACCATCATGTTGGTAAAGGACTGAATGTCCAAGGCCAATAATTACTCAGAAACTAAAATAAAGGTTAGGCTACCCATATGCACCGCCTTCTAGCTTAAGACATCCGCTACCACATTAGCTTTGCCCGAATGGTATAGTATAAAGATATCACAGTCCTTCAGCAACTCAATCCATTTGCGCTACTTGAAATTAAGCTTCCTCTGAGTCATAATATACTGAAGACTATGGTGGTTAGTAAAGAAATCGCAGCGAACACCATGCAAGTAATGCCTCTAAATCTTAAGTGCAAAAACTAACACTGCCAACTCCAAGTCATGAGTGGGGTAGTTGCACTCGTACACCTTCAGCTGTCTCGAAACATAAGCAATAACTCAGCCCTGCTGCATAAGAACACACCCCAATCCAATACCAGAAGCACCACTATACATAATAAAACCCTCGCCTTTAACTGGAAGAGTCAATATAGGAGTGGAAGTGAGAAAGTCCTTGAGCTTAAGAAAGCTCGCGTCACAACCATCAGACCACTGAAATGAAACCTCCTACCTAGTTAATCTAGTCATAAGGGCTGCAATAGTAGCAAATCTCTTGATGAACCGCTTGTAGTAGCCTGCCAACCCATTAAAACTGTGAACCTCAATCAGAGACGTAGGCCTATCCCAATCACGAATAGCCTCAATCTTTGTTGGGTCCACCATAATCCCATTCTTAGACACTACATGTCCTAGGATTACAATAGCCTCAAGCTCTTGAGAATTTGGCATAAAGCCTATGATCTCTCAAAGTGTGGAGCACAGTCCTTAAATGCTGCTCGTGCTCCCCCACTCCTCGAATATACCAAAATATCATTAGTGAAAACTATCAAGAAGTAGTCCCGACAAGGCCTGGAAATGTGGTTCATAAGTCCATAAATGCTGCTGGGTAATTGGTCAACACAAAAGACATCACCTTGAACTTGTAATGGCCATAGCGAGTCCTGAAGGCTGTCTTAGGGATGTCTTATGCTTGAATCCTCAATTGATGGTAACCAGACCTCAAATCAATCTTAGAAAATACGGTCTCACCCTGAAACTGGTCAAATAAATCATCGATACAAGGAATATGATACTTATTTTTCACTATCATCGCATTCATCTGCCTATAATCGATACACATATACATAGAACCATTATTTTTCTTAACGAAAAGAATAGGAGTACCCCAAGGCGATACACTTGGCCTAATAAAATCCTTACCCAGAAGATCCTAAAGCTGGATATTTAGTTTCTTTAGCTTGGTAGGAGCTATATGGCAAGGAGCCATCGACATAGGTCAGGTGCCTGACTCGGGGTCAATAGCAAACTCCATATCATGCTAAAGAGGAAGGCCAGGAAGGTCAGTAGGAAAGATATCAAAAAAGTCACGAACAATAGGAACAGATTCAAGCGAAGAACTCCCAGTGCTAATAGCATAAACATAAGCAAGATAAGACACAACACCCCTCGATATCAGTCTCCTAGGTTGAATATAAGAAATAATCCCCATCGGTGTACAACAAAAAGAACCCTACCACACAACCAGGGGTATGCAAGGTATGGCTAAGGTAACGGTCTTGGCGAATCAATCCAAGACCGTATAATAAAGGGATAACCAGTCTATGCCTAAAATCACATCAAACTCCATCATATCTAACATAATAAGATCAGCCTGAGTGTCATACTTTTGTACTGCCACCAAACACAATCTATATACCCAATCCACTACTAAAGAATCACCTACGAGAGTAGCTACACGTAAAGGTATAAATAAAGGCTTCCAAGACAACCCTAACTGTGGTGCATAATAAGAAGAAGCATATGAAAATATGAAGGTCGGATCAACTAAAGCAGTAGCTGGTTGATGGCATACTGAAATCATACCTATAATAACAATATCCAAAGCCTCAGTCATCGACCTACATGATACAACATATATGTGACCACGTCTACCTCTGGACTTGGTGCCTAACCGACAACCTGTCCTCTCTACCTAAGGAATGCCTCTCGAACCCTAGGGACTACCCCTACGACCATATACACCACTCCTAGCTCGAGGCAGTACTAATATAATTGGTTGGGTACTCTGTACAGCTGGCCCAATCATTCCACCCCAAGGATACTCTCTGGCAAAATGGCCTATTATACCACAATCATAACATGCCCTGGACACTCTGCTCTGTCGAGACGGTCTAGCTGATCTAGAATGGCCACCTCGGCCGGAAAACTCTGATGATACACCATTTGATGACAAACCACCACTGCTCTGACCACTGTAGACACTATAATCGGGCTGACCCCCATTAGAAATCTAAAGTACTGCATGACTGATAAGACTGACACTAGGGGTGCCTATCCTAAAATCTTGGGCCTCTAAACTGTGAGCCGCTGTGGCTTCTACTATAACTGCCCTATGTCACGACCTCTTATCACTGCCCCCTTGGGCCTTGTTATGCATCTCTTCCACGGTCTAGGCATAATCAGAAATATCTACGAAAAACCTACCCGTATTGACTAAACTCTAAGTAGCCACGTGAAGAGGGAGTTTCAATCCCCTGACAAAGCATCGGATCCACTCATACTCGGTTGATAGGATCATAGTTACATGCCTAGCCAAATCGTGAAACCTCTTCACATACTCAACAACTGATATAGAACCCTGGTCCAAAGATGAGAATTGATCTCTCAGACACTTGCGCAGGCTACGAGACATATATTTCTGTAAGAAAGCTTTGAAGAATTGAGGCCATATCAGGGGTGGAGATCTAGCTGGCCTAAAATCCATATAACATCTACACAATTACCTCGTTGCCTGCGCAAACTAAATGGTTGTGTAATCCACACCATACAACTTCACTAGGCCCAAATTATAGAGCCTCTCCTCGCAATTAGTCAAAAACTCGAAGGCATCCTCATTTGGGACCATAAAAATCTGGTGGAACCAATCTCAGAAATCATCCCAGCATCTTCTTCTCCGCTGCAGTCATAACTGGTTGGGCTTCTGCTGGCTGTGGAACTATTGGTACTGGTGGGACCTCTACTCTGGGAGCCACAATTACAGGTGGTGCTACAAAATCAATACCACCCTAGGCTGTTGTCTGAGCCCCGTCTATCGGCAGACCACCTTCCAACCCAATAACTAAACCAAAGCATCTCTAAGAACTGAGAAAGAGATAAACCCAGGTGGGGCCTGGGCTACCCCCTAGCCCACCTACTGCAGGGTTGGCTAAACCTCTGGAGCTATCTTTGGCTCGAGAGCAATAACAGGGTCTGGTGAATGCTCCCTGTCCTGACTCCTAGCTAGTGCTGTAGTTCTAGCCTAGCCTCGACCTCTGGGTCATACTTAACCTCTAACGGGTGCTCTTACCGTAAGCTCGACATCCCCATCCCCTACTGTCATAGCCCACGTCCTAGCCATCTGTGAAAGAGTGAAAAAATAAGAATATGGAAACCAATATAGACTCATTGTAAGAAGATAGGCCAGAAGGTATTTTGTGCTGGGAAGAAGAAACATTTGTGTTAGAAAACGGATCAAGATGGTTAGGCATATTTTGTCAAATTGCAGACTCTTAGCTGATTCAATGTTCAAATGCTAGCCAACCGGTTAAACAAAATAAATAAATCAAACAAAAGTTACCACATAACACAAATAAGTTTAAAAATAATATAAATAGAAGACATTCCGAGATGAAGACTATCACTTAATAAGTGATCTAAGAGCAAAGATTTGAGCTTCTAACGCACGAGACAGACGATAGTGATAGAACTTACGTATTTGAGAGATTAACATGATGTTGAATTTGAAATTGTAGTTGTAAAGAAAATAAGAAAGCTAGGGGAATGAACAAGGTCGACTCATGTTGAACATCAGAGTTGTCGATTCAACCATCCTTTGTGATTGATATCATATCATATTGTTAATCCAACCAACTTCATACAAAATGATAAGACATGGGGAAAGAAAAGTTTATTATAATGAGAACGAACCCATTAAATGAGCGCCTAGGTATCCCTCTTATAGGGGAATCAGGTGAAACGTAGTTCCAATTACATAAAAGTAAAGCATAAAAGAAAATCCATATTATTCCAAGTATGTAAAGCTAAAAGTAATTTCAAATACTTGATAGCCCGAACATGATATCCTCTTCATCAGTGCCAAATAGTGCCATTCATGCTTAGGAAGTTAACCAACATTGAGATTCATCTCAGTCATGTTTATCACCTTGGTATCAATCATTGCTTGAATCTTGCCCTTCAAGGCAAAACACGCCTCTATGGGATGCCCTTTCATCCCAGAGTGGTAGGCACAAACCTAATCAGGATTGTATCATTCAGACTGAGTGTTAACAGGTATGGCAGGGATGGGTATGATGTAGCCTGCTTCTCTGAATACAACTGGGTTATGGGTTCAACTAGAGGGGTGTATTGTCTTGGTTGATTTTTCTGAAGCTTGACTGGAGGTCTAGCGGATTGATTGGATTGTTGATTTATTGGGGAATTTGGATAAGACATGGAAATGTATTTTTATGTTGGAGCAATGGATGGAAGTGGGTACCAAACAATTTGAGGATGAGGTTTTGTGGAGGATTGGGGATAATAGGTGTAATTTGGTGATGGAGTGATTTCTGGAGATGGATACCATATCAGTTGAGGGAGAATTTTCTTTACTATCCTCCCATAGTTTATCAAATTTTGTAGTTCTCTCTTCAACTGGCGGCATTCATCAGTATCATGACCAGGCATGCCAGAATGGAAGGCACAATGCTTTTTGGGATCAAATAAAGGACTTGAAGGGCAATAAGAACCAATAAGCTTAGGTTGCAAGATACCATATGACCTTAACATCTCAAAAGTGACTGATGGTGGTTCATCTAAGAGAGTCATAACTTGAGATTTCCTCACTTGGAGCTTTGGAGGCTTTGATGCCTCATTGATAACTACCTTTCCCTTATCCCTGACTTATGGCTCAACCAAACCAACCTTGTCATGTACTAGAGTTTCACCTATGAACTTACTCTTCAGTCTATTGTCGAACCGCCCAATAAATTCACTTGCCAAATTGTCCCAAGAAACCCACTTTCTTTTATCCTTCTCCGCGTACCACATCAATGCCAGACCTATAAGTGAACTGACAAAAAGTTTCATCTTAAGACCATCACTTTTCCCTATAACTGCTAGCTCATCCAGGTATGATTTGAAATGGAAATGAGGATCGCCAAACCCGTCGTATAACAGAAAGTTCAAGTCCCCAACTCTATCCTTACTTTCTTCTCCTGATTTGGAAAACTTATCCATCTCGAGCTGTTGAGATGACCCTGTCTTATGATTAGAAATCTTTCCTTCTGTTTCCTTCTCCTTTCCCATCTCTGTTAACCCATTGAGTACTTTTTGCAGTGCGACTGAATAAAAACTCAGAGATACTTGTGCATCATAATTAGGCATAGGTGAGGTCGTCAACATAGGAGACTCCATAGTGCAGATGGGAGCAATGAAGTCAGTTTTGGACAATGGCTCTGGAAAGTCTGGTAGCATATCAGATAAACCTCGAAGATTAGTCATTATTCCTCTAATTGTCTCAATTTTTCTTTCCGTAATCATGATGCTTGACTCAAAGGGAGTAAGCTTGTCTTGGTGCAAACCCAAAATCCTACACTCAGCTTCACTGTTGACAAGGTTGATAAACATTGCTTGACAAGCCATTTCTGATGTTCAACTTTAGTCAACCTTAGAAGAAAGGACTTATGATTAGTAAAAACACACGACAATAGAATGTCTATGAGTAATGTTATGGAGTAAGACATTTGTGTTATGCTCATTCAAAATGAATAGTTGAGAGCTCTGTGTGATTTAAAAGTTGGGAAAACCAGAGTATGGCACGAATATGAAAACAAATTAATTGTCAAGAGTTATGGTGAAGACAATTTCATGTCAATATTGAAGGTTTTAAGTAAGAATATCCAAAAATAATGAGTTACCCTAAAGAGTAGAAATAATCTAGAACATCCTGTCAAGGAATGGATCAGTTCAAGAGATGATTAGTATGTTGAAGGATACCTTAGAGTATGAACTCAATCTATGAAGTTAAATGGAAGGGTTTTTTTTTGACTAGGCCATAAAATTGTATGATTCAGTCCTAAAGGAAACATAACCCAATAGGAATTTTAAGGAGCTCTAAAAGTAATGAATTCTAAGAGTAAGGAATAACTAAAATAGGAAAACAAAGAATAACAAGATAGATAAGACACTAACACAAATGTAGAAATTAACACATAGTAAATAAGGTTATGCGTCATTTTGGGGTCGTGAACCCCTTAGGAAGGTTAAACCATTGACCTTAACACATTGAGGGTATTAAGACCTTTTAGGTTTAATGAAACACATATTCATTAATAAGGAGAAACACGGGTCAAGTTCCAAAGATATAGTAACGAATACCATGTAATATGCATGCCTGTCTTTGGGTGGTGGGTACCCTTTCGACAAGAGGTTGGTTTCTAACTTTGTGGATTAACCTCAAGGGTAAACCACCTATGGTTAATGAATGCATGACTTAACTGCAAGGGGTGGACACGGTACTATCTTATGTTTTGTAGGAGTTGGTAGGCACGGACTGAGGGTAACCTTATTCGAGAAGGCACGTGGTCTTACGGTAGTAAAACTATCCACTCAACCGCGTCTTAGCCAACTCTCTATAACAGGGTTTCGAAGAGAATTTGGAGAAGTGCGAAGGCACAACATCTGAGTATAGTGAAAGTGTGTGAGAGTGTGAAATTCCTAAGTAGGAAAAATATGAACGGAATGTCAATTATATAAAGTAGTAATATGTAGCAACTAATAGCATGTTGAGCAATATATAAAAAATAAACAGCTAGGAAAAGAAAGATAAATACATAATTTAGAGATAGAAATTGCATATAAACAAATAAAGGAGGTAAGGAAAGAGATTGACATGGAATAAAATAATTAAATTAGAGTAATAACATAAGGGGAAAGAGGAACGGGATATAGCATGATCAAATATTAAAAACTAACAAATAAAAAAAACAAGGAGTTAATAATAAATGAATAGACCAAAATAGCTTAAAAAATCCCACGTAATATACAAATTCGTATTGGTTAGAACCTAAGTATCCCCAGCAGAGTCTCCATACTGTCGCGCCCCATTTTTCTCACAAAAAGCTGGATTCGACGTGATAATTCTTTTGGGATTGTTTAGGAGTGAAGAGTCGCCACCTAACGAATTAAGGTGCGTTAGGGCACCATTCTAGACTAAATACGAACTTATTTTAATAGTCTACGTCAACCATAAATTCGGGTAAGGGTTCAGGTTACCTCGAAAGGAAGGTGTTAGGCACCTTTAGAGGTCCACAAATGTAGGTCCCGACCGAACTCATATATTACGTGGGGGAATTCTATGTGATAAGATAAAGGTCGATTTATTCTTATTAACTTAATACTAACTAAGTGCTAAAAAGTAAATAATTAATAAACTAAACATACAACTTAATTTTTAGCAATTATCTAAGTGATAACATGATAAAATGCGTAAAGGTAAATCAGATAAACTAGAGGATAGAAGAGACACAATTTATATAAAAAGAAATTTTTATTTAAAAAGTAAACCTAGACTACCCCAAAGCAAAAAGGAACATGCAAAAGAGTAAAATATAATCGAAGTTTTAAAAGGTTTGGACAAGGGTTAATTTTATCTTATTCGGATCAGCGCCCGACTTATTAACGGAGGACAATGACGCATATCGCATTGTCAAAGACTTCTCGGGGCAATTTCCATCATTTCTGATTGTTCTACCCACCTAATTTGATTATAAATCTTAAAGCATTCTAAAGAAAGAGATAAAACTAGCGTTCCCTAAAATGCCTACCTGTCCCAGCTTAATGTCAAGAGGTGTTGACGACCTATTTTGGGTAAGGATCTAGACACAAAGAAAGTCTTAGGCTGCCTAATTAGACTCAGGGTTCACGTCATACAAAACAAATAAGACTTACATGTAGCACATAATGGTTTCAAAAAAGCCTCTTGCCTAATTAGAGTTGATTAAGCGGTTAACATGATAAACAATTATTTATGTTGTAATTAGAACCTATAGGCATAACATCTAGGCGACAAATAATTAATATGCTAAAAATTTATTAAAGTGAATAGAAATTAAATTAAGTATGCTGGAAAATAATTCGCAGTGTACAAAGAAGAAAAAAAAACTATTCGAAATATGCAGGAATTTATTTTTTAAAAGATGCAGGAAATTAATTCATTGTGTAGAGAGTTATTTATAAATGCACAGAAAATTATAAAAGTGTGCAAAAAAATGATTTCAAAATATGCAGGAATTATTAAGATATGCAGAAAATTATATATAAATGTGCAGAAAAATTAATATTAAGTGCAGGAAATTAATGAAAGTGTGCAGAAAAGTTGTTTCTATATGCAGAAAATTATAAAAAATATGCAGAAAATTGATTTTAAGATGTGCAGGAAATCATTAAGATATGCAGAATTTTTTTTATAAAATGTGCAGAAAATTAATATCAAGTGCATGGAATTAATGAAAGTGTGCAGAAAATTATGTCAATTTTTTAGAAAAGTAATTAATGACTGCTGGAAATTAATTACAATACTGAAAATTAATTAAAATGCTGAAACTTAACTTAAAATGCTAAAAAAAATATACTTTGGAGTGCTGGAAATTAATTAAAATGCTGAAAATTAACTTAAAATGCTAAAAAAAATATACTTTGGAGTACTGGAAATTAATAAAATGTCACACCCCATATCCCAACGAGGCGTGATTGGCACCCGAAGCCGATATGGACCGAGAGAACCAACCTTTGCTCATGAACATTCGCATACATAACCTCATATGAATCTTATTACACCTTGTGCAAATATGCGGAAGTCATAGACATGAAAACATAAGTCATCGCTATGTACGTAAAACTTGGCCTTTTGAGCCATCAAGTCAAAAAGACATGTACCTTCACATTTATACACCCATATCTGTCTACAAAAGCCTCTAACAAAATGCATTGACCAAAATGAACTAAAAGTCGGGACAAGTCCCCGCTTTATATGCATATAATATCAATGAGTTACATGTTTGCTTTTAAACATGCCATTTCCCCTTGACATAACCACTGATGAAATTATTATTCCAAAAATCCCCCAATATTCCATACATTGACCAATACATGAGAATCAAGTCATTTCACCACAACACTTCTCCTTTACACTTTCTTATCCATATCACATCACAAATAATCCATCAAATTACCTTAATACACCTTATAGCACATATCAGCCAAAATCACACAATTTACACTTTTAGAAAAATAACAAGTTTAATAACAAAATCACTCCATACATGTTCATATTTTGGCCATACCATTCACTTTCACCAAGACATCAATTCACCTTTTAAGTTTAATTCACAAAAATGACACATCTTTACCAAAACATAAAAGTGCACCACTTACACTTTTAGGCATAACCATCATGATATACATGCTCTTACATGCATATAATATATGAATCCATAAGTATAATTACTTACCCAAGCTTGCAAATGAATGATCTTGCCCCAAGAAGTGCTTTAGGGTTCTTAGGGTTTGAGAGAAATATTTGGAAAAATATCTAAAGAGGCATGAGAGATTTTGTGAATAAAATCTTATTTGACCCTTTATATAGGCCTCTCATGTTGTCCTTATCCAATTCTTGGCATTTAATACAAGTTTTACTTGGTCAATATTGGAGGAATGGATCATTTTCCTTTGGGCCCATGTATTTTATTCCATTTTGGGCCTCAAATTGGGCCCAATAACACGTCTCAACTTATCCCATCAATTTTTCATACATAATCCATCATATATCTCATGTCCACATAATTCCATAATGTCACGACAATATTCTCTTACGAGATTCTCATTCGTAGTCTCAATCGCTAAAATAGGAATTCTAGTCGTCCATGACTTCTTTGAACATTTTTGGTAATTACTTGTGTTTCATGGTTTGATCATGTAGAAGTATGTAGGAGTGTATTGAGGTATTTGAATCTTTAAAAACACTCAAAGAACTCCCAAGAACCAAAAGAAACCATCTAAGGATCGTCGTAGAATTGCGTTGCGAAACGAGCCCGGAAAGGCAAAACATTTGTTCCTTGCGCCACTGCTGCAAAGCAAGGCAGTGGCGCAAGATTTTTCGTTCCCTCTGAATCAGTGGCTTGTGCCACCCCCCCTGAAATAGGGTGATGGTGCAAGTTTTCCTACCTTGCTGAATTTTTCGGCCATGTCTTCAATACTTGCATATCGTCCAATACCTCATCAAAACACTTCAAAATACTTACTTAGTGATCTTAATCATCAAATAAACATGACTCAAAGTCACCAAATGAAGTTAGCATGGGTACGAGGTATTACACAAATGCTGCACGAAATCATAAAACCCTTCCTATGAAAGGATAGACACATGTACAAGGCCAAATTTCAATTTTTCTCATCTTTAACATGTCCAAAGACATACTTATAACTCTCGACACCTAAGTAAACATGATTCAATGTCATCAAGTAGGGTTGGGAAGGTACGGGGTGTTACATAAAACCTGATGGACAATATTTTTTATATGCTGGAATTTATTTTAGATGCTGGAAATTGTTTAACACAAACTGAAAAATTATTTAGACTTACTGTGAATTATGTAAACATGCTGGAAAATTATTTAGATATTCTGAAAAATTATTTTATGCTGAAGATAGTCAGAATATGCCCAAAATTTGTTAAATATGATGAAAACATGCTATAAATTAGATTCGTGTGCTAGAAATTAATTAAAATAAGCGAAAACTATTTAACCTATTTTAGATTAAACGTACCAGAAATTAATTAAATATATCAAAAGTTGGACAATCCTAAAACATGATTTCTAGGTTATAAAACAGTTAATTAATAACCCTAGATTGTTTGCCTAGGTGATAAAATAATTTATCTAATTAACATATGAAATCCTATAGGCATGATATCGAAGTGGTAGAACAATCGAATCATGGAATCCCCACCCCCATTAGCAGTCCCCGTAGTATTTTATTATGTAGTTATAGAGTTTGTACAATAATTATTACAGACCCAAATGGAGAAAGAAAGAAGAAACGGAAAAAGGCTAAGTGGGATGGCCCTTCACTACTCCAAATCCCTGGCAACTCTTCGTCTTATCTAAAGTCTCTCCTTCAACCTATTGAACATAAACAGAGACATCAAAACACTCCCAGAATCCAAAACATACCTTTGGCAACCCATAAACGACCCTTGGTGTTGTCGAGATCCTAAGGATCTCAAGGATCCCAGGCAGGCTCACACCAAAGGGGTTATGAGATGAGCAAAGGTCATTTCAGATTCACATACATAACACCACGGTGGAGAAACACTTAATTGCAAAATAAATCAAAACAAGATCATAATCACACAGGATTAGCACGAAAGGAATGAATGCATCGTTAGAGAACACTAACCAGTTGGTAGCAAGAATAATAAGACACAAACAAGAAACCGCACTTTCAAAGTGAGGACTAGTGATAATAGTTAGCAACCAAATTAGTCTCAAGATCAAAAGTAGAGAAATATTTTTTAATGTAGAGGAGAGTAGTGATGTTCAAAGTGTCCCCATGTGAGTGAAAAGAGAGTCTTTATATAAGCAAGGCTGTATAGGATTAGGGGGGAAGAAAAGAAAAGAAATTAATTTAAAAGATCATTTTCTTTAAATAAATATACTGAATCAATTAGTGTAAAGAGAGATTTCATTTACCATAAGCAACAAGTAAGAATCTTTTTTTTTTTTTGAATTAACAGAGAAGCAAATAAATAAAAATAAGAATAGTACCATAATTAAACAGGTAAGAATCTGTCCAAACCAAATAAGGATAGGAGAATAAGTAAAGAGATCATGAAATCATGGAGTTTACCAAAAATAACCAGGTAATAATGCTAGCACATAATTTTGAATCAAGGCATGAAATCTTATTACCACAATCCCACAATCAGCTACTTAATCAAAATCTACTGTGATTAGTCGAGTACCACAATGAAGTCAATCAAAGAAATGGTGACACGATAGAATTAGAGAGTAAACAATTTCAAAATAACCAAACTTTACTAAGGACAAACGAGTATCAACGGCCTTCATGAAATTTGAATTAATTCATTGAAGAAGAAATCCACAAATAATCATTTTATCACACCAAGCCTGTCATAAATCAACTTGAGCGAAGAGAAGTAGCAAGATTGTGATTCTATCCTAATAAGCAAAATCTCAACATTAACATCAAAATAATTCAACAACAACTTCAATTCAAGAACAAGAATTCCGAAAAAAATGAATAAAATAGTACCCAAATATGGAGAATTAAGGTCAGTCAAAGTTGGTAGAAATTGGGGCATTTTCAAGTATGATAATCTAGACGAATTGACCAACAAAAATCACAAAGAAATTTTATAAAACTTCAAACCAAACTTCACCAATTTCAGATCACAGAATTCATCCAAAAATAGAAAAGAAAAATAAAGGTAGAAGAGAATTAAAATTCATACATAAAACTAAACAAGAAATCAAACCCAGGTGGATTCTTAAGAATCCATCATAAAACTTTGACATTTTCCGGCGAGACTTGACCGGATCATGGGGAAGCGACGCGGTGGCGTGATGTCAGATCATCGGAGTAGGAGATGGTGGTATGGAGGTTTGTTTTCATAGGGTTCTTGGCAGTTCACCGGAGCTAGTGGCGGTGTGGGGTTTTGCCGGAGTGGGGATTTCACCAACGTTGGTGGTCTAGCGGCTGTGTGGTAAGGAAGAGATGGAGATTGAGAGGGAGAGGAGTAAGTAAGGGAAGGGGTAGAGGCGACTGGTGGTTTGCCAGTTGAAGAACGTTGGAGCGGCGGCTGGTGGTGGTCAGAGCAAAGACTAGAGACAAAGTGAGGGAGATAGTGATGGCGGAGCGGCGGCGACTGTGAAGGAAGGGAGATGGAGACGACTACTAGTGGTGGTCGGCGGAGAGAGGTTCTGGCCGGCTGCGCCGACTCATCGTGGGTGTGATATGGTAGATAAAGTGAGAGAAAGATGAGAGAGTTTTGGTGAGGGTGGCGGCTGGTGTGGAGGTCGCCAGAGTGAGAGAGATCGGGAGAGAGAAGGGGGAAAGAGAGAGAGAATTGCGGTTTTGGGGGTGTGAATGGGATTAGGTTAGGGTTTTTTGATTAAAAGGAAATAAGATGGAGATTTAATCTCAGCCATTGGATCAATTTTGATCGACGGTTGGGATTTGAAATTTCAAAAAAAGGCCAAAAAATTGGGTTATTTAAATTGGAATTGGTTTTTTTTTTAAATTGAGTAAAATTGGACTCAATTTAGGCTAGAATTGACACTAATTGGATATAAACCGGCTAGAAATTAAATAAGTTGGAGAAATTAAATTGAATTAGACTGCTATTTAATAAATATAATAATAAATCAGTAAATAAAATACTAACAAAATTAATCAATGTCATAAAATCATTATGAATAAATTATGTAACTAAAATTAATGACACGTAACATATTATTTAAATCAACGACAAAAAGATTTGAAATAGATTAGGCACCTATGAATACAAAATTTAAAAATACTATAATAATAATAATAATAATAATAAGCAATAAACTATGGACCATGTGTTTGTAAATTATGAGTATGCACATTTGCGGAAATAATTTAATAAATATTTCTAAAATTATTTAAAATATTGTATTTAAATTAGTAAATTATATATTATATAAGAATACAAAAAATTAAACGCTAAATATAAATTGCATACCTTCAAATCATGAATACAAAGGCAGAATTTATTTGATAATAATTGAAAATTTAAAATTAATATTTTTTTTGATAAAATAACAGCCTGTGAGGGATATCGGGAGGTCAAAATTGTACGTCAACAATCACTATACTTTACACCATGCTTGGATAGAAACTTATCATGCTTGATCTCCTTTTATATGTCTCGACCCCACTAGGGGAGTTTGTGAGAGTAGATAGGGGCCATCATAATTATGTGATTTCTATCGAGAGAGCAAACTCTATAGTTAATCTTATGATACTAGAGATGGTAGATTTTTACATCATTATTGGTATGTATTGGTTGACATCTTATCAAACAAATCTGAATAGTTATGCCAAGACAATGACTATTGGGGTTCCCAGAGGGCCTAAAGTGATGTGGAATGGTGTTAAGGTAAACCATAGGGGCAACCTTATATCTTTTATGAAGGACCGACAGTTAACTAACAAGTGTTGTTTGTGTTTCATTTCTATAATGGGTGATACTAGTGCAAAAGAGGTATCACTTGATCTACTTGGTTTACCTCCTATGAGAGAAATTGAGTTTAGCATTGATTTAGTCTTAGGACCCAACGTATTTCTACTCCTCCATATCATATGGCGCCTTTAGAACTTAGGGAGTTGAAGATGCAGATTCCTGAGTTTCTTGACAAAGGCTTCATAGGACCTATTGTTTTACCCTAGGGAGCGCCAGTGTTGTTTGTGAAAAAGAAAGATGGTACTATGTGCATATGTATTGATTACAAGTAATTGAACAAGGTCATCATCAAGAACAAGTATTTTTTTACCTCACATTGATGATTTATTTGACTAGATATTGGGTGTGGTGTGCTTTTCTAAGGTTGATTTAAGATTTGGGTATCATTTGTGGAGAATCAAGATGGAGGATATCTCCATGATAGACTTTAGTACCAGATATTGACAATATGAGTTCTTAGTCATTTCCTTTGGACATACAAATACCCCAACTATATTCATGGATCTGATGAATTGAATGTTTAAACTGTATCTTGATACCTTTGTGATTGTTTTTATTGATGATATCCTCGTCTACTCCAAAAGTGAGGAATAACATGAGCAACACTTGAGGATTTTCCTTCAGACTTAGGGAATGAAATTTGTATGCCAAGTTCTCTAAGTGTGAGTTTTGGATTGATACAGTATCATTATTAGGTTATATGGTGACTAGACATGGGATACGGGTAGATCCAAAGAAGATAGAGGGAGTTTATGATTGGCCTAGACCTGCCACACCTACCGACATCTACAGTTTCCTAGTTTTAGCAAGTTATTTTAGGCGGTTTGTACAGGGATTCTCATACGTTGCATCCCCATTGACAAGATTGACTTATAAAGGTGTCCAATTTCAATGGACGGATAAGTGTGAGGATTGTTTTCAGAAGCACAAGTTTGTTTTGACTTCGACTTCAGTGTTGACACTTCCTAATGGTATTACCGGATATGCAGTATATTATAATGCTTCACATTTAGGCCATAGGTATGTGTTAATGCAAAGATGACAATTGAAAAACCATGAGAAAAATTATCCCACTCATGATTTAGAGTTGGTAGCAGTAGTGTTTGCTTTGAAAATTTTGCATCATTATCTATATGGTGATCCATTTGAGGTGTACGCTGACTACAAGAGTTTGTAATATATCTTCAACTAGAGAGATGTGAATTTAAGGCAGCAAACATGGCAGTTGCTAAAGGACTATGACATAACCATTTTGTATCATCTTGGTAAGGCAACTGTTGTGGCGAATGGCTTGAGTCAAAAGTTGGTGGGTAGTTTGGCTAGATTGGATGTGTAAAGAAGACCTATAGCTATTGAGGTTCAGACATTAGCTAACCAAAGGGTTAGGATTGCTCACACTACTTCGGGCAAGTTAGTAGCTAGTATTATAGCACAGTGTTCACTAGTTTTATAAATTTGAGAAAGATCGTATGAGGATCCTACTTGGTTAAGCTTTAAGATAAGGTTCTTAATAATAAAGAGTTTGGTTTTGTGGTTGATAGTGATGGGACACTTTGGTACAATGATTGATTATGCGCACAAAATGTAGATGATTTTAGGAATTTATTGCTTGATGAAACAAATAGTTTGAGACATTCTATTCATCCAGGCACTACAAGTATGTATCAGGATCATCAATAGTTGTATTGGTGGAAAGGAATGAAAAATGACGTAGCAGGGCATGCATCTCATTTCTTGAATTGTCAATAGGTCAAGTATGAACATTAGAGACCAGCGGTATTGGCTCAAACTTCGATTATTGTGAAGTAAAAGTGGGAAAGGATCATGATAGATTTCATAGTAGGCTTGCCACATACTTTATGAAAGCATGATTTAGTTTGGGTGATAGTGACGAGTGCAAGGCAATATAATTCAAGAGCTTTGCTAGTCAAAAATAGTATAGTTAAGATCGTCTCCACAAGGATTGGTTATAGTAATATATCAATATAATATTCCTCAGTATTATCCAGGGAATCAAAATTTGATTGTTGGTGTTAGTCAAACTATGAGTGTAATGACAATATAAATTGAACTAGTGTCACACAAGTTGTTGAACATTCTTTTCAATAAGAGAAACAAGGGAAATTTCGGATCCCACATATGTGATATTGCTAACTCGATGATTAATTTTTCACTCATCCTTCAACCTTAAATTATAATTGATTCTTATGAATTCAATCATTACTTATTATGCCCTAGAAAAGTAAGATTTTCTTTCGAATACACAACTCTTCTAGACCACAACATTATATTGATATTGAAGGTTAGCCTCTATCTCGCCACACAGATAACCCAAGAAAATATTTTTCAACTATTTTCCTTGAACAATTTTCATGCTTAATCCACATACTCTTTTGATTACTTAAAAAGAGTAAGCAAGAAAGTTCCTCCCAAATATACGAATTAAATCAACAAACAATCCTTCTTTGGAATAGAAAGTTATATTGAAAGAATCCACGTCTAAATTTAACAATGTCGAAACTTTACAATTGAATGAGAATCCAAAACTTAGTCAACGATTACATATAGTTTCACACCAAAAATTCCTAAGAAAGTTCTACTCCATAGTGGAGAATAAGTTCACAATGAATGATAATAAGCAAGAAAACATTACAACCAAACTCTTAATCAAAACTTTTGTTTTTGATTTCAAGTAGTATTGCCTCCTTCTTAATTCTTCCCTCATTCCTAGTGACTTTTCAAGTTCATAACCAATATTCCCTAATTGAGGAATTGTTCTAGCTCTTATAGCATGGTAGTAATATGGTGAAATTCCAAAATTTCCCTTAAAATAATTGATTCTGAGTTGTCTGTTGTGCTGGCGCGCAATTAGAGCCTTGGCTACGCAGGTGGGGGTGCAGGCTTCCAACCTTGTTGTTACTCACTGCCTTGCCACACATCGACAAATTCAAGATGAAGGTCACACAACTTGTTCCTATTCCTATTGTTCATTTTTTCGGTGCTTTTGAGATCCTTGACTCTCCCGTTGGGCACAAACATCACCTAACACATTCAACAACAAAATTCATAGTACCTGCATAATATACAACCAAACATAATAAAAATCATGTCAAATAGACCAAATAAAATCAAAGCTTTTACTCCAAGAAAATATCCCCAAACTTGAGCTTTTTCTTGTCCCAAGCAAATTAGAACTAACCTAAGCACTCATAATCTTGACGCACAAGCCATTAGAAACAAAAATCAACTCAAACCATTCTCAAGGATGCACACTACACTCTTAATCATCATACTACTTAATGAAACCCAAAATTCAATCATCCACCAATCCTTGAACAATCTCACAAGAAAGATACAATATCAGAAAGCCTAGTCTTGTAGTGAAAAAAGGCATACTTAAAGATCTCATCAACATAAGAACAAGCAATAGGAACCTAAAGGAATAGTTTAGCTGGATGTATGTGGTTTTCAAAATCTAGCTATGACATATCAATAGCATTTGTAGTGAGAAGAGAGATCGGGTCATCCTGAAAGAGTGAAGCCACTTTAGAGACCTTAAGGTCAGTATAAAGAGAGCAACCAAGAAGGGAAGAACATGTGTCAGATTTGGAACATGGCTCTATAGTAGATTTTAAGGTTGTGGGGTGGATGAAACTCAAGCTTAACAGTAGGAATAAGAAATGTAGAATTTTCCCAAACACCCTTTTGGTACCTCTCTACACTGGTTTTCTTGCTTAGCAGAAATACAAAATACAAAACATTCATTTTTCTGCTTCTGTAGAAGAAAAATAAGAGGAATAGGGGTTTGATAAAGTAAATAGGTTTTCTTGAATAGGGTGGGGAGGGGTACAGAGTGACAGTGAAGAGGGATAGGGGTTGGGGTGTTTTATGGTAAGGGAAGAATGGAAAGTATAAGTTTAATTTGAAAGAAAGGAGACAAATTATGGAAAAAGACAATAGAGGATACAAAGGTGAAGAATAAAGTGTGCATACATCATTCACTCACTCTAACAAAGAAATACATCATTCCCTTTGAGAATACAATAAGCCTAATAATCGAGTCAATCTCTACTAATGTAGGACCTCTAAAGTTGGTATCACATAGGACTTGCATTGGTTTTAATATAGGGTACAATATTTGGTAGGATTATATGGATAATAACATCACAACCCCTTTTTAGACTACATTTCTTGAGTCATTTGCATCACCCATCAATGCTTTCAACCACCACATTTTTTAAAACACCACTCTCTTCAAAATTGTCTTGCAACCCTTGCACATTTTGCTTTTTTAGATCAACAGTTAAGCATCATCCTACATTGTATCACATTAACCTTTTCAAAACATAGCATAGTTTATTAACCCTTCCTATCAACTTCTCGCAAAAATCAATTCCCCCATACTTCTGAATAAGACCCAAGTACAATTAAGCACTAGGCTAAGCAAGGATCAATTGGCTATCAAAGAAAGTGGATTATGATAAGGCTCAAAATGGCTAACTAGTGAAAATAAAAATTGATGGTAGGTCAATATAGGCTAAATAAGGGTAACAAATAAAGCCTACAATCATCTCCTTCCCTAAAAGATTCCTAATATTTCACCTCAAGTAACTACCAAGCCAAGTTCTAGATCATTCAAAGCATGACTACTATATAGCATGTCCTCTCCCACACCATGTTCAAAGATGGTATGACTTTATTTCAAACACAACAAGTGCATCCATCCAGAAAAAGTGAGCAACACAACATATAGGTAGGAAATAATTAATTTTGCCTCTAATACTTGTTCGACTACTATGACGACTCTTAACTTAAAAGAAGTTTTGGTTCAAAATAATATGACTATGGTAAAGAACCAACAAGAAACCCATAAATGTACAAGAAATAAGTTAATCTAAAAATAGAAGATTTTTTTTTTTGAGTCTATATAGAAAAACCTGAAAATATAATAAGATTTATCGAATGTATGTACAAACAATTCCTCTCACCCTACACTTAAATTATGGCATGTTCCTATGACATAAAAAATATTAAGAGTAAAGGAACTCCCCTTAACCTCCTCATTCAATGTAAAGGTCCATTTTATAGGCCAAATCAAGTATACACAACCATGCCAGGATTTTTGTTTCCAACCTGTCCGTCTTCATAGTTAGATTATCCATTGTTTTGTCAATTCACCCATATAGGTTCACATACATATTACCTCTACCTCTAGAGTCTAAAACTGACCTCCTAAGAAAGCTCTGACAACTCCTGAGTCCCCTGAGTAGGTGGTCTTGTCACAACTGGTGCCTCAAATATATTATCAAAGTATTCATTATCTGACTCTCAATTACTTGCTACTTCTACAAGTTGCTTTTCCATGGATATTTTTCTACTCGAAAGATGGAGTATGACCCGATAATAATGTCTGATTTCTTTTCCTTTACATTGGCTAGCCCATACAACCATACTTTTGAGTGGTGGCCTTTTCGAGCATCTCCAGGCAAACTAATCTTAAAGGATCGACAATCAAATTTGTCATCAAGTAGAAAAAAAGAGACTCTCTGAACTCATGGACTTTTGTTGTGTTGGTTGAAGGAGTAAAGAGGCTATTTATGATATGGAACCAAATCTATTCCATTTTTTAATAGACTCCTTGAATTAAACTTATAGTTTGTCGTGATCCATTCCACCCTGTACCTAGTGTGCAGATAGAATTAGTGAACTGGTACTATTGATAAGGACTTTTATTATACTTTATATAGTCATTCGGGTATCGCGCTTCAGTACATGGAAATTATAAACGTTTGCAATGGTGTCTATATTGAAGTTCACTTTTTTTTCCTCATTCTGTGCACAAGAAATTCTTGTGTTTACGATAATTAGCATAAAATTCCATTATCGTGGTCAGGTTCACCTTAACTAAAACTTCAAAGAAAATTTGCCACTTTCTCAGCATGATTTCTTGATAAATTTTGGTAATTTGCTCATCAATGCATTCATATCTACCCCTCTCTCCAGCACTGGATTTTTGGAGTACCTCTTTATTAAATGTTCTTATACATCCCATGTAATAATCCTAGTGGTGATTTTTCAATTTTTCCATGATTTAACCATTTTTCCTTCACTATAGTCATTTTATATCAGTTATGAGTTGTAGGGATGGTTGGCATAGTTCCCAAAGTATTCAGAAGTGATTTATATGATTTTGTGATTTTGAGTAGACTTTAAAGTGAAATAGTGGACTTTGGTTAGCATATTGTGATCTTAGAATTGGATGAGAGTTTCATCAATTCGATCAGATTAAAAATGATTTTGAATTAGTAGTAGGGTTGGTTCGAGTTTTGAGACTTTATTTTATGTTTTGAGTGTTTGGACGAGAAACTAGTAATTTTTGCCTAAGGGGGTTCCATGGGAAAACTTGTTGATAACAACCTCTTTGGAAATTTAATGTTCCATTGAGTCTGGAACATCAAAATTAGCCTAGTAGCACTATCGAGTTATTTTCGTGGGATCCTAAACATATCTCAAAAGTTTGATCGGGACATTTTCTTGTCCAAAATTCAAAGCTGATACAGTTCTTGGTGCACCATACAATTACTCATCATGATCAGGGGTAGGGGTGTGGCGAAAGATAAGAGTTGGGAAGTTAGTCTTCACAATCGCGAGGTTTGGGTCGGGTGTGCATCGCGGTCGTGTGGCCACTTCCAGTAATTGTGATGACCATTTTATTTATGTTTAATTGTTGACCTTGCAATCAGGAGGAGGGTGTTGCGATTGCAAGGCACTATTCACTAAACAGTATAAAACCCATATTTTTTGCAATTCCAACTCCATTTTCACCTTTTCTTTTAGCTTTGGGACCTTAGGATAGGCAATTTCAAAGAGGGTTTTTCTTCAAACTTATTTAGGTAAGGTTCTAAACCTATTTTCTATCATCATCCATTGATTATATTTATTAAGCACCTTCAAAACTTGGATTTTAAACTTGAAATTTGGGTTTTACCAGGTAAAGTGAAAAATGGGTTTTTCAATGCTTTCAAGATCGATAACAACTTTTTTTTTGATGGAATTTTAGATTTAAAAACCTTAAAGTATGGGTAACTTGATTATTTATTAAAAATCTAGTTTTATTCTTTTATTTTTAGGGTCAACTTCAATGTGATTTTAGACCCGAAACCAAAGTATGCTAATATGGGTATCATTAGGCTCCAATTTACATGTAGATTAAGTTTTTGATACATTGGGTTTGTTCTAAATCTGCATGGAAGGGAAAGGCTTCTTTTTTAATGGTTCAGGCTCGAGTTTTTGACTTTTTAGGTAGTTTGTAGCTTAACTTTCTTCAGACTGGTCTGGTTAGTTAAATGTTCATGTAAAGCATGCTATGGGTTGGGGAATACCTTGATAATTACCCTTTAAAAGTTGATTATTATTATTATTGTGTTGCCTGTGTGGGGGCTGTTATTGGTCTTGTTTGAGTATTATTAGTGTTTTCAGAGATTATTAGATGTGTGATACCCATGGGGGGGGGGGCTGAATGGATATTCTCTGTGTCCTATTTGTTTTCTTTAGCTATTGTAATACCCTTGAAGGGATTTGTATGGCTTTCTAGCATATCTTGACTTGTATCATGATTATTTAATAGTTGAGATTAGAGCATTATTTGTACATTGTCGAGATAGTTGTCATGTATCATTGTGTTTGCCAAGATCAAGCATTCTCACATATTATCTGGTTGTTCATAAATATGGCACTATCATTGATCTTGATTTATTTACAAAAGAAACATACTACTTTATAAAATGCCTTAGCCAAAGAAAATGTCAGCAATGTAGATTGATGAGATTATGACTAGTATATGGGTTGCAAAACCCCCATGGGTTATCTCTTGGAAGCTTAGGCTCAGAGGGTGTATACGAGGTGAGTATTTGAGCATTGCATACATATCATATCATTGTGTTGCACCACTTTTTATCTCTTCTTTGTGAGTGATACTACGAATTGAACTTCTTTGTATGTTGTGTTGATATTTATTATACTATTGTTGAAGATTGTATTATTATTATACTGTTAGGAGTTGTATGTCTTGAGTTGCCGATGGGACTTTTCTATATGCATGTGGAAGTGTTTCTCATAGTTTTCTTGATACGTTTAATTTTGTACTTTTCTTTGTTAGCGTATGATGCCTTCTAAGTACAAGTGGACTATACTCACTCCTACTTTTTTGTAGCCTTTTGATGCATATCCTAGTTCAAGTGCAACCCACAGAGCCTGATTTTGTGCTGAGTTAATAGTACTTCAAAGTCATAGTGAGCTCCTTGTCTGGGGCATGTTCAGACTTCCTTTTTAATATTCTATTATCTTTATTTTATTTCTGAGACATACAATTATTTATAATACGAAATCAACCATATCTAAAATAACCAGGCTTATCCAAGTGTCATACTCCTGAATAGTCACCACATAGGACCTACATACACGATCCACTACTAAAGAATCACTTACGGGAGTAGCTTCAAACATAGGAACATGTAATATCTCACTAGGCAAACCCAGACGACTAGCAAAATAGGCAAATACATCTAAATATGCAGTACCTAGATTAAATAACATAATAGTTGACTTACAACAAATGAACATCATACCTGTAATGACGGCAATTGCAGCCTCTTCCTCCGGCCAACCTAAAAATGCATACAATGACCACGTCCGCCCCTAGACTAAGAACCTCTATGACCACTAGCTCTACCTGGCTGAGCAACACCTCTAGAACTCTAGGGACCACCTTTGCCACCCTATGCACCACATTTGGTCTGTGGTAATGGAGCCCTAGAGGCCTGCACCTGCTAACTTGACTACCCATATTTGGGTCACTCTCTAGCATAGTGCTAAGAATTACCGCAACCTCTAGGAGCCCTACCCTAATGAGAAGTCATTATTGTACCAAAATGGCCACAATAGTCTGAAGACCCAGAATGAGAACCCCTCGAAGTATGACCAGTGCTCTAACCACTCTGACCACTGTAACCTTCCTTACCCCAATCTATAATACGAAGTATGACCTAAATCAGCACCAGGCTAAGCATACTGTTGTTGATAATCTCAATTAGGAAAATCCCTACCTCAGAACTACAAACCACTAAAACCACCCTGTAGGGCCTCTTATCACTGCCTCCATGGACCTCATGATGCATCCCTTTGATGGTACGCACATGGTCAACCACATCCATAAATGTACTCTCGAAAGACACCATAGACTTAGTAGCCAAATAAAACTGCAATATCAACTCTCTGGTAAATCTACGCACCCGCTCATGCTCTGTGAACATAATCATAGTTGCGTGTCTGTCTAAAACATGAATCTCAACTTATATTCTAAAACTGACATAGAGCCCTACTGAAGATCTATAAACTCATCCCTCAAGCTCTCCCTTATGCTACGGGGCACATACTTCCCTAAAAAAGACTTGGAGAACTATGCCTAAGTCATCTAAGCTGATCCAGCTTGCCTACACTCGACATAAGCTCTCCACCACTATTTAGCCTACCCATCCATTAAAAATACAGTATAATAAACTCCATCTGACTCTACTAAATGGAGGTTACGTAACCTCTACTGGTAGCTCACTAAAAACTCATAAGCATCCTTCCCTGGGGCACCAAAAAACCTCAGATGACTCAATTTGACAAATCGACCCCTCATTTTTCGTTCCTATGTAGTCAGTATTGGTTGGGCTACCATCGACTGTGAAATAATTGGTACTAGCAACACCTCTACTCGGGGAACCATAGTAGCAGGCTGCGCTTCTGAACTCCAACCACCCTATGCCATTCCTGAGCTAATTTCAATGCCCCGTCTCTAGCCTGAGGGACACTGAAAGTATCGGGCATCACTCTTCCCTATAGCATCCCTCTAGAAATCTCAATAAATAGAACAGAGCATTTTGTAGTACTGATGTGGCCACAAATCCAGGTGGAGTCTGAACAGGTCATAGACCCATTGGTTGTTGTGGTGGTAGATCATCTGTCACTATCTATGGATCCAACTCAGGCTTTGGTGATGACTCTTTAGCCTGGCCCCAAGCTGTTGTTGTAGATCATTCCCATCCTCAAACTTGGGGTTGACATCAGCTTCGGCTCCTAGAAGGGGCCCTAGCTGTAGGCGTAGAGGCCTCTCCCTCGACCGCTATAGACCTCATCCAAACTATCTACAAAAGAGTGAATCAAGTGATATCTTTAGAATTAAAAGGCATAAAAACGAACGATAAGGAATCAAAAAGACAAAATATTTCTAAGGCTGCCATGTAGCCTCCCATAGATAGGATATAAACATCATCATACGAATTTGTGGGACCCTACTAGATATTGTTTCTTGTACCAGCAAGATCGATGAAGCTAGGCTATGATACCAAACTACCACGACCCAAAATCAGGCCATGATGGCACCCACTATAACCCTCCAGTACGTAAGCCAACCCTACTAGCCATATACAGTAAATTAATAGCTAATGATATGAAATAAAGTCTAATATACAAACTTGGTCGAACTACACAACTAGTATGAGTAAATAAGGCCCATAAGAGGTGGAAGGAAGAACAAAGTATATATACAAACCATCCCGACAAACTGGTGTCACTAGTAAAAGAGCTACTAATATAGGAATAGTACTAATAAGTGTAAATATACAATTCTATCTCCAAACATACAAAGATAAATACAGTAACCAAAAGAGGGAAATGGATCAACTCTAATGCTGGGATCTCCACCCAAATCCGGTCCAAAATAGTGTCTGAACGAGTAGGAGATCAAAGATTAAGAATCATTCTAGGATTTGAATCAGAGAAAAAGATGCAGAAGTGTAGCATGAGTACCAAACCACGCGGTACTCTGTAGGCATCATAGGACTACTGAGCTCATAAGAACAATATATAAGATAAAGTGTGAATAAACCAACAACTAAATATATAAAGGCTAAAAGGAAATCTAATAGTCCATATCATAGCAGAAAAGTAAATAAAAGAACAAGTAGCACCAAACAATTCATAGCAGTTAATAAATGTGAATGAATGAATGCAATACATTATGGCATGAATTTTATGGCCAATGCCTACCATATATACCTCCTCCATCATCTTTGTCTTGTTAAGGTAGGATGCATGGGCGACTCGTGAAGTCAGTATACAATGCATGTTATATTACCGAGACTCCTATAAATCGTAACAATAATCATGATAATCTGGACTCGAACCACCACTAAAAAATACATTACTTCCTATACCTCTATTTTAAAAACCAAATTACAAGTAAAAATGTCACCATACCATTTTTAAAGCTTAAATTTGTATTTATCTATGTCACAACCCAATCCATCGCAAGTGGCACCCACACAAACCCTTCGGTGGGAGAACCATCAAATCTAAAAATTATCGAACCTAACACTTTGCCAAAATAAAGAAACTAATTTTTTTTCATTAATTAAACCAAGATTTTGAATATTCTATTAGAAATACTAAATGTGGAAATTAATGAATACTTACACAATCCCCTAGAAACTGAATGTCATTGTACCAAAACACTACAAATGTCAATAAAACAAGTTCAACCCAAAAACAAAGGTAACATCCAAGTCCGAAACAACTTGAAAGGAAAAAAATCAAAAACTCATGGCAGCTCGAAAGATGTAGCTCACCCTTGAGTTCAAATGAGATCCGCTTTATAGCTGAGGTCTTAAATCAGTTGTCGAAAAATGCTCTGCACTCAACAAAAAGAAAAGCATGTGTAGTATCAGTACACAAGAAATAACGATGTACTGGTAGTGTCATCGACCAACCCAAAATAAGATATGTAAATAAGCAACCATAACTTAGTAAAACAAGAACAACCATGAACACCCACCACGTAACTTTAGCTAAAGTTTATGACACTTACCTTATTGAATAACACCATAGAATTCAGTCAAGTACAAGACAAAAGAGACAACAGCTCAAGTCAAGGACATGACTACCAATAAGAATCCAAGTAAACAAACCATGACTTAACAACAATATACTAACCATGTCTCAAATACACAAGTAGATAGACAATATATAGTTATGCCAATTATTTGTAATTTAATCCTGAACACTCAAGGATCCACTCCAACAACAATAAAGTTAATATTCATGAATCTCGATTTACTCAAGAAACCAAACATAACAAGTCAACACATAAGTCTGGTTCACTCAAGGAACTGTCACACTCACCTATACCTTATACATACATGCTAAGGGTTTTGTGGTTGCCCACTAGCCATGACCTGCATGGGATGAGCTCTTGTCATGTGCTAAATTCCAAATATCTAGTGCCTGCCAACCTTATATCACCAATCTTGTGAAGATATTCAATTACTAGTACATCTCATAATAATCAATTGATATAATAACAATCACAACCATAATGAGAGCAATAATCACACTTGTAAAACCAACAAGCTTTTAATATAATTTCATTGCATTTGATTAACACTTAGGATATCAAATATTCATTCACTTTCCTTGAACATGTATTGTAAAAAGTATACGAAGAAATAGTTAACATGCACATATAAATCATGTTGGGTTTCAACTACATTAAACCATCACCTACCTCAATCCAAGCCCCACAATGCTCTAATAAACTTGAGCCTTGCCTTTTCTTTCAACATTGGCTTGATTGTGGTCTAAAAATATCAATACAATGCATAATCAACCAAATGACCTAACCATATCAAGGATTATAACCTAATCCCAAAACCCCAAGGCCAAATTTATGATATTCCTCCCATTATAGGGTTTTCTACTATCATTCCACCTTAATCCTACCAATTTCATGGTTACAATAGTGAACTATGGAAATACAAGGGTAATTTGACAACTCTTAACCAAAATCTAAGGGTTTTCTACCCAATTTACCTAATTGCACTAGAAAAATAAGTTAGGTCAAGTTAAATCCTCACCAAAACCCACACACTAGTGATTCAATGAGTTAATAATAGAAAAACTAGGTAATGGAAGGTATTAACTTACCTTTATGAAGAGTTTTGATGAAAAATAAGTGGAATTTGCCATAAATCACCACAACTAGCTCCAAAATAAAAGTGGAATAAAAATAATGCTTTTGTGGTATTTTCTACATTAATCAGTATATATCCCGCTATAACGGCCTAGCTATAGCAGAATTCGCCCGCTATGATGGGATTGACCAAAGATGACTCTCGATATAGTAGGAAAATTCCTGCTATAGTAGTGAAGTGGTAGAAGCCTGCCACAATCTATAGCAGGTGAGGTAAGAAAAAACTTAGGATTGTTCTCAGTTTTGCCTTTTTTACAGCTCACCCTCAGATTTCAACATCCCAAACCAACCCCTTTACGTTAAGTTTGATATTGAAGTTCTACTTACCCGAATTCACTTCTAAAAGATCCTATGGATTTCTTATCATCATGACTATCCTAAAATCACCTAAAATTATATAAGTAATCCATTTCAATATTTTCCTAGACCATACTATGCTTGAATTTTATCCAAGACTAGCCTAGCCTAAATTTCTAACTCCCAATTTGTAAAAACCTTAACTCGAGTTTTGGCATGCTAGACTTATCCATAATGATGGAAACGTTCATTACAACAGATACCAATTTACCCATCATTCATCCCCAACTGATCAAACAATAAAAACAAGGCAAGCAAGAAGGAAGAGATTACATGTATTATCAAACAAGTGAGGGTCCTTATCCCGTATGTCCTGTCACGACCCGAATTCCAACGGGGCAGACTGGCACCCAAAGTCGATAAGTCCCGAGAGAACCAATCTTTACTCATGTCCATTCATATGCATGCCACAAGAAACATCACCACCACGTAAGGACATACAATGCTAATAGCGTAAATCATGGAACATGTGATATATACATATAAGAAACTTGGCCGTTAGGGCCATCAAGTCAAGATGGACATATGTCTCTTTCATTCATATACCCATATATGTCTACAAAAGCCTCTAACAGAAGCACATACATAACCAACCTAAATTCGGGATAAGCCCCCGCTTTACACAACATTTACAATACCAAAAACCAATGTACAACTGTGACTCGAAAAGGACCGAACCAACTGGAGCTCACCAAAAATCAGTAGATGACCCATAACTTACTGTGGAGGTCTACTAGTACCTGTGCCTGCAGCAAGTAAGGTAAGTCCCACAAGGTACGTCAGTACGAAGAATGTACTGAGTATTTAAGGCCATAAGAAACTATATGATACATAAATACTTCAATGGAATCAATATAAGTGTATAACCAATATGGATGAATCACCATTCTATATGTATGGAAATATGTGCATTACGTGGATTACTTTCTTTACTTTTACGCTCATTCATTCGTTCATCACTCACTTCTTCATTCACTACTCATCCTTCCATTCTTACAATGCCCGGGCCCTAACATGATCAGTGGGTAATCAACAGTTTTTGGGATCGACCCATGCTAGGCTTTTTTTTACCCCTATATACCACCCGTAGTAGCGGGATTGAACCATGCTAGGTGTTCTTTTCACCCCTGGGATACCACCCGAGATATTGGGATCGACCCATGCTAGGTATTTTAACCCCTGGGATACCACCCAAGAATAGAGACTTCATTACCTCACTTCTTAGTCTTTTAAATAGTTCATTCGATAATCATATCATTATTGGAACTTTTGAATATAACATTATTGGAATTTTGGAGCCATGTCCATAATTAGGTGACACATGAATAACAATATATCAAGAGTAAGGTATATATGATTAACAATAAATGATAACCTGAAATGAGATGCCTTAGGACATTTTGGGAATGAGTAAGTACAATAACAAGGTGAATACTACGTGCTGCAGAAGGATACAGAAAGAGTATACGTGAATACAATATTGTAGCTCCTTTCTTACGTTTCACTCTGCAACACAAGTACATAACGGAACTTACGTTAACAACCAACTTCCTCACAAGTGCACAAGACGACAATGAGTTACATGTTTGCCTTATAATGTCATTTCCCCCTTGAAAATACCATTGATTAAATTATCATACCAACAATACCACAACATTCCATACATTGAGCAATATATCATAAACCAATAGCATGTCACACCAAGTTCATACTTTACACTTCTTAATCAACCCAACATCACAATTACTCTATCAAGTCACCTCAATACACTTCATAACCACATATCGACAATAATCCCAGAATTTATATGCATTGAAAAAATAACAAGGTAAGGAACATAATCACACCATACATGTTAGTATCTCATCCACACCATGCACTTTCATTCAAACCTCAATTCTCCTTTCAATTTTAAATCACAAGGATGGCACATCTTTTAGCAAAAAGAAAAAGTGCACTATTCAACACCTTGCCAACATAACCATCATGATATATACACCATATTAAGCATATAATATATTAATCCATGAGATTAGGCACTTACCAAGGCTTGCAAAGTGATGATCTTTACCAAAGAGACTAGTTGCCTTAGGGTTTGTGTTGAGAGAAATATGTTTGGAAATATCTAGAAAGGCATGAGAGTTACAATGAATTAAAAATCAGATTTGGTGCCTTTATATAGTATCTCAAGTCATCCTTAGCCAATTCTTGGCATTAAATGCAATGTTTGCTTGGTCAAAGTGGAAGAATGGGTCATTTCCCCTTTTGGGCCATGTCTTTTAATCCATTTTGGGCCTTTAATTGAGCCCATTTACACATATTAACTTGGCCCACAAATTTCAATGTGTAACAATCCAATTATATCATGTTTAAATAATTCCATAAATGTCACGACAATATTCACTCACGAAATTCATGTTCGTAGCCTCAATCCTCAAGAATACACAACTTTTGCTACTCATGGCTTAATTTAACATAATTTGATAAAATACTTGTGACGACGAATTAACCCCAATTCGGATGCTAAAATTGCTCGAGAGTAGTCTTACTATGATGGAATATTGATACCATAACCCAAGAGTCCTTTTTATAGGCTTATAATCGTAGAAGAAATCGGGCCAAAAAACACCCCGGCACGCCCACGGGCGCCCCAAAGACTTACCTGAAATTCCAGCTTTTGAAAGGTGTACAGGGGCGGCCTGGAACGCCCTTAGGCACCACCCCTTGCTGCCTGTGCCAAAAAAATTTCAGGCCAAAGCTGCCTGGCACGCCACCTGCAGCGCCCCACACTTAATTTTGGATTTCGACTTTTCTTTGGGGATTTGGTTGGATCTTTCAAGTCCCAACCTTTTGCTTGACTCTTATATTTAAGAACCTTTTCTTGGATTTCCCTTAAACCTCAATTTTCACCCCCGAAATGCTCCACAAAGTCACAAACACCACCTACTACAAAGGTCTAATCACATTTACTAGCACAATATCAAATATTCCATCAATAACAATGCAAAATACGTACTAATTGCTCTCGAACCTAGGGTAAACATGGTTCAAGGTTTTCAAGTAGGGTCGGGAAGGTACGGGGTGTTACATTCTTCCCCCTATAGGAACATTCGTCCTCGAATGTTAACAACATTTTCTCAATTACAACAAATGCATCTCTATATTAACATATATATTCATATACACATAATGCTCATAGATACTTACATGTTATCTCTTCAATCCCGCATTTTGAACTTTCTCTTCCATTTGAATTAGATGAGGTTACTTGGACTTCATCATTTCCTCGGCTTCCCATGTGATCTCTTCTACTTGTTGATTTCTCCAAAGTACCTTTACGGAAGCTATGTCTTTATTCCTTAACCTCTTTACTTGTCGATCTAGAATCGCAATGGGTATCTTTTCATAAGTAAGATCCTCCCTAACTTGGACATCCTCAATGGGAACAATACGAGATGTATCCCTTATGCTCTTTCGAAGCATCAAAACATGAAATACTGGATGGACTGAGGAGAGTTCTTTGGGTAGTGCCAATTCATACGCAACTTGCCTAAACGTTCAGACAATTTAATATGGCCCTATATATCGGGTACTCAACTTCCCATTCTTCCCAAATCGCATTACCCCTTTCATTGATGACACCTTCAAGAATACCCAATCACCTATGGTGAATTCGAGCTCTCTCCTTCTAACATCAACATATGACTTGTGGCGACTTTGGGTCGTTTGTAGCCGCTGTTGGATCACTCTAACTTTCTCCATAGCTTGATAAACAAGATCTAGCCCAAGTAAAGCAGTTTCACATGCTTCAAACCATCCAATTGGTGATCTACATTTTCTCCCGTACAAAGCTTCATAAGGTGCCATTTTAATACTTGAATGATAGCTATTGTTGTAAGCAAATTCAATAAGAGGCAAATGGTCATCCCAACTGCCTTGAAAATCTAACGTGCAAGCTCATAGCATATCTTCAAGTATTTGGATAGTACGTTCTTCTTGTCCATCAGTCCAAGGATAGAAAGTCGTACTTAGATTCACCTGTGTCCCCAAACTCTGCTGAAAAGATCACTAAAAATGCGTAGTAAACTGAGCTCCCCTGTCTGATATAATGGAGATTGGAATCCCATGTAACTGCACTATTTCTTTAACATACAATCTTGCATAATCCTCAGTTATATAGGTGGTCTTGACTGGTAGGAAATGCGCTGACTTGGTAAGCCTGTCAACTATAACCCATATAGAATCAAATTTTTGCAGTGTATAAGGAAAACCTGTGATAAAATCCATATTAATCATATCCCATTTCAAGATTGGAAGATTGATACATTGCAGGTAACCTCATGGTTTCTGATGCTCTACTTTCACTTGTTGACAATTTGGGCATTGAGCTACAAATTCGCAATGTTCTTTTTCATATTTCCCCACCAATACATTTCTTTCAAGTCATGGTACATTTTGGTAGCTCCCAGATTAATAGAATATCGCGAATGATGTGCCTCTATCATAATTTTTCCCCTTAGCTCATCTACATCCGGTACACATAATCTTCCTTGGCATTGAAGTACCCCTTCTTGTGTAAGATCAAAGGCCGCTTTCAGACCCTATTGTACATTTTCTTTCAGCTGCAATAACATAGGATCCGCAAACTGCTTCTCTTTTACTTCAGCTATTAAGGAGGATTCTGCTGCATTTTGCATAATAACCCCTTTATCTGGAGATTTAAGAAGACAAACTCCCAAGCTGGATAGTTGATGTAAATCTTTGATTATCTCTTTCTTTTCAGTCAACTGGCCACTAGTGCTTTCTACTGCCTTGCGGCTCAATGCATCAGCTACCACATTTGCTTTTCCTGGATGATGGAGAATATCGATATCATAGTCTTTTAAGATCTCTAACCACCTTCGTTGCCTCAAATTGAGTTCGCTCTACTTAAAGATATATTGCAAACTTTTGTGATCAGTATAGATATCAACATGAACTCCATACAAATAATGACGCCATATCTTTAAAGTAAAAACCACTGCTGCTAACTCAAGATCATGTGTGGGATAGTTTGTCTTGTGTGGCCGCAACTATCGAGAAACATACGCTATGACATTACCATGCCACATCAATACACAACCTAGGCCAATTTTGGAAGCATCACAATATACTGTGTAACCTTCGGTGCCTTCCGGAAGTACTAACACCGGAATATAAGTCAATTTATCTTTCAGCTTTTGAAAACTTTTCTCACATGCATCATTCCATCAAAATTTGACTTCCTTGTGTGTAAGCTTCATTAAAGGTGCAGCAATGGAAGAAAACCCTTCAACAAATCTTCAATAATAACCTGCCAACCCCAAGAAGCTACGCATTTCTGTAGGCGTCGTAGGCCTTGGCCAATTTTTCACCGCCTCAATCTTTTGTGTATCTACTCGAATCCCTTCATCCGACACAATATGACCCAAGAATGCTACGGATTTCAACCAAAATTCACACTTAGAGAACTTTGCATACAATTAACTCTCTCGAAGAATCTGTAACACCTACCGTAAGTGCTTAGCTTGGTCCTCTTGTGACTTTGAATAAACCAGGATGTCATCTATAAATACCGTCATGAACACGTATAGAAATGGCTTAAACACCCTATTCATCAAATCCATGAACACATCTGTGGCATTTGTTAGTCCAAATGACATAACTAAAAATTCATAATGGCCATACCGTGTTCAGAAAGCTGTCTTGGGTACATCTTTTTCTCTAACTCTGACTTGATGGTAACTCGACCTCAAGACAATCCTTGAAAAACACTTGGCACCCTGTTACTGATCAAACAAATCATCAATTCGAGGGAGGGAATATTTGTTCTTGATCGTTACCTTATTCAATTGCCGATAGTCAATGCACATTCTCAATGTGCCATCTTTCTTTCGTACAAATAATACCGGTACACACCACGGGGAAATACTAGACCTGATGAATCCCTTGTCTAGCAAGTTTTTCAACTGCTCCTTCAATTCACGCAATTCTGCTGGAGCCATTCTATAAAGGGGAATAGAGATAGGCTGAGTGCCTCGAATCACATCAATACCAAATTCTATTTCCCGCTCTGGGGGAAAACCTGTAAGATCTTCTGGAAATAAATCAAGATACTCATTGACCACTGGAACTGATTGAGGAGTTAGTGGCTTCGCATCAATATCATGCACTCTCACTAAGTGGCATATATACCCCTTGGATATCATTTTCCTAGCTTTAAGATAGGAAATAAATTTGCCTCTTGGTGCCCCCACATTACCCATCCATTCTAGACTATTTTCTTATGGAAAATGAAAATGTACCTTCTTGGCCCGGTAATCTACCGTGGCATAACAAGAAGCCAGCCAATCCATGCCTATTATCACATCAAAATCCACCATGTCTAGTTTAATGAGATCGACCAGTGTATCATGACCACACACAGTTACCATATAATTACGATATACTCTTTTTGCAATAATATATTCACCAACTGGTGTAAATACTTCAATTGACTTAGTTAGTAGTTCTGGTGTTCTTCCAAAGTTAGCAACAATCAATGGAGTAACATATGAAAATGTAGAACTGAACTCGGTTCAATCAATGTATATACATTATACAAAAATATGGATAATATACATGTGACGACATCAGGAGATGCCTCCGAATTCTGCCGGTCCACTAGAGAATAAGTAGGATTCTGAGTTCCACTAGAACTGGCCACTCCTCTGGCACCTCTACCACGAATCGCAGGCTGTACACCTCTGCGTAGGGGAGGAACCGATGATGATGATGCAATGGTTAACCCCGCAGGTCGCGCCACATTACCCAAGCCTCTTCGTAGGCAGTCTCTCATCATATGCCCCGTCATACCGCACTAAAAGTAAATATTTTACCCAAGCCGGAATTCACCTAAATGAAACCGTCCACATTGCTGACATGGCTGATGAGAAAATCCAGCGGTCAGCGACCCTCGAATCCCACTACTCTGCCCAATATTACTACCTCTAAACCCTCAAAATTGAGCTTGAGTGCCTGCTGTGGAATAAGAGAATGACGGTCTCGGCGGTCTAGGAAGCATCCGAGGTCTCGATTCTCGTTGGGACGCCATAGACTGTCCCATAGGTTTAGCTCTTTTGGACTGTCCTCGTTCAGATTCATGTACCCTTCTTCTCTGTCTTTGGTCCTCCATTTTCTGAGCGAAGGACTGAATTCTTGCTATATCCATATCTTTGTTCAAGGCAGCAATGGTGCAGTCCCTTAACAAATATGGCTCTAATCTATCCACATATTGATGGACTCTATCTGTCATTGTGGCCACTTCATTCGGAGCATATCGAGCCAAATAATTAAACTACAAACTGTATTCTCTGACACTCAGATTCCCTTGACGAAGATTTAAGAACTGATCCTCACGAGCCTCTCGAATCTCATAAGGAAGGTAGTGATCAAGGAAAGTCACTTTAAATTCTTTCCAATTAAGTGGATTTACACCGACACCACGAGATTTCTTCCAATCTTCATACCAAAATGTCGCCTCTCCTTTCAATCTATATGTGGCAAGTTCAACTGTTTGTACCCCAGTTACATGCATAACATCTAAAGCCTTTTGAATATGATCTATAAAGTCTTGCGGATCTTCATTCAGATCTGACCCAGTGAATGTGGGAGGGTCTAATTTCAGAAGATCTTGTGTCCACCGACTAACTGTCCTAGCCGCACCATCATCACTTGTCATTGGACCAGCTCATCCTTGACTTTGTGCACCAGCTATCTGAGTTAACATTTGTACTGCATTTCTGAGATCTTGCTTAGTAGCATTAACAGGTGCTTTCGTAGGTTCTTCTCTCCTTCTCTGCTCTTCTGGAGCTGGAAAAGTAGAAGAAGCCCTCAATGCAGCCTCAGCGTCAGCCCCACCTTGACTAGGTTGGTCAGGTGGTGATCTACTGGTTTCTTCTCCGGCAAGTATATCTACTTGCTTACCTTTACCTCTACCTCGTCTTGTAATTGGCATTTTACTAATTAAAGAAAACCAAGTCCAATGGTTAGATATGATTCCACTACACTGTTGGCTCTAGTGCACGATCTAAGAATTGAAGAACAGAAATAACTCCTAAATGTCCCGTAGCCTCCTACTTATAAATGTGGTGCACAACACATTGATAAGTAAGAATCTACTCAGACACGGCTTTGTAAACACCCTTAGAACGACCTGCTCTGATACCACTTTTTTCACAACCCGAATTCCAATAGGTCGGACTGGCACCCAAAGCTGATAAGGCCCGAGAGAACCAATCTTTACTCATTTCCATTCATATGTATTCCATAAGAAACATCAACACCACGTAAGGACATAAAATGCTAATAGCGGAAATCATGGAACATGTGATATATACATATAAGAAACTTGGTCGTTAGGGCCATCAAGTCAAGATGGACATACGTCTCTAACATTTATATGCCCACATATGTCTACAAAAGCCTCTAATAGAAGCACATACATAACCAACCTAAATTCAAGATAAGTCCCCGCATTACACAACATTTAGAATACCAAAAACCAATGTACAACTGTGACTCGGAAAGACTCGAACCAACTGGAGCTCACCAAAAATCAGTAGATGACCCTCATCTTACTGTGGAGGACTACTAGTACCTGTGCCTGCAGCAAGTAAGGTAAGTACCACAAGGGACGTCAGTATAAAGAATGTACTGAGTATGTAAGGCCATAAGAAACTATATGATACATAAATACTTCAATGGAATCAATATAAGTGTATAACCAATATAGATGAGTCACCATTCTATATGTATGGAAATATGTACATTACGTGGATTACTTTCTTTACTTTTACGCTCATTCATTTGTTCATCACTCACTTCTTCATTCACTACTCATCATTCCATTCTTACAATGCCTGGGCCCCAAGCTGATTAGTGGGTAATCAACAGTTTTCGGGATCAACCCATGCTAGGCTTTTCTTTTGCCCTTGGGATACCACCCGTAGTAGTGGGATTGACCCATGCTAGGTGTTGTTTTCACCCCTGGGATACCACCCGAGATATTGGGATCGACCCATGCTAGGTATATTAACCCCTGGGATACCACCCAAGAATAGAGGCTTCATTACCTCACTTCTTAGTTTTTGAAATAGTTCATTCGATGATCAAATCATTATTGGAACTTTTGAGTATATCATTATTGGAATTTTGGAGCCATGTCCACAATTAGGTGACACATGAATAACAATTTATCAAGAGTAAGGTATATATGATTAACAATAGATGATAACCTGAAATGAGATGCCTTAGGACATTTCGGAAATGAGTAAGTACAATAACAAGGTGAATACGCTGCAAAAGGATACATAAAGAGTAACCTTACATACCTTATCTTCCCAATATGAATATACAATCCTATACGTGAATACAATATTGCAGCTCCTTCCTTACGTTTCACTCTACCACACAAGTACATAACGGAACTTACGTTAACAACCAACTTTCTTACAAGTGCACAAGACGACAATGAGTTACATGTGTGCCTTATAATGTCATTTCCCCCTTGACAATACAATTGATGAAATTATCATGCCACAACATTACATACATTGACCAATATATCATAAACCAATAGCATGTCAATATATCATAAACCAATAGCATGTCATACAAAGTTCATACTTTACACTTCTCCATCAACCCAACATCACAATTACTCCATCAAGTCACCTCAATACACTTCATAACCACATATCGACAATAATCCCACAATTTATATGCATCGAAAAATAACAAGGTAAGGAAAACAATCACACCATACATGTTAGTATCTCATCCACACCATGCACTTTCATTCAAACCTCAAGTCTCTTTTTAATTTTAAATCACAAGGATGACACATCTTTTAATAAAAAGCAAAAGTGCACTATTCAACACCTTGCCAACATAACCATCATGATATATGCACCATCTTAAGAATATAATATATTAATCCATGAGAGTAGGCACTTACCAAGGCTTGCAATGATCTTTACCAAAGAGATTAGTTGCCTTAGGGTTTGTGTTGAGAGAAATATGTTTGGAAATATCTAGAAAGGCATGAGAGTTACAATGAATTAAAAATCAGCTTTGGTGACTTTATATAGTCTCTCAAGTCATCCTTAGCCAATTCTTGGCATTAAATGCAAGTTTTACTTGGTCAAAGTGGAAGAATGGGTCATTTGCCCTTTTGGGCCATCTCTATTAATCCATTTGGGCCTTAAATTGAGCCCATTTACACATATTAACTTAGCCCACCAATTTCAATGTGTAACACTCCAATTATATCATGTTTAAATAATTCCATAAATGTCACGACAATATTCACTCACGAAATTCATGTTCATAGCCTCAATCCTCAAGAATACGCGACTTTTGCCACGCATGGCTTAATTTAACATAATTTGATAAAATACTTGTGACGACGAATTAACCCCAAATCAGATGCTAAACTTAATCGAGATTAGTCTTAATATGATGGAATAATGATACCATAACCTAATTTTCCTTCTTATAGACTTATAATCGTAGAAGAAATCGGGCCAAAAGCACCCTGGTATGCCCCCGGGCACCCTAAAGACTTAGCTGAAATTCCAACTTTTGAAAGGTGTGCAGGGGCGGCCTGGCATGCCCTTGGGCATGCCCCCTTTCTGCCTGTGCCAAAAAAATTTTAGGCCAAAGTGGCCTGGCACGCCACCTGCAGCGCCCCACACTTCATTTTTGATTTCGACTTTTCTTTGCGGATTTGGTTGGATATTTCAAGTCCCAACCTTTTTCTTGCCTCTTATCTTTAATAACCTTTGCTTGGATGTCCCTTAAACCTAATTTTTCACCCCATAAATGCTCCACAAAGTCACAAACACCACCTACTACAAAGGTCTAATCACATTTACTAGCACAATATCAAATGTTCCATCAATAACAATGCAAAATACGTACTTATTGCTCTCGAACCTAGGGTAAACATGGTTCAAGGTTTTCAAGTAGGGTCGGGAAGGTACGGGGTGTTACATGTCCCTCTTGGTTTCCCAAGTAGCTTTTTTAATAGGGTGATGCTTCTATTAGACCTTCACCGAATCTCCTTCATTGTCAACTTTAAAACATCCCTATCACGAAGTTTAATTGGCTCCTTCTCATATGAAAGATTCTTACCAAGATAAACCGGATCCTATTTAATGATGTAATTCCCATCTCCATGATATCTATTAAGCATTGATACATGAAATATCTGATGGACCCTTGATAGGCTTGGTGGTAATGCCAACCTGTAAGCTACTAGGTCCTCATTATCAAGAACCTCAAATGGACCAATATATTGAGGGATAAGCTTACCATTCTTGCCAAACTGCATAACTCCGTTCATAAGAGATACTTTCAACAAAACTTTCTCACTGGGTTTTAATGGAATGCCCCTCACCTAGCCATCTGCATACTTCTTTTGCCTACTTTAGTCTACCAACAACTTGTTTTGAATGAACCTCAACTTTTCCTGAGCTTTCATTACCAAATCCATTCCCAAAGGCTTCACATCACAAACTTAGAACCATCGTATGGGTGATCCACACCTCCTCCCATAGAGTGCTTCAAATGGAGCAATAACAATGCTAGAATGGTAACTATTGTTGTACAAAAACTTAGACAATAGGAAAAACTTATCCCAATAACCACTACAGTCAATCACATAGGCCCTTAACATATCCTTAAGCACTTGTATAGTCCTTTATGACTGGCCATCAGTCTGAGGATGGAAAATAGTGATAATATCATGCATAGTGTCCAATTCTTCATGTAACCTATCCCAAAACATAGAGGTGAACTGTGTACCTCTATAAACAATAATGGAAATTAGCACCCATGCAGCCTCAATATCTATGTGATATAAATCTTAGCTAAATTACTCGAACTATAATCCACTCTAACCAAAATAAAATAAGATGACTTGGTCATCCTGTCTACTATGACCCAAATCAAGTCATACTGCCCCAAGGTCTTAGGAAGACCCAGTACAAAGTACATAACTATCCTCTTTTATTTCCACTCAGGAGTGGGCATTCTCTGAAGAAAACTTACAGGCCTTTGATGCTCGTATTTCACCTTTTGACAATTGTGGTATTTAGAAAAATACTCAACTATATCCCTCTTCATCTTGAGCCACCAATAGAGATATCTCATGTTACGGTACATCTTGGTTACATCTGGATGAACAGAGTATCGAGAACCATGAGCTTCTACAAGCAACCCAAAACTCAAATCACCAACCTGGGGTACGAACACATGTTCCCTCACTATCAACACTCTACACACATCAAGTATGGCATTCAAAGCCTCACCACACACTACTTTATTCTGAAGTCTATTTATAAATGGCAGTTTTGACACTTATTTGTATCACTTTTAACTTGAATTATCATCTTATTTTCCTTTGATTTGAGGTGCACATCATGTTTAATTTCTTATTTTGTACAATTAATCAATGAATTTGAGGTCGAGCTAATCATACGAGTCAAAAGGAATGCAAAAGTGAAGGAAAGGAGCTTAAAGTAACGCTTGGGAACATATAAGCCCACCTGAGCATGCAGGTCATGAGGTGCACACGTAGGCGAAAAGGTAGATGGAAAGTAGTGCACTGGAAATCAAACCTGCATTGGTAACCTATGCACGCATTTCCTCACCAGCGCTGGCATATGCGCTAGTAGGTAACCAGTGCGGTGGCATTTTTTTAATTTCCTAAAACATGACTTTTGAGCCATAAAAGGTATTTTTCAGATCTGAAACTTCATCTTTGGCATTTTTGTCAAGCTCAAAGGCTAAGGAACACCATCAACATCCTTGGAGTGAAGATTTAGAAGCTTTGTATTGAATATTTCTTAATCCTTTCTTCATTTCCTTGCATTGTATTAAAAATTTGGGTGTAGATAAATTCCTACTTGAATATTATTGTTGGATACAATGCAATGTTTATGTTTTGAATTTGGGTTTTGATTTTATCTTATGCTTTTGTATTAGTTGATTACCCTTGATTTATGAATGGGTTTTGCTTGATTAAATTAATCTCATGCTTTATCGATTTCTACTCTAGTTGATCTTGGAAAAAGAGATTAGAGTGGGAATTGCCCATCTTCTTAAATTAATGCTTAAAAGAGCTTATTGAGGTCGAAAAAGGTTAATTTAGTGTGATTTGGGACATTTGACCCATCTAATGGATTTTGTTACTAGACATAATCAAATCCTAGTGTAGCCATAGCTTGGGACTATTTGTGTTGACAATAGGCTAATATTCAATGGAATTTAGTGGAGAAATATTCTTCAATTGATTGAAAGACGTGGAGGATACTTGAGGTTCCAAGGTTAGTTTGCTAATTCATGATTAATTGGGAGTAATTAGTTATATACATTGGATCGTTGATAGAATTGATTCCTTGATATCATTTCCCCTGTCTTCCATGATTTATGAAAACCATTGATCAACCTGTTCATAATTTAATTTGTTTTATCCCTGTTATATTTTTTAATTGTAAAAGCCCCAATATATTTGTATCTTTTATTTGGATTTTAGCGAGTTGCTTTTATTTTGTACATACTCAATCGCTAGTCACATTGTTCCTCATGGATTCGACCCCAATTCTATGTTGGGTAAATATATTGCTAACGACTGGATAGAGTCATTTCTTAGAGTGTATTTGAGAGCTTTCAAAAATGGCACCATTGCCAGGGAACTATTTAGCGTATTGAGTTAGTTTGGAATTTTAGCTTACTTGCTTTGATTCAAACTTGTAAATATCTTTTATTTCTCCTATTAGATAGATTTTTATTTTGTTATACTTGTTACTATGGCATCTTTGGATGAAATTGAGTTTGGTGGTGGCAAATCTTATGTTAATGACCCATGTTATTATTATGGAGGGCCCCACTTTTGGCAAAATTATGAAAAAGATCTCGAAAGAAAGGTGTGTGCTCCATCTCTATCCTATGTGAAGTCTACTTATTGTGAATATGGTGGTTAAAGTAGGCATAGTGATGCTTGAAAAAATAACCCTTCCCCCTCCCCAAGCTCTTACAAATTTTATAGTTTTTCTTTTGAGTTTGATAGAAGCAATAACATAGAGTTAGAAGCACAAAAAACTGGTCATGAAGGCATTCAAGTAATTCTTTAAACTAACTTGGATCGGGTACCTAAAATGGGTGAGGAGGTATGTAATGATTTAAAGGTTATTTTCTTATTTTCAAGGTGTGTCCAGTGTTTCAAGCCTACCCATAATGGCAACAGGTCATTTGTGACTCAACGAAACTATCGGTTTGGTTATCGGATCGTTCACTTGCATCTTAGGCTCATTTCTCTATTTTGGAGCTTTTGCTGTTAAGGAATTGGTATTGGAACAAAACTCCTAGTAGATGTCCTCAGATGAGAATTTTGACAAAACCATCAGCTCCAAAACATTGATTTTAGGCCAGGAGGACCCTTACTTCAGGTCCCGAGGCATCCAGACTCATTATAGGCTATTGGGTAGATTTGATGAAAAATAGAACTATAGGTGTGGGGACCATATTTAATCAAAACGACCTCGGATGAAAGTTTTGATGGTTCCACTGAGTATGAAATGTTGAATTTGGTATGGTAGCATAGTTCTTTTGCACACATGGGGTTCCGAATGAATCCCGAGTACCCGATCAGAGTCCATTTGGACTTCACAATTCTGATGCCTCAAAGTTTCTGGTGCAACCGCTTAAGCGGACGAAGGAGTGCTTAAGCAGTAGTTGCTTTAGCGACCTGGTGCTGCTTTGAAGGCCTTAGTTACTTGGCTGAGGTCCAGTTTAGAGGTCAAGGTCCACTTAAGCGGACGTCGCTTTAGCGGCAAAGTTTCGCTTTAGCGACCTTCTCTTTTATTTGCCCGACCGCTTTAGCGGTCATGTACCGCTTTAGCAGTAGCTGCTTAAACAACCAAGTGACCGCTTTAGCGGTACCTGAGAGTTTTAAATCCCCTTCTTCACCTATTTCCCCCCCTTATTTCTTAACCCTTTTTGTCCATTTTTTAAGAGCATGAGACATGGGAAAGTTTGGGGAATCATCCATTGAAGCTAAGGTAAGCTAGCCCAACACTCCTTGGTCATTTTTCATTGTTTTCCCGTTGAATTCCGTCCCTTTTCATTGTAAATTCTAAGAAATTACGGCTTGAATTCCTAAACTTTGTAGGCTGATTTCTGCCCCAATTTGCGCTCCATTTGTTCTAAACTTTTAAGCACCCATTCCTTGTCCTCCGAGGGACCTCGTGACAGATTCAATTTTCGATTTTGTTTGCGGGCCTCGCAAACCCGTTCTTGTCCTAAATTTCTACCCGAGCTTTTATATAGAAATATGGGTATTATTTTACTCGTTATGATATGTAGTTTAATATTTTGATAGCGTGGTGGAATTTCGAGATTGTGGAGCAAAGATGAGCAAATTGTGGATGATTCAAGACTTGCGATTCGGCATAGAGGTAGGCTTCGGTCTACTTTTCTCTATGAGATTATGTATAGAATAGATTGCACACTAGGTAGGGATTATAAGAAGGACTTATGGCTAGTATATCATGACTTAACCGGTTTAGGGATTTAGGGATAGAAATGTGATCCGAACCTTAGCATTGGATACCTATTATGGACCTAGAATCTTATTATCATTAATTATAAGCATGTTAACCATAGTTTGATATTAAGTCTCCCTTAATATAAGACTCACCATATTACTTAGCAAGTTGGATAGTAGTTCCCCAAATTTTAGTGATATTATTACACTAGTTCTGTACTGTTGGGCCTGAGGCCGCGGTTATGATATTAGTTGGACTTCAGGTGAGCATTTTACCCTTAAAGAGGGCATGATTATGGTTTATTAATACTTAGGCGCTTATGGTTGTATTGTTTTGATACTGGTGATGGCATGCATACTGTTAGGCACATTCATGCTCACTTCGTGGTACAATTCCAACCCCTAACCTTGACTTTACTACTGTTTTCCAAAATGGGATTTATTCCGAATTTTCACTTTTAAATTGTATTCTTTTATAATGAGGATCGTACCACCTTATTTGATGATTTGTGAGCTTTTTGAACTCAAAAGGATATTTTGGAAAGTAGACCGAGGTTGATTCTGGTCCGTTATTAATCCATTTATTTTACCACTAATATTTACTTCGATCGATGGGGATTCTGACCCTTTCTACATTATTTTGATGATTTAGTCCCAAATTTGATCTTGTGCAATAGATTTATAGACTTACACTCTTTTAGTCATAGTTCAAGTTCCTACACTTATTATACTTCTCTCTCTCTCTCCAGTTCTGGATGAAGTGGATGGATTATATTGATTATTAGAAGTCCAGGTTTAGGACTAGGCAGTGTATACGAATATCCCAAATCCCCTAAGGGCCTTTTTGTCTACGAGCCACAATACCAGAGAAGGATGGTCGCTGTAGGTCCTTCCTTTACGAGCTCCAGAGCTAAGATCGGATATGTTATTTATGGTTATGTTGCATTCATTCATTTATATGCATCATCTATCACCAGTCTGTTTGTTTGGCGCCTGTATCTATTGGTCTTATGGGGGGGCTGTATAGGTATTGGTTATGGTTGTTGTTTGCAGAGTCCTTTCGTGAACCTTTCAGTCTTATAGATGTTTGATTAGGTACTTATTTTCCCGGACTAGCCGGTTACTTTATTATTGGTAATTATGGTTAGTTTGTGGCAGTTTGGTTATGGACTGGTACCAAAGATTGGAGGTATGTTCTTGATTCCTTTCTCATTTTTACTGAATTATATTATGTCTAAATTACCTCATGATTAGTCACCATTGGATTAAATGCTTGATTATTCTAGTGTTAGCTCCTTTACTGTAAAACCCCGTACCTTCCCGACCCTACTTAACGACTTTGAACAATGTTTACTTAGGTGTCGAGAGCCATAAGTATGTATTTTGTAGTGTCATTGATGAAATATTTGATATTGGGCCTAGTATAGGTGGTTAGACCTTTGTAGTGGGTGGCGTTTGTGACTTTGTGGAGCATTTGTGGGGTGAAAAATTGAGGTTTAAGGGACATCCAAGCAAAGAATCTTAAATTTAAGAGGTAAGAAAAAGGTTGAGACTTGAAAGATCCAGCCAAATCCGCAAAGAAAAGCCGAAATAAAAAATTTGGCATGGGGTGCTGCAGAAGGTGTGCCAGGCCTCTCTGGCCCAAATTTTTATTTCCACAGGCAGCAAAGGGGTGCGCCAAGCTGCGTGCCGGGGTGGTTTTCGCCAAAATTTTTCTTCGACTATTATGATGTATATAAGACCTTTGAGTCATGGTATCATTACTCCATCATAGTAGGACTATTCTTAAGCGCATTTAGCATTCAAGTTGGGTTTAATTCTTCATCACAAGTATTTCAACAAATTATAACAAATTATAACAAATTATGTTCAAATAAGCCATGCGCGACTAGAATTTCTATTTTTGCGATTGAGGCTACGATCGGGAATCTCGTAAGTGAATATTGTCGTGAAAATTATGGAAGTAATTAAACATGAGATATGTGATGGATTACACATTGATTTTTGTGGGATAAGATAATATATGTTAATGGGCTCAAAGGAAGGCCCAAAATGAAATAAAAGACATGGCCCAGCCATTCTTGGTTTGACAAGTCAATTATTGACTTAAGTGGCTAAGGATGAGTTAAAGTGGCTATAAAAGGGAAAGGAAATCAGATTTTATTCATGAGAAGGCACATGTATTTCTAGACTTTTCCAAGAAACCAAAACGAGACATTTTCTCTCAAATTCTCAAACCCTAAGTCATATCCTTGAGCAAGATCATCATTCTACAATCTTGGATAAGTTTTTATTATTTTGAATTAATATATTATGTACATGAGAGATTATGTATATCATGGTGGTTATGTTGGCAAGGTGTTAAATAGTGAACTTTGGGTTTTTGCTAAAAGATTTGCATTCTTGTGAATTAAACTTGAAAAAGGACTTGATGTTTTGATGAAAGTGAATGGTGTGGATGATATCTCTATATGTATGGTGTGGTTATGTCCATAACTTGTTATTTTTCTATATGAGTAAATTGTGGAATTTTGGTTATAAAATGTATTGGAGTGATTTGATGGATTCATTGTGATGTGGTGTTAATGAGAACATGTAAAGGAGGAACTTGGTGTGAAAGGCTATTGGTTTATGATGTTTTTGTCAATGTATAGAATGTTATGGTCTTGTTGGTATGAAAAGACCATGAATGGTATTATAAAGGATGAAATAACGTTATACGGCAATCATGTAACTCATGGTCGCCTTATACACTTGGAATGTAGCTTGTGGTTAATGTTGGTTCCATTATGTACTTGTGATGTAGAGTGAAACGTAATGAAGGAGCAGAATTGTTGTACTCACATATTGGATTGTATATTCATATTGGGAAGACAAGGTATGTAAGGTTACTTTTTCCGTATCCTTCTGCAGCTCCTAGTATTCACATTGATGTTGTACTACTTCATTCTGAAATGTTCTAAGGTATCTTATATCCGGTTACCAATTTTTATTATCACATGTTTCCTACTCATTGATCAATTGTGATTCATATGTCTCATGTTCATTGATTAATGTTCCAAAGGTCCCATGGTTCCAATAATGTTATGTTCCAAAGTTCCAGTAAGTGTTTATACACATGTCTCTTATTTATTGACTATTGTTCCAATGCTTCCATAATATTATGTCAAATGAATGTAACAATCTCTTACAAGTGAATGTACCAATCTCTCACAAGTAAAGGTATCAATCTCAAAAGTAAAGAATAAAGTAATGCATATATATGGTTAATGATTGAGTATGGGTGGTAGCTTTAGGGGAGAAATGCCTAGCTCAAGCCGATCCTTAGATTATTGAATCAGAGGGAAGTCCTAGAGGCATAAGCCTAGCTCGGACCGAACTTGACAGGGGGTAGCTCTAGAGGTAAAAAAACGTAGCTCGAGCCGAACCTGATAAGTTGATTTATGGGTGGCAGCTCTAGAGGTAATAACCTAGCTCGAGCCAAACTCGATGCTTTGATTTATGGGTTGTAGCTCTAGAGGCATAAGCCTATCTCGAGCCCATCCCAACATAACGTTATGTTATGTAAAGACCCACTGATCAGTTGGGGCCCGGTTACGAGATAGCACAGGTGACGATGAGTGAATATAGAAGCAAAGAAAGTAATGAACATAAAGTACATATTTCCAAACATACAGAACGATGGGTTATTTGTAATGAATGTAAGATACATGGTTCCACATATGCAAAATGGTGATTTATCCATATTGATTACTCACTTATATTGTATTATATTGAAGTATTTATGTGTGATACAGTTTCATATGGCCTTACATAATCAGCACATTCTTCGTACTGAGTCCCTTGGGGGGATTTAGCTTACTTGCTACAGGAACAAGTACTATCAGACATCCACGGTAGAGTGCGGGTCATTTGCAGATTTTTGGTGAGATCCAGTTTGTTCGAGGCTTTTTGAGTCATAGTGTACACTGATTTTTGTATTGTAAATGCTGTATAAAGCGGGGACTTGTCCCGACTCTATCTTGGATATGTATATGTATCTATAGAGGCTTTGTAGACATATGTGGGATGAGGAATGTAAAAGATGTACGTCCATGTTGACTCGATGGCTCTAACGGCCAAGTTTCTTATATGCATATATCACATGTTTTCATAAATTCTGCTATTGACATTTTTATACCTCTATGTGATGGTGCTGCTTATTGAGTGACATGTATATAACTATACATGAGCAAAGATTGGTTCTCTCTGGCCTCATCGGCTTCGGGTGCCAATCCGCCTCGATGGAATTCGGGGTGTAACATTTACTTGGCCAATCCTCAGGTATTTACCTTTGAGTTAGTCCTATATGTATATATATATATATGGTATTACCGTATATCTCTTTCTTCCTTGGTCTATTCATGTCATATATGTATTCTTTAGCCTAGAATACTACTATGTATACTTCTTTCCTGTTCAATTGTATATTGGCTAGTGATAGACAGTATTGTACCGTAGTTCCTGAATACTGTCAAGATAGGGTAGTTATCATTATTTCTCCCCTAGTCTCATTATGCCTAGTTTCTTGGATAGTTGCCTGTAGTTACATTCATGCTTTACAGGTTATTTTATGCTTACATTATTTCTGTAGCTTAGTTGGCCGATGCCTACTAAGTACTATGTGTTTGGTACTTATGCTACACTTTTACAGCCTACCAATCATAGTACGAGTTAGCCTACAGATCATAGTAAGAGTTATCACCATTGGTATATTTATCGTGCGGAGCAGTTATGGATTGTATATTCGGGGTGAGCTCTTGACATTTTGGAGCATCCATACTCTCCCTCTTATTGTTAGACTATCTTCTATGTTGTATCAGAGACCACTTGTATACATACTTTTCTTGTATTTCACTTGTACTCCTGTTGTATTACAAGCTCTTGTACTGGCTCCACCAGGTTTTGGGACTATATTAGTCTTTCTATTATATTTATTTCTCAGTTTTCTTTATTTCTCTTGGTAGTTCGTTACTAGTCCTTCCAAACTACGGGTTGACTTACCTATTAGTGGGTTATAGTAGGTGCCATCATGACCTAAGAAATTCGATCGTGACAAATTGGTATTAGAGCTTAGGTTTTCCAATGTTGTTGGTACAAGAGCTTAGTGTCTATTAGATTCTTGCGGATCGATACATAGACATCTGTTTCCTATCTCCAGGAGGCTACAGGGCATTCATAGGAAATTCTCAAGTGGTACCTCATTTGATTCTCAGGCTAGAGGTGGGTTTGTTGGTGTTCAGCAAGGTTTCTTATCAATCTTTGAGTATGATATTAGGTTTCTTGAGTGGTCCAGTCAGACATCTATGTTATATGCTACTAAGCATGAGATGGTGCAAGGATTTATCGGAGGATTGGCCTTGCCACTCCATTTGGCATTAGAGCATTTGATAGCAGTTGGGTCTTCTTTCTCTGAGGTTGTTGATTATGTGAGGTCTATATAGAGGTCTTTCTTTGAGACATATGGAGGTGGCAATAAGAGGCCATATCAATAGTTCAGTGTTAGTGGTTTTCCGTCTGGAGATAGGGACCTTTCTAGCAGAGGTCAGCATCACTTGCCACCAATTAGGCTCATACAGGCAGCACCTCAGCTTATGGATAGCTCTTAAGTAGATCATGGTGGTATCATTGAATAGAGTTCTTGTCAGGCAGTATGGGTTTTCCAGTCTAGTTTTTCAGGTAGTGGAGGCCATTCTGGGTGTGCAGGCATTGTATATTCGAGTATTCCAAGAGCTTGTTTTGACTGTAGAGAGGTTTTTCATTGATCTAAGGGGTTCCCCAAGCATGATTTGGTTGTCCAGATAGGGTCAACATATGCTCCTCACCACCCTAAATCTCTCGAGGCATGTTATGATTGTGGGGAGGATGGTCACTTCAATAGAGAGTGTCCTCGACATCAGTTGGTTAACTAGTTGGGGCCAGCCAATGTTTCTCACTAGGTTAGAGATTAAGAGGTTTGTTATGACTATAGAGAGACTGGTCACTGGTCCAGAGAGTGTCCCTGACATGGAATTATTAGTCACTCAGCTCATACAAATTAGTATCATAGAGTTGTGGCACCTTCGGGTAGAGATAGTGCACTTAGTGCCTCAGTTGATCATTCAGACGCTCGGTTTGAGTTTGCACATGCTCAGATTCATACTCCTTCGGGCACATCAAATTTATAATTTTGGATTTCCACCGTGATAGGTGTAGTGCACCTTTGATTTTTCACCTTTAGTTTCTATTTGAGTTGAATTGGGGTTTTCACACCCATCATTGATTATATGCCGTGGTATTTATATAGTGGGTGACATATGTCTTGGTGTAGATTTATGATTATATGACTATCCCCTTAGATGGTTTCTTTTAGTCGTGGATTGAGTAGATTGGTATGGTATTTTCCTTAGGGTGTAGAATTTGGGTTAAAGTCCCATTTTTCTTTGGCATATTGTCCTTGTTATGGCCTTAGAGTGGTACTTGTTGTTGATTTTCATTTTTGATACCACCTGCATTGTATGTTTTTGATATAATTGTCATTGTTTTGACATTTATTGATTCTTATTTGATAGACGGCTAGACTAACATTATTTTATTAGCATTTCCCCTTCCTTGTAATTCTTATTTTTTTGGCTTTAATGGATACCTCGTTTGGTTAGCTTTTCCTTTCTATTATCAAGTGGAACTGAAGGTAAGTTTGACCTTTCATGGCTTTGTTATGATTTTAGAACTGGCATTCTTATTCCATATCCCATTTCTATTGATGATGCATTTGAGATTTGACTCTTCCAATTTGTATATTTCATCACCCGATAGTGGACTTGATCTTAATGTTGATGTTAAGTTGGAGTTGCCAATTCAGTTCTATTGCCTGTTTCTAACGTTGGAAAGTCTAGGTCTGGCTTTCTGAATTGTTGAATGTGTCTCCTGGTGATCATTTTGGATCTTGGTATTGATGTGGAGTTTGATACTCCATTCTTGCTGTGACGTGGTTCATGGACCAGTCGAGTTAAAGTTAGTTTTCATGGGTGATCTCAAAAAATTCTTATTGCGGCTCTTGTTCAGCCTAATATGACTTCGTGGGATGCTTTTTCTCAGTGGTATATTCTTGGTTATCAGTTGTTGGTTACCAAAGTGGGTGTCTTTGGGAGTGAGTATTTGTCACCATAGATTGGAAATTGGATTGGCCAGATGTCGGTTGAGTTATACATTGCGAGTTGCTCGAGTTGTTGCTACTATTGGTGCTTTTTCAGCCTTGGTGAGTTTTGGTTATGCCTTGTTGCATTATGCCCTTCAACAGTTGTGGAATGGATTGCTTATGCTTTCAGCCAATGGTATTTCCTCCATTATGAATATGCTCTTCGGTGACATTTTAGCTTCAGTCCTTGAGGAAACCGTTGGGTATATGCCTAATTTTCGATAGTGAGGTTTATTTGGGGCATTGACCTTAGTTCGGACTTATTGGTTATGATGGGTTTCGGTATATGTATGCTTACTCGTCAATAGGATCGGTTTGGATAGTTGAGATCTAGTAGTTAAGCTTCAGTGTTGGGATTTTAACTTTGGTTTGCATAACTTGGTTGCAGCCTTATTTCTAGATTTGCTTCAGTTGAGCATTCATTTATAGGCTGACTAAGCCTACTCCTTGTGTATCGGTTTGGTTTATTTCATTCCAGATGGACTATATGTGATAGATGCTCAGAGGATAGTCCGTTGGCATATGGAATTGGTTTCTATTGCTTTCGACCTTGGTTCTTAGTTTGCATCAAATCTTAGATTGTCTGCTCAATAGAAAGAGTATGCTTAAGTTGGGCTTAGCATGACTTCATCCACAGTTGGTGGGACATCCTGGAGTGGATTGTTTGATTTTGAGAGCTTGAGCTCCAGACTCTTGATTATTGGTTTCGAGGATCATTCGGACTAGTTACAACTTTGGCTTAAGAGTACAGACTTTGGTCACTACTATTATGGAAGCATAAACATAAAGCCGAATGGATAAATAGACCTATGGTGGCACATAGTTCTAGGACTTGGGTACTCTAAACCCGTGTCTGCTCGATGCTCAATACTACTCCCAAAACCATGCAAGGGTTTATAATATATGAAATTCACCATAAGATGAGCATATGGGTTTATGTATGAAAACTCCTCATGCTTCTATTTCTATTTCATGTTCATAAGTAAATATGTGAATTTCATATTGAGTCTGAGTTCATGAGTCTGAATTTCATGTCAACTGAATAAATCATACTGAAACCATGTACATTTACCCTCTTATAGGATTTCATGTCAAGAATGCTGAAATTCAATTCATAAGATCAACCATATGAGTTAAAACATAAGTAAACCATGAATTCTTGTAATAATATGCAGTTCAATTCATAAAGGACATAATAGTTTAAAATCATGTAAAGTGGGAATGAACCCTATTTATAAAATTCATAAAATCACTTATGAAAATGAATTTCTTGGGCACAAGGATGAAAGGAAACCCTTGCCCGAACTTATTAATTTCTTGAAGGAAACTTTGAGTTTGGACCACTTGAAATTGAATTATGGAAGAAACCCTTGGTGGAGAGTTCTTGAGTGTTTGAGAGGAGAGTAATCAATGATTTTTTTGATATGGGATGAGGGAAAATGTTTTGTATCAGTTATAGGGTTATTTAGGAATAAAATGACTAGTTTACCCCCAAAAAACTAAAGGAAAATTGAATTTTAATGTCGCGGAGTACCACTAGCATGACACTCCAAAATCGAGGAGCACTACTGGCATGGCACTCCAATATCGTAGAGGAGGGGGTCCGTGATAACTTCATGACACGTTAAAATCACGGACCTCTACAGGTTCACTCACAAAAAGGCATATAACTTCTTACTCAGTATCGAATTAAAGCGAAATCGGATGTGTTGGAAAGAAGACTCAAATACCTTTCATTTTGTGGTTTTTGAGATCCAAAACTCTTTATATTCTAGAAGTTGTACTCGTTTAAAGTTGACCCTTGTAAGATCAAATTCTAAAAGTCAACAGATAAAAATGTTCTCAACTCAACTTTGCTCTTAATGTTTATTATAATGATGATTGCTCTTCATCCTCCCCTTCCTCATCCCCAAATAACCAATTCTGCAGCTGGAGCTTCTAGTGTGGGGGCTACGGCTCTAGCTTTGTTAGCTTTAATGTTTACCATCTTCAGACAAAAGAATAAAAAGGGTCAGATATCAATTTGGATCACCAGATACTAATTGGAATCAAGTTATAGCATGACAGAAGAAAGAAAATGATAGGTTCCTAAAGTCCTGTAGCCTCTTGAAGTAAAGTACAGACGTATTTGTACCATTTTGTAAGACTACTTGACTCATTTTGGTACAACGAGATCAATGAACCTAGGGCTATGATACCAACTTTGTCATGGCTCAACCCATCGCAAGTGGCACCTACACAAACCCTCTAGTGGGAGAACCATCTAATCCAAAACTTATCAAACCCAACAGTTAGCCAAAATAAGGTAACTGACCATATTTCATTAAACAAACCAAGATCTCAAACATTCTAATAGAAATACTAAGTGCAGAAATAAACGAATACTTAAACAATCTGTAACAGTCTGAAAGTCATTGTACCAAAACACTTAAAATGACAATAAGATGGGTTCAACCCAAAAACATAGAAAAACATCCAAGTTCGAAACAACTAAACAAGAACAAAGTAAAGAACTCATAGCAACACTGAAGATGTAGCTCACCCTTGAGCTCGAATGTGATTCTCTCTACAGCTGAGGTAGTGAAATAGTTTTCGAAAATGTTGTGTACTCAACAAAAAAAAAGAGCACGTGTAGTATCAATACACAAAACTACTGGTAGGGTCATCGGCCAACCCAAAATAAGATATGTGATCAAGCAACCATAACTTAGTAAAACAAGAACAACCATGAACACCTACCATATAACTTTACCTAAAGGTTATGGCACTTGACCTTGTTCAAAAACACCATAGAATTCAGTCAAGTACAAGTCAAAAGAGACAACAAATCAAGCACATTACTAGCAATAAGAATCCAAGTGAACAAACTATGACTCAACAACAATATACTAACCATGCCTCAAATACACAAGTAGATAGACAATAAAGAGTTATGCCAATCATTTGTAATTTAACCCGGACCACCCAAGGATCCATTCCAACAACAACAAGGTTAATAATCATGAATCCCGATTTACTCAAGAAACTAAGTATAACAAGTCAACACATAAGCTTGGTTCACTCAAGGAACTGTCACACTCACCTATGCATTGTATATATATGCTAAGGGTCATATGGTTGCCCACTAGCCATAACCTGTAGGGCATGAGCTCTTGTCCATGTACCAAATCCTAGACATCTAGTGCCTACCAACCTTATATCACTAAATCAGTGAAGATGTCCAAATATCGATAAATACCATAATAATCAGTAGATATCACAACAATCATAACTACTATAATATGCAATAATCACAATTGTAAAACCAGCAAGCTTTTAATATAGTTTCATTGCATGTGATTAACACTTAGGATATCAACTAGTAATTCATTTTCTTTGAACATGCATTATAACAGGCATACGAAGAATAGTTAAAATGCACTCATAAATCAAGTTGGGTTTAAACTATATTAAACCATCACCTACTTCAATCCAAGTCCTGTAATGCTCTAACGAACTTGAGCCTTGCCTTTTCTTGCAACCTCGGCTTGATTGTGGTCTAAAAATATCAATACAATACATAATAAACCAAATGACCTGACAATATCAAGGATTATAACCTAATCCAAAAACCCTAAGGCCAAATTCATGATCATTCCTCCTATTTTAGGGGTTTCTACCATCATTCCACCATAATTCTACAAATTTCATGGTTACAATGGTGAATTATAGACATGCAAGGGTAATTTAACAACTTTTGACCAAAACTTAAGGGTTTTCTACCCAATTCACATAATTGCACTGGAAAAATTAGTTAGGTCAAGTTAAATCCTCCCTAAAAATCAAAAACTAGTGATTCTATGAGTTAATAATCGAAAAACTAGTTAATGGAAAGGATTAACTTACCTTTACGAAGAGTTTTGATGGAAAATAAGTGGAATTCACCCTAAATCGCCACAGTTATCTCCAAAATGAAAGTGGAATAAAAATAGTGTTTTTGGGGTATTTTTTGCATTAAAGTGCATATATCCTACTATAGTGGCCCTATCCCTCTATAGCATCCTCGCTATAGCAGAATCCGCCCACTATGGTGGGTTTGCCCAAAGCTGACTCCTACCATAGTGGGAAAGTTCCCACTATAGCGGGGCAGTGATAGCGGCCTTCCACCTACTATAGCAGGTGAGGCAAAGTATAAACTCTTTATTGCTCCCAATTTTGCCTTTTTTATAATGCACCCTTATATTTTGACATCCAAAGCCAACCCTTTTACGTCAAGTTCGATATTCGGAGTTCTACTTACCCAAATTCATTTTCCAAAGATCCTACAGATTCCTTATCATCTTGACTATCATAAAATCACCTCAAATTATTTATGTCACCCAAAGTATACCTCCGAAAAAGTACAATGCGGTCGCTGAATCAAATATAGAACCCAACTAGGTTGGGGTTGATCCCACAGGGAATAGGTCAAAGTATGAGTAGACTACCAGATGGAATAATTGGAATGTAAATAAAACTGCGGGGTTTTGCTAGTGAATAGTAATAATGTCGATTAATGGTTGTATTGAGTTTGTGAACAATAAGAGAAATTCACTAGGACTGTGATCCCCAATGATTCCTTAACTCCATCGGTTACTTGTGCTTAACAAGATTGCCCCGCTGCGCTGCATGCAAAATCTAACAAGTTAGGTTCATCTAACTGTCTCTCGACCTTCATTAGACAAATTTCACTCTTCTCCTCTCGGACTCCGAGTGTCGCACTACTAACCTTTGTCCTGGATTTCAGATAACCTTTCCCGCTAAGGCTCCGGTTATTAGATGAAGGTTGATAGCTTCAAATCTCTGTTGTTATTTCCTTTTCCCAATCTCTACCTCTCTCTTGAGCAAGTCTAGAATACAGGCGGGTTCCTAACGTTTTCAACCATTAGAAAAGAAATCACAACGAAGGAAACAATAATACATGCATACACAACAGTACAAAGTTGCTTTGCACTTAACCGGTTTCATTAATTGCTCATGGTTCACACAACCCTAGTTGATGGGTTTAGCTGCTCATAATTGCAAGAACACAAGAATAATCCAAAGATGAAAGCATAATTATGATCTCACAAGAATGAAGGAAAACCAAAATTTCAATTATCAATCAACCTTAAATTAGGGTTTGTGAATACAAAACCAAATATATGTCTGAAACAGTATGAAATAACTCTCAAAGTAGTAAATTGTCCAACTCTCGCACCTAGGACTACATTGGTGTATTTATAGATACAAAACTAGTCCTATCCAAAACCAAATAGGAGAACAGAGTCGGTAACTTCCACGGTATCGTGACTTGGTGTCGTGGAACCAAGTCACGCCACGTAGGTTGATGTCGTGGGAATCAGGCTCAACTTGTGGTCTTTAGAAGTTGGATCACGGTTGGCGTCCATGTCACGTGGGTGTCAGTCACGCCACGTGACCCCTGTCGTTGAAATCAAGCTGATTTTTCAGTCTCTAGGCTTCACTCACGATAGCCACTCATGTGGCATGAGTGGCTTCCACACCACGTGACTTGTGGCGTGAGTGGCTCTCTTTTGCAGCCTCTAGTTCTTTCTTCGTCCGACACTTTGTTCTCGGGCTTGATTCTTCCTCCTTTGCTTATTTTGCCTTTTAAGCCTGTTTTCCTGCAAATTAGGACAGAAACCACATCATACCAACAAAACACACCAAAGTTATTGCATATTTTCCTCGTTTTAAGCATCAACTGTGCCATGTAACCATGGCACATCAACACCCTCAACTTAGAACGTTTGTATGTCCTCAGGCAAACAAAATAAAAGTACACCAACACAATGCTTAACTAAGAGAAACGTAAGGGACCTATGGCAGTCAACTTGTTGCTTATGACACAAAACCTTTTCGACCCCTCCTATTTTCAAAGTAAAACCAAAGTGTTTATGTAAGCAGCATAGGATCATGACACAGAAAGGATCAAGTGATGGCACTAAATTATGTACAAACAATTAAGTAGATATGCAATTTGGCACGTCTCGAACAACTAACAGCTAATTATGCAACCCATGTGCTCTCACAATCAAATAAGTCCCATGCACTCTCAGTATACTAATGAATATCAACATGGGGACGAGGTCAAAACACTCACACTCACAAAGAAGTTAAGACAGTGTGCATTAAATACCATAGACTTGCCCTTATTTCCTACGCCTTCATTTTTGGACAGTCAGACTAGGATCACTATAGGACTTTAGTCGGCTTGTAATGTAGGCTTAGGGACGGGTATGGTGCATATAGGTATAGTGACTCAACCCTCCTTGACACTACACTATTTTTGGCTCCACTTTCCAACCTTTTTCATTTTTATTCTCCATTCTTTTATTTTTAAATTTTGGGTGTGATTTTTGTTCTCAAACGTTAAACACATATACATTTTTTTTTCTTTTCTTTTTTTTCTTTCAGACCCAAATCTGTTTTCTCTTTTTCTTTTATTAACCCTTCTTCATACCCAACTCAATCTACGCACCCCTATAATAACCACCCTCAACTTAGGTAATTTGCCTGAGTTGAGGTACACAGTGTCCAAGGAGGGACCAGGGTCAAGGCAGGTTCATTGTGATTAAAATGGGAAGGTGACTAGGGTAATGAAAGAAATAGGACAATTATGGCTCAAAGTCTGGATCAAGGGATACTACTTCCTTTGGTTTAGCATTTAGGCTAAAAGTGGACATTATTCAACAACGGCCTATGATCCTTTCCTAATCCCTATCCTTTAACTTAGGCAAGACCAACCGGGCAAGTTCTGGATCGCACATACACAGCTAACTAAGTAGTGACCTCACACACACATAGCACAGGGTTGTATTACCAACTACTGCCTATCCGTTCATGCAACACTAGCTACGGTTATTTGCCTATAATTCTAGTGCCATAACAAGATCCAACAGCTATCACACACAAGCATGCTATTCACATAATTCAAAATTTCAGGAGGGGTATCCTTAACAGTCAAAACACATAAAAAATCTTTCAAAACTGGACTGTACTAAATTTCCCTCATTTTTCTCCTAATATAGCAAGAAATATAAAAACATCAACAATAATATCCTAAACATACCGGTTCTACTATGATAGCACACTCGGGGCAAAAGAAACATGACAACAAAACCCCCCTAGTGGTTGTACACCCCCACCCCCAACTAAACATGGTGCAATGCCCTCAATGCACTAATATCAACTAAATACAAGGGAGTGAAGTCATACATGTGGCGCTCTAAGCGTCTAAAGTGGTCCCGCCAGCAGCGGGATCATCAGACTGTGCAGTAGTCGCATCCAGTGGGGGGATAGCCTGACTGGCAGATGCACCACGTGCCCTCTGCTCTGCCTCAAATTGGATTGCATGGTACTCTACCTGGGAGGCTTTAATAGCCCTCCTCAGATCACTCTCATACTCAGCATCACTCGCACCCCCATCCGCCGGACTACGGGGTCTCTTTCCTCTATCCATCGGAGGCTCCTCATCAGCAAACAAATCAACCTCAAAGGATGGTCTCACGGAGGTCGGGGAAGGCATAGGTGGTATAATGGGAGTGCTACTTGATGCCAGTGCCCGAACCTCCTCTCTCAATGCAGCAACCTCCTGGGTCAAGCTGGCCATATTAGGGCTCAGTGCAACACTCAATCGGGAGGCCATACGTGCCTCGAAACTATCAATTCGCCCATGCAAGCCCCGTATAAACTGGTCCATAGTTACATTCATCCGAGCCTCCACCCTAGTCTCCGCAGCCTCTACTATAGATGGAACCCAAGGGTTAAGCTGGGATACCAACTTAGCCATCTGAGTCTCAGTGTGAGCCTGGCACTCAAACATCTCCGTCTGCCTGTCAACCAGCTGCTGCAAAAAGTATCGTGAGACTTAAACCATCCCAACAGGAGTCGGAGGGGCACTAGTACTGGGTACCCCATCATCAATAGGGCTAGCGCTCTCAGTCTGTATAGGTACCCTAACTGGTGCAGGAACAGGTAAAGGTGCACTACTCGGCTCATCCAGGGCTGGACCCGATGACTCAGATGGCTGTGACCCTCGTGGAAGAATAGGGTGTGAACCCCTCTGCTATATCAGCCCAATGTCCGCAATACGGGTCTCAATATAATGGTCTAGGGCAGGTATCCTGGCCACCCCTGCCCTATCACACAACCCTGGATCAAGCATGGAAAGGGGATACTCGTGTGATCTCTGAAAGCCCTCTCGTGAATCTCCCGGACTATGTATCTAGTAAAAGGAGTCTCATAACTAGCTAAGATGCTGGCTACTACTACTGCCCGCTCCAACGTGAGTGAGCTGTCAGCATTGGTTGGACCCAACCAATGTCGAACCATGGACCACCAGAAGCGGTGAATGGTCTGCTCTGAAATATCCACACGGGTACCACGAACCATGACATGAGTCAAAAATGGCTGTAATATAAATTTATGCCCAACAGGAGTGACCAAATCCACTGACGTAGTGTACAAGGCATAAAACTCTCGGACTAACTCCGAGCTATATCGACCAGAAGGCTTCGCCATCTACCCCAGACCGTATCTCTTAAAAATAGGCCATATATCAGTCAAGGTCCTCAACTCATCCACCCGATATCGAGGCTCCTCCATAATGCTCCACCTACACACCCTTCTCTCAGTCAATTCGGCATCCCTATCATAGAAGGCACGCATGCCTTGCACACACCAATGCTGAATCTCAGTACTCTGTGTGGGAGTCAGAGCACTCTGGGCACCAGAACCTGAAACAGAAGTTGTAGCCTCCGCCGCAGACGTACCCTGACCCATAGCATCATCAGCATAGCCTGACACAGAACCATACTCCCCCTCTTCAGACTGGGGGGCGGAATCGAAAGACTCAGCTGGAACAATTGGCTCAACAGGTGGTGGGGTCGGCTGACGTGCTGCCCGGGTAGCCGCTCGTGTTCGTGTCTGTAACCTCGTAGCCCGAGGAACTAAAGTAGTATCGTTATGGCTAATGTCAAATTCCTCCACAGAACCACTTGGCTCAAACTCAGTTGGTTCATCCCGCAGACGGGTCGGTAAATCATATTTTTGGTCCGAATTCGGGATGAGGCATCAAGGTGGTAACTCTTAGGGTTGGATTTTGGAGGCTTGGTAATGGGTTATTGATCAAATTGTGGGTATTTGGATTGTATTTGGTCGGGTTTGGTATATTTGGTTCAAATTTGGGGACTTGGGGTTCGGATTTTCGAATGGGTTTGGTAATGGGGGTCAGATTCTTGAGATTTTAGGAGTCTAGTGTTCTTATTTTAGGTTTTAGTGTGGTAAAGATACGAATTTGGAGGAGAAGGATGAGTTGCTTTTGATTTTAGGGTTTGGTTAGAAGAGATTTGAAAGTGGGGAAAGAAGGGACATGGTTCGGGTATATATCGAGTAAGGAAGACAAGATCCGGATTTTATTTGAGAAAAATAGGCTTGGGTCGGGTCAGATTTGAATTGCTGAAACTTTTATGTTTCACGACACAGTCCACGTCACGTGGGTGTGACCTACGTGGCATGACTGATGTCGTGGGTGGGGCTTCTGAAACTGAATTTTGGCTACTTATTTTTGTGACACCACTTACGTGGCGTGGATAACATTCACGTCATGTGATTGCCTTCCGTGGAAGAGATTCAGAACCTAGAAATTTTCCTCTGATTTTGACGATACCTACCACGTGGCGTAGAACTCCCTCACGTGACGTGATTCATGTCGTCGATGAAATTTCACCCCTTCAGGTAAATTCTGTGATTTTCAGCTAACTGTTCCTCAATAATCCGATCTCCACATAACAAAATCTTGGGTGTCACGCCCCGAATCCCAACGAGGCGTGATTGGCACCCAAAGCCGAAAAGGCTCGAGAGAACCAATCTTTTCTCATGAACATTCTCATGCATTACCTCATATGAATCTTATTACACCTTATGCAACTATACGGAAGTCATAGACATAGAAACATATGTCATAGCTATATATGTAAAACTTGGCCGTTTGAGCCATCAAGTCAAAACGGCATGTACCTTCATATTTATACACCCACATCCGTCTACAAAAGCCTCTAACAAATGCATTGACCAAAATAAACTAAAAGTCGGGACAAGTCCCCGCTTTATACCACACAACATGTACAAAATCAAAACACATGTACAACAGTAACTCGGAGAAGCCCCAAACTTACTGGAGCTCACCAAAGATCTGCAACACTGACAATCTACTGTGGAGGCCTACTAGTACCTGCGCCTGCAGCAAGTAAGGTAAATTCCCCAAAAAGGGTCAGTACGATGAATGTACTGAGTATGTAAGGCCATATGAAACTGGTAAGATATGAAAACATGTCAAGAACCCAAGTTCAAATATAGATAAATGACAATGTAGATGAGTCACTATTCTGTACTTTGGAAACCATGTACATTACGTTCATTCTTTCTCTTTCCTTTACATTACTTTACATATGTTGTCTGGGATCTCATCATGCAGGTGTTCTTTTCACCCCATGGATAACATGTCATCGTCATGCAGGTATTCTTTTCACCCCATGGATAAGATCATATCGTTATGCGGGTGTCCTTTGCACCCCATGGATAAAGTAACACCGTCATGCGGGTGTTCTTGCACCCCATGGATAGAATATCATCATCATGCAGGTGTTTACACCCCATGGATAAATGAACATAATAAATAGGCATTACTTTTTCTTACTTCACTTCTTTACTTTTGAGATTGATACACTTACTTGTGAGAGATTGATACTTTTGCTTATGAGAGATCGATACAATGATATTCACAACTTTATTTGAAGATTTGGATCAATAGTCAATGAGTGAGAAACATGCAAATAAACATTATTGGAAACATAGACTTCGTGGAAACATAACACTATTGGAACCATTAAACCATAATAAATGAACAAGAGACATGAGTATAATCACTATTGAAACATTAGAACATAACCTTATTTGAACTTTTGGAATATTAACCATGAATATGAGACATGAGATTCACCAATGATCCATGAGTAGGAAATATATGACAATGACCATGGATAACCGGATATGGGATACCTTAGCACATTTCGGGATGAAACAAGCATAATGTCAATGTGACTACTATTTGCCGTAGAAAGATACAGACAGAGTAACCTTACATACCTTGTACTCTCAATACGGATATACAATCTTAGATGTGCAGACAATAGTCCCGCTCCTTCTTTATGTGTCACTCTACAACACTAATTTATAACGGGATTCACATTAACCATGAACTACTTTACAAATGCATATAATATCAATGAGTTACATGTCTGCCTTTAAACATGCCATTTCCCCTTGACAAAACCATTGATGAAATTATTATTCCAAAAATCCCCCAATATTCCATACATTGACCAATACATGAGAATCAATACATTTCACCACAACACTTCTTCTTTACACTTTCTTATCCATATCACATCACAAATAATCCATCAAATTACCTTAATACACCTCATAGCACAAATCGACCAAAATCCCACAATTTTCACTTTTAGAAAAATAACAAGTTTAATAACAAAATCACACCATACATGTTCATATTTTATCCATACCATGATCTTTCATTAAGACATCAAGTCATAATTCAAGCTTGAATCTCATGGATCACAAATCTTATATAAAAACACAAAGTACCATGTCCACCATTTCCAAGCATAAACAACTTGACATACATAATATCCCATGCATAGAAGATGTTAAACCATAATAATAAACACTTACCCAAGCTTGAAAAATGATGATCTTGCTCCAAGAGAAAGTTTAGGGTTTGGAGTTGAGAGAAGTGATTTTGGGAAATTTCTAGACATGGTATTAGATTTTTGTGTTGTTAAAAATCTTATTTGTGGACCTTTATATAAGCCCTCAATTCACCCTTAGCCATTAGTTATAACATTACTTGCTATTTCTAGAAGGTCTTTGAAGAATGGGTCATTTAGTCCATTTGGGCAAAGTCTTTTATTCTATTTTGGGCCTAAATTTGGGCCCAATAACACATATCCATTTAACCCATAAAATTTCATGTATAATTCACCATATACCTCATGTGTAAATAATTCCATAATGTCACGACAATATTCTCTTACGAGATTCTCATTCGTCGTCTCAATAGCAAAAATAGGAATTCTAGTCGTCCATATTTTTGATAATTACTTGTGTTTCATAGTTTGATCATGTAGAAGTATGTAGGAGTGTATTGAGGTATTTTAAGCTTTAACAACACTCAAAGAACTCCGAAGAACCAAAAGAAACCATCCATGAATCGCCGTAGAATTGCGTTACAAAACAAGCCCGGAAAGGCAAAACCTTTGTGGCTTGCGCCACTGCTGCAAAGTAAGGCAGTGGCGCAAGATTTCCTTGCCCTATGAATCAGGGGCTTGTTCCACACCCCCTGAAACAGGGTAGTGGCGCAAGTTTCAGCACCTTGCTGAATTTTTCGGCCACTTCCTCAATATTTGCATATCGTCCAATACCTTATCCAAACATTACAAAATACTTACTTAGTGATTTTAATCATCAAGTAAACATGACTCCAAGTCACCAAATGAGGTTAGAATGTGTACGGGGTATTACACAAATGCTCCACGGTATCACAAAACACCTTCTACAAAGGTCTAATCACATGTACAAGGCCAAATTTCAATTTCTCCCCATTAACACTACCAAGTACATACTTATGGCTATTGACACGTAAGTAAACATTATTCAACATAGTCAAGTATGGTTGGGAAGGTACGGGGTGTTACATTGGGTTGCCTCCCAATCAGCGCCTGATTTAATGTCATGGTACGACATGGCTAACTTGGATACTCAGACTTCCCCAACTAGCCCATGGGTTGCCTCCCATGAAGCGCCTGATTTAACGTCGCGGCACGACATGAATGTCTTGACTACTCAGACTTAATCAATTTCAAGTTCTTCAATCGTCCTTATCTCTTTCAGAACTCCTACATAATGCTTAACACGCTGTCTATTGATTTTGAATAGGACATCATGTGCTCCTTTTAGCTCAATATCACCATGTGAGAATACCTGCATGATAGTGAATGGTCCAAACCATTTGGATTTTAGTTTTCCAGCAAATAGGCGAAGCTTTGAATTATACAATAAGACCGAGTCGTTCGGGTGAAATTCTCGGTTCTCAATCCAACTATCATGGTACAATTTCATATTTTCTTTATACAATGCTGAACTTTCATATGCCTGGAGATGAAATTCATCCATCTCATTCATCTACTCAAGTCGCAATTGGGCCGCCTCACTCCAGTACAAATTTACCCTTTTCAATACCCACAAAGCTTTATGTTCTAGTTCAACGGGCAAATGGCAAGACTTCCAAAATACCAACTTATATGGTGATGCACCACTTGGTGTTTTGAAAGCCATTCGATATACCCATAACGCATTATCCAGTAGTCGAGCCCAATCAGTCATATTTACATTAACTATTTTTGCCAGAATGGACTAAATCTCACGATTTGACACTTCCACCTGCCCGCTTGTCTGAGGATGGTAAGGTGTTGCCACCTTATGTTTGACACCATACTTTTCTAGCAAGGCTTTGAACAGTCGGTTGCAAAAGTGGGATCCTCCATCACATATAATAACTCGGGGTGTCCCAAAACGTGAGAATATGTTCTTTTTCAAGAAGGCTGTGACACGTCTCCCTTCGTTATTAGGAAGCGCTATTGCCTCCACCCACATAGACACGTAGTCAACGGCTACCAAGATACATTTTATTCCATGCGAGCTCACAAACGGACCCATAAAGTCAACTCCCCATACATCGAACAATTCAAGCTCAAGTATAGTTTTCATGGGGAGTTCCTGTCTGCGTGAAATATTACCTTGCCTTTGACACCGGTCACAAGAACGGGCATAGTCATGAGCATCTTTGTAAATACTGGGCCAGTAGTACCCATATTGCATGATTTTATGGGCGGTCCGTGCACTTCCATGATGACCCCCAACTGGAGATGAGTGACACGCCTCCAGAATACTTATCATTTCGAACTCTGGGACACATCTTCGAATTATGCCATCAAAACACACCCTAAACAAATACGGCTCATCCCAAAATAACTTTCTTACCTCATGCATGAATCTCTTTCTCTGCTGATATGTCATATCCTCCGGAACTAGATCACTTGCCAAAAAGTTGGCAAAATCAGCAAACCAAAGGATTAAGTCTTGAGATTTGTCCAGTACTTGCTCATCCGAAAAATTATCATCAATCTCAAGATCCTTTACTTCAAAGTCAAATTCTTGCAACAGAAGTACCCACCGAATCAATCTTGGCTTAGCATCCTTTTTTGATATAAGATACCGAAGAGCTGCATGATCTGTATGCACAATCACCTTCGTACCAATCAAGTAAGACCTGAATTGCTCAAAAGCGAATACTACGGATAACAACTCCTTCTCAGTCACAATGTAATTCTTTTGAGCATGATTAAGCACTTTGCTGGCGTAGTAAATCGGGTGCAATCTCTTCTCACGTCTCTGGCCAAGGACTGCACCCAAAGCCACCCCACTAGCATCGCACATAACCTCAAAGGGCTTAATCCAATCCGGTGACACAATAATAGGGGATGACACCAACTTCTCCTTAAGACACTCAAACGCTTTAAGACATGCTTCAGCAAACACAAACTTCACCTCTTTCTCTAAAAGTTTTCACAAGGGATGAGCAATCTTGGAGAAATCCTTGATGAATATTCTATAAAAACCAGCATGACCTAATAAAATTCGAATACCTTTCACAGAGATAGGTGGGGGCATCTTCTCAATTACTTTGATTTTTGCCTTATCTACCTCAATGCCATTCTTCAAAATTTGATGCCCCAATACAATACCTTCATTGACCATAAAGTGACAATTTCCCCAATTCATCACTAGGTTGCACTCCTCAGATCTTTGTAGCACATTAGCAAGGTGTGCCAAACAACCCTCAAATGAGTCACCCACAATAGAGAAATCATCCATGAAAACCTCGATTGTGTCTTCCACCATGTCGGAGAAAATAAACATCATACAACATTGGAAGGTGGCCGGTGTATTACACAAACCGAAAGGCATCCTCTTGAATGCGAACATCCCATATGGACAAGTGAAAGTGGTCTTCTCTTGGTCTTCGGGGTCAATAAAAATCTGATTATACCCCGAATAGCCATCAAGAAAACAATACCATCCTCTACCAGCAAGACGGTCTAACATTTGGTCCATAAAGGGCATAGGAAAATGATCCTTTTCAGTCAACGAATTCAGCTTCCGATAGTCCATGCAAACTCTCCATCCAGTCACCGGCCTCAATGGAATCAACTCATTTTTGTCATTCGGAACCACAGTGATTCCTTCCTTTTTCGGCACACACTGAACCAGGCTCACCCATCCGCAATGGGGTAAACAACTCCTGCATCCAACCACTTGATAATTTCTTTCTTCACAACCTCCTGCATAGGTGGGTTCAGACGACGATGGTACTCAATGCTAGGTATGTACTCCGAAACAAGCTAGATCTTATGAGTGCAAATGTCGGGTGGAATACCTATGATATCCACAATGGACCAACCAATGGCCCTCTTAAATCTTCTCAAAACTGAAACCAAAGCCTATACTTTCCAATCCATCAGCTTAGTAGAAATAATCACTGGCAAGGTATTGTTGGCTCCCAAGAAAGTTTAGCGAAGGTGGGCCGGAAGATCCTTAAGTTCTAACACTGGAGGCTCCTCTATAGATGGACGAGCTGGTGGAGTTACCCGATTCTTTAAATCAAGATCCAGTTTCTTGGGCGCATAAGTGTACGCTCCTTTACCAGCTAGTGCACCCACCATCTCATCATAGTCTTCTATGCCATCGTCTTAAAAGTTCATGTTCACGGAAACCAGAGGTTCTACTCCCAAACTTTATTTAATGGACACAACAACCTTGATATCATCAACCGCATATATCACTTAAATCACTCGCTTGTCTCTTGGCTGCTTCATTGACCGACAGACATTGAAAGTAACCTGTTCATCATTTAATCTAAATTTTAGCTGCCCAGTTTCCATATCAACCAATGCACGACCCTTGGAAAGGAATGGTCTTCCCAGTATGATGGGAACCTCAAAGTCCACTTCACAATCGAGAATCACAAAATCGGCCGAAAATATGAAAGAAGCAACCTTCACTAGAACATCGTACAAAATGCCAACCGGCTTTTTCACAGTTCTGTCGGCCATGAGAATTCTCATGGAGGTTGGTTTTGGTGCTCCCAACGCCAATTGCTTGAACACGGCTAATGGTATTAGGTTGATGCTCGCACCCAAATTGCACAATGCTTTAGTAAAATCGTAGGACCCAATAGTACACGAAATTGTGAAAGCTTCTGGATCCTCTTTCTTTTCAACTAAGTACTGGGAAGCAACTACACTACAATGATGAATGTTATCTGTTGGCTCAAAACTGACCGTTCTCTTCTTTATCACCAAGTCTTTCATGAACTTGGCATACCCTGGCATCTGCTCCAATGCCTCTACAAGAGGGATGTTTACCGACATCTCCTTCAACATGGTGATGAATTTCTGATACTTTCCTTCCTTTGGATTCTTCTTCAACCTTTTTGGATAGGGAGGAGGAGATCGTGGGATAGTTCTGAGCACGTTTGGTACCTCTTTCTCCTTCCTCTTCTCAGATTTTGCATTGTCGCTATCATCATGCTGATTTGGAACCATGTCACCCTTTGTATTATCCGACTCTAACTCAGCTTTAACATCGATAACCACTGGATCATTGGGCACACTACTGTCTGCAGGCATAGGTGGATCTGTCGTGCACTTCCCGCTTCTAGTAGTGATGGCGAGGCAATTACTATCATTTTTAGGATTCTGGACAGTATTACTTGGGAGGGTGCCTGGCTGACATTGATTCAGTGCCAATGAAATCTGCCCAAACTGTTGCTCCAACTGTTTAATGACAGTTGAATGGGACTCCACTTTCTGACTTATGCCCAAAATGTCAGTCTTAATCTCTTTCAAGCAATTCTCCTGACTTTCTGCTCCTTTAACCAATTTATTGAGAAGTACCTCCATCCTCGAATTTACAGACTCCTCATCATGTCTTCCAGGTGGTACATAAATGTCATTCTTTTCTCTATGATCATCTTTCTGCCTCCAATCACCATCACGGTCCCGTTCTCGATCTCTGTATCCCAATTTGTTGTAGCTGTCACCATAATAGTTCCAACCTTGATTCCCTTGCCTTGAGTTCCAAGAGTCTTGATTAGACCCTTGGCCCTTGGCTTGGAAACCTGCCACTTCACGATCTAGATACTTCGCCTCTTCATCAGACTCACTATTATCATGTCTAGCGGATTTACATTGTGCACCAACAGCCTGCACTTTCTCCACATCTCTGGCTGCTATTTGTTTAGCCAGAAGACCAATTTCTGTCCTCAACTGAGCAACCTCTTGCACCACAAATTCATCCAACGCCCTTTGAGCTGCTGAAGCTCCAATAGCATATGTTCCAGCCGGCGTATCTGCCTCTCGAGTATGCCATCCTCGTTTGGTCTTAGTGACACGATCTAATATCTTAGAAGCTTGGTCCCATCTCAAACTCATGAATGCTCCACCAGTGATAGTATTTGCTACTGCCTTTGTGTTGTCATTCAAAGATCTGTAGAAGATTTCAAGGAATTTACTGCCACTCATCCTGTGATTAGGCACGTTCTACAGCTTCTTTTTAAATCTCAGCCAAGTCTCATAGAGTGCTTCCGAGTGAAGCTGTGTGAAATTGTAGATCTCGTCTTTCAACTGCAGTATTTTGGAAGGTGGGAAAAATCTTTCCAAGAATTGATTTCTTAATTCCTGCCAAGTATTGATGGAACCTCGTGGCAGCTCCGCCAACCACAACGTGGCTTCTCCTGTAAGAGAGAATAGGAACAACCTCAACCGTATTGCCTCTTGGTCAACTCCAGGCAGATTGTATGTGTCACGACCCAAAATCCCATTCGGGCCGGACTGGCACCCAAAGCTGATATGGCCCGAGCGAACCAATCTTTGCTCATGAACCTTCGTATGCATATTCTCGTGTGAATCGTATTATTCCTCATGCAACTATGTGGAAAAATGAACATGGAAACATAGGCTATATATATTAGGAAACTTGGCCATTGGGGCCATCATGTCAAAATGAACGTACATATCTTACATTCAACTTCCCACATAAGTCTACAAAGCCTCTACAGATACATAACTATGACAAGCCTAGAGTCGGGATAAAATCCCGCTCCATACTCATATACAATATCAAACCAACATGCATAATGACTCGAAAAAGCCCCGAACCAACTGGAGCTCACCAACAATCTGCGGATATCTCGTAGCCTACTGAGGAGATCTACTAGCACCTGTGCCTGCAGCAAGTAAGATAAGTCCCCCAAGAAGGGTCAATATGAAGAAAGTACTGAGTATGTAAGGCCATATGAAACTATATACTACATAAGTACTTCCAAGAAATTAAGCGTAAGAGAATAATCAATATGGATATACCTTTGTCCTGAATATGTGGAACCATGTTCATTACTTCCATTAGTTTCATTACTTGATTATTCTTATCATCATAATTCTTATAATAGCCTCCATGTTTATATTCATGCAAGGGATATACTCTAATACTCTAATTCTTTTACAACTATCATCTTTATGTGGGTCTTAATATAATATCGATCATCACCTTCTAGGTGGGTTATAATATAATGCCTCTCTTCACCTTATAGGTGGATAATAATATAATACCGCTCATCACCTTATAGGTGGATAATAATATAATACCGCTCATCACCTTATAGGTGGATAATAATATAATACCGTAATAATACCATAGAATAATATTGAGATTATACCATCTTGAACTTATACCCTTTAGATTGTGATCCATGCTCAATGAAACATAAAGTAACCATGTGTGCATTACTTCTTTACAATCTAATTTCCTTTACATAGTTATGAGAGTGACATATTAGTGATCAAGTTATCATGACACTAATTGAGACACACACTTATATATACTACTTCACTCCTTTACTTCATGAGGTTGATACATTGAGGATCATGATAGTATTGGAAACAGACATATAATGCCTTACTTCACTTCCTTACTTTTAGGAGAGGGACACCCTTAATTGTGAGGGATAGATATATTAACTCGCACATTACCTCTTCATTATTCATATGAGATCCTATGAGATGAGTACCTTTACACTTGGGAGATATTGGTTCAAACATATTCATAATGTTATTAGACTTTGGAACATAACATGATTTGGAACAATATGCTTATGCAAATAAATAAACTCTCTTTACATCTTTACTCTCTCTTGAGATAGTTCTCTTAGAATCTACAACATCATGACATCTTAGGAACTTCCGTCAATAAATAAGAGATAAGTGGGTCATAATTCATCTAAGAATAGGACACATATGAGTAACAATATATGTCAACCCTATTTGGAATACTTATAGAACCCCTTTGAAATATAACACTTTGAAACTTTTGACATATTAGCCAATGAACATGAGTCAACAAATGGACATGAGTTATATGGTTCACCATTGACGAATGAGTAAGGAACACTAGTCAACTACCGGATATGGAATACCTTAGAGCATTTCAGAATCGAATAAGCACAATGACAATGTGAACACTATATGTGCTGCAGGAAGATACGGAAAGAGTAACCTTATATAACTTCACTTCCAAGTATGAGTACACCTTATATAACTTCACTTCCAAGTATGAGTACACGAGTCTATATATGAACACAACAGTCCAGCTTCTTCCTTACGCCTTACTCTACAATAGAAGTACATATCGGAGCTTACTTTAGCAACTAATTACTATACAGGCGTACAAGACGACAGTGAAATATATGACTGGCGTATAACGTCATGTCACCCCTTACAATACAATCCACTGCATTCTCATACCAACAACACCATAAAATTGCACACATTGACCAAAATATCTCACATCAATAGCCTTTCACATCACACTTACCCTTTATGCTTTCTCATTAGCATTCTGTCACAATTACTCCTATAAATTTTCCTGCAATCCATACTTAATGCAGTCCAACATGCCTCCATACGACCCTTTAAAGTCATTACAACGGCATCACAAGTTGCTAATTATATCCATAAAGGGTATAGGGGCATTCGGGGGTCAAAAACATGCAAAACGGGGTTCTATAAGGGACCTTTGAAGCCACCTGTGCCCGCAGGTGGCTGACCTGCGTCCGCAAGTGACCTTTGGCAGTAGCCAGGGCGGGTGCCCCTTTTCGGCCAAATTGGTCTCTTTTGGGGTCTTTTCATGCAATGAATGGTCCATGATCATAACTAAACTTATTTTAACATATTTTTTATCATATTACATGCCAAAAATCAGCCATGGTCTCACAACACACATAAACATCACCAAAACCTCACTTTCTTTTCAATCCGTCACCAAATCCATAACCAAATTTACGACAACAATTCCAAACATTATACACAAGGATAAAAAAAGGAAAGACTATAATCACATCTCACATGTCAATATTGAATCCATAAAGTTCATTTCCTTCAAGATCACAAGTCCATGTTCAAGTTTACAAGACAAAACCATCCTCCGATTTAGCAAACACAAATTGTTTTACACATAGTGACCTTCTCACACTTCACCAACATAACCAACATGATATAAACCATATTCCATGAATAAAATATATTAAACCATGATAATATACACTTACCAAGTCTTGTACAAAGGTGATCTTGACCAAAGGAATTAAGGCTTAGGGTTTGAAAGAGAAAGAAAATATCTTGTTTCTTGGAAAAGTCTAGAATTAGCACGTGTGTTTTGAATTAATAAAAAACAGATTTTACAACTTATATAAAGCCTCAAAGGTCATCCTTAGCCAACCAAATAAATCAATAATTAATAGCTTTCTTGGTCAAAAGGAAGAATGGGTCATTTACCCATTTGGCCCATGTCTTCTTCTTCATTTTTGGCCTCATTTGGGGCCCAAATCACAAAATTAACTTATCCCACAAATTAATGTATAAATTCACCAACTCTCTCATGTTTCAATATTTTCATAAATGTTACGGGAATTAACTAGACTCAGAAACTTACGGGGTGTTACATTCTTCCCCCCTTAGGAACATTCGTCCTCAAATGTTAGCAACAACGTCTCATGTACCACAAATGCATGTTTATATGAGCATATCTATACATATACTCATATAGATACTTATTTAGTCTTTCTCCACTTCTGTTTGCTTGTTCCTCTGTATGAAGACGAAAAGCCATGCTTACATTCACTTGAGTCCCCAACTTCTTCGGAAAAGATTTACACAAATGTGTTAACTTGGTAAGACTATAAACTATTACCCATATGGCATCACATCTATTTCTATCTAAAAAGAATCTCTACATAGCTTATAACCTTCAGATTCCAAACACTTTACCTTTATTCGTTATCACTTTGATTACTGAAGTATAAATTTCATAATATTCTTTTCATGTAATCTTTTCAATAAGAAATAGCATATCGTGAATGATGTGCTTTACCATAATACATTTCTTTAGCTCATATATATATATATATCCGATACATAAAATTTTCCTGACACTTCAATCCGTTGCCGATAATTAATGCACATTCTCGACGTGTAATCCCTCGTTGATACAATTTACACTGGTACACCCTACGGGGGTAGACTAGTATCTTTCACATTAGTAGCTTTAACTTTGGTATCCTTCACCCTGACTAAGCGACATATGTACCCTTCCATTCAAGAAAATTCTTTCCAATGAAAATGAAATTTCTTTGCTCGGCAGTCTATTGTGGCCTAACAAAAAGCCAACCAAGTCATACCCATTGTAACATTAAAATCTATCATGTCCATCTCAATAAGATTAGTCAATGTAACGTGATCACAACATTTACAATACAATTGCAACATACTCTTTTAGCTATAATAAATTCACCAACTGGTGTGGACACCTCAAATGACTGACTATTAATAATAGTGTTCCTTCAAATCTTCCCACAGTCAATGGGGTAACATATGATACGGTAGAACCCGGATCAATTGATGCATATTCATTAGGTAAAAATATGGATAGCGTACCTGTCACTATATCAAGGAGAGCCTCCAAATTATGCTGACCCCGTAGGACGTGTCATACCGCCCGTGGTCCTCTGTGGGCATTCTCTCTTCAGATGCCCTGACTTACCACACCAGAAGCAAAAATTCATTTCAAGCCAACATTCTCCTGAATGAAACTTTCTGCAGCGCTGGCGCAGCTGACGAGAAGACCTCGATTGGCCCATACTTCCTTGTTCTCGATACCCTACTGTCTGTGAACCCTGAGTCTCACTACTTTGCCCAGCTTGACCGCCCCTAAACCCACGAAATTAAGATAGATTACCTACCGTCTAGTAAGAAAATGATGGTATGGGCGGTCTAGGGAAAATTTGGGGCCTAAATCCTCCTTGGGACACCATGAACTGTCCGACAGATCTCGCCCTCTTTGATGGCCCGTCTTCAAATTCTTGTATCCTTCTCATTTGCCTTTGATCCTCCATCTTTTGCGCGAAGGCTTGTATTCTAGCTATATCCATATCTTTATTTAATGCAGCAATAGTACAGTCCCTTACCAAGTATGGCTCCAATCTGTCCACATACCGATGAACCCTATCGGCCATAGTCGCTACCATATTAGGAGCGTATCTAGCCAATGAATTAAACCGAAGACTGTACTTCCTGACACTCATATTTTCTTGACGAAGATTTAAAAACTGATTCGCACGAGCCTTACGGATCTCATGTGGAAGATAATGATCAAGGAATTCCACCTTGAATTCCTCCCAACTAGCTGGATTTGCACTGATACCTCTGGATCGTTTACAATATTCATACCATAGTATAGCCTCTCCTTTCAGTCTATATGCTGCAAGCTCCACTATTTCTATACCCATCACATGCATAACATCTAGAGTCCTTTGAATTTGATCGATAAAGTCTTGTGGATCTTCATTAAGATCGGACCCGATAAATGTGGGAGGATCCAATTTCAGGAAATCCTGTGTCCGCCGACTAGCTATCCTAGCCGCACCATCATCACTTGTCACTGGACCAACTCGTCCTTGAATCTGGGCAACAACTATCTAAGTCAACATTTGCACCTCATTTCTCAAGTCCTGTAACTCCTGCCTAGTAACATTAACAGGCGATTCTGGGGATACTTCCCTCCTTTGTGGCCTCCCTAGAGAAGGGGGAAGAGAAGGTGCCCGTGATGTAAAATCAGTTGCAACCCCATATTGACTAGCTGGGTTAGGTGGTGATTTACTAATTCCTTCTCCCACATGCATATATACCTGCTTATCTTTGCCCATACCTTGTCTTGTAATCGGCATTTTACTATATTAAAGGAAACCAATTACAATGGTCAGATGTAATCACACCTATGACAATGGCTCTATTGCACGATCTAGAATGAAGAAATGAAACAACTCCTAAATGTCCCGTAGCCTCCTACTTATAAATGTGGCGCGCTACACATCCATAAGTAAGACTCTACTCAGACACGACTTTGTAGACACCCTTAGAACGACCTGCTCTGATACCACTTTTATCACGACTCGAAATCCCATTCGGACCGGACTGGCACCCGAAGCCGATATGGCCCGAGAGAACCAATCTTTGCTCATGAACCTTCGTATGCATATTCTCATGTGAATCGTATTATTCCTCATGCAACTATGTGGAAAATATGAACATGGAAACATAGGCTATATATATTAGGAAACTAGGCCGTTGGGGCCATCATGTCAAAATGAACGTAGATATCTTACATTCAACTTCCCACATAAGTCTACAAAGCCTCTACAGATACATAACTATGACAAACCTAGAGTCGGGACAAAATGCCGCTCCATACTCATATACAATATCAAACCAACATGCATAATGACTCGGAAAAGCGTCGAACCAACTAGAGCTCACCAACAATCTGCGGATATCTCGTAGCTTACTAAGGAGATCTACTAGCACCTGTGCCTGCAGCAAGTTGATGTCGCCCAAAATATACCTCCAAAAAAGTACAATGCGGTCTCTAAATCAAATATAGAACCCAACTAGGTTGGGGTCGATCCCACAGGGAATAGGTCAAAGTGTGAGTAGACTACCAGATGGAATAATTGGAAAGTAAATAGAACTGAGGGGAGAGGGGTTACTAGTGAATAGTAATAATGACGAATGCTAGTTGTATTGAGTTTGTAATCAATAAGAGAAATTCACTAGGACTTTGATCCCCAATGATTCCTTAACTCCACCAGTTACTTGTGCTTAACAAGATTTCCCTGCTACGCTGCATGCAAAATCTAACAAGTTAGGTTCATCTAACTGTCTCTCGACCTTCATTAGATGAATTTCACTCTTCTCCTTTCGGAATCCGAGTGTCGCACTGCTAACCCTTGTCCTGGATTTCAGATAACCTTTCCCGCTAAGGCTCCGGTTATTAGATGAAGGTTGAAAGCTTTAAATCTCTGTTGTTATCTCCTTTTCCCAATCTCTACCTCTCTCTCGAGCAAGTCTAGAATTATGGAAAGTTCCTAACGTTTGCAACCATTATAAAAGCAATCACAATGAAGGAAACAACAATACATGCATACACAGCAGTACAAAGTTGCTTTGCACTTAATCGGTTTCGTTAATTCCTCATCGTTCACACAACCCTAGTTGATGGGTTTAGCTTCTCATGATTGCAAGAACACAAGAATAATCCAAAGATGAAAACATAATTATGGTCTCACAAGAATAAAGAAAAACCAAAATTTCAATTATCAATAACACTCAAAAAATAGGGTTTGTGAATACAAAATCAAATATATGTCTGAAACAGTGTGAAATAACTCTCAAAGTAGTAAATTGTCCAATCTCCGCACTTAGGACTACATAGGAGTATTTATAGATACAAAACTAGTCCTATCCAAAACAAAATAGGAGAACAGAGTCGGCAGTTTTCACGGTGTCGTGACTTGGTGTCGTGGAACCAAGTCACGGTACGTGACATGTATCATGGAAATCAGGATTTTTCTTGTATTTCTGAAGTGGATTCACGCCAGCAAGTCACGCAACATAGGTGGACTCACGTGGTGTGAGTCCTGTCTTGAGACTCAGGCAACATGTTAGACCTTCTGGAAATCGATTCACGACAGCAACTCATGACTCGTGAGTGGTAATCACGGCTCGTGAGTGATGTCGTGGGTCACACTCAGGTGTAGATCCATTCTTTCCTCTTTACACGCTTCGTCTTCTGGCTTGATTCTTCCTCTTTTGATCATTTTGCCTTTAAAACCTATTTTCCTGCAAAGTGGGACAGAAACCACATCATACCAATAAAACACACCCAAGTTATTGCATATTTTCCTTGTTTTAAGCATCGAAAGTGCCATATAACCATGGCACATCAACACCCTCAACTTAGAATATTTTTACGTCCTCAGGCGAACAAAATAAAAATACACAAACACAATGCTTAACCAAGAGAAACCTAAGGGACTTATGGCAGTCTACTTGTTGCTTTTGACACAAAATCTTCCCAACCCCTCCTATTTTCAAAGTAAAACCAAAGTGTGTATGTAAGAAGCATAGGATCATGACACAGCAGGGATCAAGTGATGTCACCAATTTACGCACAAACAACTAAGCGTATATGGAATTGACATTTTCCGAACAACTAGCAGCTAATTATGCAACCCATGTGCCCTCACAATCAAAGAAGTCCCATGCACTCTCCGTATACTAATGGATATCAACATAGGGACGAGGTCAAAACACTCACGCTCACAAAGAAGTCAAGAGAGTGTACATTAAATACCATAGGCTTGCCCTTATTTTCTACGCCTTCATTTTCAGACAGTCGGACTAGGTTCACTATAGGACTTTACTCGGCTTGTAATGTAGGCTTAGGGATGGGTATGGTGCGTATGGGTAGAGTGACTCAACCCTCCTTGACACTACACACTTTTTGGTTCCAACTTCCAACCTTTTTCCTTCTTTTTTTTTTCTCCCTTTTTTTTTATTTTTCAGATTTTGGGTGTGATTTTTCTTCTCAAACTTTTAAACACATATATATTTTTTTTCTTTTTCTTTTCTCTCTCTTTTTTTTCCCTTTTTCACACCCAAATCTGTTTTCTCTTTTTCTTTTATTAGCCCTTGTTTATACCCAACTCAATCTACGCACCCCTATAATAGCCACCCTCAACTTAGGCGATTTGCCTGAGTTGAGGTACACAGTGTCCAAGGAGGTACCAGGGCCAAGACAGGTTCATTGTGATTAAAATGGGAAGGTGAATAGGCTAAATGAAAGAAATAGGATAATTATGGCTCAAAGTTGGGATCAAGGGATACTTCTTCCTTTGGTTTGGCGTTTAGGCTAAAAGTAAAATTTATTCAAAAACGGCCTATGATCCTATCCTAATCCCTATCCTTTAACTTAGGCAAGACTAACCGGGCAATTTCTGGATCGCACACACACAGCTAACTAAGTAGTGACCTCATACGCACATAGCACAGGGTTGTATTACCAACTACTACCTATCCGGTTCATGCAATGCTAGCTACAGTTATTTGCCTATAATCCTAGTGCCATAACAAGATCCAACAGCTATCACACACAAGCATGCTATTCACACAATTTGAAAATAACAAAAAATTTCAGGAGGGGTATCCTTTAAATTATCAAAAAACATCAACTTCAAAATTGGACTGCACTCAGATTCCCTATTTTTCTCCTAATCAAACACAAATACACATGATGATAAAAACATAAAGATGCCGGTTCTAATAAGATTGCACTTGAGCGAAAAGAAACACGGCAACAAAAAACCCCAAGAGGACATATAGACCCACAAGTACCTCACACCCTCAACTTGTAAGAATGCATTGTCCCTAATGCAATAGATAAAATAAAACACGAGAGTTAGGAAAATACCTATGGCACCCTAGGTGCATGGGTCTAATGTCGATCAAAATCAAAAATCAAAGAAAATGTAGAAATAGCAAAACACCTTGGGTTACCTCCCAAGCAGCGCCTGATTTAATGTCGCGTATCTTTATTACTCAGACTTCATCAAGATCCCCCACTAGGGTCATCTAAAATATTTATTTTTGAAACCACCCTCATGTTCTTTGGCTGCTTCATAGTTCTGCAAACATTGAATGTGACTTCCTTATTATCCAGCCTGAATTTCAGCTGACCCTGCTCCATATCTACCAATGCTCTGTCGGTGGCTGAAAATGGTCTTCCCAAAATTATGGGCATATCAAAATCGACCTCACAATCCAAGACCACAAAGTCAGCAGGAAAGATGAATTTTTCAACCTTGACCAAAACATCACATATTATGCCCACGGGCTTCTTGATCGTATGATCCGCCATCAATAACCGCATCTTTGTTGTCTCGGGGGCTCCCAAACCTAATTTCTCAAAAACTGCCAGCGGCATCAAGTTAATGCTCGCACCTAGGTCACACAAAGCTCTGGCAAAGTGACTTGACCCAATTGTGCATGGAACTGTGAAGGCACCAGGATCATCTTTCTTTTGTACAAGAGAACGGGATGCAATTGCACTATAATGGTGCAAATTATCAACAGAATCATAACTAACAATTCTCTTCTTTATGACCAAGTCCTTCATGAACTTCGCATAACCTGGCATCTGCTCCAACGCCTCAACAAGAGGAATGTTTATAGAAAGTTGCTTCAAGATGGACATGAACTTCTAAAATTTTCCATCCTCCTTCTTCTTCTTCAGTCGCTGAGGGAGTGGAGGTGACAGCCTAGGTATGGGTGTTACTACTTGTGGGGCTTCCTTCTCTTTCTCAGTTTCAGCATTTACCTTGTTTTCATCAGTTTGAGGCTTTTCCACCTCTTTCGTGATCTCCCCACTAACAATCTTATTTTCATCCACCTTTTTCTTGAGACGTTGAGGGAAAGGTGGAGGAAGCCTTGGGAATGGAACATACTTCTTTATGGCTTCCTTTACTTTTTTCGTGGTCTTAGTCTGCTCTTCCAGTGGGGCGTGAACACCCTCAACTTGATCGGGTGCCTCAATGAGATTCATTCCACTTCTGGTTGTGATAGCCATACAATGAGCATCATTCTTCGAATTCTGGACTGTATTGCTTGGAAGGGTACCTGGCTGACGTTGATTCAGTGCCAATGAAATCTGCCCGAATTGTTTCTCTAACTGTTTAATGGCAGTTGAATGAGACTCCACTTTCTGACTTATGCCCAATATGTCAGTCCTATTCTCCTTCAAGCAATTCTCCTGACTTTCCGCTCCTTTGACCAATTTATTGAGGAGTACCTCCATCCTTGAATTTCCAGACTCCTCATCACGCCTTCCAGGTGGTACATAGATGTCATTCTTTTCTCGATTATCATCTTTCTGCCTCCAATCACCGTCATGGTCCCTTTATCGATCTTTGTATCCCGATTTGTTGTAGTTGTCTCCATAATAGTTCCGACCTTAATTCCCTTGCCTTGAGTTCCAAGAGTCTTGATTAGACCCTTGGCCCTTGGATCGGAAACCTGCCACTTCGCGATCTAGATACTTCACCTCTTCATCAGACTCACTATTATCATGTCTAGCCGATTTACTTTGTGTACCTACAGCATGCACCTTTTTCGCATCTCTGGCCGCTATCTGTTTAGCCAGTAGACCAATTTCTATCCTCAACTGAGCAACCTCTTGCGCCACAGATTCATCCAATGCCCTTTGAGGTGCTGAAGCTCCAATAGCATATATTCCAGCCGGCGTATCTGCCTCCCGAGTATGCCATCCTCGGTTGGTCTTAGTGACATGATCTAAAATCTCAGAAGCTTGGTCCCATCTAAAGATCATGAATGCTCTACCAGTGATAGTATCTGCTACTTCTTTTGTGTTGACACTCAAAGCTCTGTAGAAGATTTCAAGTAAGTTCCTGTCGCTCATCCTATGATTTGTCACCATCTGTAGCTTCTTTTTAAATCTCAGCCAAGTCTCACAGAGTGCTTCCGAGTCAAGCTGTCTGAAATTGTAGATCTCGTCTTTGAACTGCAGTATCTTGGACGGTGGGAAAAATCTTTCCAAGAATTGATTTCTCAATTCCTGCCAAGTAGTGATAGAACCTCGAGGCAGCTCAGCCAACCACAACGTGGCTTCTCCAGTAAGAGAGAATGGGAACAACCTCAACCGTATCGCCTCCTGGTCAACCCCAGGCAGATTGTATGATGTGCAGACCCCCACAAAATTTATTACATGCATGTTTGGATCATCATAAGGAAGACCCGCAAACACGCCCTTCAAGTTCAGCAGATGGATCATGTCACTAGTGATGTCAAACTTAGTGCCCGGAGGTAACTCAGGTGGAACAATGGCACCGTTCTCTACTGGCTCAAAATAGGCCACATATTCATTTTCAGGATTATCATAAACAGGCACATGTTGTCTCGGTTGTTCTCTTAATCGTCTTTGGCGCTCTTAAGCATCAACCATACGCTGTGCTTCTTCTTGCATAGCTCAATTATCTCTTTCTGCTTGTCTAAGAGAAGTTTGTCTAGCATGCTCTTCTCGTGTCAATCGAGTAGTAGTTTGTTCTGTTGTTTCCAGACCAGCCGGATGAATTGGCTGGTTGTGAATGTCTCCCACAGCTGTGGGGTTCTGGACTCCTTCAGTATTCACCATTCTCCGATTAGCTCTTAGAGTCCTTTCGATTTCAAGATCAAGTGGAATCAGGGGATTTCCAGGATTCCTTGTATTTTGCATACACTGGCGTATGCCCTTAACAGTATGTAAAAACACACCCAATCAACTCCAACCAGTAATGTTCAACTTCGTAACTGTATTTCCCGGCAACGGCGCCAAAATTTGATGTCGCCCAAAATATACCTCCAAAAAAGTACAATGCGGTCTCTAAATCAAATATAGAACCCAACTAGGTTGGGGTCGATCCCACAGGGAATAGGTCGAAGTGTGAGTAGACTACCAGATGGAATAATTGGAAAGTAAATAAAACTGGGGGGAGGGGGGTTACTAGTGAATAGTAATAATGACGAATGCTGGTTGTATTGAGTTTGTAATCAATAAGAGAAATTCACTAGGACTGTGATCCCCAATGATTCCTTAACTCCACCAGTTACTTGTGCTTAACAAGATTTCCCTGCTGCGCTGCATGCAAAATCTAACAAGTTAGGTTCATCTAACTGTCTCTCGACCTTCATTAGATGAATTTCACTCTTCTCCTTTCGGAATCCGAGTGTCGCACTGCTAACCCTTGTCCTGGATTTCAGATAACCTTTCCCACTAAGGCTCCGGTTATTAGATGAAGGTTGAAAGCTTTAAATCTCTGTTGTTATCTCCTTTTCCCAATCTCTACCTCTCTCTCTCGAGCAAGTCTAGAATAATGGAAAGTTCCTAACATTTGCAACCGTTAGAAAAGCAATCACAATAAAGGAAACAACAATACATGCTTACACAGCAGTACAAAGTTGCTTTGCACTTAACCAGTTTCATTAATTCCTCATGGTTCACACAACCCTAGTTGATGGGTTTAGCTGCTCATGATTGTAAGAACACAAGAATAATCCAAAGATGAAAACATAATTATGATCTCACAAGAATGAAGAAAAACCAAAATTTCAATTATCAATAACACTCAAAAAATAGGATTTGTGAATACAAAACCAAATATATGTCTGAAACAGTGTGAAATAACTCTCAAAGTAGTAAATTGTCCAATCTCCACACTTAGGACTACATAGGAGTATTTATAGATACAAAACTAGTCCTATCCAAAAAAAAAAATAGGAGAACAGAGTCGGCAGTTTTCACGGTGTCGTGACTTGGAGTCGTGGAACCAAATCACGACACGTGCCATGTATCGTGGAAATCAGGCTTTTTCTTGTATTTCTGAAGTGGATTCACGCCAGCAAGTCACACCACGTAGGTGGAAACACGTGGCGTGAGTCCTGTCTTGAGACTCAGGCAACATGTTAGACCTTCTGGAAATCGATTCACGACAGCAACTCACGAACTGTGAGTGGTAATCACGGCTCGTGAGTGATGTTGTGGGTCACACTCAGGTGCAGATCCATTCTTTCCTCTTCAGACGCTTCGTCTTCGATCTTGATTCTTCCTCTTTTGATCATTTTGCCTTTAAAACCTATTTTCCTGCAAAGTAGGACAGAAACCACATCATCCCAACAAAACACACCTAAGTTATTGCATATTTTCCTTGTTTTAAGCATCGAAAGTGCCATATAACCATGGCACATCACAAGTAAGGTAAGTCCCCCAAGAGGGGTCAGTACGAAGAAAGTACTGAGTATGTAAGGCCATATGAAACTATATACTACATAAGTACTTCCAAGAAATTAAGCGTAAGAGAATAATCAATATGGATATACCTCCGTCCTGAATATGTGGAACCATGTTCATTACTTCCATTAGTTTCATTACTTGATTATTCTTATCATCATAATTCTTATAATAACCTCTATGTTTATATTCATGCAAGGGATATACTCTAATTTCTTTTACAACTATCTTCTTTATGTGGGTCTTAATATAATATCGATCATCACCTTCTAGGTGGGTTATAATATAATGCCGCTCATCACCTTATAGGTGGATAATAATATAATACCGCTCATCACCTTATAGGTGGATAATAATATAATACCGCTCATCACCTTATAAGTGGATAATAATATAATACCGTTCATCACCTTATAGGTGGATAATAATATAATACCGTAATAATACCATAGCATAATATTGAGATTATACCATCTTGAACTTATACCCTTTAGATTGTGATCCGTACTCAATGAAACATAAAGTAACCATGTGTGCATTACTTCTTTACAATCTAATTTCCTTTACATAGTTATGAGAGTGACATATTAGTGATCAAGTGATCATGACACTAATTGAGACACACACTTATATATACTACTTTACTCCTTTACTTCATGAGATTGATACATTGAGGATCATGATAGTATTGGAAACACACATCTATGCCTTACTTCACTTCTTTACTTTCAGGAGAGTGACACCCTTAATTGTGAGGGATAGATATATTAACTTGCACATTACCTCTTCATTATTCGTATGAGATCCTATGAGATGAGTACCTTTACACTTGGGATAGATTGGTACAAACATATTCATAATGTTATTAGACTTTGGAACATGACATGATTTGGAACAAAATGCTTATGCAAATAAATAGACTCTCTTTACATCTTTACTCTCTCTTGAGATAGTTCTCTTAGAATCTACAACATCATGACATCTTAGGAACTTCCGTCAATAAATAAGAGATAAGTGGGTCATAATTCATCTAAGAGTAGGACACATATGAGTAACAATATATGTCAACCATAGTTGGAATACTTATAGAACCCTTTTGGAATATAACACTTTAAAACTTTTGACATATTAGCCAATGAACATGAGTCAACCAATGGACATGAGTTATATGGTTCACCATTGACCAATGAGTAAGGAACACATAAGGAACACTAGTCAACTACCGGATATGGAATACCTTAGAGCATTTAGGAATCGAATAAGCACAATGACAATGTGAACACTATATGTGCTGTAGGAAGATACGGAAAGAGTAACCTTACATACCTTCACTTCCAAGTATGAGTACACGAGTCTATCTATGAACACAACAGTCCAGATTCTTCCTTATTCTTTACTCTACAATACAAGTACATATCGGAGCTTACATTAGCAACTAATTACTATACAGGCGTAGAAGACGACAGTGAACTATATGACTGCGGTATAACATCATGTCACCCCTTACAATACAATACACTTCATTCTCATACCAACAACACCATAACATTTCACACATTGACCAAAATATCTTACATCAATAGCATTTCACATCACACTTACCCTTTATGCTTTCTCATTAGCATTCTGTCACAATTACTCCTATGAATTTGCCTCATAACAACATATGAACAACAATATATACTTAATGAAGTCCAACATGACTCCATACGACCCTTTAAATTCATTAAAACGGCATCACAAGTTGCTAATTATATCCATAAAGGGTATAGGGGGCCTTCGGGGGTCAAAGGGGGACAAAAACATGCAAAATGAGGTTCTGGAAGGGACCTGCGAAGCCACCTGCGCCCTCAGGTTGATGAAATGTGTCCGCAGGTTCCATTTGGAAGTATCCAGGGGCATCTTTGCCCTCAGGTGCCTCACCTGCGAGGGCGGGTGCCCCATTTCGTCCAAATTGGTCTTTTTTTGGGTCTTTTCATGCAATGAATGGTCCATGATCATAACTAAACTTATTTTAACATATTTTTGATCATATTACATGACAAAAAGAAGCCATGGTCTCACAACACACATAAACTTCACCAAAACCTCACTTTCTTTTCAATCCGTCACCAAATCCATAACCAAATTTACGACAACAATTCCAAACATTATACACAAGGATAAAACAAGGCAAGACTATAATACCATATCACATGTAAATATTGAATCCATAATGTTCATTTCCTTCAAGATCACAAGTCCATGTTCAAGTTTACAAGACAAAACCATCCTCCGATTTAGCAAACACAAATTGTTTTACACATAGTGACCTTCTCACACTTCACCAACATAACCAACATGATATAAACCATCTTCCATGCATAAAATATATTAAACCATGATAATATACACTTACCAAGTCTTGTACAAAGGTGATCTTGACCAAGGGAATTAAGGCTTAGGGTTTGAAAGAGAAAGAAAATATCTTGTTTCTTGGAAAAGTCTAGAATTAGCATGTGTGTTTTGAATGAATAAAAATCAGATTTTCCACCTTATATAAAGCCTCAAAGGTCATCCTTATCCAACCAAATAAATCAATAATTAATGGCTTTCTTTGTCAAAAGGAAGAATGGGTCATTTACCCATTTGGCCCATGTCTTCTTCTTCATTTTGGGCCTTATTTGGGGCCCAAATCACAAACTTAACTTAGCCCACAAATTAATGTATAAATTCACCAACTCTCTCATGTTTCATTATTTCCATAAATGTTACGGGAATTAACTGGACTCAGAAACTTACGGGGTGTTACAGTATGACGTGCAAACCCGCAAACACGCCCTTCAAGTTCAGCAGATAGATCATGGCACTAGTGATGTCAAACTTCGTGCCTGGAGGTAACTCAGGTGGAACAACGACACCGTTCTTGATTGGCTCAAAATAGGCCACATACTCATCTTCAGGATCATCATAAACAGGCACATGTTGTCTCGGTTGTTCTCTTAATCGTCTTTGTCACTCTTCAGCATCAGCCAGACGTTGTGCTGCTTCTTGCATAGCTCGATTATCTCTTTTTGCTTGTCTAAGAGTAGCTTGTCTAATATGCTCTTCTCGTGTCAATCGAGCAGTAGTTTGTTCCGCTGTTTCCTGACCAATCGAATGAATTGGCTGGTTGTGAATGTCTCCCGCAGCTGTGGGATTTTAGACTCCCTCAGTATTCACCATTCTCCAATTAGCTCTTAGAGTCCTTTCGATTTCAAGATCAAGTGGAATCAGGGGATTGCCTTGACTCCTAGTATTTGGCATACACCGGCGTATGCCCTCAAAAGTATGTAAAAACACACCCAACCAACTCCAACCAGTAATGTTCAACTTCATAACCGTATTCCCCAACAACGACGCCAAAATTTGATGTTGCACAAAGTATACCTCCGAAAAAGTACAATGTGGTCGCTGAATCAAAAATAGAACCCAACAAGGTTGGGGTTGATCCCACAGGGAATAGGTGGAAGTATGAGTAGACTACCAGATGGAATAATTGGAACGTAAATAAAACTGGGGGGTTTTGCTAGTGAATAGTAACAATGACGATTGCTGGTTGTATTGAGTTTGTGAACAATAAGCGAAATTCACTAGGACTGTGAGCCCCAATGATTCCTTAACTCCACCGGTTACTTGTACTTAACAAGATTGCCCCACTGCGTTGCATGAAAAATCTAATAAGTTAGGTTCATCTAACTGTCTCTCGACCTTCATTAGACAAATTTCACTCTTCTCCTCTCGGACTCTGAGTGTCGCACTACTAACCCTTGTCCTAGATTTCAGATAACCTTTCCCGCTAAGGCTCCGGTTATTAGATGAAGGTTGATAGCTTCAAATCTCTGTTGTTATTTCCTTTTACCAATATCTACCTCTCTCTCGAGCAAGTCTAGATTACAGGTAGGTCCCTAACGTTTGCAACCGTTAGAAAAGCAATTACAACGAAGGAAACAACAATGCATGCATACATAATAGTACAAAGTTGCTTTGCACTTAACCGGTTTCGTTAATTCCTCATGGTTCACACAACCCTAGTTGATGGGTTTAGCTGCTCATAATTGCAAGAACACAATAATAATCCAAAGATGAAAGCATAATTATGATCTCCCAAGAATTAAGGAAAACCAAAATTTCAATTATCAATAAACCTCAAATTAGGGTTTGTGAATACAAAACCAAATATATGTCTGAAACAGTATGAAATAACTCTCAAAGTAGTAAATTTTCCAACTCTCGGACTTAGGACTACATAGGGGTATTTATAGATACAAAACTAGTCCTATCCAAAACAAAATAGGAGAACAGAGTCGGCAACTTCCACAGTGTCGTGGAACCAAGTCACGCCACGTAGGTTGATGTCATGGGAATCAGGCTCAACTTGTGGTCTTCAAAAGTTGGATCACGGTAGGCTTCCACGTCACGTGGGTGTCAGTCACTCCACGTGACCCCTGTCATGGAAATCAAGCTGATTTTTCAGTCTCTGGGCTTTACTCATGATAGCCACTCACGTGGAGTGAGTGGCTTCCACGCCATGTGACTTGTGGCGTGAGTGGCTCTCTTCTGCAGCCTCTTGTTCTTTCTTTATCCGAAACTTCGTTCTCGGGCTTGATTCTTCCTCCTTTGCTTATTTTGCCTATAAAGCCTGTTTTCCGGCAAATTAGGACAGAAACCACATCATACCAACAAAACACACCCAAGTTATTACATATTTTCCTCGTTTTAAGCATCTACCATGCTCAAATTTTGTCCAAGACTAGCCTAGCCTGAATTTTCTAACTCAAAGTTCAGGAAAAACTTAACCTAAATTTTGTCATGTGAGACTTATCTGTAATGATGAAAAGGGTCATTACAATCCATCAAATCCAAGAATAAATCATGAATATGTATGTATGATTAGGCAGGTGCCAAAGTAGATAAAATCACAATATTCAAAAAACAAATATAAAAGTCAGTACTCACAAGAAATCAATGTAAAACCCACCATACTGATAATTCTAACCCCAAATAAGATATCTTCCAACACTATCACAGACCCAAAAGTCCCACAATACCATAACATATGAATAAACTACAAAACAATAGTAAGAATGTAAACTATCTATGAAAATCCAGCCTAACGAGCATCTACCCAAACCTAAGTTGGGTCTTCCCAATTAGAATCCTAATACTAAGTAAGCCTCATAAACTAACGTTTGAACGAGCTAAGCAAACTACGTAGTCTAAGGTCAAACGTAAATTTTGAACTAAGGCCCCAAAATAAAGTAAATAAAACTAGAAATCCCAACATCACCGAATTAAATGATACTTTTCCCATCACTAGCAAACAATTTATGTCATATAAAGTCCAACCAAACTAAGTCTAAAAGGAGGGAAAGCCATACCTACCAAAGGTCGAGCGGTTGAGTCACAAATATTCACTGGGGACCCTTCCCTTTTATAAGGCTTAGGAACGCTGCCATGCTATCAAAAGTATAATCTAATCATTAAAATGAGAAAAATTATATGGTATTGCATAATCATATTTCATGACAAAAATTAGGTCAAAAATTGACCCTTGATTCCCGATGACAAAATTCAAAAAATTAAACCGCAATTATCCTCTCCCAAGGATAAGAAACTCATACCCAAAAGTTGGGAAAAGACAATAATGAACTCGGTCCTCAATTGGTCCGAAAGCTTTACCTTAATGGTGGAAGCCGAGGATTTCAAACATTATTTTAAGGATCAAAGACGAAATCAAAGCTAGGTAAGGTTAATGAACGTAAAAATAGAGGAATTAAACTTACTAGGGTTTAAAGTCTCCAAGAATTGACCAAATTCCTCTTAAACTCGAGACTCAAACACTTGGAATGAATTTTGGAAATAGAGTGAAGAAGGAAGGGATGAATCTTCAGCTCAAACAAAAGTTACTAAAACTTGGTCCTCTGCAAAAGCGGAGGATTTTTCTGCAAATATGGACTCACTTTAGCAGTTAAGACTCCACTAAAATAGAAGGGGCTAACATCAGAAACCTCCATAGAAGTGGCCATCTTTTCACATAAGCAGCTCCGCTGGTACGAGCCACGCTCTGCCTTAGCAGCTGCACAAGATATCAATTGCATCAACATCTTGGCCTAGAGTTCCATATCCCAAATGGACCTCCGATATTCATCTAGAGTTCTGTGTACACAAACCAAATCTTCTACCTCATTAGAAATGACATTCCGAACTCAACGGAATCAATAAAATGACCAACTGAGGTCGTTTAGATGAAATGTTGACCGAAGTCAACTCGTTTTCATTTTTACAAAAAATCTTCCCAAGCACACAAAATGAGTTTTAAAGCCTCGATACAAGAATGAAAGGTCCTCCTAGCCTAGAATCCACATTTTAGAGCTAAAGAATTTGTCAAAATTTCAATCTGAGGTCGTTTTTGAAGATGTTGACTAGATTAAAACTAATTAACTTTAAAATATCCTAAATAGGAAAATTATATTAAAACCTAAACAAACTCCTCGAGAATCAAACCACTTATTCCAGCAAGTCATAAGTACCTTCTAGCAACTACGGGCAAACTCGAAATGGGAAAAATAAGCAAAAATTACAAAAATGACCTAAAGGGTCAATATAATAACTTTCTTATATCATTTGTTGGGGTCCTTATACCAAAAATGATTAGACCCAAAATTCAAGGAAATAAGCTTATTGGCATTTGAAACCTATATTAGACGGAGACTTCCTAATTTATGAAATGTCAAGCGACATACAAAAAGGACCCTAGATTTAAAATGAAGTCTATATGTACATACACAAAAATATATTTTTTCTATAAATTTCAGACAAGAGTCACCGAGCCTCAAATTTAGATTTTAAGGATGGTTATGAAAGGAGTACCGCAAATAAAGAAAATCGATTGGTGTCTACCTTCGAACATTCACTTATATGGGTGATAAGAATTTTGAAAAACTCAAAAATATATAACTTAGATATAGACTTGTAACACTTAATAGGGGGGAAAGAGACAGATGAATTGTATTTAGAATGACCCAAACCTGTCAAAGAAAATTGAGATTCTAAAACGGATATGTTAACACAAATGATCATGCATATACAAAATAAAAATAGGTAAAAAAGTACTACAGTCTCGAAGAGCAAAATCTTCCATATATTTGTATATTTTACAAAGCCTCAAAAAGAAATACAAAGAAAAATTAAAATAGAGGGGGTCAAAAGCTTCAAGGCGGCAAGGCCTGATACATAGGTGGTCATAGTCATCTTTGTCATTCAAAAATTCTTCTTTGGTTTAGCATCAAAGAACCCTCCTCGATAACTTTCAATCACATTATAATATTTGTTCTTTCATGTACGAATATTCAATCTTGATCCTCTCTAAAAGAAGAAGGCGGTCCTCCCAGAACCCATCGGTATTACAATCCTAGAAATAATGATTTATATGAGAACCCACTACCCTACTCTTACCTAGAGTAATGTACAACTTCTCTTTCTTCTCCACCAGTTTCTTTATAGCCTATCAAAGCAGACCCACCTTGGTTTAGATCTTAGATGATTCCACCTTGGCGGTGGTAGCAGCGGTAGAATTTCTCAAAGAAAAAGTTTTAAAAGCAAAGATCTCTTAAGCAGTGTTTTATTCTTTCATCAACATAGGCTTTAATTTCTTCTACTTTTTGAGAGAGCTCAGATTAAAGTTCTAAAATATAAGAGAATAGTTGGTTGTTGGCTCTTGTAAGGGAATTTCTCTCTTCAACATAATAAACCTCTAAATATATCCTCTAAGGGTGGAACTTTCTCTCTTAAAAGCTCAACTTTTTGGGTCACTAAGCTCTTGTTTGAAGAAAGCCTAGGAGTTGATTCACACATTATGAGGTACCCCTATAAGAGTAATGCTTATATTTAATAAAGGTGAGAGAGATGCTCACGTGAAAGATATTGAGCCTCATCAAGAAGATCTGATTCAGTCGTCGCCTTCTTTATTTTGGCCAGAATTCTTTTCAGGACCAGAAGTTCAAGGTAAGGGTGTGATACCACAACAATGAGAGTATTTACAAGACTAGAGGTCATAGTTCTTTCCTTTATAGGAAGTAAAAGTGAGCTACCTTAGATCTCAAAAAGCGATTCTTTTCTTTCCAAAAAAAGAAAGCTAGGGTTCTTCTCCAAAGGCTCCAAAGTCCAAGTTCTTAGCAAGAATTCTCTAATCTCCAGGTATGTGGGTATTCAATGAGGGTCTCCTTTTACCTCATGCCCAAAGCTTCTTTTAGAGTTCAATTTTTTTTGAAATACATGAATTAGGGAAAGTTCCCAAATATCCCAAGTTTATGATTTCCTTCAATATTTGTGTTTCCGAACATCCTATAACCATGCATATTATTTTATGTGTGATTTTAAATAGGAATTTTATATATGTTGGCATGTTATGAACACACGATTCTAGATTCTTGAAAAATTGCATAAAATACCCAATTATACCATGTTTCTCATGACTCTCATCAGATAGGAAGATGCATATAACTAGTTTTGTGATTTCAGTCATATTCAGTAACAACAACTAGAACTAGTTTATATTTTTTACTCAGATTTCAGTATTATTATGAACATATGTATATGATTATAGGAGTAGTACTTAGCACCGAGAGGACACGAGTTCAGATAACCCAAGTCCCAAACTAAGTACAACCGTAGGTAAAAAGGGTCCTCACCAGTTTAAAGTGTCTCCCTTAGCCCAAATGGGATCATGAGTGAATTCACGCCATTCATGGTTCTTACCCTTGTCAAGGTATAGAACACCCTCCCAACTTGGGTTATAGGTTGGATTCCATGTTGCTCACATAGTCTATGTCGGTTATGAGAACATCCCACAGTTTCAAACTCAATATTGTACATGACCCTTAGTTCAGTTTGTATTGGAGGACAAATTTTGAATTTCATAGCAACAGAGGAATTCATGAGAGATAAGGTAGATCCCAGATCAAATAAAGTATAAACATTGAGAGAGAGAACTTTAAATATACCATTAATGAAATCGGGGGAACTCTATTAATCATGATAGCTGGGTAAAGCATAGAAGTCGTTCTGACCACTACTGGAACTTAAAGCAATATCTTTCTGAGGGAATATGGCCCACTGGGTCTGAAGAAGTAGTTTGGGCCCTATTTTCACCATTTCCCTATCTAGATAAAGGACAATCTCTCAGAATATGACCATGTTGTCTACACCCAAAACAACTATCCCTATCGTAGAGACACTCACCTGGATGGTGCTTCCTAAACTTTTTGTAAAAATGATATGAATGTTCCTTCGCAACACTATCCTGAGATGGAGGGCCTGATGCCCTAAATTTTTAATCATTTTTAAACCTAGAAGTTGGTGCACTAGCTAATGATGGGGATGATCTGAATGAATTATTATAGAAGGAAGATCAGTTTCCATTTGGGGCCCTTTGCTGACTGTACTCTTGGTTGGCCATCTTAGCCTTCTTACTCTGATTCTATTCTTTTTCCTTCAACTTATCCTCTTCAACCCACTGAATATGTATCATGAGCTGAGCTATGTCCATATCTCTAATTAACATCGCCAACTTGCTATTCATTCAAATGTCTGGATATTCTTGACACGAACAAGCTCATTCTATTCCTCATATTTGATAGTATGTTTGGAGCATAGCGAGATAGCTAGGTTAAACTAAGGCTATACTCTTTTGCACTCGGTAAAGCTTGCTCCAAATTTAATAACACTTTAACCATAACCTCCCTCAACTCCTGGGAAAGGTTCTCACCAAGAAAGCATCCTTAAACTTATCCCACTTTCTAGGTACTACATATTTTCCTCAAATATCTTCCCACTACTTATACCATATGCTCGCATTATCTTTAAGTTGATAAGATACAAGCTCAACCTTTTTCTGTGTCAGAAACACGCATTACCTGAAGAATCTTCTGAATCTATCAATGAAATTTTGTGGATTCTCTCCAAGATTTGACCCTGAGAACTCTGGAGGATTTATTCTGAGAAAGTCACAAACCTTAAAAGCAACCTTAGAATCGGGATTGGCTCGATCTTGATGGTTAGTCTGAGTAGCCACTATCCGAGTCAACATCTGGATGGCATTTCTTAAATAAGCATTTGGGGCAACATTTGGTGGCTGAATGGAAGAAGAACCAAAACACCTCTGTGTACCAATGACACAGGTAGAATCTTGATGTTAGCATGCTGACTAGAATAACAGGCTCAATTCCTTGTCTGAACATTATGTTGAGGAGGTGTAGAAGTGGACTCAACTCTTGCATTAGCAGCAACGCTCTGACTAGCGATTCTCTTTGGAGGTATGATCTATAACACACGTAAATAATGAGTTAGAAAAGAAACAAAGAGTTAAACTCTATCACATGAAATATATCATGAAAGAACAAAAATATTCCTAGATTTCATGTAGCTTCCCAATTATAAATATGGCACGTTTCATACCCATAAGTAGGACTCTACTAGACATGGCTTCACAGACACCCTAAGACACCTGATCCTATCACTCTGATACAAAGGTTATCATGATCTGAGTCTATATCCTTGTAATGAGCCATGTCTAGTTGCTCACTAGTGGTTTGGTGAGACCCTTGGTAAAACATATCTAGAGAGTAATATGATAAATGAAACTGATGTGGAAATGTAAACAATCATAGTGGGCTAAATATTGTAAACTTAAATGAATGAAAGAATGTCAACTACTAAATATTGTTTGTCTAGTAAAGCCACTACTATTAAGATCAAAGCTAACCGGAACAAGGCCAAGTGACCTTTATTGAATCAAAAGTCTAAACCAAAATAATAACAAAGCTGAAGAATCTCCAAGCCTCCTGAATGATAGCAACGCTCATCGATCAGCTAGATGTCAGGTGCTACGAAAAGTCTAGCAGCAAACCTTAAGTTTGAGTACCTAAATCTATATCTCATGAAAAATGTAGTGCAATACTCAGTAAATAAAATAAAATGTATTGGTATGCAAGTATATACCGATATATAATATAAACTAGAGAATTGATTATGGAAATATGTAGAGAGTAGCTTAAAACTAATTGAAAACCTGAGAGGTAAAATCATAAGATATAAAGCATGTATAAAATTATTTTACAAGTATATAAATAGTAGTTTTCATAAAGTTCATGCATTTAGGGAGATTCTTATTGCTAAGAAGTACCATGCGAGCTCATGATGCCTAGCATCTTACACCCACACTGGAAATTTTGTTCGAACCGGCCAAAGTTAGAACCATGTACATGAAGATCCAATAATCATGCCCTTTGGGTAAAACCTATGGTAGCAATGTAGTTATGGGATTTAGGTTATCTGAACCCTAGTATACTCAATACTAAATAATCCTGCCAAAATCATAATAGTGCTATGTATCATAATTGAATGATAGGTTTTGAGTCTGTACTCAACATGTTTGTAAATTGTACCGTAGTGAGCCTATTCTTAATTTCATGTCATAAATCATATGTATAAAACCATGTATCTGAAAGCATGTATTTTCAATATTGATATCTTATTTTCATAAAGAAATCCTTAAAGCATGAGTTTTGATGCATGGATAAGAGCTTAGTATAGAAATCATATGATCATGAGAAATCCCAGTTCATAGAAATCAAGTAAAACATGTAAAGAATCCTACTTTAATGATTTGAGAGTAAAACCTAGCTTCAAACATAATGTTTATACATCTTGAAATTACTTGGACGTGAGGATTAAAGGAAAAGCAACATTCGAATTCTATGTTTGATTCGGCAAAAAGAACGTACCACAAGGGTCGATGAGATTTAACCTTACGCACGAGGGAAAGGAAGGAGAACCGAAGCACATCATTCACAGAATTCTATTGTATTTGGCAGAGAAACAAAAAACCGTACCATGGTTTGGTAAGAAGACATTGGTGAGGCAATATAAATGAAAAATAACAAGCAAGTGTAACTCCTTAACCGAATTATCAATAGGTAATAGCAGAGCATCAGAAAACCTGGAGGTTATATGCCATGTATATGTTGTCCAGGTTAAAAATAAGACATGGTTAACATGGGTTTTATTGCAAGTTTGCCTCATACACATAAGAGTTGCCTTATATATATTTTGGGAATGTTGATTCCGCATGAGACCTAGTTGACAGGTTTACCTACATAACACACATGTTGCCTTTTAAGACCGCTAACATGGTTGACGAATATGCAAGGTTAGTTATTAAAGAGGAAGTACAACTATACGGAGTTCTGAAATGCTCAATTTACTACATAGGTTTGGAAGTTGGTACATATGTGAATTTGCGTGCAACTTTTCACCCTCATATGAACGGAAAAATAGAGTAGACTATCCAGACATTTGACAGTATACGATGAGTCTGTGCGAGAGACTCAAACGGTAGTTGGGATGCTCATTTACCCTTTATTGAATGTGCTTATCATGATAGCTCTTGTTCAAGTATCATCATGGTATCTGCGAGGGTTTATACAGAAGAAAATGTAAATCGTCAATTGGGCGAGTTAAACCGAGTGGAATTGCCTTATTTGGGGCTAGATTTTGTTCACTACCCTACACTAACACAAGTCATATGCTGAGATTCATTAGTTTATTACATGGACAAGCTATGCGGGATGTCCCTTATGAAGGGATATATTTTCATGTAAATGAAGGAAAAATAAGAATAGCTTTGGTAAAGATACGGTGGAGAAATCAAATCACATAGGGAGCCAAAGAACTCATGAAGTCAAAGTACCCATGGGAGAAAGTTCAAGGTATGGAGTTAGAACAATAACAAGAAAGTATGCATAAGTATTGTGAGTATGTGCGTAAATATGCTAAGAGAGAGATGCATGGGATGTACATGAGACGACGTTACTAACATTCGAGGATGAATGTTCCTAAGGGGGAAAGAATGTAACACCTCGTACCTTCCCAACCCTAATTTACGGCATTGAACAATGATTATGTAGGTGTCTAGAGCCATACGTGTGTATTTTGTAATGCTAAGGATGAGAAAAATTGAATTTGGCCTCTTATATGGGATTAAACCTTTGTGGAAGTGTTTTGTGATTTTCATGGGATAGTTGTGGCGTTCAAAATGAGGTTCAGAGGACATCTAAACAAAGGATATTAAGGTTAAGAAGTGAGTGAAAGAATAGGACTTGAAGCATCTAACCGAACCCGTGAAGAAAAGTCAAAAAATGCAATTTTTGAAAAATTTGAAGGAGGGGCGCATTTGGTACTGTGCCACACCGCTCTGGGCTAAAATTTTCATACCATAGGTAGTGGGTTGGCGCGCCCAGGGGCGTTCCACCTTGGGTTTTCCACTTTTTCGAAAGTTAGAAATTTCTAAGTCCCCAGGGTATCCGGGGACGTACCGAGCCAATTTTTGCTACGTTTCTTCCACAACCAAGAGTATATACATGAAATGAATGACATATTACATTATTATGATAAAATTACTCGAGAACGAATTTGGGGTCAAAATGACAGTTTTGCCCCTAAGGTCAAAATAAGCCAAATGTGGCTAGAATCACTTGTTTTTGGGATTGAGGCTACGGATATGAATATTATGAGTGGGAATATTATTGTAATACGTATAAGACGAGAAATTATTGATTTTATTGGGTTAAGTGATTTGGGCTCAATAAAAGCCCAAAATGGGATAAAAGACATGGGTCACATGACCCAATCTTCTATTGACTTGGTCAATTGAAGCATTAAATATCAAGAAAGGCTAAGGATGACCCAAGTACTATATAAAGGACCACAAAATCAGATTTTATTCATTTAAACTCTCATGTTCTTTGAGATATTTTCTCAAACCTTCTACAATATTCTCTCAAGAACCCTAAAGACTCAAAGGCAATTTTGGAGCAAAATCATCCCTTTGCAAGTTTGGGTAAGTGAATATTATTATGGATTAATATATTATATGCATGAAATAGTATGTAAATCATGTTGGTTGTGCTTGGAAATTTTGTATATGGTACTTTGTGCTTTTGTATAAGATTTGTGATCCATAGGATTTGAACTTGAATTAGGACTTGTGCCTTTGATGAAAGATCATGGTATGGATAAAATATGAACGTCTATGGTGTTATTTTTGTTGTTAAACTTTTTCTTGTCTATAAGTGTAAATTGTGGGAATTTGGCCGGTATGTGCTATGAAGTGTATTAAGGTGAATTGATGGCATAAGTATGATGTGGTGATAATGGAGAGTGGAAAGTGTGAACTTGGCATGACATGATATTGGTTATCATGTGTTGGTCAATATTGGGAATATTGTGGGATTTTTGGAATAATACTTTTATGAATGGTTGTGTCAAGTGGGACATGGCATGTTTAAAGGCAAACATGAGAATGTTACTTATTATATGCATTAAGTAGTTAGTGGTTAATGTTGGCTCCGTTGTGTATTTTTGTTGTAGAGTGGACCATAAGGAAGGAACGGAACGATTGTATACGCATTTAAGATTGTGTGTTGGTATTGAGAATACAAGGTATGTAAGGTTACTTTGTTCGTATCTTTTTGCGGTACGTCGTATTCACATTGACATGTCACTAGTCCTATCACGAAATGTGCTAAGGTATTCCATATCCGGTTATCAATTGTCATATATTTCCTACTCATTGATCATTTTTGAATCTCATGTCTCATAAGTCATGGTCAATGTTCCAAAAGCCCAAAAAGGTTATGTTCCAAAGTGCCAATAGTGGCTATACACATACCTCTTGTTCATTGACTTGTGTTTAATGATTTCAATAATGTTATCTATTGTTGAGTCCTATACTCCTCATTGATGAGTTATTGTTGTTCATGAGTTACATAATTATGGACATGTTCCAAAAGTCCCAATCATGTTGTGTTCTTGAGCTTCCAAGAACATTGTGGCTATGTACATACGTTAATCTCTCATAATTGATTGTATCACTCTCTCATAAGAGGATGAATCAATTTCTCACAAGTATCAATCAATCAAAAGTAAGTGTAAAGTAATGCACATTTGTTGTTGGTTATGATTTATGGGTGGCAAGTCTAGGGGCATAAGCCTAGCTCGACTCGATCCCGATGTCTTGATTTATGGGCGGCAAGTCTAGGGGCATAAGCCTAGCTCGACTCGATCCCGATGGGTGGCAGGTCTAGGGACATAAGCCTACCTCGACCCAATCCCAACATCACATGATGTGATGTTAATACCCACTGATCAGTCGGGGCCCGGGTACGTTATGATATGAGAAATGAGGAATAAATCATAAAGAGAAGAACTTAATTTATGTAAGCTACACTGTTCCACATATGCAAATCGATGAGTTGTTCATGTTGCCTATCCTATTACATTTTGATTCTATTGATGTATTTATAACAAGTTTTTTATGGCCTTACATACTCAGTACATTCTCTGTACTGACCCCTCTCGGGGGATTTACCTTACTTGCTGCAGGCGCAGGTACTAGTAGGCCTCCACTGTAGGTTGCGGATCTTTTGCCAACTTTTGGTGAGCTCCAGTTGGTTTGGGGCTTCCTTAGTTGCTATGTACATTCATTTTGGTATTGTATATGCGTATAGAGCGGGGTGTGGTCCTGACTCTAGGATTTTCATAGTCATGTATCTGTAGAGGCTTTGTAGACTTATGTGGGAACAGAATGTAAGATATGTATGCTCATTTTGGTTTGTTGGCTCCAACGGCCAAGTTGATATATATATATATATATGGCATATGTTTCCATATCCGTTTTCCTATCCATGACTTTTGCATAGTTGCATGGGGTTTCATAAGGTCCATATGAGGAGATGCATGCAAGTGTTCATAAGCAAAGATTGGTTCTCTCGGGCCATGTCGGCTTTGGGTGCCAGTCCGGCCCGAATGGGATTTCGGGTCGTGACAAAAGTGGTATCAGAGCAGTTCGTTCTCAGGGTGTCTACAAAGCCGTGTCTGAGTAGAGTCTTACTTATCGATGTGTTGTGCACCACATTTATCAGTAGGAGGCTATGGGACATTTAGGATGTTGTTCCTTTTCTTCATTCCTAGATCGTGCAGTAGAGCCAGTGTTGTAAGTTAGATTATATCTGACCATGGCGATTGGTTTTCTGTGATATAGAAACTGCCGATGACAAGAAGAGATAAAGGCAAGGGTAAGCAGGTTGACATGCTTGCCGAGGAAGGAGCGAGTGGATCACCACCTGAATCATCTAGTCAAGGTGGTGCTGATATAGAATTTACATCACGGGTCTCTCCTACTTTTCCAGCTCCAGAAGAGTGGGGAAAGAGAGTAGTATCTTCGGGACTGCCCGACAATACCATTGAGCAGGACTTGATAAGTGCAGTACAAATATTGACCCATGTAGTTACTGCACAAGCTCAAACATAAGCTCTTATGCAGTAGAAGGGGGGACAGAGGCAGAGAGAGAGGATGAAAGAAGTGGAAGAAAGATCGCCAAAAAAGGCTAAACCCATGGGACAAAACATGGCGTCCCAAGGAGGATTTGGGCATAGGACTTTTCACAAACCACTTAGGCCATCGTTTCCCCATACCAGCACCATTACTCCTCCTCTATTCCAAGGATTTCGAAGCAACCAGTTTGGGCAAGGAGGTGAGATTCAGGGTTTACGTACAGTGGGGTACCAAGCACAAGACAGTATGAACTGCCCAAGGTTTCATCATCGATTGTGCCAGCACTGCGGGAGGTTTCATGCAGGTAAATGTCGGTTTGGACAGAATGTTTGCTATTATTGCGGTATGCCAGGGCATGTGGCCAGGGGGTGTCCACGAAGGAACACAGGTTGCATGGCAAGACCCATGGGACCAACCTTCGCATCGACATCATATGTGCCTCCTCTAGGTAGAGGTGCACAAGTTGTTGGTCATGCCAAGGGTGCTATAGGAGACGCTAGTTCTAGTAACATCCAGGGCAGTCCTACGCCGTGGTGGATTGGCAGAAATTTGAGGCTTCTCCTGATGATGCAACAGGTATATGATTTGTTTTTATTTCTTAACGTATTTACATTGATCCTATGTTATTCCATTTATTGTTGAAAAAAAGGAAGAAGAAACTTTGTGAAAGGATAGTAGAAGTTTTAGTTCATCTATTTGAAACAGCTCTACACCAAAAGGGGAAATTATTGTGGCTAAAAGAAATGCGTCATGATTATGTGGTAACGACGTGGGGTATAATACATTGGCTATCTTATGAATTGCAAACGGTGGATGTTCATGTGATCATGGGAATGGATTAGTTGGTTTCTTGTTATACCACGGTGACTTGCCAAGGTATATTTTCACTATCCATACGAACATGTTCCTGAGTGGAAGAGTAATGTGGGGGCACCAAGAAAACATTTTACTGTCTATTGTAAAGTGACAAAATTGATAGCCAAGGGGTATGTATGCCAGCTAATTCGAGAGTGAGCGATTGATGCGAAACCACCGAGTCCTCAATAGGTTCCGGTGGTCAAATGACTCTCTTGATATCATGCCTGACAAATTTCCAGGCTTACCCCCGAAACAGGAAGTAGAGCTTCATATTGCTGTGATTTCAGACCCTTAGCTTAGCTCTCTTCTTCTATATATACCATGGCCCCAGTAACGCTATCGGAATGAAATAGAGTAAGTAAGAGAGCGCATCTATGTGAATGGGACAAAAAAAAATGATGAAATGGGACTTGAGAATGTGCATTGACTATTAGCAGTTGTGTAAAGTCTCGATTAAGAACAACTATCCCCTCTTAAGAATTGACGATTGGTTGATCAGTTACAGGGTGCCAAGTGTGTTGTTCCTTTTTATCAAACGGATTGTATTCACTCATTCTTGCACCAAATGTCTCGGACACAAAAGTAACTTGGGCTCGGGTTAGCACCAAGTCAGAGTTATAAACAAAGATATACCCAAGACAGACTTACGACCACGTTCTGACTGTAATGGTTCTTAAGTTGTGTCATTGGGACTAACAAATGTACCAGCTGCTGTTCTGGAACGGATGAATAGGGTGTGAAAACTATTGTTCGATGTATTTGTAACCGTGTTCATGGTTGATATTCTGGTTTAATCAAGATCACGAGAGGACCATGTCAATTATGTACGGCAGGTGTTACAAGCTGGGATCGTCAGTGGAATGCAAAGTTCTCCAAGTATGAATTTTGAATAAAATCCATAGCGTTTTAGGGTCACATTGTATAGGATGACAGAATGAAAGTAGATACGCTAAAGATAGAACCAGTGACAAACAAAAATTGGCTAAGGCCTGCGATGCTTACAACGATTCTTCGTTTCTTTGGGTTGGTTGGTGATCGAGGAGAATGACTAAAGGAGTTTCTTCTATACATGGACCCTTACCAGCACTAATATACAAAGAAACTCAGTGTCAGCGGAGTGATGCATATGAGACAAGTTTCAAAGAGTTAGAAGGTAAATTGGCTTCTACACCAGTTTTCTATTTCTCGAAGGCACAAAAGTTCTGCAATGTATTGTGATGCTTCCAGGGTTGACCTGGGATGTGTGTTAATGCAGCATGATAGGATAGCAGCGTATGCCTCACGACAGTTGTGGCCATATGAGAGGAACTATATCACACATGATCTTGAGGTAACAGGTGTGGTAGTTATTTGACAGATATGAGGTATGAAATATGACACTACTACTTAGGGTTCATATTGAGATATGACTATTGATCATAGGAGCTTGCATATACTTTAAACAGAGGGACTTAAATTTGAGGTGAAGGAAAAGCAACATGTGAATTCTATGTTTGATTCGGCAAAAAGAACGTACCACAAGGGTCGATGAGATTTAACCTTACGCACGAGGGAAAGGAAGGAGAACCGAAGCACATCATTCACAGAATTCTATTGTATTTGGGAGAGAAACAAAAAAACGTACCATGGTTTGGTAAGAAGACATTGGTGAGGCAATATAAATGAAAAATAACAAGCAAGTGTAACTCCTTAACCGAATTATCAATAGGTAATAGCAGAGCATCAGAAAACCTGGAGGTTATATGCCATGTATATGTTGTCCAGATTAAAAATAAGACATGGTTAACATGGGTTTTATTGCAAGTTTGCCTCATACACATAAGAGTTGCCTTATATATATTTTGGGAATGTTGATTCCGCATGAGAGCTAGTTGACAGGTTTGCCTACATAACACACATGTTGCCTTTTAAGACCGCTAACATGGTTGACGAATATGCGAGGTTAGTTATTAAAGAGGAAGCACAGCTATACGGAGTTCTGAAATGCTCAATTTACTACATAGGTTTGGAAGTTAGTACATATGTGAATTTGCGTGCAACTTTTCACCCTCATATGAACGGACAAATAGAGTAGACTATCTAGACATTTGACAGTATACGATGAGTTTGTGCGAGAGACTCAAACGGTAGTTGGGATGCTCATTTACCCTTCATTAAATGTGCTTATCATGATAGCTCTTGTTCAAGTATCATCATGGTATCTGCGAGGGTTTATACGGAAGAAAGTGTAAATCGTCAATTGGGTGAGTTAAACCGAGTGGAATTGCCTTATTTGGGGCTAGATTTTGTTCACTACGCTACACTAACACAAGTCATATGCTGAGATTCATTAGTTTATTACATGGACAAGCTATGTGGGATGTCCCTTATGAAGGGATATATTTCCATGTAAATGAAGGAAAAATAAGAATAGCTTTGGTAAAGATACGGTGGAGAAATCAAATCACATAGGGAGCCAAAGAACTCATGAATTCAAAGTACCCACGGGATAAAGTTCAAGGTATGGAGTTAGAACAATAACAAGAAAGTATGCATAAGTATTGTGAGTATGTGCGTAAATATGCTAAGAGAGAGATGCATGGGATGTACATGAGACGATGTTACTAACATTCGAGGATGAATGTTCCTAAGGGGGAAAGAATGTAACACCTCGTACCTTCCCAACCCTAATTTACGACATTGAACAATGATTATGTAGGTGTCAAGAGCCATACGTGTGTATTTTGTAATGCTAAGGATGAGAAAAATTGAATTTGGCCTCTTATATGGGATTAAACCTTTGTGGAAGTGTTTTGTGATTTTCATGGGATAGTTGTGGGGTTCAAAATGAGGTTCAGAGGACCTCTAAACAAAGGATATTAAGGTTAAGAAGTGAGTGAAAGAATAGGACTTGAAGCATCTAACCGAACCCGCGAAGAAAAGTCAAAAAAATGCAATTTTTGAAAAATTTGAAGGAGGGGCGCATTTGGGACTGTGCCACACCGCTCTGGGCTAAAATTTTCAGCCCATAGGTAGTGGGTTGGCGCGCCCAGGGGCGTTCCACCTTGGGTTTTCCACTTTTTCGAAAGTTAGAAATTTCTAAGTCCCCAGGGTATCCGGGGACGTACCGAGCCGATTTTTGCTACGTTTCTTCCACAACCAAGAGTATATACATGAAATGAATGAAATATTACATTATTATGATAAAATTACTCGAGAACGAATTTGGGGTCAAAATGACAGTTTTGCCCCTAAGGTCAAAATAAGCCAAATGTGGCTAGAATCACATGTTTTTGGGATTGAGGCTACGGATATGAATATTATGAGTGGGAATATTATTGTAATACGTATAAGACGAGAAATTATTGATTTTATTAGGTTGAGTGATTTGGGGCTCAATAAAAGCCCAAAAAGGGATAAAAGACATGGGTCACATGACCCAATCTTCTATTGACTTGGTCAATTGAAGCATTAAATATCAAGAAAGGCTAAGGATGACCCAAGTACTATATAAAGGACCACAAAATCAGATTTTATTCATTTAAACTCTCATGTTCTTTGAGATATTTTCTCAAACCTTCTACAATATTCTCTCAAGAACCCTAAAGACTCAAAGGCAATTTTGGAGCAAAATCATCCCTTTGCAAGTTTGGGTAAGTGAATATTATTATGGATTAATATATTATATGTATGAAATAGTATGTAAATCATGTTGGTTGTGCTTGGAAATGTTGTATATGGTACTTTGTGCTTTTGTATAAGATTTGTGATCCATGGGATTTGAACTTGAATTAGGACTTGTGCCTTTGATGAAAGATCATGGTATGGATAAAATATGAACGTCTATGGTGTTATTTTTGTTGTTAAACTTTTTCTTGTCTATAAGTGTAAATTGTGGGAATTTGGCCGGTATGTGCTATGAAGTGTATTAAGGTGAATTGATGGCATAAGTATGATGTGGTGATAATGGAGAGTGGAAAGTGTGAACTTGGCATGACATGATATTGGTTATCATGTGTTGGTCAATATTGGGAATATTGTGGGATTTTTGGAATAATACTTTTATGAATGGTTGTGTCAAGTGGGACATGGCATGTTTAAAGGCAAATATGAGAATGTTACTTATTATATGCATTAAGTAGTTGGTGGTTAATGTTGGCTCCGTTGTGTATTTTTGTTGTAGAGTGGAACATAAGGAAGGAACGGAACGATTGTATACGCATTTAAGATTGTGTGTTGGTATTGAGAATACAAGGTATGTAAGGTTACTTTGTTCGTATCTTTTTGCGGTACGTCGTATTCACATTGACATGTCACTAGTCCTATCCCGAAATGTGCTAAGGTATTCCATATCCGGTTATCAATTGTCATATATTTCCTACTCATTGATCATTTTTGAATCTCATGTCTCATAAGTCATGGTCAATGTTCTAAAAGCCCAAAAAGGTTATGTTCCAAAGTGCCAATAGTGGCTATACACATACCTCTTGTTCATTGACTTGTGTTTAATGATTTCAATAATGTTATCTATTGTTGAGTTCTATACTCCTCATTGATGAGTTATTGTTGTTCATGAGTTACATAATTATGGACATGTTCCAAAAGTCCCAATCATTTTGTGTTCTTAAGCTTCCAAGAATATTGTGGCTATGTACATACGTTAATCTCTCATCATTGATTGTATCACTCTCTCATAAGAGGATGAATCAATTCCTCACAAGTATCAATCAATCAAAAGTAAGAGTAAAGTAATGCACATTTGTTGTTGGTTATGATTTATGGGTGGCAAGTCTAGGGGCATAAGCCTAGCTCGACTCGATCCTGATGCCTTGATTTATGGGTGGCAAGTCTAGGGGTATAAGCCTAGCTCGACTCAATCCCGATGTGTTGATTTATGGGTGGCTAGTCTAGGGGCATAAGCCTAGCTCGACTCAATCCCGATGTGTTGATTTATGGGTGGCAAGTCTAGGGGCATAAGCCTAGCTCGCTCGATCCCGATGGGTGGTAGGTCTAGGGGCATAAGCCTAGCTCGACCCGATCCCAACATCACATGATGTGATGTTAAGACCAACTGATCAGTCGAGGCCCGGGTACGTTATGATATGAGAAATGAGGAATAAATCATAAAGAGAAGAACTTAATTTATGTAAGCTACACTGTTCCACATATGCAAATCGATGAGTTGTTCATGTTGCCTATCCTATCACATTTTGATTCTATTGATGTATTTATAACAAGTTTCTTATGGCCTTACATACTCAGTACATTCTCCGTACTGACCCCTCTTGGGGGATTTACCTTATTTGCTGCAGGCGCAGGTACTAGTAGGCCTCCACTGTAGGTTGCGGATCTTTTGCCGACTTTTGGTAAGCTCCAGTTGGTTCGGGGCTTCCTTAGTTGCTATGTAGATTCATTTTGGTATTGTATATGCGTATAGAGCGGGGTGTGGTCCCGACTCTAGGATTGTCATAGTCATGTATCTATAGAGGCTTTGTAGACTTATGTGGGAACAAAATGTAAGATATGTATGCTCATTTTGGTTTGTTGGCCCCAACGGCCAAGTTGATATATATATATATATATGGCATATGTTTCCATATCCGTTTCCCTATCCATGACTTTTGCATAGTTGCATGGGGTTTCATAAGGTCCATATGAGGAGATGCATGCAAGTGTTCATAAGCAAAGATTGGTTCTCTTGGGCCATGTCGGCTTCGGGTGCCAGTCCGGACCGAATGGGGTTTCGGGTCGTGACACCACTTCTGCGCTTTGAACTTCTTGGTCCATTTGAAAAAGATGGGGATACTTGGATTTCATCATATCCTCAGCTTCCAATTTGATCTTCTCTACTTGTTGATTTCTCCAAAGGACTTTCACGGAAGCTATGTTTTTATTCCTCAATCTTTTTACTTGTCGATCTAGAATAGTAATGGGTACCTCATCATAAGTAAGATCCTCTGTAATTTGGACATCTTCAATGGGAACAATACGAGATGGATCCCCTATGCACTTTTGAAGCATTGACACATGAAATACGGGATGGACTGAGGAAAGTTCTTTAGGTAGTGCTAATTCATACGCAACTTGCCCAAATTTTCTAATGATTTCATATGGGCCTATGTAACGTGGACTCAATTACCCTTTCTTTCTGAACCGCATTACCCCTTTCATCGGTGACACCTTTAAAAATACCCAATCACCTATGGCGAATTCAAGCCCTCTTCTTCTAACATCCGCATATGACTTGTGGCGACTTTGGGCCATTTGTAACCGCTGTTGGATCACTTTAACTTTATCCATAGCCTAATGAACAAGTAAAGAAGTTTCACCCACTTCAAATCATCCAATTGGTGATCTACATTTTCTTCCGTACAAAGCTTCATAAGATGCCATTTTAATACTTCAATGATAGCTATTGTTGTAAGAAATTCAATAAGAGGAAAATGGTCATCCCAACTGCCCTAAAAATCTAACGTGCAAGCTCGTAGCATATCTTCAAGTGTCTGAATAGTACGTTCTGCTTGTCCATCAATCTGAGGATGGAAATCCGTACTCAAATTCACATGTGTGCCCAAACTCTGCTGAAAAGATCTCCAAAAGTGCATTGTAAACTGTGCTCCTCTGTCTGATATAATGGAAAGTGGAATACCATGCAATCGTACTATTTCTTTCACATACAACTTCGCATACTCTTCAGCTGTATAGGTGGTCCTGACCGATAGGAAATGCGCTGACTTGGTAAGCCTGTCTACTATAACCCATATAGAATCAAATTTCCACAATGTACAAGTCAAACCTATAATGAAGTCCATATTAATCATATCCCATTTCCAGACTGGAAGATTGATACATTGCATGTAACCTCCTGGTTTCTGATGCTCTACTTTCACCTGTTGACAATTCGGGCATTGAGCGACAAATTCTGCAATGTTCATTTTCATATTTCCCCACCAATACACTTCTTTTAAATCATGGTACATTTTAGTAGTACCCAGATGAATAGAATAGTGCGAATGATGCGCCTCTGTCATAATTCATTTCCTCAACTCATCTACATCCGGTACACATAATCTTCCTTGACATTGAAGTACCCCTTCTTGTGTAAGATCAAATGCCTTTGTCAAATTCTGCTGTACATTTTCCTTTAGCTGCAATAACATAGAATCCACAAACTGCTTCTCTTTCACTTAAGCTATTAAGGAGGATTCCACTGCATTTTGCACAATAACCCCTTCATCTGGAGATTCAATAAGGCAAACTCCCAAGCTGGCTAATTGATGTAAATCTTTGATTATCTCTTGCTTTTTAATCAACTGGCCACTAGTGCTTTCTACTGTCTTGTGGCTCAATGCATCAGCTACCACATTTGCTTTGCCTGGATTGTAAAGGATATCAATATCATAGTCTTTTAAGAGCTCTAACCACTTTTGTAGCCTCAAATTGAGTTCCTTCTATAAGATATATTGCAAACTTTTGTGATCCATATAGATATCAACATGAACTCCATACAAATAATGACGCCATATCTTTAAAGCAAAGACCACCGCTGCTAATTCAAGATCATGTGTGGGATAATTTTTCTCATGGGTCCGCAACTGTCATGAGGCATATGCTATGACATTACCGTGTTGCATCAATACACATCCGAGGCCAACCCTGGAAGCATCACAATACACTGCATAACCTTCGGTGCCTTCGGGAAGTACTAAAACTGGTGTGGAGGTTAATTTATCTTTCAACTTTTGAAAATATTTCTCACATGCATCATTCCACTTAAATTTAACTGCCTTATGAGTAAGCTTTGTTAACGGTGCAGCAATGGAGGAAAACCCTTCCACAAATCTTTGGTAATAACATGCCAGTCCAAGAAAACTATGAATCTCTATGGGTGTCGTAGGTCTTGGCCAATTTTTCACTGCTTCAATCTTCGGTGTATCAACTTTTATCCCTTCATCTGACACAATGTGACCCAAGAATGAGACTGACTTTAACGAAACTCACATTTGGAGAACTTTGCATACAACTTACGCTCACAGAGAATTTGTAACACTTGCCGTAAGTGATTAGCATGGTCCTCTAGTGATCTTGAATAAACCAGGATGTCATCTATAAATACCATGACGAACGCGTCTAGAAATAGCTTAAACATCCTATTCATCAAATCCATGAACACAACCGGTGCATTTGTTAGTCCAAATGACATTACTAAAAATTCATAATGGCCATACCGTGTTTGGAAAGCTGTCTTGGGTACATCTTTGTCTCTAATTCTGACTTAGTGGTAACCCGACCTCAAGTCAATCTTTAAAAAACACTTGGCACCCTGTAACTGATCAAACAAATCATCAATTCGAGGGAGGGGATATTTTTTCTTGATCGTTACCTTATTAAATTGTCTATAGTCGATGCACATTCTCAGTGTGCCATCTTTCTTCCGTACAAATAATACCGGCGCACCCTATGGGGACATACTAGTCATAATGAAGCCTTTGTCCAGCAAATCTTTCAACTGCTCCTTCAATTCACGCAATTCTGCTGGATCCATTCTATATGGAGGAATAAAAATAGGCTAAGTTCCTGGAATTACATCAATGCCAAACTCTACTTCCCGTTCTGGGGGTAAGCCTGAAGATCCTATGGAAATACATCTAGAAATTCATTGACCACTGGAATCGACTGCGGAGTTAGTGGTTCCACTTCAGTATCTTTCATCCATACTAAATGACATAGGTAACCGTTAGCAATCATTTTCCTGGCTTTCAGATAGGAAATAAATCTTTCTCGTGGTGCCCCTACATCACACTTCCATTCAAGAATATTCATTTCTGGGAAATGAAAATATACCTTCTTGGTCTGGAAATCTACCATGGCATAAAAAGAGGCCAACCAATCCATTCCTATTATCACATCAAAATACACCATGTCTAGTTCAATGAGATCGGCCAATGTATCATGACCACACACAGTTACCACACAGTTATGATATACTCTTCTTGCAACAATACTTTCACCGACCGGTGTAGACACTTCAATTGATTTAATTAATAATTCTGGTGCCTTTGCAAATTTTGCAGCAACCAATGGAGTAACACAGGAAAATGTAGAACCGGGGTCAATCAATGCATAGACATTATATGAGAATATGGATAATGTACCTGTGACGACATCAGGGGAAGCCTCTGAATTCTGTCGGTCCACTAAAGCATAAGTGTGATTTTGGACCCCACTAGTACTGGCTGCTCTTTTGGCACCTCTACCACGGCCAACAGACTTCACACCTCATCCCAGTGAAGGAACCGGTGCTGATGATGTAACTTCCGATCCTGCCGGTCATGCTATACCACCCATGCTTCTATGGGGACACTCTTTCATTATGTGTCCCATCATACCGCACCAAAAAAAAGCATTTGTCCCCACTCGGCATGTACTTGCATGATTACGCCCGCAGTGCTGACACTGCTGACGAGGAAAATCCGCTGCCTGTGATCCGTGACCTACACTACTCTGCCCAGCTGGACCACTTCTAAACCCTCTAAACTGACAGTGAACACCTGTTGTGGAATGCGAGAACGATGGTATAGGTGGTCTAGGAAACATACGAGGCCTAGATCCCCCTTGGGACATCATGGATGGTCCCATAGGTCTAGCCCTTTTGGACAGTCCCCTGTCAAATTTATGTACCCTTCGTCTCTGCCTTTGGTCTTTCATTTTCTGAGTGAAGGCTTGTATTCTCGCTATGTCCATGTCCTTGTTCAAGGCAGCAATGGTGCAATACCTTACCAAATATGGCTCTAATCTGTCCACGTATTGATGGACTCTATCTGTCATCGTAGCCACCACATTTGGAGCATATCGAGCCAAGGAATTAAATTGCAAGTTGTATTCTCTGAAACTCAGATTTCCTTGATGGAGATTTAGAAACTGATCCATACGTGCCTCACGGATCTCATAGGTCAAGTAATGATCAAGGAAATTTGTTTTAAATTCTTCCCAATTAGGTGGATTTTCACCAATATCACGGGATTTCTTCCAATCCTCATACCATAATATCGCCTCTCCTTTCAATCTGTATGCAGTAAGTTCAACTGTCTCTACCCCCATCACGTGCATAACTTCCAGACCCCGCTGAATTTGATCCACGAAGTCCTGTGGATCTGCTTTCGGATCTGACCTAGTGAATATAGGAGGGTCCAGTTTCAGGAAATCCTGTGTTCTACGACTCGCAACTCTAGCCGCATAATCCTCATGTGTCATTGGACCAGCTCGTCCTTGCCTTTAGGCTGCCACTAAATGTGTCAACATATGTACTGCATTTCTAAGATCCTAATCTGTGGCATTCATTGGTGGTTCTGCGGGTACTTCTCTACCGACTGGCTCTTCCGGAGCTAGAAAAGTAGAAGAAGACAGTGATGAAATTTCAGCATTTGCTCCACCTTGAGTAGCTTGGTCAGGTGGTAGTCTACTCATTCCTTCTTCAGCAGGCGTATCTACCTTCTTCTGTTTACCTCTACCTCTTCTTGTGAGTGGCATTTTGACTATACCAAATAAAAACAATTACCATGATCAGATACAATTCAACTTACAACACTGGCTCTATTGCATGATCTAGAAGTGAAGAAAAGAAACAACATCCTAAATGTCCCGTCGCCTCCTACTTATAGATGTGGTGCACAATACATTGATAAGTAAGACTCTACTCAGACACAGCTTTGTAGACACCCTTAGAACGACCTACTCTGATACCACTTTTGTCACACCCCAAATCCCATTGAAACGGATTGGCACTCGTAGCCGACAAGGCCCGAGAGAACCAAGCTTTACTTCTATTTAATCATATGCACGACATAGGAAACCCATGATCACGTAAGAGCTTTAAATACCAACAACGGAATACATGAAACATGTGAGACATATATAAATATGCAGAACTTGGCCGTTGAGGCCATCCAATCAAAAACGACATATACCTTTTACATTTATACACCCACATCCATCTACAAAAGCCTCTAACATATACATTTACCAACACTAACTGAAAGTCGGGACAAGTCCCCGCTTTATACAACATGTACAATACCAAAAAATATGAACAACTGTGACTCGGAGAAGACCCGAACTAACTGGAGCTTACCAATGATCTGCAACAACTGGAAACCTACTGTGGAGGCCTACTAGTACCTGCGCCTGCAGCAAGTAAGGTAAATCCCCCAAGAGGGGTCAGTACGAAGAATGTACTGAGTATGTAAGGCCATATGAAACTTGTATGATATGTAAATATGTGGATGAACTCAAATTCAAATGCATAACCAATAAAAATAAGTCACAATATAGATGAGTCATCATTCTGTGTTTTCGGAACCATGAATATTGCTTTCATTACTTTTTTTGCTTCTTTGATTCTATGATTATTCATCTTTGGGTGTGACCTGTAATACCCGGGTCCCGACTGAACAGTGGGTTTTAACGTAACATAACGTTATGTTGGGATCGGCTCAAGCTAGCCTTATACCCCTAGATCTTCCACCCGTGAATAAATATAGATCGGGATTGGCTCGAGCTAGGGTATTACCTCTAGAGCTGCCACCCATACCAACATATCAGGTTTGGCTCGAGCTAGGTTATTACCTCTAGAGCTACCCCTTGTCAGGTTCGGTCTGAGCTAGGCTTATGCCTCTAGGGCTTCCCCCTGATCCAACAATCTCGGGATCGGCTTGAGCTTGGCATTTTGCCCCCAAAGCTACCACCCATACTTGATCATTAACCACATATGCATTACTTTATTCATTACTTTGAGATTGAGACAATGATAGTCATAACTTTATTTGAAGCTTTGGATCAATAATCAATGAGTGAGAGACATGAGAATAAACATTGTTGGAAACATAACTTTATTGGAAACATAATACTACTGGAACCATTGAGCCATAATCAATGAACAATAGACATGAGTATAACCACTATTGGAACTTTGGAAAATAACCTTACTGAGCTTTTGGAACACTATTCATGAATACGAGACATGAGATTCACAATTGATCAACGAGTAGGAAATCTATGATAATGACCATTGATAACCGGATGTAGTAAACCTTAGCATATTTCGGGTTGGGACAAGCGTAATGTCAATGTGAATACTATTTGCTGCGGAAAGATATGGACAGAGTAACCTTACATACCTTGTATTCTCAATACGAATATACAATCTTAGATGTGCATACAATAGTCCCGCTCCTTCTTTATGTTTCACTCTACAACACAAATACATAACGGAGTGTACATTAACCTTCAACTACCTTACAAATGTATATAACGATAATGAGTTTCATATTTTCCCTTAAACATGCCATTTCCCCCTTGACAAAAGCATTGATGAAATTATCATACCAATAATCCCCCAATATTCCATACATTGACCAATACATGATAATCAATAACATTTCACCACAAAACTTCTCCTTTACACTTTCTCATCCATACCACATCACAAATAATCCATCAAGTCACCTTAATACACCTCATAGCACATATCGGCCAAACTCCCATAATTTACACTTATAGAAAAATAAAAAGTTTAATAAAAAATCCACACCATACATGTTCATATTTTATCCATACCATGCTCTTTCATCAAAGTCACAAGTCATATTTTAAGCTTAAATCCCATGGATCATAAATCTTTTACAAAAACACAAAGTACCATGTTCAACACTTCCAAGCATATACAACATGATTTACATACTCTCCCATGCATATAATATATTAATCCATAACAATAATCACTTACCCAATCTTGAAAAATGATGATCTTGCTCCAAAAGTTGGCTTTGAGTTCTTAGGGTTTTGAGAGAAAATATCTTATATTTTTGGTCTAAAAGGCATGAGACTTTGTGATGAATAAAATAAGATTTTTTTACCCTTTATATAAGCCTTTAATTCCATCCTTATCCACTCTATGGCATTTAATGTTATGTTCTAGAAGGTCAAGGAAAGAATGGGTCATTTGACCCATTTTTGGCCCATGTCTTCTTCTCTTTTTGGGCCTTTTATTGAGCCCAATTCACTTAACCCAATAAAATCAATAATTTCTCATGTTTAAATCATTTCATACGCGTTACAACAATACTCCCACTCACGCTATTCATATCTGTAGCTTCAATCCCACAAACAAGTGATTCTAGCCATGTATGGCTCATTTTGACCACAAAGGTAAAATCATCATTTTAATGCCAAATTTGTTCTTAAGTAATTTTACCATACCAATATAATACTTCATTTATTCAATGTATATACTAGTGGTTGTATAAGAAACATGGCAAAAATTTGCTCGGTACATCCCCGGACACCCTTGGGACTTAAGAAAATTTCCAACATTGAAAAGTTGGCAAAACCAGCCTGGCACGCCCTTGGGCGTGCAAGCTTGCTGCCTGTGGACTAAAATTTTTGGCCCAGAGTGTCCTGGCATGCCCTCTGGCGTTCCCCACCCTTAGTTTTTTTTTAAATTTCATTTTTCGACTTTTCTTCGCGGGTTTTGCTAGATACTTCAGTCCTATTCTTTAACTTACTTCTTGCCCTTAATATCCATTGTTTGGAGGTCCTCTTAGCCTCATTTTGAACCCCACAAATGCTCCACGAAAATCACAAAACACCTCCTATGAAAGGCTAATCACATGTACGAGGCCAAATTTCAAATTTTTTTTCATCGTTAACATTACCAAATACATACTTATAGCTCTCGACACCTAAGTAAACATTATTCAACGTAGTCAAGTAGGGTTGGGAAGGTACGGGGTGTTACATTGCCATTGTCCCTAGCACTTACCGATCGAAGAGAGGGTTTTATGCTGAGCTTAGACTATTGACAACGTGTATGTCTGAGATGCCCACATTTGAGAACTTATTCAAGAAGTACATATTTGAGTGGCTCGTAAAAGAATCTGAAAGATACAGGCCGACTCTAGTATTGGAGTTTTATGCACCTTATCATATGGTGTTAAGAGTTTACATCTGCATGGCCTTTTGTGGAAAGTTAGTGACCCCCTCAAGACATTGATGATTCGGGGGGTAAATATGAGTGTATTTGTATAAACAATCTCACGCTTCTTACATAGTACTAATTTTGTGTCCCCAGTTGGCATGTTTGAGATTAATCACCTTATTAATAAGATTAAAAAGGTAAAAACAAACTAATTACAATTGAGGACAAACTGGTTCACTTGAGATGGATTGCGAATATTATTGCTACTGAGAAAGAAGATCTTTCCTAGGCTGCAGGTACTTTATCATAGATTAACAATGTCAGCTTAAACTTTGCAGCAAAGTCTTGGTGGACACTGGTTCATCACTGATTGGGATATACATCTGGTGACAATCGTAGGACTTCTTTGGTAGCCGATATCATGGATGGGTATGAATTTAACATTGCAAAGATCATATCCTTTGAGACCTAGGATAGAGCGGTGAGTACTAACACCAACATTCCCTTTTCATGTTTGGTGATAAAGATGTGTTTGGAGCATAGGGTTCCCATTTTGACTAAGGTGGATAATTTTATTATGGTTCACCGGACAACAGATTTGAGGTTGATTCGGGATCAGGCAAACCCAATTTTGAGAGTAAAGGTTGGTGCGTCATTACTATAGAGTGCATTCCAGTTGGGTGCACCAATGGATATTGATACCCTAGGTTTCACGGAACTTGGAGAGACATAAGTTGAGTCTCATACTGGGACTGAGAGGCCTAAGCCTCATACTGTAGCTGATGCCGCTACTGCTATAGCTTCCAAGCTATCATCATTCCCTATTTCACCTTATACGACTCTGAGATCGTCCATGCCACACCCACTTATCGGTGGGTACGTTTGGTTTCACAAAAGTTTTTGAATTATGTGATAACGCGATTAGACATTATTGAGTGGAGAGTGGATAACATTGAGTCTGGGGTACAACCTTGGGTGAAAAAAGAGATTAAGACTGAGTTTCACTGGATACGTACCCGGTTTAACAGTTTTGAGAAAAGGATAAACAACAACCTTAAAGGGGTCTAGTCTCTAGATTTAGCGGGTATTAGAGATAAGTTGGACACACATCGGGATATGATTGAGAAGATGGCTTCTTGTCTATGCCCGATATTTTAGACTCCAACTATGCCCATTATTGAGGATATTGAGGTTGATAAGGTGCAAAATGTCTAGGGCACAAAGGGTAAGGAGAAGGCATGCGAAGGTAGTGGTGAGAGGGAAAGAAAAAGGAAGTAGAGAAAAAGAGATAAAGAAGAATTGAAAAAAGTGATGACGGAAGGTAAGCAGGCCTCCCAAGATCATTTGTCTGAGGTCCATAAGATAGGGCGTGCAGCTAGAAGCTCCAGAATTTATGAGGCCCCACTTACTGATGTTGCTAGAGTCAAGGAAAGTGGGGGTATGGCAATTGCCCTAGCATATATGATACCATTGAGTGCACCGATCACCACCGGTGCCAAAATTAAATTGGGCACCACGGCCACTATCGAGGCCATTATTGTGGAGACTGGGGTCCATTATAAGACCCCAGCAGAGGATACATCGTGACCCGGTGCCTTCAGTACTGTCGGTATACTTCAGCCCCTTGTTCTTACTTTGTTTTGATATGTATATCGTAAGGACACTACATGTTCTAAAAGTTAGAGGTGGAGGTGTACCACTACTTGAGGTTTTTTGTTGTCGTATTTCTTTTCATCCGAGTGTGCTATCATAGTAGAACAACATATTTAGGATTTTCTTTTGTTGTTTTGTGTGTGACTAAGAATGAAATAAGAGAGCTTGGCGTATAAAATAAAAGCATGCAACTATTTTTGATGATTATGTGGTTAAATGATACCCCTTCGAATTATTTTTTAAGGTTTTGCTTGGTTTTATGGTTACTTGAACTGTGACCAATGTGGATCTTGTTATGGAATAAGGATTATGAGTATGAAAACCGTAGCCTCGACTATGCATGAGCCAAATAGGTAGTAACTGTGTGTGTAACTCTGAACCAAGTGTGTGTGAGGTACTTACCTAGTCAGCATGTGTGTGCAATCTAGAACTTGCCCGATTAGTCTCGCCAAAGTCATATGATAAGAGCTTAGGAAAGGATCATAGGCCATTTTTGATTAATCTACCTAAAACCCTAAAATCCTACCAAATGAAAAGTTAATATCCATTGATCCCGAAATTTGAGCATGAATAAACCAAATTCTTTCATTAGCCTATTTCACCTTCCCATTCTGTTACAATGAACTTGTTTGGCCCTAGCCCCTTCTTAGACACTGTGTACCTCAACTCAGGCAAATCGCCTAAGTTGAGGGTGGCTATTATAGAGGTGCATATTTGGCATGGGTATGAGGATAAAAGCTAGTAAAAGAAAAGAAAAGGGATACGGCTGCCGTATGTGAGAAAAAAAAAAAAGAAAAAAAAAAGAGAAGAGAAAAATATGTGGAATAAAAATTTGAAAAGAAAAAAAAAGAGAGAAAAAAAAAGAGAGAATAAAAATAAACTGCACCCGAAATTCAAAAAGCTGAAAAAGAGTTAAAAAGGGGAGAAATGAAAGAAAATAGGAAAGTAGAGCCAAAAGAAGTGTAGTGCTAAGGAGGAATGAGTCGGTTTGTCCATATGTACCATAACCATCCCCAACCCTACATTACAAGCCATTAAAAGTCCTATAGTGATCCTAACCTGACTGTCTAAAAGACTAAGGCGTAGAAAATAAAGGCATGCCTATGGTATCAATCGTACAATGTCTGAACTTCTTTGTGAGGGTGAGTGTTTCATTTCAGTCCCTATTATGATAATCATTGCATATATGTTGAGAGCAAGGGACTTCTTTTATGTTAGTGTATAGGGGTTGCACCGTAGTTTTCTTGTTTGGGTATTGACATGGGTTTGCATGCTAGGTTGTCTGCTAATAATGTAATGCCATCACTTGATCCCATTATGTTAGGGTAAATAGTTTGTACGCACATAGCGAACTGCGATTTTAATGTTTGGAGAGGGTGAAAATTTTGTTTTGATTAATTTGTGCCAAAGTGTTGTTTAAAAAAGTTGAATGTCGTTTAACTCTTGGATTTATCTTGGTTAAGTGTCTTAGTTTATTTTTGTTTGCCTGAGGACATGCAAATGTTCCAAATTGAGGGTGTTGATGTGTTGTGGATTCATGGCTATTTTAACGTTTAAAATGAGGAAATATGCTAAGTCGAGGGTTTGTTTATATGGATATGATGTGTTTATTATAATTTTGAGGAAAACAGGGTTCGAAAGTGAGTAAAGAATAAAGGAGAATAATTTTCCCAAAGTGTAGAAAAGGGACATTAGGCTATGAGTCGTTGGGTCACAATACGACTCGTAGTCCCAGTCATCATCACTCTAGGAGATCTTTGGATTGAAAGAAGTGACATACCAGTGACTATGGCCCTAACCTATGACTCATTGGGTTACGCTATGAGTTGTAGGGTGAGTGGTTCTAAGAAGAAATGTAAAAATTCCTAAAGATGTGCAAAGTGATGCCAATGGCGACGAGTGAAGACTACGAGTCGTCATGAGACTATACGAGCCATCATCTAGGCTCGTCCCGATAAGACTTAGAAAGATCTAAAGAGTGCAAAGAGGATTGAGTTGTAACAAGTTACCCTATGACTCATCATCAACATGGAAGAAAACCAGGATAGGAGGCTAACAAGGAGTCATCGTCAGACCCTACGACTCATTGTCAGAGGCATAGTTACTGCCGACTTTATTGCCCGAATTTGTTTAAGATAGATTTCCTTTTTGTCTATAAATACTCCTATTGGGTTCATTGTATTAGTTTACATTCTATTACAACTTTCAAGGCATATTATTGTTTTTGTAAGTTTGAACATTGATTTTTAGGGTTTCAATTCAAAGGGTGATTCATGGTCTTCATCTTATTTTTCGTAAGTTCATAATTATAATTTCTTCTTAGAATAATTATTATGTGCTTGAAAGTATGAGTAGCTAAATACCACAACTATGGTTGTGGGAACTATGACGGATTAACGAAGTAGTGTTCGTAGTACGAGGTGATTCTCAAAGGGTGTTTGGGCATGTATTATTTATTCTCTTCGATTTGATTGTTTTTCTTTAAGAGTTGAAAATGTTAGAACTCTCCATGATCTTTGCTAGAGATAAAAGTAGGGGTAAATAATGAAAAAAGGAATAATCAACAGTGCATTGAAGCTATCTTCAATGGCTAGCTTGAACCGATAATCTAGGAGAGCTATTATTGGGATCCATGATAGGGGATAGTAGTGCAAAACTAAGGAAAAGAGAATACTTATGTGAGGGTAGTTACTTAAACAAGTGCGTAAAGCCATGTAGGTGAACCTACCCTATCAATTCTGCATGCCAAGCATTATGAGATATCACTAAGTGTGAAGAACCTATGGAGTTATGAAGTTATTAGGAAAGATAGTCCTAGTGCTCCTGTATTATTGATTACAAATACAACAAAATCAACAACTGTTACTATTGAAATCTTGATTCACAAAATTTCCCCTTTTTATAGGAGATTGTTATTAATTGCCTAGCTAAACATCTTGATTGACATTTCGACCTATTCCCTATGGGATCGATGCCAACCTAGTTGGGTTTTATATTTGATCAACGACCGTATTATACTTTGTTTGGAGGTGTAATTTGGGCGACATCAGACACCAATACTTCAATGCAAACACAACAACTGCTAGCTTAAGGTCATGGGTAGGGTAGTTTCTCTTTTTATTTTTAAGCTGTCTAGAGGTATAAGCAATAGCCTTACCATTTTGCATCAAAACATAACCAAGACCGATTCTTAAAGCATCATAATAAATCACAAATTTTTTTGCACCTACTGGCAATGTCAAAATCAGAGCTAAAGTCAATCAAGCTTTCAACTCTTGAAAACTCTTCTCACACGCATCAGACCACTAAAATTTCACTATTTTCTATGTCAATTTGGTCAGTGGAGTGGCAATAGATGTAAAAACCTCTATGAACCATCTGTAGTAATCAGCTAAACCTAAGAAACTCCTGATATCTAATAGGGACGTAGGCCTAGGCCAATTCTTAACTGCTTTAATTTTTTGAGTGTCAACTATAATACCCTCACTAGAAGCAACATGCCCAAGGAAAGCCACCGACTTCAACCAAAACTCACATTTCAAAAACTTTGCGTACAACTGTTTATCTTTGAGACTCTGAAGAACAATTCTGAGGCGGTCAGCATTCTCTTGCTCACCACGGCAGTAGATCAGAATATCATATATGAACAAAATCATGAACATGTCAATGTATGGCTTGAACACCCTATTTATTAGGTCCATAAAGACCACAAAATCATTTGTTAACCCTAAGGTCATGACAAGAAACTCATAGTGGAGCTCCAAGATCACGTTATATGTAGAGCTAGTGCAAGATTTTTTTAAATTAAATGGTGGGCTCAAAGCCCCCTATTATTGAAAAGAAATGTATTTGTACAATGCCAAGTCCAATATTCTATAAATTAAAATAAAACAAAAAGAAGTAGAAAGGAAAAAAAAAAGAATTAAATAGTAAAGACAAAGAGTACTAGTGCAAGATTTCTGCAAGAGGTTCAAGAAGATTGAGTTCAAAAACACATCTTGATGATATAAAATGAGTTATCCAACTCTTCAATTACCATATATTTTGATGATACAACATTTGGATCAAAGATACAATTACTCATTGGAGATAATTTCAAAAGAGCAACCTGCACATTTTACACAAGTCAAAGCAAAACTAGGAGGAAAGCCATGGTATTGTGTAAAATGTGCAGGTATTTTACACAAGTTTGTGTAGAAGTGCCACAAGTGGATAGTAGATAAAGATTTGATCCGAGTTTCCCCTAATGATGTGGCCATTTGTAGCATCGGGCATGCATGTCATTGGAACGATTGAACCACCCACTTCTAATGGACCAAGATTCATTTTTTTTTTGCCATTGAATATTTTACCAAGTAGGTTAAAGTTGCTTATTATAAAGTTGTGAACTAGAAGGTAGAAGCAAATTTTGTTACGGTGAGTCAATCATCATAGACAATAGAGTGAATTTAAACAATTACTTGATAAAAGAGATATGTGAACAGTGTAATATTACTCATTGGAATTCAATAGAGTATCAGCCTCAAATGAATGGACCCATGGATGCTGCCAACAAGAATATCAATAAGATCTTGAGAAAGATGGTCAATAGTCACAGATCCTAGCCCTATATAGTGCCTTATGCTTTATTGGGATAACGGATGACAGTAAAAAAAATTAACAGATCAACTCCCTATGTACTGGTGTATGGGACAGAAGCGGTGACACCAACTGAGGTCAAAATATCCTCCATTAGAATCATTAAAAAATTGAGGTATGTAACATAGAAAGAGTTTGTGCTGGCGATGAACAACATATGCTGATTGATAGGAACAAAATGAGTGCCTTACGCCAAAACAAATTGTATCAACAAATAACAATCCATGTCTTAACAAATTAGTAAGATTTTGTACGTTCGCAATAGGATAATTGGTCCTTACGAATATTTTTCCTCACCAAGAGGAATACAAAAGAAAGTTTGCTCCAAATTGGCAAGGACCACATATCTTCCATAAAGTGTTATCCGGAGGAGCCTTCATTTGTACTAGATGGATGGCCAAGGGTGGACCAAGCCAATATACTAAAATTCTATTTAGGGATACTACGTTTGAAGATGGTATTTCTTTATGTTTATTTTCCTATAATTGGACTTTCTTACTTGTAATCGTTCAATAACCTTCTAATGGTTTAATGTTCCCTATCCCTATTGTATGAACCATATCTCACCTGAATTTCCAAGAAAGGGATATGTAGGTGGCTTGTGTCAGTTTTGGTTAACCCCTTAGAAATATCTATTATTGTTCCTTAGTATCTTGAACTACATGAATACCTGAATTCCCAAGAACAGGATATGTAGGCGAACTTTGTCGGCTTTGGTCACCCTTTTAGTTATGTATCCTATTTCCACTATGTTATAAGAACTATGTTTGAACTGATTCCTAGTTCAACATGAGATGTAGGCACCACAATGATTCGGTCATATTCCTCACAGTATAAGAGATCTTAAAAATTTAAAATAGGAAGATCCTTATTCAAAATTTAGAATGAAGATCGTGCCAAAGAAGTTTCAAGATCCCGCAAAGTGTTGAAACCTCTTACCGACAATCCAAGATTTTCCTTAAGAAATCTAACTAGGGAAAATTTTTTGGGGAGGTCCTTAAAATTTCCACCAACTTTCATTAAGAGTTCACAGACAAACTCCTAGAATTCCCCAGAACTAGAAGATTAGAGTTAACTTCAAAATCCCCTGTTGCATTGAAGTCTATAGTGGAATAATCCCCAACTTTGACAACTTTCTCAAAGAGTCATCTTCAAACTCCTCAGTGAGGATACCGAAAAGATCTCCAGAGCTTGACAGCAAGATATTAGACATGTCAATTCCTCAAACAAAAGATGTTCATTAAGCTATACATGACATGATAAATTAAAAGAGGCCCCCTCCCAATCATTTTTCAAGAAATCATCATTTTCCACAACTCATTTTACTTTAAAAATATTTTTATCAAGTTATCTTTTATTAATTGATTTTGTCTTAAATCTATCGTAACCCGAGGAGTCAGGTCAAGCACCCAAATATAACAAGCACCTAGAGATGTCAAGACAGGTGCAAACAACCAAAGAATGCCAGCATAGAATAGTTTCACCAAAACTAATAACTTTTATTTAGAAGCAGGTTGTCCCAAGACTGACAGGAGATCAGTAAAAGGCTCCTATTTTTTAGCATATACCTTTAATTAAAGGAATATAATGAGGCTGAATACCCAGAATCGGCAAGAAAGAACCAAAGCAATTGGAAAAAGATAAAAGCGGTAGAGTTTCCAATAACTAAAAACTTTTTTCTGTGGATGTAGGGATCATTCCATAAGGAGAGAATAATGACATCCTTTTTTAATAGCCAACAAATCATAGATCACAATGAATATACAGTGATTGAAAGTGGTATTTGTAGTTGTCCCCAAAGACGGGGTTTCAACCCTTTATTTACATTCCAAGTGACCTTTTGTTTGTCTACCCAATTTGAAATAGGATTATATTTGTAAAAAAAATCATTCGGTTTATATTACAAATATTTTCCTTAAGATTTTCCTTAAATTTGACAGAAGTAGCTAGTGAAAGCGACACTTTGTCTACCAATTATTTACCTTAAGTGCATGTACATGCAAATGAGTCAACATTACAACAGAATGGTAAAAGGTAATGTTTTCTACAACTACTGTATAGGCCATTGCACATTCTTTCACACCATCATGTTTACATTCATTGCAGGGACCATGTCACAAGGACAATACCGTAAGGGTTATGCTATAAGAGCCATCATATTTATTTGTCGCAAGTGTATGTTCACCAAGAAAACCATATTTACCTATGTGACTTGTTTGAAAGAGGATGACATTCAAGGGCATCCGTAAGTGGCAAATTGATATGTAGGATTTACCTGAGAGCATGATATTAGTTGCTATGTTGAGACTGGTGAGGTCTAACACTTGTAGGATAAATGGAAATACTCATCAATATTAGAAGCATCAACTACCAGAAGATACAATCATATTTGAACATGTCACAACAACCATATCATGAGGGCCATGCCACAAGGGCCATGTCGTAAGGATTATGTCATGAGGGCCATGTTGCAAGGACCTTTGTATTTATTCAACACCAAGAGGATCACATGTTTATTTACCTCCAAAATTTAGGGAAGCTGATAGTTCGAGGAATATCTTTAAGTTCTATTGATATCCAAAGTCGAATAATGTGCAAGCTTTACCTAGAGACATATTTATGACCTGAGGATTCAAACTATTGAAGAATATTTATAAGTCATACATATGCCGAGGATGTACAAAATATTGCATGAGACTATTACAAATGGCTACGAGGGTTGTTTACCATAAGACTATTACAAACGGTTGTAATCGTTATTATATCCAATTAATGCGAGACTATTATGAACAATTGTAAGCACTATTATGCCTAATTATCATAAGGTTGTTACGAATAGATTAGAGGGAAGTTTTATTTAGTTACCTCGATGTATGTTTCATTCAACGGACGTGAGGTCTACTATATTCGATTGACATAATGATCGTCATCTTCAACTGCCGCAAAGATTATTATATTTATCTCTGCTGTAAGGGTTATGTTGGGTCTCTAAACCTATAAATAGTCTAGATGTTTACTTACCTGCTCGAGGGCTATGTTTGGTTGTTCACCCCATAAGTGCCACATGTTTACTTGCCCGCTTGAAGGCCAATATATTGGGTTGTCACCCCTATTAGTGGCATATTCATATAGAGACATCCGCCTCTTTTAATAATATGTTTATATATTCACCAAAGTGATGCCTACTTTTCTAAGTTTGGGTATTCCACCCTCAAACATAACCATTAGGCTATCGTGAAATTCCTATTTTTATGTAGTTCTGGTCGTCCACCCCATAAAAGGACTATTAGGCTAACTTCACCAGTGTGAGATGCTTGTTTTATGCTATCGAGCCATACATTTCATTACATATGGATTATTATTAAGCACTCCACCTCATCACAAATTAGAGTATTAACTTTAAGACAAATGAAACAAAGATATAGTTTTGAAGATGACTACTAATAACGCGCAAATACACTCTAGAAAAGATGTACATGATCGTTATGCAATATATTTACCCAATACTTTAGTTGGGATCGATCCCACAGGGAATGAAGGATATAGGTTCACCTTCGAGTGTTATAAGTCACTAGATGTTTGCTCGTAATGTGTAAAATGAGATAAAAAAAATGGGGTTTTGTTTCGAACCTTTTTGTATTCATTTATTAATTGTAAGCTTGGTTTGCAAAATGAGTACTAGAAATTTGTAATCAAAGGTTAAAGTAACTTGGGTATATGCCATCATGAGTGTGATTACATACATAGGTAAGTGAACGTTTTACTAAAAACAACTAATCATCAAGGGTAGGCTATGTTTTAAATCTTAATGCCAATCTTTCAATAAAACATTTAATTTCACATGTGGGTTCTTTCGAACACCTCACATGCGTTTCTTCATGACCAACCTAATACCTTAATTTGATAGCCTTATGTCTAAGATCTACCATTAATGATAAAAATCAAGTCATTATTAAGCATTACTCCTCACTTTTACCCCCTTTGTCAAGGATGATAAAGGATCTAAGCTCAATTAGAGTTTGCAACCTCCAATTTTAGGTTGATAACAGGGAGTAATGATCAAAACCATAACAATTAATCAATTAAAAAGGCAAATAAACACTACTCAGACAATAATCACTACTCAATCATACATAACCGCAAGTTGGGGAATTAAGCTACACATAGTGAGAGAAAAAGAAATTATACCCATATTCTCATTGAAGTCTTCCATTGAGTCCAAATATTCACGAGTAAAATCCAAATCCAATACAAAAGCACAAGAAATAAACTAAATTCCAACTTTAGGGTTTCAAATATAAGCTTCTAGATCTCAAATTTGACAAAAGATAGGGTTCTAAGATGCCAAAAAGCCTTTTATAGCTGAAGCAAAAACGATCCAGGAATTTATAAAAATTCCACCGCACTCACATTGGTGAAGTAGAATCAACATAGCCAAAGTCCATGGCGATACGCTGAAGTACGTATTTATCGCCAAACTGACATTGACTTTGAACTTCAATGATTTGTATCTAGTAATTTTGGCGATGGACTGTTGTTTCTCTGAACTGTTCGATGATACACCAAACTTCTTATCCTCATCGCCGAATTGCTTTGTTTTGAACTTGGTTGATATGTTAACTTAGGCGATGGAATTTCAACTTAGGCAATACACCGACTACATTGGCGATAAGCCGACTACTTTGGCGATCTGTCAAACTGCATGGGTGATCCATTTTTACTTTTTTAGCTCCAATTCTCCATCTTTTTTGCTTTCTTATGCTCTATCAACCACATCTTGGCTTCAACCCTAAAAATCAACCAAACTAACATTAAAACTAAATCAAATTGGCATTGAGGACTTGATATCCCACCATTTTGTTGGGTTAAATGAGTCACAAATTAGCGACTCATCAACACCTCAACATAAACCTTTGATCATCCTTGAGTAAATCAATGCACACATAATAAAATCAACATTGTCTATAGATGGTACTACTTAGGAGCTTAGACACATGCTTCTTTTGTGAAAACAACTTTGCCCTCATAATTTTGAAAACATTGGCATAAGTATCACCTATCAAACAATCAATTCATGAACCACAAGCTTCAAGTGTTGACTAATTGCTACCAAACCAAGCACATGCTCATAGACCTCAATTAAGGTTAACGAATGTGCTCAAGTTTTGTAACCAAGTTCCCTCACAACAAAGATGTCCCTTCCCTCAAGATACGATCAAAAATTTAAACAATAGACTACCACAATTCACTCTCACTAACAACTAAATTTCTTTCCCAAAGCTTACTTCTTTTGACACATCACGGATCAATTCTATAAGATTCTCATGCCATCCTCCTCCTCCTATCCTTTTAAAAACTAAACTTTTTCAAATATTTACAAGCTAAGAACACTTGCAACACTTTTTTGCTTCTTTTCATACTTTTTCTCTTTTTCTTTAAGAATATACAAGGACTACTAGAATAGATAGAAAAAGAAGTAAATGGTCTCCAATACTATAAAATTTTGATTACAAATCTCACTCGATGGCTCTTCCACCCCCCAATTTAGGATTTTGGCCTAAGTTGATTTACGGCCTCACCTAAATGCTTCAAGATGGGTTTGGTTCAAGAGAGGGAATTGTGGAAGATGGATATTGTCTTGTAATGAGGTTGTTCCAAGAAATAGGTTCCAAGGCATAAATTGGGATTATTGGCTTGTAATGAGGTTGTCCAAGAAATAGGTTCCAAGGCACAAATTGGGACAAAAATTAGTCACTCAACTCACAATTGGGATTTCTATTTGGTCAATTCTAAGGTTCATTCTCAATTAATGGTCTAAGATCACTTTTCCAATATCTCAATGCTCTTTTCTTAGTGATAGAGAAATTGGGCGTGTTCTAGGTGGACTCATTGAACAAGATCTAGTCGAAACCTCACCACACATGGCGGTCAATCACACACTCAAAGCAACCCTTCCTCAATTGATATACCACATTCATGCACAAATCAATAAAGGTACTGAAGTAGTCAAAACAAGATGTAGGTGTTCACAAAACTAATTTTCTAACTCGTTCAACTAAACCAAAGAAAATTTTAAAATGGGAACATTTTGAAAGGTGGGTCAATTCACCAAATGATTTCTCATTTTTAATATTTGTGCATCTGAAAAATCTCCTCAAATTACTATTCGAGTCAAAGTGTTCTATTGCTAGTGCACTTTTCTCATAAGTACCAATGCCAAAAAGAATTTTATTCACTATACTATGAACTACTATACTAAAATAAAGGTAAGGAAATGAAGATGTAAACCACACACACTCAAATCAACTGAAAAGACACAACCCTTTAAAGGCAAAAATCATCTAAAATTATTACAAACTAAAACAAATATCCAAATATCATTCAAATCAAAATCAAAATCACACACTAAGAATGAAAATAAAGTATCAAAAGCAGAATATAAAAAGCAGGGCTCAATATTACAAATCCAAAATAAACTCCCCTCAACTCAAATATAAGCATTGTCCTCAATGCAATATGACCAAGATAATAGAGAAGAATGAGTGGAATGGTCCCTCTAAATGATGCTAAGCTTATGACTATGAATGCCTCGTAGAAGCGACCTCTATCTGGGCATCAACACCCAACTCAACTCCAGGAATGATCTGTAAGGATGGGTCTGGTATGATGGCATAAATTTTCATGGCAACAGCTGGAAGGGAGGTCTCATTAACAGGTGTCACCCACTAGTACCAATTTGCAAAGTTTCTTAAGTAGACTTCACCAACGTAGCCTCCACTATGGCCTCCTAAGTAGCCTACAAGTTAGCCTACATATCAACTTGTATTTTCTCACTTGTGTCCCTATTTGTCTTTACTTTATCACTTTCCTCATCATCTGAAGCATGATCATCTTTGTCCTTCTCCTCCTCCTTCTCCTTATCTACCACTGGCATACTCTTCTAAATAGGTGCTAGAGCTGGGGTCTAAGATGGTGCAACCCAGAGATGGGTCAAGTCAGGGAACCAAAGCACATCTACATAAGTTTGCAAAGAAATAAGATCAGTCTTCATCTTGGACAACTCTACATCTGGAACTGTAGGATGTTGTGGGGTACTCAACACACCTAGCTTAGCACCACAAACTCATAGGGTCTTACAAATCCCTCTCATCTCCTCAGTAATAGGCATTAGAGCTACCTTAACTGCATCTGCAACCATCTGAGGCATCTGGGCCTCTAATCTAGAAAACCTCACATTAGTTGAGGAAGCTAAATGGCCTATCTGAATAAGGTATGCCTAAGTCAATTGACCCCTTGAAGTTGCCAGAGTAGTGGATGGTCTAGGGTTGGGGGCATGAGACTGAGAGGGGTAGGAAAAAGTACCTGTGGAGGAACCTGGAAGACCAGGGGCTGTATCAGTAGGAGCGGGCTAGATGGCACCACGATTAAGTGTATCAAGATCAATCACCAGGGAAGAATACACCCGAGATTTCTTCTTATTCTCTTTTTGCACTGTCTTAAGTCTGGTAATATCAATTATTGATGTCTTGGTGGTAATATCAATTATTGATGTCTTGGTGAACTCAAAATCTTTCTTCGGGTTAATAGAAACCTTTCCCCTTCGGTACAATTCTATCATAAGAAGTACGAAGGCAATGGAAGTCTCCTTTTGTTGGGCCTGCAATGCAATCTCTAGGGCAATTATATAGGCAATATTCAATCTCTCTTTCATTATGATTGTGCCTACTAACACTTCCAGAGGTGCTTGAGGAATGTCTCATTCTGAGAGGACATAAGGTTGTTGCAAACAAAACTCAACCAGTACTGAGCTTCAATATTAATGTTAGTCTTCTTAATAGAGACCCAAGTGTAATCCATGATGGTGTACCATCACTCAATAAAGGGGCTAACCAACCCTAAAGATCATCAAATACTCTCAACACACTAGAAGCAAAGTAATGTACATTATCTATCTTGCAAACATAGATTGAATTTATGATGCTCTCATCATACGTTACCTTTACACTGTAAACCTTCACAAAATCTTTTGTCTCTTGGGATTTTTTCTTCTTTCTCTTAGCAGGTAACAACTCTCCATAGGCTTCATAGAATTCATGCACCCTACCTTCTATATATGGCTTTAGAGGCTCAGTAAAGACCTCAAAGTAATGATAGCCCAACAAAGCAAAAACCTTGGGATGCTTTCCCTCCTTCCTATTCAAGTTTAACCTTTTCTCTTCAACTTATGTGCATTTTATGGGAACTTTGAAATGATTGAGTAACTGATGACCCACTTTGGTTTGAGAAGCTGAGGCTATATTGGAGCTTGGGTCATTCCTCTTCTTTTTATTGGTGGTCTCAACTCCTCGAGTATTGAGGGGTTCATGGATCAGAGTGGTATTGCTTTCCTCCGAGGTAGTGATCTTATACCTCTCAGAGTTAGAACTATTCTCTGATATTTTCTCCTCAATAATTGGAGCCTTTATTTTACCTTCTTCTACCCTCTTCTTCTTTTAAACCTTTATTTTGGGTTGAACATGCCCCAAAATTGAAACCCCTTTGGAGATTTTTTATGTAGGAGGAGGAGTACAGGTGTGTTTCTTGGCTACATGTTTTGGTCGAACCATATATGGAAATAAGAGAAGCAATACACTAGGCCGGGGTTGCAATCACCAAAAACAATATTTCAGAGGTACGCAGATCGCCTAAGAATTCGGCGATGTAATACCTCTATCGCCAAAGTTCGCAGTTGGGAGTGTAGAGTTTGGCGAAGGAAAGTTGGAGTTTGGCAATACGCTGAACAGTTTGGTGATACTCCATAAGCATCACCAAACTAGTAAGGCATTGCCAAACTTTCACCTTGATTAGCCAGTCCTACTGTTACTTTCGGCAATATGGGGAGAACTTTTTGGTGATCCTCCATGAAGTTCGGTGCATCGGCAAAGTTCTCAACCCCATTTCCAAAAGTTATCTTCCCCAACTTTTAATTTCTCGAACCCAAAAAGCTATTATAATGGATATTTCACTCCAAAAAGACCATGGGTACTCAGACTTTCCCAGGTTTCAAAACCAAAACAATTAATTTGATGAGTTTTCCCTTAAGAACAATGCCATCCAATGTATCATTCGAAGAAATCATTCGGATTCAAAGTTCAAGCCATAAATAAATTCAAAAATAATACCAATCGAACACATCCAACACACAATTCACAAAATTACACCCCATTTGTAAATAACAACAAATTAAATCCTAATTTTACCCAAAATAAGTAACCCTAAGTACCTATTAACCAATTGAGACAAATTTAAGCACAAACAATCAAAATCACAAATCTAAACACAAAAAACACTATTAAGACACCATGGATGACAAAAAATAAAAGCACAAACAACCAATCCATTTTCTGAAGTAAATCATGAATTCTAAACTTTAGATGTAGAGCTAAAAATTCGATCGAGAAGAGGTGAGTGCATAGTGGTGCTTGAGTTTTGGCGACTACTGATGGCAACGGAGGTAGTGAGAGTGTGTATAGTGGTAGTGGTGAGTTGAAACTGATTTTGAGTATGTGTGCATGTGTTATACAAGGTAAGTGATAGAAGAAAAGAAAATAAGGAATGGGAAAGGAATAGGAGATGACTAAAAGTCCAAAATTTGAAAAGGCATAAATTGAAAAGTCAAACCATCCTATAAATGCCCTTGATTTTGGTGATATAAAATAACATCGCCTAAGTGATCAGTTATGTGCCAAACTGAACTAGCAACGCCAAATGTCACTCTGTCCACACCTTGAAGATTCACTTAGGCGAATAACTTCGGCGATAAGCACGGGCATCGCTAAAATTTTTGATGATTTGATAAACATTGAGATGCATTGCACTTATTCAGAGTTTAAAAGCCTTAGGAGATCGAGTTTGGCGAAGGAATTTGGTGATTTTCCAAAGTGTTTAGTGAATCGCTAAAGTCACTTCCCTGGAGCTTAATGCATGATCTTCCATATTGTTATACTTTGACTTGTTTTGTGTTTTGTTCCACATTCCAATGCCATCACACACCTGAACCATGTCCCAAATGTTATTTAAAACAACAAAAAGTAAAACTTGGGTTGCCTCCCAAGAAGTACCTTAGTTATTATCGTGGCACGATGTTGTTTCTCATTAATCAAACATCTTTGAAATAGAGTGCCTCAACTTTAGCAACTCTAAGACCACCAACATAGCAATGCTTCAATATTTGACCCTTCATCGTGAACCATCCTTTTTCATGGTCCTCCAACTCAATTGCACCACTAAGATAAACATTTACCTCTTTAAAAGGGCCCAACCATTAGGACTCGAGTTTATTGGCAAAGAGTTTCAACCTTGAGTTAAAAACCAACACTTCATCCCCTACTCGAAACTCTTTCTTCAATATCTTGGAATCATTCCACCTTTTCATCTGCTCTTTGTATAGAGCGGAGCTTTCATAAGCCCAAAAGAGAAATTCTTCCAATACCTGCTATTGCTCCACTCTAGACTTAGAAGTCTCCTTCCAATCCATGTTAAGCTTCTTTAAAGCCTAAAGAGCATGATGTTCTAGCTCAATTGTAAGGTGACATGCCTTCTCAAAAACAAGTTGATAGGGACACATTCCATTTGGTGTTTTGAAAGTTGTTTGGTACGCCTAAAGAGTGTTATCTAATTGCCTCACCTAATTAGTTCATCCCAAATTAACGATTTTCTCCAAGATTGCTTTGATCTCCCTATTTGTTACTTTAACTTGGCCACTCATTTAAGGATGGTAGGGGGTATACACCTTATGCTTGACCCCATACTCTTATAGCTAAGCGCCAAACACTCTATTACAAAATTAAGAGCCACTGTCACTAATGATTGCTCGGGGAGTTCTGAACCTTGTTATATTTTTCCTCAAGAAAAATGTGATGCTTATGCTCTCATTATTGGGCAAAGCAATTATCTCAGCCTACTTCAGTACGTAATCAATAGCCACCAAGATATATTTATTCCCATACAAGCTTACAAAGGGCCCCATGAAATCAATGCCCTACACATCGAACAATTCCACTTCAAGATTAGGCTTCAAGGGCATCTCGTGCCTCCTTAAAATGCCTTCTTGCATTTGACATTGCAAACAAGATCGAACCAAATTAGAAGCATCCCTATGAAGCATAGGCTAATAAAAAGAACTTTAAAGAACTTTAGTGACCGTTCTCACACCATCATTATGACTATCAAATTGAGAAGAGTGGCAAGGCTCGAGAATGAGTTGTGTTTCAAATTTCATCACACATCTATAGATCACTCCATTTGTGCATTCCCTAAATAAATAGGGTTTATCCTAATAATATTTCTTCATATCATAGAGAAAATAATTTCTTTGGTAATGATTTAAATCTTTGGGTAGTAAACTACACACCATGTAGTTTGCATAATCTGCATACCATGGTTCTACACCCCCCAAAAGAGCCATGACAAGCTTATCGGGAAAATTTTCATCAATATCAATTTTGTCCAACTTCTCATTGTTCAACTCATTGTGGGATAGATGATCCACTACTTGGTTCTCACACCCTTTCCTATCTTTGACTTCAAATTTGAACTCTTGAAGTAACAATATCCACTGGATTAACCATGGTTTAGCATCCTTCTTAGATATCAAATACCAAAGAGCGGTATGGTTGATATGCACAATAACTTTAGTAGCCAACAAGTAAGCACAAAATATTTCAAAAGCATAAACACTGGCTAGTGATTCTTGCTCCATAACTATGTATTTTCTTTGTACATCATTCAAGGACGGACTTGCATAATAGATCGGATGAAAGAACTTGTCCTTTCTTTGACCAAGAACCTCACCTAACGCCAATCCACATGTATTACACATAAATTCAAAAGAAAGCAACAAATTTGGGGCCACGGTGATAGGAGCTGATACAAGTTTCTCTTTGAATCAACTGAATGCTCTTACACATTCTCCATCAACGTTGAATTTTTCTTCCTTTTCAAGAAGCTTACACATTGGATGGGCTATGTTGGAGAAATTCTTGATGAATTGTCAATAGAAGTGGGTATGTCCTAAGATGCTTCGGACACCCTTAATGGAGATCGAAGAGGGCAACTTGGCAGTTACTTCGACCTTGTCTTGGTCGACTTGTATTCCTTGTCCCAATATCTTATTCCCTAGTACAATCCCTTCTTTTACCATGAAATGGCATTTTACCCAATTCAGCACTAGGTTTGTTTCCACACACTGTTAAAGAACTTTAGCCAAGTGCTCAAGAAAAGCCTCAAATGTATCACCCACTATCGAAAAGTCATCCATGAAGACTTCTATTGTGTATTACACCATGTATTAAAATATTGATAATATGCATCGCTGAAAGGTGGTGGGAGCATTACATAACCCAAAAGGCATGCGTTTAAAAGTAAATAAATGATACAGACATGTAAAAGTGGTCTTCTCTTGGTCTTCGAGGCTATGGAGATTTGGTTGTATCCGAAGTACCTATTAAGAGAATAATACCAACCCCGCCCCTCCAAATGATCTAGCATTTGATCCATGAAAGGCATAGGGAAATGATTTTTTTCATCCATGAGTTGAGTTTTCAGTAATCCATGCATACTCTCAACCCCGTAAGAGGCCTAATAGGGACAAGTACATTATTTTCACTAGGAACCACCATAATTCCTCCCTTATTAGGCACACATTGTACCAGGCTGACCCAAGTACTATCCGAGATAGGATATACTATGCCCACATCGAGCCACTTAATGGTCTCCTTCTTAACCATCTCTTACATTAGAGGGTTCAACCTCTTTTGATGTTCCACACTAGGCACACATTTGGTATCTAACTTGATTTTATGAGTATAAATACCAGAAGGGATCCTAATGATGTCAGCTATAATCTAACCAATAGCCCTTATAAATTTCTTCAATATCAATTTCAATGCCTCGACTTGCCATACCAACAAGTCCTATGCAATAATAACATACAAGGTATTGTCTTGCCCCAAGAATACATAGCGAAGGTGAGGAGGGAGCAGCTTGAATTCAAGTTGTGGAGGCTCCTCTATTGATGGCTTGGTGGGAGGACTCTCCCGTTTCTTTAGGTCAAGGTCAAGTTTATGTGGGTTCTTATTATAAGATCCAAGGCGGGTCAAAGAAGCTACAACCTCATCATATTCATCAGCATGTTCACTCCCTTAGTTCCACAAGACTGAAGCTAATGTCTCACTTATAAAATCCACCTCCATTTCATCGCCATCCTCATCATCAATCATATCAGTCACTGAAATAACTTATAAATCTCTAGGTTGCTTCATAGGATTGTATATATTGAAGGAGACTTCATCACCATTGACCTAAAATTTCAACTCCCCATTCTCCACATCAATAAGTGCTCTTTCGGTAACCAATAAAGGCCTACAAAAAATAATGGGGACTTGATAGTCGATCTCACAATCCAAAATAACAAAATCTATAAGGAATATGAAATGATCAACTCAAAAAAGTACATCATAGAGGACTCCCATTGGACTTTTTATAGATCGTTCTGCCATCAAAAGCCTCATAGTGGTGGCCTTAGGAGTTCCCAATCTTAACTTTTTGAACACGGTCAATAGCATCAAATTTATGCTCTCCCCTAGGTCACACAAGGCTTTCCTAAATTGATAAACACCAATAGTACAAGGAATGGTAGACACCCTCGGATCTTTTTTCTTAACAACCATGTTACTAGACATTATCGCACTATAATTATGCGACACTTCAATCATTTCAAAATCCATGACTATCTTTTTGGTTACCAAGTCCTTCATAAACTTGGCGTAATCAGGCATTTCGAGAAAGGCCTCTACCAATGGGATATTCATGGACAAGTTGGTAAATTTAGAGAGAAACTTCTCGAATTTAGTGTCATACTCCTTCTTCTAGAATTTTTGTGGTAATGAAGGAGGTATCTTGATTGTTGGATTTTAAGCAACCAGACGTTCTTCCGGTTTTGAGATATTTTCATCAACCACTTGTTGTTTCTCTTCATTTATAATCACATCCTCAACTTCTCTAAGTTTTTCAACATTCGAATCTTTGGGAAGAGGAGCTTCTTCATTCGCTTTGTCAACCCTTTTCCTCTTAACACTTACTTGCTCTTCAACTATCTTATCATTGAGGTCTTCCTCAAGATCCAATACCTCACCACCAAGTGTATTTCCTCTCCTGGTGACAATAGTCATACAATGAGCATCATTCTTGGGATTTGTTATGGTGTCACTAGGGAGCCCTCCCTTTTGTCTAGGGTTGAGGTGATCCGAGATTTGGATTCATTAAGTCTCAAGTTGCTTAATCGAAGCTGCATGGGAAGTAACCGTTTAGTTTAATTAAGAAAAGACACTCTTCATTTTTTTAAGCATCCTGCCACTCCCTTCAACTTCCATGAGAATTCTAGCAAGCACATCTTCCTTTTTGTAATTTCCTATGTCTGTGGAGAAATATCATGAATGGGGACGTATCTATAATGATCACGCTCCTTGACCTCCAATTATGATCTTTCTCTCTTCCTTTATCCTTTTAATCACAATTATGGTCCCAATCTCTCATATCTCGATCCTTCTAATCTCTATCTCTATCCTTCTAACCTTGATTCCAACCTTACCTTTGGTAGGTAGGTCGGGAACCCCTCGTTTGGTTTGATAAGAAATGGATCGCTTTATTAAGCGAATCGGCATCCTCATCCTCATAAGCTCTATTTCCTTTTTAAGCTCTAACGTTAACTGCTTTTGGGGTTGACCCTATGACATGCTTTGTTAAGAGGTCCATTTGTGTCATGATCTTGTCCATGTTTTCATCTTTGTCTTCATTCTTTTTCCTTTATTCTTGGCTCACATAAGACACGAAAGGAGTCCCCCACAACCACCTAGGCATCTCATGTGTGCCAAGCTCTACATAGCTTTGTCATTTGGTCTAACAATCATGTAGCAACTCCAAAGGTTTGATTCATTAATGATCCTCTGGCCAGGTTATCCACTACAGTCTTATTCAACGAGTCCAAAGATCGATAAAATATTTGAAGCAACATCTTATCTGAATTTTCATGGTTAGGTCAATGAAGAAATTTCTTCTTGAATCTTAGCCACATCTTATAGAGGGGTTCCCCACTCACTTGACCAAAGTTTTTAATCTCATCTCAAAGTTGAAGCATGTGAGATGGCGGGAAAACTCTATCAAGGAAAGCCTCCATTAATTCAACCCAAGAAGCAATAGATCCCGTAGAAAACTCCCCCTAAAAAATCACCTCTTCTCCCATCAAATAGAATGGGAACAATCTCAAATGGATGGATTCTTGGGAAATATTTTCAATTTCAAATGAAGTGCAAACGTCTATAAAAGTTGCATTACCTATGGTGTGTGGTAGACGAATGGCACTAGCCCTTCTGGCATCTCCCAATTGGTCCTCATCCTCGAGTTGCCCGTCAAAAGTTGTGTTATCACTACCGTGTTGACTCATAGTATCGTATTGACTCATATTCTCACCTAAGCAAAACAAAAACAATAAACAAAGTGAATTCAAACTATGGCTAACACAAGTGATTAAAAACACTACAAAAAATGAATGCCAACTTTCATTCCCAGACAACGGCGCTATTTTTGATTATGCTCAAATACACTTTAGAAAGGATATACATGCTTGTTATGCAATATATTTATCCAACACTTGAGTCGGGTTCGATCCCATAGGGAATTAAGGATATAGGTTCACCTTAGAGTGTTATAAGTGACTAAATGTTTGCTCGTAATGTGTAAAATGCGATAAAAATAAAATTGGGATTTTGTTTCGAACATTTTTGTATTCAATTTATCAATTGTAAGCTTGATTTGCAAAATAATTACTAGAAATTTGTTATCAATATTTAAAGTAACTTAGGGTTATGCCATCATGAGTGTGAGTACATACATGTGTAAGTGAACATTTGCCTAAATTCAACTAATTTCAAGGGTAGGCTAGGTTTTAAATCTTAATGCCAATCTTTCAATAAAACATTAAATTTCACATGTGGGTTCTTTCGAACAATTCACATGTTTTTCTTCATGACCAACCTAATACCTCAATTTGATAGCCTTATGTCTAAAATCTACCATTAAATGATAAAAGTTAAGTCATTGTTAACCATTACTCCTCACCCTTACCCCCATTGTCAAAGATGATAAAGGATCTAAGCTCAATCAGAGTTTGCAACCTCTAATTTTAGGTTGATAACACGAAGTAATGGTCAAACACATAACAATTAATCAATTAAAAAGGAAAATAAATTCTACCCATAAAATAATTACTACTCAATCATACATAACCCCAAGTTGGGGAATTTAGCTACATATAGTGAGAGAAAAATAAATTATACCCATATTTTCATTGAAATCTTCCATTGAATCCATATTAACAAGTAAAATGCGAATCCAATGCAAAAGAATAAGCAATAAACTGAATTCCAACTTTAGGGTTTCAACTACAAGATTCTAGATATAAAATTTGACAAAAGATACGATTCCAAGCTGCCAAAAAAACCTTTTATAGCTGAAGCAAAAATGGGCCAGGAATTTATGAAAATTCCACCTTGATCACTATGGCGAGGGAGAATAGGCATTGTCGAAGTCCACAGCAAAATGCCAAAGTGCATCTTTATCGTCAAACTAGTGTTAAATTTGAACTTCAGTGATTTACGTCTGGTGACTTTGTCGATGGACTTTTGCTTCGCTGAACTATTCGGCAGTACACCGAAATTCTTATCCTCATTATTGAATTGCTTCGTTTGAAACTTTGCTGATCTATTCAGTTAGGCGATGGAACTTCAAGTTGGGTGATATGTTGATGACTTTGGCAATCTGCCAAACTCTATACGCAAACTTTTTTTGCATCTTTAGCTCCAATTCTCCATCTTTTATCCCTCCTTATGCTCGATCAACCACTTCTTGGATTCAACCCAGAAAATCAACCAGACTAACTGTCACGAACCATTTTTAGAGTCATGATGGCACCTATTATAACCCATCAGTAGGTAAGCCAAATCGTAGTCTGGAACAACAAGTAATGGGCTAAAAGGTGGAAGATGGGATAAATACCATAAAATAAGTATAAAATAAGATCGAAGGTGATATTAGTATGAATACAATCCTAAAATACCAAAGAGAAAAGAGGAAGAACAAAAGAAACATCCCACAACCTGGTAAGTGATCTAAGGAGTATTTATATGCCTTATTGTCGACTTTGAACCATGTTTACCTTAGCTTTGAGAGCAATTAGTAAGTATTTTGTATTGTTTTGATGGAATATTTGATATTGTGCTAATACATGTGATTAGACCCTTGTAGGTGAAAATTATGACTCTTTGGAGCGTTTTTGGCATGGAAAGCAAGGCTTGGAGGAGCTATGAGCAAAGGATATTGAAGATAAGAGGCAAGCAAAGGATTTGAACTTGAAAAATCCAACCAAATCCGCAAAGAAAAGTCAAACAAAGGAAGAAAAATGGAGTTTAAGTGGCAGGCGCGCCAGGCAGCATGCCGGGCCGCTTTTGACAGAAATTTTGATAGCATGGACAGTAGAGGGGCGTGCCAGGCAGCGTGTCAGGCCGCTCATTCACCACCTTTCAGGGGCATAAATTTGGCTAAGTGTCAGGCGTGCCCAGGGGGTGCCGGGCCATTTTATGGCAATTTTTGCCCCGAGTTTTTGTCTATAAATAGGGCTTTTGAGTTATTGTATCATAATTCCATCTTTGTTGGACTAACTGTCATGCCCCGAATCCCAACGAGGCATGATTGGCACTCGTAACCGATAAGGCCCGAGAGAACCAAGCTTTGCTTCTATTTGTTCATATGCATGTCATAAGAAACACCATTACCACGTAAGGAGTTTAAAATACTAAAAACGGAATTCATGGGACATGTGATATGTATATATATATATATACACATGTGAAACTTGTCCGTTGAGGCCATCAAGTCAAGACATCATGTGTCACCTTACATCCATACACCCACATACGTCTACAAAAGCCTCTAACAAATGCATTTACCAAAACCAACAGAAAATCGGTACAAGTCCCCGCTTTAAACACTATGTACAATACCAAAACATATGAACCACTGTGATTCGGAGAAGCCCCGAACTAACTGGAGCTCACCAATGATCCGCACACAACTGGCAACCTACTGTGGAGGCCTACTAGTACCTGCACCTGCAGCAAGTAAGGTAAATTCCCCAAGAGGGGTCAGTACGAAGAAAGTACTGAGTATGTAAGGCTCAAATGAAACTGTATAATACATAAATATTTCAATGAACTCAAATGCAAATGAATAATCAATATGAATAAGTCAAAGTTCTGCACTTTGAGAACCATGTGTATTGCTTTCTTTACTTTCTTTGCTTTTTTACCTCAATGCTTATTCATCTTTGACTGTGCTATATTGTACCCGGGCCCCAACTAAACAGTGGGTTTTAAACAGAACATAGCGTTATGTTTGGATCGGCTCGAGCTAGGCTTATGCCCCTAGAGATTCCACCCTATGAATCAATGTATATATCAGGATCAGCTCGAGCTAAGTTAGTACCTCTAGAGCTGCCACCCATACAACATTTCAGGTTCGGCTCGAGCTAGGTTATTACCCCTAGAGCTGCCCCCTGTCATGATCGGTCCGACCTAGGCTTATGCCTCTAGGACTTCCCCCTGATCCAACAACTTCGGGATCGGCTAGGCATTTTTCCCCCAAAGCTGCCACCCATACTTGCTCAATAACCACATATGCATTACTTTGTTCTTTACTTTGAGATTGGTATCTTTACTTGTGAGAGATTGGTACATTCACTTGTACATTACTTCTTTCATTACTTTTGAGAGATTGATACTATGATAGGCATAACTTTATATGAAACTTTGGATCAATAATCAATGAGCGAGAGACATATGAATAGACATTGTTGGAAACATAGCCTTATTGGAAACATAACACCATTGGAACCATTAAACAATAACCAATGAATGAGACACATGAGTATAACCACTATTGGAACTTGGAACACAATCTTATTGGACTTTTGGAACATTAGTCAATGAATATAAGACATGTGATTCACTATTGATCAATGAGTAGGAAACATGTGCTAATGACAATTGATAACCGGGTATAGGATACCTTGGGACATTTCACAATAGGACAAGTGTAATGTCAATGTGATTGCTATTTGCTCCAGAAAGATACGGACAGAGTAACCTTACATACCTTGTATTCTCAATATGAATATACAATCCTAGAGGTCCATACAATAGTCCCTCTCCTTCTTTATGTGTCACTCCACAACACAGATATATAACGGGATTCACATTAACCATCAACTACTTTACAAATGCATATAACATCAATGAGTTACATGTTTGCCTTTAAACATGCCATTTCCCCTTGACAAAACCATTGATGCAATTATTATTCCAAAAATCTCCCAATATTCCATACATTGACCAATACATGATAATCAATACATTTGACCACAACACTTCTCCTTTACACTTTCCTTAGCCACACCACATCACAAATAATCCATCAAATTACCTTAATGCACCTCATAGAACATATCGTCCAAAATAACATAATCACACCATGCATGTTGATATTTCACCCATACCATGCATTTTCACCAAAACCACAAGTCACTTTTCAAGTTCAATTCACAAAAATGCCACATCTTGAGCAAAAACAAAAGTTCACTATTCAACACCTTCCCAACATAACCACCATGATATACATAACCTCTCATGTACATAATATATTAAATCACAAGAATAAACACTTACCAATACTTGTAGGATGATGATCTTGCCAAAGAAGAGGACTTAGGGTTTGAGAGTTTGAGAGAAATATGTTGGAAATATCTCCAAAAAGGCATGTGTGTTTTAAGAAATAAAAATATGATTTTTGGTGGCTTTATATAGGCCCTCATTCTCATCTCTATCCATCCAATTAGTCATAAATGTTGTGTTTACTTGTCAAAAACAAGAATGGGTCATTTAACCCTTTTGGGCCTCTTATTTTGGCTCATTTTGGGCTTTAAATTGGGCCCAATAACATATCTCAACTTATCCCACCAAATTCCATGTATAATTCACCACATATCTCATGTTTAAATAATTCCATAATGTCACGACAATATTCCCTTACGAGATTCTCATTCGTCGTCTCAATCGCGAAAATAGAAATTCTAGTCGCCCATGGTTTCCTTGAACATTTTTTATAACTACTTGTGTTTCATGGTTTGATTGAATAGGATTATGTAGGAGTGTATTGAAGTATTTGAAGCTTTAACAATGTTCAAATAACTCCAAAGAACCAAAAGAAACCATAAAAAAATCGACGTAGCATTGCGTTGCGAAAAGGGCACGGAAGGGCACAATCTTTGTGCCCTGCGCCGCTAGCTGCAAAGCAAGCTTGTGGCGCAGGAAATGACACCCCTCTGAATCATATGCTTGTGACACATCCCCTGAAATAGGGAGTGGCGCAAGTCTTGGTACTTTGCTTAATTTTTCGGTCACTTTTTCCAACACTTGCATATTATCCAATACCCTATCAAAACACTACAAAATACTTACTTAGTGATCTTAATCATCAAGTAAACATGACTCCAAGTCACCAAATGAGGTTGGAATATGTACGGGGTATTACACAAATTCCCCACGAACTCACAAAACACCTCCTACGAAGGTTTAATCGCATGTACGTGGCCAAATTTCAATTTTCTCATCATTAGCATTACCAAATACATGCTTATATCTCTCGACACCTAAGAAAACATTATTCAACATCATCAAGTAGGGTTGGGAAGATACGGGGTGTTACATCCTTCCCCCCTTAGAAACATTCATCCTCGAATGTTAGTAACATTATCTCATTGTAACAACTTAAGTCGAGGTGAATCCTTCACATTATCGTATACACATATAACACTTGTAAAGACTTACTTATTATGACTCCAATTCTGTATCTTGAACTTTTCTATCATGTACAACAATTACATGTACTTTAGATTTCATTATTTCTTTGGACTCCCTCGTAATTTCTTCTACGTGCTAATTTCTCCAATATTGCCTTTACGAAAGCTACGCTTTTATTTCTTATTGCTTTCGCTTATCGATCTAGAATAGTAAGCAGTACCTCTTTTCATGTGAGGTCTTTCATAACTTGTATATCTCCACTGGGATCAATACAAGATAACCTCCTATACACTACCAAAGCAGCGAATATGAAATATTGAATGAGTTGTGAAGAGTTCTTGGACTAGTGCTAACAGATACGCAATTTGCCCAAATCTTTGGACACTTTCCCTTTCTTTCCGATTCTCATTATTTCTTTCCTTTTCATTGGTCACACTGTCAAAAATACCTAATCACCTATGGCACACTTTATTTCCCTTTTTCTAATATCGGCATATGATTTGTATTGACTTTGGGCCATTTGTAGTTGCTGTTATATCACCTTCACTTTCTCTATAGCTTGATAAACAAAATCTAACCCGACCAAAGCAAATTCCGTCAGTTGTAACCCATCCAATTGATGATCTATATTTTCTTTCACATAAAGCTTCGTAAGGTGCCTTTTGATACTTTTATTGTAAGAAATTTCAATAAACAATAGATTTTCATCCCAACTACCTTTAAAGTCCAATGTACAAACTCGTGACATATCTTCAAATGTTCGTATAATGTGTTCTGTTTGTCCATCCATCTGAGGATGACAAGTCTTACTTACATCTACCTGTGTACCCATGCTTTACTGAAAGGAGTTCCAACACTGTGCAATAAAGTGAGCTCTCTTGTTTGATATAATAGTGAGTGGAACCCCATTTAATCGTACTATCTCTGTAACATACAACTTTGCATAATTGTTCAGCTATATCGGTGGTCCTAACTAGTAGGGAATACGCTGGCTCGGTGAGCCTGTCAACTATTACCTATATGGAATCAACCTTCGCAGTGTACGAGGTAACCCTGTGATTAAATCCATGTTATTCATGTTCCACTTCCAAACTGGAAGGGTAATACATTGCATAAAACATACAGATTTCCAATGCCATACTGTTAATCAGTGACCGCTTGGACATTGAGCTACAAGTTTTACAATGTGTTTTTCATGTAACCTTACTAAGACATCTCTGCTAAACCATGGTATATTTTGGTTGCTTCCGAATGAATAAAATACCGTGAATGATGTTCTTCTGTCAAAATTCATTTCCTTAACTCGCCTATACCCAGTACACACAATCTACATTGGCGTTAAAGTACTCCCTCTTATGTTTACTCAAACACCTTTGTTAAACTTTGCTGTACATTCTTTTTCAATTGAACTAAAACTATAACTTACATATTGCTTTTTCCTTTTTTTCAGATGTCAATGGAAATTCCGCCACATTTGACACTATAATTCTTTCATCAGGAGTTCCACGAAAACAAAAACCCCTATTGCTTCATTGATATAGATTTCTTGACTATATCTTTCTTTTCTGTGAGCTATCCATTCATACTTTCTACTGCCTTGCAGCTTAATGAATCAACTATCCCTGTGCTTTTTTTGTTTTTCTTTTTCTAATGACACAAGATACCATTGTTCTAACCTTTTAATAGTTCAAGCCACCTTCGCTACCTCAGACTTATGTATTTCGGCTTAAAATATAGTATATTTTCTTATGAACAGTATATATGTCAGCATGAATCCCTTACAAATAGTGACACCATAACTGTAAAGCAATATCGCGGCTGCTAGTTCAGGATCATGTGTTTGGTAATAATTTGTTTTCCTCATGTAGCCGTAACTGTCGTAAGTCATATGCTATTACCTTATCATACTACATCAATACACATCCGAGGCCAACCCCGGAAGCGTTACCATACATTTCATAACATTCTTATGCCTTCGGGAGGTACTTAAAACTGGTGTGGAAGTTACTTTGTCTTTCAACTCTTGGAAACTCTTCTCACCTGCATCATTCTACTGGAACTTGATTGCCTTGTATATAAGCTTTGCTAAGGGTGTAGGGATAGAATAAAATCCTTCAACAATTCTCCTATAATAACCCAAGAAAACGATGGATCTTTGTAAGCGTCGTAGGCCTTAGCCAATTGTTCACCATTTCTATCTTTTGTGTAACAACTTTCATCTCTTCATCCTATACAATGCATGGTCCTCTTGTGATTTTGAATACCATCACCAAACATGGTAACACACACCCTGAAAAGTGTTTTGAACACCCTATTCATTTCAGTCATAACAGCTATAGGTGCATTCACTAGCCCAATTGACATACTAGGAATTCATAATAACCATACCATGTTTGTAATGTTGTCTTGGGTATATCATCATCATTCTTTTTTTTTCAGTTCATCGTCATTCGTTTCATCATTTCATCATTCATTTCACCATTTTTTTTCTAAACCCGTAACTACTCAAACAAATCATCAACTCTGGGGAGGGAATATTTATTCGTAATTTTCATCTTATTCAGTTGCCGATAATCGACACATATTCTCAACGCACTGTCTTTCTTTTGTACACTTAACACTGGTGCACCCTAAGAGAACATACTAGGTCTTATGAATCCCTTGTTCATCACGTCTTTCAACGTTTTCTATTTTTTTTTCCAATTCCCATAACATTGTTGGGGCCATACTATATGAAGAAATAAAAATAGGCTAAGTACCTGACATCGCAGTAATACCAGCTCATACATCGAGGGATTTATTTACCACCAGAACTGATTGAAGAGTTGGTGGCTTCACATCAGTATCTTTCACTCTTACCAAGTGACATGTGTATCCCTTAGAGTACCCTTTTACTTGCTTTACTATGGGGAAAAACATTTTCCTCCTAGTGCCCCCACATTTCTTTTTTTGGGAAAAACGACAATATAACTTCTTAGTTCGGCAATCTACTATGGCACAATCCCTTTATAACATTAAAATCCACTATTTCCAGCTCAATAATATCAACCGGTGGCTCATGACTACAAAAAATTACTATGCACTTAAGATATACTCTTTTAACTATCATAGATTCACCGTCTGATGTATAGACTTCAAGTGACATAACTAGTAATTCTGGTGTTCATTTGAATTTTCAGTAATTAATAAAATAACATATGCCAGTGTCGAATATGGGTCAATCAATATGTGTACGGTACCTGTAGCTACCTCAAGAGAAGCCTCATTTTGTGGCCCGACATACCACACCAATAACAAACATTCAGTCCAAACTGACATATCCGTTTCTGTTGCCTCTGAGCTTTCATTATCTGTGAAAAAAAACCCTGTATTCTGACTATATCAATATCTCTTTTCAAGGTCGCAATGGTACAATCCATCTGTCCATATACCGATGCATTCTATCGGTCATAATGGTTACCACTTTTGGAGTATACCTAGCCACAGAATTAAATAGAAGATTGTACTTTCTGACACTCATAGTTCTTTAGCAATGCTTTAGCAATTGATCCGCATAAGCTTTTCGGACCTTATATGAGAGGTACTGGTCAAGGAATGCCGTTTTAAATTCCTCCCAACTAACTGAAAGTATATTAATACATAGCCACATGCATATTATCTAGATTCCTTTTGATTTGGTCAATAAGGTCCTGTGGATCTTTATTCATATCCGACTCAGTGGACGTGGGAGGGTTTAATTTCAGAAAATCCTGTATTCGACGACTAGCTGCCCTAGCCATACCATCATCACTCGTCATCGGGCCCGCTTGCCAATGACATTACACAACAACTATCTGAGTCAACTCATGCACTACATTTCTTAAATCCTGCTCAGTGGCATTTATAGGTGGTTCTGCAGATACTTCTCTACCTTTTGGCTAAGACAAACCCGTATAACAAATTCCATGTCAGCTCCACCTTGACTACCTTAGTCAAGTGGTGACTTACTCATTTCTACTTCGGTAGGCATATCAACCTGATCCCTTTGTCTTTATCTTGTCTGATACTCAGTATTTGACTATACAAAAGAAAACCAATGTCAATGCGTACATATGTGTCCACCTACAACTTTGGCTCTATTGCACGATCTAGAAGTAAAGAAAATAAATAACTCCTAAATGTCCTGTAGCCTCCTTCTTATCAATGTGGCGCGCAACACATCGATAAGTAAGACTCTACTCAAACACGGCTTTGTAAATACCCTTAGAACGACCTGCTCAGATACCAGTTTTGTCACGCCCCTAATCCCAACGAGGCGTGATTGGCACTCGTAACCGATAAGGCCCGAGAGAACCAAGCTTTGCTTCTATTTGTTCATATGCATGTCATAAGAAACACCATTACCACGTAAGGACTTTAAAATACTAAAAAAGGAATTCATGGGATATGTGATATATATATATATATATATATACATATGTTAAACTTGGCCGTTGAGGCCATCAAGTCAAGACATCATGTGTCACCTTACATCCATACACCCACATACGTCTACAAAAGCCTCTAACAAATGCATTTACCAAAAACAACTGAAAATCGGGACAAGTCCCCGCTTTATACACTATGTACAATACCAAAACATATGAACAACTGTGACTCGGAGAAGCCCCGAACTAACTGGAGCTCACCAATGATCCGCACACAACTGGCAACCTACTGTGGAGGCCTACTAGTACCTGCACCTGCAGCAAGTAAGGTAAATTCCCCAAGAGGGGTCAGTACGAAGAAAGTACTAAGCATGTAAGGCTCAAATGAAACTATATAATACATAAATATTTCAATGAACTCAAATGCAAATGAATAATCAATATGAATAAGTCAACATTCTGCACTTTGAGAACCATGTGTATTGCTTTCTTTACTTTTTTTGCTTCTTTACCTCAATGCTTATTCATCTTTGACTGTGCTATATTGTACCCGGCCCCCAACTAAACAGTGGGTTTTAAACAGAACATAGCGTTATGTTGGGATAGGCTCGAGCTAGGCTTATGCCCCTTGAGCTGCCACCCTATGAATCAATGTATATATCGGGATCGGCTCGAGCTAGGATAGTACCTCTAGAGCTGTCACCCATACAACATTTCAGGTTCGGCTCGAGCTAGGTTATTACCCCTAGAGCTGCCCCTTGTCAAGATCGGTCCGAGCTAGGCTTATGCCTCTAGGACTGCCCCCTGATCCAACAACTTCGGGATCGGCTTGAGCTAGACATTTTGCCCCCAAAGCTGCCACCCATACTTTATCATTAACCACATACGCATTACTTTGTTCTTTACTTTGAGATTGGTATCTTTACTTGTGAGAGATTGGTACATTCACTTGTACATTACTTCTTTCATTACTTTTGAGAGATTGATACTATGATAGGCATAACTTTATATGAAACTTTGGATCAATAATCAATGAGTGAGAGACATATGAATAGACATTGTTGGAAACATAGCCTTATTGGAAACATAACACCATTGGAACCATTAAACAATAACCAATGAACAAGACACATGAGTATCACCACTATTGGAACTTGGAACACAATCTTATTGGACTTTTGGAACATTAGTCAATGAATATAAGACATATGATTCACCATTGATCAATGAGTAGGAAACATGTGCTAATGACAATTGATAACCGGGTATAGGATACCTTGGGACATTTCACAATAGGACAAGTGTAATGTCAATGTGATTGCTATTTGCTCCAAAAAGATACGGACAGAGTAACTTACATACCTTGTATTCTCAATACGAATATACAATCCTAGAGGTACATACAATAGTCCCACTCCTTCTTTATGTGTCACTCTACAACACAAATATATAACGGGATTCACATTAACCATCAACTACTTTACAAATCCATATAACATCAATGAGTTACATGTTTGCCTTTAAACATGCCATTTCCCCTTAACAAAACCATTGATGCAATTATTATTCCAAAAATCTCCCAATATTCCATACATTGACCAATACATGATAATCAATACATTTCACCGCAACACTTCTCCTTTACACTTTCTTATACACACTACATCACAAATAATCCATCAAATTACCTTAATACACCTCATTCGTCGTCTCAATAGCGAAAATAGAAATTCTAGTCGCCCATGGTTTCCTTGAACATTTTTTATAACTACTTGTGTTTCATGATTTGATTTCATAGGAGTATGTAGGAGTGTATTGAAGTATTTGAATCTTTAACAATGTTCAAATAACTCCAAAGAACCAAAAGAAACCATAAAAAAATCGACGTAGCATTGCGTTGCAAAACGGGCATGGAAGGGCACAATCTTTGTTAGTGATCTTAATCATCAAGTAAACATGACTCCAAGTCACCAAATGATGTTGGAATATGTACAGGGTATTACACAAATTCCCCACGAACTCACAAAACACCTCCTACGAAGGTCTAATCGCATGTACGTGGCCAAATTTAAATTTTCTCGTCATTAGCATTACCAAATACATACGTATATCTCTCAACACCTAAGTAAACATTATTCAACATCATCAAGTAGGGTTGGGAAGGTATGGGGTGTTACACTAAATTTGGGAGATTTGGGGCATAAAAATTAGGTTTAATACTCCTTTTCAGTTTTGATTTATTTTTATGAATTTCTATCAAAGCATGATGTTAAATCAAGTTATGAGTGGCTAAAATCCCTCATTCTTGGGGTTGAGGTGACAAACATGAATTTCTAGTGTTGAATATTATTGGTTTTTGCGGAAGTTTGTCAATTATTGGTTATTCTTATATTCTTGATTTTACTATTTTAATGTTTGATCACCATTGAAATAAATTTATTTTCTTGAGAGGAGCTCGAGAGAGAAATTGAGAGATAGAACTTGGAATATAAGGAGCGTGATCTTTACTCGAGGAAGAAATTCTAAGAGATTGAAATGCTGTTAGGACCGAGAGGTACCTAATGCGCCACGCTTGTTCAAATACGGGAAGATAGCTTAGAGACATTAGAATTGGTTAAATCTATTCCCGCTCAACGATGTAGTTAGGTTTCCAATTTCTAATAGACGGTTATAGTTTGGAGACGAATATAATCAGATTATTAACCTCGTGATCAATAACCAAGATAAACAACTCAAATTTCTTAAACCAGTAATATTCATACTCTAGAGAAAATGTTTGGAGTGCCTCAACCCTGGGAATTTACTTTTATTGAATTTTTTATCATATTTGTGAAAACCGAAGTTACGGTAGCGAAGATAGTAGTTTATAGTTCGCAATCATTCAATTTTTAGCAACAAATCCCTTGTCCTTTTTGCAACACTAGTTTTTAATTATTGTTTGGCGACTTAAATTGACTTCTGTTGCCGAAAGTCCCTTGGGTTCGATATCCGGCTCTTTTAAAGGAGCCATTATATTACTTGTACGATCACGTGCACTTGCGTGTACAGCTGGGTCAAAACAGGAAGTACAGTACAAGAGCCGTTATTCAAAAGAATAAGAGTACTAGTAGTATCAATATATAGATAGTCTCGAATGTAAAGAATGTACTAAATCTAGGAAGGAGAGGGGATCAGCTCCGTCTCGGAAAGCTCACCCTATCTCCAAATCCTGTAAGCAAGCTGGAAGGAATATCAGCGACGACAGCTAGTACAAGGATCTGCACCAGAAAAGGATGCAGAAGTGCAGTATGAGTACCAAAACAACAGGTACTCAGTAGGCATCAACGACCAACTGAGCTAAATTATAATAAAAGCATAATGAAATGCGAGAATGTAAGCTAAGTCAAGGAAAAAGGGGCACACCTGGGATCACGCTCCAATGCAGGAAATATAAATAATTAAACACGTGATAGCGAAATTAAAGTAAACTAATTATAACCTAATTAGGCCCCCATAAGCCTAGAAGGTGCAAACAAGAGAAGACTAACCCAAACGATCCCCCATAAGCCCGATGGATACAATCAAGAGGAGATCTACAGACGCTATGCATGATATAACCAACTAATACTCCCATATTCGTGAAACCCTTTATACTGCAAAATATCAAACATGAACCGGATTTGCAATATCATAGATGAACCATAAAGTGACGGACTTGAACCGGTCTTTAATATTATAATCATATAGTAGAAGGTCGGACTTGAACCAGTATAATAGAGTAAAGTCACAATAACTATCCTAACCCCAAACTAGGTGAATACGATATAACCTAAGGTTCAAGAGTAACTATAATGCTGCAAAAGAAGGCCTCCTAAGCCTAAAAGGAGCTAAAAGATATTGCATAACCTAAAAGAGGGCAGGCGGGGCTCGCTTCTAAACCCAAAAGTCCATGCTAAGGCGATTTTTACCCGAAAATGACTAAGTCTTTGAAATCCCACTACAAGTTATTACATTAGTCTAAATAAAGAATAAAAGCATCATTTAAGCTAAAGGAAGGGTAAATAGGTCGATTCTACCCCCAAAACGGCTCACAAATTGGCCAAATAAATCAAACTTCACTAACTAAGAAACCAAACCGCAATTTCCACCCCAAAACTAGCATAATATCATACAAATATCACAATAAAGATCAATCTATAAGTTAGGTAAGCCTAGCCTACCTGGACACCAAAAAATACACAATAAAGTCCGCTAAATTAGGGCTTTTCCCTCCCGAGAAGCCTCTGCACGATACCACGCTATCATAATAACAATCTACTCATTAATACAAGAATAATGATACCCATATTGCATAAAAATGATTTGGGTCGAAAATTGAGCTAAAAATCCCATGGGGGGCCCGCTTATGGAATCATAAATTTAAAACCATCAAAATGTCCCTCAATGCTCAAGGATCATTTACCCTCAAGAATGGGTAAATTCCATGCTCCAACACATCCAAAATTAACCTATAAATAAATTGGGGAGTCAAACCTAAAACTGAGAATCTGTCGAGAAATTAGATAGAATTTACAAGGATTAAGACGAGGAAAAAGCCTTTGACGAACACTCCAACCTCCCTTAATCTCCCGAGAATCACCTCCCCTCTCTCACTATCTCTCTAGGGTTTTTAATGCCCAACACTTAGAGAATAATAAGAGAAAATGGGTAAAAAAGGGATTAAATGCACTAAAGGTATGGCTAAAGTGCCCACTTGATCGCCAAAGCGGTCCGTAGACCAAGCCGACCTCTGCTAAAGTAGACCAAACATCGCTTAAGCAGCATTCGCTAAAGCGGTATGGTCTCTGCTAAAGCTGTCCATCTAGGACCAGTGCTAGCCGCTAAAGCGGTTCCTAAGCCACTAAAGTGGCTTCCGCTTAAGCGACCAAAATGCCCGCTTAAGCGGTCGCACCAGCTGAAGGAATGTACCAGCTAATCACTTGGGTTTTGCCAAGTCTCCGACGCACTCTCGGGATTCATTTGGAATCCTATGAATGGAAACAAGCTTTAATACCCTATCAAATTCGACATTACAAACTCAACGGCGCAATCAAAATCTTTATCCAGGGTCGTTTTGATGAAAAGTGGGTCCTACATCCAAATGGTCGTTTTCATCACTTTCAACCGAATAGCTCAAAATGAGTTCAAAAGTATCGAGACCCAGACTAAGGGTCCCCCTAGCCTAAAATTGACGCTCTGGAGCTGATAAAACTGTAAGAATTGGCATACCAAAATAATATGGAAATGTAGAAAATGACCTGGAAGGTCATTACAATATCCACTAATAAAAAGACTTTCATCCGTGAAAGTAAAGGGTGAAGAAGTACCTGAAGGATGAAACATGTGGGGATAATAGGTCCCCATCTCTCTCTCGATCTTCTATGTAGCCTAATCAACTAGATGGTGCCTCCACTGAACCTTAACTGCAGGAATCTCTCTAGAGGACAACCGTTTGACATCCCTGGATAAAATAAGGGCTGGCTCCTCTACGAATGTCAACTTCTCATCCAACAGAATCAAATCCCACCGAAGTACATGCGACTCATCCTGGATATAATGCCGCAACTTGGAGACATGAAAAACTTGATGAACAACTGCGAAATTTAGGGGCAAGGCCAACTCATAAGTTATTTCTCCAACTGTATGTAGTATCTCGAAGGGATAGATATATCTGGAACTGATCTTACCCTTCTTCTCAGACCTCATCAGGCCCTTCATAAGTGATACAAGGAGGAAAACCTGGTCACCAACTCCAAACTTCAAGGTATAAAGTCTAAGATCAGCATAACTTTGTTGCCTACTCTGAGTTGCTCTCAGCCTATCCAACGACTCACAAAGCAGTTCAATACCACGGGGGCTAACCTCCAAAGTCTCAAACCAGCCAATCAGAGACTGACTATGCATACCGTATAAAGCCTCAAAAGGTTTCATCTCAATGCTCGAATGGTAGCTATTATTATAGGTGAACTCTACTAAAGCTAAGTGTTGCTCGCATTGACCTCCAAATTTCATCACGCATGCATGGAGCATGTCCTCCAAGACCTGAATAGTCCTCTCCAACTGACCGTAAGTTTGGAGATGAAATACGGTGCTATCAACCCGAGTGCCCAAATCTTCCTGAAAAGTGCTCCAGAAGCTAGAAGTGAACACTAAGCCTCTATCTGAAATGATGGACACTGGTACTCCATGAAGGTGAACTATCTCACGAACATAGATGTGGGCTAACCTCTTGGCACTTATGGAAATCTGAATTGGGATGAACTGAACAGATTTGGTCAATCTATCTACTATGACTCAAATACTATCGAAACCTCGGGAAGTACGAGGCAAACCAGTCACAAAGTTCATAGAAATGTGCTCCCATTTCCACTCAAGAATGGGTAGCCTCTAAAGTAATCCACCCGGTCACTGATGCTCAGCCTTTACATGATGACAACATAGGCAACGAGCTACAAAATTTGTAATATCTCTCTTTATGCCGGTCTACTAATAAAGCTATCCCAAATCTCTATACATCTTAGTTATACACGGGTGAATAGAATATCTGGAGCTATGAGCCTCCCGTAATATCAACTGAATCAAGCCCCCAACCCTCAAAACACAAATGCAGCCCTCTGAATATAGGGTAGTCTGACTGGACTCACCCCTTAGAATTTGGTCACGGAGGCCACAAAGTCTACTATCCTCAAATTGGAAACTCTGAATCTGCTTAAATAAGGTAGATCTAGCCTCAACACTCGCAAGGATCCTCCTGGGGTCCAAAATATCAAGCCAAATCATCAAGTTAGCCCTGATGTACCAAGCCAACGATCGCTCTAAAACTGAAGTAGAAGCCAAACTACCCATACTCACTGCCTTCAGGCTGTAGGCATCTGCGGTAAGACGTCTGCTACCACGTTCGCTTTGCTTGAATAGTAAAGAACAGAGATGTCATAGACCTTCAGCAACTCAATCCACTTATGATGTCTAGAATTAAGCTCCCTCTGAGTCATAAGGTGCTGAAGACTACGATGGTCAGTGAAGATCTCGCAATGAACACCATACAAGTAATACCTCTAAATCTTAAACGCAAAAACTATAGCCGTCAACTCTAAGTCATGTATGGGGTAGTTATGCTCATGAACCTTAAGCTGCCTTGACTCATAAGTGATAACTCGGCCCTACTGCATCAATACGCAATCCAAACCAACATCGAAAGCATCAAAGTAAATTGTATACCTCTCGCCCTTAATAGGAATAGTCAACATAAGAGCTGAAGTGAGCATCTCCTTGAGCTTTCAAAAGCTCAGCTCACACTCAATGGACCACTTAAAAGGAACCTCCTTCCTAGTCAACCTGGTCATAGGCGATGCAATAAAAGTAAATCTCTCAACAAGCCGTCTGTAATAACTGGCCAACCCAATGAAGCTACAAATCTCGGTCAGAGATGTAGGTCTAGCCCAATCACGAATAGCCTTTATTTTTGCTAGATCCACCATAATACTATCCTTAGTAACCACGTCCTAGGAATGTATCCGAATTGAGCCAAAACTTACACTTTGAGAATTTGGTATAAAGTATGCAATCTCACAAATTCTGAAGCTGTCACACCCCGAGCTCCAACGAGGCGGATTGGCACCCATAGACGATAAGGCCTGAGAGAACCAAGATTTGCTTACATTCATTCATATGCATGCCATGAGAAACACCACATCACGTAAGAACATAAAAGGCTAATAGGGGAAATCATGGAACACGTGATATATATATATATATATATATATATATATATATATGTGTGTGTGTGTGTGTGTATGTGTGAAACTTGGCCTTCAGGGCCATCAAGTCAAAGGGACGTACATATCTTTCTTTCCCATTCATTTACATACCCACATACATCTACAAAAGCCTCAAACAGAAGTACATACACGTCCAACTTAAATTAGGGATAAGTCCCCGCTTTACATAACATCTATAATACCAAAATTAATGTACAACTTGGACACGGAAAGCCCCGAACCAACTGGAGCTCACCAAAGATCAATAGATGTCCTGCAGCTTACTGGGGAGGTCTACTAGTACCTGTACCTGCAGCAAGTAAGGTAAATTCCCCAAGAGGGGTCAGTACGAATAATGTACTGAGTATGTAAGGCTGTATGAAAACTGTATAAGAACATAATACTTTTAATGGAAAGTAACTACAAGGGAATGCACAATACGGATAGCCATCAATCTATATATATAGATATGTATTTAGAACTACGCGTGTTACTTTCGTTATTCTCTTCACTTTTGTACTTTTGTATCTCTTCTTACTTACTTGTCAATCGTTGATCATATACTGCCCGGGCCCAACTGATCAGTGGAAAATTAATAATATCGTCATGCAGGTGTTCATGTCACCCCATGGATACACCCATAATGTTGGGATAGTCATCAAGTAAGTGTTTCTTTCACCCCATGGATATCATCATGCAGGTGTTGATTTGACCCCATGGATACACACATAATATCTTACTTCATTCTTTAACTTTTACGAGATTTGTACCTTTACTTGTGAGAGATCGATACGCTCATTCATGAGAGATTAATACATCACTTATGAGAGATTGATACGTTTGTTTGTGAGAGATTGACATACTGAAGCCATAACCTTATTGGAAGCTTTGAAACATAACATTATTGGGAATTTGGAACCATGTCCATAATTATGTAATACATGAGCAACAATGACCAAACAATAAGGAACATGTGACTTAACAATAGATACAACCTGAATGAGATGCCTTTGGACATTTTGGAATTGAATAAGTACATAGTCCATATGAACAATATGTTGCAGAAGGATATAGATAGAATAACCTTACATACCTTGTTCTCTCAATATGAACACTCAATCCTATAAGTGAATACAATAGCCCAGCTTCTTCCTTACGTCTTACTCTACAATACAAGTACATACCAAAGCTTACATTAGCAACTAGTTACTATACAAGCGTACAAAACAACAATGAGCTATATGACTACCGTATAACGTCATGTCACACCCTTACAATACAATTCACTGCATTCTCATATCAACAACACCATAACATTCCACACATTGACCAAGATAACATACATCAATAGCATTTCACACCACACTTACCCTCTATGCTTTCTTATTATCATTCCGTCACAATTACTCTTATCAACTTGCCTCATAACAACATATGAACAACAATACATACTTTATATAGTCCAAAATGCCTCCATACAACACTTTGAAGTCATTAAAACGGCATCACAAGTTGATAATTACATCCAAAAAGGGAATATGGGCCTTCGGGGGTCGACTAGATGCGAAAACATACAAAACCGAACCTGGGGATGACCTGTGAAGCCACCTGCGCCTGAAGGTGGATGAGGTTCACCCGAAGGTGTCTTTTGGCAGATGCCAGAGTCACCTGCGTTGGCATTTTCGCCCGCAGGTGCCCCTCGTCTGCGGGGGCGGATGCCCGTTTTGGTCCAAATTGGTTTCTTTTGGGTCTTTTTATGCAATGAATGGTCAATGATCATAACTAATATTCTTTTGACATATTTTTGATCATTTGAGTGCCAAAAATCATCCACGGTCTCACAACACACATAAACTACACCCAAAACTACACTTCTCGGTCAATACGTCACCAAATCCAAAACCATTTTTACAATAACAATACCAATCATTATAAAAAAGGATAAAACAAGGTAAGACTAAAATCATATCTCACATGACAATATTGAATCCATCAAGTTCATTTCCTTCAAGACCACAAGTCCATGTTCAAGTTTACAAGACAAAACCATTCTCCTATTGCAAAAATAGACAATTTTACACATAGCACACTATCCAAGACTTTGCCATCACCACCAACATGATTTATAGACCATATTATAAATATAATATACTAAACCATGATAATAATACTTACCAAAAGGTGACCTAGTCCCAAAAGAGATGAGAGCTTAGGGTTTGTGTGAGATGAGAAATGTTGTAGATTATTTTAGAAATGGCATGAGAGTTTATTTGAATAAAAATCTGATTTTTAGCCTCTTTTATAGTCCCATGAAGTCTCATTATTTGCCACATATTTCATGTTTACTTGGTCAATGGAAGAGCTATGCAAGAATGGGTCAAAATTTCCATTTTTGGGCCATGTCTTCTTATGGTTTTTGGGCTTCATTTGGGCCCAATGGCACAAGACCCATTAATGCCCAACAAATTATTGTATAATACATCAAGTCTCTCATGTTCAAATAATTCCATAAATGTAAACATAGTCGTATATGTTTGAAAACATACGGGGTGTTACATTCTTCTCCCCTTAGAAACATTCATCCTCGAATGTTGGTGCCATGATTCACATTAAATAATTACAAGTATAAGAGCATTCTTCATGTCATCATATAGATATATACTCAAAGCTTATAAACACTTACTTGTCATTGTTCCGGTCTTATATCGTGAGCTTGTTCTTCCCTTTGGAACAAATGAGGGTACTTGGATTTAATCATTTCTTCAACTTCCCATGTGACCTCTTCTATTTGCTGATTTCTCCAAATTACCTTTACAGATGCTACGTCTTTATTCCTCAGCCTCTTCACTTGTCTATCCAGAATGGCAATAGGTATCTCCTCATAGGTAAGACCCTCTGTAACCTGGACATCATCAATAGGAGTAAAACGAGATGGATCCCCTATGCACTTTTAAAGCATCGAAACATGAAATACTGGATGAACTGTGGAGAGTTCTTGGGGTATCACCAACTCATACGTAACTTGCCCAAATCTTCTAATAATTTCATATGGGCCTATATAACGTGGACTCAATTTCCCTTTCTTTTCGAACTGCATTACCCCTTTCATCGGTGACACATTTAAAAATGCCCAATCACCTATGGAGAATCCAAGCCCCCTTCTTCTAACATCGGTATAGGACTTGTATCGGCTCTGGGCCATTTGTAATCGCTGTTGAATCACTTTAACTTTCTCCATAGCCTGATAAACAAGATCTGGCCCAAGTAAAGCAGTTTCACCTGCTTCAAACCATCCGATTGGTGATCTACATTTTCTTCCATACAAAGCTTCATAAGGTTCCATCTTAATACTTGAATGATAGCTATTGTTGTAAGCAAATTCAATAAAAGGCAAATGGTCATCCCAACTACCCTGAAAATCTAACGTGCATGCTCGTAGCATATCTTTAAGTGTTTAGACAGTACGTTCTGCTTGTCCATCAGTCTGAGGATGGAATGTCATACTCAGATTCACTTGTGTACCTAAACTCTGCTGAAAAGATCTCCAAAAATGCGCAGTAAACTATACCCCTCTATCTGATATGATGGAGATCGGAATCCCATGTAACCGTACTATCTCTTTCACATACAATCTTGCATAATCCTTAGCTGTATAGGTGGTCTTGACTGGTATGAAATGCGCTGACTTGGTAAGCCTGTCAACTATAACCCATATAGAATCAAATTTTCGCAGTGTACGAGGCAAACCTGTGATGAAGTCCATATTAATCATATCCCATTTCCAAACTGGAAGATTGATACATTGCATGTAACCTCCAGGTTTTTGATGCTCTACCTTTACTTGTTGACAATTTGGGCATTGAGTGACAAATTCTGCAATGTTCTTCTTCATATTTCCCCACCAATACACTTCTTTGAAATCATGGTACATTTTAGTAGCACCCGGATGAATAGAATAGTGCGAATGGTGTGCCTCTGTCATAATTGGTTCCCTTAGCTTATCTACATCGGGTACACATAATCTACCTTGGCATTGAAGCACCCCTTCTTGTGTAAGATCAAATGCCTTTGTAAAATTCTATTTTACATTTTCCTTTAGCTGCAATAACATAGGATCCGCAAACTGCTTCTCTTTCACTTCAACTGTTAAGGAGGATTCTGCTGCATTTTGTACGATAACCCCTTCATCTGGAGATTAAATAAGGCGAACTCCCAAACTGGCTAGTTGATGTAGATCTTTAATTATCTCTTTCTTTTCAGTCAACTGGCCACTAGTGCTTTCTACTGCCTTGCGGCTCAATGCATCTGCTACCACATTTGCCTTCCCTGGATGATATAGAATATCAATATCATAATCCTTCAATAACTGAAGCCACCTTATTTGCCTCAAACTGAGTTCCTTTTGCTTAAAGATATATTGTAAACTTTTGTGATCAGTATAGATATCAACATGAACTCCATACAAATAATGACGCCATGTCTTCAAAGCAAATACTATCGCTGCTAACTCAAGATCATGTGTGGGATAGTTTTTTTCGTCTGGCCACAACTGTCGTGAAACATATGCTATTACATTACCGTACTGCATCAATACACACCCCAGTCCAATCCCGAAAGCATCACAATATACGGCATAACCTTCGGTACCTTCGGGAAGTACTAAAACTGGTGTGGAGGTTAATTTATCTTTCAACTCTTGGAATCTTTTCTCACATGCATCACTCCACTGAAATTTAACTGCTTTATGTGTAAGCTTTGTTAACGGTGCAGCAATGGAGGAAAAACCTTCCATAAATCTTCGGTAATAACCTGCCAACCCAAGAAAACTACGAATCTCTGTAGGTGTTGTAGGTCTGGGCCAATTTTTCACCGCCTCAATCTTCTGTGTATCAACCTGTATCCCGTCATCTGACACAATGTGACCCAAAAATGCGATGGATTTTAACCAAAACTCACACTTGAAAACTTTGCATACAATTTATGCTCACGGAGAATCTATAACACCCGTCGTAAATGATTAGCATGGTCCTTTGGTGCTCTTGAATAAACTAGGATGTCATCTATAAATACCGTCATGAACACGTCTAGAAATGGCTTAAACACCCTATTCATCAAATCTATGAACACAGCTGGTGCATTTGTTAGTCCAAATGACATAACTAAAAATTCATAATGGCCATACCGTGTTCGGAAAGCTGTCTTGGGTGTATCTTCTTTTCTAACTCTAACTTGATGGTAACCCGACCTCAAGTCAATTTTTGAAAAACACTTGGCGCCCTTTAACTGATCAAACAAATCATCAATTCGAGGAAAGGGATATTTGTTCTTGATCGTTACCTTATTCAATTGCCGATAGTCGATGCACATTCTCAACATGCCATCTTTCTTCCGTACAAATAATACCGGTGCACCCTAATGAGACATATTCGGCCTGATAAAGCCCTTATCCAGCAAATCTTTCAATTGGTCCTTCAATTCACGCAAATCTGCTGGAGTCATTCTATACGGAGAAATAGAGATCGGTTGAGTGCCTGGAATCACATCAATGCCAATCTCTACTTCCCGTTCTGGGGGTAAGCCTGGAAGATCCTCTAGAAATACGTCCAGTAATTTACTGACCACCGAAATCGACTGCAGAGTTAGTGGTTCCACTTTAGTATCTTTCACCTGTACTAAATGACATATGTAACCCTTAGCAATCATTTTTCTGGCCTTCAGATAAGAAATAAATCTTCCTCTTGGTGGCCCTACATTACCCTTCCATTCAAGAACATTCATTTGTGGAAATGAAAATGTACCTTCTTGGCCCGGCAATCTACCGTGGCATAACAAGAAGCTAACCAATCCATTCCCATTATTACATCAAAATCCACCATGTCTAGTTCAATGATATCGGCCAGTGTATCATGACCACACACAGTTACCACACAATTATGATATACTTGTCTTGCAATAATATATTCACCAACCGGCGTAGACACTTCAATTGAATTAGTTAATAATTCTGGTGCTTTTGCAAATTTTGCAGCAATCAATGGAGTAACATAGGACAATGTAGAACCCGGGTCAATAAATGTATATACATTATATGAAAATATGGATAATGTACCTGTGACAACATCGGGAGAAGCCTCTGAATTCTGTCGGTCCACTAAAGCATAAATGCGATTCTGGACCCCACTCGTACTGGCTGATCCTCTGGTACCTCTACCCCGACAAACAGATTGCATACCTCAGCCTAAAGAAGGAACCGTTGATGATGATGTAACAGTTGATCCCGCAGGTCGCGCCATATTACCCAAGGCTCTTCATGGGCAGTCTCTCATCATAATGCCCTGTCATACTGCCCCAATAACAACCATTCGTCCCCTTTCGGCATTTACCTGAATTAAATCATCTACAATACTGACACAGCGGGTGAAAAGATACCACTGTCTGTGAACCACGACTTTCGTTTCTTTGCCCGGCTTGATTAAACCCTGTAGACCCTCGAAAGTGAGAGGAAGTGCCTGCCGTGGAATAAGAAAATGAAGGCGTAGGCGGTCTATTAAAATTTTGAGGCCTGAACTCTACTTGGGATGCCATAGACTGTCCCGTAGATCTAAACCTCTTGGACGGCCCTTCATCAAACCCTTGTGTTCTCCTTCGTTGCCTCTGATCTTCCATTTTCTGCGCAAAGGCCTGTATTCTAGCTATATCTATATCCCGATTTAGGGCAGCAATAGTGCAGTATCGTACCAAATATGGCTCCAATCTGTCCACATATCGATGTACTCTATCTGTCATTGTGGACACCACATTTGGAGCATATCGAGCCAAGGAATTAAATTGCAGAGTGTATTCCCTGACACTCAGATTCCCCTGACGAAGATTTAAGAATTGATCCGCACGAACCTCACGGATCTCATAGGGAAGATAGTGATCCAGGAATGTCGCTTTAAATTCTTTCCATGTAGGGGGGTTTGTACCAATATCACGAGCTTTTTTCCAACTTCATACCACAATATAGCCTCGCCCTTCAATCTATAGGCTGCAAGCTCAACCGTTTCCACACCGGAGACATGCATAACCTCCAAAGCCCTCTGGATTTGATCTATAAAATCTTGGGGATCTTCATTCGAGTCTGATCAAGTGAATGTGGGAGGATCTAATTTCAGGAAGTCCTGTGTTCTGTGGCTAGCTGCTCTCGCTGCACTATCATCACCTGTCATTGGACCACCTTGTCCTTGAACCTATGCAACAACTATTTGGGTCAACATTTGTACTGTATCCTTTAAGTCCTGGTCTGTAGTATTTACTGGTGGTTCTACAGGTGCTCTTCTCCTACTAGACTCTTCTAGAATAGAGGGAGTGGAGGAAGCCCGCGACACAAATTCATTCTCAGTATTGCCTTGATTAACTTGATCAGGTGGTGGTATACTGGTTCCTTCTCCAGCAATTCTATCTATCCTCTTACTTTTACCTCGACCCCTTCTTTTCATCGGCATTTTTCTATAATATACAAGAACAACAATATTGATGGTCAGAAACAATTCCACCTATAACTTCGGCTCTAATGCACGATCTAGAAATGAAGGAATAAAACAACTCCTAAATGTCCCGTAGCCGCCTACTTATAAATTTGGTGCACAATACATCGATAAGTAAGCCTCTACTCAGACACAGCTTTGTAGACACCCTTAGGACGACCTGCTCTGATACCACTTTTGTCACACCCCGAGCTCCAACGAGGCGGATTGGCACCCATAGCAGATAAGGCCCGAGAGAACCAAACTTTGCTTACATTCATTCATATGAATGCCATGAGAAACACCACATCACGTAAGAACATAAAAGGCTAATATTGGAAATCATGGAACGCGTGATATATATATATATATATATATATGAAATGTAATACCCTGTATATTTCAGAGTCTAGCTGACTACCGTAACATTTATGGAAATATGAAAACATGAGAGATTTGATTAATTATGTATTGAATTGTGGGCTTTATGTATTAAATTGTGTACATTTAAAAGTCTTGTGCAATTGGGCCTTAAATGAAGCCCAAATTCATAAGGAAGACATGGCCCAAAACAGATTTTTTACCCATTCTTGCTTAGTCTTCCATTGACCAAGTAAACACACCAAGTGTGTGGATGAGGATCATTATAAAGGGATTATATAAGTAAAATAAATCATATTTTTATTCCATTTGGACTCTCATGCCTTTTCTAGGCTTTTCCATAATTTTCTCCTTGTCTCTCAAGAACCCTAAGTCACTTCTTTGGCCAAGATCATCCTTGTACAAGGCTTGGTAAGTTCTTATAATTATGGTTTAATATGTTTTATGAATAATATATGGTGTATATTATGTTGGTTATGTTGGTGGTGTATTGGGAAATTCACAAAAGGTGAAATGTTACATGTTGCTAAATCGGAGGATGATCTTGTCTTGTAACCTTGAATATGTACTTATGGTCTTGAAGAAGTGAAATTTATGGAGTAAATATTGACATGTGAGATGTGATTATAGTCTTACCTTGTTTTATTCTTGCGAAAAATGTTTGGAATTTTTATTGTGAAATTGGTTATGATTTTGGTGACGTATTGGCTGTAAAGTGCAGTTTTGGGTGTTGTTATTTGTGTTGTGAGACCATGGATGATTTTTGGTGTCCAATATTATCAAAAATATGTCAAAATAAGTTTGGTTATGATCATGGACCATTCATTGCATGAAAAGACCCAAAAGAGACCATTTCGGACCAAAACAGGCATCCGCCCCCGCAGACGAGCGCACCTGCGGGCGCAGATGCCAACGCAGGTGCCTATGGATGCTTCCAAAGGTCACCTGTGCGTGCACCTCATCCACCTGTGGGCGCAGGTGGCAGCGCAGGTCAGCCCCAGAATTGGTTTTGTGTGTTTTCGTCTCTAGTTGATCCCCGAAGGCCCCTATACCCTTTTTGGATGTAATTAACAACTTGTGATGTCATTTTAATGACTTTAAAGGTGAGTATGGAGGTATGTTGGAATATTTTAAGTATGTATTGTTGTTTATAAGTTGTTATGGAGCAAGTTGATAGGATAAATTGTGACGGAATGATAATAAAGAAGCATAAAGGGTAAGTGTAGTGTGAAATGCTATTGATGTATGATAACTTGGTCAATGTGTGGAATATTATGGTGTTGTTGGTATGAGAATGCATTGGATTGTATTATAAGGGGTGATATGACCTTATACGACATTCATATAGCTCATTGTCATTTTATACACTTCTACGGCAAATTGTTGTTAACGAGAGTTCCATTATGAACTTGTGTGGTAGAGTGAAACATAAGGAAGGAGCTGGACTGTTGTGTTTATATATAGACTCGTATACTCATACTTGGAAGTGAAGGTATGTAAGGTTACTCTCTATGTATCCTTCTGCAGCATATTGATCATATTGACATTGTATCTATTCCAGTCCGAAATGTCCAAAGGTATATCAGTTCAGGTTGATATATATTGTCATTCACATATGTCCGACTCTTAGGCGAATTATGATTTACATATCTCCTATTCATTGACTGAAGTTCTAAAGTTGTCATAATGTGATAAATTCTAAGGAAGCTATCTCAAAGAAAGTAACGATGTAAGGAGAGTCTATTTAGTCTTGAATAGCTTTTCCAATCATGGCATGTCCCAATAGTATTCACATTGACATTACGCTTGTTCCATCCCGAAATTTGCTAAGGTACCCTATATCCGGTTATCAATGGTCATTATCAATATGTTTCCTACTCATTGATTAATTGAGAATCTCATGTCTCATATTCATGAGTATTGTTCCAAAAGCCCAATAAGGTTACATTCCAAAGTTCCAATAGTGGTTATATTAAGGTATCTTGTTTCTTGATTATTGTCCAATGGTTCCAATGGTTTTATGTTTCCACTAAGGCTATGTTTTCAATAATGTTTATTTACATGTTTTCTATTATTGGGTATGGTTCCAAAGCTTCCAAAAATGTTATGCCAAAGAAATGTATCAATCTCTCACAAGTGAATGTACCAATCTGTCACAAGTAAAGATATCAATCTCTCAAAAGTAAAGAAGTGAAGTAATGCATATGTGGTTAATGATCAAGTAAGGGTGGAAGCTTTGGGGGCATAAGCCTAGCTCAAGTCAATCCCAGGATCAGGGGCAGTCCTAGAGGCATAAGCCTAGCTCGAACCGAACCTGACAGGGGGCAGCTCTAGAGGTATAAACCTAGCTCGAGCCGAACCTGACACATTGATTTATGGGTGGCAGCTCTAGAGGTAAAAACCTAGCTCGAGCCGATACCAATATATTGATTCATAGGGTGGCAGCTCTAGAGGCATTAAGCCTAGCTCGAGCCGATCCCAACATAACGTTATGTTATGTAAACCCACTGATCAGTTGGGGCCCGGGTATCACAGTTCACAGGCAAAGATGAATAATCATAGAAGCAAAGAAAGTAATGAAAGCAATAGACATGATTCCAAAAGCACAGATTGATGGCTTATCCATATTTACTATTTTATTACAGTTTGTTTCCATTGATATTCTCATGTATGTTAACCCACCAATAGAGTGGAGGTATATTACATTATTAACCCAAATCTCTAGAATAGAAGAATCTCTGAGAAGCAAGTCTCTCGAGTGAATGTAATTCTTTGGAATCAAGGGGTATGTGAAGGATACTAAAAGAATAGTAAGGATTTGAGAGAATACTCATAAGTGGCACTGACAGAACAAATATAAGCACATGGTTCCTTACATACAGAAAGAGAGTTTATTCACATTGTCCTTTTCTCTTATATTGATTCTATTGTTGTTATGATGTATAATGCAGTTCTTATGAGCCTTACATACTCAGTACATTCTTCGTACTGACCCCCTCGGGGGACTTACTTTAAATGTTGCAGGTGCAGGCACTAGTAGACCTCTGCAGTAGGTTAACAGTAGTTGCAGATGATTGTTGGTGAGCCCCAGTTGGTTCGGGACTTTCTAAGTCACAGTTGTACATTTGTTTGATGTTGTAAATGTTGTATAAAGCGGGGACTTGTCCCGAATTTAAGTGGTCTTCTAAATGCATCTGTTAGAGGCTTTTGTAGACGTATGTGGGTATATGGATGAAAGGGATGTATGTTCACTCGACTTTATGGCCCTAACGGCTAAGTTTCATATATTGTATATGTTTTCCATGGCTTCCGCCATTGGCAATTTATATGTTATCGGTTAAATAAGATAGTATGATGTTCATACGAGGATATGCATACGAATGTACATGAGCAAAGATTGGTTCACTCGGACCATATCGGCTTTGGGTGCCAATCACATCTCAAATGGGATTTGGGGCATGACATGAAACTTGGCCTTCATGGCCATCAAGTCAAAGGGATGTACATCTCTTTCTTTCCCATTCATTTACATACCCACATACGTCTACAAAAGCCTATAACAGAAGTACATAAAAGTCCAACTTAAATTCGGGACAAGTCCCCGCTTTACATAACATCTACAATACCAAAATCAATGTACAACTTGGACACGAAAAGCCCCGAACCAACTGGAACTCACCAAAGATCAATAGATGTCCTGCAGCTTACTGGGGAGGTCTACTAGTACCTGTGCCTGCAGCAAGTAAGGTAAATTCCCCAAGAGGGGTCAGTAAAAATAATGTACTGAGTATGTAAGGCTGTATGAAAACTGTATAAGAACATAAGACTTTTAATGGAAAGTAACTACAAGGGAATGCCCAATACGGATAGACATCAATCTATATATATAGATATATATTTAGAACTACGCGTGTTACTTTCGTTACTCTCTTTACTTTTGTACTTTTGTATCTCTTCTTACTTATTTGTCAATAGTTGATCATATACTTACCGGGCCCAACTGATCAGTGGGAAATTAATAATATCATCATGTAGGTGTTCATGTCACCCCATGGATACACCCATAATGTTGGGATAGTTATCAAGCAGGTGTTTCTTTCGCGCCATGGATATCATCATGCAGGTGTTTATTTCACCCCATGGATACACTCATAATATCTTTATTCTTTAACTTTTACGAGATTTGTACCTTTAATTTTGTGAGATCGATACGCTCACTCATGAGAGATTAATACATCACTTATGAGAGATTGATACGTTTGTTTGTGAGAGATTGATATACTGAAGCCATAACCTTATTGGAAGCTTTGAAACATAACATTATTGGGAATTTGGAACCATGTCCATAATTATGTATCAAATGAGCAACAACGACCAAAGAGTAAGGAACATGTGACTTAACAATAGATATAACCCGAATGAGATGCCTTTGGACATTTCGTAATGGAATAAGTACATAGTCCATATGAACAATATGCTGCAGAAGGATATAGATAGAATAACCTTACATACCTTGTTCTCTCAATATGAACACTCAATCCTATACGTGAATACAACAGCCCAGCTTCTTCCTTACGTCTTACTCTACAATAAAAGTATATACCAAAGCTTACATTAGCAACTAGTTACTATACAAGTATACAAAACGACAATGAGCTATATGACTGCCGTATAACGACATGTCACCCCCTTAAAATACAATTCACTTCATTCTCATATCAGCAACACCATAACATTCCACACATTGACCAAGATATAATACATAAATAGACATATGAACAACAATCCATACTTTATATAGTCCAACATGCCTCCATACGACACTTTGAATTCATTAAAACGGCATCACAAGTTGATAATTACATCCAAAAAGGGAATAGGGGCCTTCGGGGGTCGACTAGATGAGAAAACATACAAAACAGAACCTGGGGCTTACCTACAAAGCCACCTGTGCGTGCAGGTGGCTGAGGTACACCAGCAGGTGGCTTTTGACAGAAGCCAGAGGCACCTTCGTTGGCATCTGCGCCCGCAGGTGCCCTTGTCGGCGGGGGCGGATGCCCGTTTTGGTCCAAATTGGTTTCTCTTGGGTCTTTTTATGCAATGAATGGTACATGACCATAACTAAACTTCTTTTGAAATATTTTTGATAATTTTAGTGCCAATAATCAGCACACATAAACGATACCCAAAACTACACTTCTCGGTCAATACGTCACCAAATCCAAAACAATTTTCACAATAACAATCCCAATCATTATACACAAGGATAAAAAAAGGTAAGACTAAAATCACATCTCACATGACAATATTGAATCCATCAAGTTCATTTCCTTCAAGACCACAAGTCCATGTTCAAGTTTACAAGACAAAACCATTCTCCGATTGCAAAAATAGACAGTTTTACACATAGCACATCGTCCAAGACTTTGCCAACACCACCAACATGATTTATATACCATCTTAAATATATCATATACTAAACCATGATAAGAATACTTACCAAAAGGTGACCTTGTCCCAAAAGAGATGAGAGCTTAGGGTTTGTGTGAGATGAGAAATGTTGTAGATAATTCTAGAAATGGCATGAGAGTTTCTTTCAATAAAAATCTGATTTTTAGCCTCTTTTATAGTCCCATGAAGTCTCATTCTTTGCCACATATTTCATGTTTACTTGGTCAATGGAAGAGCTATGCAAGAATGGGTCAAAATTTCCATTTTTGGGCCATGTCTTCTTATGGTTTTTGGGCTTCATTTGGGCCCAATGGCACAAGACCCATTAATGCCCAACAAATTAATATACAATACATCAAGTCTCTCATGTTCAAATAATTCCATAAATGTAAACGTAGTCATATAGGTTTGAAAACATACGGGGTGTTAAAGAAGCACAATCCTCAAATATTGCTCGTGCTCCTCCCTACTCCTCGAATACACCAATATGTCATCAATGAAAACAATTACAAAGGAGTCCAAATAATGCCTGAAAACTCGATTCATCGAATCCATAAATGTTGTTGGGGCATTGGTCAACCCAAAAGACAAGACCAGGAGATTATAATGGTCATACCGAGTCCTGAAGGCTGTCTTAGGGGTGTCCTCAACTTGAATCCTTAACTGATGATATCCGGATCTCAAGTCAATCTTAAAGAAAACTGTCGCGCCCTGAATCTGGTTAAATAAATCATCAATGCGAAGCACAGGTACTTATTCTTCCGAGTCACCCTGTTTAACTACTTATAGTCAATACACATACGCATAAAACCATCCTTCTTGTTCACGAACAAGACCGGAGCACCCCATGGCGATACACTCGGTCTAATAAAACCCTTACCCAATAAATCCTAGAGCTGAGAATTCAACTTCCTGTGCTCAGGAGGAGCTATATGGTAAGGAACCATAGAAATAGGTCGGGTGTCCGACTCAAAATTAATAGCAAACTTAATAAGGAGGAAGGTCAGGCAGGTCGGTAGGGAACACATCAGAAACTCATGGACCATAGAAACAGAATCAAGTGAGGGACTCTCCGTGGGGAAATCACAGATATAAGAAAGATAAGACTTGCAACCCATCGACACCAATATCCTAGCCCAAACATAAAAAATGATCCCAATCGATGCACGGCTAAAAGAACCCTGCCACACAACTAAGAGAAAACTAGGCATGGCTAAGGTAGCGGTCTTGGTGAAATAATCCAAGATTGCATGATAAGGGGATAACCAGTCCATACCCAGAATCACATCAAAGTCTACCATATCTAACACAATAAGATCATCCAGAGTATCAAACTCTCGAACGATCACAACACATGATCTAAAAATCTGATCCACTACTAAAGAATCACCCACGGGAGTAGATACACGCAATGGCACAAATAAAGCCTCCTAAAACAATTCTAACAGTGGTACATAATAAGAAGAAACATATTAATAAGTGGATCCCAAATCAAATAACCAACAGCCAGCTGACGGCACACTAAAATCGTACCTGTAATAACAGCATCTGAAGACTCTGCCTCTAGCCTTCCAGGTACAGCATATAAATGACCTCGCCCTCTACCTGGCTAGGAATATAACGTACCACCCATTCTACCTTCTTGAGAACCTTGGGGACCACCTTTGCGACCCTGAACACCACCTCTAGCTGAAGGCGACACTGATTTGATTGGTTGAACCCTCTGTACTACAGGCTAAATAGTCCCACACTAGGGACACTCCCTAGCTAAATGACCAATCACTCCACAAGTGTAGCAAGGCCCAGAAACACTAATCTTTCCATAAGGTCGGGCTAACCCAGAATAGCCACCTCGACTGAAAGACCCAGAATGTGCACCTCTCAAACACTGGCTGCCACTCAGGCCCATAGTAATCATAGAAGCTGAACTGACCTCCGTTAGTAATCTGAAGTGTTGTTGAAATGGGTATTCTAGACTGACCCAGGGGCTAGAAAGACTAATTTGGAGGGTACCTATCCTGAGAACCTCTGCCTCTGAACCGTGAGCCTCTATGGCTCCCACTGAAATTTCCTTGATAATATGGTCTCTTATTGTTGCCCCTTGGGCCTCGCTATGCATCTCCTCCATAGTCTGGGTACAATCACAAATCTTAACAAAAGACCTACCAGCAACAACCAATCTCTAAGTAGCCATGCAAAGAGGAAGTCTCAGTCCCCTAACATAACATTGAATCCACTCATACTCGGTAAGCAAGATAATAGTAGCATGTCTGTCCAACTCCTAAAATTGTGCCTCATACTCGAGAACTATCATAGAGCCCTGCTATAAGCGGTGAACTGATCTCATAGGTGCTCATAAAGACTGCGAGACATATACTTCTCCAAGAAGACCTCAGAGACTTGAGTCTATGTCATAGGGGAAGACGCAGCTGTCCTGGAATCAAGATAACCTCTCAACCAATGTCTAGTTGCCAAGTCCAACTGAAAAGTGGTGTAGTCGAAGCCACAAGCCTCAACTAGGCCTAAATTACGGAGCCTATCCTCGCAAGCAGTCAAGAACTCGAATGCATCCTCGCCCAAAGCCCCTGTAAACCTCGGTGGAGTAAATCTTAAAAATCTACCAAATATTTTCTGCTCCTCAATAGACATAGCAGGCTAGGCTGCTACCGGCTGAGCAACTACCAGTGTTGGAAAGATCTTAACTCTGGGAGCCACAACTACAGGTTGCGCCCCTGCATCTATACTACTTTGATCTGCAGACTGTACACTATCAAATGGTGCACCACAACTAATCCTAATAACTGGACAATGGCATCTCTGAGCAATGAAGAAAAATAAACCCTGGTGGCTCCTGGGCTGCCCCCTGGCCCACCAATGATTGGGGTGGAAGAAACTCTAGCTCTGGAGCAATTGTAGGATCTGGTGAAGGATCCCTATACTAACCCCTAATTAGAGCTACAACTCTATCTTATTCTCGACCTCTAGGTAGGCTATGTCCTTTGACGGGTGCCCTAGTCGCAGGCTCAGGATCCTTATCATCTGTCATAGTAGCACACGTCCTGACCATCTGTAAAAGAGTGAAACAATGAGAACCTTAGAGACCAATGCAAACTTAACACACGAGATGAATAAAGGAAGAGAAGTCATCCTAAGAATATCCTATAGCCTCCCGAAGATAAGAAACGAACCTCATCGCTCCGATCCGGAAGACTTTACTAGGCACTTGCACTTGTACCACAAATACAAGTGAACCTAGGCTCTAATACCAACTAGTCACAACTTATTTTTGGAGTCATGATTGCAGCTATTATAACACACCAATAGGTAAGTCAAATCGTAATCCGGAACAACAAGTAATAGGCTAAAAGATGAAAGAAAACATAAATATAAAAATAAGCACAAAATAATATTGAAGGCAATATAAGTATGAATACGATCCTAAAATACCAAATAGAAAAGAGAAATAACAAAAGTAACATCCCACGACCTAGTAAGGCCAGTACAAGAGCCACTAATCAAAAGAATAAGAGAGCTAGTAATATCAATATACAGATAGTTTCGAATATAAATACTATCCAAAAATCTAGGAAAGAGAGAGGATTAGCACAGGCTCTGAAAGCTCACCCTATCTACGGATCATATAAGAAAGCTTGAAGGAATATCAGCGACGGAAGCTAGTACTCGGATCTGCACCAAAAAGGGATACAGAAGTGCAGCATGAGTACAAAAACAATGGGTACTCAGTAGGCATCACTAGTCGAATGAGCTAAATTATAATAAAAGCATAATGAAATGCGAGAATGTAAGCTAAGTCAAGGAGAAAGGGGTAAACCTGGGTTTATGCTCCAACACAGGAAAGATAAATAATTAAACACACGATACCAAAATTAAAGTAAACTAATTATAACCTAACTAGGCCCCCATAAGCCTAGAAGTTGCAAATAAGAGAAGACTAAACCAAACGAGCCCCCATAAGCCCGATGGATAGAATCAAAAGGAGATCTATAGACGCTAAGCATGATATAACCAACCAATGCTCCAATATCCGTAAAACCCTTCGTACTGAAAAATATTAAACTTGAACTGGATTCACAAAATCATAAATAAACCATAAAGTGCCGAACTTGAACCGGTCTTTAATACCATAATCATATAGTAAAAGGTCGGACTTAAACTGGTATAATAGAGTAAAGTCACAATAACTAGCCTAGCCCTAAACTAGGTAAATACTATATAACCTAAGGTACAAGAGTAACTATAATGTTATGAATGAAGGCCTCCTAACTACAAGGAGCTAAAAGAGATTGCACAACCTAAAAGAGGGTAGGTGGGGTGCGCTTCTAAACCTGAAAGTCCATACTAAGACGAGTTCTACCCAAAAATGAATGTCTCCAAAATCCCACTACAAGTTATTACATAAGTCTAAATAAAGCCTAAAATCTTCATTTGACCTAAAGGAAGGGCAAATAGGTTGATTCTACCCCCAAAACAGCTCACAAATCGGCCAAATAAATCAAACTTCACCAACTAAGCAACCAAACCGTAATTTCCAACCCAAAACTAGAACAATATCATACTAATATCATAATAAATTTCAATCTATAAGTTAGGTAAGCCTAGCCTACCTGGACACCAAAGAATACTTCATAAAGTCCGCTAAATTGGGATTTTTCCCTCCCGAGAAGCCTCTGCACGATGCCACGCTATCATAATAATAATATACTTATTAATATGAGAATAATAATACCCATATTGCATAAAAATGCTTTGGGTCCAAAATCGAGCTATAAATCCCATGTGGGGCTCGCTTACGAAATCATAAATTTGAAACCGTCAAAATGTCCCTCAAGGATCAAGGATCATTTACCCTCAAGAATAGGTAAATTCTAAGCTCCAACATATCCAAAATCAACCCATAAATTAATTGGGGATTTAAACCTAAAACGGAGAATCTATAGACAAATTAGATGGAACTTACAAGGATTAAGATGAGGAAAAAAGGCTTTGACGAACTCTCCAACCTTCCTTGATCTCCTAAGAATCGCCTCCCCTCTCTCACTATCTCTGTAGGGCTGTTAATGCCCAACACTTAGAGAATAATGAGAGAAAAATAAATGAAAAGGGGATTAAATGCACTGCAGGCACCATTAAAGCGCCTACTTTACCGCTAAAGAGGTCACTTCTAAAGCAGCACACTACCGCTAAAGTTGTCCATGGACCAGGCCGACCTCCTCTAAAGCGGACCAAACATCCCTTAAGCGGCTTCCGCTAAAGTGGTATGGTCTCTGCTAAAGCGGTCCAGCTGGGACCAGTGCTAGCCACTAAAGCGATACCCAAGTTTCTAAAGTGGCTTCCTCTTAAGCAGCCAAATGCCCTCTTTAGGGGTTGCACCAGCTATGACTTGGTTTTTGCCAAGCTTCCAACGCACCCTCAGGATTCATTTGGAATCCAATGAATGCTAACAAACTATGCTACCCTATCAATTTCTACATTCCAGACTCAATGGCCTAATCGATATCTTCATCTAGGGTCGTTTTGATGAAAAGTGGGTCCCACACCCAAATGGTGATTTTCATCACTTTCCACCTAATAGCTCAAAATGAGTTTGAAAGTCTCGGGACCCAGACCAAGGGTCCCCTTAGCCTAAAATCAACACTCTGAAGCTGACGAAACTGTCAGAATCGGCATACGAGTTTGTTTACTTGAAGTTTAGGTCCAGTAGCCAAATTTGATCAATGAAGACTTCAAAACAGGAAATTAGCTCTAAAAACCAAACGAACTACTCGAAAATCAAACTGTCAGCTCCAGCAAGTCATAAATGACTTAGGGCAGCTATGGGAAAGTTCTAAATGCCAAAATAATGTGGAAATGCAGAAAATGACCGGGAGGGTCATTACACTAACACTAAAACTAACTCAAATTAGCATTGAGGACTTAATTTCTCACCTTTTTAGGTTAAATGATTCGTAAATAGTCGATTCATCATCTACAAGTCACATTAGATATTAGGAATATAATGTTCTTCCCCTCCAAAAGGAATTTATTTTTGTCTTGTAGGTAAACCCAAGCAAGAATCATCTAATAAGACAAAGCAAATCGACAAATAATCAAAGTCCATACAAGGAAACGACATACATAAGTGTGGTAAGGGGCACCACTCCCCTATTTCAATTACTTTTCTACTAACAATTTTGTTTTAGATTTTGTCGAGAGCACTCAAGTGGACACAATTTCCATACCAAAACCGCAGGTGCGAACTATGTCAAAGCAAATATAGCACAACATGAATCTTTTTCCTGGCAGCAAACTGGACATAGTCCAAAGAGGAATATCAAACTTTTTAAATGCAAGCTGAGAAGCAAATTCCACCATAATCAAACCACACCCCTGTCAGAAGGCATGTGGATGTTTTATTACTTTTTTGGTTTTAGTTTTACTTCCAGGGTTTTTGAATTAGCACTGGTAGCAATGCCCTTCTTTTTCAAATCCAAGTGACAACAAACCTATAGCTTTAGAAGTTACGTCTGTGTAAATTTTTATTTATAGCTGTGAAGCATGTTACATTCACAGTGAAGATGTCACAAGCCTTGTTTCCATCCTCAATTCCTTTTCAACTCATATCAAAACCTCAAAGGTTATATCCGTAAAAAGATATGCTTTCTCAACCGATCGAGTAGAATTACATGCAGCCTGATTCCCGATACTAGGTATATGTAAGTGGGATTAATGTTGAAAACTCAGCCATATCCTAAACTCTCCCTAATCTCATTCCCAAGCTCTTCGGTCTCCATATAATCCGATGCTAAAAAAGCTACTGAAATCTTTGATATCATGCATAAAATCAAGCATCGTGAACTATAAGTGGCTTGAATTTTCATGTAACTAAAGATATGTAGGAAACTCGATAATTGGTCTGGCCATAATTCCTCAAAATGCATGCTAAAACCAATCTCTTTCAATAGATAAATTAATGAGCAGATAAAATTAGGATCGTCAATACCCTTTGCCAAGGATATCTTACGTTGACCCTACCCAAAAAGAGGGACAGTTATTGACACCCAATAGTTGTCCTCCACAATCCATATTATTTTTGAACTTCTTCTATTCTAAACAATTTTGAAATAATTATTTTTACAAAATTAAGAAATTTTCAAAATCAATTCCAAACCTTTTTTATCATTTTTGTTTGAGTAATAATTTATATTTTAGTATTTATTAAATGGAAATATAATATTTTTATTCAAGAAATATTTTGAGAATTGATTCTTATCAAAAATGGTGTTTAATTTGATTACTCCTTTATTTTCCTTGAAATCATCTAAATTGGAAATTTAGTTGATTTTATTTTCAAAAAAAATTCAAATTTTGTGATGAAATGATTATTTAACTTTATAGGAATTAAGAAGTTTTGAAATTAATTAGATTCTTAAATTTATCTCAATCAATCTTAACTCGTGGACAAATTAATTTGGATATTAATTTAATGTGACCATGTTCTTATTTCAGTTTGGCAAAAAAAATTAATTAAACTCTATGGACCCCCTTAAGTTATTAATTCACCAGACAGAATTTAAAATTCACACAAGCCCAAAGCTACCAAACAATCCAGCCCAATTCTACACTTATTCTTCTTCTCTCTTTTAGTTCCCACCTGAACAACAACAGCAACCTAAACGACCCTCCTTTTCCCTTCAAATAACACTAATAATTAAACCTCAAAGACCCATCCACATGATGTCACCTTTGAGTGATTTTTCATTTCGTTCGTAGAAGGCAGCATGCCAGGCTTGAGGAATAGTACGAGATAGCTTCTGGATCCCTCCCCAACATTCCCCTCTCCATTCTATCACAATTTTTTTTCTTAATTTTCCAAACTTCATACAATTTCGTACAAATTTCCAGCTAGCAAAAACCTTATCCTCAATTTGAAAATCCTACAACCCCTCAGTGAATTTCCAAAACAAATTTAAAAAAGACAAAGTCCCACATCACCTATTTCCTCCAAATACATCTAATTTCTACTCCTATATAAACCCCTCACCGTTCATCAGTGAGGGGGTGCATTTTCTAGTGCCTAAAAATTTTGTAACACTCTTAGTAGCTTAGATTTTGGGCTAAATAATTTGAGTTTGACTTTTCTGGTGGTGGAGAAGTGATTTTCGGTGAAGTTCTAGTCTAAGTGTTTCCCTACAAAAGGTAAACTCTTATTCATTTTTGTTCTTCTTTTAATTTCTTTCTCATGTAGTTAGTCATTCTGTAGGTTTCAGTCTATCTGTAGATTTTAATCTCATTCAAAGTTTCGTATGTGGTTGATTCCATTTAATCATCAGTATCTTTTATTAAAATTTGCTTAGGAGTCTCATGCTTAGCTCAAATATTCATAGTCATCCTTGAATGATTCATGAAAGATCTATTTATGAATTCATTTTCTTGTTGTTCATTTAATAAATTTTTACCTAATGTAACTTATGTGTATGCTTAAATTACTTATTGCATTCTCTTTTCTCGTGAAAAAAATGATCTTGATGTAATGTGTCTTTGAAGTCCGTTGTAGTTGTGAAATGTGTAAAAGCTTGAGCTTTTTTATGACAATGATGGATCAAAGTTTTTGAATGTTTATGGTTGTGGCAAGCCTGTTTATATAAGGTTGTTTTTCTCGAAATTGACACATTTTTCTTCATGACTCATAGATTATTTATTATATTATTGGTCTGATGTTGTTTACTTTCTTTTCATTATCATCTTAAAATTAGATTTTTCCTAAAATGTCCTATCAAATTTTTCTCCCATTGAGTTTTATGGAAATTAAGATCATGGATATTTATTTAATGATTTCATCCTTTTTCTCATAATCTTTGGGTGTTCTCAAATTGACATTGGTCACACTATGATTATATCTCTCGTTTGGTTGAATTTTAGTCATGCTTGATTGAAATAGTCAAATTTGATTGTCCTCTTCTTGAATTTGTTGAATGCTTTAACCTTAGCTTGAGTCCTTAAACTTGTGGTCGAATAAGAAATATGTTGGTTGTGTCACTTTTCTTACGGATAAGATACATAGTTTTTCACCTCTTGGTTCTGTTTTATTTCCATAAAACTTGAGATTGGCTCATCATGATTTAACCACTGTTTTGTAGCAAAGAGAATGTGAACTCGTCTGTACCCTTTGTATGAAACCTCCTACCCCAAACTTTGACATGAAAATATTCAAATGATGCATCTTTCATGATTATTTGTTAAAGATTCAAAACAAAATATGTTGTTACATGCTTGATGTGATAATGATTTTTCAATTATTTAAGTCCATGACTTGGTTATGCCTTTCAAGAGGAATAACATATTTGCTGCCTCACTTTTGACCTTATATTCATAAAATATAGGAACAAAAAGTCAACTCTCTTAGTTAAAAGAGTTGAGATTAACTGTTAAACATTCATACAAAAACATTGGAGTTTATTTTCCTATTGTTGCTTGTTGATGTCATCCCACTTAAAAATGTTCAGGTAAATTACATATCATTTCATTTAGTTTAAACCAAGTCTGTGTTATTATTTTGATTATTGAATACTCTTTCCCTTACTGATATTTTTTTTTGGTGTATCACTGTCTCCTACGAGTCTAAATGGACTCTTTATGCTAATATTTTGTTTTTGGTATATCACTGTCTCCTACGAGTTCAAATGGATATCTTTTTTTTCGTGTATCACTATCTAATACGAGTCCAAATGGACTTTTTAGGCTTTTCATGTAGCATGGTATGGGGAGCCCAACAATTTATTAAGTCAGACTATGCTCCAAAAGGGTGACATATAGGTCTAATAGAAAACAATACAGGTTAAAGGAGTATCAAGTTTGTGGTCCAAATCCTAGGAAACCCTCAAAGTAGCATCAACCTTTAAAAGGCTAAGAAGAAAATTTCATTTGGGCAAAGCCCTAATAATTGGATCGTAGAAGCAACAGAATTGTGGGTTCCAAGTCCTAAAATTTAATTTAGGATAAGTTTATAGGGCCAAATCTCAAGTAGAGTTAGGACAGCATAACGACCGTCTTCGTCATTACGTGTAAGTCCTACATTTAAAATCACGTGTCCAAATTCCTTCCGATTTTGAAGTTACAAAATTTACGCTAGGCTAGTTTTTCCTTATTTCGGAGTGAGAGATAGTCTAGAGAAATATGAGATTGATTTAGACCAGTTTGGCATAAATGATATTAATTCCTAGTTAGCTAAGTTGATAAGAAACACGTAGGATTTTACAGAACTGAATTTGGGTTAGTAGAACTCCCGGAATTGACCTTAACGTAAAGGGCATCATTTGGAATGTCCTAGGATCAAAGTGTGCTATAAAAAGTGGGAATTTTGGGTGAATACGGACTTACTATCTTGTTGATACCACTATAGTGGTTGGCACACCGTTATAGCGGTGACCGCTATAACGCAGAAATTATTGATATAGCGGTGGTCAAGGGTGGTCAATGCCACTATAACAGTTGGCTACCGCTATAGCAGTCTGGTACCACTATAGAGGTAGAAATCGTAGTTTAATGGGATTTTTCTCCCAAAATAGTTTATATTTTCTAAACTCATTTTGGGACAAGAAAAGGGCGATTTATGACGAAAATCATCAGTTTTCCTCCATTTAATTTTGTTAAGGTAAGGATTTCATTCCCTTTAACTAGTAATTACTTACTAATCCTTAGAATCTTTAAATTACAGAGTTTGAGGAGGGTTTTATGGCATATTTTTGGATGATTGTTGGTGCAAGGGGTGAAAATAAGCATTAGGTTAATGAATTTTATTGATTAATAATGAAATTGGCCTTGCATTCCGTTAATTCACTAAACACTTCACGAAATTGGTAGTTTTAGGTGAATTACTAGGAAAATAACCCTAGAACGGTAAGGGAATGATCATGAACTAATCTTAGGGGGCTGGTGATGAGTTATAAATCCCGCCATGTTCGGTCATTTCGTTAATACGATATTTGTATGTATGTTTTAGACCACGAACTAATGGAAAGGGCACAAAAAGGTAAAGCTCCGGCTTAGAGTTGTGCAAGCTTAGTTTGAGGTAGGTGATGGTGGTGTAATTAATCCAACTTGTATTATATGTACATATTAACTACCTTGGAGTGTGATTGGTTAATGTATGCTTATGGGTGTGGTCCATGCATTGTTACTTGCTTTATGACTTGGCCTACCTTATATTGTGAATTGTGGAATGTTTCAGTATTTGGGACGTTCTTACAGGTTATGGTTGGATTAAGGATTATAGACATTCATGTCTGGGATTTTAGTACATGGACGGTAATTATTCCCTGCAGGTCATGGCTAGAGGGTGGGTATATAACCCTTAGCATGTATGTACGGGTTACAAGGTATGTAATAGTGTGACCGTTCCTAGAGTGGACTGGGGAAACTGTAATTGCCATGTTTGATATTTTCTTATTTATCGTGACTTGAATTGACTATGTTTGACTTGGTGATATTTGTTGACTTGTTGGTGTTTCCTCTTAAATGTCATTTGTACTTATGTGCTGAATGTATAATGTGGGAGCATGTATTAGCTAATTATACTCATATTTTCATCTTGGGTTAACCGATGACCCTACTAGTACACTGTGTTTAATTGTGTGCTGATACTACACCTGTATTTATTTCTGTGATGCAACATATATTCCAGCGGATTCTTGGAGACCTTACTTGTGACTCAGGAGCTGATTTTCGAATTTCAGGGTGAGCAGCATATCCTGGCCACCATGAGATCTATCTTCCTTGGACATTGTTCCTTATTTGGACTTGTTACTTTCTTTTAGTTTTGGGTGTTGCATCCCTTCTTGATATTCGTAATATGTTTTGGTACATCAACTTTCGGGTTCTAGGGGATTTTAGTTTGGTATTTTGTTTCCGCATTTCTTAAGTTGTTGGATTGGCTACTTATTAAACTATTTATGGGATAGTTTTTTTATTCTACGTAAGTGTTGTTCATTGCTTCCGGGGATATTGGTTCTCCTACCGGGTGAGTAGTGTGGGTACCACTCTCAATGAGTTTGGGTCGCGACAGACAGGGTAATTTGGACAAAAGATTTGAAATTGGTTCATTAAGCCAAAGCTTAATAAGTGCATTCTTTCTCTTTTCTTATATATAGGTGTATTTATTTGATATTAACATTTAATTTAATTTATTTTTCTTGAGTCCCCTAAGAGTTGTCATGTAGTGTTTTTTTATTGTGAAAAACTAAATATCTCGTTAAGATTATATTGGCGCCTTCCACTAAATTGTGTTCAAAATGAAAAAATTTCCTCCACTGTTCACATTGCTTTTTAAAAAAATCTTTTAACATTTTTATAATCAATCATCTTTTTCTACAATATTTTATAAAACCCCTTTTCTTTAAAGTTAGTCAGTAAGAGTTAGTTTTTTAAAAAAAAATGGATAGCCACGTGGTAGCAGATGTCTTTGTGCCTTAACATTCTTACCCAAAATTTCTTAAAATTTTAAGTCTTTTTTGTTTTAAGACGTAAGAGTTTTTTCTTTAAAGGTTTTCTTAATATCCCTTTAATTAATTAAGTGTCAACTCTTGCTTTCTAAAATTAATTTGAAAATTTGAATAAGTTTTTGGAATAATTAAAGTCAAACCTTTTTCAAGCAAAACAAAAACCTTCATCTCGATGAAACTTTACAATCTGAGTTGGAATTAGTGCTATCAGCCTTGGATAAGGTCTGTTTCTGATAGAAAATACTTAGAGTGGGCTTGCGTCACAGTCCAAAAATCCCAAGTATTGTGATGACACCTGCCCCAATCAACCTTGGAAGGTAAGCCCGAATCTACTACACAAATAATACAAAGTAAAGGCAAAAACTTAATATCCACACAACAAACTAATAATAATAATATCTCAAAGGCATCCTCAAATGAAACTGAACAAAGAAACCCGAAATTTCAAAACTCAGTTGTCATAAGTACAAGAGTGACTCTAATACAGAATATCCAAGACATACAATTTTTTCCAAAGAAAACTAAATAAGACAGAAAAATAGATAGATGAAACTGAGACGATCTTCGATCAAGAGAGCTCACCACAACTTCAGATACCATTGATATGCACTAGCCACACAGACAAGTCATACCAGGCTATGTATCAAAAGAATGCAAAAAAGTAGGATTGAGTACAACTACTACTACTCAGTAGGAATCATAGCCGATTAAGCTTAAACAAATACTATATCGAATAAGTAACACTAAAATAACCCTGCACAAAGAAAAAAACCCAGCAATTCAATATCAATAAATACAACAGATCATATCAACACAACATTAATCCAAAAATTATGTAATATAATGATATGAAGTGCTATGCAATGGCCAATGCCTACCGGCCTATACAGGCCCTCCAATCATGTGCTTCAAGGTGGGACTCATGGGAGACTCGCGAGGTCTATTTGCTCCACCCAGAATTCCACCTCGGATGAAATAAATAAAAAGTATCATATCTCATAATCCGTAATACCGCCTCGAACCAAATCATAAAGAGATGTTTCATTTTCTTTAAAAACTCTGTGTTTCCAATGATACAATCTAGTGATCCATGAGATGAGTGCATATGCATGATCAAGATGATAAGATGAATCAAATACAATATATATATATATATGAAATCTTAAGATATCAATATGAACACAGGATACAAAGCTCAATATCAAGCCAGAAATATAATCGCAATTCAAAATAGGTACAAGCCCCAATTTGAGCATCACAACAACCCAACTCATATGCCACTTTAAATCACTAAGACACACAGCCCATAACATGCTTTATGCTAAAAGTTCCCACCCAAGCAAAGTCTGAAGAAACTTAAGTTATAACCTATTTCGAAACAAAACTACAAGGCACCAACGGTCACAAAATAGTTATTCCCTTTTGATTGGCTTAAGAATGCTCCCAATCTACCAATATCATGTTCTACGCATAAATACGATTTCATCAATACCCTTATTGTTATACTTTTAGTTCTGATTCAAAAAGTTAACCCAAAAGTCAAAGTCAAGTCCCCAAGAGAAAAAATAAAATTTTATTAGAAAATCAATCTACCCATAACTTGAGTTCAAATCTGAAATTTCATTAAAAATGAAATTAAAATCGATCATGAAATCATCAAAATACCTTTTTAAAAACTTTATCAAGAAACACCAAAAATTTTAAGTTGAAAAATGAAGATTTGAAGATAAAATCATGAAATAATCATTGGTAAATATTAATAATATTAGTTTATAAACATCCTAACAAAAAAATATCAAAAACCACCTTTTGAACTCCAGAAATTGAGTTCCCAAGCTTTAAAATTAAGTTATGGGGTTTTGAGTCAAAACGGATTTTTAAATCTGTCCTAGGAAAATTGTTTTTCATGATCACGGACCCCCTTGTCATGATCATTGTCCCACCTGAATTGGATCCATTGCTATCGGGATGGTTTGATCTCGATCACAAAGACCAAAAACGGACCCGACCCAACCCAGACCAACTCCTCAACGTGATTGTGGAGGCATCATCATGATCACATTGACCAGGCACTATTGCCCTTTAGGATCACAATGGATACCCTGCTAATCTGAAGAGGAATGGCCTGCACTAGCAACAGCTGCACAAGTAGCCAAAACCCTAGTAAAAAATCCCCAAATGAACCCTCAAAATTAATTTCAAACCTTGTAAATAGAATCCAACTATGTTACTAGGCTAAAGTCTACATTACGAATTCAATGGAATTATCAAATTTACCAATGGAGGTTGTTATCAACAGATTTTTACTAAAGTCAACTCTAAGCCTTAATTTTTCCACGTCTAGTTTAAATGTACAAAACCAAGCCAAAAGCCTCAGGATCCAAACAAACAGTCTGCTAACGAAACTGACAAAATATTCATACACTGCCCAAATCTCTTAATGTAGGCTAAATTCAACCATTCCAACTTTAAAGCCATCCAAAACAAAAAACCTCACATAAATCAAAACCGATCACCTTGAAAATCATTCCGCCTATCCCCTCAAATCATAAATATCAAAATACAACTACGAAAAGAGGTAAAATAGTAAAAATGCATCAAAAGCCAAAAGTCAAGATAAGGATTGTTACATCATCCACTACTAAAATACACATTTATCCTCAAACATTTCTGTAAGGAAGGTACCTGAACCATCAAAAAGCTAGGGATATCTACTCAACATATCTGTGTCATGACCCAAACAGTCATGATTGGAACCCACCCTAAAAGTATGGCGGGAGAACCATTTAATCCAACTCTCACTAATCAATTCAGCAGTCAACCTTTACTTTCCATCATCCATATCATTACTAAGTTCTAAAACCCCATTATTTATTAATGAAATAAAGTTTCTAATCCAAAATAATCACCAACCATTAATAGAGTGCGGAAATTCTCAATTTATTACAACCCCGGGGCTTAAAGTCACCGTACAAGAACATCTAAGAATATTTAGAAATCTACAACTAAAAGATTATCCAAAATATTAAAGGAATTATGAATGTCTTAGCCCCAAAACAAGAGACATGAATGAAAATCAGATGACTCAATGGTTGCTCGAACATGGTGCTCACCTTTGAATCAAATTCTGAAACTGCTAGTTAATGTTGAGGTCTTATCTCAAATATTAGAACACGAGCTGCACTCAAAAAAAGAAGAGCACAAATAGCATCAGTACATCAATAAGTACTATAGGAACCATAGGTCAACTCAACCCAACACCATACAAATAAGGAAATCAAGTACATGTAACAACAGCCATATAGAACTTATAATTAGAGAAAACTAAACACATTTATGACACTACATTTTAAAAGGGAATACAAGCTCATAATTATATTTATATTACACTTAGTCATTTTCATCAACAAGTTGCATCACCACATATAATCACAACTAAACAATCAATGCATATGATGAATGTAAGTGTGCAGGATGTGCATGTAATCTCTTTCTCTTCATAATACCATCAGCATTTGTCTTTCCACAATGATTTCAGAGTCATTATCACAATCGCCAACTCATCACCATCAATTTCATTATCAATATCATCATTAGCATGATTTCAATATCATGATCAATATCATCATCACTCACCTTCTCCACAACAATACCATCATCATCAACATGTATGAATATGTAGTGCAGTCAATAATCAGAAGTAGTGTTTGAAAAAAATCACAAATATTTAACTTACATTTAAGCATAGAGTCAAGCACGTCTGAATACTACATTAAAATGTAACCTACTTCGATTCCTTGCTCGAAATAACTTGTAGGCCACAAGCTTGCCTTTTCTTTCTCTTTCACTTCGTTTTTGATCTATAACAATAAGTTTACATACCCAATTAAATCATTTCATCCTTTCTAACCACTAGTGATCAATAATTAACAACTTTGTCCATAAATTTGCCCTAGTTCATCGTATTTCAATTTTCTACTCTTTAAACCCAACAAATTCTACTTCATTTAGAATGAATAACAATAATTCTACTCCAAATAGTGGCTTCTAACACCATGGCATCATTAATAGCTAATTTTACACCCATTCTCATCAATTTGTGTTTAGTTCATAAATTAGGGCTAAACCCCAATTTCTACCATGCACATGATTCTAGCGATTTTCAATAATTTTAGAAATAATTTAAGTTTAGAATGTTAAGAAATCTTATCTCCAAAGATGAAAACCCTAAAAAATTATAGAAAATCGCCTTCTCTAGAGCCTTTGTACGTTTTTCTGAAAAGTGGAATGAAAATATTTACTAAGTTTAAAAAAGTAAAAAATACTATGTTTTACCGCTGCAACGGTTCACGATGAAATTGAGGCTACCATTACAGTGGTTCCTTTTTATGTACAACGGTCCCAAGGTAAAATATTGAGGCCTCTCCTTAGGTTTATTTTACAACACACTCCTTGAAATATGATATCGCGAACCCTTTCACAGTAAACTATATAACCGGACTTCTATAACACCATTTTATGTCCTAAAAGTTTCTATGGCTCCCTAAACTCATCCTCTATCTATAAATCACGTCAAACATCCCACACCAATGCTCAAATTAATACTATATTTCCTTAGACTAGTACACCCTCAAATTTATCTCACGTTAGGCCAGTCCTAAATTTCTTAAAAATAATCTAAGGAAAAATTTGACGTGGGTTTTACTCCTTAATTCAGTGTAACGATAATTTGGGTCGTTACATTATATACCAATTTACCACTCATTCATCCTCGAATGATAACTAGCCCAAAATGACATAACTAAAGCAAGAGTATGTACCTGAGTCTATGAACAAGTGTGGGTACCACTGCGCATATCCGCCTCTCTCTCCCAGGTAACCTCTTCAACTGGATGGTTTCTCCATAGAATCTTTATAAAAGGAATAACTCTGGTTCTTAATTTTCTCAAATCTCGATCCAATATAGCAATTGGTTCCTCTTCATAAGATAGGTCCTTATCAAATAACTAAGAGTCCCAACATATGATGTAATCCCCATATCTATGGTACTTCTTTAACAAGGATATGTGAAATATCATGTGAACCCCAGACATACAAGGAGGCAAGGCTAGCTTATAATCTACTGACCCTATTTCCTTTAAAACTTCAAAGGGTCTAATGTACCTCAATTTGCCCTTTTTGATGGGTGACACTTTTAAGATTACCTTATATTCTTGATCAAACTTTACATCCCTCACCTTATTATCCGAGTACCATATCAGTACCCCAAGGCCACACTTCAAATGCATCAAACCATCCAATTAGTGACCTAGATCTTTAACCACTCAATGTTTCAAAAAGAGCCATGTCAATACTCGAGTAGTATCTATTATTGTAGGAAAATTCACACAAAGGTAGATACTAGTACCATTGACCCTCGAAGTCCATAACACAAGCCCGAAGAATATCCTAAAGTGCTTGAATAGTTAATTCTGACTGCCCATTGATATGTGGATGGAAAGTTGTACTTAGGTCCAATATAAAACCCAACTCTGAAAATTTCTCCCAAAAATTGGAGGTAAACAGAGTACCACGATCTGACATAATTGAAATAGGTACTCCATGGAGCCTTACAATCTTCTTCACATAAATTTTGGCCAACTTAGCCGCATTATAATCTAACCTAACCGAAATGAAATGAGCCGACTTGGTAAATCGATTATCAATAACCCATACAGTGTCACACTTCCTCAAGATCTTTGGAAGACCAACCTCAAAATCCATATTTATTCATTCCACTTCCATTCTTGAATGGGCATCCTTTGAAAAGTCCCACCATGTTTTTTATGATCATACTTAACCTGTGGAAAATTTTGAATAGTCACAAAATCAAAAATATCATGTTTTATCCTTTTCCACTAATAATATTGTCTCAAGTCTCTATATATCTTGGTTGCACACGTGTGTATAGAGTACATAGAGTTATGACCCTCTGCAAGGATAGTAGAAATTAAATTAACTATACGATACATACACAATCATCTCCGAATCCTCAACACTTCTTCATCATCAAGAATAGCCTCTCTAACTTCACCTTGCAACACTTTTTCTCTAAGGTTGCTCAGCTTCTTGTCTTCAAACTGTCTGCTATTGATTTGTTCGAAGAATGTGGACCTAAATTCCATATGGGCTAACACTTCTCCCATACTAGTCACCTATAATCTCAGGAAATCATTAGCCAAAGACTGTACCTCTCTCGCCAATGGGCACCTTGACACCTCCGGCCATGCTAAACTTCCCATGCTTACTGGCTTCTAGCTCAATGCTTCTGCTACTACATTGGCTTTGGCCAGATGATATAGGATTGAGATGTAATAGTCTTTGATAAACTCCATCCACCTTCTCTACCTTAGATTTAGGTCTCTCTGGGTGAACACATGTTGTAAGCTACGGTAGTCTGTGAACAATTCACACATCACTCCATAGAAGTAGCATCTCTAAATCTTCAAACCAAATACCATGGCCGCTAATTCTAAGTCATGTGTGGGATAGTTTTTCTCATAAATCTTCATTTTCCTCAAAACATAAGCAATCACGTTCTGCCCCTGCATCAAGACAACACCTAAACCCAAATATGATGCATCACAATATACATGGAAATCCTTACCTTCAACAGGTTAGGTGAGAATTAGGGATGAGGTTAGCAAAGTTTTGAGCTTTTGGAAGCTCTATTCACACTTTTCATCCCACATAAATGGAACTTTTTTCTAAGTTAGGCGGTCCATGTACAAAGCAATGGCAGCAAATCCCTTGACAAATTGACGATAATAACTATCCAACCCTACAAAGCTATAAATTTCTATCATATTTATCGGTCTAGCCAAATTCTTAATAGCTTCAACTTTCTGCGGTTCTACCATAACTTCTTCCTTAGATATCATGTGCCCCAATAAGGATACTAAAGACTACCAGAACTCACACTTGGAATATTTAGCATATAGTTAGTTTTCCTTAAGCCACCCCAATACTGTATGCAATGAGCTTCATGCTCTTCTTCACTCTTGGAGTAAATTAGAATGTCGTCGATAAAGACAATGATGAAAGAATTCAAAAAGGACTTGAAAACTCCATTCATCATACTCATAAAAGCAACTGAGGCATTGGTTAAGCCACAAGGCATAACTAGAAACTCATAATGCCCAAAACAAGTTTGAAAAATAGTCTATGGGATGTACTCTGCCCTACTCTTGAGCTGGTGATAACCCAACCTTAAATTAATTTTGGGGAATATTGCATCTCCCTGCAACTGGTCAAACAGTTTGTCTATCCTAGGAAAGGAATACTTGTTGCAAATGGTTACCTTATTTAACTGACGACAGTCTATACACATCCCCATGCTACCATTTTTATTTTTCAAAAACAAAATAAGAGAACCCTAAGGAGAAATAGTTAGGTGAATAATCCCCTTCTCTAACAATTCTTGTAACTGGGACTTCAATTCACTTAACTCTGCTGGTGCCCTACGATTAGAAGGGATAGAGATGGGATGAGTTCCTAGGAAGGTCATCAGGGAACACTTCTAATAATCACAGACAATTGAGACTGAAGTTGTAGGAGGAACTACAAATCTATCTTCCCGAAGATGGGCAAAAAATGCCCTACACCCTTTATGTAATAATTTCTGGGCACGAATAGCTAACACAATTCTAATAGAGGTAGGCTTAAAAGTACCCTCCCACTCTAACTTTTCCATCCTAGGCATCACTACAGTGACAGTCTTAGCATAACAATCAAGAATGGAGTGATAAATAGACAACCAACTCATCCCCAAGATAATATCAAACTCCTCCATGGCTAAGATTACTAAGTATCCTAAAGTTCTGTACCCTATAAAAATCATAGGGCATGCCCTATAGACCTGATCAACAAATACTAACACCCTAATTGATGTAGACACATACATAGAAGCATCGATTAATTCACAGGCTAAGTCCCACCCCAAAAAAAAATTCACAAACACATAGAAGAAAGTAGTCTCGGGTTCAAACAATACAGAAGCCATACGATCACAGACAAGAATAGTACCTATGATCATAGAATCAGAAGTTTCCACTTTAGGATGAGCCATAACAATATAAAACTAGTCTCTGTATCCACCTTGATCGCCACCTCTACCAGCTAGAGCACCACCTCTACCAACCTATCATCCACATCGGTTGTCTTAGCAGCTACCCCTTCCTTCAGCTTAGTCACCATGCCCATCTTGTAGAAGACCGCTACTATTTCCTCCATCACTACTACCTACTTAAACTAGAGCACTAGAAGTTGGTTGTTGATTCAACTAACCTGAAGATAAGAAATTAAGACAATACCTTCCAATGTGGCCCAAATATCTACACTTATGAAACCTGATGCCCAAAGCAGGTCTTGAAACTGAATAGAATGAAGGTGTATAGTTGCCTATCTATAAAGGCTGATGATTGACCCCAGATGGGCCCTTGTAGACACAAGCATGGACCCTAGATGGGCCCTTGTAGACACAAGCATGGCTGAATAATAAATACCCTGAGAAGCCTGACCCTTTGAAAAAGTACCATTGAACTGGCCAGAGGTCCGGGCCTTCTTTTCTTCTTCTTTCACTTCTCCTTGTTTCCCAATTACCTTAGCCTTTTAGAAAATTCCACAACCTCTTGGAAAGACTTGCCCGATGTCGCCATTGATAAAGTAATTATTTAAATCCCAGAATTCATACCCTTCACAAAGTACCTGATCCGCTCTTTCTCTGAAGTGATCAACTGAAGTGCATAGCAGGACAAGGCATGAAACTTGGCCTCATAGGCTGCCATAGACATTATGCCCTACTCTAGCCTCAAGAATTCATCCTTCTTCTAATCACGATAAGTGCGGGAAATATTTTTTATTAAAATTTGTTGTCTCATGCTTAGCGCAAATAGTCATATTCATGCTTGAATGATTCATGAAATATCTATTTATGTATTCATCTTTTGTTGTTCATTTAATAAATTTTGACCTAACGTAACTTATGTGTATGCCTAAATTACTTATTGCATTCTCTTTCCTCATGAAAAAAATATCTTGATGTAATGGGGCTTTTAAGTCTATTGTAGTTGTGAAATGTGTAAAAGCTTGAGCTTTTTTATGGCAATGTTGGATCAAAGTTTTTGAATGTTTGTGGTTGTTGCCAGCCTGTTTAAATAAGTTTTTTGTCCTCGAAATTGACACATGTTTCTTCATTACTCTATGTTATAATCACCTTTTATTTCCCCTTCTAAATATTATTTGTTATATTATTGGTATGATGTTATTAACATTCTGGTCATTATCGTCTTAAAATTGGAAATGGTCCTATCAAATTATTCTCCTATTGAGTTTTATGGAAATTAAGATCATGGCTATTTATTTAAGGTTTCATATTTTTCTCATAATCTTTGGGTATTCTCAAATTGACATTGGTCACACTATGATTATATCTCTCGTTTGGTTGAAATTTAGTCATGCTTGATCAAAATAGTGAAATTTGGTTGTGTTCTTCTTGAATTTGTTTAATGCTTTAACCTTAGCTTGAGTCCTTAAAATTGTGGTTGTATAAGAAACATGTTTGTTGTGTCACTTTTATTATGGATAATATACATGATTTTTCACCTCTTGGTTCTGTTTTATTTCCATAAAACCTGAGATTGACTCATCATGATTTAACCACTGTTTTGCAGCAATGAGAATGTGAACTCGTCTGTACCCTTTTTATAAAACCTCCTACTAAAAACTACTTTGACATGAAAATATTTAAATGATGCATCTTTCCTGATTATTTGTTAGAAATTCTAAAATAAATATGTTGTTGCATGCTTGATGTGATAATGACATTTCAATCATTAAGTTCATGGTTTGGTTATGCCTTTAAAGAGGAATAACTTATTTTTTGCTCACTTTTGACCTCATATTCATAAAATATAGGAACAAAAAGTTAGCTCCCTTAGTTAAACGAGGTGAGATTAACTGTTAAACATTCATACAAATGTCACGACCCGAATCCCATCGAGACGTGATTGGCACCCGGCGCCGATAAGGCCCGAGAGAACCAAGCTTTGCTTCTATTTAGTCATATGCATGTCATAGGAAACACTACTATCACATAGAAACATGAAAGGCTAAAATCGGAAAGCATAGGACATATGACGTATATATATATGAGAAACTTGGCCGTTGAGGCCATCAAGTCCAGACTTCATCTATCATCTTATACACATACACCCACATACGTCTACAAAAGCCTCTAACAAATACATTTACCCAAAACCAACTGAAAGTCGGGACAAGTCCCCGCTTTATACACAATGTACTATTTCAAACCATATGCATCACTATGACTCGGAGAAGCCCCGGATTAACTGGAGCTCACCAATGAACCGCAAACAGCTAGCAACCTACTGTGGCGGCCTACTAGCCTGCACCTGCAACATGTAAGGTAAGTTCCCCAAAAGGGGTCAGTACGGAATAAGTACTGAGTATGTAAGGCTCAAATGAAACTGTACAATTCATAAATTTTTCAATGAACTCAGATGCATATGAATAACCAATATGAATAAGTCACCATTTTGCATTTTTGGAAACCATGTGGATTGTTTTCATTCTTTTCATTACTTTCTTTATTTCAATGCTCACTGATAACAATGTACCCGGGCCCCTACTGATCAGTGGGTCTTTCCATGACTTATTGTCATGTTGGGATCGAGTCGAGCTAGGCTTATGCCCCTAGACTTTCCACCCATAAATCAATGCATCGGGATCGGGTCGAGCTAGGATTATGCCCCTAGACCTGCCACCCACAAGTCCATACCTCGGGATCGAGTCGAGCTAGGCTTACGCCCCTAGACTTGCCACCCATAAATCAATACATCGGGATCGAGTCGAGCTAGGCTTATGCCCCTAGACTTGCCACCCATACTTGATCATTGACCACATAAACATTACTTTAATCTTTACTTTGAGATTGGTACTTTGAGATTTATACAATGATAGTCATAATATCACTTTGAACTTTGGAACATAACATCGGTGAAACCATAGAATCTTTGGAACATTAGTCAATGCATATGAGACATATGAATGACATTTGATCAATGCACAAAGAACATGTGATAAACCATAATTGATATCCGAAAATAGGATACCCTTGGCTTATGAGAGATTGATACTTTTGTAGCCATAGCATTGTTGGAAGCTTTGGAACAATAACCAATGAGCAAGAGACATGTAAATAAACATTATTGGAAACATAGACTTTGTGGAAACATAGACTTTGTGGAAACATAACACTATTGGAACTATTGGACAATAATCAATAAACAAGATACATGAGTATAACCACTATTGGAACTTTGGAACACAACCTTATTGGGCTTTTAGAACATTATCCATGAATAGGGGACATGTGATTCACAATTGATCAATGAGTAGGAAACATGTGATAATAACCATTGGTAACCGGATATGGAATACCTTAGCACATTTCGGGATAGGACAAGTAACATGTCAATGTGAACACTATTTGCCGCGGAAAGATGCGGACAAAGTAACCTTACATACCTTGTCTTCCCAATGTAAGTACACAATCAAATATGTGAGAGCAACAATTCCTCTCCTTCTTTACGTTTCACTCTACATCACAAATACATAATGGAATCAACATTAACCACCAACTACCTTACAAATGCATACAATAACAACAAGTCACATGTTTGGCTTTAACATGTCATTTCCCTTTGATAATATCATTTTCGGCATGGTCATATCAATAATACCACAACATGCCCAACATTGACCAAAATATCATGAATTTATTATTCCAATAATCCCACAATATTCCATACATTGACCAATACATGATAGCCAAGATCATGTCACACCAAGTTCATACTTTACACTTCTCCATCACCACAACATCACAATTATGCCATCAAATTACTTCAATACACCTCACAACAACAAATCGGCCAAAATCTCATAATTTACACTTTTATGGAAATAACAAGTTTCTTAATGTAATCACACCATACATGTTGGTATTTCTTCCATACCATGCCTTTTCATCAAACCCACAAGTCATATTTCAAGTTTAATTCACAAGAATGCACATCTTTTATCAAAAACCAAAAGTGCACTATTCAACACCTTGCCACCATAACTACCATGATATACATAACCTCTCATGTACATAATATATTAAATTACAAGAATAAACACTTACCAATACTTGTAGGATGATGCTCTTGCCCAAGAAGTGGACTTAGGGTTTGAGAGTTTGACAGCAATATTGTGGAAATATCTCCAAAAAGGCATGTGTGTTTTAAGAAATAAAAATCTGATTTGTGGTGGCTTTATATAGGCCATCATGCTCATCTATATCCATCCAATTAGTCAAAAAGGTTGTGTTTACTTGTCAAACACAAGAATGGGTCATTTGACCCTTTTTGGGCCTCTTATTTTTGGCTCATTTTGGGCTTTAAATTGGGCCCAATAACATATCTCAACTTAGCCCACCAATTTCATGTATAATTCACCACATATCTCATATTTAAATAATTTCATAATGTCACGACAATATTCTCTTGCGAGATTCTCATTTTTCGTCTCAATCGCAAAAATAGACATTCTAGTCGTCCATGGCTTCTTTGAACATTTTTTTTGACAATTAGTTGTGTTTCATGGTTTGATCATGTAGAAGTATGTAGGAGTGTATTGAAGTATTTGAAGCTTTAACAATGCTCAAAGAACTCCAAAGAACCAAAAGAAACCATCTAAGAATCGACGTAGAATCGCGTTACAAAATGAGCGCGGAAGGGCACAATATGTTGTGCCTTGCGCCACTTGCTGCAAAGCAAGCAGTGGCGCGAGATACTGCTGCCCTATGAATCAGGTGGCTTGCGCCACACACCCTGAAACAGGGAGTGGCGCAAGTCTTGGTACTTTGCTGAATTTTTTGGCCACTTTTTCCAACACTTGCATATCGTCCAATACCCTATCAAAACACTATAAAATACTTACTTAGTGATATTAATCATCAAGTAAACATTATTCAACATCATCAAGTAGGGTTGGGAAGGTACGGGGTGTTACAACAAAAGCATTGGAGTTTTTAAAGTTATGTTTTTTAATAGTCTTGCGTGTTGATGTCATCCTGCATAAAAATGTTCGAGTAAATTACAAATCATTTGGTTTAGTTTAAGCCAAGTATGTTTTATTCTTTTGATTATTGAATACTCTTACCCTTACTAATATCTGTTTCGTATATCACCGTCTCCTATGAGTCTAAATGGACTCTTTATGCTGATATCTTGTTTTTTGTATATCACTGTCTCCAATGAGTTTAAATGGACTCTTTATGCTGCTATTTTTATTTTGGTTTATCAATGTCTCCTACAAGTCCAAATGAACTTTTTATGCTTCCCTTGTACCATGGTATGGGGAGCCCAACAATGTATTAAGTCGGACCATGCTCCAAAAGGGTGATATACATGTCTAATAGAAATCAATACATGTTAAAGGAGTAGCGAGTGTATGGGCCAAAGCCTAAAAAACCCGTAGAAATAGAAACAATCTTTAAAAGGCTAAGAAGAAAATTTCATTTGGTCAAAGCCCTAATAATTGGACAGTAGAAGCAACAGAATTATGGGTTCCAAGGCCTAAAAGTTAGTTTAGGATAAGTTTCTAGGGACAAAGCCAAAGTAGAATTAGGACAGGGTTGTTTGGACCAAAGATTTGAAATTGGTTCATTAAGCCAAAGCTTAATAAGTGCACTCTTTCCCTTTTCTTATTTATATGTGTATTTTATTTGATACTAATATTTTATTTTAATTTGGTTGATTCCCCTAAGAGTTGTCAGGTAGATTTTTTTGTGAAAAACTAAATGTCTCATTATGATTATATAGGCGTCTTCCACTGAATTATGTTAAAAATGAAATTTTCCTCCACTGTTCACATTGCCTTTTTAAAAAATCTTTTAATCTTTTTATAATCAATCATCTTTTTCAACAATATTTTATAAAACCCTCTTCTTTAAAAATTAGTCAATAAGAGTAAGTTTTTGGTAAACAAACAGGATAGCCACGTGTTAGCGGATGTCTTTGGTGCTTTAACATCCTTACCTGAAATTTATTAAAATTTTAAGTATTTTTCTTTTTTAATACTTAAGAGTTTTTTCTTTGAAGGTTTTCATAATATTCCGTTAATTAATTAAGTGTCAACTCTTGATTTCTAAAATTATTTTCTCCATTCGAATAAGTTTTTGGAATAATTGAAGTCAAACCATTTTCACGCAAAACAAGAACCTTTAGCTCGATGAAACTTTATGATCCGACTTGGAATTAGTGTTATCAGCCTTGGATAAGGTCAGTTTTGATATAAAATACTTAGAATGGGCTTGCGTCACGATCTAAATATCCCAAGTATTGTGATGACACCTACCCCAACCAACCACGGTAGGTAAGCCTGACTCTACTACACAAATAATAAAAAGTAAAGGCAACAACTTAATATCCACACAACTAACTAATAATGATAATATCTCAAAGATAATATCTCAAAGGCATCCTCAAATGAAACTGAGCAAAGAAACCCCAAATCTCAAGACTCAGTTGTCATAACTACAAGAGTTACTCTAGTACAGAATATCCAATAGACATACAAGTTTGTCCAACGAAAACTAAATAAGACAGAAAAATAGATTGATGAAACTGAGACAATCTCCAATCACGAGAGCTCACCACAACTTCAGATACCACTACTATGAACTATCCACACGGACCACTCATACCAGGATCTGCATCAAAAGAATACAAAAAAGTAGGATTGAGTACAACTACTAGTACTCAGTAAGCATCATAGCCGCATGAACTTATACAAACACTATATCAAATAAGTAATACTAAAATACCCCTGCACATAGAAAAAACCCCATTAGTTCATTATCAAAAAATTCAATAGATCATATCACACAAAAATAATCTAAAAATGATGCAATACAATGATATGGAATGCTATGCGATGGCCAATGCCTACCAGCCTAAACATCTTCTCAAATCATGTGCTTCAAGGATGGACTCATACGAGACTTGTGAAGTCTATATAACCAGCCCAGAATTCCACCTCGGATGAAATAAATAAAATATATCATATCTAAACTTTCGAAATACCGCCTCAGACCAAATCATAAAAAGATGTTTCATTTTCTTTAAAAACTCTGTGTTTCCAATGATATAATCTAGTGATCCATGAGATGAGTGCATATGCATGATCAAGATGATAAGATAAATCAAATATAATATATATATATATATATATATATATATATATATATATATATGAAATCTTGAGATATCAATGAACTCTTGAACACATGCTACAAGCCTCATTATCAAGCAAGAAATCTAATCGCAATTCAAAATATGGTACAAGCCCCAATTTGAGCATCACAACAACCTATCTCATATGCCACTTTAAATCACTAAGACACACAATTCATAACATGCTTTATACGACAAGTTCTTACCCAATCAAAGTCTGAAGAAACTTAAGTCATAACCTATTTTGAAACCAAACTAGAAGGCACCAACGGTCACAAAATGGTTATTCCCTTTCGATTGGCTTAAGACTGCTCCCAATCTATCAATAACATGTTCTACACGTAAATATGAGTCCATCAATACCCATACTGCTATACTTCAAGTTCGGGGTCCAAAAGGTTAACCCAAAAGGCAAAGCCAAGTCACCAATGGAAAAAAAATTATTATAAAATTAATTTACCCATAACTTTAGGAGTTCAAATCTGAAATTTCATCAAAAATGGAGTTAAAATCAATCATGAAATCATCAAAATACCTTTTTTAAACTTTACCGAGAAATACCCAAAATTTTAAGTTGAAAATTCAAGATTTGAAGCTAAAATTATTAAATAATCATTGGGAAATATTAATAATTTTAGTTTATAAACATCCAACAAAAAATAGCTAAAACCACCTTTTGGATCTCCCAAAATTGAGTTCCCAAACTTCAAAAATTGGGTTATGGGATTTTGAGTCGAAAAGATTTTTAAATCTTTCCTAGGAAAATTGTTCTTCATCATCACAAACCCCCCTGTTCCAATCACGGTCCCATCTGAACCAGACCCATCGTAATTGTGATGGTCTGATCTCGATTGCAAAGACCAGACACGGACCCGACCCAGCCCAAAACATCTCCTAAACGTGATCGCAGAGGCATCATCATGATCGTTGTGGCTAGGCACTATTTCCCCTTATGATCGCGATGGATACCTTTCTAGCATCTAAAACGCAAGTCGAAAATCCCCAAATGAACTCTCAAAATTAATTCAAAACCCAATGAACACAACGCCACTATGTTACTAGGCTAAAGTCAACATTTCGAACTCAATGGAATTATCGAATTTACCAATGGAGGTCATTATCAACAGATGTTGACCAAAGTCAACTCAAAGCATTAATTTTTCAAAATCTCGTTTCAATGCTCAAAACCAAGTCAAAAGCCCCGGGACCCAAACCAATGGTCATACTAACCCAAAAATGATATTCTAGAGCTAACAAAACTGACAAAATATTCATACAACGCCCAAATCTCCTAATGTTGGCCAAATTCAACCATTCCAACTTTAAGGCCTTCCAAAATACTAAAAATACATCAAAATTCAAAAGTCAAGATAAGAATTGGTAGATCATCCACTACTAAAATACACGTTCATCCTTAAACATTAGAGTAAGAAAGGTACCTGAACATTCAAAAAGATGGAGATATCTACTCTGCATATCCGTATCACGACCCAAACGGTCATGATTGGCATCCACCCTAAAACTATAGCAGGAGAACTATTTAATCCAACCCTCACTAATCATTTCAGCAGTCAACATTTACTGTCCATCATCCTTATCATTACTAAGTTCTAAAACCCCATTATTTATTAAAGAAATAAAGTTTGTAATCCAAAACAATCATCAACCATCAATAGAGTGCAGAAATTCTCTATTTATTACATCCGTGGGACCTGAAGTCACCGTACAAGAATAACTAAGAATATTCAGAAATCTATAATTAAAATATTATCCAAAATAATAAAGGAATAACGAATGTCTTAATCCCTAAACAAGGGATATGAATGAAAATCAGATGACTCAATGGTTGCCCAAAATGGTGTTCACCCTTGAAACAAAGTCTATAACTGCTAGCTAAAGTCAAGGTCTTGTCTCAAATACTGGAACACGCTCTGTACTCAACAAAAAGAAAAGCACTAGAAGCATCAGTACATCAACAAGTACTGGTAGGCATCATAGGTCGACTCAACCCAAAACCATACAAATAAGTAAATCAAATACATGTAACAACAATCATCACAGTACGTATAACTAGAGACACCAAACCTATTTTTGACACTTTATTTTAGAAGGGGATACAAGCTCATAATTATATATATTTCACTTAGTCATTTGCATCAACAAGTTGCATCACCACATATAATCACAACTAAACAATCAATTCAAATGATGAATGTATGTATACAAGATGTGTGAATCATTAATTTATCTTCTTAATACCATCAACATCTGCCTTTCCACAATGATCTCAATATCATTATCACTATCATCAACTCATCATCATCATCAACATGATTTCAATATTATGATCAATATCATTATCAACTCACCTTCTCAACATTAATACCATCATCATCAACATGTATGAGTATGCAATGCAGTCAGTATTCACAAGTAGTACTTGAAAAAAATAACAAATATTTTATTTACATATAAGCACAGCGTCAATCAAGTCTGAATGCTACATTAAATCGTAATCTACCTCGATTCCTTGCTCGAAATCACTTTTACGCCACAAGTTTGTATTTTCTTTCTATTTCATTTCATTCTTGATCTATAACAACAAGTTTACATACCTAATTCAATCATCTAATCCTTTTTTACCACTCGGGATCAATAATTAAGAACTTTATTCATAAATTTGCCCTAGTTCATCATCTTAGGGGTTTCTACCCTTTAAACCCCACAAATTCTATTTTATTTAGCATGAATAACAACAAATCTACTCCAAATAGTATTTTCTAACACCCTGAGAACATTAACAATTGATTTTACACTCATTCCCATCAGTTTGTGCTTAGTTCCAAAATTAGGGCTAAACCTCAATTTCTACCATGAACATGATTCTAGAGATTTCTAATAATTCTAGAAGTAATTCAAGTTTAGAATATTAAGGAATCTTACCTCCAAAGATGAAAATCCTAGAAAATTATAGAAAATCACCTTCCCTAGAGCCTTGGTGTAATTTTTTGCAAAGTGTAATGAAAAACCTTTACTAAGTTTAAAACTGTAAAAATATTGTGTTTTACCACTGTAGCGGTTCGTGATGAAACTGAGGCTACCACTACAGCGATACCATTTCAATGTTTCCTTTTTATGTGCAGCAGTCCCAAGGTAGAATCTCAGGGCCTTTCCCTAATTGGGTCTATTTTACAACATACTCCTCAAAATATGACATTGTGAACCAACCCTTTCACGGTAAACTCTATAACCAGAGTCCTATAACTCTATTTTACGTGTCAGAAGTTGATATAGCTTTCTAAATTCATCCTCTATCTAGAAATAAAGTCAAACATCCCCACCAACTCTCACATTGCTATCATATTTCCTTAGAATAGTACAATATCAAAATTCATCTCACACTAGGACATCCCTAAATTTCTTAAAAATTATCTAAGGAAAAATTTGGTGTGGGTTTTACTCCTTATTTCAGTGTAACGACAGTTTGGATCATTACATTATATACAATTTACCACCCATTCATCCTCAAATGACAACTTTTCTAAAATAACATAACTAAAGCAAGAGTATATACCTGAGTCTATGAACAAGTGGGGGTAATGCTTGCGCATATCCACCTCTGTTTCCTAGGTTGCCTATTCAACTGGATGGTTCCTCCATTGAACCTTTACAAAAGGAATGACTCTGGTTCTCAATTTTCTCACATCCAGATCCAATATAGTAATTGGTTCCTCTTCATAAGATACTTCCTTATCAAATAACTAGGAGTTCCAACGTACAATATAATCCCTATCTCTGTGGTACTTCTTTAATATGGATACATGAAATATCAGGTGAACCCCAGACATACTAGGAGGCAAGGCCAGCTTATAAGCTACTAACCTTATTTCCTTCAAGACCTCAAAGGGTCTGATGTACCTCGAGCGTAATTTGCCCTTTTTTCCATAGCGCATCACTTCCTTCATGGGTTACACTTTTAATAGTATCTTTTCTCCTTGTTCAAAGTTTACATCCCTCACCTTATTAGCCGCATACTTTTTTTATCGACTTTGAGCTGCTAGGAGCTTTTCTTGTAGAAACCTTACCTTCTCCATCGAATCCTTAAGCATATCAGTACACCAAGGCCTCACTTCAAATGTGTCAAACCATCTGATTAGTGACCTACGTCTTCTGCCATACAATGCTTTAAAAGGAGCCATGTCAATACAGGAGTGGTAGCTATTATTATAGGAAAATTCACACAAAGGTAGATAATGCTCCCATTGACCCCCGAAGTCCATAACACAAGCTCGAAGCATATCCTTGAGCACTTGCATAGTTTGTTCTATTTGCCCGTCGGTCTGTGGATGGAAAGTTGTAATTAGTTCCACTCTAGAACCCAAGTCATAATAAAATTTCTCCCAAAAATTAGAGGTAAACTGAGTACCTCAATTTAACACATAAATTGAAACAGGTACTCCATGGACATTTACAATCTCCTTTATATAAATCTTGGCCAACTTAGCAAAATTATAATCTACCCTCACTGAAATAAAATAATCCAACTTGGTCAATCAATCAACAATAACCCATATAGAGTCACACTTCCTCAAGGTATTAGGAAGGCCAACCACAAAATCCATGGTTATTCGTTCCCACTTCCATTCTAGAATAGGAATCCTTTGAAAGGTGCCACTATGTTTTTGATGCTCATACTTAACCTGTTGAAACTTACAAAATCTACAATATCACATTTCATCCTTTGCCACCAATAATGTTGTCTCAAGTCTCTATACATCTTGGTTGCACACGGGTGTATAGAGTACTTAGAGTTGTAAGCCTCTGCAAGGATAGTAGAAATTAAATTACCCATACGAGGCGCACACAATCGTCCCTAAATTCTCAACACTCTTTCATCATCAAGAATGGCCTCTCTAGCTTCACCCTATAACACTTTTTCTCTATAGTTGCTAAGCTTTTTATCTTCGAACTATCTGTTTTTGATTTGATCGAAAGATATGGACCTAACTTCCACATGGGCTAATACTCCTCCCATTCTAGTCACCTGCAATCTTAGGAAATTATTAGTCAAAGACAATACCTCTCTCGCCAATGAGCACCTTGACACCTCCAACCATGATAAACTTTTTATGCTTACTGGCTTCCGGCTCAATATGTCTACCACAACATTGGCTTTGCCTGGCTTATATAGGATTGAGATTTCATAGTCTTTGATCAACTCCATCCACCTTCTCTACCTCAGATTTAGGTCTCTCTAAGTGAACACATATTGCAATCTACGGTGGTTTGTGAACACTACACACTTATGCCCATAGAGGCAGTATATCTAAATCTTTAAAGCAAATAACACTGCCACTAATTCTAATTCATGTGTGGGATAGTTTCTCATAAGGATTCAGTTACCTCAAAGCATATACAATCACATTCTGCTCCTAAATCAAGATAACACCTAAACCCAATCGTGAGGCATTACAATATATAATGAAATCCTTACCTTCAATAGGCAAGGCGAGAATTGGGGCTGAAGTTAGCAAAGTTTTGAGCTTTTGAAAGCTCTCTTCACACTTGTCATCCCACCTAAATGGAACTTCTTTTTGAGTTAGGCAGATCATGTTCGAAGCAATGGCAGCAAATCCCTTGACGAATCAATGATAATAACAGGCTAACCCCACAAAGCTATAAATTTCCATAACATTTGTCGATCTAGCCCAATTCTTAACAGCTTCGACTTTCTGCGTCTGCCACAACCCATTCCTTAGATTCGATGTGCCCTAAGAAGGACACTGAAGACAGCCAGAACTCATACTTGGAATATTTAGCATATATTTTCTTTCTTTAAGCAACCCCAATATTATACACAAGTGAGCTTTATGCTCATCTTCACTCTTGGAGTAAACCAGAATGTCGTCGATATAGACAATGACGAAAGAATCCAGAAATTACTTGAAAACTATTTATCAATCTCATAAAAGCAATTGGTACAATGTTCAAGCCAAAATACATGACTAGAAACTTGTAATTCCAATAACAGGTTCAAAAAGAATTTTTTGGGATATCCTCCACCCTAATCTTGAGTTGGTGATAACCCAACCATTAATCAATTTTGGAGAATACTGCAGCTCCCTGCAATTGGTCAAACAGGTCATCTATCCTAGGCAAGGGATACTTAGTTCAAATAGTTATCTTATCCAACTGAAAGTAGTCTATGCACATTCTCATGCTCCCATCCTTATTTTTCACAAACAAAATAGGATCATCCCAAGGAGAAACACTTAGGCGAATATACCCCTTCTCAAATAATTCTTATAACTGGGACATCAATTCCCTTAACTCTTTGGTGCCATACGATAAGAAAGAATAGAGATGGGATGAGTCCCTAGCTCTAGGTCTATGCAGAAATTAAAATCACAGTTCGGAGGCAAACTATAAAGGCCAACAGGGAACACTTCTTAGAATCATAAACAACTGGGACTGAAGTTATAAAAGGAACTACAGATTTATCTTCCCAGAGATAGGCAAAAAATCCCCTACACCCCTTCTGTACTTATTTCTCGGCACAAATAGCTGACATAATTCTAACAGAGGTAGGCTTAAAAGTACCCTTCCACTCTAACTTTTCCATCCCAGGCATCTTTACAGTGATAGTCTTAGCGTAACAATCAAGAATGGCATGATAAAAATACAACCAACTCATCCCTAAGATAATATCAAACTCCTCCATGTCTAAGATTACTAAGTATGCCAAAGTTTTGTACCCCATAAACTTCATAGGGTACGCCCTATAGACCTGATCAATACATACTAACACCCCAACTGGTGTAGACACATACATCGGAGCATTGATCAATTCACAGGCTAAGTCCAACCCCAAAGAAAATTTTACAGACACATAGAAGAAAGTAGACCCGGGATCAAACAATATAGAAGCCATACGATCATAGACAAGAATAGTACCTGTTATCATAGCATCAGTAGCTTTTTCTTCAGGATAAGACAGAACAGTATAAAGTTGGGCTCTGTCTCTACCCTGATCGCTACCTCTACCAGCCTGAGCACCACCTCTACCAACCTGTCCTCCACCTTGGTTGGCTTGGTAGCCACCCCTTCCTACAGCCTCACACCCACCTTAGGGATGAGCTCTACCATTTTCTACACTACTACGACCTGCTAGAACTAGAGTACTAAAAGTTGGTTGTTGAGTCAACTAACCTGCAGATAAGAAATTAGAACAATACTTTCTGATGTGGCCCTAAACTCTACACTCATGGCACCTAAAGCTCAAAGCAGGTCTCTGAACTAAAGAGGACGAAGGTGTATAGTTATCTATCCGTGAAGGCTGATAACTGACCCTAGATGAGCATTCTGCTGACACAGGCATGGCTCAATGATAAGAACGGGAAGAAGGACCTTGAGAACCATGATCGTTTGAAAAAGTATCGCTGAACTGGATAAAGATGTGGGCCTTCTTTTTTTCTTTTTTCACTTCTCCTTGTTTCTAAATTGCCTCAGCCTTTTTAGAAAATTCCACAACCTCTTGGAAAGACTTGCTCGATGCTGCCACTGATAGAGTTACTATTTGAATACTTAAATTCAGACCCTTCATAAAGTACCTAATTCGTTCTTTCTTTAAAGTGATGAACTAAAGTGCATAGCGGAATAAGGCATGAAACTTGGCCTCGCAGGCCGCCACAGATATGTCACCCTACTCTAACCTCATGAATTCATCCATCTTCTGATCATGATAAGCGGGGAATATACTTCTCCATAAAATGTTATGAAATTATACCCAAGTAAGTGGAGGAAAGGCAGTCCTACACTAAATAAATAACCTCCACCATTGCTTGGCTTCGACCTGTAGCAGAAAGAAACCAAATCCACTACGTACCTTTCAATAATGCCCATCGTATGCAGACATTCATGGAAATCTATCAAAAATGTGAATGCATCCTTAGACTCTGCATCCTAAAATACTGGGGAGGTCATTTTCATGAAGTTGCAGAATAGTTCATGTTCATCATTAATCTTCACCGGTCCAAGTACCTATCAGGGATACACCTCTGTCTCAGAGCCCTCATCCATCCTTGGTGTGGCATGTTATAAGTCTAGGGATGGGAACACAGAAATAGCAGAAGTAGCATATGTTCTATCCAAACTTCCTAAGTACCCCAACACTTGTTGAATTAACTCTGCAGTCATAGGTATCTAGGATATAACATTATGAACAAGTATCGCAGTGTCAGGAATTACCATTTACTCCTCCTTAATGAAAATATCTTTATTTTAAGCTAACTTCAGAGCATCCCGTTGTGGGTGAGGTTAGGGGTTCTTAGTCTAGATGTTCCTCCTGCTATCGGGGCTCCACCTCTCACAGGTGTTTCCTCTCTTCCTCCTTTCCTAGCCCTACCACTCATGCGCGGTCTACCCCAAACTATAGCCTCAGCAGCTAGTGAAGGAACTGCTTCTGGTCCATAGGAACGTATGTTCACCATCTGCAAAACAAGAATTAAGGAGTTAGATACCATTTTATATCACCAGATACCAATTGGAATCAAAGCCTCTCGAAGAAAAGTACAGATGTCTCCGTACCATTCCGCAAGAATCTACTAGACCTGTTCTTATATGACGAGATCTAGGAACCTAGTACTCTGATACCATCTTTTTCACGACCTAAGTGGTCATTATTGGCAACCTTTCTAAAACTATGGAGGGAGAACCATTTAATCTAACCCTCATTAATCAATTCAGCAGTCAACATTTACCTTCCATTAGCCTTATCATTACAAAGTTCTAAAACCCCATTATTTATTAAAGAAACAAAGTTTCTAATCCAAAATAATCATCAACCATTAACAAAGTGCGAAAATTCTCCATTTATTACATCCCAGAACCTGAAGTCACCGTACAAGAACAACTAAGAATATTCAGAAATCTATAACTAAAAGATTATCCAAGATACTAAAGGAATAACGAATGTTTAAGTCCCAAAACAAGGGACATGAATGAAAATCAGATGACTCAAATGCTCAAACATGGTGCTCACCCTTGAATTGATGTTCGAAACTATTAACTAAAGTCGATGTCTCATCTCAAATATCAGAACACGCTCTGCACTCTACAAAAAAAAAAGAGCACAGGTAGCATTAGTACATCAAAAAGTACTGATAGGCATCATAGGTCGACTCAAACTAACACCATGCAAATAAATAAACCAAATACATGTAACAACAATTATCACAAAACTTATAACTAGATACAATCGAACACATTTATGACGTTTTATTTTAAAAGAGGATACAAGGTCATAATTATATATATAACACTTAGTCATTTTCATCAACAAGTTGCATCACCACATATACTCACAACTAAACATTCAATGCATATGATGAATGTATGTATGCAAGATGTGCGCATCATCTTTTTCTCTTCTCAATACCATCAACATATGTATTTTCACAATGATCTAAATATCATTACCACAATCGCCAACTCATTATCATCAATTTCATTATCAATATCAACATCAGCATGATTTCAATATCATTATCAACTCACCTTCTCAGCATCAATATGTATGAATGTGTAATACAGTTAATAAACATAAGTAGTGTTTGAAATCAATCACAAATATTTAACTACATATAAGCACAGAGTCATACAAATTTAAATGCTACATTACATCGTAATCTACCTCGATTCCTTGCTCTAAATCACTTTTAGGACACAAGCTTGCCTTTCCTTTCTCTTTCATTTCATTTTTGATATATAACAAGAAGTTTACATACCCAATTAAATTATTTCATCCTTTTTAACCACTAGGGATCAATAATTAATAACTTTGTCCATAAATTTTCCCTAATTCATCATCTTAAGGCTTTCAACCTTTTAAACCCAATGAATTCTACTTCATTTAGCATGAATAACAACAATTCTACTCCAAATAGTATTTTCTACCACCCTGGGATCATTAATAATTGATTTTACACCTATTCCCATCAATTAGTGTTCAGTTCATAAATTAGAGTTAAACCCTAATTTTTACCATGAATATGATTCTAGCAATTTTTAATAATTCTAGAAGTAATTCAAATTTCGAATGTTAAGAAATCTTACCTCCAAAGATGAAAAGCCCTGAAAATTACAGGAAATTACCTTCCCTAGAGCCTTTGTGTGTTTTTCAGAAAAATGGAATGAAAAATGATTCTTAAGTTTAAAACTATAAAAAGACTGTGTTTTACCGCTGTAGCAGTAAAGTTACCGTTGCAGTAGTTCACAATGAAACTGAGTCTACTACTATAGTGGTTCATTTTTTTGCTGCAGCGATGTTGAGGCAGAATCTAGAGGCCTCTCCTCAATTGCGTCTATTTTACATCGCACTCCGTGAAATACGATATCTCAAACTAACCCTTTCATGATAAACTCTATAACTGGAGTTCTATAACTTTATTTTATGTGTCGAAAGTTTCTACGGCTTTCTAGACTCATACTCTTTCTAGAAATCAAGTCAAACATTCCCACCAATGCTTACATTAATACCATATTTCCTTAGAATAGTACACCCTCAAACTTTATCTCACACTAGGCTAGCCCCAAATTTCTTAAAAATTATCTAAGGAAAAATTTGGGAGGATTTTACTCGTTATTTCAGCGTAACGATGATTTGGGTTGTTACAATTTGATTCTGTCTCCCATGTAGCCTGCTCAACTGGTTGATGCTTCCACAGAACTATCACTGATGTTATCTCCTTGGACCTCAACTTTCTAGTCTGCCTATTCAAAATGGTTATGAGCTCCTCCTCAAATGTCAAGCTCCAATCAAAATCCACTGAATCCCACTGAATCATATGAGAACTATCGAAATGATACTTCTTCAACATTAAGATATGGAAAACCAGATGTACACAGTTGTTTTCTTGGGTTGGCCGATGACCCTGCCAGTACACAGTTGTTTTCTTTTGCACTGATACTACACGTGCATTTCTCTTTATTAAGTACGGAGCATATTTTGGTATCTATTTTGAGACCTCAGTTGTGATTCAGATAGTGTTCAAACTCAAGGGTGAGCTACATCTTCTGGGATGCCATGAGTTCTTCATTCAGTTTTTAGACTATTGTTTCACTCTTAGACATATTTTAGTTTTTTAGGGTTGATCCTATTTATTGACTATGTAGTAGTTTGGGTACAATGACTTTCAGATTCTAGGTCATTGGGAATGGTTTAAGAAACTATTATCTTAGCTATTGAATTATTAGTTTCTTAATGGGAATGGTTTAGTTGCCTAATTTTTTCCTAAGTTGGATTGAATATTTGAGAAGGTTGGTTATCCCACCGGGTTTTAGTGTGGGTGACACTCATGGTGGGTTTAGGTCGTGAAAAAGTCGGTATTACAGCCCTAGGTTCATTGATCTTATCATATCAAAATAGGTCTAGTAGAGTCTTGCGGAATGGTACGGAGAAGTTTGTACTTTCCTTCAATAGGCTGTAGGACTTTAGAAAATTATCATTTATTTCTTCTTTCATAATATGACTTGATTCCAATTGGTATCTGGTGAGATAAATTGGTATCTAACCTTCTTTATTCTTTTGTTCGCAGATGGTGAATACTAGAGAAAATGGAGCTAGAGTCGCATCTCCTACACCAACAGCTCTATCTATGGAATTGACTATTCGGAGATGAGGATGTGGACAAGGTAGGGAAAGGGGAAGAGAAAGGGAAACACCCGCCAGGGATGGAGCTTGGGAAGTAACTAATCACCCTCATCAGAGATCAGTGACTCCTTCCCTACCCCAGGATCATTATGAAGAGGTTGAGGAGAAAAATGAGGATGTTGTGGAGCTGGAGAAGGTGGACTAGAAGGAGGTGCAACTCTTCTCTCTATGTCTTCGAAGATAATTCAACAGGTGCTTTATTTTTTGAGTGGATTGGACGGTACTGGGGCCATTCCTATTATGCCTGCTTATTAGTTTCCAGGTGTTTAGCCGATTATTATAGTTGCTCCTAGAATGGGTGAGGCATTGGGGACTGAGATATTTCCTCATCCAATGTTAGGTCCTGTCATGACTTGAACTGAGCATGACATATTTACCAAGTTCCTGAAGATGAAACCTCCTACTTTTGTTGGCTCTGAGATGGAGGATGCATTTGAGTTCATTGGTAATTGTTATTAAAGTCTGCACAAAATGGGTATTGTTGAGAAACACGGTGTTTAGTTTTTTACCTTCCAGCTGAAAGGTGATGCCAAGCAGTAGTGGAGGTTGTATGTGGAGTGTCGGTCACCAGTTTTTCCTTCATTGACATGGTCTCAATTTTATACCCTACCCAATACACTTCGTGACCGCAAGAAGGATGAGTTTTTGGCCCTTGAGCAAGATAATATGTCTGTTGTAGCCTATAAGGCCAAGTTTCATACTTTGTCTTGTTATGCTACTCAGCTACTTGGTACAGAGGAGGAGAGGATTCAGTTGTTTGTTAAGGGCCTGAACACTGACTTACAGGTTTTGTCTGTTCATATGACTTCTGTCGGGAAGACCTTTAACGAGGTTGTTGATTATTTGAAGAAGGTAGAACGGATAAAGCAAGGTGGTTAATCCAAGGTGTTAGCAAAGAAGTCCCAGCCTCAAACTTATGGGGATATACCATCACCCCTTTTTCGGAAACCACATGCTCTAAGAAGGCAACCAAAGACAACAAAAACTCACATTTCGAGAACTTAATATATAACTCTTTCTCCTTGAAAATCCCCAACACAATCCAAAGATGACTTGCATATTCCTCCTTACTCTAAGAGAAAACCAGAATGTCATCACTAAAAATAATCACAAAAGAATCCAAGAATGACTTAAAGATACCGTTCATCAAGCTCATGAAAGTTTTCGGTGCATTAGTCAACCCGAATGGAACCACCAAGAACTCATAGTACCCATAGAGAGTCCTGAAGGTTGTCTTGGGAATATCCTCTGGCTGAATCTTTAACTAGTGATAACCTGATCTAAAGTCTATCTTGGAGAAAATAGAAGCACCTTGTAACTGGTCAAAAAGATCATCTATCCGGGGCAAGGGATACTTATTCCTGATCAGAACCTTATTCAACTACCTATAATCAATACACATTCTTAGGCTACTATCTTTTTTCTTAACGAACAATACTGGAGCACCCCAAGAAAAAGCACTAGGATGAATAAATCCCTTATCAAGAAACTCTTACAACTGATTCTTGAGTTCCCTCAACTCAGCTGGAGCCATTCGATAGGGAGTAATAGAAATGGGGCGAGTATCCGAATCTAAATCAATATAGAAGTCAATATCTCGGTCTGAAGGTATACCAGGCAAAGCTGTGGGAAATATCTCTTGAAAATCTGACACCGCGGGGACTAAATTAATAGAAGAATATTATGCACTAACATCTCAGAGATGGGCCAAAAAAGCCAAGCACCCTGTCCCAACTAACTTCCTAGCCTGAATAAAAGATATGATCTTCACAGGATTAGGCTTATATACACCTTTCCACTCTAACTTATCCATTCCAGAAATCTTTAAGGTTACTGTCTTAGCATTATAATTTAAAACAATATGATATTGAGAAGGCCAAGTCATACCTAGGATAATGTCAAAGACAAGCATATCCTAGATTATCAAATCTATCCAAGTCTAGAAACCTATGAACACAATAGAACATGCACGATAAACATGGGTTACTACTACAACGTCTCCAACCAGAATAGACACATAAATAGAAGAGTCAAGTATATCACAAATCAAGTCTAATACTAATTCAAATCTAATAGATACATATGAATAAGTAGAAACTGGATCAAACAAAATAGTAGCCATTAGATCACATATGAGAATTGTACCTATAATGATGGTGTTAGATGCCTCGGCCTTGGTCTTGCCTGGGAAGGCATAGTAGTGAGCTCTATCATCATGTTGGGCAACCTCCATAGCAAGTTGCACTTCACCCTTCCTTGTATTCCCATTACCTCGGTTTCCACCATAACCTCCCTAATTATTACCCCGCCCACCCTATAGATGACCCTTACCATTACTATTACCTTTACCACCTCTACAAGCAGGAAATATAGACTTAGCCTGTTGCTGGACCTATAACCAAGCCTATTTCTGAGGACACTCTCTATTGAAGTGCCACACAATACCACAAGTGTAACAACCTCTTTCAAGAGAAGGCATGTTAGACGAAGAATATGAAGCCACTTCAACGATCGGGAACTATAGACTTAGACTGTTGCTGGCCCTATAATCAAGCCTATTTCTGAGGACACTCTCTCTTGAAGTGCCACACAATACCACAAGTTTAACAACCTCGCTCAAGAGAAGGCATGTTAGCCGAAGAATATGAAGCCCCTTAGCCTCTAGCAACTGACGCCTGCTGAATAGCCCCTGACTGATCACCTATAGAAGCTGGCAGAGCTGACTGAATGAGGTGAGACAAATAAGACTACTGGTTAGGACCTCTGGAGTAAGGACCACCAAAGTTACCTAACCATTGGCAAGAGAGATTCAGACTCTAGCATCTCTGTCTATGTAGTTTGGTGTTTCTGAAAGAGATGGACTATTGGCTAATATGGAGGTAAGGTCAAAATTTCTTGATTAGATCAAGGCCATACAATTTGAATATGAGAAGTTGAACAAACTTTGGAATAAGGTAGTATATGGTGAAGCTTCTAATGCCACACATAATGCATGTAGGGTATTAATGGTAAGAGGATGTGTGGGCGTGCCTTGGGTTGGTGATTTAATTCTAGGTTTGCTTATAGAAGCTCATGGTTCTTGATATTTTATTCATTTCAGTGCCGCCAAGATGTACTATGACTTGAGACAGCTTTATTGGTGAACCGGGATGAAAAGGGATATAGTGGAGTATATGTCTAAATGACAAATTTGTCTAAAGGTGAAGTACAAGCATCAGTGGCCTGCGGGTTTACTTCAGAGGATGCGCATTCCCAAGTAGAAGTGGGAAAGGACAGCTATGGAATTTGTGGTAGGTCTTCCGGAGACCTTGGGCAACATGACTCAATTTTGGTCATAGTAGATAGGTTGACCAAGTCAGCTCATTTCATCCCAGTTAGAGTAGATTATAGTTTAAAGCAGTTATCGAAGATTTATGTCAAGGAGATATTGAGGCTACATAGGGTGCTGATTTCCATCATTTATAATAGAGTTACTCATTTTACCTCTAATTTTTGGGATAGTCTGCATGAAGAGTTGGGCACTAAGCTCAACATCTGCACTGCTTTCCATCCTCAGACTGATAGGCAGTCAAAGAGGTCTACTCAAGTACTTAAGGATATGTTGAGGGCCTATACGATTGACTTTGGTGGTCATTGAGCTAAGCTCTTACCATTGTATGAGTTTTCATACAACAATATCTATCAATCTAGCATTGATATGGCTCCATTCGAATCACTCTATAGGAGAAGGTGTAGATCACCTATAGGATGGTTCGAAGATGGTGATGTGAAACTTTGGGGCACGTACTTGGTGAAGGAGTCTTAGGAGAAGGTGAGATTCATTCAAACCAAGTTGTTGGAAGGCCATAGTAGGTAAAAGGAGTAAGCAGACCATAAGGTCAGGGACATGTCATTCAAGGTGGGTGCCACACACGGCGGGTTTGGGTCGTGACAACTTCATTCTCCAAGTCATGAGTGAGGTTGTTATTCTCATGGGTCTTCAATTACCTCAATATATGGTAAAACCTTTATCTTCTATATCAAAACACCACTAAGGTCAACTCTAGAAGAACATAATATATGGTAAAACCTTTACCATCTATAGGTAAGGTCAAGATAGGTGTTAAAGTTAACAAAGTGTTGAGATTTTAAAAGCGCTCTTTACACTCATTAGACTACTGAAATACAACATTCTTCTTAGTCAACCTAGTCAAAGAAGCTGGAATAGTAGAGAAGCCCAGAATGAGCCGTCTATATTAGCCAACAAACCCAATAAACTCTGAGTAGCCAACAAACCCAATAAAACTCCAAATCTTGGTAGGTGAAATAGGCCTAGACCAATCCCAAACTGCCTCAACCTTGGCAAGATCGACTATAATACCATATTTGGACATGACCCACCCCAAGAAAGAGACAAACCTCAACCAAAACTCATACTTTGAGAACTTAGATTGGGACTCATAAATAACTTATCATCTCTCAGTCTATGAACCACAATACTCAAATGTTTCACATGATCCGTCTCACTCTTGAAATACACCAAGATATCATCGATAAAAACGATCATAAAAGAATCAAGATAACACTAAAACACCTCACTCGTCAACTCCATGAACGTTATTTGAGCATTAGTCAACCCAAACTATATTACTAGATACTCATAATGATCGTATCGGGTCCTGAAAGCCGTCTTAGGATATTCAAATCCCTAATCCTTAACTGATGGTACCCTAACCTCAAGTCAGTATTCCATTATATTGGAGATATACAATAAGAAATATATTGTATTTATATTTTGAGGTTAAGTATAGTGAAAAACAGAGTTGAGACAAAGAAAATATTATCAGTCTCAAACTAAATTCACTATACAAAATAGAGTAATTATATGTTGAAGTAAGGTGTTCTTTTGGTGGAGCTTTGGACTCTTCAACTAATCCGGAGTTGTTTGAGTTGTACGACGTTGTAAGGTTGTTGAATCCTGAGAGGGACAAACAAGAGTGATATTCCTAGATTGATTTAGATTATATTGCAGTGGGCTTGAATATTTCTTAAAGAGAGCGAGATATCCGCGCCTCAGCCTGAATATATTTTTATTCGATTTTTTTTTTAATTTTATGTTTCACCTATAATTATTGTAATTTGTGAAACATTACACAAATATAATCAAAGTACATGAAACAACATATAGTATCAGAAACTGAACAACAAGAAACACATATAGTAACAGAACTACGAAATATATTGATATTAGATTGACCTGAAGTCATTCCATCTATACAATAAGAATTCAACTAGAATTGAAGAAAAATGAATATGATAAAACAGAACAGAATTTTATTTTAATTTCAAGTTCTAATAGAATTTTTTTACTGACAAGCTATAGCAATAACAAGTATATTTAATAGGCTAGGAGAAATATGTATTAATTTCTTTTCTTTCTAATTTGTTAATGTTGGATTTACTGTGTGCAGTGGAAAAAAGAAAGAAGGAAGTTACATATTTGTCTGTTTGGCATGCAAAAAATATTTGTATGTATTGTACACAACTATCAGGCTATTTTTTTGGCCAGACTGCTTTTTCAGTTAATTTCCCAAAAGAAAAACTAATAGAAGGGATTGATTAATGATTCAAAATTATGAAGCAAATAGATAAATATAACAAATCTATATGTATAAATATAAAAGAGGGTCATAGTACCGCCTATGTGGCACCCTCACAGATTAGGATTCTATTTTTCTTTTTGTATTTTTGGCTTTTTCACTTATATTTTTGTAATGATTCTCTAGGTCATTTTCTCTTTTTCGGTGTTGTGTATCTTTCCTTAGCGTCTATAGGTTATTTATGATTTACCGGGATGGTTGGTTTGGCTTCTGGGCTATTTATTTGGGTTTAAGATCATTTTCCTGTTTGGAGCTTTTGAAGTTGAGAAATTAGTCTTGTACCAAAACTTCTAGTAAAATGCTCGGAGGAGAATTCTGACAGTTCCTTAGCTCCAAAACGTGGATTTAGGCAAGGGGAACCCTTGGTCTGGGTCCCGAGGCTTCCAAACTTATTTTGGACTAGTGGGTGGATTTGATGAAAAATGAAATAGTAGGTGTGGGGCCCATATTTTATCAAAATGACCTCGGATGAAAATTTTGATGGTTTCATTGAGTCTAAAATACCGAATTTGGTATGGTAGCATAGTTTGTTTGCGCGTACGGGGTTCCAAACAAACCCCGAGCACCCGATCGGAGTCTATTTAGACCTAGCAAATAGCTAGTGCCTAAGTTGCTAGTGTGACGGATTTAGCGACCCCTGACAGCTTTAGCGATAGTGGCTTTAGCAGCCCTTAATGTCTTTAGCGATAGTGGCTTTAGCGGCCACTGACGACTTTAGTGATAGCGGCTTTAGCGACCCTTGATGGCTTAAGCAGCAGCGGCTTTAGTGACCCCTGACGGCTTAAGCGGTAGCAGCTTTAGCATACCTTAATGGCTTAAGCGGTAGTGGCTGTAGCGATTATTTGACGGCTTTAGCGACCATCACTGGTATTTATATAATTTTTATTTCCTTAAATTCCAACCATTGTTCTAAAACTTAAAACGTCCATTTTCACTTGTGGGATCTTGGTTTTAGTGGGATATCCTTGGAATAAAGCTGGGGTTGGATTGAAGACGTTGAGGTGATCATTTCCCGCTAGTTTCTTTGTAAGTTTCCACCCTAATTCTCCGTATATTTCTCGATTTCTTTCTTGTTTTCCCTTGATTCTTGGGGCCTATTTGAGCTCCAATTGAGACTCTATTTGTACTCAACTTTGGAGCACGCATTCCATGTCCTTCGAGGGACCTCATGACATATTTAATTTTAGAATTTTATTAGCGGACCCCACACGCCTATTCATGACCCAATTTTTGGCCCGAGCTTTTATATTACAATATAGGTCTTATTTTAATCGTATTAACATATAGATTATGAATTTGATAGCGCGATGACATTTAGGGATGGAAGAGTTGAGATAAGCAGTTTGTGTATGGTTCAAGACTGCAGTCCGGCATCGAGGTAGGCTTAGGTCTACTCTTCTCTATGAGATTATGTATCATATGGATTGCATGTGGGGTGGGGGTCACAGGTTAGGTTTTAGGTTACCTTATCGCCTGTTATCAACTTGGCCTTTCTTAGGAAACATTAGTACAAAATAGTAGCTTGAACCTTAGTCTAGAATGTCTGCCATAGTTGTAGCATTGTGTTATGATCATGTATGTACCTGTTGTTACCATAGGTTGAGGCTGGTAAGATGATTTGTATCTTATTGTCGATAATTGACCCGTTTAGGGAAAACTTTAGTATAGAATTGAGCCTTAGCCTTGAATACACATTTTAGCTATAGGATGATTTAAGCCTGATTATCTATGTATACGACATTAGGTTGACATTAAGGATCCCTTAGTTTAAGATTTACTGTATCACTTAGTGATTTGAATTGTATTCTTTGACTAGATCCTCCTAGTAGCGTGATGGCCATATTTACCTTAGTTTTTCTTAGTTATAATGTTGTTATCTTGGTAAATTGCATATTGTTGGGCTCGAGGTTTGGGTTACGAGACCAGTTGGACACCAGGTTAGTCATTTATCCTTTGATAGAGTTGTGACTTAGTTTATAGATGCTTATGCATTTACTTTTCTATTGCTTGGATACTAGTGATGGAATACATATAGTTAGACACGTTCATGCTTATTTAGTTTTATGATTCCAACTAAAACCTTGGTTTTTGCTACTTTTTTCCAAAAAGGGATTTATTCCCACTTTTACACTTTTAAAATTGATCTTTAAGCTAAAGTTGTACCACCTTTTTATCGATTTTATGATCTCTTAACTTAAGCACACTACTTTGAAATCTTAGACCGAGGTGTATTCCAGTACAGTCTTAATCCACTCTTTTATCACTACTAATTCATTTTGGTCGAGCGAAATCCCGACCCTTTCTACATCATCCTACCATTTTAGTCCCAAATTTGATCTCGGGCATTGATATTTTACGAATTTCTATTTATTTAGCCTCAGTTCGAGTCTGAGCACTTTTTATACTTTTATTTCTCTTTGGTTCTGGATGGAGTAGATTTGTTATGATGGTTATTGGAAGTCCGGGTTCGGAACCAGACTGTATATACGGATATCTTGAGTCCCCAATAGATTTATCTATCTGGGGACCACCTATTGGAAGAGGTGATATCCATAGGTCATGTCTTGTGATCCTGTGAGCCGAAGGAGGTGTATATACTTGGTAAAATTTGACACTCAATCGGTATGGTAGTATGAGCTTACATTGCATCTGTTTGTTCATGTGCATTGCCTATCTCCATTATAATTATTTGGCACTTGAATATATTGGTCTTATGGGGACTGTATAGGTACAAGTTATGGTTGTTGTTTGCTAATTGTTTGCTTGTGCCTTCCGGGCTTATGGGGGCCCGGTTAGGTTATTGTTTGTCCGACCTAGACAGTTACATCATTGTTCGGTTATTTTGTATAGTTCGTGGCAGGCTGGTTATGGATTGATACCCTAGGTTGTAGGTACGCTTCCAAGTTCCTTTACTACTTATTATGGTAAGATTAATTATTGGTAGACCATTTTATGACTATTCACATTTCGTTTAGAGACTGATTATGCTAGAGTTACCTCCCCTATTTGGTTATGATCCTCGAGATGCTAGGTTAGCTCCCTCAGGTTAGCACTTTCATGTTTGGTTTCCTTTATAATATTATTGTGTACACCTTTTCTTCCTTATCTGTTCTTATCATATATTACCTTCTTGCCTCATACTACTATTATATATAGTCCTTCTTTACTCTCCTTGGTATATCGGTTAGCTACTTATAGTACTGCACTTTTGCCCCTAATTACTTGTAGTATATGATAGTTTATTCTTACCTCCTGTCATGACCCAATTTCTCAGGTCATGATGGCAGCTACTTTAACCCACCAGTAGGTAATCTAACTCGTAGTCCGGAACATCTAGTAACGGACTGCCAATATGAATAAAGGAAATAGTGGAATAAATATAATAATATGGCTAATATAATCCCTAAACCTGGTGGAGCCAGTACAATAGCTTCTAATACAACAAGAGTGCAAGTGAAATAAAAGAAAAATGTATGTATACAAGCCGTCTCTGACACAACATAGAGAACAGTCTAACAATAAGAGGGAGAGTATGGATACTCTAAAACATCGGGAGCTCACCCTAAATCTCCAATCCATAGCTGCTCCGTACGATGCACACATCAACGATGATAACTCGTACTATAACCTGCAGGCTCCAGAAAGGTAGTATGAGTACCAAACACGTGGTACTCAGTAGGCATCGGCAAACTGAGCTCCAGAAATAATGCAAGCATAAATAACATGAAGGCATGAAAGTGACTACAGGCAACTATCCAAGGAACTAGGAATAACGATGCTAATGGAACAATAAGGATAACTATCCTATCCTGACAGTAATCCGAGACTAAAGTGCAATAATGTATATCACTGGCCAAAATACAAATGAAGAGTGAAGGAAGGATATATAATAGTAGTACAAGGCCAAAGAATACATATATGACATGAATAGGCAAAGAAAAGAGGGATATACGGTAACACCATTTATAAATATATTTATATATATAAATATATATATATATAGGACTAGCTCAGTGGTAACAACCTGAGGGAATCACCCTAGCATCTCAAGTAGGGAAGTTACCTCTAGCATAACTAGGATCCCTAACCAGGCATGACTAAATATGAGATAACCAAACCATAATGTAACTCACTACAAGAGTGAAGGAATCAGAAATGTACCTTCAACTCGGGTACCAATCCACAACCAACCTTCCATGAAATAACCATAATAACCAATAAAAAAGTAACCGGCTAGTCCGGGTAAACAAGTACCTAACCGAACCCCCATAAGCCCGGAGGTTCACGAAAACACTCAGCAAATAGCAACCATAACATGTACCTATACAACCCCCCATAATACCGATAGATACAGGTGCCAAACAACTATACTGGTGATAGGCAATGCATATGAATGGATGAATGCAACACAAACCGAAATGCCATAACCATATCGGGGACACCAGACTCGAACCGATTCCTCAATCTCAAACCATACCGTACCGAGTGTATACACACCTAGCTCATAAAGGTAGGACCTACAGAGACTAAGCTTCTCCGGCATGATGGATCTCAGATGAAGCGACCCCCTAGGGGATTTGGAAAATCCATATACACTGCCTAGTTTGGATCCAGGACTTCCAATAACCATCATAATCAATCTACTCCATCCAATATCGAAGAGATATATATATAAAATCAGTGCACGGACTCGAACTGCCACTAAAAGAAGATAAATTAGTAAAGTCATTTCCCGAGATCATGCTAGGGACTAAATCGTCATAATCATGTACAAAGGGTTGGAATATCCCTCTACCAAAGTAAATAGTAGTGGTAAAATGAGTGGATAAATAATAGACCGGAATCATCCTCGGTTGAAGCTCTAAAACATTATTTTAAGTTCCAAAATCTCATAATCCACAAAATAAGTTAGTACGATTCCCATTATAAAATAACCCATATTTAAAGTGAAAAGTGGGAATAAATCCCTTTTAGAAAATAGTAGTAAAATCAAGGTTTTGGTTGGAATCGTACCACTAAATGAGCATGAATGCGCCAGATAGTATGCATGACATCACCAGTATCCAAACAATATAACCATAAGCATCTAAGCGTCTATAAATGATAATCATACCCTTGCTAAGGGTAGAATACTCACCTAGAGTCCAACTAGTCTCATAATCACGGCCTTGGGTCCATTAAATATAAGCAATATATCAAGGTCTCATAACCCGGCAACCACAATACTCAAGGTCATAAAGCCACCACAAGGATTTAATCGGGGAAAAACCTCCCGAATCGCTAAGTCAAATGGTAAGTCTCATACCAAAGGATCCTTAATCATCAACTGTGGTTAACATGCTTATATTCAAGGTAATAGGACTCTATGGACATAACAAGTATTTACACTAGGGTTCGGGTCCCATCTCTACCCCAAATTCCATACAATAGGCTAGGTCATGCTATACTAGCCATACTCATATCCTATAATCCCTTCCTAGCATGCAATCTATACTATACACAATCTCATAAAGAAAAGTAGACCGAAGCCTACTCAATGCCGAACCACAATTCTTGAAGTGTCCATAAATCGCTCGATCTTGTTCCACTATCCCGAATTAATGTCACACTATTAAAATAGTAACCTACACGTCATTACGAGTAAAATGACACCCATATTTCAATATAATACATCAGGCCCAAAATTGGATCAATAATGGGCCCGTGGGGCCCGCTAACGGAATCCCAAAATTGAATCTGTCACGAGGTCACTCGAATGATAAGAAATGTGTGCTCTAAATTTGAGCACAAATAGAGCGTAAATCGGGGCTCAAATCAGTTCCCAAAGATTAGGATTTCAAAGACCTAATTTCTAAGAATTCACAATGAAATGGGATGGAATTCAACGGGTAAAATGATGAATAATGACCAAGGAGTGATGAGCTAACTTACCTTAGCTTCAATGGATGTTTTCCCCCATTTCCCACGTCCCATGCTCTCAAAAATTAAGGAAAAGGGTTGAGAAATAAGGGAGAAAATGGGTGAAGAAGGAGATTTATCAGCCCTCAGGTACCGCTAAAGCGGACACCTGGCCGCTTAAGCGGCTACCGCTAAAGCGGACACCTGGCCGCTTAAGAGGCTACCGCTAAAGCGTACTTTGACCACTTAAGCGGCCACCGATAAAAAGGCTGAGGATGCTAAAGTGGCACTCCATCTCTTAAGTGACGTCTGCTTAAGCGGACAAGGGAGCGCTCTAAGCGTTCCTAGCCGAAATGTATAAAGCCGCTAAAGCGGCTACCACTAAAGTGGCTCCTAGACCGTTTTAGCGGTCACACTAGATATCAGCAACCAAATTTTAGCTAAGTCCAAAATGGACTCCGATCGAGTGCTCGGGATTCGTTCAAAACCCCATGCGCGCAAACAAACTATGCTACCATACCAAATTCGACATTCTGGACTCAACAAAACCATCAAAATTCCCATCCGAGGTCATTTCGATTAAATATGGGTTCCACACCTATAGTTCCATTTTTCACTAAATCTACCCAATAGCCCAAAGAGTGTTCGAAAGCCACGGGACATGGACCAAGGGTCCCCTTAGGATAAAATCAATGTTGCGGAACTGATGGCACTGTCAGAATTTCCATTCGAGATTGTCTACTGGGAGTTTTGGTCTGAGACCAAATCCTTAACAGCGAAAGCTCCAAAATAGAAAAATAAGTCTAAAACCCAAACGGACTATCTGATAACCAAACCGACAGTTGCAGTAAGTCACATATGACCTATAGCCACTGTGGGAAGGCTCAAAATTCTAGAATGCATGGAAATCGAGAAAATGACCTCGAGGGTCATTATAATATCCACTACTAAAAGGACTTTCGTCCGCGAAAGTCAATGGATAGAATAAGCTCGAAAGCTCAAGAGGTTGAGGTACTGGGCTTGCATTTCTCGAGCATGACTCCTCAGGAAATCTCTAAGCAGAAGAAACGCTTCAAAGAGATTTTACCCAAGGTATCCCTTTATCAAACAACTCCTTACTCAGCTTTCCAAATAACCAAAACTCAACCTAAAAAACCAACTAGTCTCCAGCTGAACCGAGAACGGCTGATGCACGTAACCCAACTATAACGCGCTGACATCACACTGTTACAAGTGTAAATGAGCAATAACTCAGCCAAACTAGAGGCAATCCAAGGCCAGAATCATGCTACAACTCCAACATCCAACCTTAACCTTTCAAAACCTACTACCTACCCCAAACCACACAAGATATCATTTTAGTCATGTACGCAGATTCACAACACACTGAACTCGAAAGACTAAAGCTGACTTGCAAAAAAAACCATAATGGCAAGCGCAAAAAATAAGCCCATAAGGTGCTACCAGGACACACAACAGAGGTGACCCAAGTTTTCACTTTTAAGCCAAAGCTACAACTAGTCCAGATGACTCTCAAAACTGAAAGTCAAGAGTTCGAAGCACCAATCTCATGAAACTAAATGATCCGCTTCAAGATGTCCCACCAATCGTGGATGAAGCCATGCTAAGCCCAACTTAAGAGAACTTCTCCCATTGAGGAGAAAATTCATAATTCTGACCAAAATTGAGAAACTATGGTCAGAAACTGTAACACCCCGTACATACTAAACCCTACATGACAACGTTGAACAATGGTTACTCAAGTGTCGAGAGTCAAAAAGTATGTATATTGTAATGTTATTGATGAGATGATTGAAATTGGGCCTAGTACATGGGCTTAGACCTTTGTAGGAGGTGTAACACCCCATATGTTGTCGAACCTGTATGACTACGTGTACATCTATGGAATTAATTAAACATGAGAGATTTGATGAATTATTCATTTATTTGTTGGGTCTTATATGAGTCTTGTGCCATTAGGCCAAATGAGGCCCAAGGATCATAAGAAAGACTTGGCCCAATGGGGCAAAACATGATCTAATCTTCCATTTGACTAATCAACCATGCATTTAATGCCAAGAGATGGATAAGAGTGACTTGAGGGACCTATATATATATATATATATATAAGGAATTATACATAAAATTTGGTTGGATAAAGAATTCTTGAGCCATTGGGCTCAATGGAGGCCTAAAAATCATATAAATACATGGCCCAAATGAAGGAATGACCCATCCTTGACCCATTCTTGCAAGACCAAGTCAATATATTAGGATTGGACCAAGTGTGTGGTTACAAAGCAACATTAGGGGACTATATAATCTGGAAATAATCAGATTTTAATTCATTTGGACACCCATGCCTTTTTTAGAATTCTCTACAACATTTCCATTATCACACATACCCTAGACCTTCATCCTTTGGACCAAGATAATTATCTTACAAGACTTGGTAAGTGTATATTATCATGGTTTAATATATTTTATGCATTTAAGATGGTTTATATCATGTTGGTTATGTTGGTGAAGTGTGAGAAGGTCACTATATGTAAAACAATTTGTGTTTGCTAAATCATAGGATGGTTTTGTCTTGTAAACTTGAACATGGACTTGTAATATTGAATGAAATGAAATTGATGGATTCAATATTGAAATTTGAGATGTGATTATAGTCTTTCCTTGTTTTATCCTTGTGTATAATGTTTGGAATTGTTGTCGTAAATTTTGTTATGGATTTGGTGACGGATTGAAAAGAAAGTGAGGTTTTTGTGATGTTTATGTGTGTTGTGAGAACATGTATTATTGTTGGCATATAATATGATCATAATATGTTTAAATAAGTTTGGTTATGATCATGGACCATTCATTGCATAAAAAGACCCAAAAGAGACCCTTTTTGGCCAAAACGGGCACATGCCCTCGCAGACGAAGCACCTGCGGGCGCAGGTACCAATGCAGGTGCCTCTGGCTACTGCCAAAGGTCACCTGCATATGAAGGTCAGATTCCTGTGGGCGCAGGTGTCTTAGCGGGTCGGCCCAGAACTCCGAATTTATTGTTTTTACATCCTTTTGACCCCCCAAAACCCCTATACCCTTCATGGATGCAATTATCAACTTATGGTACCTTTTAAATGACTATAAAGGAGTATTACAGAGGTATTTTGAATGGTATAAAATATGGATTGATGTTAAAGTGTTATTGTGAAAGCTATCGAGTGACTTGACGGAGAAAAGGTAACATAGTGTTAATGAGGAAGTGTAAAGGGTAAACTTGGTGTAAAATGTTATTGGTTTACGATATCTTGGTCAATGTGTGGAATGTTATGGTGTCGTTGGTATGAGAATGTAGTGGATTGTATTGTAAAGAGTGACATGACGTTATACGGCAGTCATATAGCTCATTTTCGTTTTATACATTGGTATAGTAACTAGTTGCTAATGAAAGCTCTGATGTATGCTTATGTTGTAGAGTGACACATAAAGAGGAAGCTGGACTATTGTATCCCCATATAGGCTTGTGTAATCGTAGTGAGACGACAAGGTATGTAAGGTTACTCTTTCCGTATCTTTCTGCAGCATAGAGTATTCACCTTGTTAGGGTACTTACTCATGTCCGAAGTATTCTAAAGTACCCCAGTTCAGGTTGAGATATATTTTTATTCATATGTCCTATTCTTAGCCGAATTATGATTCACTTATCTCTTATTCATTGACTGAAGTTCCAAAACTGTCATAATGTGGTAATTCCTAAAAGAACTATCTCAAAGAGAGTAAGGTGTAAGGAGAATATATTTATGCTTGAGTAGTATTTCCAATCATGTTATGTTTCCAAGTTCAATAATATTGTTATAATTATGTTTGTACCAATCTCTCTCACAAGTGTTGAAGTACCAATCTCAGAAGATCTCATAAGAATAATGAAGGAAGTAATGTATTTATGTGTTCCAAGCTTTATCAATGATATGACTACCAATGAGTTAATCTCATAAAAGTAAAGATGGAAAGGATATACAATCACCAATTTATCACTCCTAGAATGAAGTAAAGAATAGTGAAGGGATGAAGTAATGATTGGTTGGAAAATGTATCTCTCTCACAAGAGGATGTGTGTCAGTGATGTTATGAAGTAAAGGAGTCAATCTCATGAAGTTAAGGATTGAAGTAAAGTGTGTGTGTTTCCAATAGTATCATGATCCTCGATGTATCAATCTCTCATAAGTGAGTATATCAATCTCTCAAAGTGAATAAATCAACCTCTTCCAAGAAGAATAAGAATAAGAAGAGATTTAATTGATAAGAATTCTTGGGTGGCAGCCCAGGGGTGAAAAGAACACCTAGCATGGGTCGATCCCGTCTCTCCCTACCCATGAAGTGGATGTATGATAACCCACCCATGGAGTAGATGTATGTTCTCCCACCATAGAGTGGATGTATGTTCTCCCACCATAGAGTGGATGTATGTTCTCCCACCAATAGAGTGGATGTACGTTATTAACCCACCAATCGAGTGGATAGAGTGGATGTACGTTATATTATTAATCCAAAACTCTTGAATAGAAGAATCCCTTGAATAGAAGAATCTCTTGAAAAGAGGAGAAGAATCTCTTGAGTGAAGGAAAATTCTCTTGAGTGAAGATGTGTATGAAAGATATTCTATGAATAATAAGGATGTAAATGAGTGATCTAAAATAACAATAACAGAAGCAATATACATGTTTCCACATTTAGAATGATGGTTTATCCACATTGAATATTTTCTCATATTCTATTTCATTGACTTTCTCATGCATGATGTAGTTTCTATAGCCTTACATACTCAGTATATTTCTCGTACTGACCCCCTCGGGGGACTTAGCTTATATTTTGCAGGTGCATGCACTAGTAGACCTCCACTGTAGGTTGACAGTATTTGCAGATTATTGGTGAGCCCCAGTTGCTTTGGGACTTTTCGAGTCACAGTTGTACAGTTGTTTTGATATTGTAAATGTTGTATAAAGTGGGGACTTGTCCCGAATTTTAGTTGGTCTTGTAAATGCATCTGTTAGAGGCTTTTGTAGACATAGGTGGGTATATGAATGTAAGAGACGTATGATCATTTTGACTTGATAGCTCTAACGGCCAAGTTTCATATATATATAGATATGGCATATGTTTCCATGTTCATGGCTTCCGCATAGTTGCATGAGGTATAGTAAGATTCATACGTGGATATGCATACGAATGTACAAAAGTAAAGATTGGTTCTCTTGGGCCATATCGGCTTCGGGTGCCAGTCCGTCCCGATGGGATTCGGGGCGTCACAAAAGTGGTATCAGAGCAGGTCGTTCTAAGGGTGTCTACAAAGCCGTGTCTGAGTAGAGTCTTACTTATAAATGTGTTGTGCACCAAATTTATAAGTAGGAGGCTACAGGACATTTAGGATGTTGTTCCTTTTCTTCACTTCTAGATAGTGCAATAGAGCCCCTGTTGTAACTTGAATTGTATCTGACCATGGTAATTGTTTTTCTGTGGTATAGTAAAAATGCCAAGCATGAGAAGAGGTAGAGGAAAAGGTAAACAGGTGGATATACCTGCTGAAGAAGGAATGAGCAGATTACCACCTGACCAAACTAGTCAAGGTGGAGCTGACGCTGAAATTGCATCGCGGTCTTCTGCTACTTTTCCAGCTCCAGAAGAGCCAAGAGGTAGAGAAGTACCTGCAGAACCGCCTATGAATGCCACTGATCAATATTTGAGAAATGCAGTACATATGTTGACCTAGTTAGTGGCTGCACAAGCACAAGGACGAACTGGTCCAATGGTAAATAAAGATAACGCAGCTAGAGCAGCTAGTCGGCGTACACAGGACTTTCTAAAATTAGACCCTCCCATATTCACAGTGTCAGATCCGAAAGCAGATCCACAGGATTTTGTGGACCGAGTTCAGAGAGCACTAGAGGTGATGCATGTGACAGGTGTAGAAACAGTTGAGTTGGCAGCTTATAGACTGAAGGGCAAGGCTATTTTGTGGTATGAGGACTGGAAAAGATCAAGGGGTATTGATGCACTCCCAGCTGGTTGGGAAGAATTTAAAATGGCATTCCTTGATCATTACCTCCCATATGAGATTCAGGAGGCACGTGCAGACCAATTTCTAAATTTACGTCAAGGAACTATGAGTGTTAGAGAATACAGTTTGCAGTTTAATTCCTTGGCTAGATATGCTCCAAATGTAGTAGCCACCATGGACGATAGAGTCCATCGATATGTGGATAGACTGGAGCCATATTTGGTACGAGACTGTACTATTATAGTATTGAACAAAGATATGGACATCACTAGAATTCAGGCCTTCGCGCAGAAAATGGAGGACCAACGACAAAGAAGAAGGACACAAAAATCTGAGGAAGGGCCATCAAAATGGGCCAGACCTATGGGGCAGTCTTTGGCGTCCCAAAAAGAATCGAGGCCTCTGATGTTTCCTAGACCACTCAGACCATCACTCTCCTATTCCACAGCAAGACCACACTCTCAATTACGAGGGTTTAGAGGTAGCCAATCTGGACAGAGTAGTGGAACTGATAGATTGCAGGCCATAAGATTGTCTCATCAGTTGTGCCAGCACTGTGGGAGATTTCATTCAGGAGAATGTCGGTTTGATACGAATGTTTGCTTTGTGTGTAGTAGGCCAGGACACATGATGAGAGAATGCCCACAAAGGCCTACTGATAGTATGACACGACCTACAGGATCAGCCGTTGTGGCATCGGCGACTGGTGTACAGTCTGCTGGTCGTGGTAAAGGTGCCAGAGGAGCATTCAGTTCCAGTGGAACTCAAAATCGCACCTATGCTCTAATGGACCGGCAAAATGAGGAAGCACCTCTTGAGGAAGGTACAGGTCCATTACCATATTTTTGCATGATGTATATGTACTGATTGATCCAAGCTTTGCCTTATTATATGCTACTCCATCGATTATTGCGAAATATAACGGGACACCGGGGTTATTAGCTAAGTTAATTGAAGCATTTTCACCTGTCGGTGAATTTATTATAGTTAAAAGAGCATATCGTAATGGTATAGTAGATGTTTGTGATCATGTTGAGATGGTTGATCTTATGGAGATGGAAATGGAAGATTTATTTTTTTTATGTTGTAATGAGTATGAAGTGGTTGGCTTCTTGTTATGTCACGAAGATTGCCAAGCTAAGAAAGTATAGTTTCCTCTTCTTCCACAAAAGACCGCCCTGGAGTGGAAAGGTAAATTTGTTTCCCATCCTGAGGTAAGGAAAGCGATGTTCAAGGTATACACAGGGTAGCTAGTAAGACTTAATATGTCCCTGTAGGGTACACCAGTGTTATTTACACAAAAGAGAAATGGCATATTGAGAATGTGTATTGATTATCGGCAACTGGATGAGGTAACAGTCAGAAATACAGAAAGTTTGGGTATACAAGTGGAGTTGGGTACAGTTTTTCATCCTTAAATAGGTGGACAAGCAGAACGTATCATACAGACACTTAAAATTATGTTACCAGCTTATACATTGTATTACAAAGGTAGTTGGGATGACCATCTATCCCTTATGGAATGTGCTTATAATAATTGCTATTATTCAAGTGTCAAAATGGTATCTTACAAAGGTTTATATAGAAGGAAGTTTAAATCATCAATTGGACGATTTAGAGCGGTGGAACTGCCTTACGTGGGGCTAGATTTTGTTCACTAAGATATTGAGAAGGCTAAGGTGGTACAATAGTAGCTACAAGCTAACACAATTCATACGCCGAGATCCATTACTTTAATTGGAAATGTACAAGTTATGGAGTATCTCACTAGGAAGAGATACCTATGGTTATTCTAGACCGGCAAGAGCAAAGGTTAGTAAAAAAAGATGTAACTTTGGTAAAAGTCCTTTGGGAGAAAGAAGCAAGTCGAGTTGATAACCTGAGAAGTTGAAAAACAAATGATGAGACTAAGGTACCCATATTTGTTCCAAACAGAAGGAGAAAATTCAAAAGTGCAAGAGTGGAGAAAGAAAGAGTAAGTAATTATCTATATGAGTATATGTATAGAGATGCCAATATAGAGATGCATGTGTTGTACATAAAGCGATGTCGTTAACATTCGAGGAAGAATGTTCCTAAGGGGGGGAGAATGTAACACCCCGTACATACTAAACCCTACATGACGACGTTGAACAATGGTTACTCAAGTGTCGAGAGTCAAAAAGTATGTATCTTGTAATGTTATTGATGAGATGATTGAAATTGGGCCTAGTACATGGGCTTAGACCTTTGTAGGAGGTGTAAAACCCCATATGTTGTCGAACCTGTACGACTACGTGTACATCTATGGAATTAATTAAACATGAGAGATTTGATGAATTATTCATTTATTTGTTGGGTCTTATATGAGTCTTGTGCCATTAGGCCAAATGAGGCCCAAGGATCATAAGAAAGACTTGGCCCAATGGGGCAAAACATGATCTAATCTTCCATTTGACTAATCAACCATGCATTTAATGCCAAGAGATGGATAAGAGTGACTTGAGGGACCTATATATATATATATATATATATATATATATATATAATGAATTATACATAAAATTTGGTGGGCAAAAGAAGTCTTGAGCCATTGGGCTCAATGGAGGCCCAAAAATCATATAAATACATGGCCCAAATGAAGGAATGACCCATCCTTGACCCATTCTTGCAAGACCAAGTCAATATATTAGGATTGGACCAAGTGTGTGGTTACAAAGCAACATTAGGGGACTATATAAGGTGGAAATAATAAGATTTTAATTCATTTGGACACCCATGCCTTTTTTAGAATTCTCTACAACATTTCCATTATCACACAAACCCTAGACCTTCATCCTTTGGACCAAGATCATTATCTTGAAAGACTTGGTAAGTGTATATTATCATGGTTTAATATATTTTATGCATGTAATATGGTTTATATCATGTTGGTTATGTTGGTGAAGTGTGAGAAGGTCACTATGTACAAAACAATTTGTGTTTGCTAAATCGGAGGATGGTTTTGTCTTGTAAACTTGAACATGGACTTGTAATCTTGAAGTAAATGAACTTGATGGATTAAATATTGACATGTGAGATGTGATTATAGTCTTGCCTCGTTTTATCCTTGTGTATAATGTTTGAAATTGTTGTCGTAAATTTGGTTATGGATTTGGTGACGGATTGAAAAGAAAGTGAGGTTTTGGTGATGTTTATGTGTGTTGTGAGACCATGGCTGATTTTTGGCATATAAGATGATCAAAAATATGTTAAAATAAGTTTGGTTATGATCATGGACCATTCATTGCATAAAAAGACCCAAAAGAGACCCTTTTTGGCCAAAACGGGCACCCGCCCTCGCAGATGAAGCACCTGCGGGCGCAGGTACCAATGCAGGTGCCTCTGGCTACTGCCAAAGGTCACCTGCGGATGCAGGTCAGCTACCTGCGGGCGTAGGTGGCTTAGCGGGTCGGCCCAGAACTCTGAATTTATTGTTTTTGCATCCTTTGACCCCCCCAAACCCCTATACCCTTCATGGATGCAATTATCAACTTATGGTACCTTTTAAATGACTATAAAGGAGTATCCCAGAGGTATTTTGAATTGTCTAAAATATGGATTGATGTTAAAGTGTTATTGTGAAAGCTATTGAGTGAGTTGATGGAGAACAGGTAACGTAGTGTTAATGAGGAAGTGTAAAGGGTAAACTTGGTGTAAAATGTTATTGGTTTATGATATCTTGGTCAATGTGTGGAATGTTATGGTGTCGTTGGTATGAGAATTTAGTGGATTGTATTGTAAGGAGTGACATGACGTTATACGGCAGTCATATAGCTCATTGTCGTTTTATACATTGGTATAGTAACAAGTTGCTAATGTAAGCTCCGATGTATGCTTGTGATGTAGAGTGAAATATAAAGAGGAAGCTGGACTATTGTATCCCCATATAGGCTTGTGTAATCGTAGTGAGATGACAAGGTATGTAAGGTTACTCTTTCCGTATCTTTCTGCAACATAGAGTATTCACCTTGTTATGCTACTTACTCATGTCTGAAGTGTTCTAAAGTACCCCAGTTCAGGCTGAGATATATTGTTATTCATATGTCTTATTCTTAGCCGAATTATGATTCACTTATCTCTTATTCATTGACTGAAGTTCCAAAACTGTCATAATATGGTAATTCCTAAAAGAACTATCTCGAAGAGAGTAAGGTGTAAGGAGAATCTATTTATGCTTGAGTAGTATTTCCAATCATGTTATGTTTCCAAGTTCAATAATATTGTTATAATTATGTTTGTACCAATCTCTCTCACAAGTGTTGAAGTACCAATCTCAGAAGATCTCATAAGAATAATGAAGGAAGTAATGTATGTATGTGTTCCAAGCTTTATCAATGATATGACTACCAATGAGTTAATCTCATAAAAGTAAAGAAGGAAAAGATATACAATCACCAATTTATCACTCCTAGAATGAAGTAAAGAATAGTGAAGGGATGAAGTAATGATTGGTTGGAAAATGTATCTCTCTCACAAGAGGATGTGTGTCAGTGATGTTATGAAGTAAAGGAGTCAATCTCATGAAGTTAAGGATTGAAGTAAAGTGTGTGTGTTTCCAATAGTATCACGATCCTCGATGTATCAATCTCTCATAAGTGAGTATATCAATCTCTCATAAGTGAATAAATCAACCTCTTCCGAGAAGAATAAGAATAAGAAGAGATTTAATTGATAAGAATTCTTGGGTGGCAGCCCAGGGGTGAAAAGAACACCTAGCATTGGTCGATCCCGTCTCTCCCTACCCATGAAGTGGATGTATGATAACCCACCCATGGAGTAGATGTATGTTCTCCCACCATAGAGTGGATGTATGTTCTCCCACCATAGAGTGGATGTATGTTCTCCCACCAATAGAGTGGATGTACGTTATTAACCCACCAATCGAGTGGATAGAGTGGATGTACGTTATATTATTAATCCAAAACTCTTGAATAGAAGAATCCCTTGAATAGAAGAATCTCTTGAAAAGAGGAGAAGAATCTCTTGAGTGAAGGAAAATTCTCTTGAGTGAAGATGTGTATGAAATATATTCTATGAATAATAAGGATGTAAATGAGTGATCTAAAATAACAATAACAGAAGGAATATACATGTTTCCACATTTAGAATGATGGTTTATCCACATTGAATATTTTCTCATATTCTATTTCATTGACTTTCTCCTGCATGATGTAGTTTCTATAGCCTTACATACTCAGTACATTTCTCGTACTGACCCCCTCGGGGGACTTACCTTACATGTTGCAGGTGCAGGCACTAGTAGACCTCTACTGTAGGTTGACAGTGTTTGCATATTATTGGTGAGCCCCAGTTGCTTCGGGACTTTCTGAGTCACAGTTGTACAACTGTTTTGATGTTGTAAATGTTGTATAAAGTGGGGACTTGTCCCGACTTTTAGTTGGTCTTGTAAATGCATCTGTTAGAGGCTTTTGTAGACATATGTGGGTATGTGAATGTAAGAGACGTATGATCATTTTGACTTGATAGCCCTAACGGCCAAGTTTCATATATATATATAGATATGGTATATGTTTCCATGTTCATGGCTTCCGCATAGTTGCATGAGGTATAATAAGATTCATACGAGGATATGCATACGAATGTACAGAAGTAAAGATTGGTTCTCTCGGGCCATATCTGCTTTGGGTACCAGTCCGTCCCGATGGAATTCGGGGCGTGACAGAAACAGTAGAAACTGATACCATATATCGATAGACTACCTTCCGAGTATCTATCAAGCACGGTCTGTCAAAACTGAAGCAAACTGAACCGGTATGCAAGGAGTAGGCTTAGCTAGCCTAAAAATGAATGCCCAACCGAGGCGAATCTGGAAATAGGGATGCAATAAAGTTATGCAAACCCAAGCTAAAATTCCAATACTGATGCTGAACTACTCGATCTCAGCCATCCAAACTGATCAAGTTGACGAGTAGCAATCCACAAACCGAAATCTATCACGACTCTCAAGCTGTCATCCAGAAAGGTCAAAATCACATCTGAAGTCAACAAGTCCTTACAAAGGCCAATTGCCCCAATCAACCTCGCTACCAAAAAATCAAGTACAAACCCAATAATCTCCGCAAGAGCTGAAACTAAAATGTCACCGAGGAACGTAATCCCAACTGGGGAAAAATAATATGACAAAGATACGGGCAATCAAGACCCAATACGCTAAGGCTAGATTGTATCAAGGCATAATCAAGAACTCACCAAGGTTGTAATAAGCGCTACTGATAGTCAACACATGAGTAACTCGGAAGAACTAAAACCTTAGCCTGCATTTGGTCAAATCACTACTCAATGTACGACAACGAATACACATAGGCGCATATCATCAAGCAGAAGCACTCCGCGAAATCATACAAGGCCAAAAAAGTGTCAAAATGAGAATTCTCCCAATTATATCAACTTTAACTCGGCTGAACCATAAAATATAACACAAGAAAAGCTGAGTATCCAACTCCATACCAAAACCAAGATCAACACGCTTACCAAGAGACAAATCCACAATTAAGAAAATTAGTCTCAGACCTCTTAATCTCGGAAATGGGTGAAAGAACCAAATCTCCAACCCCAACTCAAAATCAACGTCAAGACCACTACCGTGTGATGAACTATCCAAATCTGAAGGACAAATCCCAAGTCCATCACCAAAAGAAATGGGCTATAGAAGAAAGCTACCAATGCTAAAATCATAACAAAGCCCTGGAAGGTCAAGCTTACCTTCATTCTCATAATTTGATCAATAGCCAACCTTGCTAACAGAAAGGAAAGGCAAACCAACCAAGGTAGCCATCGAATCCAACGAAATAAGAATTGCAAGGAAGGGAAAACGCTAACTAGATAACGCTAGTCTAGACATCTATCAACTAAGAATCAGTAAAGGTCAAACCAATGACCATAATAACAATAGCATAATATGCAGGTGGTATAAAAACAAAAATCAACAACAAGTACCACTCTAAGGCCACAATAAGGCCGGAATGCCAAGGAAATGAGACTTTAAACATACTGTTATACCCCAAGAAAAGCACAATACTGATCCACTGTATAGCCATAACAAGGTCAATATGCCAAGGAAAAATAGGAATTTAACCCAATGGCTACACCCCTAGGATAGTACCACACTGATCCACTACCAAAGAATCATATACGGGGGTATTCACATATGCCTAAACCTACACAATGGAGTACAACAATCACTATGAAAACAGCAAGGCATACAACATTCAATATAGAAGTGTCAAGGCATATAAACACTGATGGGTATGATAAACCCAACACAACTCAAATAGTAACTAAAGGTAGAGAATCAAAGGTGCATTTATCACGATGGAAATCCAAAATCATAACTCTGGTGTGCCCGAAGGAGTAAGAATCTAAGCATGTCTGAACTCAGACTGAGCGTCGGAATGATCAACTGAGGTACTAGGTGCACTACCTTTAACTGAAGGTTCCACCACACTATGAGACTGATCTGGATAATCTGAATGACTGATGAGCCCATACTGGGGACACTCTCTGGACCAGTGAACGATCTTTTTGTAGTCATAACAAACCCCTGAAGCTCTAACCTGGTAGGAAACACGAGCTAACCCCAACTGGTTTACCAAATCACGCCTGGGGCACTCCTTAGACCAATGACTGATTCCGCCATAATCAAAACATGCTCTTGGAACTCTTAGATGCACTGAACCTACTGATCTAGAACAGTCGCCACTGCCTGAAGACCTAGACCAAAAACTCTGTGATATCTAACCAGAACTCTGTCCATTGATACCACTACGATTTACCTGAGAGCTGTCCATAAGCTAGGGTGCTACCTGTATGGGCCTAATAGGCTACAAATGATGCTCACCTCTGATGGGAAGATTTCCATCTCTAAATAGAATTCTAAACTGCTGACATGGCCTCATACTGCCACTTCTATATGCCTCAAAGCAAGCCCTCTCTGTAGCCTTCGCGTGATCAACAACCTTAGAAAAAGAAGACCCAACTACTATCAAATGCTCCAATGCCAAATGGAGTGGTAAAGTCAACCTTTTGATAAATCTCTGCACCATCTCATGCTCAGTAATAGATAACATAGGAGTATGTCTGGCCCACTCGAGAAACCTAATTTCAAACTCTGAAACAGACAGAGAACCCTGCTGAACACCAATAAATCCAACTTTGGTCTAAGAACTACTCGATGGACCCGACATTACCTCTAGCTGAGAGGTATCCAGAAACAGACTCGAAACCCCTAACACCAAATCCTAAAAAGCTGAGTTAGTCACAAACTCTGTCAAAACTTGGGCTGACCCCAGACCCTCTGGCTGACGTTGAATATCCTCGATATCAATCTCTAACTCTCTAGCACAATGCTGAGCTGAATTTTGGTAACACACGCCTAAATACCATCGGCATCTATCGATGACCTCGTGCTATCCCTCTGATAGAGAATGGGGTCAAAAGAAGTACTTAGAGGTTTATAGAAGTACGAACACAAAACAAGGAGTCAAGAATAGAATTTCCTAAGAATGCCCCATAGCCTCCCAAAGATAGGATACAGATCCGCACTGATCAGCAGGACTCTACTAAACACCTAGATCTTGTACCAACAATACTGATAAACCTAGGCTCTGATATTAATGTATCATGACCCAATTTCTCAGGTCATGATGGCACCTACTATAACCCACCAGTAGGTTAGCCAACCCATAGTCCGGAACAGCTAGTAACGAACTACCAATAGAAATAAAGAAAATAACATAATAAATATAATAACAAGGCTATACAATCCCAAAACCTGGTGGAGCCAGTACAAGAGCTTCTAATATAATAGGAGTGCAAGTGAAATACAGGAAAAATATATGTATACAAGCCTTCTCTGACACAACATAGAGAACAGTCTAACAATAAGAGGGATAGTAGGGATACTCCAAAACATTGGGAGCTTACCCCAAATCTCCGATTCATAGCTGCTCCGCACGATACACACATCAACGGCGATAACTCGTACTATAAACTGCAGGCTGTGAAGTGTAGTATGAGTACCAAACACGTGGGACTCAGTAGGCATCGGTAAACTAAGCTCCAGAAATAATGCAAGCATAAATAACATGAAGGCATGAAAGTGACTACAGGCAACTATCCAAGGAACTAGGCATAACGATGCTAATGGAACAATAAGGATAACTATCCTATCCTGATAGTAATCTGGGACTAAAGTGCAATACCGTATATCACTGGCCAAAATACAAATGGAGAGTGAAGGAAGGATATATAATAGTAGTACAAGGCCAAAGAATACATATATGACATGAATAGGCAAAGAAAAGAGGGATATACGGTAACACCATTTATAAATATATTTATATATATAAATATATATATATATATATATATAGGACTAGCTTAGTGGTAACAACCTGAGGGAATCACTCTAACATCTCAAGGCCCATAATAAAGTAGGGAAGTTACTCTAGCATAACCAGGATCCCTAACTAAGCATGACTAAATATAAGATAACAAAACCATAATGAAACTCACTGCAAGAGTAAAGGAATCAGAAATGTACCTTCAACTCGGGTACCAATCCACAACCAACCTACCACGAACTAACCATAATAACAAATAATAAAGTAACCAGCTAGTCCGGACAAACAAGTACCTAACAGGACCTTCATAAGCCTGGAGGTTCACGAAAACACTCAGCAAATAGCAACCATAACCTGTACCTATACAGCCCCCCATAAGGCCAATAGATACAGGAGCCAAACAACTATACTGGTGATAGGCAATGCATATGAATGGATGTATACAACACAAATCGAAATGTCATAACTATATTAGGGACACCGGACTCGAACCAGTTCTGTAATCTCAAACCATACCGTACCAAATGTATACACCTCCTCCAGCTCACCTAGCTCACAAAGGTAGGACCTACAGCCACCAAGCTTCTCTGGTACGACGACTCTCGGATGAAGAGGCCCTTTAGGGGATTCGGGAAATTCATATACACTGCCTGGTCCCAATCCAAGACTTCCAGTAATCATCATAATCAATCTACTCCATCCAATACCAGAGAAAGATACATATAAAATCAGTGCATGGACTCAAATCGAGACTAAAAGGATATAAATCCTTAAATCCATTGCCCTAGATCATGATAGGGACTAAATTATCATAATCATAGGGTTGGAATATCCCTCGTCCGAAGTAAATAGTAGTGGTAAAATGAATGGATAAATAATGGACCGAAATCATCCTCGGTCGAAGTTCTAAAACATCATTTTTAGTTCCAAAATCTAATAATCCACTAAATAAGGTGGTTCAATTCCTGTTATAAAATAACCCATATTTAAAGTGAAAAGTGGGAATAAATCCCTTTTTGGAAATAGTAGTAAAATCAAGGGTTTGGTCGGAATCGTACCACTAAATGAGTATGAATGCGCCAGATAGTATACAAGCCATCACCAGTATCCAAACAATATAACCATAAGTGTCTAAACATCTATAAATGATAATCATACCCTTGCTAAGGGTAGAATACTCACCTAGAGTCCAACTAGTATCGTAATCACGGTCTCGGGTCCAATAACATATACCCAATATAGCAAGGTCTCATAACCCAGGCAACCACAATAATCAAGGGTATAAAGCGACCACAATGATCTAATCTGGGAAAAACCTCCCAAATCGCTAAGTCAAATGGTAAATCTCATACCAAAGGATCCTTAATAATCAACTGTGGTTAACATGCTTATATTCAAGGTAATAGGACTCTATGGACGTAACAAGTATTTACACTAGGGTTCGGGTCACATCTCTACCCTAAATTCCAGACAATAGGATAATTCATGCTACACTAGCCATATTCACATCCTATAATCACTTCCTAGAATGCAATCTATACTATACACAATCTCATAAAGAAAAGTAGACCAAAGCCTGCCTCGATGCTGAACCGCAATTCTTGAAGTGTCCACAAATCGTTCGAACTTGCTCCACAATCTCGAATCAATGTCAGACTATCAAAATAGAAACCTATATTTCATTACGAGTAAAACGACAACCATATTGCAATATAATACTCTGGGCACAAAATTGGGTTAATAATGGGCTCATGGGGCCAGCTAATGGAATCCCAAAATTGAATCCATCACGAGGTCGCTCGAATGATAAGGAATGTGTGCTCAAAATTTAAGAACAAATAGAGCGTAAATCGAGGCTCAAATCAGCCCCCAAAGATTAGGATTTGAAAGACATAATTTCTAAGAATTTACAATGAAATGGGATGGAATTCAACAGGTAAAATGATGAATAATGACCAAGGAGAGATGATCTAACTTTCCTTAGCTTCAATGGAGGTTTTCCCCAATTTTACCACATCTCATGCTCTAAAAAATTAAGGAAAAGGGTTGAGAAATGAGGTAGAAAACAGGTGAAGAAGTATCAGCTCTCAGGTGCCGCTATAGCAGACTCCTGGCCTCTTAACCGGATATCGCTAAAGTGTAATTTGGCTGCTTAAGCGGTAACCGACAAAAAGGCTGGGCCCCTAAAGCAGTACCCCGTCGCTTAAGCGACGTCTGCTTAAGCGGACAAGGGTGTACTTAAGCGATTCTCGCTGAAATGGCCAAGGCCGATAAAGAGGCTTGGTACCACTAAAGTGGATACTACCAAAGCATCTTTTAGACCACTTTAGCGGTCACACCAGCTATCAACTACCAGATTTTAGCTAAGTCCAAAATGGACTCCAATCGAGGGCTCGAGATTCGTTCGGAACCCCGTGCACGCAAACGAACTATGATACCATAACAAATTTGACATTTGGGACACAACAAAACCATCAAAATTTCCATTTGAGGTCGTTTTGATTAAATGTGGATCCCACATCTATAGTTCTATTTTTCACCAAATCTACCCAATAGCCCAAAACGAATTCGAAAGCCTCAAGACCCGGATCAAGGGTCCCCCTAGACTAAAATTAATGTTCCAGAGCTGATGAAACTGTTAGAATTTCAATCTTAGATCGTCTACTAGGATTTTTGGTCCAAGACCAAATCCTTAATAATGAAAGCTCCAAAATAGGGAAATGAGTCTAAAACCCAAACGGACTGTCCGATTATCGAACCGACAGTTCCAGCAAGTCACAAATGCATGTAGCCATTGTTGGAAGGCTCAAAATGCTATAATTCATGGAAATCAATAAAATGACCTCGAGGGTCATTCCACCTCCCCTTTAGTATTGTTGTGCTTCTTTTCTTAGATCGTCGTCTGTAATGTATATTCCTGCTTCACTTTTGTACCCTGCAGATAATAGTACGAGTTCTCCTCGCTGATGTGTGCATCATGCGGAGCTGCTATGGATCGGAGATTTGCGTTGAGCTTCTGGCATCCGAAGTTGTTCCTTCTCTCTCTCTTTTGTTGAAATGATCTTTATTTTGTATTTTAGAGACTATTCTGTATACGTATATTATGCTTACCTTGTAGTCTGGCTTAGTTGTGGCTCTTGTACTAACCTCACTAGGATTTTGGGAAATATTTACTCTCTTCTTGTCTTCTTAGTTTTATTTATCTTCGCTTTCATTTTTTTCTTATTAGTCCACTACTAGCTTTTTGAACTATGGGTTGGCTTACCTAAAGGTGGGTTATGGTAGGTGCCATCATGACCTGAGAAATCGGTTCGTGACAATTTTCCCGATTTATGCACGGTGAAAAAACAAGAGAAGTTGTGTCCTTAAATTTCTCAATTTTAGTTAAACTGAAATGCTACTTCTCTTAAAGCCATGATATGCACTGCTTTCAACAATTCATGAAACATTTCAATCCAAGGATGGGAAAAAATTAATTCAATTCCAAAGGGCTTCATTATTTCTACACCTTCTCAATGAACAAATCAGAACACCGCTGAATATGGTTCTCAATGAACAACTCATAACACCGCTGAATATGGTACATACATCTACTCGCATGCTTTGAAGTGTTTAAAGTGTGTTCATTTTTTCACTGTTGTTCTCTTTGCAATTTGCAAATGCCAGAATATGCTCTTACACTATGTAGAAAATGGAATATTTAACTTATTGTCTTTATTGGGTGTACCAGTCATCTCAACCCTTTATCAACTTTATTGTGTGAGCAAGAACCCTCTTCGATGTGTTCTCTTCCAGGATTGGGTCCTGACACTCTAAGTAGTTGATGTTGCAATGAACAGTTTAAGGTTCCCATACTTTTAACATATAAGACCTATCTACAAAGAGCTTTTGGTCTTATCTTTTGTTTCCAATTTAAAATACCGTTGGCAACTTACCGCAATTCCATAGCAATATAATGGTATTTTTTTACTAAAGTGCAATAGTTAATTTATTGCTAGGTTCTAATACCATGGTTTACTTCAGTTATAATTAAATTTGTGTAATGTTCATGTACTAATTTTTCACTCGTGTTGTTGTACGCACCTTCCTTCGTTTGGGCACCTAGAATTCTGTCTTCTTCTTTGTATCTATTGATAGTGATAAAAACATTAACTTCCTTTAATCCTGGTTATAGAACTGTCTGTCCAATAATAATTATGTTTGGTATTCTTCTGCACACCAAATTATATTGTTGTTGAATTCATAACATTTGGTTCTTTAGAAAATAAATTTTTTATTGCTGCCGCTATTATCTGTAGTTTCTTTTCCGGTGAAAGGGAGTAGAATTCAAATACACTAAGCTTCTTACTAAGTCGGGCTTCTCATTGAAGTGTGTTTCATTCTTTAAATTTTTCTTACTCCTTTTTCAATGAAGCTTGATCTTTAAGTTCGGCCTCTCATTGAAGTGTGCTTCATTTCTCAAAGTTTTTTCTTACTTATGTTTCATGAAGCTTGATCTTTTATTGCAAGTCATAGTGATTGATGTAACTACTGCATATTTTTTTGCTTTTTATGGTTTATCATTTTGAACTTTCAGTTAAATTTATGCTTTTGTATACTTTTTAGGCAAATCCCTTTTGGGCTATTATATATCAATACGCAACAAATATAGTAGATATATTAACACAAAACTGATGGTGAAGTTTGTTAAGAAGGACCAAACTTATTCCTTTTTTGCTTACTACAACAGATAAAACTTGAGTACGTTATTCCAATTTTTTTCTCTCAGGTACAAACAATTTGTATGACATTTCATTTGTCCTAAAATATTATGATATAGAGAATTGGTCCATTTCTTTTATCAGAAGTTGACTAATTGCCATATTTCTTCCTCACTTTTTGGCATAATTAGAGATCACGTTCTCTTGAAACTAACTGATGTGGCATAGCAAATTGACCCAAAATACCTCTTTCTTTTGGCTTCTTTCTCTCACTTTCTTTTAATTCAAATTGTTAATTGTAAATTTGGATATTGCCCAAAAGACTATTTGGATATTGCCTGAAAGACTATTTATAAAAAGATATGTTAAGCAACATGATTTTTTCTGCTTGATTATTAGGAAAATAAGATCATCTTTATATTTTGAGGATACCTGTGAGATTAAGTGCTCATAAAGTTATACTGTGATATTTTAAAATGTCCTGCATCAAAATTCTGCTTTAGAATATTCAGTTGAGAACAGTTTCATTCAGATGCTACGTATTGCTTGATTGACTGTTGCATTAATTATTTGCAAGTGCATACTACAACAATAACTATCATTCAATTCCAAACAAGTTGGGGTCGGTGATATGAATTTCAAGCAACATTTCGTCTTTTATTGGTTATCACGACCCAGTTGAATTTGCTTTTTCTTCTTTTATCTAGATTTTAGTTTTGAGAATTGTTACTTGACGTTTCTATATTTCAGGTTGCAGATGCAAAATGATTAGTTCCTACTCTTGAATCCTACCTTGAACAAAGTGGCATCACTCTCATAGAAGGATATTTGTCTTGCAGAGTCCTATGTTCAAACCCCAATTTTTGGTATACATTTGATTTTCTACTGGTTATATACATAACAATGTATATTGAAATTATGCATTCATTGCACAGTAGTTCTTCAAAGTAACCCTTCCAGACTTAGGGCTGGTTAACAGATAACATATTGATGCTTTCTGTCAATGATTTACTTTTTTCTAACCAACACATCTTTAAAGCTTAAGAAGGAATTTTTGAAGGCAACTTTTAGTAATGATGAGATGATATGGATAATAAATTGCTCACCTGTGCCTTTTTGTCTTTGTTTTATCAACTGCTTTTTATCTGTAGTAGTATTGCTTATTTTCCCCTACTCTTATAACTATTAGATAGTTATTGCTTTCATTTTACCGTGATACTTATTGCATGTAATTAGGTATCTCCAGTTAGTCTGCTAAGTCATAACGTTTAAACTTACTCATATTCTATTTGCATCATTATATTCTTATCTATGCAACAAACCAATATCAATGTACTAATTACAGATACATACGTCTACTGGGTATAAAGATTGACCATTAAGCTTGAGGGTTTAGATGAAATTGAGAAGGCTTGTATTTATTTCTAGCATAACAAGATTTGTAGCTGTAATTAGAATTTTGAGAATAGATTTTGTGGCTGAGGGTTTCCAAGCACCAAAGATGTTTTGGTGGTTGTGATTTTGTATAAGAATGGGTAATTAATGCATTCATTATTTTTCCTTGTTTACTTCTATCCTCTCAAGCTTCAATATGTTTATTGTAATGACCCTCCAAGTCATTTTCTCCATTTTTTCTTGTTTTTAGCATTTTGTGCCTTCCCATAGTGGCTACAGGTCATTTATGACTAGCCAAAACCATCGGTTTGGTTTTCAGGCAGTTCATTTAGGTTTTAAGCTCATTTCCCTATTTTGGAGCTTTTGAAGTTGATAATTGGTCTTGGACCAAATCTCCTAGTAGATGACATCGGATGAGAATTTTGATAGCGTCGTTAGCTTCGAAACCTAAATTTTAGGCTAGGGGGACCCTTGGTCCAGTCCCGAGACTTCTAGACTCGTTTTGGGCTATTGGTTGGATTTGATAAAAAATAGAACTATAGGTATGGGGCCCACCTTTTATCGAAACAACCTCAAATAGAAATGTCGATGGTTCCATTGAGTACAAAATGTTGAATTTGGTATGGTAGCATAGTTCATTTGCACACACGGGGTTCCAAACCAATCTCGAGCCCCCGATCAGAGTCCGTAAGTTCTTGGAATTTTTGTTGGTTTCAGGTATCTGGTGCAGCCGCTTTAGCGGTGGTCGCTTTAGTGACCTTGTGCAGCTTTAGCGGCCTTAGCTACCAGTTAAGGGTCGCTTTAGTGATCTATGTCCGCTTTAGCGGATGCCACTTTAGCGACCAGGGTGTCGCTTTAGCGGCCTCTCGTCCCTCCTTACTCGCCGCTTTAATGGTCAACTTCCACTTTAGTGGCAAAGTGCCCATTTTAGCGGTCACTATTAGGTTAATATATTCTCATTCCTCATAATTTTTCACTATTTTCTTAACCCTTTTCCTCCAAAATTAGTTTGGAGAGCTCAAGGAAGCGTGAGAATCGATCAATTGGAGTTGGGAATGTGTAGGGGACATTGAAGTGATCATTTCCCATTAATTTCTTGATAAGTTTTTGGCCTAATTCCTTTATTTAATTCTTTCTTTCCCTCTTATTTTCATTATCTCTCGGGGCTAATTTGAGCCTCGACTTATGCTCCATTCATGCTCAAATTTTGAGCAGGCATTTTTTGTCCTTTGAGGGACCTCATGATGGATTTAATTTTGGAATGCCATTTGCTGGCCCTACAGGCCTATTTTTTGCCCAAAATTTTATATTGTTATATGGGTCTCATTTTACTTGTATTAACGTGTAGATTATGATTTTGATAGCGTGACGTTATTTAGAGATCATGGAGTTAAAACGAGCAGTTTGTGGACGGTTCGAGGATGCTACTAGGCTACGAGGTAGGCCTACTCTTCTCCGTAAGATGGTGTATTCTATAGATTGCATGCTTGGTAGGGTTATAGGAAAGGGTTCGGGCTAGTTGTATTAGTATTTGGCCTTTTTAGGGGATTTAGTATAGAATTGTAAATTGAGCCTTAGCCTAGAATACCCGTCAAGCATATTGTTAAGCCTGATTATTTATTTATAGGACTTTAGGTTGACACTGGTAATCCTTAGTGTAGGATTTGGGGTAGTACTTATCCATTTCAATGATATTTATCGGTTAAATTCACCTGGTAGAATGATGTCTCTCATTGATTTCTAACTTTTTACATATACTTATATACTCTTATCGTTCTGTATATTACATTATTGGACCCGAGGCCTTGGTTACGAGACTATGGAAACTAGGTTAGTTCTCTATGCTTTATAGGAGTTGTAGCTTAGTTTATAGATGTTTAGGCGCTTACATTTGTTTTTTTGGATACTGGTGATGGCATGCATACATTATCCATATTTTCACACCTATTTTAGCTGGTTAAGGCCCCTTTTTGGCAGAATTCGTGCCCGTTCTCCCTTATGTAAGTACATGGTACATCTTTAGGACTAGACGTAGCTCTTTTAGTTCCTTGGGACGGTATTGAGAAACCTTAGCCTAGGTTCGGGTAGGTGATTGCCATAGGTTGGATTATTAGGGTCCAGTAGTAGGCCCCTTTGCCTTTTTTAGATAGTATGCTTCAAATGACTCTCCTTTAGGCTTAGATGGGCTTATGAATACTTCCTTATGCTATTACCTTGGGTCTGGGTTGACTTAGACTTGATAGCACACCTATTTAGTTTCTTTACCCTTGGGGAGGGCAGTATCTGATCTTTGACCGCACCTCCTGATCTAGTATTTGGAAACGGCCTGGCCTTGGAGGATTTGATTGCCCTAGACTGAATTTTATGAATAAATGGGTTGGTGATGGGCTTAGGACCCTTGGATTACCGCTAGTTATTTCATACTTATGTGTTTCGGTTTGAGTCTGGCATTTGTTTATGGTTACAACTTGGGAGTTCTGGCCTCTTATTATTATCCACTGGTTTTGGTTCTAATTCGGTTATTGTTATCATACAGTAATGGATCATCTGGCCTCTTGTTATTATCTATTGGTTCTGGTTCAAATCTAGTTTTGTTACTGCTACTATTATAGATATAGATTATGGAAGTCCTGGTTTGGGACCAGTGTATACGGATATCCCGAGTCCCCTATGGGCCCTTTCATCCAATGAGCCATAGTACTAGAGAAATATGGTCTTCATAGGTCCTTCCTTTGTGAGCTACTAAGGTGGAGAAGGTGTATATACTTGTATTTGATATGGTACTTGGTTTATCTTGTATTATCTGGTCCTTTTCATGGCTTCTATTTTTTCATATGCATTGTCTATCACCAGTATAATTGTTTGGCACCTATATCTATTGGTCTTATGGGGAGTTGTATAGGTATAGGTTATGGTTACTATTTGATGAGTGTTTGTTTGTACCTTCCGGGCTTATGGCGGCTCGGTTAGGTTATTGTTTGTTTGAGCTAGCCAGTTACATTATTATTCGGTTATTATTATGTAGTTCGTGGCATGTTGGTTATGGATTGGTACCCGAGGTTGGAGGTATGCTTTTGAGTTCTTTTACTCCTTATCATGGTAGGTTTTATCACTATTAGATTAGCTTATGCTTATTCATATTTCAGTTAGGGACTCTGATTATGCTAGAGTTAGTCCCCTTATTGCTTACGGTCCTTGTGATGTTAGATTGACTCCCTCAGGTTAGTATCTTCAGGTTTAGTTATCCGTATAGCGCGGTTGTATATCCACTCTTCTAGATCTATTATTTGTATATCATTTCCTTCTTTCCTACTACTATTATACATTGTATATCTCTTTTGTCATCCTCATATTGTATATTTACTAGTTAATGATGGTATCGCGCTTTTGTCCTTTAGTACTCGTAATATCTAATAGTTTCCTTACCTCTTCATTAGTATTATCATGTCTTGTTTCCTAGATAGTTGTTTGTCATTTATATTCCTACTTTGCATACTATTTATACTTGCATTATCTTTGAAGCTTAGTCGGTCGATACCTACTGAGTACCTCTTTGTTTGGTACTCATACTATAATTGTGCACCCTGCAGATCATAGTATAAGTTTTCGCCTTTGAGTGTGTATCATGCGGAGCATCCATGGATCGGAGATTTGGGGCGAGCTCCTGACGTTTTGAGTTGTTCCTGCTCTCCCTCTATTATTTGACTGATTTTTATTTTTATTTTTTAGAGACGGCTTTGTATATATATTTACTCTGTATTTTACCTTATACTCTTGTATTGTTAGAAGCTCTTATACTGACTTCACCAGATTTTGGGATTATTTCTTTATATGAGTCTCTTTATTATATTCATTTTTCTGTTGCTTTCTCTTTTTCTCTTGATAGTCTGTTACTCTCTGTTTCGGACTATGGGCTGGCTTACCTACTAGCGAGTTATAGTAAGTGCCATCATGACCTGAGAAATTAGGTCGTGATAGTTTATCCTTGTGTTTTAATTCTTCTTTCTTCACTTTTAACTCTGCTCCTTTCTTTTGTTGATGTATGTCTCTGTAACGACCATTTTCGTCGTTACGGATAAGTCTAGCTTTCCAAAATTTGGATTAAGGTTTTCCCCTCAATTGCAAGTTAGAATTTTAGGCTAGGCTAGTCTTGGATGAAATTCAAGCATGGTATGGTCTAGGGTAATTTAGGAATAGATTAGTTAAAGGTTATATAATTTGAGGTGATTTTATGATAGCTAAGATGATAAGGATTCCGTAGGATCTTTCAAAAGTAGATTCGGGTGAGTAGAACTCTCGATATCAAATTTGACATAAAGAGGGTTGGTTTGGGTTGTCAAAATCTGAGGGTGTGTTGTGAAAATGTTAAAATTGGGAGAAATCCCAAGTTTCTGCCTCGCCTACCCCATTATAGCGGGTGGCAGGCTGCTACCAATATGCCGCTATAGCGGGAATTTTTCCGTTATAGCTTGAGTCAGCTTTGGTCAATCCTACCACAGCGGGTGGATCCCGCTATAGCAGGATAGGGACACTATAGTGGGATATACAATGATTAATGCAAAAAATATCCCAAAAATGTTATTTTTATTTCACTTTCATTTTGGGGATAGTTGTGGCGATTTGGGGCAAATTCAACCTACTTTCCATCAAAATTCTTCGTATAGGTAAGTTAACCCATTCCATTAACTAGTTTTTCGATTATTAACTCATAGAATCACTAGTTTTCGGATTTCAGGGAGGATTAAACTTGACCTAACTTGTTTTTCTGGTGTAATTAAGTGAATTGGGTAGAAAATCCTTTGGTTTTTGTTAGAAGTTGCTAAAACACCCTTGCATGATTACAGTTCACCATTGTAACCATGAAGTTGGTAGGATTAAGGTGGAATAATGATAGAAAATCCTATAGTGGGAGGAATAATCATAAAATTGACCTTGTGAATTATGGGATTAGGTGTAATCCATGCATGTACCAGGCCACTGTCTGAATTGTGATTATGTGATTTTTTCTAGACCACAACTAAGCGAAAATTGCACGGAAAGGCAAGGCTCAAGTTCAATAGAGTGGTGCAAGCTTGGATTAAGGTAGGTGAAGGTTTAACATAGTTGAAACCCAACTTGATTTATGTGTGCATGTTAACTATTTTTTTTTATACTTGTTACAATGCATGTTCAAAAAAAGTGAATGGTTACATGATATCCTAAGTGTTAATCATATGCAATGAGGTTGTATTCAATGACTTGTTGAATGTACAAGTGTAGTTGCTGTTTTCATTATAGTTGTGATTGTTGTGATATCTGTTGATTATTGTGGGATGTATTGGTATTTGGACATCTTCACGAGATTTGTTGGTATAAGATTGGCAGGTACTAGATGTCTGGGATTTTGGTACATGGACAAGAGCTTGTCCCCTACAGGTCATGGCTAGTGGTCAACCATAAGACCCTTAGCATGTGTGTACAAGGCATTGGTGAGTGTGATGGTTCCATAAGGGTACCGAGTTTATGTGTTGACTTGTTATTTTTGGTTCCTTGGGTGAACCGGGTTTATGTGTTAACTTGTTATGATTGGTTCCTTGAGTGAACCGAAATTTTTGATTATTATCATTGTTGTTGTTAGAATGGATCCTTGAGTGGTTCGGGCTAAATTTACAATTGATTGGCATATCTCTTTATTTGTCTATCTATTTATATATTTGAGACATTGTTAGCATATTGTTGTTGAGTCATAGTTTGTTGACTTGGATTCTTGCTAGTAGACATGGTCTTGACTTGAGTTGTTGTGATTTTGACTTGTACTTGACTGAATTCTATGGTGTTGTTGAACAAGGTTAAAAGTCATATACTTGAGGTAAAGTTACATGGTAGGTGTGCATGGTTGTTCTTGGTTTACTAAGTTATGGTTGCTTGTTCACATTTCTTATTTTGGGTAGGTCGATAATCCTACCAGTACACCGTTGTTCTTGTATACTGATACTACACCTGCTCTTCTTTTTATTGAGTGCAGAGAATTTTACGGTGACTTCATCGAGACCTCAGCTTAAGAGCAGATTGCATTCTGACTCAAGGGTGAGCTACATCTTTTGGGCATCCATGAGTCATGTACTTAGTTTCTGGTCTATTTGCATTGGACTCGGATATTTTTAGTTATTTTGGGTTGAACCCTTGTACTTACATTTGTAGTGGTTTTGGTACAATGACTTTAAGATTCTAGGGGATTAATTCTGCAATTGATATTATTGGTAGAACACTTTGGGACATTGCTCATTTAATGAAGTAATTAGTTTACCTTAAAATTTGTCTAAGCATTGGGTTTAAGTAGTTAGGCTAATTGGTTCTCCCACCGGAGGGTTAGTGTGGGTGCCACTTGCAACGGGTTTGGGTCGTGACAGTTTCTTAGATCAACATTCAAAATGCCAAATATTATAGTGCATAGAAGAACTAGCAACAAGATATCCCACAACAAAATTTGTTGAGGTTATCTTCCCAAATTGCATCCCAAACTATCCAGATCGTAATCTACCTACTCTTTTCATGTACAGCAATGGTACACTGAAGTTAAACCATGTTGGCCTTCATAGTTTTAGGCGGAGATGAACACCCAAAAGTATGTTCTCGTTGTGGTTGTCTCCTAACTACTTCCATTATCCTTCTCTTTCTTTCAGTCTTTATGCATGTCCTGATGAAATTTTACTTTTTATATTGTGCCTGCTCTTTTTTTCACTTATCTATTTTTGTATATGATGTACACCTCTTGTATATGTGGTGATTATATTATGAATATATTTGAATTCCTTAGACTAAATTTAAACTTTTTGCTATTTTTAAACAATCTCCTTGAGTAACTCACTGTGCAAGTTCAAAAAGCTAGAATGACTTGATAGCTCTCAAATAAACTGGAATATATTTAACCGTGTATTTTATTTTGCTATCAACTTTATAGTGCAACATATCTGAATCTAAAGTGTGGGAGTATTATAATCAAACTGTCTCCCCAATTTATACAAAGGAAAACCATTCGTGGTTCCTCGTTGAGGACTCTCAGAAAATTGACAAAACTGAAGCTTATTTAAGGATGTGCTTAGGGGATGATAATTATTGAAGTGCTAAAATATCAGTATTTGTAATTTTTACACATATAGAAAGAAATTTTAACCATATGATGTTTGCAGATCGTGCTTATGAAAAGAAGTTAGAGATAAGGGTTAACAATGATACCCGATTGTATCAGTTTTGAACTATATGAAAGGGGCTACTCCGTCATAGATATTCAGTGCAAAGCTCGAACAAAGCTCCTGTTTGATGTCATTTGCACGTTAAGAGCCAGTTCTACTGCCTCAGAATACGACAAAGAATTAATGTGGGATTGTATATATGCTCTTCTACAAGTTGGTACACTATTGCAACAGTCCATTATGGACAATTATGTAGCAGTAGAAGAAAAAAAATTATAATATCGGGATAACTAAAGAAACACAGGGATTATTTTTTTCTGGAATGATGGTTACTATTGTTCAAGGTGATTCTAATTGTTCAATAGTAGGGAAATTTATTATCATACCTCATATCGCACACTGGTAACCTCAATACAGGGCACAAAATTATCAAGAGTCGATGGTAATTTGTCCGTGGACTGATTATTGAGACTATGCTTTTCATATGAGATTACATATTTTAAGTACATCTGCTGCTGATCTCCTTTAAGTACATCATCTGCTGATCTTCCTTTCGTTTATGTTTTTATTCTATATCTAACTTCCGTTATTGCTTTAACTGTTCAAGTGAAGCTCCTTTGTTGAACCTGTTGATGAGTTATTTAAAAAGATTTTGTAAAAAATACATCTCAATTATATAGCTATACGACCCCTTTGTCTTTGGTTTATAACCGCATTTGTATTTTGCTTCGCTTCTCCTTTTGTCTGTTAGTGTTTCTTCATTTGTCAGAGAGCTAATGCGAGGACTCCATGACCTTGAAAAAGTCCAGATAATTGGAAAACCATTGTGTTTGCCATTTCCACTCAAAATTATTATCGACTTAAACTTTTAGCCAATTTTATTTTTGTTGTTATTAACGATTCGACTTATTTACACTAACCATTGATATTAACAGTGATATAAGATTATAGGATCATGAAGTTTTCGAGAACGGGTATAAATGTGATGAGATTGAGTATTGTATATCTTTTGTGCAAACGAAAAAATAGAAAAACCAATGATAAATTATTTCATGAAAAAATCATACATTAGAACTTCTTGAGATAGGTATAAATGCCAAATATTTTTTTTCATATTGGAATATTCTAAATATTTTTAGCTTTTACAAAAACCTATTTACTCATTATTTTCAATATTCAGATGTAGGAAAGCATTTTTCATAAGTTTACTCCAATATTCATGACCACGCGAAGCGTGGGCAAATTGCCTAGTGTTAAATCATAAAATAAATACAAAAAAAAATAAAAATGTGTATATTTGTTTTGGTTTGGTCGGTTTTTTCTTGTTCAATGTCAAACTAAATTACATATAATCGAGTATTTTAAATTTATCAAAAAAAATTAAGCTAAATCAAATCTATAAGTCAATTTTTTTTCCTCAATTTGAGTCGATTTATTTATTCGTTGGACTTTATGATTTCGTTTGGAGAAGCAATTTCAAAAGTTCAAACGGGCAAAATATAATCCGGCGAGTTTCCGCCTTTTGAAGAATACCAAACCTTAGCCTCCTTCCATAATCCATATGGATCTCTATCCCTTTCCTTCTCCCCCAAACTTCCCAATACCCTCTTCTTTCATCTTCTTCCTCTGCAACCCCTCAATATCTTCCCAAGAAAAGAATCAAAATTCTGCAATATTTCTTCAATATAAATCCCTACCCCATCAACACTACACCTTCAACAACTGTACATTTCATTTTCTCATTCTTGAAATCGTTTTCATAATAATCAGAAAATGGCTTCAGAACAAGCTCCAGCGGTTGAGATGCCAGTCACCCTTTTGCAGTACACGAAAAGGGTGATGTTGAAAACTTTATTAGGACGCAGTGATGGTGGGGTGGGGTTAATTGGTCAGAGGATTGTAATTGGAGGGTGGGTTAAGTCCTCCAGGGAGATCAGGATACAAACTGTAACGTCACCTCCCCCCGCACATGTGGTGAGCCCAAAAGATGTTACCTGTTCTGAGGTTCTTCAATCTCGGATTCCACTACTCAGGTCCATTATGAAGGTCTTTGGAGCAGGGGAACATCGTGCACGTGAAAAATTAAATGTTGTTATTCAAAAGGCTCCACAACCCTCAGTGTCAATATTGCAAGTTAGTGATGGTTCTTGCGTGCCCAGTCTTCAGGTACGTTCTTTCCGTTTGTCGAAATGTCTCTTTCAGAAAATCAGACATAATGTTTTTGTTGGTTCATGATCAATCTTTCAGGTTCTTGTGGGCTCGGCACTAGCGACTCCATGCCAAATTATGCCTTCGGGAACATGCGTATTAATTGAAGGTATATTGCAGCAGCCATCAGTGCAGGGGAAACACGTTGTTGAGCTCCAAGCAGAGAAAATCTTACATCTTGGTTTGGTTGACCAATCTAATTATCCATTATCTAAGAAGCGATTGCCTCTGGAATCCTTAAGAGATTGTTCCCACTTTCGGCCTCGGACAACGACGGTGATGCTTTCTCCATTACATTTTACTAACTTTTTTCCTCATGTTAATTTGGTGTCTCTTGTCTTGAATTCATTGCTAGTTTAGATCTGTAGGAGTTTTGTGCACTTGATAAAATTGGATGGTAGTTCGTACTTTCTTGTATAGGAACATAACTTATTTTTAGCCTTTTAATTATGGATGTTGAAATTAGAGTACAATATGGTGTCTCAAAATCAAAATTTGAACTTCTTTGATCGGTCCATTTTAAGTTCTTTGGTGGGCATATATAACCTCTTTATCTGGAATCTCTTCTTTTTTGCAGGTGGCATCTGTCATGCGAATTCATAATGCCCTTACTTGGGCAACTCATGGCTTCTTCCAAGATCAAGGATTCCTTCACGTTCAAGTACCCATAATTACAAACACTGATTCTGAAGGTTTTAGCGAGAAATTTCTCGTTACAACTCTTCTTAGCAAGGGCAAAAAGGATGACCAAATCAGTTCCACTGAAAATGCTGGAGTCAGTGTTGAAGCCATCCAGGCTTCTATCAAAGACAAATCTAAGAAAGTTGAAGAACTTAGCAGAACCGATAGCAATAAGGAAGCTCTAGTTGCTGCACAGCAGGACTTGAAGAAAACAAAGGAGCTAGTTTCACAGTCAGAAACTAGGCAAAAAGCAAACTCTGAAGTCACAATTGAAACGAGAAAATTTGACTTCTCTAAAGATTTCTTTGCACGCCCGACTTATCTGACAGTTTCTGGTCGTCTTCATCTGGAGAGTCAAGCATGTGCTCTTGGAAATGTCTACTCATTTGGCCCCAGATTTCAAGCACAGAAATCAGAGTCGAAAAAGTCGTTAGCTGAGTCATGGATGGTAGATGTTGAAATGGCCTTCTCAGAGTTAGAGGTATTACTTCCAGTGTCTAATTGCAGTGGGATATTCCCCATATTTCTCGTGTTCATCACTATGTTTGCTACATTTGCCATAACTCCATGGCCATATTCAGGATGTCATGGATCGTGCGAATGACTTTTTGAAGTTCGTATGCCAAAGGCTTGTGGAGGGTTGCATAGAAGATCTACAATTTGTATTGAAACGGATAGACAAAGCTGTTATGGAGCGCCTTCAATTTACCATGTCAAGTTCATTCGAAAGGATTTCCTATGCCGAAGCCATAGAAGTTCTGAGACAGGTAATTATTTTTGCCACAATTTCTTGAACGTGTGGCTAACTTTTGGAGGATGGGTTCCTCACACTTGTATAATGGAATGAGAACAGGTTGCTGGCAAGAAATTTCAGAGTAAGGTAGAATTTGGAGTTGCTTTGACCGAAGAACATCAAAGGTATGGATTAGTAGCTTTCCTGAGTAAATTTGATAGATTAAGGACAATCTTCCTCCTAATTTCTTATCTGTTGGTTGCAGTTATTTGGTTGATGAGATATATAAAAAGCCAGTAATAATATACAACCACCCCAAAGGACTTAAGCCATTCTATGTCCGTTTGAATGATGATGGGAAGACGGCTGCAACATTTAATGTGGTTTTACCAAAGGTAATATTGGACCATTTGATTAGGGATTGCAGTCCTTGGCAAATTAGAGGCTGTGTACTTTAATTACTAAGTCATGTGAAAATAATCCTAACAACAATTTGAATTGATAATTAAGATTAAGCCAAGTTCGTTTGCAGGTAGGAACTGTGATTAGGGGAAGCCAAAGTGAAGAACGCTTCAATGTGTTGAGCTCAAGGTAACAAACTGTGTTTACTTTGGAAGTTCAGATGTATTGGCTATTGCTTTACCCTTCATAGATATCCGTACATGCTTTCTTTCGTTACTTGAACATTGGAACTCATGGCAAGTAATATTGTGCTAACCCGTTCAATGTTAATTGTCAGGATGAAAGAATTGGGCTTGCAAAAACAGCAGTACGAATGGTATCTAGATCTTCGCTGTCATGGCTCTGTCAAAACCTCCGGTTTCAGCCTAATGCTTGAACCTTTGGTGCTTTATGCCACTGGCCTGAATGATGTCAAAGATGTTGTCCCTTTCCCTAGAAGTTCTGGCAGAGCTAATAACTAAGTCCTTATGAAAAGGATAGGTCACGAAATCAATGGATGTACATTCAAAAGCTTGCTAATTGAATAGATCAATTTGTAACATAAAAATAAATCACGTAAGTACAGCTTTTCTCTGAGCAGACAAAACATTTGTGGAACTGTCTGCACTGAGTTTGCTCATACATTTGTAATTATTGAAAATGTGGATGTTACAATGAAAACAGAAACTAGTGGAAAACATTTCAAGTTCTTTATACATAGCGTACTACACATTAATTACCATTTAAGGTTTGGACATTTTGAATGTGTAATAGTCCATTGATACATTGGCTAATTTCTCTTTCGGATCTAAGGGAAAGAAAAATGGGTAGAGTTCATAACGAACATAGCAACTGCCATACAGAACTCGACACCCTTTCCTGTTTAAGCAAGTAGTGGGGAAATTGCCAACTGCTACGGCCAGGCATTGGGCACAGTCTATCTCTGGTATGTCCCTTGTGCATTGCATCAAGGCATATAATGTAAGAAAAGGTGATAGTTTACTTTTGCCTTTTCCGAGCCCTCTGTTCTTTGGCACAATAGCCTCTGCAATTATTTGATTCTTGAGTTGCGCTAGTTTTTTATTGAAGAAGTCAGGATCAGATACAAAGTCGACGTTCCAGTAGAATATACCAGGAATTGTTTCCACTTGTCCCAAGAACTTCTTAGCTTGGTACCTCAAGAAGCAAAAATCATACCAAATTCTGGCATCAGTTTGATCTGGACAGCGTTTCCGGATCTCCTTTGCAGCATCACTGATGCAAGTTAAGCAGTCATTGCTGCTAATATCTCCTCTGCATTGGTACAGGCCATATACTTGTTTCTTAGCATCACCATAGGAGGTAGTACTGAAGTTATCTTTAGCAGAAACTGATACTAATTCAGCCAACACCTTTCCAATATTTGCTGATGTTTTAGCGCTATTGGATTTGGTTGCGTCGTCGCAATAATTGCCCAGAGGATCGACAGACACTGCAGTGCTAATGCAGAAGACAAGTATGAGAAGAAAACTGCCGTGTAAGAAAGCCATGGCTTCTCTTGCATTTCTCCCAAGATAGTAGTAGCTTTTTTATACAAGTTGGCAACTGGTAGTGGGTGGAGGATGACGTGGAGAAATAAGTTGACTAGGTCGACCCATTATTGCCTCCTATGTCCTAATTGATGCAATTGTTTATATATTCCACAATAGATTGAGTTGAATTGTCTGCCGAAGTCGCCTTAAATCCGCGTATGAGGATAATGTTGTATGTTAGTTATCTGTAGTGAATACCATAACGTACATGTAACGTACATGTTGTTCGGCTTGTTGGCTGTTGCTGTATGATGGCAGTCAAAAAATGAGGCAAGTTGATTGGCATGCATACTGTGGACCTCATTGGTCCTGAATACTTGTCTCACAAAAAGTCTGAAAAGGAAATACAAAGGGACCACTGCCCACTTTCTGTTGAAAAATGAACCTTCTGCTGAAAAAAGAAGAAAAAAAAATTAATACATGAATTGGTTTTGATATATATATTTATAGGATAGTAGTTCCTCCATTTCAAAATAAATGAATTATTGAGGTAATGCACATATATTAAGAAAAATAGTTAAAGACATAAATTTAAGACTATTTTTCACTATTACCCTTTTAATTATTCAACCTATTCTCCTAGAAAAATATAAAGTATTTAAGAACATCATTAAAACAAAGGATAACTATGAAAAAAGGTCCAAACAATTCTCTTGAACTTTGAACAATTCAATTATTTTGAACTATAAAAAAAGTCTCAACAATTCATTTATTTTGAAATGGAGGGAGTAGTTCTTAGGAAACGTGCGTTGAACATGCTCAAGCATACATAAATAGCATGCACACAATAAAAGTATTAAGCTCATAAAAATTAACAATTATGTATGAAAATTGAAAATAAAATTAATTCCTACTTTAAATCACATCGTGACCAACCCAACGTTTCAAGTCATGTCATGTTAATCTTTGTTCGTCTTAAACACATAATTTTGTACAAGTTTTTATTTCAATAAAACATGCCTTTTTGGCCTTTTATTCCAAAAAAAAAATAAAAAAATCTTAAACACATGAATATTAAACAAAAAAAGTATACCTTATAGGTTCCCAATTTATATATTCATTTCACAAATTCCCTCCATAATATTTTCTTCGTTAATCAAAAGTATAACAACTTACAACGGGTCATCAGTTTATAAGACGTCATTCTATATTTTTGTCTTTGCTTTTCTTTGTCTTATTTTTCCTTTTTGGTCAAAGAACAGGTTCACTTGTAGAGAATTATAATGTTTTGATGCCTCAGAAGATTACTCATTGATTGCCATTAGATGCGGGGAGAAAGTTAAAACTATATTTATTCTTGTTCTTCTGCAAAAGACTCCTGTTTATTAGAGAATCCAATTATTTGTACCATCTCAACTTCTATGAAATGATTTTTGTTTACAAATTAAACCGCAAATTCATTAAGAACATATCAACTTACATAACAATATCTCGTTGGATATTTGAGACAATGATTTTACACAACTTGAGAAAAGCTTATTTTGAGTTGCTTCACTTACGACATCGTCAACTTAGAAACTTTAGCATCGCTGTTTAGTTATACCAACACAAAAAATTCCAAGTTCAACAAAAATCATGACCGAAATACCTATAATTTTGATGAACTCCAATGAAAAATAAATAAAATATTGAGCATAATAAAAACACATAGAAAATGAATAGAGATAACCTAAAAGGAGAATATATAATATAGTAAGGGTATTCTTCATCTTTGGTTGAAGATACACTACACTCTACATAAGAAAGAAATAAGAAAACATTCTCTTCCATATCTCTCGTCGGTAGATATTGCTTTACATTATTCTATATTATTCATCTTTTATAAATGTTATCAGCACAAGACTTTAACCAGTTGAGTTATATACGTTTATAAATTTGTAATACATCAAAGTGATATGGTTTCATATTTGTGCTACGAACATCAAGCAAGAAATATAATCATAAATACTGGACGAAAAAAAGTCCTGCAATTATTAATTACTTTTGTCAAAGTTGCAATTAATGGAAGCAAATTTCTATCCTGACAAGTCAATTAAAAAGGGTTGGATACTTAAAATACGTTTTTCTCCTCCTAATATGTATTTTACTTATCTCAAAATTTCTCTATTTGTCATAATAATTTTTAAAGATAATTTCAGAGACCTCCCCTCATGTTTTGCTCTATCACACTGACCTCCCTCGTGGTTGACGTTATTACACATACTTCCCTTATTTTGAAATTTTTGTAACAATTCCTTTTATCTATTTTTCATTAATGTAAACAAAATATTTTTGACAAATCTGCCCCTTGTATAGTATTAAATTCCTTCAGTTAATTGTTTTTATCAAAATTTCATATTAGAAAAATTCTTTAAAAATTAAAAATAAAACACAATTATGTTTCTATCAAAATATCATGCTTGATAAATTTTTATCCCTATTTTTTAGTAAGTTTCAAGTATGTTATTTTATGTTGTTTAACTTGAAAGTGTGCAAGATTGAGAACATATGTAAATTAATCAAGAAAAATGACATGAGAAATTTCACCATGAGATTTTATAAAGTCATACAATGGTAGATCCGGACCAATCTTCAAGATCACTGAATGCATATTAGACAAGTAGTGACACCAACTTGCTATAATTTACGATATTAATGTTCTTTCAACGGTATCTGATATGTTTCCTAATTATTATGAGATCTTTATTTTTACGGATATCCAGGATGGTAAATGTAATAATTAAACCATCCATTATTGTGTAATACAAAGAATAAGAAAAAACAAATACGTTACAAAGGAGATAAACATATTCTTCCAAAAATTGAATTTTGTAACATGTGGTGTAATGACTTTTTAATGCCATCAATGTTCACTATCCGCTTTTCAATTTAACTCTCCTCTCTTGAAACAACCACTCTTGCCAAATCCTATATAAAGGGTGTCTTTGGAGAACATAAATTACACCAAAAAAGAAAAGAAAACATCTTTTCTTTATCTTCCTCTTAAGTTGTTTGTTTTTTGGGTAATTGGTTTGGGAAACCTCCAAACTTTCAACCACGAGTGCACGTGTTTTGAAGAGTTGTAGAATCTTGGGGAGTGATCGGCCTTAATGATTTGCATCGGAGTCGGACCGAAATCATTTTCAAGGCAGTGGCTTACCACGACACATTATTTGTGAAATTCCCTTATTATTTTAATTCCAATTCAATATCAAGATTGTGTTAATTATTTTTCTCAACAATCTAAAAGCGATTTTTTTATATACAATATTGATGATTGAATATGTTTTTGAGCAAAACATTTTTTCGATTTTTCAAAGCTTGAAAAATTAGACAAAAATAATTTTTAAACATTGGTCACATAAACTTCTGATTTTCTTTGAACTATTAGAAGTTGGTTAAGTTTTATTCAACGAACCTGCAACTGATGATTCTAACATTACTACTAGTTCTAGCGCTGTTGTGGTTGTTGATGCTGCTGCTAAAAAAAGTTTTGAAAAAGATAACAAAATTGTTAGAGGATATTTGTTGAACCATATGACTAATCCTTTATTTGATTTGTTTGTTATTTATAAAGCTGCTAAGGAAATATGTGATAGTTTGGAAAGAAATTTGGTGCTGACAATGCAGGAAAGAAAAAGTATGTTGTTGGACAGTGAATTAATTTTCAGATGATTAACAATAAACCAACCATGAGATAGGTTCATGTGTATGAGAACTTGGTTGTTGATGTTCTCAAAGAGGATATGAAGATGTGTGAATTTTCAGGTCAATGTTCTTCTTATAAAATTCCCACCACCCTGGAGTACTAATTATAGAAATCAATTGAAGTATAAGAAAAATAATTTAACTCTCCAAGAATTGATCAGTCACATGTAAATTGAAGAGGCAAATCGTCTCAAAGATAAAATGAAAGTTCTTTCTGTTAATTCTTCTAAAGATAATCTTATGGAATCTTTTGGTACTATTGTAAAAGACAAGTTTAAAGGCAAATAGAAGAAGGTCCTGGAAAGAGAACATGTGAAGAAGAAAAAACACTTCAACTAGTCAGAGAGTCAAATCTAAAAATCAAAGGAACCTTGTTTTGTCTGTGGGAAATTTGGTCACAGGGCTGTCTAGTGTTCCCTAAGACAAGAGCAAAACTCAAAATAGGGAGGACAAGATGATTTCCAAGCTCATCCCATTGAGGGTAATGAAGTGATCGATGTGGTAGTCGTCGAGGCAAATCTGGTTGATAATAAGACTGACTGAGTGTTGGATACATGCGTTTCAAGACATTTTTGCGCCAACAAAGAGTTATTCCATAACCTTTAAGAGTCCACTAATGGCGACTGTGTCTACATGGGTAACTCCACTACTGTTGGAGTTATGGGTAAAGAAATTATTTTGATTAAATTAATTTCTGGAAAAACATTAGCCTAAATCAATGTTCTGTATAGTCCCTCCCTCTGGAGAAATTTAGTTTCTGGAGCACTTCTCAACAAAGTAGACCTTAAACTTATTTTTGAAGCCAATAAAATAATTATTTCTCGTGAAAAAGACTTTATTGGGAAGGAATATCTTAGTAGGGGATTTTTATACTGAATATTGTTCAAGATTATTTCAATTCTGCTTATATTGTTGAGTCTATTAATTTGTGGCATGGTAGATTAGGTCATGTCACGACCTAAACAGTCATGAGTGGCACCCACGCTAACTCTGCCGTGGGAGAACCATTCAACTCAACCCTTAGCCAACTAATATAGGACTCACCCTCTTTCTAAGTTAACCACCACTTATTATACTTAACATATTTTAAGCAAAATAAGTCATCTAATAATTCATTAATACCAAAACAAAAAGAAAGTGCAAAAATATCTCTATTTATTACATCCCCCGGAACCCAAAAGTCACCGTACAAGAACTCTAAAATCCAGAACAAGATCTAAAAATATAATGCAAAATACTAAACCAATAGGAAAGTCATTGTAAAGAAACAAAGGACATGAGATAGAAGAAGATCCAACAGTTGCCCGAACATGGTGCTCACTCTTGAATCAAAGCTGGAATCACGAACTAGAGTCAAGGTATCATCTCAATAGCTAGAACACACTCTACACTCAATAAAAAGAAGAGTACATGTAGTATCAGTACAACAACTACATACCGGTATGCATTATCGACCGACTTAACCCAATACTATACAAATAGATATGAAGCAATCAAGATACAATTTGTAATCAGTTTACAATTACATGTACATTCATAAACACTTCAACTCACAAAATCAACAACAATTCTCTTCATATCAATTTATGTTCAAGTTATACAGGTATATTATTTACACTTAGGCAGATTCAGTCAACAATAATCAAAGACAACTATATGTGCAAATGTAATAATAATTGCATGCATGAAAGATGTATACCCACACTAGGGTCAGCAGGGACCCTAAGCTATGACCTGCAGTGGACTAGCTCAGTCCATGTACCAGTGTCGGTGTGACCCCCAATTCAAATAACAGCGTCGGTATGACAATCGATCAAAATACATTATCTTACGTAAAAACCTAAATAAAATGCCAAATGCATGATGAAAATCAACAATCAGAAGTAATGTCCGAAGGCTAGTCACGAACATTCAACTCAAATATAAGCACAAAGTCAAATCAAGTCTATAACTATATTTAAATTATAGCCTACCCCGTATCTTGTCCAGAAGCACTACTTGGCCAAAGCCTTGCGCTTTCTTTCAATTTCTATTCGTTCTAGTCCTATAAACAACAAATAAGCACAATTCACAAAACATTCCCCATTTCTAGGCATTATAAACCCAAACCCATCAATTCCCACCTATGAACTTAACCTAGTTAATTATTCTAGAACTTTCTACCCTACAATATCTTTGAATTCTACGTATTTCATGATTAAAAGGAAGAATTCTATACTAGAAAGTATTTTCTAACAACCTAGAATAAAAAACAAGGGTCTTTAAGTCATTACCCAATAATTTCCATCAGTTCATAAACCTAGGGCTTAATTTTAATTTTCAACCATAATTATGATCCTTACAATTCAAAAAATCTAAGGGCGTAATTATAAGTTTAAATGATAAAGAAATCGTACCTTAAAGATGGAAAACCCCAAGTATGGTGAAAATCGCCCTTTCTCAACCCTTAAATGAAAACTGAAAGAATGGGAATGAAAAACACAACATTTCTAATTTAACTGGTATTACTCCATTTTCGTCACTGTAACAACGAATTCATCACTGCAGTGACATCACTGTAGTGACAAATCTACCGCTGCGGCAACACTCAGGCTAAAGGGACTCATCGTCGTGGCGATACTTTTGTCACTGTGGCGACATTGATGCAACGATGAATTTGTCAGTGCAGTGATGCTAAAATAGTAGCTCAGGATCCGTTCCCAGCTCCATCCATTTCACAATACACTTCACTAATTTCGCCATCACAAACTGACTCTTTCATGGTAATTGATATTATCGGAGTTCTACTTACCCGTTTTGTGTACCGAAAGTTTATACAACTTCCTAAACTCATCATCTAACACATAATCAACTCAAATCCACCAATTACTATACCAATAACTACCAGATTTTCCTAGACCACTCCATATTCAAAATCAGGCTAGTCCTGAATTTCACAATATTGGCCTAGGAAAAGGTTAAGCTGAGGTTTTACTCTCTATTTCAGCATAACAACATTTTGGATTGTTATATTAGATACCAATTTACCACTTGTTCATCATTGAATGACAACTATCAAGCAAAGATGAACAAAATAAGCAAGAAGTTACGTGACTCGATGAATAAGTGAGGATAGCGCTTGCATATATCCGCCTTAGTATCCCATGTGGCCTCCTCAAAAGGACGGTTCCTCCACTAAACTTTCATGGATGGTATCACCTTGTTTCTCAACTTCCTTACATCCCTATTTAGTATAGCAATCAACTCATCTTCATAAAAGAGCTCCATGTCAAACAACTTTGAATCCCAATGAATGATATAATCCCCATCTACATGATACTTCTTAAGCATCAAAATATAGAATACTAGATGGACTCCCAACAATCTAGTAGGTAGAGCCAACTTATAAGTCACTGACCCTACTCTATTCAATATCTCAAATGGTCCAATGTACCTCGGACTTAACTTACCTTTCTTTCCAAACCACATTACACCCTTCATGGGTGACACTTTGAGCAAAACTTTCTCAACCTTCTCAAAATGAACATCCTTACCTTATTATCCGCATACTCTTTTTGTCTATTCTGGGATACTACCAACTTCTCTTGGATAAACCTCACTTTCTCCATTGACTACTTCAACACATCAGTGCCCTAATGTCTCACCTCAAAGGCATCGAACCACCTAATTAGTAATCTACACCTTCTTAAATACAAAGCTTCAAAAGGAGCCATGTCAATTCTTGAGTGGTAACTGTTATTGTATACAAATTCACACAAAGGCAAGAATTGGTCCCACTGACCATCAAAATCCATCACACATGACCAAAAGTATGTCCTTTAGTACCTGGATCGACATTTCTGACTTCCCATCAGTCTGCGAATGGAAAGTTATACTTAGGTCCAACCTAGTGCCCAACATAGCTTGAAACTTTTTCCAAAAATTAGAGGTAAATTGCGTACCTCTATTCAACACTTGATGAGTCAATATTTCATGACTCATTTGGCCTAGAATTGGTAAGAAATCAAGTCCTCAATGCCATTTTGAGCTACTTTTAATGTTAGTTTTTTTGTTTTTCAGGTTTGAAGTCAAGAAGTGGTCAACAAAGCATAAGAAAGCAAAAATATGGAGAAATAGAGCTAAAAAGTTTAGGTGGCATCACCCCAGTAGTGTGGCATATCACCAAAAGTAACAAATCAATCAAGTTATAAAGGAAACAGTTACACAATGAGAAGATAAATTTCACTGCATCACTGCTGAGTTCGGCGATGATGGATCTCTATCGCCAAAGTTAACAGTTGAGATCAACTGAAGCTCAATTTCAAGACAGTTCAGCGATGTGAGGGCACATCAGTGCATCACTGATGAGTTCGGCAATTATCTCTGTCCGTCGCCAAAGTGAGCTCGGTGGCAATTTTGTAATTACTTTGGCCCTATTATGCTTTATCTATAAATAACTTTTTGGGGTTTCAAACCCTATCTTTTACTGAATTTGAGATCTAGAAAGTTATAATTGAAACCCTAAGATTAGTATTGGCATTCATCTTGGTTTTCTACCTTAGATTTAAAGATTTTCTTGTGAATATTTAAATCTGATGTTGGAATTCGCTGAGCATAATGGTATAATATTTTTCCTTAATTATGCATAGCTGAAACCACTACTAGAAATTAGGCCTATGGGAACATATATGCTAGTAACCATTTCCAAACCATTCCTATAAACAGTCTAGTGCAATGGTTATGATCGTTGTCAAAAGGTTTAGTAGTTATTGACACGGCTTAATCATATAATCGTTGCCATTATAATATAAATGTTCCAATAAGCCTATCTATAGCAACAACTTTTTGAACATTTGTAGTAAAGACATCTATGATAACGATTGTTTGAAAATTATTATGTGTTGGAACGGTTAATTAACCCTCCAAATTTTCCCTCAAAAATTTTCAGCACCCGCCAATCCTATTATTTTTCTTTATTTCTTAATACTCATTTTAGAAACAAGACATATAGAGAGATATACTCATTTATCAACTTTACTCATCAGAAATAAGACCTAGCTCTCTTATCTCTCGAACCTCTCTCTAAACTTTTCTCCTCTAAACCTAAGGCACCGCAACAAATCTGAGCTAATGTTCTTATATTTGTACTAATCTAAGCTCGTATTTGACTATTAGGAACTAAAATATGCAAACCTCTCTCATCTGTTTGAGGGTTTGTGTGATTTTAGTTGGTGTTTTGGTGATTTTAGATGGTGTTTTAGTGATTTCAGCTAAATCTCTCAGATCTATTGGTATTTCTGTTTGTGACTAGAGCTGGACCTAGATTTCTTCAACAAGTTTGATCATTTAAGGTATTTTTCTTTAATCTCCTCTTTGCTCTTTAAGTTTTGAGCTACGAGGTTAGTGAAATAGTCGGATTTTGTTATTACATATGCTATTAGGTTGCAACTGTGAGTGGACTTTAGTTTATTTGTTTTAGGGTTAGTGAAATTGTTTATTTTGCTATTGGATTTAAGTTTGTGCTGTGTGTTGTAATTAATTTGTTGTTGTTATGTATGGTGAAATTGTTGGATTTTTCTGTTGCATGTACTATTTAGTTATTGCTGTGAGCTCATGATAATTTATTGTTGTAAGGTATGATATAATTGTGGTATTTTATTGTTGTATGTGATATTAAATAGCTACTATATGTGGTCTTAATTTGTTGTTGTTAGAATCTTTTTTTGTAGATTGTTCAATGTGGACATTGATGTGATTTCCTATTGCATTAGCTTTTAATAAATACGATAGTGTATTTTTGCCCTGTTTCTCTTTATTTTTTGATAATAGATTTGTGTGACTTAATTTTTGTTAGCAGCTTTTGTGAAATTGGTTACTGTGAATCAGATTTCTCTTGTCGTTGATCTTGAATTTATGAGGCATGATTTATTAAGTTAGGATAGTATGGATTGAACCTGTATTTTTTAATTTTCTGATAATAGTTTGTGTGAAGATGTCGCTTTTCTCGAATGTTCATAAAGTTATATAAAAATGTATCTGCTTCTTTGTAAAAAATAACCATTGTTTGTTCACAAAAACTTAATTGTCGAATCTGTTTTCTTGAAGTGTCTAAACATTGGCTAAGATGTTGGTTTACTTAATGTGACATCTCTTTTATTTTTGTTACTGGTTTTAGCTAAGTTGTTGGTTTACTTACTGTGAGATCTCTTTGATTTTTGTTACTGGTTTTGGCTAAGTTGTTGGTTTACTTATTATGTCATCTCTTTTATTTATGTTACTGATTTTGGCTAAGTTGTTGGTTTACTTAGTGTGCCATCTCTTTCATTTAAATTACTGATTTTGACTAAGCTGTTTGTTTACTTAGTGTGTCATCTCTTTCATCTACTTAGTGTGTCTACTTAAGTGTGACATCTATTTTATTGAAGCGACGTCTCTTTTATTTAAGTTACTAGTTTTGGCTATGCTTTTCTCAAGACTAACTGAGAAATGGTCTTTTATTAAAAAGGGATTATTTGGTTAAGTATTCTCATGTTTGATCCAGTATTCTCATGATTATCAAAAAGGGATTGTTTGGTCCAGTATTCTCATGTTTAAGTTTTAACTTATCTTGATTTTTTTGGTAAAGTTAAATTAAATTTGAAATGATTCTGTTTGTTGAACCTAAATGAGTTATAGGTAAAGTAGTTGATGTGTGAATCATATCTGATTATTGTTGTATGAGTGTTAAACATGAAGTAATAGTATTAGTCCATCAAGTAGTTATAGCTTTCATTAATTTTTTATTTGAATATGCTTGCGCTTTCAATTGAATAGTGATAAAAGATTTCACTTTACGTATCCTATAAAGGACATGAATGGTTCTTAGTTTTTGTTTTAGTAGTTAGGAGTATGTCTAAAATTACTTCCTGGTTGTTAATCTGGCTTGTCTTTGGGTTATCATAAAGTAATACTATGAAGTGCTTGCTATTGTGCTTGTATTAAATATTAAACTGCATAGTCTCCATGTGTAGTTTGAGATATGATTATTATGATGGATTGTTCAGTTGCAAAATATTGTTACCTTTTATGTTTGATAGTTAATTTTATTGATTTCTTGTGTCATATAAATTTGAATGAGTTATTTAGCTAGAAGTTAGAAGAGTCTAAGAAGAACAGTGATGAGTTCATCAATGGAGTGAAAGATTTTCTTGATAAGGCATTTGAACGAGGTTCTAAAGGAAATGAAATGTTATACCCATATGATCGTTACAAGAATCGATATTGGCATTATAGAAATGTTATGGAGGATCACTTGTTTGTAAAAGGATTTGCTGTAGGATACAACAAGTGGATTTCTCATGGGGAAAGATTATCCTCAAGTACACCACATCCAAACAGTAATGATGAAGATTCAAATAGTCATGATTATATTGATGGACTACTTCATGACATACTTAGAAATATAGAGGATAGTGTAGGGTATGAAGAAGGAGTGAGAGAATAACTATTGGAAGATGCAAAGAGGTTTTTTTAGATTAGTTGAAGAACAAAAAAAAGAGTTATATCCAGGGTGTTAGAACTTCAACAAGTTGAGTTTCGTGATTCGGTTATACTTGCTCACAAGCTTGCATGGGTTGAGTAATGTAGCCTTTACAGATCTGCTAGACTTGTTGAAAGAAGAATTTCCATTTGCACAACTGTCTGAGTCTTTCAATAAGGCTAGAAAGATGATTAACAATTTAGGTCTCAGTTATGAAAAAATACATATATTTCCTAACGATTGCATACTCCTTTGGAAAGACAAAGCAAAGACAGATAATTTCTCTGTGTGTGGGACTTCTAGATGGTCGAATGTTGGTGATGAATTGACTACTGGAAGCGCTAAAATACCCGCCAAGTTTTTGAGATATTATCCTTTGAAGCCTAGGCTTCAGAGACTATTGGTGTGTTTTGAAAAGACTGTTGTAATGAGATGGCGTGCTACTGAACAATCTAATGATGGGAATTTAAGACACCCTACTGATGGAGAAGCTTGGAAGGATTTTGATTCTTTACATCCAACCTTTTCGAATGATCCTCGAAATGTCAGATTGGGTCTTTCAAGTGATAAATTCAATATATTTCGGACCATGAGCATTTCCTATAGTACATGGCCTGTTATATTGATGAATTATGATATGGCACTATGGATTTGCATGAAGCCAAACTACATAATATTGTCAATGATCATTCCAGGTCTATCCTCTCTAGGAAATGATATTGATGTGTACCTACAACCATTAATTGATGATTTGAATGAACTATGAGAAGTTAGGGCAGAAACAAATGATGCTCATACAAACCAAACATTTTAAATGTGTACAGCCTTATTATGGACAATTAGTGATTTTCTGATGATAGCAATACTATTTGGATGGAGCACTAAGGAGAGATTGGCATGCCTAACTTGTAACTATAACACATCCACTCAATATCTCAAGAATAATCATAAGATGTGTTACTTAGGTCATCAGGCATTTTTCCTCCTGATTATCCATATCAAAGAGACAAGAAGTTGTTTAATAGTGCGGAGGATCATAGACCTGCACCTACACCTTTTCAAGACATAGATTTAGTTGAAAAGTTACAAGATTTCAATAATGTTTTTGGAAAGGGGCAAAAAAAAAGGCGTCGGACTACTGAGGGTCCATGGAAGAAAATATCCATCTTCTTTCAATCACTATATTGGCCTAAAAATAAGTTGAGGAACAATCTAGATATGATGCATATTGAGAAAAACTTTTTTGACAGTTTGCTTGTGACTTTACTGGAGATATTAGGAAAGTCAAAGGATAACATTAATTCTCGCTATGACTTGCAATTAATAGAGATAAGGATGGAGCTACATCCAATAAAAGATAATACAAATGGCAAAGTATACTTAGCTAAATCCTATTTTTCCATCAAACCAGAAGAAAAGAAAATGTTCTGTATAGTGTTTTAAAATGCCAAATTACCAAAAGGGTGAGCCTCCAACGTATCAAAGAGTGTAGATGTGGAACAAATGAAGATATCAGGCTACAAGAGCCATGATGCTCATGTTATGATGCATTACTTTCTGCAGATTGCAGTTTGTAAATCATTGCCTAAGAATGTTACAGCAATCTTCATTAGGTTGGGAAACTTATTTAAAACCATATGTAGTAAGGTTATAAAGTGGGGCAGATCTAGAGGGATTGTAGGATGAAATCAAAGAAATTGAATGTGAGCTTGAAAAGATTTTTTCTCCAACTTTTTTTGATATAATGGAACAGTTTCCTATCCATTTGGTAGATGAAATTAAGTTGGGGGATCCAAATTATCTTTATTATATGTATCCCATGGAGAGAGAACTGTGTGAATTTAAGGACCTTGTTCATAATTGGTATAATCCGAAAGCTTCAATAGTAGAGGGGTTTATTGCCCAAGAGTGCTTGACCTTTTGTTCGAGATACTTACATGATGGAGTGAAGACAAGATTCAGAAGGTACCAACTAAGGATGACGAGGATGCTGAACAAGAGCAAGATGATGTACCAACTATATTCCCGAAGCTAGGTCATCCAATTGGAAAAGAGAAGAATAACAAAAGGAAAGGCTTTGTAGAAAGATCAAAAATTATCTTCTAAAGCACATCGATATGTACTGTTCAACACCGTACATGAACAAATAGAGGATTTTATCAAGTAAGTCTTTATATTTTGAACTTCATTTATTTTGTTAATATTAAGGAACTGTAAACTTCAAATATAAATGCTTAATGGTTGTAGTTGAAATATTCATTGCAGGGAAGATAAAGCTTTAGTTGAGAGTAATGTTAGATCAAATACATGGAAAAGAGCAAGGATTCACAGTTAAGAATTTGGCAAGTGGTTCAAAGAGAAAGTTGATACAGTTGAACTGCCTAATCAGTTAAGGTGGCTAGCTAAATGACCTAATAGGGTGGAAAACAGAAGCTATACTGCCTATTTTATTCATGGATATCAGTTTCATACATTACAAAGGGACTACACACGGAAGTATCAAAATAGTGATTTGTCTTTGGTCATGACAACTAATAGAGTGTCCGGGATCAAAATCCCATTAAGAAGAGGTTATCTATTATGGTGCTATTTAAGATATTATCGAACTTGATTATTATGGTCGTTTTAGTGTTGTACTATTTAGATGTGCTTGGTATCATAATGAAAAATATGAATTTGGGTTGACTCATGTGTAGTTCAATATATTACGTATTATGAATGACCCATTTATGTTGGCATCTCAAGTGCATTAAGTGTTTTATATGGAGGATCCAATTGAGACAGATATTTATTATGCAAGGAATAAAGTTTGTGTTTATTTGTACGACTTGGAGAAACAAAATTGTCCTAACATAGGAGAGACAGTTTGGAGGGATCCTACTAAAGACATTGGTCCCGTGAACACATCACCCGATGTTGGCATTATGTGGTTAAGAGAAGATATCCCCATTTATGTTGTTGATATGCCACCTGATGCATAATTTTTAGAAGATACAGCTACGAAAACATCAAAAGAGGAGGATAATTATGATGATACTGATTGGGATTGGATGGAGGCGGATAATTAAATAAGAAACTTCAGAACTTTTCTAGTTTGGATATTTGTCTAAAAGCTAGCTGCCTAGTAAACTTGTTTAACTGGAATATTTTGGTCTATTGTAATAGACATTTTTGTTGATTTTGTTGGCTCTTTGACTCTGGATTAGGACCTTGTACTGGAGCTATCTTTCTTACATACTTTTGCTAATAGCATCAACCTGATGCTCCTTATTAATCATATCTATTTACCTTAGTACTTTGATCATGGTTTTAGTTATTTTCAGTGAGTGATAAAGGGCTTTTGACATAAATATTTTTGTTACGTTTCTTATTTATATCCTCATTATTCATTTTTTGTTTGTTCTTTTTCCTTTGAATTTTATGTTAATCAGTTGCTTCAATTTTAAAGGAAATTTAATATCTGATTTACAAGCTAGCTAGTAAATGATTGAAGGGATCAAAAAATCGACTTCAATACTAAATGACTAGAGTTACTGTAAGTTTTGACACTACTACTTGTTTGTTTTCTTTCTATGAAAAATAAAATACTTTGACTGTTTAAGTTGAACTGTCTATTTCTTGAACTAGAGTGACCATGTTCTTGATGTAGTTGTTTCAAAATTATGTATTTGGTGACTGCATTTCTCTGCTACTCTATTACTAGTAGCTAGACTGACTGACATTTAAGACATTTGTAAGGTGATGGATGCTAATGTATAGTATTCTTTTGCTAGATTCAACAGTCGCGAGTCTAAAGAAAAACATAAATAAGAAGGAAAAGAAGTACATGACGGCTGGAAGTCTTACATCCATGGATTTCAAATGACTTTCATCATTTAGAACAAAACCTCATGTTGAACAAATTCCACGTCAAAACTCTTCTATTGATCTATTAGCGCAAGCTATACAGGAACTGTTGCCTTAAAGATCTACCCGAAAGTCTTCCACTCTAAATGCACCAGCTATATAGGAAATTCTACCTCAAAATTCTATTAGTCTAAATGCACAAGCTGTATATGAACAAGTGCCTCGAAAGTCTCCTCACAAGTCTACGAGTCTAATAGCATAAGGTATACAAAAACAAGTGCAACAAAATTATTAAAAGTCTACCACTGCAAAAGCACAGGTTGTGAAGGAACCAATTCTACAAGTGACTCATAAATCCTCCACTCTAGAAGCACAGGCTATGCAGGAACCAATTCAATGGGTTACTCGAAATTCCTCTACTCTAAAAGCACACGCTGGTCAGATACAAGTGCAACAAGTGCCTATGGATTCTTCCACTGTAGGAACAGAAGTTGCAGAGGAACAAATACAACAAGTGCCAAGAGATTCTTTCACTCTAGAAAGAGAAGATGGACATGAAAAAGTGTAGGAAGAACTACTGGATTCTGGAGAAAATGATATATCTAGAGAACAAGGCAAGAACATATGAATTTATTTTTAAATATTGAATTAGTTTACATTGTTGTTTAATATATTATATAAAGTTTATTCGTATTATTGTAGGCACTTTGAGTCAATAAAAAAAGAGAGGAAATACAATAATGCAATATGGACATGCATAAAAAGATACTAAAGCCATTTTTCTGAATAGGTACAAACAACAAACTTGTCCTACAAAAGTAGTAGTAGCAGAGCTGGTAGCTTTCTTGGAACTTTTACAAGAAATGTCATGCTTTGTCCGCTTCATATAAACAAGTGGAACAATGTGGATACCAAAGAAGATTTGTGGGAATATACCTTGGTTTGAATTAGTACTTTTCTAATTTTAGTTAAGAATATTTGTAGTTTTTATATTACTAAACCAAAGAACAAATTATTGGAGAAATACAAAATTCCTTACGGTGGAAAAAAGGAGTTTTTGAAAGGAATTCAGTCTGCTCAGAGAACGTATAATAATTATTTGTATAGGAAGCACTATAAACTCTTTGCTACTGATGCTCTTCGATTGGCACACAAGCCCGATGATATTTTAGAATATAATTTCAAGGATCTTATCAAATATTGGGAAAGTGACGACTTCAAGGTTAGATATAAATCATGCATACTTTAAAATGGTTTTGTTCCATGTAGATCCTTCAATACAGTTTTAGAATTCTAGAAACATAGTTTTGTATGATCATTGTGAACGTAAAAAACTAAGAAGCTGATCACTTGGTTTAAGAATATTCTCAGCAACTCGACTTACTTTTATGTTCTTGATTTCTTTTTTAAGTAGATTTTGTAACTCTATTATTTGTAGAAAATGAGTGAAACAAATACAAAGAATACAAAAAATTAAAGAACCCACATACTGCTAGTAAAATGAGTTTTGTTGTGATACCCAACATATTGGTGTGTTCTTTTCTTAATCATTTATTATGAAGTTGCTATCATTAAAAATTTATTGTTTTAACTTTTATGTAATTAGTAAAAAGAGAAGGAAACCTCCGGTGATGTATCACTTAAAGAAATATTTATGGCTACAAGATCAAGGAAACCTAGTCGAGCATACCAGGACACCAATGAGGATACAATTACTAAAATTATATTAATCATCTTTATTGTTGACCTTGTTTAGTTGTTATTATATAGGCTTAGTTTTATTTACTTGCATTCTCTTCATTTGAGCTTGATTTGTAGGCTAAAATGGAGAGAGTGCAAAGTCAACAAAGTGAAGATGGTCGAGAATCTGTTGATGCTTTTGCCACTATCATAGGTCCTGAAAATCCAGGATTCCTGAGATTATATGGGTTGAGGAGTTACTAAATCTACTCTGAAAGAGAAAGAAAGTGTTGAGTCCTTTGCAACTGCTACCAATGAGATGCAAAAGAAGTTGGGCGAATTGAAAGATATGATGGTGGAAAATTAGAAAAGTAAAAAAGAAGCATACGCCATAAAGGTATAGTTGAAATCCTTGGACAACTTAATCATATGTACCTTGGGCTTCAATTGGATGCTGACATGTTGGCAACAGCTTGTGGTCAGTCACAACAAGAAAATATTCAACTAATCAATCGGTTGTCTGCCAATAGCAACAATCAAGGTATATTCTCCTCTTCTTCTTCTTATTTTTCTTCTTCTTCTTCTTTTTCTTTATTCGTAGTTGTTTTTCGGGAAGGTGCTGGTGATTTTTTTCTTTCATAGCTCCATTTCAGTTTTGATTCATCTGCTAATTATCCCAAAGTTTTTGTCAAGGTCAAATGTTGTGGTTCTTTGTATCTGTGATTCTATTTAGGTTGTGTGGTTTTGGTATTTATACTTGAAGATGTGTCTTTAGTTCTATCTACCTAATTATATTGGTGGTTGAAGTTTGAATCTGCTTGTTACTACTTTATTTTTCAAAAACTAGTATCTACTGATGTAGGCTTGAATCTTTAGTCTAATAGATTCTTTTCAAGTTTGGTAACCAAGACTTTTTCATTATCTTTCTGAGAATTTAGAATCTATTTGGTTAATTTTATGGATATTACCAAATTTTATGGATATTAATACTATTAGCAACATAACGAGCTCTTCGAAGTTACTTATATCATGTCGTGTTTAATCTTAAAATTGACTGAATTTCGAGATTTAACACCCTGATGCTAGTATAATAGTGATCCTTCTTAAAGGGACTAAGCTGAGTCTGCGAGGTAGTTAATGAATCTATGTTGATTATTTTTTAAACTTACTTTAATTAAATTGTCTTCGCATAAAAATGAGAATATAAGGTTAAGTTCAAAATTAAGAATTGGTAATGCATCTGGAAAATTCAAATCTGTTCAAATTTAAGTAATGCATTTGTTAAATATTGAAGGAAGGAAGACAGATTTAGTGAAACTATGTTGTTGTGCACTTGCCTTTGACCTTGTACTATGTTTTGGTAGGTTTTGTACTTCACCTTGACACTTCTAGTATATTGAAATGCATCTGCTGTTATGTTTTGCAATTGACCTTGACATTTCTAGTATGTTAAAATGCATCTTTGTTATAGTATATGTTGTAGTATTTTCCTGGTACTTAACATTGACACTTCTAATGCAACTACAATCTCAGATTCTTACTTGTGGAGCTGTAATTGAGATGGTACTACTTGGATAAATTTTGTATGTTAATAAACTATAGAATTGACTAAGAACCCATATATTTGTTGGCTCAATATTTCCAATATCCTAGATGTTGGTTTTCTCCTTTCACCCCTGCTTGGATAAAACTTGGTAATGCATCTGTTAGCCTAGATGTTGGTTTTCTCCTTTCACCTCATTGCCTTGGATAAGACTTGGTAATGCATCTAGTAGCATCGATGCTGGTTTTCTCCTTTCACCTCATTGTCTCGGGTAAGACTTGGTAATGCATCTATTAGCCTAGACTTGGTAATGATGCTCTTATTTTCTGAAGAAAGCGTATTGCTTTTCTCCTTTCACCTCATGTCATATTGCTTTTCTCCTTTCACCTCATGTCACTGCCTATCTTTAGTTTGACTAAAAACAAAGTTCTAAAAGATAAATGATTAAAAGTGGTTCTTAACTTTTATTTATTAACTTTTGTAGGTGGAGAAAATAATTGGTGTGCGTGTGTGTGTGTGTGTGTGATGAAAGCATTAATGAGGACGACATTTGAGATTTGATTGAAAGTGGTCAAAACTGTTGTATGACCTGCTCTTCTGTTGACATTATGAATATTTATTTTGTTATCCTGTTGAAACATGTGCCAACTGTTGTAGATTTTGCCCATGGATCATATTGCAACTTATTTCTGGCGCCTATGACGGATGACATTATGATTTGAGTTTTGTGATTTGGTTATACTTGCTCAAAAGCTTACATGGGTTGAGTAATGTGTCCTTTTCAGATCTTCTAGACTTGTTGAAAGAAGCATTTTTGTTTGCACAACTGCCTGAGCCTTTCTATAAGGCTAGACAAATGATAAAAGATTTGGGTCCCGATTATGAAAAAATGCATGCATGTCCTAACGATTGCATGCTCTTTTGGAAAGACAAGGTAGATGCAGATAATTTGCTTTGTGTGTGGGTCTTCTAGATGGTCGAATGTTGGTGATGGATTGACTACTGAAAGCTCTAAAATATCCGCCAAGGTTTTGAGGTATTGTCCTTTGAAGACTAGGTTTCAGAGACTATTGATGTGTGTCGAAATGGCTGTTGCAATGAGATGGAATGATACTAAATGACCTAATGATGGGAATTTAAGACACCGTGCTGATGGATAAGCTTGAAAGGATGTTGATTCTTTGCATCCAGCCTTCTCGAATGATCCTCAAAATGTCAAATTTGGTCTTTCAAGTGATGCACTCAATATATTTTTGGACCATGAGCAATTGACATGTTATGTTGATGAATTATAATCTATCACTATGGATTTCCATGAACCCCGAGTACATAATATTGTCCATGATCATTCCAGGTCCATCCTCTCCAGGAAATGATATTGATGTGTACTTACAACCATTAATTGATGAGTTGAATGAACTAAGAGAAGTTGGGGCACAAACATATGATGCTCATACAAACCAAACATTTCAAATGCGTGTAGCCTAATTATGGACAATAATGATTTTTCGGTGCTAGAAATTCTGTCCGAATGGAGCACTAAGGGGAGATTAGCATGCCCAAGTTGTAACTATAACACATCCTCTCAATATCTCAAGAATAATTGTAAGATGTGTTACTTGGGTCATCGAACATTTTTGCCTCTTAATAATCCATATCGAAGAGACAAGAGGTTGTTTAATATGGAGAGGATCATAGACCTGCACCTACACCTTTTTCGGGCATAGAAGTGGTTGAAAAGTTACCGGATTTCAACCATGTTTTTGGAAAGGGCCAAAAGAAAAGGCTTCGGACTACTGGGAGTCCATGGAAGAAAAGATCCATCTTCTTTCAATTACCATATTGGCCTATAAATAAGTTGAGGCACAATCTAGATGTGATGTATATTGAGAAAAACTTTTTTGACAATATGCTTGCGACTTTACTAGAGATATTAGGAAAGTAAAAGGATCACATTAATTCTCGTTATGACTTGCAAGTAATAGGGATAAGGACAGAGCTAAATCCAGTAAAAGATAATACAAATGGCAAAGTATGCTTCGCTAAATCCTATTTTTCTATGAAACTAGAAGAAAAGAAAATGTTCTGCACAATGTTTTAAGATGCCAAATTACCAAAAGGGTGTGCGTCCAACATATCAAAGAGTGTAGATGTGGAGCAAATAAAGATATCAAGCTACAAGAGTCATGATGCTCATGTTATAATGCATTACTTGCGGTAGATTGCAGTTTGTAAATCATTGCCTAAGAATGTTGCAGCAGTCTTAATTAGGTTGGAGAACTTCTTTAAAGCCATAAGTAGTAAGGTTATAAAGCGGGGAAGATCTAGAGGGATTGCAGGCTGAAAACAAAGAAATTGAATGTGAGCTTGAAAAGATTTTTCCTCCAATTTTTATTGATATAATGGAACATTTGCCTATCTATTTGGTAGATGAAATTAAGTTGGGGGGGGGGGGAGTTCCAAATTATCTTTGTTATATGGGTCCCATGGAGAGAGAACTGTGTGAATTTAAGGACCTTGTTCGTAATTGGTATAATGTGAAAGCTTCAATAGTAGAGGGGTTTGTTGCCCAAGAGTGCTTGTCCTTTTGTTTGAAATACTTACATAATGGAGTGAAAACAAGATTCAGCAGGTACCAAACTGAGGATGAAGAGGATACTTAACAAGAGAAAGATAATGTACCAACTATATTCCTGAAGCTAGGTCATCCAAATGGACGTGAGAAGAAAACAAAAGGAAAGGCTTTGAAGATGGATCAACAGTCATCATCTGAAGCACATCAATATGTACATTTCAACACTGGACATGAACAAGTAGAGGATTTTATCTACTAAGTCTTTATATTTTGAACTTCATTTATTTTGTTATTATTAAGGTACTGTAAACTTCAAATATACAAGCTTAATGGTTGTATTTGAAATATTCATTGCTGGGAACATAAAATTTTAATTGAGAGTAATATTTGATCAATTACATAGACAAGTAAAAGGATTCACAGTTAAGAATTTGGCAACTATTTCAAGGAGAAAGTTGATCCAGTTGAAGTGCCTAATCATTTAAGGTGGCAAGCTAAATGGACTAATAGGGTGGCAACCAGAAGCTATACTGCCTATTTCATTAATGGATACCAATTTCATACATTACAACGGGATTATGTCGCTCCCAAGATCACATGCAAGTGTACGTGGTCGTGTAAGTAATACAATGGCTCTTTGTGAGTTGAATATCGATCCCACAGGGACATGGTGTTTAGCAAACAATCTAACTTAAGTACTACTATTGAAGTTAAACAGGTGCAATTCGTAACCAAAGAGAGTTTGAGTTTGTTTTTATAATTAAATGATAAAAGTAACAACGATATGAAATTCAGATTATAAACAATATATGGAGAGTTCCAAGATTGAGGCTATTACTTCACATTCATGCCTAACTGTGGTTTATAGTCGGTGTTGATGTTTATCATGATTGTTGGTCTATGGGGTTGATATAAACTTGGAAATGGTCATCCTCTAAGTCTTCTACCAAAATTAATCTTACAACTACATCATTTAGTGGTGATATGAGTCTTTAATTTGGATGCATTAAACTATCTTCCTGTTTCATTAACCAAGTGGGGCATTTGGGTATATTGCTAACCTAACCGCAAATCATTCTTCAATAATCAATATATAACTATTAAAGACATGATCCACAATCCTTACATTCTTCATTCCATCTCTCCACTCCTATGGTCAATTCATTTTGAGATTAAGATTTATCCTAAAGTTCATGACTCTTTAGAATAGTAAAACAAGAGTGAAAGAATAATCACATGACTTGATAAACAAATAAACCAAATATAAAACCATTATTAAGCAATCATGTTGTAGCCTCAACCCTATAATGAGGGTGTTTAGCAACTCATAATCTAATTCGCAACTACAAGATTGATGTAGTTTATACAATAATTAAGTAAAGGAAAAAAGAAGAATAAAAACCCTATTTGAAGCCTCCCTTATATGTCTTGCAATCCCAAGTCGTCCAAGAATCCTTACAATTGAAGCTAAGTGCCCTATTTATAGTGTAGGACAAGTTGTACCCGAAAAAACCAAGATCCATGCCACTTTAACATCGCAGAGCCTAAGCTCTGTGGCATGGACCCATAAAAAATCACCACCTCCGTGGTACCCCAATAACGCGGAGGTTTACTGGAATTTGCAAATAAGTTTGTGACCACCTCCGTGGCACGGAGGTGTGTTCTAACTTCCAATCTTAAACTTTCTTCATGTCCCTTGACTCCGTGGCCTTTGAAAACATGGTGAGCTACTTTTATGGTGGTCTAAACTCTTCCAAAAATGATCTTTAACGTTGATCCATGGCTTTGATTGCATCACAACTCAATTTCGATGAGTTTTTAACTTCAATTTTCCCAATCTCTTGCTTGAATAGCTTCATTCGTGAAATTCCTAATCCATTGTTCCCATAAAGCTTACTCCTTGTTCCTTCACCCATTGAGGCTCACTTATCACTTGAAATAGCTCCAATAGGCTGCTACAACAACTCATCACATGCGTTATACCAAATAATATACTGAACACATCAAAACTACACGAGAACAAGCTTAGCTTAGGATGGTTGAACTAGTTATCTCGTCAAAACTTCCTTTGGCCATTTTGACTCTCGTATTGATTCAATTACTCTATAAACCACCCAAACATGAGTCTTAGAACACAATTACACGAATATGCACACATTACCACACAAAACCATGCTTAACAGTCCTCAAAACTAAGCTAAATGTGTAGTGATGAAGACACTTAGGTGTATAAATACGCCTAAGATCACCACCCCACACTTAAAGCCTTGTTCATCCTAGAACAACTCCTGATATTAAGCACTACAAAGGAGAACTCCAACACTACTACTAAAACTAAGACACTCAAGCTAGAACTACAGTGATCACATGAATAGCAAGTTCTTTATTCGACATGCCATATTACAACATTGAAACACATGAATACTACTTCAAAACCTCCTAGCCTCAAGAATTGACTCTAACAATTTAGCAAACTCATTCACATTACTCAACAAAGAGATCATATAAGTCACCTATCTATCATCAACCATGATCCCTCACCACAATAGAGTCACCCATATTCACTCACAAATATGCAATTTATCACAAGAATGGGTGTAAGAATAAAATTCCGCTCACTCTTCCAAAGAATTCACATGTGATGTAGGTTGAACCATAAGCTTTCCCTTAGTGTAGTACTTCACTATTATCAGAATGTCAAAGCTCAAGATCAAATAGGACTTTAAGGGTTGTAATGTAGGCTAAAGGACAGGTAGGAACTATTTTCCAAATTGTGACTATATTCCCTAAGTGCTTTAATACATCACTATTTACATTAAGCTCATATCCAACCAAACTATTTTACATCACTATTATCTTCCCACTCTCTTGTGTTTTGCCCCATCTCTTTAAGCTAGCTTACACATATTTGGTAAGGAGTATTTGTTATCAACACATGATTCACTTCTTTTGATCAATTTTTATTTTGATTACATTAGTCCATATTAACAACATATAAACCTTTTCAAACATCAAAATCTATTCACTTGGGGTTTCAATTTCACTTTTTACTTTTTGTATTTTACACTCCTTAACATCTTAATTTCTCAACTAAAGCGCTTAGGAGTTTTGGATCAAATAGCAGGCAATTGAAAGAAAAGGAATAAGCAACATACAAGGCTACCAAAGAATAGGCTCAAGGATCAATAGGGCTAACTAAGATCAAGCAAGAAAGGGTAGATAAGGTCGGTATAAAATATGTATCAAAGAAATGCCTATATTATCTCCTAAACTCAACATTCTTTATTTTGCTTTGCAAACAAACTCATTATGGGTTTTTCGGAGTTTAATCAAGCCATCTCATTACTATATCACAGGAATAATGGATCAAAGAAAATACCTAATATTAATAAATACAGGACAAGAAGAAAATTACATAACAAGGGAATTAGTACAGGAACTAGAAATAGTTAGAAATGAACAATTATACTAGGCACGTTTTAGACATCAATATGCACATGGAATATCACAAAGACCTCACTCACACATGGCACATGTTCAACTCAAGATGGCTCCCTATAGACTCTCATCCAAGCAATCACAAGAATTCAATATTAAGCCAACATTGCATAAGAATCAGACAAATGAGCCTAGGTGTCCCAACAATAGTAATTCAATTCACTACACATCTTTGACATTCAACACCAACTTGAATCATGTAATCATGCATAGCCTCTAACAAAAGCATCTCTAAAATTTTATAATTATTCCTAAAAATCAAAAAGGATACTTGGTTCAAAGGGCTACCCCTCGAAAAAGAACAGAAAAGAAAAACCGAGGGGTGGATAAAGTGTGCTCCTAAATAAAACCAAAGTTTACTAAAAGAAAATCTTTTTGTATTTTTCAAATTTTCAGCAACATAAGCAAAACAAACAAATGACCAATAGACTCCTATAGCACACTCCACCCTAGCCAAATCGGAAGATTTCCCACCCCACACTTAATACCACTCTTTATACACAAAGTATAAATTAAAATAAAGTATAGAAATACTCCCTGAGGCCTCTTGGCCTAGCTAGTAGCCTCATATTCATCAAGGAGATCTGAGGGACCCCACACTCAGTTTTTGTCTTGATCCTTAGCTAAAATCTCCGGTACTTAGACTTCTCTTCAACTTGTCAACTCAAAACAAAAACAAAAAAAACAAAGGTGATATTAAAGAAAACTAAAATAAATAAGATAACTACCTTAACTTGGGTTGCCTCCCAAGTAGTGCCTAATTTATTGTCGCGGCATGAGTCACATCACAACTTCATCATCCCCATTCTCTCATCCTCTTCCTCATACTCAGAGACCATCTCTTCTTTCTTTTTTGACCTCTCAGGTGCTCATTATTGAGGTCTATAATTTTTCTTAATCCTACCCTTTCAACATGCCCTTCAAGTAGTGCAGATTTAGGCTTATTGGTCAATTCAGGCACTTTCATGAGAATGTCTGAACAAGTAATTAATGGTTTGCACTCTTCCACCCCACACTCATTTTCTTCTAAGATTGTGATTATGCATAGATCTCTGTAGTATGAGGGTGTGTAATTGCTTTGTACACTCTGAATACCACTTTTTCACCATTCAATCTCATCTTGAGAGCGCCTTGTCTCACATCTATCAATGCTCCACCAGTAGCCAAGAATGGACATCCTAATATGATTGGTACATTGTCATCTGCATCATAATTAAGAATAATAAAATTAGCAGGAATAATAAACTTACCAACCTTAATGAGAACATCTTCTATGATTCCTTCGGGCAACACTCGTGTTCTGTCAGCCATTTTTAGAATAACTGAGGAGGGCCTTGGCTTTCCTAAATTGAGAGTATTAAAAATAGAAAGGGGCATCAAGTTGATGCTTGTCCCCAAATCACTCAAGGCATGGACAATATCACTTTCACCAATTTGTATGGGGAGGGTGAAACTCCCAGGGTCCTTGAGCTTTTTGGACATCTTGCTCATGACCATAGAACTGCACTCTTTAGTAAGTGACGTAGTCTCAATATCACCAAGCCTCCTTTTATTTATCTCCACGTCCCTCAAGTACTTAGCGTACTTTTCCCTGCAAAACATATACAAGAGAAAGGTTAATGTAAAGCTCTCTGAACATGTCAAAGAACTTCTTAAAACAAACATCTTCATTTTCTTTATTGAGCCTTTGAGAGAAAGGTAGTGGTAGTCTGTTTCGAAGTTGCTCAACCGGCTTCTCCTTTGGGTACTCAGATTTCCCCTTTTCATTGGCAACCTTGGACTCAACTTGTTGTTCTATATGCTTTGATGTGATTAATTCATCTTGCACCTCATGATTTTTCTTTGGATGTGCATCACCCAAATCTCTACTACTTATTTTTGATGTCCGCAGTCATTTATTCTTGTGTGGCCATGATCTATTTCAAAGTCTCTTAAATATTATTGGCCTGATTATTAGTCTGCATACCTTGCTGCTGCTGAAACTACTGAGATTGGGCTTGATTATTGCCCCAAGAGTAGTTGGATTGAGCCTGCCAATTGCGATTCTAGGCATTACCATAGTTTTGATTGCCTCTCTGTGCATTGCCCATAAAATTTACAGACTCTGGATTTGCTGCACACAAGTCTGAAGAGTGACCAATATTACCATAAGTGTCACACCACGTCTGAACCTATTGAACTGCATTAACTTGCGCCTGAGGTTGAGCTACACTCAACTTGCTGAACTGGGCCAGTATTTGATTCTGAAAGTTGGCCAACTGTGCTGACAATGCTGTGACACTATCCATCTCAATCATACCTGCTAGCTTCTTCACCATGCTTCTAGACAAATCACTATTCCAGTCTGTATTACCTTGTGCAATTCTCTTCAGAAGAGTGTATAGCTCATCATAAGTCTTCTATAATGCTTGACCACCTGCAACTGAATCTATCAAAATTTTTGTATTGTGGTCAAGGCCTTCAACAAAAGTGTGAACCAATACCTCATTGGTTTACTGGTGATGCAGATAATTTTCGAGAAGTGACTTGAATCTCTCTCATGCATGACAGAGATTCTCGCCTAGCTTTTACTTGAAACTCAAAATCTCACTCCTCAACCTTACAGTTTTGCCAAAAGGAAAGAATCAGATGAGGAATTTCTTTGCTAAATCTTCCTAAGTTCTAATTGAGTTTAAAGGTTCAGCCTTCAACCATTTCTTATCTTCTCCCAACAGTGTGAACGGGAAAAGTGTGAGCCTCACGTAGTCTGTGGAGACTCAAGTGGGAATAAATGTATCACTGATCTCCAAAAAGTTCTGAAGATGAACCTGAGGATCCTAATGTGATAAGCATGTGAACTGCCAGCTTGTGTGCAACAATCGTTCCATATTCTGCTTTAGCTCAAATCTGCATCCTGCGTCTGGCTTTTGAATACATGAGGTCATATTCATGGTGAGTGGGATTTCCACTTCACACAATGTCCTGCAGGCCGGTTGTTCATCGCCCATTGCTGCAAAAACGATCTCGTCTTGCTAAACTTGCAGGATTTGGTAGAGAAGTGTTGTTTCTCTTCTTAATTGATTCAAGCGTTGCTCAGGTTTGGGATGTGGTTCAACCAATTCCCTCTCTCTTTCCAGCTTGCACAAGATTTAAACCTGTACCTACAAATTCAGTAGCTAAGACAAAAGTGTTAACACTTATCAAACAAGATAGTAAAACTACAAACTAGAAGGTTGCTAATCTTCAAGTCCCTGGCAACGACGCCAAAAACTTGTCTCTCCCAAGCACACACGCAAGTGTACGTGGTCATGCAAGTAATACAGTGGCCCTTTGTGAGCCGAATATCGATCCCACAGGGACTTGGTGTTTAGCAAATGATCTAACTTAAGCACTAATATTGAACTTAAACAAGTGCGATTCGTAACCAAAGAGAGTTTCAGTTTTATTTTTATAACTAAATGATAAAAGTAACAACGATATGTAATTCGGATTGTAAAAAATATATGGAGAGTTCCAGGGCTGAGGCTATTACTTCACATTCATGCCTAACTATGGTTTATAGTCGGTGTTGATGTTTATAATGATTGTTGATCGACCGGGTTGATATTCAACTTGGGAATGGTCATCCGCTAAGTCTTCTACCCAAATTAATCTCACAACTACATCATTGAGTGGTGATATGATCCTTTAATTCAGATGCATTAAATTGTCTTCCCGTTTCATTAACCAAGTGGGGCGTTCAGGTATATTGCAATCCTAACCACAAATCATTATTCAACAATCAATATATAAGCATTAAAGACATAATCAACACTCTTTACATTCTTAATTCCATCTCACCACTTCTATGGTCAATTTGTTTTGAGACTAAGATTTATCCTAAAGTTCATGACGCTTTTGAATAGTAAAATAAGAATGTAAGAACAATCACATGACTTGATAAGAAATAAACCAACTATAAAACCATCATTAAGAAATCATGTTGAAGCCTCAAACCTCGAATGAGGGTTTTTAGCCACTCATAATCTAATTTGCAATTACAAGATTGATGTAGTTCATGCAATAATTAAGTAAAGGAAAAGAGAAGAACAAAAACCCTATTTGAAGCCTCCCTTATGTGGTTTGCAATCCCAAGTCGTCCAAGAATCCTTACAATTGAAGCTAAGTGTCCTATTTATAGTGTCCGACAAGTTATACCCGAAAAAACCAAGATCCGTGCCACTTTAACATCCCGGAGCCTAAGCTCCATGGAACGGACCCATAGCAAATCACCACATCCGTGGAACCCCAATAACATGGAGGATTAATGGAATTTTCAAATCATTTTGTGACCACCTCCGTGGCACGGACCTAAACCGGAGCATAGCTTCCGTGGCACGGAGGTGTGTTCTAACTTCCAATCTCAATCTTTCTTCGTATCCCTTGAATTCGTGGCCTTTTAAATGTGGTGATCTACTGTTTTGGTGGTCTAAAATATTCCAAACATGATTTTTAATGTTGAGCCATGGATTTGATTGCATCACAACTCAATTTCGATGAGTTTTTAACTTCAATTCTCCCAAGCTTTATTCGTGAAATTCCTAATCCATTGTTCCCGTCAAGCGTACTCCTTGTTCCTTCACCCATTGAGGCTCACTTATCACTTGAAATAGCTCCAATAGGCTGCTACAACAACTCATCACATGCGTTATACCAAATAATATACTGAACACATCAAAACTACACGAGAACAAGCTTAGCTTAGGATGGTTGAACTAGTTATCTCGTCAAAACTTCCTTTGGCCATTTTGACTCTCGTATTGATTCAATTACTCTATAAACCACCCAAACATGAGTCTTAGAACACAATTACACGAATATGCACACATTACCACACAAAACCATGCTTAACAGTCCTCAAAACTAAGCTAAATGTGTAGTGATGAAGACACTTAGGTGTATAAATACGCCTAAGATCACCACCCAACACTTATAGCCTTTTTCGTCCTCAAAAAACTCCTTATATTAAGAACCACCAAGTAGAACTCCAACACTACTACTAAAACTAAGACACTCAAGCCAGAACTACAATGATCATATGAATAGCAAGTTCTTTATTCAACATGTCATATTACAACATAGAAACACATGAATACTACTTCAGAACCTCCTAGCCTCAAGAATTGACTCTAACAAGTTAGCAATCTCATTCACATTACTCAACAAAGAGGTCATATAAGTCACCTATCTATAATCAAACATGCGCCCTCACCACAAAAGAGTCACCCATATTCACTCACAAATATGCAATTTATCACAAGAATGGGTGTAAGAATCAAATTCCGCTCACTCTCCCAAAGAATTCACATGTGACATAGGCTGAACCGTAAGCTTAACCTTAGTGTAGTACTCCACTAATATCAGAATGTCAAAGCTCAAGATCAAGTAGGACTTTAAGGGTTGTAATGTAGGCTAAGGGACGGGTAGGAACTATCTAGTTACATATAGTGACAATCTTCCCTAAGTGCTTTGATACATCATAATTTACATTAAGCTCATATCCAACAAACCTATTTTACATCACTATTATCTTCCCACTCTCTTGTGTTTTTCCCCATCTCTTTAAGTTAGCTTACATATATTTTGCAAGGAGTATTTCCTATTAACACATGATTCACTTCTTTTGAACAATTTTTCATTTCATTAAATTACTCCCAACCAACAAAACATAAACTTTTTCAAACACCAAAACCTATTCACTTGGGGATTCGATTCACATTTTACTTCTTTCATTTTACACTCCTTAACATCTTAATTTCTCAACTAAAGCACTAAGGAGTTTTGGATCAAATTGATGGCAATTGAAAGAAAAGGAATAAGCTACATACAAGGCTACCAAAGAATTGGCTCAAGGCTCAATGGGGCTAACTAAGATCATGCAAAAAAGAGTAGATAAGGTGGTTATAAAACATGGCTATCAAAGAAATGCCTATATCATCTCCTTAACTCAACATTCTTTGTTTCGCTTTCCAAACACACTAGGCAAGTTCTAGACATCAACATGAACATGGAATATCACAAAGATCTCACTTACACATGACACAGTTCAACTCAAGATGGCTTCCTATATACTTTCACCCAAAAAATCATAATAATTTAATATTAAGCCAACATCGCATAAGAATCATACAAATGATCCTAGGTGTCCCAACAATAGTAATTCAATTTACTACACATGCTTCGACATTCAACTCCAACTTGCTTGATGTAATCATGCATAGCCTCTAAAAAAAGCATCTCTAAAATTTTATAATTACTCCAAAAAATAAAAAAGGATACTGGGTGCAAAGGGCTCCCCATCAGAAAAGAACCGAAAAAAAAAATCGAGGGGTGGATGAAGTGTGCTTCTAAATAAAGCCAAAAATCAACAAAAGAAAAACCTTTTGTATTTTTCAAATTTTCAGCAACATAAGCAAAACAAACAAATGACCAAAAGAGTCCTATAGCACACTCCACCCTAACCAAATCGAAAGATTTCTCACTTCACACTTAAAACCACACTTTGTCCCTGAAGTATAAATTAAAAGTAAGGATAGAAATACTTCCTGAGGCCACTAGGCCTAGCTAGTAGCCTCATATTCATCAAGGAGGTACGAGGGACTCCACACTCAGTTTTTTCCATGCTTCTTAGCTAAGATCTCTGGTACTCAGACTTCCCTTCAACCTGTCAACTTAAAACAAAACCAAAAAGAAAGGTGATATTACAGAAAACTAATATAAATAAAATAACTACCTTAACTTGGGTTGCCTCCTAAGTAGCTCCTGATTTATTGTCGCGGCACGAATCATAACACAACTTCGTCATCCCCATCATACTCTTTATCCTACTCAGAGACCTTTTTTTCCCTCTTTTCAAACCTCTAGGGGTGCTCACTATTGAGGTCTGCAATTTTTCTTATTCCTACCCTTTCATCATACTATTCAAGTAGTGCAGGTTTAGGCTTATTGGTCAATTCAGGCACTTTCATGAGAGTGTCTGAAAAGGTAATTAGTGGTTTGCACTCTTCTACCCCACACTCATTTTTTTCCATGGTTGTGATCATGCATAGATCTCTGTAGTCTGAGGGTGTGTTGAGTACCTTGTACACTCTGAACACTACTTCTTCATTATTCAATCTCATCTTGAGAGTGCCTTCTCTCATATCTATCAATGCTACACCAGTAGCAAAGAATGGACATCCCAATATGATTGGTACACTGTCATCTACATCATAATTAAGAATAATAAAATCAGCAGGAATAATGAACTTATCAACCTTAACTAGAGCATCTTCTATGATTCCTTCGGGCACTACTCATGTTCTGTCAACCATTTTTAGCATAATTAAGGAGGACCTTGGCTTTCCAAAACCGAGAGTATTAAAAACAGAAAGGGGTATCAAGTTGATGCTTGCCTCCAAATCACTCAAGGCATGGACAATGTCACTTTTACCAATTTGTATGGGGAGGGAAAAACTCCCTGGGTCCTTTAGATTTTTAGGCATCTTGCTCATGACCACAAAACTGCACTCTTCAGTAAGTGCCACAATCTCAATATCACTAAGCCTCCTTTTGTTCATCACCACGTTACTCAAGTACTTAGCGTACTTTGTCATTCCCTGCATTCTAAAAGAGGAAGGTTAATGTGAAACTCTCTGAACGTGTCAAAGAACTTCTTAAAACAAGAATCTTTCTTTGCTTTATCGAGCCTTTGAGGGAAATATAGTGGTAGTCTATTTTGAAGTTGCTAAACCGGCTTCTCCTTTGGGTACTCAGATTTCCCCTTTTTGTTGGCAACCTTGGACCCAACTTGTTGTTCTATATGCTTAGGTGTGATCAATTCAGCTTGTACCTCATATTTTTCTTTGGATGTGCATCACACAAATCTCTACCACTCCTCAATGTGATATCCATAACTTGCTTTGGAGCTTGCTCTGTATCACTAGGTAGACCCTCTTGAGGTCTTGAATTCTGTGCTTGAGCTAATTGACCCATTTGTATCTCCAAATTCATTTGGGCAAGTTACTAATTTTTTATGTACGCAACCATTTGTTCTTGGGTGGCCATGATCTTTTTAAAAGTCTCTTCAATATTATTGGCTTGATTGTTAATCTTCATACCTTGTTGCTACCGAAACTACTAAGATTGGGCTTGATTATTGCCCCAAGAGTAGTTGGGTTGAGCCTGACAATTGCCATTGTAGGCATTACCATAGTTTTGATTGCCTCTCTTAACATTGCCCACAAAATTTATAGACTCTTGATCTACTGCACAAAAGTCTGAAGAGGGACCACTATTACCACAAGTTTCACACCACGTCTGAACCTGTTGAACTACATTAACTTGCGCCTGAGATTGAACCACACTCAACTTGCTGAACTGGGCCAGTAATTAATTTTGAAAGCTGGAAAATAGTGCAGACACTACTGTGACACTATCCATCTCGATCAAACCTTCCGACTTCTTTACCATGATTCTAGACATATGACCATTCAAGTCTTGATTACCTTGTGCAATTCTATTTCGAAGAGTGTATAACTTATCATAAGTCTTCTCCAATGCTTGACCATCTACAACTGAATCTAGTAAAATTTTTGTATTGTTGTCAACGCCTTCAACAAAAGTGTGAGCCAGTACCTTATTGGTTTGTTGGTGATGTGGACAATCATCTTTGAGAAGTGACTTGAATCTCTCCCATCCATGATAGAGATTCTCGTCTGGATTTTGCTCGAAACTCAAAATCTCACTCCTCAACCTTGCAGTTTTGCTAGAAAGAAAGAAAGAATTGGATGAGGAATTTCTTTGCTAAGTCTTCCCAAGTTATGCTTGAGTTTGAAGGTTTTGCCTTCAACCATTTCTTCGCTTCTCCCAACAGTGAGAACGGGAAAAGTGTGAGCCTCACGTAGTCTGTGGAGACTCCAGTGGGAATAAAGGCATCACTGATCTCCAAAAATTTTTGAAAATGAACCTGAGGATCCTCATATGATAATCATGTGAACTGCCCACTCATGTGCAATAATTTCACCATGTCCTGCTTCAGCTCAAATCTACCTCATGGGTCTGACTTTTGAATACATGAGGTCATATTCATGGTGAGTGGGATTTCCACTTCATGCACTATCCTGTGGGCTGGTTGTTTATCAACCATGGCTGCATGAACGGTCTTGTCTTACTGAACTTGTGGGATTAGGTAGAGAAGTGTTGCTTCTCTCTTTAATTAATGCAAGTATCGCTCAGGTTCAGGATGTGGTTAAACCAATTCCCTCTCCCTTGCCAACTTGCTCAATATTTAAACCTGTACCTATAAATTCAGTAGCTAAGACCAAGCTATTAGCACTTATCAAACAAGATAGTAAAACTATAAACTAGAAGGTTGCTAATCTTCAAGTCCCCAGCAACACTGCTAAAAACTTGTTGCTCCAAGCGCACATGCAAGTGTACATGGTCATGCAAGTAATACCGGGGCTCTTTGTAAGCTGAATATCAATCCCACAGGGACTTGGTGTTTAGCAAATGATCTAACTTAAGTACTACTTTTGATGTTAAACACGTACGATTCGTAATCAAAGAGAGTTTAAGTTTTATTTTTATAACTGAATGATAAAAGTAACTATGATATGAAATTTAGATAGTAAACAATATATGGAGTGTTCCAGGGTGGAGGCTATTACTTCACATTCATGCCTAAATATGGTTTATAGTCGATGTTGATGTTTGTCTTGACTGTTGATCTACGGGATTAATATTCAACTTGGGAATGGTCATCCTCTAAGTCTTCTACCCAAATTAATCTCACAACTACATCATTGAGTGGTGATATGAGTCTTTAATTTGGATGCATTAAACTATTTTCCCGTTTCATTAACCAAGTGGGGCGTTTAGGTATATTGCTATCCTAACTATAAATCATTCTTCAACAATCAATATATAACCATTAAAGACATGATCCACACTCCTTACATTCTTTATTCCATCTCTCCAATCCTATAGTCAATTCATTTCGAGACTAACATTTATCCTAAAGTTCATGACACTTTAGAATAGTAAAACAAGAATGCAAGAACAATCACATGACTTGAAAAACAAATAAACCAACTATAAAACCATTATTAAGCAATCACGTTGTATCCTCAACCCTAGAATGAGGGTGTTTAGCCACTCATAATGTAGTTCGAATTGACAAGATTGATGTAGTTCATACAATAATTAAGTAAAGGAAAAGAGAAGAATAAAAACCCTATTTGAAGCCCCCTTATATGATTTGCAATCCCAATTCGTCCAAGGATCCTTACAATTAAAGCTAATTGTCCTATTTAACATCCCGAAGTCTAAGCTCCTTGGAATGGACCCATATCAAATCACCACCTCCTTGGCACCCCAATAATACGGAGGCTTACTGGAATTTGCAAATTAGTTTGTGACCATCTTTGTGGCACAGACCTAAAACGGAGCATAGCTTCCGTGGCACGGAGGTGTGTTCTAACTTCCAATATCAACCTTTCTTCGTGTCCCTTGACTCCCTGGCCTTTAAAACTGTGGTGAGCTACTATTTTGGTGGTCTAAGCTCTTCCAAACATGATCGTTAATATTGAGCCATGGCATTGATTGCATGACAACCCAATTTTGATGAGTTTTTAACTTTAATTCTCCCAATCTCTATCTTGAATAACATAATTCGTGAAATTCCTAATCCATTGTTCCCTTCAAGCTTACTCCTTGTTCCTTCACCCATTGAGGCTCACTTATCACTTGAAATAGCTCCAATAGGCTCCTACAACAACTCATCACAAGCATTAGACCAAACAATACACAAAACTCATCAAAACTACACAAGAACAAGCTTAGCTTAGGATGGTTGAACTAGTTATCTTGTCAAACCTTTATTTTGCCATTTTGACTCTCGTATTAATTAAATTACACTATAAACCACCTAATCATGAGTCTTAGCACATAATTACATGAATATGTACACATCACCACACAAAACCATGCTTAATAGTCCTCAAAACTAAGCTAAATAAGCATTGATGAAGACACTGAGGTGTATAAATATGCCTAAGATCAGATTACACACAGAAGTCTCAAAATAATGTTGTTTGTTTTGCTGCAACAACTGATAGTTTTGCTAGTATCCGGGATTAGAATCCCATTGATGGATAGGTTATCTATTATGGTGCTATTCAAGACATTATGAATCTTAATTATTATGGTCATTTTAGTGTTGTATTATTTAGATGTGCTTGGTATCATAATGAAAAAGATGAATTTGGGTTGACCCATGTGTACATCAACAAATTACATAGTACGGATGACCCTTTTGTGTTGGTGTCTCAAGTGCATCAAGTGTTTTATGTGGAGGATCCAACTGATATGGATGTTTATTATGTAAGTATTAAAGTCCCTATTGATTTGTATGTCTTGGAGAAAGAAAATTGTCTTAATCTAGGAGAGACAGTTTGAAGGGAGCCTACTGAATACATTGGTCCCTTGATAACAACACCCGATGTTGACATTAGATGGTCAAGAGAAGATATCCCCGTTAATGTTATTGATATGCCACCTTATACATAATTTTCAGAAGATACAACTATGGAAACATTGAAAGAGAAGGATGATTATAATGATACTGATTGGTATTGGATAGAGGCAAATGTCTAAATAAGAAAGTTGAGAACTTCTCTAGTTTGAATATTTATCTAAAAGCTAGCTGCCTACTAAACTTGTTTAACTGGAATATTTTGGTATGCTGTAATAGAAACTTTTGTCGATTTTGTTGGCTCTTTGACTCTAGATTAGGACCTTGTACTAGAGCTAACTTTCTTATACACTTTTACTAATAACATCAACCTGATTCTCCTTATTAATCATAGCTATTTACCTTAGTACTTTGATCATGGTTTTAGTTGTTTTGAGTGAGTGATAAAGTGCTTTTGACATAAATAGTTTGGTTGTGTTTCTTATTTATATCCTTATTATTCATTTTTTATTTGTTCTTTATCCTTAGAATTTTGACTTGATCAGTTACTTCAATTTTAAAGAACATTTAATATCTGATTTACGAGCTAGCTAGTGAATCATTGAAGGGATTGGAAAATCGACTTCAATATTGACTGACTAGAGTTACTGGAAGTTTTGACACTACTACTTGTTTTGACACTTCAATATTGCTATCATAGTAGAACCGTCATGTTTAGGTTGTTATTTATATTATTTATGTGTTTCTGTGTTTAATTAGGAGAAAAATAGGGGAACCTTAGTGCATTCAATTTTGAACAGACTTTGAATGATAATGATATAGTGATGCTTTTTTGTTGTTTAAAGGACACTCCTCCTGAAAATTTTGTTTTGAACTGTGTGTGTAGTATGTTAGTTTGTGACAGCTGTTGGATCTTGTTATGGTATTAATATTATAGGCAATATGACTATAGCTAGTAGTGCATGAACTAGATAGGTAGTAGTTGATAGTGTAACCCTGTGCTATGTGTGTGAGAGGTTATTACCGAGTTCTCTTTATGTGTGCGATCTAGAACTTGCCCGGCTACTTTTGCCTAGGTTATAGGATAGTAGTTAGGAAAGGATCATAGACCCTTTTTTAATACATTCACTTTTAGCCTAAATGCCCAACCAAATAAAATAAATATCCCTTGATCCCGATTTTGAGCCTTAGTTGACCTATTTATTTCATTAGCCTATTCACCTTCCCATTTTGAATTACAATGAACCTGTCTTGGCCCTGGTCCCTCTTTGGACATTATGTACCTCACCTCAGACAAATCGCCTAAGTTGAGGGTGGCTGTTATAGGGGTGCGTAGTTTGACTTGGGTATGAAGAAGGGGTTAGTAAAAGAAAAAGAGAATAGATTTGGGTGAAAGAAAAAGAAAAAAAATGAATGAAATAAATGGAAATTACCAAAAAAAAAAAAAGAAAAAAAAAAAAAGAGAGAAAAAATTGTGTTTTGAAAGTATGAAGAAAATCACACCCAAAATCTGAAAATAAATGAAGGAGAATAAGGGAGAATAAAATGAGAATGGTTGGATAGTGGAGCCAAAAATAGTGTAGTGTCAAGGAGGGTTGAGTCACCATATCCTTATATACCACACCCATCCCTAAGCCTACATTACAAGCCGATGAAAGTCCTATAGTGATCCTAGTCCAACTGTCCAAAAAACTAAGACATAGAAAATAAGGGCAAGCCTATAGTATTTCATGCACACGTTTGAACTTCTTTGTGAGAGAGAGTGTTTTGACCCAGTCCCTACTTTGATATTCATTAGTATACTGTGAGTATATGGGACTTCTTTGTTGTGAAAGTACATGGGTTGCATTGTTAGCTGCTATTTGCTCGGATAATGTCAATTGCATATATGCTTAGTTGTCTGTTCATAATCTAATGTCATCACTTGATCCCTTCTGTGTCATGATAATATGTTGCATGTATACACACCATGGTTTTGATTTGAAAATAGGAAAGTTCGAAAAAGTTTTGGTGCCAAAAACAATGAGTCGACTGTCGTAGGTCTCTTAGGTTTCTCTTAATTAAGCATCAATTGTGTTTATTTTGTTTTGTTTATCTGAGGACATGCAAACGTTCTAAGTTGAGGGTGTTGATGTGCCATGGTTTCATGGCACTTTCGATGCTTAAAACAAGGAAAATATGCAATAACTTGGGTATGTTTGGTTGGTATGATGTGTTTTCTGTCCTATTTTGCAGGGAAATAGGTTATATAGGCAAAATAGAGAATAAGGGAAGACGTATGCACTAGACTGGAGAATTAAAAAATTAAAGAGCCAAGTTGAAAGCAGGGGAGTGACCCACAACAGGGACTCACGTCACGTGAGTCAACCTATGCTACGTAGGTTGGTACCGTGGGTCAACTCCTGAAAGTTGTAAAATGGATTGATTTCCACAAGATGGACCCACGTGACGTGGGTTGGGTCGACGATACCAAGTCACGAAACCATGGAATGTTGTCGACTTTTTTCTCCTACTTTGTTTAGGATAGGATTCACCTTGTATCTATAAATACCCATATGTTGTCATATGTTTAGAGTTAGTCAATTACATTGTTTTGGATTATATTTTTATTATTTTGAGTTCATAAACACATTATTGATTTTGTAATCTTGGAACATCAATTCTTGGGTTTTCATCCATATTGAAATCTCAGAGTTTTCTTATTATTGTGAGTTTACAATTATTTTTTCCTCATTGAATTCTCCTTGTGTTCTTGCAATCATGAGTACCTAAACCCATCAACTAGGGTTGTGTGAACCATGAGGAATTAACAAAACAGGTTAAGAGCAATTGGGCGGACTGACACCCAAAGCCGTTAAGGCCCGAGGGAACCAATCTTCATTCATATACACTCATACGCATGTTACTCAATAAACATCACCATCATATATAGATATAAGATGCCAATGGCAGAAGTCATGGAAAAACATGTGATATATATGAAACTTGGCCGTTAGGGCCACCATATCAAAAGCATATGTTCCTTACATTTCCTTCATTTGTCCCACAACATCTACAAAGCCTCTAAAGATACATGGACATAACAAACCTAAAGTCGGGACAAGTCCCCTCTTTATACAACATTTACAATACCAAAAAAAATGTACACATATAACTCGGAAAGCCCCGAACCAACTGGAGCTCACCAATGATCTGCAAATGACCCGCAACCTACTGTGGAGGTCTACTAGCACCTGCGCCTACATCAAGTAAGGTACGTCCCACAAGGGACGTCAGTACGAAGAATGTACTGAGTATGTAAGGCCATAAGAAACTACATCATACATAAGAACTTCAATGGAATCAAATATAACAGAATAGTCAATATGGATAACCCATCATTCTGAATGTTTGGAACTATGTACGTTACATTCAATACTTCTTTTCCTTTACGTTCATTCTCGTTCATTACTTACCTTCATCTTTCTTTTCATTAAGAAATTGTAATGACCAACTGATCAGTGGTAAAAGAGGATAACCCATGCTAGGTATTTTAACCCCTGGGATTTAATTAACCCATGCTAGGCTTTTCTGTCGCCCCTGGGATGTTACTGTGATAACCCATGCTAGGCTTTTCTGTTTCCCCTGGGATGTTACTGTGATATTGGGATCGACCCATGCTACGTATTTCAACCCCTCGGATACCACCCATGAAACTAGAATTGACCCAAGATAGGTGTTTATTCCACCCCTGGGATGCCATTCAAGAATATACAAACAATTATACATTACTTCATTTGTTCATTAGAAGAGTGATATATTGGTGATTGTACATTATTGGAACTTTGAAACATTATTCAATGAACATGAGACATGTGAATCACAATTGGTCCTCTGAGTAATACTATATGATACCTTTGGACATTTTTGGACTAGAACAAGTACAATGTCAATGTGAACAATATGTGTTGCAGAAGGATACGGAAAGAGTAACCTTACATACCTTATCTTTCCACTATGAATACACAGTCCTATACGTGAATACAATGATCCATCTCATTCCTTATGTTTTACTCTACAACACAAGTACATAACGGAGCTCACGTTATCATCTAACTATCTTACAAGTGCATAAGAGGACAATGAGCTACATGACTGCCATATAACGTCATTTCACCCTTCACAATACATTTCACTGCATTACCATACCAACAACACCACAACATGTCACACATCGACCAAGACATTATAAACCAATAGCATTTCACACCAAGTGTCTACTTGACGCTTCTTTATTAATACCACGTCACATTTATTCCATCAAGTCCCCTCAATACCTTTCATAAAAACATATTAACAATAATTCATAATTGATATAATCCAACATTCCTTCAAACGACCCCGTAAAGTCATTCAAAAGGTATCATAAGTTGATAATTGCATCCAAAAAGGGTATAGGGGCCTTCAGGGATCAAAAAGAGACAAAAACATACAAAATGGAATTTTGAAATGGGTTGTGGAGCCACCTGCGCCCACAGGTGGATGACATACGGCCGCAGGTTCCCCTTTGGCCTTTTCTAGAGCCACCTGCGTTTGCATCTACGCCAGCAGGTGCTCTAGACGCGAGGGCAGATGCCCGTTTTGGCCCAAAAGGGTCTCTTTTGGGTCCTTTTTTGTAATAAATGGTCCATGGACATAATTAAGATTTCCCTTTCATATTTTAGGTCACTTGGATACCAAAAAACAACCAAGGTTTCACAACACACATGAACATCATCAAAACCACATTTTCCTTTCAATAAAGTCCATGACCAATTTCATACCAACAATCCCACAAGTTATACACAAGAAGAAAGCAATTTAAGATTATAATAACATCTTACATGTTGATATTTAATCCATAAAGTTCACTTCCTTCAAGACCACAAGTCCATTTTCAAGTTTATAAGGCGAAACCCTGTTTCGATTGCAAAAGTAGACAGTTTTACGCATGGTGAACTGTCCAACACTTTGCCAACACAACCAACATGATTTATGCACCATATTAAGCATATAATATATTAAACCATTAGATTAAACACTTACCAAAGCTTGCAATATGATGATCTTGTCCAAGGGAGTGATGGCTTAGGGTTTGGAAGATAAAAGAAATATCTTGGATAATTCTAGAAATGGCAAGTGTATTGATACGAATAAAAATATGATTTTTCTAGCCTTATATTTCCCTCAAGTCATGATTATCCGCATTAAATGTGTGTTTACTTGGTCAATGCCAAGAATGGGTCATTTTCATTTGGGCCATGCCTTTTTGCTTCATTTTGGGCCTCATTTGAGCCCCAAATCACAAGATTTAATTCAGACCATCAAATTTAATGCATGATCCACCAAATTTCCCATGTTTTAAATAATTCCATAAATTTTAAGACAATTATGTAGGGTCATAAATGTACAGGTTGTTACAATGGGTTAACTGCAAAGCAATTCTGAACCTGTGTGAATGTACTTTTTCTGGAGGTATAGTTTGGTCGACATCACCCTCTTGTAGTATGTTTTAATATGTTTTTAACTTCACCTTGACACTTCTAGTATACTGAAATGCATCTGCTGGTATATTTTACAATTGACCTTGACACTTCTAGAATGTTAAAATCCATATTTGTTGTAGTATTTTGCTGGTACTTGACATTGACACTTCTAATGTAACTACAATCTCAGATTCTAACTTGTGGAGCTATAATTGAGATGGTACTATTTGGATACCTTCTGTATGTTAATAAACTGTAGAATTGACTAAGAACCCATGTATTTTTCAGCTCAATATTTCCAGTATCCTAGATGTTGGTTTTCTCCTTTCACCCCCGCCTTGGATAAGACTTGGTAATGCACCTGTTAGCTTAGATGTTGGTTTTATCCTTTCACCTCACTGCCTTGGATAAGACTTGGTAATGCATCTGTTAGCCTAGACTTGGTAATGATGCTCTTATTTACTGAAGAAAGGTTATTGCCTTTCTCCTTTCACCTGATGTCACTGCCTATCTTTAATTTGACTAAAATTAAAGTTCTAGAAGATACATGATTAAAATTGGTTCATAACTTTTATTTATTGACTTTTGTAAGTGGAGAAAACAATCATGAAGGGGGGTGATAAAAGCATTAATGAGGACGACATTTGAGATTTGATTGAGAGTGGTCAAACTGTTGAATGACCAGCTCTTTTGTGGACATTATGAATATTTAATTTGTTATCCAGTTGAAACATGTGCCAATTGTTGTACATTTTTCCCATGGATCGGATTGCAATTGATTTTTTGCGCCTAAGGGGGATAACATTATGACTTGTATTTTTTGTATATTTTGCGCCTATAAGGCAGATGACATTACGACTGGTATATTTTGCGCCTATGGCAGATGATTGTTTGACTGGGATATTTTGAATTAGAATCATTCAGCTTTGTTTAGTAATTATCATCTTTCGTGGTATTTACAATTTCGCATGTCAAATATTTATATTTATAGCCCAGGCTATTGCAACATTTATAAACTATTACAATAGGTAAAACAGAACTGTTGCAGTAGCATTTTCGAAAGCACATGCTACCAATTGTTGGAACATATGAGAACTATTACAATAGGTAAAAAAATAACTGTTGCCGTAGCACTTTTGATCACTGTGCAAAAACCATTGCCATAACAATAATAACTGTCACAATTGATCTAAGAAATTCATCATAACATAGAGTAAACAACTATTGCATAATAACCGTTGCAATTGAGCAAACAAATCTGTTGCAACATAGACAAGAGAACCATTTCAAAACATCAATTATAACGATTTTAACTGTTCCAATTGATATAGTAAATAGTTGTTATTGATGGATGAATAACAATTGCAATAGGTGTACTTTAAGCAACGGTTTTGAAAACTGTTACATGACCTGTTGCCATTAATCTATGGTAACACAAGTTGGTGGGGTGGGCATAACCCCCGTTTCCATAGTATAACTGCAATGGTTTTAAGACCTGCAACAATGATTTTCTTACCGTTGCCATAGACCCATTTTCTAGTAGTGACCCTAATTCTTAGGGGTGTGTGATAAATGATTGTTGATTATTGTATGGATGTTGATTATTTGTTTCTAATTTGAGTTATAAGTTGTGGGTTCAATTAAATCTCCATGATTAACTCATGAATTAAGGTTGCAAACTTTTTTCATTCTTTTTTTTTGGCTTGAGAGAGAGAACAAAGGTGAGGAGATTTACTTGACAAATACTTGAGTTTTCTTATTAAATAGATAGTGCTAGAAGTAGATTAGCTAATTTGAAGTATTGGGTTGTTTGGAAAAGTAAACACATGGGTGTTTGAAAGAAAGCCATGTGAAATTTGGTGATAGATTGAAAGATTATCTCTAATATCTACAACCTAGCCTACCTATACTCTTTTACTTATGGAAAAAAAGGTCAATCACCTATACATGTTATCAACTACACTCCTAAGTCACTCTAATATTAATTACAACTCCTGCGTTTTAATTATAGCAATTACTCTCTCTTGATAAATATGTTCTAAAGTGTTCCAAATGTTGACACAAAACCCCCCATTTACTTTTATTGTCAAAATTACTATGAGCAAGCATTTAGTGATTTATATACACTCTAAAGTGAACCTTTCTAGTTCATTCCTCATGGGATCGATCCTGACTCCATAGTTGGATAAAATATTACTAACGATTGTGTGCATCTAAACCGATGTAATTGAGTGTCATCAAAAATGGAGCCATTGCCGGGTAATGAAAGTATAGTATTCCTTTATTGAAGTGTTGTGAATCACTTGTGTTAGCCGTAGTTTAAATTTACTTTGTTTGTTGTTTTTTTATGTAGGTGAAAATATGACCCAACATGGGAGTGAAACCGCGAGTTTTGAAGGGCAATTTGAGGGTGATGACTGCTTGGGAGATGCCGAGAGAGCTAGTGTTATTCATCTACCACCCAAGGTGGACAATGCGATGTTTCATGTGACTAGTACTATGCTTCACTTGCTTCAAATGAAGGGGTTGTTCGGACGTCAATCACATGAAGATTCAAACAATCATCTTAAAAACTTCACTGATATTTGCACACCCTTCGACATTGCAAATATATCCGAAGAGTCTATTCGCTTGAGATTGTTTCCTTTCTCTTTGATAGGAGAAGCGGTTATTTGGCTAAGGGAATTACCCGAAGGATCAATTACTTCATGGGTCGAGCTTACGGAGGCATTCCTAGATAGGTTCTTTCCTTCATCCTGAATGCTTCAACTTAGGAATGAAATCACCAATTTTTGCCAATTGAGTGGAGAGCCTTTTCATGAGGCATGGCTTCGATTCAAGAAAAAGTTGCTCCAATCCCTCAGTCGTGAGCTACTGGACAAGTTGTTGCTACAAATCTTCTACCAGTCTTTGGATTCTTTAAATAAAACCATGGCGGAAAATTTAGCTGGTGGGTCCTTGATGAACCAAACATTTGGAATTGTTACGGGCTTGCTTGACCAAATGACAAAGACCAATTGAGCTCGGCAAACCCAAGATGCTGAGATGGCAATGGGTGCTCCCTCCTCATCTTCGGTGAGCCAAGAGCAAAGGAAGAAGAACGAAGAGCGAGACGAGAAAATGGTAAAAATTAAGACGCAAATGGATCTCTTGACAAAGCACTTATGGGATCAAACCCCAAAATGTTTAATGTCATAGCTACAAGAGGAAATCGAGCCTATGATGATGATGTTGACTCACTTGACGTGGAGATTCACTTCTTGTCAAATCAAAAATGGGGGGTTCCCAACCTCCCTATCAAACGCAATGCGGGAATCAAGGTTAGAAGGATAGAGGATTGCGATTGGCGAGACAAAGATCTAGATTGAAGTGATTGTGATCATGATCATGATTGGAGGGACAAGGATCGTGATCGTGATAGAGATGTCCCACCTCAGGATCGACAAAAGGCCAAAGAATCCATCTCTTTAGATCCGGAGAGCTATAAAACAGAAGATGTGCTTGTGAGAATTCTCAATAAACACTACAAGGAAAAAGATCAATAGCGAGGGGAAATTTGGTTGTAAAAAGTCCGGTCGCTAAAGACCAACAACGATCGAAAAAAGTTCAGTCGTCACCGGTAGTTGAAAGCCCCGCCATTAAATTTTAATGACCGGATATCAATTCGGTCGTTAAAAGGGCATTTAACGACAACCTAAAGTCATGTCGTTATATGTCCTTTTTAGTGTCGAGTTTTCCCTTCGTAAATTTATCACCCAGTCGTTAAAAATATTAACTACAACTATTAAATCAATCAATACAATCACCTTTAACGATCAAAATTCCTTTCGTTATTGTATGTTAGTTTCAACACTACTACTTTTAACGGCCAATTTTTCCGTCGTTAATGGCCATTTCAATATTTGATAAGCCAATCATAAAAAAGTTTCAAAGACCACATTTCTATTCTCTATTATATAAAACTTCAAACTACTGAATAACAATATTTATTTCCCTGCACAAACACATCCAAAGATATACTAAATAATTAAATTCATATAAAACTTCATCATTAATTCAAAGAACTAAAAAAAATACCATATCCAAGTTGTATGACATAATCTTTATTAATTCCTAGAAAGAGAAATTTTGCAGCATTATATACATAATATGTCATCTTTAAATCACCCTTAACAAAATAAAAAGCCTCTTGAACTTCAATTTGCTTCTTACTTTCTTGAATGATAGACTTCATATTTCAAATTCTTCAGCTGTAAAAGAACAAGTTTATATTAGTGTAATAACAAACTAAAGAATAAGAGCATAAAGAATAAACACAAGTTCTCGACATATTCACCAAAATGGATGCAGCAAAACACATAAGTTTCTATAAAAGCACGTGAACCAAATAGGCCAACAAAATCAGAAGATTTCCAAAACCAAAATTAAAGACAGAAATAATTTCAGGTGAAAATAACTTATATATATACCAAATAGGCCAACAAAATTAGAAAATTTCCAAAACCAAAATTAAAGACAGAAATAATTCCAGCTGAATAATTGGTCTAATCTTTTAGAGTAATGTTTAGTAACCTAAATTTTATATGCACACATGAACTGGTTACCTATTGTTACAAAAACTTGTGTATAACAACGAAAAATAATATGGTTGTTGAATGTTGCACAACAATAAAATCTTATACAACCTAAAGAAAGAAAGTTTAGCTACAACCTAGCTAGTAGACAAACAAATTTGTCCTAGAAAACAAGAAACACAACCACAAGATATTACAATCAAATTACTAATACAATGCAGTAATCCATCAGCGTTGCATCAACTCTACTAAGTGCAAGATTTTCAAGCAAAACTAGAAGTGCAAGTATGACAAGATGGATATGTACAAATTTCAGGACAACAGATAAGAAATTTGGCTGCAGGAATCTCGTTGTTAGGACTGCATTTATCAATTAATTGACTCTGTCATGGACACATATCCTACATTTTATTTCATTTTTGACCCATTATTTCCAGCATAAAATCTACCATTGACAAAATAGTCCTTAACAAATTCCTTTTTTGAAAAAAAATCTATTTCAGGGCTCATACGATCTACGATTCAATAGCTAATTCTTTAGGCAGTCTTCCTACATCAGCAATACCCATTTGAGTTATTTTTGGATGTTCTCCGCTGCTTATGGTTTTGATCCTATGTTAAATCTATCCATACCGGTTAATTCCTATGCATTAGTTATTAAGGATATCTGATCTCGGCCTTGCTAACTATCTGAACTGGAATCACATCATGAGTTTAGCTATAATAAGCTGGTGAAATTATAAAAATGGTAACAGGACTTATTGCGATTAGAAGTCTTATGCTACAAAGATCCCCAGCTCAGGTGCCTAGAAAGAGTATGATCAGAACTTACCATCGCCTAGGTGACCTGCCCAGAATTCAGTGGAAGTGTTTAATGATCACCAATGGGGCAAGAACAAAGACATGTTTCACTATGTGGCTGTGTTTGCAACAGAGACTCAACAATGGTGATAGACTGAGTAACTGGGGAATTAAGGATACACCAACAGGTGTTTTATGTCAGCTAGGACTGGATGCTCATGAGCATTTATATGTACAATGTCCTTTTGCTAAAGCTTAATGGACAAGAACACTTAAATGGATCAAAGTCTAACAGTGTAATGTGACAAACCAGGAACGATTTGTTCTATGGGAAACCAAACATGCTAAAGGGAAATCAGACTACTCAACTCTTCAAGATGTTTTTTCCTAAAAGTATCTATAGTCTGTGGATAGAAAGGAACCAAAAGATCTTCGTGACAAAGAGGCGAACAGTGGAAGTTCTGTCCAAGGAAGTAGCATACATCTGAAATGTACGAGCCTCGAGAGGATTGCAAGCCCTCATTCATAGTCCATAGTCTGTCAAGATGAACTCAACTGGATGGCTTCACATATGAATAGGAAATCAGCTATTGCCCTTATCTATAGGATCACTATGACATGATGTGTATACCAGATCTTTCATGAAAGAAATTGCAAAATTTTCCAAGGAAAACAAAGGGTTGTAGACGAACTTGCAAAGGTGATTATTCAGGATATATTTTGTAAAGAGGGATGCCTGCCTAAAATAATTCTGAAGTTGATCTCCCTTAATTACTATCCTGGTTAATTTCATGTAAAGGGAGCAGTAGTTTAGACATCTGAGTTCCTCTCATGCGACTGTTGATGTACAGATCCCGGTTTTTATGATGTAATTCTTCCAGTAGGTAACAAAATCTTTACTTTCCAAAAAAAGAATTGTGAAGAAGTACTAGACCATTCTACTTCTTTTGGTATTATTTTATTGCTCACACTAACCAAATGGAAAAATTCAAGAAATGATAAAACCACTTCACACCACAGGACTTGATCAAACTAAGCTAACCCCCCTTGAAATTAAATTAATGTTGCCCAAAAGAAACTTCAAATGCGAGATTAGACGCAACTCATAAAGAAGAAAGTTATTCATTGATAAAACAAATACATGTTGTTTTAATAAAAAGAATTTTATATAGCATTGCAATAATTTCAGCCCAGTAGAGAAAACATAAACTCAATCTACTAACTTGTTAAATGGTTCAATCTATTGTTCACTTGAAGATGGTGATGATGAAGGCTGACCAAACACTACATTCGCAAGTAGTTCATATTTGCTCTCTAGCTCATCCATGCGTTCACATTTATTCTCTAACTCATCCATGAGTCTCTTTAGAGATTCATTTTCTTTTTCACTTGCAATCAACTTATCCAACAATGCAGCCTTTGAAAAGTTACCACCTTTCAACTCCTTAGTAGTTATCCCACCACCAAATCGAACTACATGAATCTTACGTTGAGGTCCAAAGAACTTTTCTACTACCTCAATATTTGTAAGAGACGAATCAGATTGAACCAATTTTTGAATTTCAGCCTATAAATACATAAATGAATCAGATTGCACCAATTTTTGAATTACAACTATAAAACATCAAGTAAACTGATGTAAAATGAAATTTGCCAATAAACTTACATATTTTGCATTTGTTTCAGGCTCGACAAGCTTGTTATCCTTTTTACGAGTCTCTAAAAGATAGTATCCATGTTTGGTGGCTTACCATCTTTACCTCCCTTCATATATAAATAAACAGGTAAAAAAAATAATTTTAATAAAGAAGAGGCTTCTCTAATTAAACTTTGTAACAAAGATAGCCTCTTCAAATCTCTTATATATATAAACGAAGAACTCTTGTAATAAAGACATTATAAAAATGAGAATATCTTAGTTAAAAGGAGATCAAACTAAAAACACGTTTGTAAAGGACTACAAAACCAAAAATTCCCATAGTGGAATATGGAATATCGTAAATTGAAAAAAAGAAAAAAAACATCCCATAATCTGGAACATATGACGCTTACACATAAGCTTTCTTTTGAATCATGTCGTCATGTTTCCTTTTAATAAAAGATGAACTAACACTAAAGAAAACACCAAAAAAAGAAGAAATTACTTAAGAGGAGAAATGAAGAATCATATATGCTTTGGCAGATTCCAAAACAGGCCCTTCAAATTGGAACAAGTTTATGTAACACTAATCCTCAGTAGTCATCCATGCTAGCAGCAGTTTCTCTGCCTTGAAGCTAAACATTTGCTTTACTTTAAAATTCATGATGAATAAACACAATGGCAAAAACTAACGTAAAAGAAATTGCACAAATATTTCAAGACTGCAACCTATACATAGTAAAAAGGTTGTTTTAGAACTCAATAGTGACACCAAGTAACAAAAAATTATCTCACAAACAAAAAGGTTCATTTAAAGAAGTATAAGAAACACAATAAGTTTGGTATTCACTGACCCAAGCTAAGTGGTGAGAAAGAAAACACAAGACTTGAGCCTGATATTCAGGTGAAGGACATTTTGAACCAGAAGCAAATAAACACTCACAGGTTCCTCAGTCATATATATACTATGATGGGCTTTAAATTTGGCTTTAAAAGAAGAGATTAAAGGCAATAGCAGGGGATTAAATTGACTCCTAATCAGCCCATAGCTTGAAGCTATAAGACATTGATGGATGGAGCTGTGACATAACCCTCACTTCTTCCTTTTTTAACTCCACCGGAACTCCCACACCATTTTGCTCTCTTGGTGATGAACCACAACCATCATTGCTAATCCCAATATAACTGAGGAAAATTATATTGTGGAAAGCTACAAAAGAACTACTAAAAACAATGCTAAAGCACGGAATCAACTCTAGCTCAACATCAGAAGCAGGTACCTACTTAACTAGCAATAATGAAGCGCAAGCTCAAGCATGCCTAGTTTGAAGAAGGTACACCAGAGCTACACTAGAAGGTAAGGGAAGATAACACCAGCACCAAACTATAAGTTAAGGAAAGACAACACCAGTACCAAACTAGAAGTTTCCAAACTGCAAGTAGGCCAAGCATATCAAGTTTCAAACAGAAAACGAATTTAAGCAATGAAGCCAACAATAATCCATACCGCCTTCTTGTAGGTTGTTGCCTCAGAAGAGAAGAATATAGACGTGTTCCGAGTTTCAAAATTTACTTACCAATTCATAAATAATCTCTCTAATAGGCTTACTGCCCCTACGATGAGGCATACTCATCTTAGACCTATTGATCGAGTTTCTTGCACTTGTTTCCTACATTAATGACACCATCAAAATTATAGCCAGCCACTTAAAATACCATGTTAATAAATAGCATCTATGAAGTCATACCTTAAACTTTTCACTTAAGAAATGCTCTTTAACCAGCCATTCCCAATCACTCTGGTGTACCACCTTTGGCTTATCTTTCAGGGCATCACGAAATGGCTTAGACTTCATATTCTTGTGTAGTGATCCTCTCCAATTATTCCATAGTCTTCTGATATGTCGCAAGACATGTTCTTTTTGATCATTCATGTCGTCATTGACAAATTTATCCTACAATATTTAACAAGTATAATTAAACACCAAACTATAGATGCTTTGGGTACTTGGCTGAAACGGTTGTCAGGACACAAGTAGATAACTATTTGTATCACAATTCAGTTGATATAATTTCACTTTATGTGCAGAACCAAATAATCAATATATCACCATCATCCAACTTGAAAAAAATTATTTTAGTAATGCTTTAAATCCTTACATTAACAGCATCCCACATAGTTCAAGCTTAACTTTTTTGCTGTCCGCCCATGATTGTACCCGCAATGGGCACATATTACGATCACGAACTGAAATACTCAAATGTCTCACAAAAGAGGTATGATGCTTCCCAACAACTCTAAAGTAACTCTCAACATTTCTCAAGGTTTGAGTCGTGCAACATTCGTACAAATGTTCCTCTCTCTCACTTTTTTTGCCTTTTCAGATTCAGGAGGACCTGCAAATTAATTTTAGTCAGACATAAAAAGATTTTCATTAAACTAACAACAAAACTCTTACAACTTAGGACGATAAAATACTTATTTCATTTGTCTGAATTTCTTGAATCTGTTCAACTTCTTGAGGGAGGTAAACACCATCTTCAATTGGATCAATACCAGGAGGAATAGAGCTAAGTTTCTGTGCTAGCTCATTTTGAGATGATGTTGATGCATTAAAATTCTTACTTTGGCCATCTGGAGCTCTTTGTTCAGCACTTACTCTTACAGAACTTTCATTTTGAGATGAAGTTGATGCATTAAAATTCTTACTTTGGCCAATTGGAGTTCTTTGGTTAGCACTTACTCTTACGGAGCCCAAAGCTCTTAAGCTTTTTCACGTCTTATTACTAAGGTACCAGGTGGAAGGTAAGTAAGCTTATTTGTCTTCAATGTTGATCCCATTTCAGAGTTCTGGAATTTTGTTCGATTTATGACAATCTAATACAAAAAAGGCAGAGTTACAGTAAGTTCACCCAACAATAGAAAATTCATTCAACATGCTTTCAATACTAAATTTTCACCATGTTTTCTCTCAAGTCATGTTACTTCCTGTAGACAAGGTAGTATTATACAACAGCTATGTTCTTCTCTTGTTTGGATTTAAGAGAGCACATAATGTGAGGTTAACATTAACTAAGTTTACATATAGCCAATAAGCCAACGAAATCTAATTATTACAATTGAACATGGTTAGCGAGGTACCTTGTGGTGAGTTTGGTTGATAAGAAGTGAATGGAAAATGGAGGTAAAACATGGAGGGAAAATGAAGAGATAGTCTTCACTCTAAAGAAGTGAACTTCTCCCACATTGGTTTCTGGTTTTTACGGGTGAAGGAAACAACACCTTGATAAGAGAATTTTCTCTTTCAATTTCATGTCTAAAGTTTCTGGTAAAGTAGATTAGCTTATTAGGACCGAAACAATCAGGTGTCATGCGGAAGCTAGCAAAGCAAACCTCGAAAGACGCCACATAAGAAGACATGCAAGAAATACACCAAAAGAGACACAATAATTTAACGTGGTTCGGTCAATCGACCTACGTCCACAAAAGGAGATGAGCAATCCACTATATAAACGAGCGTACAAAATGTCAAGAGAGACAACCTCACACAATTCACTCAGAATACGAAGAGCTTCACACAAGTGATACGCAACATTTGTGTCTCACAAAGTCTCCCTCCAAACAATACTCTCAAACCCCTAGGACTACATTGTGGATGCTACCAAGCTAGAAGAAAGAAGTCTCTATTTATAGAGTCTATAACCTTTTCTACAAGAACAAGGATTAGCCAAATATGGAGAATTCATGTTTTCCTTTTCCTAAAAGGAAAACCCAATTATGGTAAGAAAATCAGGGAAAATACCAACAATTCTCCCCCTCACAACTATGTGGAGGAGACCGCCATCCCGACGATCATGCAACAATCTTCAAACTTCCCTCTTAGCAAAGCTTTAGTCATCATGTCGGAACCATTATCATCTGTATGAATCTTCTCAAGTTCAAGCAACTTAGAATCCAACACATCTCTAATCCAATGATATCTAACATCAATGTGTTTAGACCGACCATGAAATGTAGAATTCTTACCAAGATGTATAGCACTTTGACTGTCGCAATAAAGCACATACCTCTCTTGAGCACAACCAAGTTCCCCTAAGAACCTCTTCATCCAGAGCAACTCTTTACAAGCTTCAACGACAGCAATAAGCTCAGCTTCTGTAGTAGATAGAGCAACACATTTTTGCAACCTAGATTGCCAAGACACAGCTCCCCCTGCAAAAGTAACCAAATACCCTGAAGTAGACTTGCGAGTATCAACATCACCAGCCATGTCTGAATCAGTATAACCACAAAGAATAGGCTTTCCTGAAACACAAACTCAGACTAGAAGTACCACAAAGATATCTCATAATCCACTTCACAACATTCCAATGCTCTCTTCCCGGATTAGAAAGAAAACGGCTAACAATACCAACAGCATGAGCAATATCTGGTCTTGTACAAACTATTGCATACATCAAACTACCAACGGCTGAAGCATAAGGAACTTTCTTCATGTCTTCCTTCTCATCATCACTAGAAGGACACTGCTTCGTGCTCAATTTGAAGTGCATAGCTAAAGGTGTACTGACAACCTTAGCCTTGTCCATGTTGAACCTGCGAAGTACTTTCTGAATGTACTTCTCTTGTGATAACCACAACTTCTTGGCCTTTCTGTCACGAACAATCTACATGCCAAGAATCTGCCTTGCTGGTCCTAAGTCTTTCATAGAAAAAGACTTACTCAACTCTTGCTTCAACTTCTGAATCCTACAAGCATTATGACCAACAACAAGCATGTCATCAACATAAAGCAACACAATAATAAAGTCACCATGAGAGAATTTTTGCACAAAAACACAATGGTCTGAAGAAGTCTTTTTGAAGCCTTGCTGACTCATAAAAGAACCAAACTTCCTGTACCACTGCCTAGGAGCTTGTTTCAAACCATACAAGCTCTTATTCAATTTGCAAACATAATTCTCTTTTCCCTTGACTTCAAAACCTTCCGGCTGCTCCATATAAATTTCTTCATCTAAGTCACCATGGAGAAAAACAGTTTTAACATCCATTTGCTCAACCTCTAAATCTAGACTTGCAGCCAAGCCTAAAACCACACGAATGGATGACATCTTCACAACTGGAGAGAATATCTCATCAAAATCAACTCCCTTTTTCTGGTTAAAACCCTTCACAACTAATCTAGCTTTGTACCGTGGAACTGGATTACCATCTTCATGTTTCACCCGAAAAACCCACCTATTTTTCAAAGCTTTTCTGTCTTTAGGTAGCTTAACCAAATCAAAGGTATGATTATCATGCAAAGATTTAATTTCATCTTCCATAGCATCAAACCACCTTTCTTCACTTTCCATGGCCTCATCAAGACTCTCAAGTTCTCCCCCGTCAGTCAAGAGTACATACTCATTGGGAGAAGAACAAGATGAAGGTATTCTCTCTCTAGTAGATCGTCTGAGAGAACTCTCTGGAGCATCAATAACATTTGGTTGTTGATCAACCACATCAACTTGCACTGGAGCATCAACATCATCATTCTGAACATGATCACCATCTTCATTATCAACTTGATTTTCATCATTATGAAGATTTTCTTTATATGCAATAGTCAAAGGAACTGGATCAACATCAACTAGGCTCTCACTACTCTGAGAAATAACTTTCTCAGCTTTGTCAAAATCTTCAATTGTTTGGTCTTCAAAGAACACAACATCACGGCTTCTAACAAGTTTCTTCTCAACTGGATCATAGAAACGATAGTCAAATTCATCCTGACCATAACCAATGAAGATACACTGCCTAGTTTTAACATCCAACTTTGATCTTTCATCCTTAGGAACATGCACAAAGGCTTTACACCCAAAGACTCTAAGATGATCATAAGAAACATTCTTACCGGACCAAACTCTGTCAGAGTCTATAACCTTTTCCTACAAGAACAAGGATTAGCCAAATATGGAGAATTCATGTTTTCCTTTTCCTAAAAGGAAAACCCAATTATGGTAAGAAAATCAGGACAAATACCAACAATTCTCCCCCTTGGCCTGAATTTCTGACAAAATAAATTTGCTCCACCTTCTTCACGTAGTCTTCAACAAGTTCAATCTCCATCTCCAAAATCTCCTCCATTAAATCTATGTCTCTAAATAGAGTAACACTCTAATAAAATTTCTCAAATCAAAATCTTCATTATCGTCAAATAGGTTGCGACTAGAACTGAACCCGCCAAGATGAACACCCGTTTTAACCTCGCTCTGATACCACTTTGTTAGGATCGAAATAATCAGGTGTCATGCGTAATCTAGCAAAGCAAACCTCGAAAGACGCCACATAAGAAGACATGCGAGAAATACACCAAAAGAGACACAATAATTTAACGTGGTTCGGTCAATCGACCTACGTCCACAAAAGGAGATGAGCAATCCACTATATAAACGAGAGTACAAAATGTCAAGAGAGACAACCTCACACAATTCGCTCAGAATACAAAGAGGTTCACACAAGTGATACGCAACACTTGTGTCTCACAAAGTCTCCCCCCAAACAATACTCTCAAACCCCTAGGACTACATTGTGGATGCTACTAAACTAGAAGAAAGGAACCTCTATTTATAGAGTCTATAACCTTTTCCTACAAGAACAAGGATTAGCCAAATATGGAGAATTCATGTTTTCCTTTTCCTAAAAGGAAAACCCAATTATGGTAAGAAAATCAGGACAAATACCAACATAGCTTTCATCTATCTACCGATAAATATATGCATTGAAATATTCACAGAAAGGTTGGTGGCATCATATACAAATAGTAAAAGTCCTCTACCTGTACAGACAAACACAATAGAAGAAACATCTGTAAGGAAGATATCCTCGATAATAAATACCATGCTACTTATAACAAATACATAATGCATAAGTAAAGGACTGTTGTCACAAATATACTTAATACCAAATAAATGCATATTCTGTTAAGATCTGATTTTCAAACTCAAGCAGAAATTTGATTCCTGTTTTCTTATTGGAAAGATAATGTATTTTGTGCCAGCTGAACTACATAGAACAATACATTAACAAAGTCTAGTAAAATAGTAATAACTGATCCAGTTCTAGCAAGAGATTTACATGAGGTTTTGTTTGTTAAAAACTTACCTACAAATATATTTTTTTTAGGCACCAAGGGCATCTATTTATTTTATGTACGTTGCCAATCAGTATTAACCATTTGTCAGCATTCTCTAAAAGCTGCTAACAGTGTTGATCGATATTACACAAGAATTGTTATCAGTCCGGCTAAAATCTTTGTTTAAAAATGACAAACATATACAATATAGCTATATGATATATCCTTAAATAGGTAATAAAGTATCTAAATAGATGATAACAAATCAAGAGTATTTAGGATTCAACTCATCATCATAGTAACAAAATGCAACCTCAGAAACCAAACGTGAATACACAATGACCAAATAGGATATTCTTTAATGCAAATCATAAAGTGAAATTAGTAAAACTAATAAATTCTATAGATCCCATTAAATTCTTTGTGTGATACTAACTACCATCCTAGTAGTGACTTCAGCCAACTATTCCACACCCAACTGCTTCCTACATTCCTGGTAGATCTTCTAAATCATCATCCTCTTTTTCTCCAATATTAAAAGAATCAAGAGGTTGAGCCTTTCGTAAAACATGCCAACCTTTATTTGAAAGATCGTTAGCATAAAATACTTGTGACGCTTGGCTGGCTAATACAAAAGGGTCATCTACTTTCAAAAATCATTACCGGTTAACACTTACCAAGCCATATTCATCTACTTTAATTCCCCTTTCTTGGTCAAACACGTCAAACCACATACATCGAAACAACACCAATCTTCTTCTGGCAGTAAATTGTAATTCAAGAATCTCGGTTAACTCTCCGTAGTAATCAATATTTTCATTTTCTTCATTAGTTTCACCAACTACAACCACCCTGCAATTTTGAGTTCTCAAACCTTTATCACAGCAGTGCACGTGAAATCTATATCCTTTAGTAACATAGCCTTTAAAACTTGTCACATATGGTAGAGGACCACGTGATAGGTGATAGTGAGAGCAAATCTTTTATTTTCTTACTATCATCATGTTTGTGCAATTCCACAACCTATCAAAATCAAGTACATAGTGTAGCAAATATTATCCACAAATTGGTTCGAAAATAAAAATTCTAAATAGCTCACCTTTATTCTTAACCAACTAACAAATTCTCTATTCCATTCGATATCTAGGGTATCAGCTGAAAATTGTGAAAATTCTCTGCAAAGAATTTCAGATATAACATGTTATTCATGTAAGGAAATATGAAAAAAGTAAAAATAGATTATTTGAAAAAGTCGTTACTTACTCGAGAAATGGTTGAATTTCATCACAGTTCTTCAAAATAGAAAAATGTGCTTTCTCAAATTCATATGAATCAAGACCGTCCGGTGTGTTACCTTTAAAGCTTTTCCTGGCTGTGAAAAAATTGCTAAACCTCCATCAGGATCATAGGACCACCATCATAATTCCGCTCATTACGATTAAATTTTGTCTCCATCGTATGCAAATACCTTGAACATAAAGTCATACATTGAATTTCCAAATATCCCTCTGCAATAGAGCCTTCTGAGCAAGCTCTATTACGAATAAAAGACTTCAGAAAGTATAGTCATCGCTCCACTGGATACATCCATTGATATTATATAGGTCCATCAATCTTATTTTCATTAGCTAAATGAATGGGCAAGTGGACCATGATATCAAAATATGCAGGAATAAAGACCTTTTCTAACTTGCACAAAGTTATAGGAATTTGGGCTTCTATTTTCTCTAGCTCATCTACTCTTACACATTTTGCTCCAAGCATGTTGAAAAATATAGGCAACTCAATAACTGGTTCAAGAACAGCTTTTGCAGAGCATACCAAGTATCGCAAGTGGGAGTAAATGTTGTAGAATAACATGACAGTCATGACTTTTAAAGCCTGAAAGTTTGCGATCTTTAAGGTTGACACATTGAGAAATATTTGATGAAAATTCATCTGGGACCTTTAAATTCTTTAGGAAATCGAAAAAAGTATGCTTCTGTTCAGGAGATAATGTACAACATGCAGTTGACAACTCATATTTTTCCCCACTCTTAATCGGATGCAATTCTTTCTTTAAGTTCATTGCTTGCAAATACGACCGAGAATTCAAGGTATCTTTGGTTTTTCCTTTGATATTTAACATTGTCCCCAAAAAATTATCACAAATATTCTTCTCAATATGCATCACATCTAAATTATTTCACAACAATAGAATTTTTCAATATGGAAGGTCAAAGAAAATACTCTTCTTATTTCAATTATCACCCCTGCTCTCATGTGATATTTTACGCTTCTTTGAATTCTTTGATAGTGTTGAAACATCTAAATCAGCCACTTGATCAAGCACATCATCACCGGATAGCATTTTTAGTGGTAATCTCCGCTCTTTAGTGCCGTCAAATGAATCTTTATCATTTTGCCATTTATGATTAAGAGGAAGAAAGCGTCTATGACACATATAGCAAAACTGTTTACCATTTTTCAACCACATTGAAAGAGTTTCTTTATTGCAACATGGGCAAGCAAATTTTCCTTTGGTACTCCATCCTGACAAATTTGCATATGCTGAAAAGTCATTAATAGTCCATAACAAAGTTGTATGTAACATAAATTTCTGCTTGGTTGAAACATCAAAGGTCTCTACTCCAGTTTCCCATAATTCATTTATTTCCTCTATTAAAGGTTGGGGATAAACATCAATTGCATCTCCGGGACTTTCAGTACCAGGAATAAGCATTGATAAAATAAAATTCTCTTGCTTCATACATAACCAAGGTGGTAAATTGTAAGGAATAAGTACCACAGGCCACATGCTATACGATGTTTTTGAATTTCTAAATGGTTGACAACCGTCACTAGCGTGTTCCAGTTGAACATTACGAGGCTCAATAACAAAAGATGAGCGAAGTTCATCAAGTGTCTTTCATGCTACTGAATCAGCAGGGTGCCTCATTATTCCATCATCAACTCTTTCATCATGATGCCATCTCATCAAAGAAGATGTTTTTGAGTACATAAATAATCTTTGAAGTCTTGGCTTTAGTGAAAAATAACGTAAAATCTTGCAAGGTATCTTTTTCCCACATTTAGATTTTGTTTCCCCGTTACGTTTATCCTCCTTCCATCTAGATGCGCCACAAACTTTGCAATAGTCAAGAAACTTATCATCTTTCCAATATAACATGCAATTATTCTTACATGCATCTATCTTCTTGTAAGAAAATACAAGGTGCCGAATTATATTCTTTGCCTCATAATATGAACCTGGCAAGTTTGATCCATCACGCAATAAATCTTCCTTTAACATCTTCAACAACATTTTAAATGACACGTTGCTCCATTTACCAATAATTTTAATGTGAAGCAACTTAACTAAAGTAGAAAGTTTAGAAGCTTTAGAACTTTCGTATAATGGTTGCTCAAGATCATTTAAGAGGTTGTAGAATCATTTGTCTTCAGGATTTGGTTCCTCCTCAACAAAATCACCACCAACAAAATCATTTGAAAGCGGGATGAAAATCCCTTAACATCTCCCGTATTTCATCCTCATCATCATCCTTTTCAATATCATTGTCATCTACAAATTCAGAGTCGGATTGTAGCTCGCTAACCTCTCTCCATGTTGATACCAAAAAGTATAACTTTGGCTAATTCCATGTACTAAAAAATGCGACCTAACCATCTCACGAGTTTTTGAAGATGCATTACAACAATTCATACATGGACAATGTATTTCTTGAGCTCCTTTCAATCTTAGAAAAATAAAATCCAAAAACTTCTCCACCCCAAGTACGCAAGCATTATCAACTCGATCGCCAAAAAGTTGCATCCATTCCTTATTAGGTGCCATAATCTTAAATCAGGTATAACACGAAAAAAGATATATTAATAAAATAACCAAAAGGAGTAAGAACTTAACATTTATTTTGAGTCATGGATGTATACATAATAGATAAATATAATACTATATGTATTAGATCTTACAAGCATTCTGTCTAAGGTTTAATTAATTAATGAGCGAATGTCTAAGGTTTAATTAATTAATAAGCGAGTATCCAGAATCAAATTTTACAATCCAATATCATGAAAATAGTTCTTCAAGCACGCATCAAATAATATTATACAGTTAAAATCTTAAAGAGCATCAATACTCTAGAACATGTTAAAACTGTGTCAGTGTCTTTACCAATGAAATTATTATAGCTAACACCTCTACGAGGAGCCCAAACTATTATAGCTAACACCTCTACGTGTAGCCCAAACTAAATTAAAACACAAGATCTATCAACTCTATATATGAAAAAGAGAGAATAACTCATGCAATCGGATTAAAACAATACTTAGTTTATCATATTTGGCACTCTATGCCACGCAAAGTGAATTCCCACACACTAAACCTAGATTACATTGTATTCATCTCCTAAAAAATCATATACCTCTCTTCTTAAGTTTTAGAAAGCTAGCACTTTCATAGTCCAGACATCCCTTGAAACAGTTTGTACTAGATTCGAGTCAAAAAACAATCACAAGAGACACAAAGATTGAGCATCAGCATTATCTAGCACTTAAATGAAGGCACTCAGTTGCACATACCGGTTAGCAGCAGACATATTTGCTCATAATTATAGTATGGTTTTTGTTTTCTTTTGTAAATTAGTCAAGGTTGTAATAATAAGATGTGATCTATGAATAGTAAAGGTCAGATAGGAATAGTAAAGGCCGCATAGTAAGAGGCATTTTAGTAAAGGCCGCATAGTATGTAAATAGTCAAGGCCATATATATTTCTTATATATAGCGTAGGAAGAGAAGGATAAAGGCAGGCTGAGAAATCCGCTCATGTGTTGAGCAACCAGTAATAAAAACTCTCTCTTCTCTTCATAAATAAAATATCTATTTACATACAGCTATGGATTCTGATAATATACCCACTCAGGTATATCTATTCATAGATATGTATAGCTAAACTATTATATTCCTTATAATCTCTTGAATATCATTACTGTTTATCATGTTATAGTATAATTATATTGAACATCTTGAGAAAGCTTGCCATGAAAATAGGCTGAGAGTAGTGAAGCCCAGACTATGCCATCCTAAGGTCGAAACCGATAGGCAAGGAGGCCGTTTAAGGGGAGTAGACAGAGTTGAGGCGCTGTTAGGGTAAATGATTGAAGCCGAAAAGCATGGTAGTGGCCAGAAGAGATTGTTCAGAATAATGTATTATAAAATGATAAATATAATGATAAACAAAGAGGTTAGAGGGAATATATTTAGAAAATACATAACAATGAAATGAATACACATAACAATGAAATAGATACGTACCAACTAAGTACTTATACATACTTACTAGATAATAATGATGATTATAAAATACTCTTACTACATACACTAAGACATCTTAACAGTGATGTTAGAAGAAAAATCTATGACTTATTAGTTACTTATGAAATAATAGAATTAATGCAACAAAATTGGCTAGAATTTAACATATCAGATTATGAAGATGATAGATATGAGCTAGATTTATACTACTCAGATTAATGAAACTAAGTATCGAAGAACCCAAGATATACATTATCTCCGCTAAACACTCAATTTAAATGAATGATCCCACGCACCCCCCAAATATACATTTCTTCTATGTTTAGTATTTTATCCCATATTTGTATTTTTATATTTTTTGCCTTATATGTTATCATGCTTCCTTCATTATTAAATCCTGTCACTACTATAGGTGTTTTTAATTTTTCCCATTTGTCTTCTGGTAGACAGTTATGTTTACATAGATTAGCTTCTGCTCCTGTATCTATCATTGGTGTGTAATATCTGTTATAATATCCTTCTATTATTATTTTGGCAAGTATATATATTTTTTTCATTTTGTATATCTTTCTGTTATTTTATCATATCAATGTTCGTTTTATTACCACTTTTTTATTTTCATAATTTATTGTTAGTTGTTTATCTTCTAAAGTATATGGTTTTACTTTTTCTAACCATTTTAGTCCTAATGTAATGTTCTTATCTCCTTGGTAAATTTTGAATTTTATCAGTATTGGTATGCCTCCAATAATTAGTTCTTTTTCTGTTATTTCTTCAGTAGTTACTAATGCTTTTGGTAATTCTGGACATAGTTGTTCATTTGTTATTATTTCTTTTTCTGGTACTAGTTCTCTTGTAATATAATTTTCTTCTTGTCCGGTATTTATTAATATTAAGTATTTTCTTTGGTCCATTATTCTTGTTATGTAGTAATGATATGGTTTTATTTCTTTCATTTTATGTTCTATTAAATTTTGTGGAGTTATATAATCGATTCTTCTTGAGGTACTCATCCTTGATGATGATGTAGGTGTTTCATTAGTTATTCTTATAACAATTTATCTGAAAATGTTGCAGGTACAAGCAGACAAGTTAGCAGGAAGCAACATACGAACAAAAACCTAAATAGCATATTTGCAAAACTATTTACCCCAAAAATACCAAAAACACCAGTTACAACACCACAGACGTCTACATACGCAGCAAGTCTGAACCAAGATAAAAAGATGTACAACCACATCTCCCAAACCTATATAAAAAATATCCACAAAATTCAGACATATTTAAATCTCCAACCAAGATCTACCACAACAACAGAAAAAACCCAAGATTACATGACCCAAAAATTACAAGGTTATAATAAACTAATAGTACAACCAAAAATCAATTCCAATCTAGTAAAAACTTGCTATCATTACAGACTACTGAACACTGTATATACATACGACGGAGAGAAGCTAAGCGGAATACCCGAAATACATAGAGCAATTTTGACATATAAAAGAATTACAAAAGGAAATTTATTTTATATCAAATTTTATACAGTACCAGCAGAGATACTGTACAATGAGGTAAAACCCATTATACAAGTAGTAAAGATAGGATTAACCAGAGATATGATAATTACCGAAGATATTGAACAGCAACCCGAGATACCAGAGCTAGAAATACCAGGTTTTTATGCCAACAAAAGAATCATTGGCATATCAACTATTATTCCAGAGCTAGCAAATAATTATTTAAACGGCAATGCAATTTGGAGCTACTACTCAAGAGATCAATTAATGATATATTCAAACTCACGCTAATTAAGAGAAGCAGATATGGAAGAAGTCCAAAAATGGATACTATCCCTACTCAGACCACAAGAACAACCTACAACAAGAGCACTGAAGAACGAATTTATTTCATCAGAATTATTAACTAGATATTGTAAGATAATTGGACACAAATATCCTGATCACCGATGAACAAAATGTAATGGCGAAGATACCATAGATATTTCAGACGTACAACTAGAATAGCATGGGATAAATCAAAGCAGATAAACAGATAAAGCCAACAAGATATATGTAAATTATTGGTTTCTTTGTAAAATTCGTAAAGTATACGACATATGTGAAATATGATGTGACAAAGAAATAGGTTTTTGTTTTCTTTTGTAAATTAGTCAAGGTTGTAATAATAAGATGTGACCTATGAATAGTAAAGGTCAGATAGGAATAGTAAGAGGCATATTAATAAAGGAATTCATCTTAGATATTGTATATCTTGGGTTCTTCGATACTTAGTTTCATTAATCTGAGTAGTATAAATCTAGCTCATATCTATCATCTTCATAATCTGATATGTTAAATTCTAGCCAATTTTGTTGCATTAATTCTATTATTTCATAAGTAACTAATATGTCATAGATTTTTCTTCTAACATCACTGTTAAAATGTCTTAGTGTATGTAGTAAGAGTATTTTATAATCATCATTATTATCTAGTAAGTATTTATAAGTACTTAGTTGGTACGTGTCTATTTCATTGTTATGTGTATTCATTTCAGTATTGTTTGTATTCATTTCATTGTTATGTATTTTCTAAACATATTCCCTCTAACTTCTTTGTTTATCATTATATTTATCATTTTATAATACATTATTCTAAACAATCTCTTCTGGCCACTACCATGTTTTTCGGCTTCAATCATTTACCCTAACAACTTTTAGAAAAAATTAAGGAATTAAGACAAGAATTAAAACATAGACAAGATAGGCTAAACACTAATATATTTGCGGGAACTTGCCACAAATCTTTAGTAGCACAAAGAAACACTATATTTGATTTAGAATTACAAATACAAAACTTAGAATATAAATACCAACACGGATTATAAATGAATAAAGAAGAATTTGAATTGGAAGAAAAAACGTATGAAAATTCAGAAGGACTAAAAATAACTATAATATTCTCAAATCTAGGAAGAAGATATAAGAAAATAGAAAATAATTTAAATTTGATGTTAGAAAAAAGAAACGATCAAACTAGAAGACAGTTTAACAGCCATGGTAAGAATAACAAAAGAGAATGAACACTTAGTTCATGACACATAGGTTATGCAAATTAGCATTAGCATTCAACATTTAGCTTAAGTGATCACACACAAGCCTCTTTCATGTGCCATAACTAAAACGTGCTCTGAAACCTCACACATGGTTCAGATATATAAACAAGTGCCTCAAATAGTTTAGTGTATTTCAAATAGGCAGAAAAAGATACATTCACGGTTAAAAAGTAATTGAAAGTCACACATTGTGTTTGGGGATCAAACTAGAAGGTCACATAAGATCATATCATATTTAAGCTCTTGGCATCTCTTCAGAAAACAAATCCATTTCAGAGTTAAACAACCCATGTAATACCATATTAACCTTAGTTAAGAAATCAGATTAATGTTTGCAAATGTATCTACAATTTGATACTCAAAATAGTGTTTATTTAGTTGCAAGCACCTTTAGTTTGAACATAGTCACAAAACAGTCCAAAATTGACCCCAAGTAACCCACACAAACACATAAATAAACTCTTAATAGTGCTCAATTACTCAGATTTCACCAGCAAATTAATTAATCACTCATAAAATTTATAAAACACCTTACGTGCAATATTACCAGTTTCAAAAAAAAATATAAAACACCTTATGTGCATATCAAGGGAATATTTTCTTTCAAAATTTATACATTAATCTTCTTTTTTTAAACATTGTCTCGATAACCAGATACCTAAAGAATTAGTAGTACATTTCAATTAAAAAATTATAATGAAGGCATAACTGATTAATTTAATACAAAATTGTAACACTGATAAAACCACTTAGTAACACCAACAGTAACAACCCATAAGAATTAAAAAAGAAGAATAAAGAAATCTGATGCACAATAAAATCAAATTCATTAATATGCGTAGTAAAGTAGAAACTTACCTTGTTGAGAAGAACACTCTACCAATGTGGTTCTTATTATCAGTAGCAGTTGACAAGAGCCATACCAGGTGACGAGTAGGTTCGATTAGCGATCAGTGACGAGCAGTAGCAAGAGAAGCTTGGAGTTCTTCTTTTAACACAAATGTGTTTTGCGACTGCAGAATAAATTCCCAACTTTAAACAATCTACTCATTTTCCTCTTAAATATATAACAATTAACAAAAGAAGATTTGGAATTAAACATATCATTATGCAGCAGCAACTAAACAACTAAGGGCCTTAAACCAACACTCTAGTAGCTGCTAGCAGCAGCTAAAGCGCAACAGGCCAGCAGTTGTTAGCAACAACTAAGTTGACGATAGTCCAAGTGAAATACTTTGATCATATAAGCAAGCAAGTAGAAGCGGTTGTACACACTAAGAAAAAGCTATCAACCTAAGATAACAACAAAAGTTACAACAGTCCGGCAGCAAAAGCGAGAAGCAGCAGTAAGCACTATGCAGCAGATAAAGCAAATAGTAAGCTCCCACATATTTCTATTCTTCGTCTACGTGATGCAAGTTAAGTGATTAGACGGGAATTTTTCTTCCTACTGCTGTAAAAGTCAATAAACAACAATTTTCTTCCATGTTTCTGCTTGCAGTACATTCTTTGTAGAATCAAATGCAAATCACTTTGTTGCATTATATAGGCAGAAAAAGAAGAGGAATGTTTTAAGTTGGAATCAATGCCCAGAGCCTGAGATACATTGTTTGATATTATTTAATTTCTCTCTTTTAAGCAAATGAACACTATATCCAGTAATCAAGGAAAATACATGATCATCTCACAAACTAAACTCTATAACTTGAAGACTACATAGGATAGAAAAAATAAAAATAATTCTATTGAAAATCTTATACCAGCGTACAGACATTATTGAGTATAATGTCTTTTTTTTTCCTTGTTTCTTTGTTTACCTAACATTTGCTTAATTAAGCTATTGAACAGATATCCCTTTTTAGTGCCACAACTTAAGTTTTTCATTACCTGAACAACAAGAATAGAAAATAGAAAAAATGAGAAAACGTTATGCAATTCACACCAAAATATAATGATGGTAATTTTGTCCTCGGAAATTATCAGATTAACAAATTTATTCAATCATAATCGTCATCACACTGCCTTTTATTTTCAATCAAATATACTAATAGAAGTGTGAGTCCGCACACCCAAAACATATGCCTAGGACTAATATACATAACTGCACATATACCAAAATTAGATGGAATCTGTTAGAATGCTAGTTTTGATGATTGACAAACTTCATCACTGGACCTGGTCCATGCCTTTCTGATTGTGATTCATGTTTTGATGATTGCCTAACCTAGTGGAACGACCAGTTACGTCAACTGGTGTCCCAGTATGCAGTTTTGTAGCTGTACACATTTGTCTTACATGCCAGCTGTCCAGTACTCTCTGGCAGTGTCATCACATTAGTGGGACGAATTCTCAGTGATTCTTTCCAGTATCCACCAATGAGGAAGCTTCTCTCCCAATGCTCATCATATATATTCATCACACTTGAGGAGAGAAGCTCAAGCTTTTGCAAATTCTGAAAAAGTATTCTCTCAAGCAAAGGCCTCACCTCAGCTGAAATTACAAGACTCAACAATTTAGAAACTCTGTGCTCATAATGATTTATGTTTTGTTTGTAGGTTGATTGAGGTTTTGTTTTGGTCTTACAATTGTAAACTAACATCTCATTCTAGAAATTCCAGGTGAGTATTTTTTGTTCTACTTTTTGGTTCAAAATTTGTGTTGTTTTCTAGCTGGAGGTAGCAAATGGAGTTCTCACAGTAGAGTTATTATAAGGGTGTGTTGCAATAGAGTTATTGCAAGGTGGTATGAATTCAGAGGTTAATTCCCAAGTCATAATCGAAGGTTGCTCAGAGTTTAGTGAAGTGTTGGTGAAATCCTATTGGGGTCAGAGGCGAAACCAGGATTTGAACTTTGGGGGTTCTGAAATTTAAGACGGGAGAACGACCTCAAACTAATATATATAATTGCTCTTAAACTAGTGAATGAGTATCGATAACAGCCACATACCCAGTGTAATTTCAAAAGTGGAGTCTGGAATGATATACTGTATGCAGACAGTTGTTTCGATAGCCCCTCAGCTTAAAAATATTTAATGCATTTAAAAAAGCAAGGTTTTTTGAATTAAAAAAAGAAGAAGACCAATAGGTTTTTAGATCTTTTATAGAAATTTGATTTTTTTTTTTATTTAATGTTCTAAAAGAAACGAAAAGTCTCTTTTGCTTTCCATTCCTTTTTTAGTTGTCATGTTTTGATTTTTGAGAGTCGATTTGACTAATTGTTACAGTTAAATTAGATTAGATTAATTCAATACTTAAAAACTAAAATTTAGATATTCAAAAAGTATACGAGAAGTACTATAAATTGCAATTTTTTTCTCATATTAATATGATGAAAAAATGCATTTTAAAATATTGGTCAAAATTTAATCCAGGAGGGAGTGATGTGGATTTTTAATTATTTTTTTTGCCTTTTATAATTGTTAACCTCATGCTTTTATTTTTAAAAATAACGTTTTTCTTTCTAAAGAAATCCAAAAGGAGGTAGAACGTGTACAGGGAACTAATGAGGGAAAGCCCTTTTCCTTGAATTTTTTTTAAAAAGAAATTTACATATTAGCAATTCTATTTTCAAAAGAATATGCAGTATCTCTAGCAAAAACAGTTTGTGTTGGCAGTTGGGTTCGAACCCTCAAACTAGGATGCATAAAACCTTAGTGCCTCCTTCCTTTCCACTGAGCCATCACTCCAACTTTGATGGGGGTTCGCACATTAATAATTATATACATTTTTACTGAAATTTCTAATACAAATACAGGGCTACACGAAAGCTTCTGGGTTCCTCCGAACCCCCATAAGCTACTATAGCTCCGCCCCTGACTGGGGTAGGTCATGGTTTTACTCCCTTGAGCAAAGAGGTTTCCATGTAAAAATCTTGTGTCCTTTACCTTACTGCATTTTACTTTCTGTTCAAATTATTATCTGTTCATGGGATTGTTAAGACCTGGTATTCTATCAGCTCCCTTGTATTGGGTGGACTATTGAAACCCTTCAATTGGTATCAAAGCAGTTCCTCCTATAAGGTTAGCACCTAGGAAGGATCCTGTTCAAGATGGAAGCTCCACCTAGTCTAGAGGAAGAACAATCAACTACTCGACCCCCAAGGTTCAATGAATAATTTTATAGTTAGTAGAAGACTAAAATTCATGATTTTATTATAGTGTAGGATAGTGAGTTAAGGGATGTTATCTCTAATGGTTCCTATGTGCCAACAGAAGCAGCTAAAGTAGGAGCTACTCTTCAATCTGTCCCTAAAAGTAGAAAGGATTATTCTAAAGCTGATCGAAAGACGATTGAGAAAAATTATAAAGCAAAGATATTCTTGTTTATGAGATAGGACCTGATGAGTATAACCGGGTCTCTGCTTATGAATCTGCTAAGGAAATATGGGAAGCATTGCAGAATGCTCATGAGGGAACAAGACAAGTGAAGCAATCAAGTATTGATATGCTTACTACTCAGTATGAGCTGTTTAAGATAAGTGAAGGAAAATCCATTCAAGATATGCATACTCGATTCACATCTATTGTGAAAAATTCAAGTGTCTTAGGGAAAAAATTAATATGTTCAAATTAGTCAGGAAAATCTTGAGCGTCTTACCCTCCTCCTGGGAAAGCAATAGTAAATGCTATTTCAGAGGCTAAAGATTTGTAAAAAATGACCATGGATGAACTTATTGGGAATCTGCAAACTTATAAGCTTAAAAGACAATAGGATTGTGAGAGAAATGATCCCAAGAAGGAAAGGAGCATGGTTCTAAAGACTAGAAAAGATGATTCAAGTTAAAAGGAATAAAACATAGCTTATCTCACTTGAAGATTTGAAAAAATGGTGAGAAGCGAAAGTTTTCAAAATAGAGAAAAATCAAGTAGGGGATTCAGAGGAAATAATTATTGTTTCAATTGTGGGAAACCAGGTAACTTCATCAAGGAATGTCCTCTCCAAAAGGAGGACTACAAGTAATAAATAAAAAGCAATCCAAAGAGAACTCAGATAAGGGATCAGGTTCCTAACATGTTCAAAAGAAGAGAAGTTGCTGATAAAATGGTTAAACAAGCCTTGGCAGAATGGGGAGACACTTCAAGTGGATTTGAACCTTAGAATATGAGTAGGATATTTCCATGGTTTATCTTGAAGACGAACCTATAAGGTTTGATTCCTTGTTTGATCTTATAGCCAATTTCGATAAGGAAGAGGAGGATGAAGTAAGTTTTCTTGATGTTCAGAAAATTTGAAAACTTATTCCCATAGGGAACTGAGATCCTTGACCAAAATGTTAATAAATTAATACCATGATATGGTAAAAAAAAAAGAGTCCTTGCTTGATGCCCTAATTGATTCTGAGATTAAAGAAACCTCTTTTTCCTCACGGATGCATGATCTAGAAGAAGTCTTAAGAAATGCTAAGTGTGAAAGTGATAAATTGAATGCTAAGCTATCAAGTTGTTCAAAAGATTGTCTACAAGGAAAGGAGGAAGCCACCAATGTTCAAGTTGATCTTATGACTAAGCTTAGTAAAATTAGTCTTGACCTTGAAGCCTCACTAGATCGCAACAAGCATCTTGAAAAGGAGCTGATTGAAATAAATGAGGAGCTTAAAAGATCTCTCTAGAGGAATGCTTTATTAGAAATTCTTGCTAGGGTAAATAATCTAAAGTCAAATTCTGTTGAGGGTCTTGGTTCTCAAAGGAATAAAAATCCGTACAATCCTCATAGCAAGTATGTATCTGTCCCTGACAATTGGCTATGCACTTACTGTGGTCAAAATGGCCATTACAAGCTTCAGTGTCAGTCTATTGTCAATGATAGAAGAAGAAATCAAAGGTGTATTGAATCCATTTGAAACTCAAGGTAACCAGGTTCCTCCAAGGAGAAGCTCACATTACCAAGTTGGACTAGAAGAAATCTCATTCATCCTTTTTTTAATGCCAAGGGAGCCAAGCTCATTTGGGTTCCCAAAATCAAGAAGGGACTTGGTGGAAAAGGTTGGAGTGAGATAAAGAAGCCAAATGGGATAAAGAAGGTACATGGTTAGTGGTTGCTCTAAGCATGAGATTAGTAAAATTGTAAATCTTCTCTCACTCATGATAGTCATAAAGACAATGTTTCTTCTGAAATTAAAAAAGAATGAATGTGTTAATCATTGAAGAAGGAATGTGGGACAAGAGATTGAGTATAATTGGCTTCTTTTTTTTATAGAATTTGCTAGTATCGAGGACCTGGTGTCTTTGTGAATTGTCAAATGTAAAAGTTACATAGACAAAAGAGGCATATACTTGTGACTTCTTGTAACACCCCGTACCTACCAAACCCTACTTGACGACGTTGAACAATGGTTACTCAAGTGTCGAGAGTCAAAAGTATGTATTTTGTAATGTTATTGATGAGATAATGTATATTGGGCCTAGTACATGGGATTAGACCTTTGTAGGAGGTGTAACACCTCGTATGTTGTCGAACCTATACGACTACGTGTACATTTATGGAATTAGTTAAACATGAGAGATTTGATGAATTACTCATTAATTTGTTGGGGCTTACATGAGTCTTGTGCCATTGGGCCAAATGAGGCCCAAAGATCATAAGAAAACTTGGCCCAATGGGGCAAAAATGATCCAATCTTCCCTTTTGACTAATCAACCATGCAATTAATGCCAAGGATTGGATAAGAGAGACTTAAAGGGGCCTATATATAAGAGGGAAAATCAGATTTTATTTCATTTGTTACACCCATGCCTTTTCTCGAATTCTCTACAACATTTTCTTATCTCACACAAACCCTAATCCTTCATTCCTTGGGCCAAGATCATCATCTTGCAAGACTTGGTAAGTGATTATGCTTATGGTTTAATATATTTTATGCATGAGATATGGTGTATATGATGTTGTTTATGTTGGTGGAGTAATGAGACATTCAATATGTGTGTAATATTACATGTTTGCTAAATCGGAGGATGGTTTTGTCTTGTAAACTTGTACATGGACTTGTGGTCTTGGAGGAAGTGAATTTGATGGAGTTAATATTGACATGTGAGATATGATTATAGTCTTACCTTGTTTTATTCTTGTGTATAATGTTTGGAATTGTTGTTGTAAATTTGGTTATAGATTTGGTGACGTATTGAAAAGAAGGTGAGGTTTTGGTGATGTTTATGTATGTGTGAGACCATGACTGATTTTTGGCATCTAAGATGACCAAAAATATGTTAAAAGAAGTTTAGTCATGATCCTGGACCATTAGTTGCATAAAAAGACCCAAAAGAGACCTATTTGGCCGAAAATAGGCATCCGCCTTCGCAGGTGCCAACGCAGATGCCCCTGGACACTGCCAAGGGCCATCTGCGGCCGTATATGGCTTTGTAGGTCCCTTCCAGAACACCGTTTTGCATGTTTTTTCCCCCCTTTGACACCCGAAGGCCCCTATACCCCTTTATGGATATAATTAGCAATTTGTGATGCCGTTTTAATGAATTTAAAGGGTCGTATGGAGACAGGTTGTACTATGTTAAGTATGTATTGTTGTTCATAAGTTGTTATGAGGCAAGTTGATAGGGTAATTGTGACAGAATGATAATGAGGAAGCATAAAGGGTAAACGTGGTGTAAAATGTTATGGGTTTATGATGTCTTGGTCGATGTGTGGTATGTTATGGTGTTGTTGGTATGATAATGCAATAGATTGTACTATGAAGGATGAAATAATGCTATATAGCAGTCACGTAACTTATTGTGACACTTATACATTTGTAAGGTAGTTGATTATTAACGTACGTCGTTATGTACTTGTGTAGTAGAGTAAAACATAACGAAGGAGCTGGACTATTGTAACCCCATATAGGCTTGTGTATTCGTAGTGAGATGACAAGGTATGTAAGGTTAGTCTTTCTGTATCTTTCTGCAGCATAGAGTATTCACCTTGTTATGGTACTTACTTATGTTCGAAGTGTTCTAAAGTATCCCAGTTCAGGTTGAGATATATTGTTATTCACATGTGTCCTATTCTTAGAAGAATTATGATTCACGTATCTCTTATTCATTGACTGAAGTTCCAAAGCTGTCATGGCGATGTAATTTCTAAAAGAACTATCTCAAAGAGAGTAAGGTGTAAAGAGAATCTATTTATGCTTGAATAGTATTTCCAATCATGTCATGTTTCCAAATCCTATAATATTATTATGACTATGTTTGTACCAATCTCTCATAAGTGTAAAAGTACCAATCTCATAAGAGTAGTGAAGAAGTAATGTGCGAGCTCATATATCTATCCCTCACAAGTTAAGGTATCAATCTCTTGAAAGTAAAGAAATGAAGTAAGGCGTATATGTGTGTTCAAATATTATCATGATCCTCAATGTCTCAATCTCACACAAGTAAAAGTATCAATCTCTCCCAAGTAAGAAATGAAGAAAGATGAGTGGATGTATGTTATTAACCCACCAAAGAGTGGATGTAAGTTATTAAACCACCAATAGAGTGGATGTATGTTATTAACCCACCAATAGAGTGGAGTTACGTTATTAACCCACCAAAGAGTGGATGTATGTTATTAACCCACCAATAGAGTGGATGTACGTTATTAACCCACCAATAGAGTGGATGTACGTTATATATTCAACCTACTAACCAAGTAGACGAATAATGATGATGAGCGTAAAAGTAAAGAAAGAATCTCTTGAGTGAAAGACCCTCTTGGAGGCAAGTCTCTTGAGTGAAGGAAAATTCTCTTGAATGAAGATGTGTATGAAAGATATTATATGAATAAGAAGTATATAAATGAGTGATCTAAAATGACAATCACATAAGCAATATACATGTTTCTTTACATAAAACGATGGTTTATCCACCTTGAATATTATCTCATATTCTATTTCATTGACATTCTCATGTATGATGTAGTTTCTATAGCCTTACATATTCAGTACATTCTTTGTACTGACCCCCTAGGGGGACTTACCTTACATGTTGCAGGTGCAGGCACTAGTAGACCTCCGCAGTAGGTTGACAGTATTTGCAGATCTTTAGTGAGCCCCAGTTGGTTCGGGACTTTCCGAGTCACAGTTGTACAGTTGTTTTGATGTTGTAAATGTTGTATAAAGCGGGGCCTTGTCCCGACTTTAGTTGGTCTTGTAAAGGCATCTGTTAGTTGCTTTTGTAAACGTATGTGGGTATGTAAATATAAGAGACGTATGATTATTTTGACTTGATAGTTCTAGCGGCCAAGTTTCATATATATATATATATAGAGAGAGATATGGCATATGTTTCTTGGTTCATGAGTTCTGCATAGTTGCATGAGGTATAATAAGATTCATATGAGGATATGCATACGAATGTACGTGAGAAAAGATTGGTTCTCTCGGGCCTTATCGGCTTCGGGTGTAAGTCCGCCTCGTTGGAATTCGGGGCGTGACAAAAGTTGTATCAGAGCAGGTCGGTCTAAGGGTGTCTACAAAGCCGTGTCTAAGTAGAGTCTTACTTATCGATGTGCTGTGCACCATATTTATAAGTAGGAGGCTACGGGACATTTAGGATGTTGTTTCCTTTCTTCATTTCTAGATTGTGCAATAGAGCCAATATGGTAAGTGGAATCGTATCTAACCATTGGAATTGATTTTCTTATGTATAGTAAAGATGCCGATGACGAGAAGGGGAAAAGGGAAAGGTAAGCGGGTCGATATGCCTGCCGGTGAAGGAATGAGTAAATCACCACCTGACCAAGCTAGTCAAGGTGGAGCTGATGCTGAAATTGCATCGCGGTCTTCCTCTACTTCTCTAACTCCAGAAGAGCCAAGAGGTAGAGAAGTATCTGCAGAACCACTTATGAATACCACTGATCAGGATTTAAGAAATGCAGTACATATGTTGACTCAGCTAGTGGCTACATAAGCACAGGGACAAACTGGTCCAATGGTAAATGAAGATGACGCAGCTAGAGCAGCTAGTCGGTGTACACAGGACTTTCTAAAATTAGACCCTCCCATATTCACAGGGTCAGATCCAAAAGCAGATCCACAGGATTTTATGGACCAAGTTCAAAGAGCACTAGAGGTGATGCACGTAACAGGTGTAGAAATGGTTGAGCTAGCAGCTTATAGACTGAAGAGCGAGGCTATCTTGTGGTATGAGGACTGGAAAAGATCAAGGGGTATTGATGCACTCCCAGCTGGTTGGGAAGAATTTAAAATGGCATTCCTTGATCATTACCTCCTATATAAGATTCGGGAGGCACGTGCAGACCAATTTCTAAATTTGCGTCAAGGAAATATGAGTGTTAGAGAATACAATTTGCAGTTTAATTCCTTGGCTAGATATGCTCCAAATGTAGTGGCCACAATGAAAGATAGAGTCCATCGATATGTGGATAGATTGGAGCCATACTTGGTACGAGACTGTACTATTGCAGCATTGAACAGAGATATGGACATCGCCAGAATTCAGGCCTTCGCATAGAAAATGGAGGACCAAAGGCAAAGAAGAAAGACGCATAAATCTGAGGAAGGGCCATTTAAAAGGGCTAGACCTATGGGGCAGTCTATGGTGTCCCAAGGAGAATCGAGGCCTCTGATGTTTTCTAGCCCACCTAGACCATCCCTCTCCTATTCCACAGCAGGCACACACTCTCAATTTCGAGGGTTTAGAGGTAGCCAATCTGGACAGAGTAGTGTAATTCATGGATCACAGGCAACAAGATTTTCTCATCAGTTGTGCCAGTGTTGTGGGAGATTTCATTCAGGAGAATGCCGATTTGATACGAATGTTTTCTTTTTGTGTAGTAGGCCAGGACACATGATGAGAGAGTTCCCACAGAGGCCCACGGATGGTATGACACGACCTACAGGATCAACCGTTGTGGCATCGACGGCTGGTGTACAGTCGGCTGGTCGTGGTAGAGGTGCCATAAGAGCAGCCAGTTCCAGTGGAACTCAAAATCGCACCTATGCTCTCGTGGACCGACGGAATGAAGAGGCACCTCCTGATGAAGGTACAGGTACATTACCATATTTTCACATGATGTATATGTACTGATTGATCCGAGATCTACCCCATTATATACTACTCCATCGATTACTGTGAAATATAACGGGACACCAAGGTTATTAGCTAAGTTAATTGAAGTATTTCCACCTGTTGGTGAATTTATTATAGTTAAAAGAGCATATCGTAATGGTATAGTAGATGTTTGTGATCATGTTGCGATGGTTGATCTTATGGAGATGGAAATGAAAGATTTTTAATATTATAATGAGTATGAAGTGGTTGGCTTCTTGTTATGTCACAAAGATCGCCAAGCTAAATTCCCTTTTCTTCTACAAAAGACCGTCCTTGAGTGGAAAGGTAAATTTGTTTCCTATCCTGAGGTAATGAAAGCGATGTCCAAGGTATACACATGTAAGCTAGTAAGACTTAGTATGTCCCTGTAGGGTGCACCAGTGTTGTTTTCAGAAAAGAGAAATGGCACACTGAGAATGTGTATTGATTATCGGCAATTGGATGAGGTAACAATCAAAAATACTGAAAGTTTGGGTATACAAGTGAAGTTGGGTACAGTTTTTCATCCTTACACAGGTGGACAAGCAGAACGTATCATCCGGACACTTGAAATTATGTTACAAGCTTACACATTGTATTATAAAGGTAGTTGGGACGATCATCTACCCCTTATTGAATATGCTTATAATAATAGCTATTATTCAGGTATCAAAATGGTATCTTACAAAGGTTTATACAGAAGAAAGGTTAAATCATCAAGTGGATGATTTAGAGCAAGTGGAACTGCCTTACTTGGGGGCTAGATTTGTTCACTAAGCTATAGAGAAGGTTAAGATGGTACAGTAGTAGCTACAAGCTAACACAAGTCATACGCTGTAATCCATTGCTTTTATTGAAAATGTACAAGTTATGGAGGATCCCACTAGGGAGAGATACCTATGGCTATTCTAGACCGACAAGTGCAAAGGTTTGTAAATAAAGATTTAACTTTCGTAAAAGTTCTTTGAGGAAATCAACAAGTCGAATAGATAACTTGAGAAGATGAAAAACAAATGATGGGACCAAGTAAGTATCTATATGAGTATATGTATAGAGATGCTAATATAGAGATGCATTTGTTGCACATGAGACGATGTTGTTAACATTCGAGGACGAATGTTCCTAAGGGGGGGAGAGTACAACACCCCGTACCTACCAAACACTACTTGACGACGTTGAACAATGGTTACTCAAGTGTCGAGAGTCAAAAGTATGTATTTTGTAATTTGATTGATGAGATAATTGATATTGGGCCTAGTACATGGGATTAGACCTTTGTAGGAGGTGTAACACCCCGTATGTTGTCGAACCTATACGACTAAGTGTACATTTATGGAATTAGTTAAACATGAGAGATTTGATGAATTACTCACTAATTTGTTGGGGCTTACATGAGTCTTGTGCCATTGGGCCAAATGAGGCCCAAAGATCATAAGAAAGACTTGGCCCAATGGGGAAAAAATGATCCAATCTTCCCTTTTGACTAGTCAACCATGCAATTAATGCCAAAGATTGGATAAGAGAGACTTAAAGGGGCCTATATATAAGAGGGAAAATCAGATTTTATTTCATTTGTTACACCCATGCCTTTTCTAGAATTCTCTACAACATTTTCTTATCTCACACAAACCCTAATCCTTCATTCCTTGGGCCAAGATCATCATCTTGCAAGACTTGGTAAGTGATTATGCTTATGGTTTAATATATTTTATGCATGAGATATGGTGTATATGATGTTGTTTATGTTGGTGGAGTAATGAGACGTTCAATATGTGTGTAATATTACATGTTTGCTAAATCGGAGGATGGTTTTGTCTTGTAAACTTGAACATGGACTTGTGGACTTGGAGGAAGTGAATTTGATGGATTTAATATTGACATGAGAGATGTGATTATATTATTACCTTGTTTTATCCTTGTGTACAATGTTTGGAATTGTTGTTGTAAATTTGGTTATAGATTTGGTGACGTATTGAAAAGAAAGTGAGGTTTTGGTGATGTTTATGTGTGTGTGAGACCATGGATTATTTTTGGAATCTAAGATGACCAAAAACATGTTAAAAGAAGTTTAGTCATGATCCTGGACCATTCGTTACATAAAAAGACCTAAAAGAGACCAATTTGGCCGAAAATGGGCATCCGTCTTTGCAGGTGAGGCACCTGCACCGCAGATACCCCTGGACACTGCCAAGGGATATCTGCGGCTGCAGGTCATCCACCTACTTCGCAGGTGACTTCGCAGGTCCCTTCCAGAACACCGTTTTGCATGTTTTTGTCCCCCTTTGACCCCCGAAGGCCCCTATACCCCTTTATGGATATAATTAGCAACTTGTGATGCCGTTTTAATGAATTTAAAGGGTTGTATAGAGGCATGTTGGACTATGTTAAGTATGTATTGTTGTTCATAAGTTTTTATGAGGCAAGTTGATAGGATAATTGTGACGGAATGATAATGAGGAAGTGTAAAGGGTAAACATGGTGTAAAATGTTATGGGTTTATGATGTCTTGGTCAATGTGTGGTATGTTATGGTGTTGTTGTTATGATAATGCAATGGATTGTACTATGAAGGATGAAATGATGCTATATAGCAGTGACGTAACTTATTGTGACACTTATACATTTGTAAGGTAGCTGATTATTAACGTACGCCGTTATGTACTTGTGTTGTAGAGTAAAACATAAGGAAGGAGCTGGACTATTGTAACCCCATATAGGCTTGTGTATTCGTAGTGAGACGACAAGGTATGTAAGGTTAGTCTTTCCGTATCTTTCTGCAGCATAGAGTATTCACCTTGTTATGGTACTTACTCATGTCCGAAGTGTTCTAAAGTATCCCAGTTCAGGTTGAGATATATTGTTATTCACATGTGTCCTATTCTTAGACGAATTATGATTCACGTATCTCTTATTCATTGATTGAAGTTCCAATCTGTCATGACGATGTAATTTCTAAAAGAACTATCTCAAAGAGAGTAAGGTGTAAAGAGAATCTATTTATGCTTGAATAGTATTTCCAATCATGTCATGTTTCCAAATCCTATAATATTATTATGACTATGTTTGTACCAATCTCTCATAAGTGTAAAAGTACCAATCTCATAAGAGTAGTGAAGAAGTAATGAGCGAGCTCATATATCTATCCCTCACAAGTTAAGGTATCAATCTCTTGAAAGTAAAGAAATGAAGTAAGGAGTATATGTGTGTTCAAATATTATCATGATCCTCAATGTATCAATCTCACAAAAGTAAAAGTATCAATCTCTCCCAAGTAAGAAATGAAGAAAGATGTGTATATACTATTAACCCACCAAAGAGTGGATGTATGTTATTAACCCACCAATAGAGTGGATGTATGTTATTAACCCACTAATAGAGTGGATGTACGTTATTAACCCACCAAAGAGTGGATGTATGTTATTAACCCACCAATAGAGTGGATGTACATTATTAACCCACAAAAGAGTGGATGTATGTTATTAACCCACCAATAGATTGGATGTATGTTATTAACCCACCAATAGAGTGGATGTATGTTATATCTTCAACCTACTAACCAAGTAGACGAATAATGATGATGAGCATAAAAGTAAAGAAAGAATCTCTTGAGTAGAAGAATTTCTTGAGTAGAAAGAATCTCTTGAGTGAAAGACCCTCTTGGAGGCAAGTCTCTTGAGTGAAGAAAAATTCTCTTGAATGAAGATGTGTATGAAAGATATTATATGAATAAGAAGTATATAAATGAGTGATCTAAAATGACAATCACATAAGCAATATACATGTTTCTTTACATAAAACGATGGTTTATCCACCTTGAATATTATCTCATATTCTATTTCATTGACATTCTCATGTATGATGTAGTTTCTATAGCCTTACATACTCAGTACATTCTTCGTACTGACCCCCTAGGGGGACTTACCTTACATGTTGCAGGTGCAGGCACTAGTAGACCTCCGCAGTAGGTTAACAGTATTTGCAGATCTTTGGTGAGCCCCAGTTGGTTCGGGACTTTTTGAGTCACAATTGTACAGTTGTTTTGATGTTGTAAATGTTGTATAAAGCGGGGATCAAGTTTGACTTGATGGCTCTAACGATCAAGTTTCATATATATATATATATATATATATATATATATATATATATATATATATATATATATACATATGAGGTATAATAAGATTCATATGAGGATATGTATACGAATGTACGTGTGCAACGATTGGTTCTCTCGGGCCATATCGGCTTCGGGTGCCAGTCCGCCTCGTTGGAATTTGGGGCGTGACACTTCTGAAAACTACTCAAGGTCCTTAGTAGCTCATGTTTTGGCTATGAGAAGAAATCAACTGCTGAGGTTGAGGGTAAGGTTGATATCCTTCAGAGATAGCTCATTGGACTAAATAATATTCGATTTGAAAGGGGTGTGCATGACTTCTTGTCAAACAAAAGGATTTTTGAGCCTCTGACTTCGCTCAAGATGTCATGGATAAAACAGGGTGATATGTATTTGAAGAAAAATGAAGGAGATCTAAGTCAATATTATATTCTTATAGGTATACATTCATGGAAGAATCACACTTGAGTAAGGATAGAACACTAATTACTTGGATCATTCAAATGCAGAGACATGATCTTCTGCATAGGTTAGTGTTCGTGTCTCTACATGATGGCTATTAACTGTGCACTTGTGTCAGAATATTTTCTAAAAACTGTCATTTTAGACCTCTCTATACCCATCCTTCTTTTCACTTCAAAATAAGAGGACATGTGGCAAATCTTTTTCCTGACAGACAAATCCCCATCATCCATCCATCTTTCAGTTCCTTCTCGTACCTAAACTCTCTCCTCAACTTTTTTTCTTCCTTCAAAACATACCTGATGGCTTAAACCCTCCTCCTTAAACCTTTTACTTGAGATATCTCAAATAAAACCCTATTTTTCTTACCATGGGAAAGAACTTTACCCCCATCGTCTTACCAAAGTCACCTACAAAATCTTTTCAAAATGCCTCTCTAATTGAAGATGATTCCTAGTCGTATCACACCTTCAAATGCTCATCTAGATCTGAAACATCCTCTTCTCTATCAATGTGTGCTCATGATTTCAACCCTATCTCATTCTAGAATCTCTTGGAAAATATGGAATATCTGAAATATAGCTTAACTCATTGTAAAGTAGACATCTAAAATATGGTAAAGGTGAAGTATGACTCTGAAATATCTTGTCATTGTAAAGTAAAAAAGGATAGTTCTACTAAAAGTCATCTCAACAGAGATATCACTAAAATCTCTCCAAATTCTAACAAAGGTAACACTTTCTTCTCTGAAGTGAGTGATTCCAGGGAATTCATTAAGAGACCAGGTGTCTCTATTATCCAATAGGGGACAACATCTATCAAAAGAAGTAAAAAGAAGGTCCATACACAAGATCATGAATGTTATACGATCCCAAATAGTGATGTATTGATGCTAACAGATTTCTTTGAGGCTATCTCTAACAAAAAAGGGACGGATATTTTGTGCTACCTATTTATTTTATGCAAGTACCTATTAGGCATGAAGGAAAGATAAATAAGAGATTTCATGTCGCTAGTTGAGGTTTGGGACATGTTTCAATAGAAGAGAAGATCAATCCCCTGAAGAGAAAGTTATCCCAGTCTTTCAAGATGAATTAAGAAGGGATTATATCAAAAGAAAAGAAAAGGAAAGTTACAGTCATCCCAGAGTTAGAGTCAAAAATTGAGAAAAAAGATTATTACATTCGTAATCAGCAGTGCTCTTTTAAAGAGTATTCAATCCTACTATTGCAACCAGGTTTGGGATGAGTTCCCTTATTGCTCTTATTGATACTCAAGCATGGCTGAATTTGTTCGACACCACAGGTATTGCATATGTTAGTAAGGTTAGATATTTCTATAATGATATGATGTTCACAGAAAAAGGAGTTGTCACTTGATGCCACTGTAAATGGAATTAAATTTACCTAACAACCTCACTGCTTGCAGTGATTCTTGGTGTGCCTACTTTTGGGTTGGACACTGTGAAGGACAAGTATGCCTCAAAGACCTTCTTTGACAATATTGCCATCTCAAAATGATTGTTGGGGAGCTTTAGATTATTAAAAAAGGAAATGAAGCCTGAATTCAACTTCTTTTTGAATTGGTGGGCAAGGTACTACTTCCACAGGCTAAAATTCGATCATGTGGATCTATACCAAATCTATATCTAATAGAAGCTCTTAACTCATATACTTCAATAAGTTTGCCTAAAATCATGATTGAGCATATTATTAAGATCTGTAAGCTGAATGAAGTCAATCATAGTATGGGCTATAGATTTCTCCTCATAAAAGTTTTTGATCACTTTGGGATAAAACCAAGATCTGGCTCCCGTACTATTGGAGGAAAATGTAAAAATTCATACTCACTACCCTTACAGAGTGTGAGTGTGTTATAAAAAAGAGAGGAGTTGGTCCTAAGTCTGTAGTGTCAAATCTCATTGTTTCTCAGGAGGTGAGTAATCTGAACATAAAAGAATTATCAACCATGGTTGTAGAAAAGGAAGCTGAAATTGAAGCACTGAAAGCTCAATTGACTGAAGCTGCAGAAGGAACTAGTCTTACACTAGGTGTCTTAAATCAAACTAAGATTGAGATCACTCAGCTAAAAGAGGAGAATGCACAGCTCAAGGATGAGAATACTCAGTTAAAAATCAAGAATAAGGCACTGATTGATGATAATTATGTTGTTATGAAATGTTTTGATCACTTTTTTTATAGTTGTCTCTCTACTTCCCATCCTAGCTGATCCCTTTTGTCCTTCCCTTCACTTTATACTCTTACCTTCCTCTTGTTTTGACACCAGCGCATGATTAATTCCTTTTGTAGAACTTGAATACTAACTTGTCGAATGATTCTGCATGTTTACTTAAATATCAATCTATTCATATTCTTATACTCGTTGTGATCTCTTTTCATGTGTAGTGCCTATTTGGGTTTGTGATCTCTTTTTAATGATTCCAAAAGGGGAAAGATAGATTTGGGCTTGTTAGGTAAGATAGATGACATGTTGGCTTGATTAGATGATGCTGGTGACTGGGGAACTGATGTGTGAATTGCTGCTCTGAGAATCAGGGTTTGTCATTATCAAAAATGGGAAAATTATTAGAATGCTTCTTTTGATGATTGACAAACTTTATCACTGGACCTGGTCTGTTCCTATCAAATTGTGATTCATGTTCTGATGATTGTCTAACCTAGTGAAAGGATCAGTTATGTTAATTAGTATCCCAGTATGCAGGTTTAAAGCTGTATGTATTTCTCTTATGTGTTAGTTGTCGAGTACTCTCTGGCAGTGTCATCACATTAGTGGGACAAATTCTCAGTGGTCTTTTCCAACATCCACCAATGAGAAAGCTTCTCTCTGAATACTCATTATATGTAATCATCATACTTGAAAAGAGAAGCTCAAGCTTTTGTAAATTCTGAAAAAGTATACTCTCAAGCAAAGGCCTCACCTCAGCTGAAATTGCAAGACTAAAAAATTTAGAAACTATATGCTCATAATGATTTATGTTTAGTTTTTAGTTTGATTGAGGTTTTCTTTTGGTCTTACAATTGTAAACTCACATCTCATTTTGTAGATTCCATTGAGTATTTTTTGTTCAGCATTTTGGTTTTAATTTGAGTTGTTTTCTAGTTGAAGGTAGCTAATGGAGTTCTCACAGTAGAGTTATTGTGAGGGTGTGTTGCAATAGAGTTATTGCAAGGTGGTGGGAATTAGGAGGTTAATTCCTAGGTTATAATTGAAGGTTGCTCGGAGTTTAGTGAAGTATTGGTGAAATCCTACGGGGGTGGGTCGTGGTTTTACTCTCTTGAGCAAGGAGGTTTCCACATAAAAACCCTGTGTACTTTACCTTACTACATTTTACTTTCCGTTCAAATTATTATTTCTTCTTTGTATTGCTAGGACCAGTATTCTATTAGCTCCCATGTATTGTGGTGTACAATCGAAATCTTTCAGAATCATATTGTGCAAACTGGGATTTGGGAAAAATCAGCAGTGTGTTCAGATATTATCAATAAAGATAACCAGACCCAATAATGAGTAGATGAAGATGAGTGGTAAGTATACAAGGCTGATTTATAAAAAAAATTGTAATTGTTCTGGCTCAAAACAGAGATCAGATGCTGATTTAAAGAGTTGGTAAGAGAAACATGTGGCTTATTTTTCTTTAACAAACCCAGAAATAGAGAGACCAAACTGAGTGTATCTTTTTTTGCTGATTTTCCTGTAACAAACCTTGCTGATTTTTCTGTAACAAACTTGGGAGAGACTTCCTAAGTTCCATATCTTCTTAATGATAGTGTTTGTTATTGAACTGAGAAAAAGAAACCAACATAAAGTGTATCACTCTTTTATCATTAGAGAGGTCGGGTGCTTGAAGAGGTGGTTTCGTGGACAGATGTTTGTATGAAAATTAAGAGGGAAATATTAAGCTTGCTTTTATTATTATTAACGACTTGATGATGCCTTATAGGCATATAGGACTACTTTCAAAACTCTAATTTTCATGTCTCCGTATCAATTAATATTTGGCAAGACTTGCCATTTACCCGTTGAGTTGGAGTACAAAGTGTTGTGGGTGTTGGGTTCTGGCCTCTATTATTATGTTCATTTTTTGATGATTGGCAAACCTAGTTGAAAGACTAGTCACGTTAATTGGTGTCCCAATATACAGTTTCTCACTTTTGTCTTATATGCCAACTATAAGTACTATCTAGCAGCTGCAATAGAATAGTAGAACATGCTCTGTACTAGAATCCTCCAATGAGAAATCTTCTCTCCTAAGGATCTCATATATATTCATCATCTTGAGAAGAGAAGCTCTAGTTTTTGCAAAAATTCACAAATGATTATTCTCTCTTAGCAAAAGATGTCTTGGTGTTTAATTTGCTCAAGGATTTGTTAACTTAGAAACTCTTGGCTCACAATGAGATATGTCTTGTTTCTAGGTTAATTTAGTATTTGTTGTTGCTATCACTACTGTAAACTCACCTCTTGATTAGAGATTCATGTGAGTGTTTTTACATTATGTTTATTTATAGTTGTAGCTTTGGACAGAGGTAGCTAATGGAGTCTCTCAAGTAAATTTATTGTGAAAGAATGCTAGCAGTAGAGTTATTGCTAGTTGTAGGGATTAAGAGTTTAATTCCTAGATTGCATAGAGTTGTAATCAATTTCGTTGCTTGGTGATTAGTGAAGTGGTTGGTGAAATCCTACTGAGGTAGGTTGTGTTTTTACTCCCTTGAGCAAGGAGGTATCCATGTAAACATCCTTTGTCTTTTACTTCACTGCTATTTACTTTGTGTTTTTGTTGTTCTTCAATTTTCTCATACAAGGACCTAGTATTGATTCAGGTCTTAGTTATTATGGTGGACTCTTACGAACCATCAGTGAGCCTTGCATCAAATGAACATGAAATGGGAGGATGTATCCAAGTCAAGAGTGGAACAACTTCAAGAGATTAATGAATTCCGTTTCAGAGCTTAAGAGAGCTCCACTCTTTACAAGGAGTTGATGAAATGATGGCATAACACCAAAATCTTGAAAAGGGAGTTTAAAAGAAATAACAATGTCCTATTGTTTCACTCACGACTTAAGCTATTTTTGGGAAATCTTAAGTTAAGGTTTTCGGGACCATTTAAGGTGGAGCAAAGCTTTCTGAGTGGAGCAATTGAATTGGAAGGTGAAAAAGGGTCTTAATTCACAGAGAATGGTCAAAAGGTGAAGCACTACTTTAGAATGAAGTCGAAGGTTGATTTTGATTGAGGTGTTCTACCTTGATAAAGCTATATGACTCCCACCCCTATTGTGCCATGATGTTAAATAAGACGCTTCTTGGGAGGCAAACTAAGTTTTACTTTTTATTGTTTTGAATAACATTTGATGTGTGGTGCACGTGTATGAGTTAGTTGGAATAGAGAAAACAAGACATAAAATGAGTTGGAGGGAGAAATGGCTGGTACGTCACTTTGGAATATTTCCAAACACTTCGGTGCATCTCTTATGCGATCACCAAAAAAGACAGTATAGAGGCCTTACACCAAGCTCTAGGAAAGGTACTTGGGCATATCGCCGAACACTTTGGCATATCACCAAAGTCCTTCACCGAACCAAACCCTCGAAGCTTTGAAAACTTCTATGTCTGGTGACGTATTATGAGTTAATCACAACACCAAACACTTAGGCGATACCCTTGACTATCATCGAACTGTAACGACTTAAATAAGACTAATAGTTTGACTTTTTAAATCTATCTATTCCACTTAAACCTTCCATCTCCTTACCCTATCACCTCTTTTACTTACACCATCTCAAAAAAGAGCAAAACACACACACTTTCTCACTCACTTCACTAACTCATTCACCACTATGCAGCCACTGTCATCGTCAGTACTCCAACAAATAGGTCTCGTCTCTGACCTCATTTTTTAGTCACTCATTGTCACTTCTAAAATGTTAGAGATTGACCACTTATTTCTCACTTGTGCTAATCTAGATTTTATTAATATCCATTCATTTTATAGGGAATAGTGTGATTGTGTTTGAATTTTATGTCACATCTTTGTAATCTCATCGTAGGCTAGTGAGATTTTGTGAAATGGGTTTTACCTAGGGTTACTCAATTTAGGGGAACTGGATTTTCCTAACTGTGTTGATTATTGGAGTGGATGTATTTAGGGTTAATTGATTTGGGGGAAATGGTTATTATCTCATTATTGTTCAGAATTGAACTCAAATTTTGTATGTGGGTTGGTTTTGGAGTTTTTTGTGATGGTTGAACTTTGATTTTGACCAATTTTTTTCGATGATAGATTGGGTGACGTTGTTCTTAAGGTAATTTTTTTTATATAATTTCATTTGGTTTTGGAACCTGGGGAAGTCTGAGTATCCAGGGTAGAAATTGTGAACAAAATGCCATAAAAATGATTGAAGCTTGAATTGGGGAAGATGACGTTGTTTTGCTACGGGGTTGAGAACTTCAGTGATGCACTGAACTAACTGGTGGTTTGCCGAATTGCTCCCCATATCACCAAAAATGACATTCTAGTTTGGAAGGTTGGAGTACAAGTTTGGCGACACATTACTAGTTTGGTGATGCTTCAAAAGCATCGCTAAATTAAGTTGTTCAGCGTGTCGCCAAACTCTAACTCTAAGTAGCCAAACTCAACCCTACAAACTATTTAGATTAGTGATGGAATGAAGTGCTCACCAAACTCTTTGGCAACTCATCAAAGTGGTTTGGCAATGCAATCCTACCGTTTTGTGTTTGCTATCTTTTGTCTAGTACATGGTTTCTCTCCTATGCAGATATTGTTAAAAGCAAGCATGTCTTAGAGAAAGAAAAGACCACTCCTCCTCCAAAAGAAAAGATAGCAAAAGGAGTCTCAATTTTGGGTCGTTCAAACCCCGAAAGGAATGTGTAAAAGAAGAAAAGGTTGGCTGCTGAGAAAGAAAAAGGGAAACCCATAACCTGAAAGGAAAACCCATAACCTGATCCTATGTCTCTAATAATGAGGGATCGAGCTCTAAACATATTTCTAATTTCTTGAGGTATCAATTGACTACCTTTGAAGAAGGTGATGAAAAGGGAATCTATACTCTAATCCATGAACCACTGCCTACAATGGTGGTTGAAAAAACTAAGAAAAAAAGGGATGAACAACACTCCATGGCAGCCCTAGACCTTCATCTCATGGTGGTTCCCCGATTTCTCAATAGACTTAAAGTTTTCGGAAATTGTACAATCACCAAGGAGAAATTGTTGAGCACAGAAGGATTGGATGCCAAACACCCTAGAATCTTGGCTTCTATCAAGTACTATGATTTTGAAATTTTTACATGGCCATAGAATCCGTATGTAGGGACTTGGGTCAGAGAATTTATGAGGCTTTTTAAAAATTGTTACCTGCTAAGTGGAAGAAAAATAAACCTCAAGAAACAAGAGATGTTGTGGTAGTTTGCGGAGTAAATGTCAAGTGTGATCAGTTCTTGATCAATTTGATTAATGGATGCAAGGTTAATGTGCCACATTACTTTACTGTAAGATCTTTGAAAGCAGTTTATGATCTTTGAGGTTCGTTAGCCCATTTTCTTAGTGATGGTACACCCTCAAGGATTGCACTAGAGGTCCCAATTAAGAAGAGCGCTATTCACTTAGAAGCCCGTTATTGGTTGAGTTTCATCTATCGCAACCTCATGCCCTCTCAAAATGAGGCAGTTATTTGGAATCCCAAGGAAGTATTGTTGGGCACAACTACCATTAAAAAAAGGCTTAATCTTTCCCAAATAATTGCCTTAGAAATTGCTATATGGGACCAATAAAAGTAGACATCCCTTTTATTCCTGTGCCTTATTACTGAGTTGTGTCGAAGGACAAAGGTGCCCTTTGACCCTAAGAGAGATTTTGAGTATACACCCACTTCCATAGTTTACATAATAAAACTTGAGGATGTCCAAGCAGAGAAGATGAAGAAAGCCGAGATGGATTCGTCCCAGGTAATCGATGTTGAGACTCTTGATTGTGGTGCTACACATCCCACTCCTATTGATACAACTCCCCCTCCACTAGCTTCATCCACTGTGACTTCCTCCTAGCCTTCTCGACTTAGTGCCCCTAGCCCTCGATGATCCACTATAATAGGCACACCGAAGACCCCTTTGACTCAGGTTGTGGTTATTCTGATGGGTCACTTAGCCAATTCTACTTATGTGAGGTCAACCAGGTTGGAGGCTCAGATGCCTCAGATGATTCAGGATGCTATTAAGTCTTCTTTGGTGCCCATTCATGAGTAAATGCATGAATTTCATGAGACATTACAGGCTTATGGTGCAATGCTTGATGATATGAGCTTGCCGCAGTAGACCATAACACAGGCTGAAGAGTGGGAAATTATGAGGACCAAGCTTGCTTCATTAAGAACTCATGTAGATCAGCTCTAATTTTCTAATTTGTCACATCTATAGGCTACACCATCAAATACCTTATCTGGTGAAGAGACTGTTCTGGCTTCTGATGAGGAGGAAGATGCTTTTGATATAGATGATAAGAGGGAGGATGCGATAGATGTGGTTCTTGATCGGGTTGTAGAGATGTAGGTTGATGTCCAAGCTACTGAGTAGGTTATATTTGAGGCAACTTTGGTGAGGTTGACTAAGGAGACGTCATAGATTAGCGGTAGCGGGTCCAAACCTGCTGAGGAGACATTCAATCAGACCACCAAACCAAATGTTACATTGGATATAGTTGTTGTTACCCCAGTTCCAACCCTACAGATTGCTTCTAATGGTGAGCCAGATACTTATACCCTGATTAAAGCCACTTCTGTAAGCCAGTCATCACCTCAAGCTTAGCACTATTCAAGGGGACCCTGCCATTTATTCTTCTCTTATATATCTTAGTCCTATAGCATTGATGACAATACAATATGCCCATCTTTTAAAATTTTATTTGGTCAAGTTGAAGTAGTTAGGCACTCATTTTTGTGAATACTTACATCTTGTTTTAACTACTCGATTACCTCCCTTGATATGTGTTATGAATGTTTTACGTTAATTAAGGAAGTGATGGTTTTGCTTTGAGTGTGTGATTGAGTGCCATGAGTGGCAAGGTTTTGATTCGGTCTTGTTATATGAGTTCATCTAAAATTTGCTTGGTAGTTTTATTACTAAGCAAAGAGCATTGTGATATTGGAGAAATGACCTTAGGCCATCAAGTGAGAGTGAGCCTTTGAATTTACGACACGGACATCCCCATTATGAGTTGAGTGACCAATCTTTTCCCTAATTTATGCATTGGAACCTATTTCTTGGAAAACTTTATTACAAGCCATAACCCGTTCTCCTACGATCCCCTCTTTTGAACCAAAACCATCTTGAAGCATGTAGGTGAGGCCTTAAACCAACATAGGCCAAAAGCCTAAGTTGGGGGTGGAGGAACTATCGGGTAAGATATGTGATCAGATGTTCATAGATTTAGGGACCATTCACTTCCTGGCTCTAGTCGTTCTAGTATTCCTTGTAAATATATAAAAAAGATAGAAAAGGAAAAAGAACAAAAAAGATTTGCAATTATGGATTTAGTTTGTAGATATTTGAATTGTTTAGCTTTGAACAAGATGGGAGGAAGTTAGAAAGTGAATGTAATAGAATTGGTCCATGTCATGTCAAAAGAAGTGAGCGTTGGGAAAAGAATTAAGTTAAGGTCTCATGTAATAATTCAAAGAGTTAGAGTCACTATAACCCTATACAATCCTACCTGTTGCCTACGTTACAAGCCAGTAAAAGACCTTTTTGATCTCCAATGTAACATGCTTGATTGTGATGAGATGGAACATATGGGAATGCCTATGGTATGGTACTTGTGAGCATGATCTTATTTTAGAGCGAGAGTGTTTCTTATTAATCCCTTGTTGAAAACTTGATCACATCATGAGGAAAGGTATATTCTTGTTATAAAGGCTTTTCATTGCATTTATCGAGCACATTTGTTAACCTTAGTTGATGTCTATAAGTATGTGCTTGCGTTGGTAGCAGCTAGTCAATACTTAAGGCTTTTAGTTCATGAATTGAGTGTTTGCTAGGGGATACTTATGCCAATGTATTTCAAAATCACGAGGGCAAGATAGTTTTCACAATGAAGCATGTGTTTGGACTCCCAAGTAGTACCATTTGTAGACAATGTTGATTTTGTAATGAGTGCATTAATTTGCTTGAGAACAAGCAAAGGTTTAAGTTGGGGTGTTGATGAGTCTATATTTCACAACTCATTTGTCCTAGAATTAGTAATAAATCAAGTCCTCAATTTCATTTTGAGCTACTTTTAATGTTAGTTAGTTTGTTTTTTAGGGTTGAAGCCAAGAAGTGGTCAACAAAGCATAAGGAAGCAAAAGATGGATAAATGGATCTAAAAAGTGAAGATGGTGTCGCCAAGTAGTTTAATGTATCGCAAAACCCCATTACAGATTGCCAAAGTGGGGATCCATTGCCAAAAGTAACAAATCATTCAAGTTCTGTAGAAAGCAGTTCGTTGATAGAAAAATGCAGTTCAGCACATCGCCTCCAGTTTGCCGATGATGGATCTCTATCACCAAAGTTAATAGTTGAGAACAATTGAAGCTCAATTTCAAGATAGCTCGGTGATGTGAGTTCACATAGGTGCATCGCTGATGAGTTCAACAATTCTCTTTGCCTGTCACCAAAGCGAGCTCGGTGGCAATTTTGTAATTACTTTGGCTCCGTTTTGCTTCAGCTATAAATAGCTTTTTGAGACTTCAAAGCCTATCTTCCGCTGAATTTGAGATCTAAAAAGTTGAAATTTAAACCCTAAGATTGGGATTAGCATTCATCTTGGTTTTGTACCTTAGATTTGAATATCTTCTTGTGAATATTTGAATCTGATTTCTGAATTTGATGAGCATAATGGTGTATTTTCTTTTTCCTTAATTATGCATAGCTAAACCCCAATTCTTAGGGATGTATGATGAATGATTGTTGATTAGTATGTGGGTGTTGGTTATTTGTTTCTAATTTGAGTTATAAGTTGTGGATTCAATTAAATCTCCATGATTTAACTCATGAATTGAGGTTGCAAGCTCTTTTCAACATTAGATCCTTTGATTAGCTTGAAAGAGAAAGTAAAGTTGAGGAGATTTACTTGACAAATACTTGAGTTTTCTCATTTAATAGCTATCACTAGAAGTAGATTAGCTAATTTGAGGTATTGGGTTGTTTAGAAAAGTAAACACATAGGTGTTTGAAAGAAACCATGTGAAATTTGGTGATAGATTGAAAGATTATCACTAATATCTAAAGCCCAGCCTACCTATACTCTTTTACTTGTGGAAACAAAGGTCAATCACCTATACATGTTATCAACTATCAAGCAGGCATACCCTTAAGTCACCCTAATGTTGATTACAACTCCTACGTTTCAATTATAGAATTAATCTCTCTTGATAACTATATTTTAAAGTGTTCCAAATTGTTGATACAAACCCCCCCCATTTACTTTTATTGTCAAAATTAATACGAGCACGAATTTAGTGATTTATATATGCTCTAAAGTGAACCTTTCTAGTTCATTACTCGTGGGATCGACCAGACTCAATAGTTGGGTAAAATATTGCTAACGATCGCATGCATCTAAACTGGTGTAATTGAGCGTTATCAACTATAAAGACAGGAATCCCATGAAGTCTAATAATCTCTTTCATATAAATATTAGCCAACTTGGCTGCATTATAGTCCACCTGCACCAGAAAAAAGCATGCAGACTTGGTCAATCGATAAATGATTACCCAAATGGAGTCACATTTCCTTAGGTCTTAGGAAGACCAACACCAAAGTCCATAGTTATTCTTTCCCACTTCCATTCCGGATTGGGCATCCTCTAAAAAGTGCTAGTAGATTTTTTGTTCTTATATTTAACCTGTTTATAGTTTTGACAATTAGTCACAAAGTCGACAATATCTCGCTTCATCCTGCGCCACCAATAGTTCTACGTTAAGTCTCTATACATTTTTGTTGCACCCGGGTGTATGGAGTACTTAGAATTGTGAGCCTCTGAAAGGACAGTAGAAATTAGATTGCCTACACGAGGCATGCATACACCCCCTAGGATCTTCAATAGTCCCTCCTGATCAAGAATGTCCTCCTTGATCTTACCTTGTAACACTTTCTCCCAAATTTTGTTTAACTTCTCATCCTCAAATTGCCTTTCTTTACTCTACTCAAGGAAGGTGGACTTAGCCTTAACACATGATAAAACTCATCCCTTGGTGGTCACCTACACCCTCATAAAACTATTAGTTATTTGTACCTCTATAGCCAATAGACGTCTTGACATCTCTAACCACGCCAAACTCTCCATGCGCACGGGCTTTGGGCTCAATACATCTGCTACCATATTAGCCTTGCCCAGATGATAAAGAATTAAATTATCATAATCTTTGATCAACTACATCCACCTTTGCTACCTCAAATTCAAATCTCGCTGAGTAAATACATGTTGCAAACTGCGGTGGCCCGTGAACACCTCACACTTCACCCTATAGAGGTAATGTCTCTATATCTTAAGATGAATATCACCTCTGCAAACTCTATATCATGGGTGGGGTAGTTATTCTCATACGACTTCAGCTACCTCGAAGCATAAGCAATTACATTCTTGTCCTACTTCAAAATAACACCTAAACCAAACCATGAAGCATCACAATGCACAATGAAGTCTTACCTTCTATAGGCAAGGTAAGAATGGGAGATAAAGTTAGCAAAGTCTTAAGCTTTTTAAAGCCCTCTTCACATTCATTATTCCATACAAAAGGTACCTCCTTCCGAGTCAGACGGGTCATATGTGCAGCAATTTAGGAGAACCCTTTCACGAATCGGCAATAATAGTTGGCTAACCCTATAAAACTCTGAACCTCTTTCACATTGGTCAGTCTGATACAATTCTTAATAGCCTCAACCTTTTGTGGGTTTACCATAATCCATTTCTTGGACACCATATGCCCCAAGAAGGACATAGAAGACAACCAGAATTCACACTTTGAATACTTTGCATAAAGTCGCTCCTCCTTAAGTAACTCCAACATTGTACGCAAAAGAGCTTCATGCTACTCCTTTCTCTTAGAGTAAGCCAATATATCATCAATGAAAATAATAACAAATGAATCCAAATAAGGCTTTAATACTCTATTCATCAAACTCATAAAAGCAGCTGGGGTGTTAGTCAAGTCAAAATACATAACCAAGAACTCTTAATGACCATAACAAGTCCATAAGTCAGTATTTGGGATGTTCTCTGCCCAAATCTTAAGCTGATGATAACCCAACCTAAAATCAATCTTTGAGAACACCACGGCTCTCTGCAAGGGATACTTATTAGGAATGGTCACCTTATTCAACTGTCGGTAGTCTATGCATATCCACATACTACAATTATTCTTTTTAACAAAAAGCATAGGAGCACACCAAGGAGAAGTTCTAGGATGAATAAAAACCTTCCCCGACAACTCCTACAATTGAGATTTTAATTCTCTTAACTCTGTTAGTACCATCCTGTAGGGAGGGAGAGATATAGGGCAAGTACCCAGGTCTAAGACTATACAAAAGTCAAAATCATGGTCAGGTGGCATACTAGGGAGATCATCTGGAAACACTTCCATGAACTCACACACTACTAAAACTGAAGCAATAGGAGGGACTGCTGAACTATTATCTCAAAGATGAGCTAGAAACACCCGACACCCTCTTTTAACTAGATTTTGGGCACGAATATCATAAACAATCCTTAAATGGACAGGCTTATAAGTACCTTCCCACTCTAACCTCTCCATCTCGGGAATAGCTACAATGATCGTCTTAGCATAACAATCAAGAATGGTATGATAGGGAGACAACCAGCTCATTCCCAAAATAATATAAAACTCTTCCATATCTAAAATCTCTAGGTCTGCCAATGTACTATACCCCATAAACATTACAAGATATGCCCGATAAACCTGATTAACACACACAAAACCCCAAACCAGTGTAGACGCATACATACATCAAGTAATTCACATTTTAAGTGTAAGCCCAGCGTAAATTTCACAGACACATAAGAGAAAGTAGACCACGGATCAAATAACTTAGAAGCCATACGATCATAGACAAGAATGGTACTTATGATCACAACATCAGAAGCTTCAACTTTAGGACTACCTGGAATAGCATACAAATGAGCCTTATCAACAACTTGACCACCACATCTGCCAGGATGTGCGCTACTCCAACCAACCTATATGCCTCTATAGTTGGCTTGGTAGCCACCCCTACTCACAGTGTGACCATTACGCCTACCATGTTGATGACCTTTACCATATCCTCCCCTACCATGACCTGCTGGAACTAAGGAATTAGAAGCTAGCTACTGATTTAACTGATCTATGGATAAAAAATTAGGAAAAAACCTATGAATATGACCTACTCCTCCACACTCGTGGCATCTTATGTCTAAAGCAGGTCGCTAGACCGAAGTTGCAGAAGGTGTATAACTGTCTATTCAAAAGGGCTAAAAACTGACCCCTGACAGGCCCCTTGCTGACATAAGCATAACTGAATGGAATGGACGAGAAGAGTAACCCTGCAAACCACGGCCTCTCGAATAGGTACCACTAAAATGTCCCAATTTTCGAGCCTTTTTTTGTCTAATTTAGCCTCCTCTTGCTTCTTCATCACGTCCACTTTCTTCACAAATTCGACTACTTCCTAAAAAGTCTTCCCGAATGAAGCTACTTGTAGTGCAGCCACCTAAAGGCTTGGTTACAAACCCTTCATGAAATATCAAATTCTTTCCTCTTCTGTAGTGATCAACTGCAACACATAACTAGACAAAGCATGAAATTTGGCATCATAGGCCACCATAGACATATCACCCTACTCAAGTCTCAAAAAATCATCCTTCTTTATATCCTGATAGGTACAAGGAACATACTTCTCAAGAAACACATTTTGAAACTGAGACTAAGTAAGTGGAGGCAAAGCAACTCTACTCTCAACAAAGGACCTCCACCATTGCTTGGCCTTTCCCTACAACAGAAAAGTCACAAACTCCATACCATATCTCACCACAATGCCCATCTTGTGCAGGAGCTTATGACAGTCAATTAAAAACTCAAACGCATCATCTGACTCAGCCCCTTGAAACACTGGGGATTTTGTTTTCATGAACTTACAAAAAAAACCATGCTTATCATCAGTCATAACTAGACCTAATACCTGTTAAGGTGAAACTCCCATCTCAGTACACTTATCCATCTGAGGTGTTATAGCACTGGTATACTGAAAGGATGGGGACTAAAATATGGGAACTGGCAGAGTTGTACCATTTCCAGCTAAACTACTCAAAAAACCCAACACCTGCCGAATCAATGTCATGGACATTGGCACCTGAGTAGTACCATCTTGTACTGGCACCATATTCTTTAGAACTAGAACCTTGTCTTTCTCAACTGCCACCTCTTTATCCTGTACCAAATCTGGAGCAGCCTGTTATGAGGGAGGGGATAATGATCTCTGCTTAGTCGGTCTTTCGGCTGCCCGGGCTCCTCTCCTGATAGGTGCTTCCCTTCTTCCTCCCCTTCTTGCCCTGCCCTTCACCCGAGCTCTACCAAGAACCGTGGCCCCAACGGCTAATTCCAAAGCTAGTGCTACTATTACAGCTACTACTGCTCTAGTTGAATGAGTGTTCACGATCTATGAAACAAGAATAAAGAAGGTTAGATACCAATTTGGATCACCAGATACCAATTGGAATCAAATACTAGGACCAAAGGAAGAAAGAAGTGAATTTTATTCCAAAAGTCCTATAGGCTCTCGAAGAAAAGTACAAACGTCATCATCTCGTTCCACAAGACTCTACTAGATTCATTCTTATATGATGAGATCAAATCCAATGCTCTGATACCATCTTTATCACGACTCAAATGGTCATAAGCGGCACCTACCATAATTGTATAGTGGGAGAACCATTCAACCTAAACCTTAGCCAACTAATTTAGAAATCATATTTACCCTCTTTCTAAGTTAACCACCATTATTATACTTAACATATTTTATACAAAATAAGTCATCTAAAAATCCATTAATACTAGAACAAAAAGAAGTATCTCTATTTATTACATCCCATGGGACTCGAAAGTCACCATACAAGAACTTTAAAATCTAGAAAAAGATCTAAAAATATAATCCAAAATATAAACCAACAAGATAGTCATTTTTCAAAAAACAAGACATGATATAGAAAAAGATCCAATAGTTACCCGAACATGGTGCTCACCCTTGAATCGAAGCTTGTATCATGAACTAGAATCGATGTCTAATCTTAATCGTTGAAACACACTCTACACTAAATAAAAAGAAGAGTATAAGTAGTATCAGTACAAAAACTACATGTTGGTAAGCATCATCGATCTGCTTAACCCAATACTATAGAAAAAGATACATTAAATGCAAGTAAGAAGCTATCAAGACACAACTCATAATCAGTTGACAATTATATGTACATTCATAAACAATTCAACTCATAAAACCAACAAAAATTATTTTTATATCAATCTATGTTCAAGTTATACAGGTACATCACTTACACTTAGTTAGATTCAGTCAACTATTATCAAAGACAACCATATATACAAATGGAATAATGATTACATGCATGCAAGATGTACGTACATAGTAAGGTCAATAGGGACCCTCAGCTATAACCTTTAGGAGACGAGCTCAGTCCATGTTCTAGTATCAGTATAACACCCAATCCAAATGACAGTGTCAGTGTGACACCTGATCCAAATAGTAGTATCAATGTGATACCGAATCCAAATACATTATCTCACTTAATAAACTCAATACAATGCCAATGCATGATGAAATCAACAATCACAAGTAATGCCCAAAGGCTAGTCACAAACATTCAACTCAAATATAAGCACATAGTCAAATCAAGTCTATAGCTACATCTAAACCATAGCCTACCTCATATCCTTGTCCGAAAAAACTACTTGGCTAAAGACTTGCCTTTTCTTTAAATGTTTATTTGTTATTAGTCTATAAACAATAAATAAGCACAATTCAATACAACATTTCTCACTTTTAGGTATTATAACCACAAATCCATCAATTCTAACCTATGAACTTAACCTAGTTCATTATTCTAGGGTTTTCTACCCTTTAATCTATTTGAATTCCCCATATTTCATGGTTAAAAGGATGAATTCAATACTAGGAAATGTTTTTTAACAACCTAGGATAAAAATAATAGAATTTAAGTCATTTCCAAAAAATTTCTATTAGTTCATAAACCTAGGGCTAAATCTCAATTTTCAACTATGCTTATGATCCTTACAATTCTAAGAATCTAAGGTAGCTACCTCAAAGATAGAAAACTCCCAAGTATGGTGAAAATTACCCTCTCTCAACCCTTAAATAAAAACTGAATAAATAAGATGAAAAATATAACTTTTCTATATTAACTGACATTACTGCGCTTACATCACTGTAGTGATGGACTCATCATTTATAGTGATGAATCTATCGTTGCAATGACACTCAGGCTAAAGGGACACATTGTTGTGGCGACACTTTTGTCATTGTGGCAACATCGTTACAGCGTTAGATTTGTTGCTATAACGATGCTAAAATAGTAGATCAGGACCAGTTCCCAGCTCTATCCATTTCACAACATGCTTGTCAAATTTTGTTATCACAAAGTGATGCTTTCATGATAATCGCTATAACTGGAGTTCTACTAACCCGTTTTAAGCACCAAAAGTTTCTATGACTTCCTACACTCATCATCTAACATATTATTCACTCAAATCCATCAATCACTGCACCAATAACTACCAGATATTCCTAGACCACTCCATATTCAAAATCAGCCTAAAACTAGGCTAGCCCTGAATTTCACAAAATTGGCCTAGGAAATGGTTAAGCTAAGGTTTTACTCTCTATTTCAGCGTAGCAATGTTTTGGGTCATTACAAGTCATATTAATGTTTCTTCTATTAACAGACTTAGAAAATAGAATTAATCTCTCTGATAAAAATTGATAATTTTTCTAAATGTATTATATGTGTAGAAGCAAAGCATGGCAAGTGATACTTGAAATCCGTTACTAGTAGAAAGACAAAATTACTTGAACTAATACATACAGACTTAGCAAATTTCAAAACTATTTTTAGAAAATGTGGAAAGAAGTATTACATTACTTTTGTTGATGAATTTTCTAAATACACTAAGGTATATCTTCTTATGTCTAAAGTTGAAGCTGAAAGCATGTTTTTAAAATTCAAAGTAAAAGTGGAAAATCAATTAGCTAGGAAAATCAAGAGATTTAGACTTGATAGGAGCGATGAATATAGCATTAAAACTCTAGAAGATTTTTATGAGAAAAATAATATTATACATGAGGTTAGTGCTCCCTCCTCACCAAAATGGTGTAGCCGAACAAAAAAAATAGAACCCTTAAGGAAATGATGAATTCTATGCTTTTAGGTTCAGGTCTATCTGACAATATATAGGGGGAAGATGTCTTATCTGCATGCTATATTCTTAGTAGAGTCCCTTATAATAAGTTGGACAAGACCTTATACGAGTTGTAGTAAATTATGAACTATCAACTAGCACTTTTATTGACTATTGGGTTGGAAAGGTCATCGTGATATCTAAATATATGCATGTAATATAGGAACATATATGTACACAAAATAGCAAAGTAACATATACGTACCGTATCTCTTTTGTACCACAATCATAACAACTCTATCCTCCCAAAATACACAAGAACCCGATAATCACAATAATATATATACCACCTTTTACTCCTTACTTGACGCGAAACTGACATCACTAGATATGAATTTTTACCATGAATAATACTGACAATAATTTAGATACGTCTAAAATCAACTCTTTAATAGCATGCTAGACCCAAAATAAAAAATCTTATGGGATCATGCCAAAAAAGAGAATAGCCTTCTGGTACCTCTCTATTGATTCCAAGAATCTCCACTCACACAACTAAACCAACTACAACAAGGGTAGGAGCTCCATCAACAATTAAGAACAAGTTATACTTGCTACACAAGAACGGAAACACTACCTCATACTTCAAATCTCACCCAAAAGTTATTGTCCGAATCACACACGAAAGTTACACTACGGAAAAAAACAGAGGAAACTGTACGCACACACCAATACTAGTATGGATTACAACCTCTTTAAACTCATGGCCATACAAGATAATTTTATGAAGAAAATTGGAGAAATCTATACATTTTTAAAGAACTAATTATGTAATGAAAATAATTTCAAAAGGTTAAAAAATAGTACAGTGGCAGTGGACTACAAAAATGACTTAAATGTTGAATTTGAAAAATATTGTTTAGTAGGTAATGATGTGAGGAGGTGAACAATTGGAAAATAAAGAAATTTTTATACTTTGCACGTTAATAAATGATTTGAATTCATTAGGTTATTAATTAAGAAATTATAAGTTCTTAGCCATTTAGTGCATATATAATTATTGTACATTCCCCCCTCCCCACTTCTATGTGGAATTGGAGATTCCACCACCTCATATTTTTATAACTACCCAAATCGTCGTTATGCTAAAAAAGGGAGTAAAACCTCAGCCTAGTTCTTCTTTAGACTAAAATTGGGAAATTTAGGGCTAACTTAATTTTAGACATATTTTGAACGTGTGGTGATATAAGAGAATTTGGTAGTTATTAGAGTGTTGATTGGTTATTTTGAATGGATTTTTTGTTAGAGGATGAGTTTAGGAAGTCATAGAAATTTTTGGTGCTTAAAACGGGTTAGTAGAACTCCGGTAATAACGATTATCATGAAAAGGTCAGTTCATAAGTTCAAAAAATTGAGAAGTGTATTGTGAAATGGAAAGAACTGAGAATGGATCCCGAGCTACTGGTTTGCTGTCGCTGCAGTGACAAAAGTTTTGCTGCAGCAGTAGAGCAACATACCCTTTTGGCCTATGTGTCGCTGCAGGGATAGTCCTTCGCTGCAGCAGCGTCACTGTAGCAACAGAAGGTTGTTGCAGCAATGAAAATGTAGAAAAATTAGTTTATGTTAAAAAATAGCATTATTTATTCCTATTTTTCAAAAACTCATTCTTGGGGTAGGAGAAGGCAATTTTGCACCAGTATGGGTTTTTTTCCATCTTTGAGGTAAGATTCTTACTCTTCAAACTTGAATTCACTCTCTTAGATTCTTAGGGTTGCAAGAATCAATGTATTAGTTGAAATTATTGGTAGCCCTAGGTTTATTATTTTGTGTAATTGGTAGGGAATGTTGTTATTTTTAGTTGTTGTTGATCTTAGGGTGTTAGAAAACAATTCTCATTATAGAATTCATTCTTATTAGTTTAAACATAAGAAATTCAAGAGGTTAAAGGGTAGAAAAAATCTAGAATGATGAACTAGGTCGAGTTCATTGATGGAATTTGATGAGTGTGAGTTTATAATGATTAGAAGGGAGAATTTTTGTGTTGAAACATACGTGTTTGTTGCTTATAGATCAAGAAAGGGCAGAAATCAAAAGAAAAGGTAAGACTGGAACCAAATAGTGTTTTAGGCAAGGAATCGAGGTAGGTTATGATTTCAATATAGTATAAACTTGATTTGAATTTGTTCTTATATGTAAGTTGAATGAATGTGATTAGCTTTCGGGCCTTTCTTGTGATTTTTAACTGTATCATGCATTAAGCATTAGATTTGAGATGTTGTTGGATCGCGTATCACACCGATACTGTTATTTAGATAGGGTGTCATGCCGACACTATTATTTAGGTTTTCTGCCAAACATCAGTTCATAGGGGGTTTTATTCAGCAGGGACCTAATCAAGCACCTGTTCGTCACGTAGCACATAGTCTTTACTTCTTCCGCCTAAAAATTTTGCATATACCATTGTCAATCAGCATTGTTTTTACAATATCTTCAAGAGTCTTATTCTTTATTTACACAACTCTATTTTGTTGAGGAGTTCGAGGATCTAAGAAATTATGAGTGTTACCATTTTTAGCACATAATTCATCAAAGTTGGCATTTTTAAATTCAGTCCCATGATCTGATCGCATGCTTACTATCTTATTACCCATCATGACTTGAACTTGTTTGGTAAATATAATGAACACCTAAAGTGTTTCATCCTTAATATTTAAGACCAAGGTCCAAGTATACCTTGAATAATCATCAATGATTACAAAAATATATTTATTTTCCCCATAATTGGGATTCCTCATAGGTCCACAAAGATCCATGTGAAGAAGATCAAGTGTCCTAGAAGAACTAACTACTTTCTTTGACTTGAAGGAGGAACGAACCTGCTTTCCTTTAACACAAGCATCACACACTTTGCAGTCTATTAATTTTCTGTTGGGTAGTCCACGCACCAATTCCTTTGACATTAGCTTATTGAACAATGAAAAGCTTACATGCCCTAATCTTTTATGCCATAGCACATCAGCATTTTCAATAGCACTTAGACGTTTTAAATCCTCACAATATATAGAATCAAAATCTTCCACATACATACTTTTCCCCTTTTGGCTACCAAAATAAGTTCACTAGTTTTAACATTTGTAACAGTATATGAATCAGATATAAACTTCACCTCATTTACTTTTTCATATATCTCTAGCTCAATCTTAGTGCTATTTAATTTTTTTTTCTAGCTCCCTCTTTCATTCAAGAGAGGTAGCAAGGTCTGGACAGATCTTTCTCAACTTTTCTTCAAGACTTGTAAATGTCTCAGTTGCCTCTACCTTCCCAGAAATCTTTTTGAGTTTGTCATTCAGCATTTTGTTTTTATTTTTAATCTTAGAAACTTCTACTTCAAGCACTAAATTCCTTGAGGATAAGGAGATTTTCTCTATTTCAAATTCATTCAGTTCACTAGCTAGAGACTCCTTTTCAATAGCATGATTGTGAAAGTCATCGATTAAGACATTAGTTAAGGATGTTAACTCTTTCTTAGAATAGTTTCTCATGTTTTTTTGAACATCAAGGAAGATTACCTCATCTTCTGCTTCATCATCAGATTTGCTCATGAAAGCTAGCAAGGAATAACATATTTTAAGATCATCTTCAATCACAAACATAGATGTGTTATCACCATCCACCTTTTTATCTGATTCACTCGAGAAGTCTTCGCAAGCTGCTTGTGCTTTCTTAACTATCTTGTCAGTTGCTTCCCTTCTTCTGACTCTATCGGAGAGCTAGTTCCTTCTCTAAGTCCTATCTGAGTTTTTTTTGGTGAATTCTTTATAGTCCATCTTATTAAGAGAACAATCTTTGATATAATGATCGGGTTTTCCACATTTATGGCATAGATCATTCCCTCTAAAACCCTTACTTGAGTTTCCTTTATTCTAAAAATCTCTACTTCTTACCATTCTTTGAAACCTTTGAGAGAGATAGGCCATGTCATGTTCATTGTCACTTGAGTCATTTTTGCTTTCCTTCAGAACCATTCTTTCTTTCTTAGAGTCATTTCTTTTGGAATCTTGCTGACGTTTAAGCTCATATGTATTTAAACTTCCAATAAGCTCATCCATCATCATAGTTTGTAAATCCTTTACCTTTGAGATTGTATTTACTTTTCTTTATAATGAAGGGGGAAAGATACTCAAAATTTTCCTAACCAGCTGATCTGAGGCATATTTATACGTTCAAAATCATTTATTACCCATATTATCATGTGGTTTGAGAACTAATTCCATTATATTCTCATGTATTTTATTTCAAGTGTGTCCATGAACTAATGTATATGATTAGTCATTTTTGTAGGGTGAAAGTACATGTGAAGCGAGCTAATCTTGAATCAAAGGTCCAAATCTTTATGAGGTAATTAAATGTCAGATAATGGGACATGAGATGTGCTAAAAATTGATATATAGAGTTAAATCCATACAATGGAAGAGACTTGAAACATCTCAATCTCTGGCATGGATCAAGAGCAAAGAAGTAAAAAATAATTAAGGGTTATATTAACTTGGTAAGAAGAAGTATAATCAAGCACCTTAAGGAGAAGTTAGGCAAAAGGCACTTAAGGGAAGAATAACATTTGAATTAAGAATTGAAGGGCATAACACGGTCCAATCCTAACATAGATTGAAATTGTGGGCTGCAAACCAGTGTACTGCCACGATATTAGGGTGTCACAGCAGTGTATCTCTATGATTTCAAGGTGTCATGGAGCTTAGGGTCCACAATTTTAATGTGGAACGGACCTTGGTCTTTTCGGGTACAAATTGTCCTACACTATAAATAGGACACTTAGCTTTAATTATATGGATGTTGGGGCTACTTGGGACTGAAAAATACATAGAGGAGGCATCAAATAGGGTTTTTATTTTTCTCTTTTTACTTAATTTGTGTATGAACTACATTAATTTTATAATTGAGAATTAAATTATAAGTGGCTAAAAATCCTCTTTCTAGGGTTGAGGCTATGCACATGATTGTATAGCTTAATTTTAAGTTGATTATTGTTTTTTATCATATTGGTTGTTCTTACATTCTTGCTTTTACTATTTTAAAGATTCGTGACCTTTAAAATAAACCTATAAATCTTTTTTGAACCCAAACGGAGGAGCATTATGTTAGAACAAAGAATGTAAGGAATGAGTTCTTGTCCTTAAGATAAATTAAAGATAGGATCTGCAGTTAGGATAAGAATATACCTAATGCGCCTTATTTGTTTCATATACGGAATAAAATATAAATGTGTTTGAGTTAGACACTCACATACCCGCTCAACAATGTAGTTGTAAGGCTAGTTTGAATAGATGATTAGAGTCTTAGAAGACCATAATCATGATATTAACCCCGCGAATCAACAACCAAGATAGATAACTTATCCAACGAGAAATTATTTCTCTAAATAATTGTGAACTAAGCCTTGACCCTAGAAATTCTCCTTGATATTATTTACGACCAAATTTACTTACATCTTTACTTTTAATATTTATTTTCTAATCACAAAACTCCAACTCTTTCTTTGGTTACAAATCTCACTTGTTTAATTTTATGGTATTACTTGAATTGGATTGTTCGCTAAGTCACAAGTCCCTGTGGTATCGATATCCGGTTTGTAAGATCCACTTTATTACTTGTACGACGGTGTACACTTTCATGTGCATTTGGACGCAACAAGTTTTTGGCTCCGTTGTTGGGGACTTGAAAAATTAGCAACTTTTTAATTGTTAGTGTTACTATTTCATTTGATAAAGTGCTAACAACTTGGTCTTAGCTACTGAATCTATAGCTAAAGGTTTAAATTCACAGCAAGCTGGCAAAGGAAAGGAATTTGGTTGAACTACATTTTGAACCTGAGCTATACTTGCATCAATTGAGGAGAGAAGCAACACTTATCTATCTAACCCTATAAATTCAACAAGGTGAGACTATTCCTGTAGATATGGGTGATTAGAAACCAACCCACAGGACAGTGTACAAAGTGGCAATCCCACTCGCAACTAATATTACCTCAACTATCCAAATGCCAGAACTAGGAAGTAGATTTGAGCTGAAACAAAATATGGTGCAATTATTTCACACCAGTGGGCAGTTTATAGGCTTGTCATATAAGGATCCACAGTAGCATTTGCAGAATATTTTGGATATCTGTGACACTTTTATTCCTACAGGAGTCTCCACTAATTATGTGAGGCTCACTCTTTTCCCATTCTTACTTTTGGGAGAAGCAAAGAGATGGTTGAAGGAAGAACCTTCAAATTCTATAACCACTTAGGATGACCTTGCTAGGAAGTTCCTTATTCAATTATTCCCATATGGTAAAACTGTGAGGTTGAGGAGTGCAACCTTGAGCTTCAAAAAAAAGCCAGAGGAAAATTTGTATCAGGCATGGGAGCAATTTAAGGATTTTCTCAAAGATTTCCCACATCACCAGAAGTCGAATGATGTGTTGGCCCATTCTTTTGTGGAAAGTATTGACCCAAACACAAAAAATTTATTAGACTATACTGCAGGTGGTCAAGCATTGGAGAAGACATACGATGAACTCTACACTCTTCTCAACCATATTTCACAAAGTAATCCTGGATTGCATGGTGATACATCTCAAGGTATGGTAAAGATGTCTACAGGTATGATTGAGGAAGATAGTATTACTACTTTGGCTGCTCAGATGACATCTTTTTAAAATTAAGTGATTGGGTAACTTAGCAAGTTAAGTGTGTCACAGCCTCAGTCCCATGTTAATGCAGTCAAGCAGGCACAAATTTGGTGCAAAATTTGTGGTAGCAGTGGTCACTCTATAGATTTATGTGGAGATAATCCAAAGTCAGTAAATTTTATGGGCAATGCACAAAATAGAAACCAAAGCTATTGGAATGCCTACAACTATAACTGGCAGAGTCAGTCCAACTACTCATGGGGCAACAATCAGGGCCAACCTCAGTAGTTTCAGTAGCAATAAGGAAATCAGACCAACACTCAAGCTAGTAATATAGAAGAGACACTGAAAAAGATCATGGCTAACTAAGAACAAATGGCTACAGAGATAAAAAACAAGCAACTGGCTCAAAAGAATCTAGAGAAGCAGATGGGTCAGTTAGCTGACGCTAAAAAGACAAGAACTTAAGGAGGTTTACCTAGTGACATAGATCCTAAGCCCAGGCAAGTAATGGCTATCTCATTAAGGAGTGGGAAAGAATTAAGTGGTGTACCTCTCAAGCAAAAAAATCATGAGGTGCAAGCAGAGTTGACTAAACCAAGCCCGAATACAGAGAAGGTTGCAGAGAAAGCAGTTGAGGAAAATGTGGACAAGCCAATTGAAAAGAAAAGACTACCATCACCATTCCCATAAAAGATCCATAAAAGCAAAGAGGATGCATGTTTCAAGAATTTTTTTGACACATTTAGAGAACTACACATAAATCTTCCTCTACTTGTTATTTTGCAGGGAATGCCTAAGTATGCTAGATACTCTAAGAATGAGGTGAAAAATAAAAAGCAGTTGGTATATTTAGAGATTGTGGCGCTTACTGAGGAGTGCAGTTCTGGGGTAATGAGCAAACTTCCTACAAATATCAGAGATCCTAGGAGATTCACCCTCCCTATACAAGTTGGTGAAAGTGAGTTGATGCAAGCCTTGTGTAACTTGGGGGAAGGTATAAATTTGATGCCCCTTTCTGTGTTCACTACTCTTGGCTTAGGGAAACCTAGGTATTCCAAATTGCTTCTACAGCTTGCGGATAGATGAAGAGTAGCTCATAATGGAATCATTGAGGTCGTGCTCATCATAGTTGGTAAGTTTGTAATTCCTGTAGATTTTATCATTCTTGATTATGAAGCTGATGACAAGGTGCCTATTATAGTGGGACGTCCATTCTTAGCCACTGGTAGAGCCTTAATTAATGTAAGAGAGGGAAACCTAAAGATGAGAGTGAATGATTAAGAAGTCACTTTTAGAGTGTACAAAGCACTCATCACCCCTACATACTATCGAGACTTATGCATGATCACAGAGGTGAAAGAAGATGAGTATGGGGTGGAGATGTCACGCCCCAAATCCCATTGAGGCGGAGAGAACCAAGATTTGCTTATATTCATTCATATGCATGACATAAGAGACACCACTATCATATACGAGCATAAAAGGCTAAAAATGGAAATCGTGGAACATATGATATATATACATAGGTGAAACTTGGCCGTCGAGGTCATCAAGTCAAAAAAGACATGTATCTCTTACATTCATACATCTACATATGTCTACAAAAGCCTCTAATAGATGCATTTACAAGACCAACTATAAGTCGGGACAAGTCCCTGCTTTATACAACATATACAATATCAAAACACATGTACAAATGTGACTCGAAAAAGCCTCGAACTAACTGGAGCTCACCAATGATCCGCAAATAACTGGCAACCTACTGTGGAGGCCTACTAGCACCTGTGCCTGCAGCAAGTAAGGTAAGTCCCACAAGGGACGTCAGTACGAAGAATATACTGAGTATGTAAGGCTCATAAGAAACTGCATGATACGTAAATACGTCAATGAATTCAAATACAAACGAATAACCAATATGGATAATTTAACATTCTATATGTTGGAAACCATGTACATTGTTTTCATTACTTTCTTTGCTTCTTTACTTCCATGCTTATTCATCATCACTTGTATCACTATGTACCCGGTCCCCGACTGACATAACGTTATGTTGGGATCGTCTCGAGCTAGGCTTAATGCCTCTAGAGCTACCACCCATGAATCAATATATCGGGCTCGGCTCGAGCTAGGTTATCACTTCTAGAGCTGCCACCCATAAACCAACATAGCAGGTTCGGCTAGAGCTAGGTTCTTACCTCTAGAGCTACCCCCTGTCAGGATCGGTCTAAGCTAGGATTATGCCTCTAGGATTGCCCCCTGATCCAATAATCTCGGTATCGTCTTGAGCTAGGCATTTCGCCCCCAAAGCTACCACCCATACTCAATCATTAACCACATATATGCATTACTTTGTTCTTTACCTTTGAGATTGATACAATGATAGTCATAACATTATGGGAAACATAACATTATTAGAACCATTAGAACAATAATCAATGAATAAGAGACAGGTGTATAAACACTATTGGAACTTTGGAATACAACATTATTGAGCCTTTGGGACATTAGTCAATGACCATGAGACATGTGAATCACAATTGATCAATGAGTAGGAAACATGTGATAATAACAATTGGTAACCGTATATAGGATACCTTAGGAAATTTCGGAATGAACTAGTACAACATCAATGTGAATACTAGGAGCTGAAGAAGGATACGGAAAGGTTAACCTTACATACCTTGTATTCTCAATTGAATATACAATCTTAAATGTGCATACAATAGTCCCGCTCCTTCCTTATGTTTCACTCTAAAACACAAGTACATAACGGAGTTTACATTAACCACCAACTACCTTACAAATGCATATGACGATAATGAGTTACATGTTTGCCTTTAAATTGTCATTACCTTCTCTACAATACCATTTACGGCATTGTCATACCAACAATACCCCAATCATGCCACACATTGACCACAACATCACATACCAATAGCATTTCACAAAAAAGTTACTCCTTTACACTTTCTCATCAACACCATATCACAATTAATCCAGCAAGTCACCTTAATACACCTCATAACAACATATCGGCCAAAATCCCACAATTTACACTTATAGAAAAATAACAAGTTTAGAAACATAATCACACCATACATGTTGATATTTCATCCATACCATGCACTTTCATCAAAACCACAAGTCACCTTTCAAGTTTAATTCACAAAGATGACACATCTTTTACAAAAACACAAAAGTGCACCACTTACACTTTTAAACATAACCATCATGATCTACCATACTCTCCCATGCATATTATATGTTAAACCATAATATTAAACACTTACTCAAGCTTGAAAAATGATGATCTTGCTCCAAGAGATGACTTAGGGTTTTGAGAGCTAAATGGGTTTTCTTGGAATTATCTAGAAAAGCATGTGTGTTTGTAATGAATAAAATCATATTTTTGGCCCTTTATATAATCCCTCAATTCATCCTTAGCCACTCTTTATAGCATTAAATGCCATGTCTAGAAGGTCAATGGAAGAATGGGTCATTTGGCCATGTCTTTTGCCTCATTTGGGCCTTCGTTTCATTGAGCCCAATTCATAAATTCAATGTACAATCCACCAAATTTCTCATGTTTAAATCATTTCATATGTGTTATGATAATATTCCAACTCACGAGACTCACATTCGTCGCCTCATTCCCAAGAGCAAGTGATTCTATCCAATCATGGCTCATTTCAAACATAAAGGGTAAAAACATAATTTGGATGCCAACTTCGTCCATGAATAATTTTACCAAATTGGAATACCAATATAATACTTCAATCATTCCATGTATAGGCTCGTGGTTGGAGAAAAAATGTGGCAAAAAGCGGCCCGGTACGTCCCCGGGCACCCTTGGGACTTAGAAAAATTTCCAACATTTGAGAGGTGTGCACAAGCAGCCTGGCACGCCCTGGGCGCGCCACCTTGATGCCTTTGCCCAAAAATTTTGGGAAAAAAGTGGCCTGGCACGCCTTCTGGCTCGCCTGGCCTATTTTTTTTTGAAAATTTTCGTTCTTCGACTTTTCTTTGCGGATTTGGTTAGATACTTCAAGTTCTATTCTTTAACTTACTTCTTACCTTTAATATCCTTTGTTTGTAGGTCCTCCAAGCCTTATTTTTAACCCCACAAATGCTCCACAAAGTCACAAGACACCTCATACGAAGGTTTAATCACATGTACTAGGCCCAATATCAATTATCTCATCAATAACATTACAAAATACATACTTATGGCTCTCGACACCTAAGTAAACATTTTTCAACGTCATCAAGTAGGGTTGGGAAGGTACGGGGTGTTACATTCTTCCCCCCTAGAAACATTCGTCCTCGAATGTTAACAATATCGCTTCAATTACAACAAATGCATCTCTATATTAGCATATATATACATAGACACTTAAGGCTCATGGATACTTACTTTTTATTGCTCCACTTCCGCACTTTGAAATTTTTCGTCCATTTGAAATAGATGGGGGTACTTGGATTTCATCATTTCCTTAGCTTCCCATCTTATCTCCTCTACTTGTTGATTTCTCCAAAGAACTTTTACGGAGGCGATGTCTTTATTCCTCAACCCCTTTACTTTTCAATCTAGAATAGCAATGGGTACCCCTTCATAAGTAAGATCCTCCGTAATTTAAACATCGTCAATAGAAGCAATACTTGATGGATCTCCTATGCATTTTTGAAGCATCGAAACATGAAATACTGGATGGACTGAAGAGAGTTCTTGGGGTAGTGCCAACTCATATGCAACTTTCCCAAATCTTCTAATAATTTCATATGGGCCTATATAACGTTGACTCAATTTTCCTTTCATTCCGAACCGCATTACCCCTTTCATCGGTGACACCTTTAAAAATACCCAATCACCTATGGAGAATTCAAGCCCTCTCCTTCTAACATCATGATATGACTTGTGGAGACTTTGGGCCATTCGTAACCGCTGTTGGATCACTTTGACTTTCTCCATAGCCTGATGAACAAGATCTGGCCTAAGTAAAGCAGTTTAACCCTCTTCAAACCATCCAATTGGTGATCTACATTTCCTTCTGTACAAAGCTTCATAAGGTGTCATTTTAATACTTGAATGATAGCTATTGTTGTAAGCAAATTCAATAAGAGGCAAATGGTCATCCCAACTGCCTTGAAAATCTAACGTGCAAGCTCGTAGCATATCTTCAAGTGTTTGGATAGTACGCTCCGCTATTCCATCTATTCGAGGATGGAAAGCCGTACTCAAGTTCACATGTGTACCCAAACTCTGCTAAAAAGATCTCCAAAAATGCGCAGTAAACTGAGCTCCCCTGTCTGATATAATGGAGATCGGAATCCCATGTAACCGCACTATTTCTTTAACATATAATCTTGCATAATCCTCAACTGTATAGGTGGTCTTGTTTGGTAGAAAATGCACTGACTTGGTGAGCATATCCACTATAACCCATAGAGAATCAAATTTTTGCAGTGTACGAGGCAAACCTGTGATAAAATCCATATTAATCATATCCCATTTCCAGACTGGAAGATTGATACATTGCATGTAACATCATGGTTTTTGATTCTCTACTTTCACTTGTTGAAAATTCAGGCATTGAGCGAGAAATTCTGTATTGTTCTTCTTCATATTTCCCCACCAATACACTTCTTTCAAATCATGGTACATTTTAGTAGCACCCGGATGAATAGAATAGCGCGAGTGATGCGCCTCTGTCATAATTCATTTCCTCTGCTCATTTATATCCGGTACACATAATCTTCCTTGACATTGAAGTACCCCTTCTTGTGTAAGATCAAAGTCCGCACTCAGACCCTGTGGTACATTCTCTTTCAACTGCAATAACATAGAATCTGCAAACTGCTTCTCTTTCACTTCAGCTATTAGTAAAGACTCAGTGGAATTTTGTACAATAACTCCATCATCTGAGGAATCAAGAAGACGAACCCCCAAACTGGCTAATTTTTGTAGATCTTTGACTATCTCTTGCTTTTCAGTCAACTGGCCACTAGTGCTTTCTACCGCCTTGCGGCTCAATGCATCAACTACCACATTTGCTTTGCCTGGATGATAGAGAATATCAATATCATAGTATTTTAAGAGCTCTAACCACCTTCGTTGCCTCAAATTGAGTTCCTTCTGCTTAAAGATATATTGCAAACTTTTGTGATCAGTATAGATATCAACATGAACTCCATATAAATAATGACGCCATATCCTTAAAGCAAAAACAACCGCTGCTAATTCAAGCTCATGTGTGGGATAATTTTTCTCATGTGGCCGTAATTGTCGTGAGGGATATGCTATGACATTACCATGTTGCATCAATACACATCCAAGGTCAACCCCGGAAGCATCACAATACACTGCATAACCTTCGGTGCCTTCGGGAAGTACTAAAATTAGTATGGAGGTTAATTTATCTTTCAACTTTTGGAAGCTTTTCTCACACGCATCATTCCACTAAAATTTAACTGCCTTATGTGTAAGCTTTGTTAACGGTGCAGCAATGGAGGAAAAACCTTCCACAAATCTTCGGTAATAACCTGCAAATCCAAGAAAACTATGAATCTCTGTAGGTGTCGTAGGTCTTGGTCAATTTTTTACCACTTTAATCTTCTGTGTATCAACCTGTATCCCTTCATATGACACAATGTGACCCAAGAATGCGACGGACTTTAACCAAAACTCATACTTGGAGAACTTTGCATACAACTTACACTCATGAAGAATCTGTAACACCTGCCATAAGTGATTAGCATGGTCCTCTGGTGATCTTGAATAAACCAGGATGTCATCTATAAATACCATCACGAACACGTCAAAAAATGGCTTAAACACCCTATTCATCAAATCCATGAACACAGCCGATGCATTTTGTTAGTCCAAATGACATAACTAGAAATTCATAATGACCTTACCGTGTTCGAAAAACTGTCTTGGGTACATCTTCTTTTCTAACTCTAACTTGATGGTAACCTGACCTCAATTCGATCTTTTAAAAACACTTGGCACCCTGTAACTGATCAAACAAATCATCAATTCGAGGGAGGGGATATTTGTTCTTGATCATTACCTTATTCAATTGCCGATAGTTGATGCACATTCTCAACGTTCCATCTTTCTTCTGTAAAAATAATACCGGTGCACCCCACGGGGACATACTAGGCTTGATAAAGACCTTTTCCAACAAATCTTTCAACTGCACCTTCAATTCACGCAATTCTGCTTGAGCCATTCTATACGGAGGAATAAAGATAGGCTGAGTACCTGGAATCACATCGATGCCAAACTCTACTTCCCGTTCTGGGGGTAAGCCTGGAAGATCCTCTGGAAATACATCAAGAAATTCGCTGACCACTGGAATCGACTGCGGAGTTAGTGGTTCCACATCATTATCTTTCACTCGTACTAAGTGACATATGTACCCCTTGGCAATCATTTTCCTTTCTTTCAAATAGGAAATAAATTTTCCTCTTGGTGCCCCCACATTACCCTGCCATTCAAGAACATTTTCTTGCTGAAAACAAAAATGTACCTTCTTGGCCCGGCAATCTACCGTGGCATAGCAAGAAGCCAACCAATCCATCCCCATTATCACATCAAAATCCACCATGTCTAGTTCGATGAGGTCGGCCAGTGTATCATGACCACACACAGTTACCACACAATTATGATATACTCTTCTTGCAACAAAGTATTCACCAACCGGTGTAGACACTTCAATAGATTTAGTTAAAAATTCTGGTGCCTTTGTAAATTTTGCAGAAATCAATGGAGTAACATAGGACAATGTAGAACCCGGGTCAATCAATGCATATACATTATATGAAAATATGGATAATGTACCTGTGACGACATCAGGAGAAGCTTTTGAATTCTGTCGGTCCACTAAAGCATAAGTGCGATTCTGGACCCCACTAGTATTGGCTGCTCCTCTGGCACCTATACCGCGACCAACAAACTGCACACCTCGACCTAAAGAAGGAATCGATGATGATGACGCAACGGCCAATCTTGCCGATCGTTCTATACCACCTATACTCCTTTGTGGACATTCTTTCATCATGTGTCCCGTCATACCGCACCAGAAGCAAGCATTTGTCCCCAATCAGCATGTACCTAAATGAATACGCCCGCAGTGCTGACACTGCTGATGAGGAAATCCTGCTGCCTGTGATCCATGAACTCCACTACTCTGCCCAGATGGACCACCTCTAAACCCTTGGAATTGAGAGTGAGCGCCTGCTGTGGAATAAGAGAATGATGGTCTAGGAAACATCGGAGGCCTAGATCCTCCTTGGGACATTATAGACTGCCCCATAGGTCTAGCCCTTTTGGACTGTCCTCTATCAGATTCATGTACCCTCCTTCTCTGTCTTTGATCTTCCATTTTCTGGGTGAAGGCTTGTATTCTAGCTATGTCCATATCCTTGTTCAAGGCAGAAATGGTGTAATCCCTTACAAAATATGGCTCTAATTTGTCCACGTATCGATGGACTCTGTTTGTCATGGTAGCCACTACATTCGGAGCATATTGAGCCAGGGAATTAAACTGAAGACTATATTCTTGAACACTCATGCTCCCTTGACGTAAATTCAGAAACTGATCTGCACGTGGGAATATGAGGTAATGATCAAGGAATGCTATTTTAAATTCTTCCCAAATAGCTGGAAGTGCATCAATACCCCTTGATCTTTTCCAGTCTTCATACCACAATATCGCTTCCCCTTTCAATCTATAGGCCGCAAGTTCAACTATTTCAACACCAGTCACGTGCATAACTTCTAGAGCTCTCTGGATTTGATCCATGAAGTCCTGTGAATCTGCTTTCGGATCTTACCCAGTGAATATAGGAGGGTCTAATTTTAGGAAGTCCTGTGTTCTGCGACTCGCCACTCTATCCGCATCATCCTCATTTTTCATTGGACCAGCTCGTCCTTGACTTTGTGCCGTAACTGACTGAGTCAACATATGTACTGCATTTCGTAAATCCTGGTCAGTGACATTCATTGTTGGTTCTGCGAGTACTTCCCTACTGATAGGCTCTTCTGGAGTTGAAAAAGTAGAAGAAGCCTGCGATGCAACCTCAGCGTCAGCCCCACCTTAACTAGCTTGGTCAGGTGGTGATTTACTCGTGCCTTCTCTGGCAGGAATATCTACCTGCTTACCTTTACCTCTACTTGTTCTTGTGATTGACATTTTACTATACCAAAGAAAAACAATTACGATGGTCAGATACAATTCAACTTACGACACTGGCTCTATTGCACGATCTAGAAATGAAAAAAGAAACAACTCCTAAATGTCCCGTAGCCTCCTACTTATAAATGTGGTGTACAACACATCGATAAGTAAGACTCTACTCAGACACGGCTTTGTAGACACACTTAGAACGACCTGCTCTGATACCACTTTCCAAATCCCATTGAGGCGGATTGGCACACGTAGCCGATAAGGCCCGAGAGAACCAAGCTTTGCTTATATTCATTCATATGCATGACATAAGAGACACCACTATCATGTACGAGCATAAAAGGCTAAAAACAAAAATCGTGGAACATGTGATATATATACATATGTGAAACTTGGCCGTCGAGGCCATCAAGTCAAAAAAGACATGTATCTCTTACATTCATACACCCACATACGTCTACAAAAGCCTCTAACAGATGCATTTACAAGACCAACTATAAGTCGGGACAAGTCCCTACTTTATACAATATATACAATACCAAAACACATGTACAACTGTGACTCGGAAAAGCCCCGAACTAACTGGAGCTCACCAATGATCCGCAAATAACTGGCAACCTACTGTGGAGGCCTACTAGCACCTGTGCCTGCAGCAAGTAAGGTAAGTCCCACAAGGGACGTCAGTACGAAGAATATACTGAGTATGTAAGGCTCATAAGAAACTGCATGATACGTAAATACGTCAATGAATTCAAATACAAACGAATAACCAATATGGATAATTTAACATTCTATATGTTGGAAACCATGTACATTGTTTTCATTACTTTCTTTGCTTCTTTACTTCCATGCTTATTCATCATCACTTGTATCACTATGTACCCGGTCCCCGACTGACATAACGTTATGTTGGGATCGTCTCGAGCTAGGCTTAATGCCTCTAGAGCTACCACCCATGAATCAATATATCGGGCTCGGCTCGAGCTAGGTTATCACTTCTAGAGCTGCCACCCATAAACCAACATAGCAGGTTCGGCTAGAGCTAGGTTCTTACCTCTAGAGCGACCCCCTGTCAGGATCGGTCTGAGCTAGGATTATGCCTCTAGGACTACCCCCTGATCCAATAATCTCAGGATCGGCTTGAGCGAGGCATTTCGCCCCCAAAGCTACCACCCATACTCAATCATTAACCACATATATGCATTACTTTGTTCTTTACCTTTGAGATTGATACAATGATAGTCATAACATTATGGGAAGCATAACATTATTAGAACCATTGGAACAATAATCAATGAATAAGAGACAGGTGTATAAACACTGTTGGAACTTTGGAATACAACATTATTGAGCCTTTAGGACATTAGTCAATGACCATGATACATGTGAATCACAATTGATCAATGAGTAGGAAACATGTGATAATAACAATTGGTAACCGGATATAGGATACCTTAGGACATTTTGGAATGAACTAGTACAACATCAATGTGAATACTAGGAGTTGCATAAGGATACGGAAAGGGTAACCTTACATACCTTGCATTCTCAATTGAATATACAATCTTAAATGTGCATACAATAGTCCCTCCTTTTCCTTATGTTTCACTCTACAACACAAGTACATAACGGAGTTTACATTAACCACCAACTACCTTACAAATGCATATGACGACAATGAGTTACATGTTTGCCTTTAAATTGTCATTTCCTTCTCTAATATACCATTTACGGCATTGTCATACCAACAATACCCAAATCATGCCACACATTGACCACGACATCATATACCAATAGAATTTCACAACAAAGTTTCTCCTTTACACTTTCTCATCAACACCATATCACAATTAATCCATCAAGTCACCTTAATACACCTCATAACAACATAACGGCCAAAATCCCACAATTTACACTTATAGAAAAATAACAAGTTTAGAAACATAATCACACCATACATGTTGATATTTCATCCATACCATGCACTTTCATCAAAACCACAAGTCACCTTTCAAGTTTAATTCACAAGGATGATACATCTTTTACAAAAACACAAAAGTGCACCACTTACACTTTTAAACATAACCATCATGATCTACATACTCTCCCATGCATATAATATGTTAAACCATAATATTAAACACTTATTCAAGCTTGAAAAATAATGATCCTGCTCCAAGAGATGACTTAGGGTTTTGAGAGCTAAATGGGTTTTCTTGGAATTGTCTAGAAAAGCATGTGTGTTTGTAATGAATAAAATCATATTTTTGGCCCTTTATATAAGCCCTCAATTCATCCTTAGCCACTCTTTATAGCATTAAATTCCATGTCTAGAAGGTTAATGGAAGAATGGGTCATTTGGCCTATTTGGGCCATGTCTTTTGCCTCATTTGGGCCTTCATTTCATTGAACCCAATTCACAAATTCAATGTACAATCCATCAAATTTCTCATATTTAAATCATTTCATATGTGTTACAATAATATTCCAACTCACGAAACTCACATTCGTCGCCTCATTCCCAAGAGCAAGTGATTCTATCCAACCATGGCTCATTTCAAATATAAAGTGTAAAAACGTAATTTGGATGCCAACTTCGTCCACAAATAATTTTAACAAATTGGAATACCAATATAATACTTCAATAATGCCATGTATAGGCTCGTGGTTGGAGGAAAAATGTGGCAAAAAGCGGCCCGGTACGTCCCCGGGCACCCTTGGGGCTTAAACAAATTTCCAACATTTGAGAGGTGTGCACAAGTAGCCTGGAACGCCCCTGGGCACGCCACCTTGCTTCCTGTGCCCAAATATTTTGGGCAAAAAGTGGCCTAGCACGCCCTCTGGCGTGCCTGGCCTATTATTTTTTGAAAATTTTCGTTCTTCGACTTTTCTTTACGGATTTGGTTAGATACTTCAAGTTCTATTCTTTAAATTACTTCTTACCTTTAATATCCTTTGTTTGGAGGTCCTCCAAGCCTCATTTTTAACCCCACAAATGCTCCACGAAGTCACAAGACACCTCCTACGAAGGTCGAATCACATGTACTAGGCCTAATATCAATTATCTCATCAATAACATTACAAAATACATACTTATGGCTCTCGACACCTAAGTAAACATTGTTCAACGTCATCAAGTAGGGTTGGAAGGTAAGGGGTGTTACAGGAGAAGTATGTGCTTATGAAGGTTAGTCGTTCTAACTCTCTCATCGAAGGGTATGAGCTACAGAAAGAGGGGTTACATGTGAGCCTGAATAGGATGAGAAAATAAGAAATAGGCTCAACTGTGATGGTATTCTTGGTAGAGTAAAGAAGAGAAGAAAGTTGTGGTTGAAAGGGAAGAAGATATTGAGAGAGTTTTAAGTTTGGGTTATGAGTAAAATTAGGCAATGCTTGGTTGGCAACCCAAGTTGTAATAGATTTAGTAAAACAATTTATATAGTGTAACCTTTGTTTTTGTGTTTGCTTGTTCATTTTGCAAATTAGGGGAAGTTTGAGTACCCAAAATCTAATATAAGTAGCATGGTGAAAGAATAAGTGTGGGGTCCTCAGCCTCTATGATGGAAATTTTAGAGATTGACGTGCTGCTAGCTTGCCTAGAGGCCTCAGGGAGTATTTCTAACCCTTGTTCTTAATTTTGAGTTATGCTTTGGGGATATAACATCATTTCAAGTGTGGGTGGGAATCTTTTGATTTTTTTAGGGTGAAGAAAGCTATAGGATTCTTTTTTGATTTATTTTCATGTTTCGACTAAATCTAAAAAAACACAAAAAGATTTTATCTTTGTTTAAGTTTTAGTTTTTCTTGTTTTGTCTGTTGAGTAGAAACACACATCACCCACACCTCAATTTTTCTTTTTGGATTTTTTTCAAGGGGGAGCCCTTTGAACCCAGTATCCTTTTTCATTTTTTAGGAGGAATTTTAAAATTGTTTTTAGTCATAGTTAGGGACCTTTCCTAACGATGGATGGATGACAACTGTCTTGAGGAAAAATTAGTCATTAGGAATAAATATATGTGCTCTTTCTAGGTGCTACATAGGATTGATTGATGTAAGTTGGTGTTGAATTCTAAAGCATGTTGTGAAAATTGAATGACTTCTGTTGAGATACCTAGGCTCTTTTGTCTGAATCTTTTATGATGTTAGCTTAAAGTTGAATTCTTGTGTCTGCTTGATTGAGAGTCTTTATGGATCCTTCCTGGTTTGAGCATGTGCCATGAGTGTTAGGTTTTTGTGATATTTCATTTTTTCATATTGATGTCTAGAACTTGCCTGGTGTGTTTGCAAAGAGAAATAAAGAATGGTGAATTTAGGAGATGATATAGGCATTTCTTTTATTAGACAAGTTTTTACCCTCTATTTTACCTACCCTAAAAGATGATCCTAGTTAGCCCCATTGAGCCTTTAGCCTTTTCTTTGATAGCCACATATGAAGCTTATTCCTTTTCTTTCAATTGACCGTGAATTTGATCCAAAACTCCTAGGTGCTTTAATTGAAACAATAAGAGTTAAGGAAGTGATAATTGAATAAGAGGAAGATCTGAGTGGGAAGCATGTAAAAAAGAGTAAGGATGCAAGTGGTTGAAAATTCATGTGTTGTTAGTAGGGAGTAGAAAAAGAAAAAAAAAGAGTGAATAAGTATTTGTGGATTGAGAACTCCTTACTTGTGATATATATTTGCTTAAAGAGATGGAAAAACAAAGAAATTCTATGGTTGGGAAGAGGATAGGAAGAAGTGATTTGTTAAAAAAAGTTGGTTAATGAGAAAATTGTGATGTATTAAAGCGCTTAGGGACGATAGTCACTATTACTGGACAGAATAGTACCTACCCATCCCTTAGCCTACATTACAACCCGAAAAGTCCTACTTGATCTTAAATTTTGATGCTCTTATATTAGTGGATTACTACACTAAGGGAAAGCTTATGGTTCATCATATGTGCATGTGAAATTATTTGTGATAGCGAGTGTAATTTTATTCTTACACCCACTTTTGAGATAAATCATAAATTTGTGAGTGAATGTGGGTAACTCTTTTGTTGTGAGGTCACATGATTGATGAAATATAGGTGACGTATTTGATTTCTTGATTGAGTAACTTTCATGAGTTTACTAATATTGTAGAGTTGGTTTTTGAGGCTAGGAGGTTTCGAAGTAGTTGTTCATAAATTTAAAAGTGATGAATAAAGCATGCTTGATAAGAACTTGTAATTTGTGTTAGTCGTTGTAGTCTTAGCTTGAGTAATCTTTTTCAATTGGTGATGTAAAGCTTTCCTTGTGCAAGGGATATATGAGAGTTATTCAAGGACGAACAAGGCTTTGGGTGTGGGGTGGTGATCTTAGGCATATTTGTACGTCCAAAAGTCATTTATTACCCATATTATTGTGTAGTTTGAGAACTAATTAGATTATATTCTCATGTATTTTGATACAAATATGTTTATGCACTAACGTATATGATTAGTCATTTTGGTAGGTTGAAAGTGCATGTGAAGCGAGCTAATCATGAATCAAAGGTCCAAATCTTTATGAGATAATGAAATACCGGATCATGGGACACGAAATGTGCTAAAAATTAGTATATGGATATAAATCCATACAATGGAAGACACTTGCTACATCTCAATTTGTGGCACAGATCAAGAGCAAAGAATAAAAAAGAATTGAGGGTTATATTTACTTGGCAAGGAGAAGTATAAGCAAACACCTTATAGAGAAGTTAGGCAAAAGGCCCTTAAAGGAAGAATACAATTTGAATTGAGAATTGAAGGGAATGACACGGTCCAATCCTAAGATGGATTGAAATTATGGGCTGCAAAATAATGCACTACCGTGATATTGGGGTGTCACGGCAGTCTATCTCCGCGATTTCAAGGTGTCAGGGATCTTAGGCTTCATGATTTTTGATGTCACCCAAACTATACCTCCAGAAAAGTATAACGTGGTCGTTGAATCAAATATAGAACCCAACTAGGTTGGGGTCGATCCCACAAGGAATAGGATGAAATTCTGTTGAATTTTTTTCTGAGTAATTGGCAAGTAAGTAAAAAGGTTTTTTTTAAGCAAATAGTAACAGTAACGATTGTTGATTTTCGAATTTGTGATCAATATAAGAAATACACTATGACTGTGATCCCTAATGATTCCTTAACTCCACCAGTTGCTTGTGCTGGCAAACTGTCCTGCTGCGTTGCATGCAAAATCTAACAAGTTAGGATCATCTAAATGTCTCTAGACCTTGGTTAGAGGAATTTCACGCTTCTTCTCTCGGTCTCCGAGTGTCGCACAACTAACCCTTGTTCTGGACCTCAGATAACTATACATGTTACGGCTAAAGTTATTAGATGAAGGTTGATAGCTTCAAATCTCTATTGTTATTTGCTTTTCCCAATCTCTTCCTCTCTCTCGAGCAAGTCTAGAATACAGGCAAGTTTCTAAAGTTTGCAACCATTAGAAGATCAATCACAATGAAAGAAATAACAATACATGCATTCACACCGGTTCAGAATTGCTTTGAAATTAACCCATTTCGTTAATTCATCATGGTTTACATAACCCTGGTTGATGGGTTTAGTTACTCATGATTGCAAGAACACAAGAAGAATTCAATGATGAAAACATAATTGTAAACTCACAATAAGAAGAAAACTCTGAAATCTCAATATAAATGAAAACCTGGAATCGATGTTCTAAGATTACAAAATCAATAATGTGTTTATGAACTCAAAATAATGAAAATATAATCCAAAACAATGTAATTGACTAATCCTAAACATAAGACAATATAGGGGTATTTATAGATACAAAGTGAATCCTATTCTAAGCAAAGTAGGAGAAAAAAGTCGAAAACTTTCCATGGTTCCGTGGGTTGGTTCCATAGATCCAACCCACGTGACCTGGGTCGGTTTTGTGGAAATCAGGCCTCCATGGACACTTTCAGAATTATTCCATGGGTCACTTGACCTATGTCCCATAGGTCGGTACCGTGGGTCACTTTTGTGAAAATTTCAACTCCGCTCTTTTGTCTTCAAAAACTTCATTCCAGTGCATGCTTCTTCCCTTTTGTCACTTTTGAGCCCTTTTCCTTCATTTTGCCTCCAAAACCTATTCTCCTGTAATATAGAATAGAACACACATCATACCTACCAAACATACCCGAGTTATTGCATCTTTTCCTTTTTGTAAGCATCAAAAGTGCTATGAAACCATGGAACATCAACACCCTCAACGTAGAACGTGTGTGTGTCCTCAGGTGAACAAAAAAAAAAAAAACACATTCGATGCTTAACTAAGAGAAATCTAAGAGACCTACGGCAGTCGACTCATTGGTTTTAACACCAAAAATTTTTTGACCCCTCCTATTTACAAATCAAAACCACGGTGTGTATATATACAACATATTATCATGACACAAAAGGGATCAAATGATGGAATCAGATTATGAACAAAAAACTAAGCACATATGCAAATGACATTATTCAAACAAATAACAGCTAACAATGCAACCCATGTACTCTCACAACAAAGAAGTCTCATCCACTCACAGTATAAAAATGAATATCAAAGTAGGGACTGGGTCAAAATACTCTCTCTCACAAAAAAGTTCGAACAATGTGCGTGAAATACCATAGACTTGCCCTTATTTTCTATGCCTATTTTTTTGTACAGTTGGACTAGGATCACTATAGGACTTTCATCGACTTGCAATGTAGGCTTGGGAACGGGTGTGGTACATATGTATATGGTGACTCAACCCTCCTTGACACTACACTATTTTTGGCTCCACTTTCCAACCATTCTCATTTTATTCTCCCTTATTCTCCTTCAATTATTTTCAGATTTGTTGGATGTGGTTTTCTTCATACTTTCAAAACACAATTTTTTTCTCTCTTCTTTTTCTGTTTTTTTTGTAATTTCTTTTATTATTTATTTCACTCACTTATTTTTCTTCTTCACACCCAAATATATTTTTTTTACTGACCCCTTCTTCATACCCATATCAAGTTATGCACCCATATGATAGCCACCCTCAACTTAAGCGATTTGTCTGAGTTGAGGTACACAATGTCCAAGGAGGGATCAGGGCCAATACAGGTTGATTGTAAGTCAAAATGGAAAGGTGAATAGGCTAATGAAAGAAATAGGTCAACTAAGTCTCAAAATCGAGATCAAGGGATATTTATTTTATTTGGTCGGCCATTTAGGCTAAAAGTTGACTTATTCAAAAATGACCTCTGATCCTTTCCTAACCACTATCCTATAACCTAGGCAAGACTAACCGGGCAAGTTTTGGATCATACCCACAGAGTGAACTTGGTAATGACCTCACACACACATAGCACAAGGTTACACTATCGACTATTACCTATCCAGTTCATGCATTACTGGCTACAGTCATTCTACCTATAATACTAATGCCATAACAAGATCCAACAACTGTCACAAACTAACATATTACATATACAGTCCAAAATAAAATTTTCAAGGGGGTGTCCTTTAAACAATCAAAAAGCATCATTATCATTCAAAGTTCGTTCAAAATTGGACTACACTAAGGTTCCTCTATTTTTCTCCTAATTAAACATGAAAACACATAAATAATATAAATAACAACCTAAACATGCCAGTTCTACTATGATAGCACTTGAAACAAAAGAAACACAGTAACAAAAAACCCCAAGAGGACATATAGACACACAAGTAGCTCCGCCCCCACCGAAGTAAAACAAAGGAGTTAGGAACATACCTGTGGCACCCTAGGTGTATGGGTCTAATGTCAATCAAAATGACAAAAAGCAAAGCAAATGTAGGAAGAGAAAGACACCTTGGGTTGCCTTCCAAGCGGTGCCTGATTTAACGTCACGACACGACGCGGGTTTCTTGATTACTCAAACTTCATCAAGATATCCCATGGGTTGGCCTCCAGGGTCATCTAAACTATTTATTTTTGAAACCACCCTCATGTCCTTTGGCTACTTCAAGGTTCTGCAAACATTGAGTGTGACTTTCTTATTATTCAGCCTGAATTTCAGCTCACCCCGCTTCATATCCACCCATGCTCTATCGGTGGCTAAAAATGGTCTCCCCAAAATTATGGGCATCTCAAAATCGACTCACAGTCCAAGACAACAAAGTTAGAAGGAAATACAAAGTTTTCAACTTTGACCAAAACATCAAATAATATGCCTACAGGCTTCTTGATCGTACTATCCGCCATCAATAACCGCATCTTTGTTGGCTCGGGGGCTCCTAAGCCTAATTTCTCAAATATTGCAAGCGACATCAAGTTAATGCTCGCACCTATGTCACACAAAGATCTGGCGAAGTTAATTGACCCAGTTGTGTATGGAATTGTAAAGGCATCTGGATCATCTTTCTTTTGCACAAGAGAACAGGATGGGATTGCACTTCAATGGTGCTAATCACTAACAGACTCATAGCTGACAGTTCTCTTCTTCGTGACCAACTCTTTCATGAACTTTGCATATCCCGGCATTTGTTTTAGCGCCTCCACCAATGGAATATTTATAGAAAGTTGCTTCAATATGAACATGAACTTATAAAAATTTTCATCCTCCTTATTCTTCTTCAAACGCTGAGGGAATGGAGGTGGCGGCTTAGGAATGGAGGTTAGCATTTGTGGGGCTTCTTTTTCTTTCTCATTTTTAGGATTCACCTTGTTTTCATCAGTATGGGGCTCTTCAACTTTTTTCATGATCTCCCCACTAACAATTTTATTTTCATCTACCTTTTTCTTTAGACGTCGAGGGAAAGGTGGAGGAAGTTTTGGAAATGGAACATACTTTTTTAGAGCTTCATTTACATTTTTTGTGGCATTTTTTTGTTCTTCCAGTGTAGCATGAACACCCTCAACTTGTTTGGGTGCCTCACTAAGAGTCTTCCCACTTCTCGTTGTTATAGCTATATAATGAGCATTATTTTTTGGGTTCTAGATGGTGTTGGTCGGAAGTATACCTTATGATGCTGATTCAATGCTGAAGATATCTACCCAAATTATTGCTCTAACTGTTTAATGGTTGTTGAGTGAGACTCAACCTTTTGACTTCTTCCAGAAATGTCTTCCCTAATCTTCTTTAGATAGTTTTCTTGACTCTCTGCCCCTTTAACAAGTTTATTAAGAAGGGCTTCCATTCTTGAATTTCCATAATCAACATAGCAGTTCCCCGGTGGAACATATACACCACTCTTCTATTTTTAATCATCCTTTCACCTTCAATCACCGTCACGATCCCGATCTCTGTCTCTATATCCTGACTTATTGTAGTTGTGTCCGTAGTAGTTCTGACCTTGATTTCCTTACCTCGAGTTCCAAGTGTCTTGATTAGACCCTTGACTTGAAAACCCGCCACATCTCAATCCAAGTACATAGCCTCCTCATCAGATTTATAATCGTCATGCCTAGGTGTTTTACCTTGTGCACCTATGGCATACACCTTCTCAGCACCTCTAACCACAATCTGTTAGGCTAGCAAGCCAATTTTTGTCCTCAATTGTGCGACTTCTCGTGCTACATATTCATCCAAAGACTGTTGTACTGTCAAGGATCCAATAGCGTACGTCCCAGCAGGTGTATCTGCCTCCCGAGTATGCCATCCTCGGTTGGCCTTAGTGAAACGATCTAAAATATCTGAAGCTTGTTCACACCTCAAACTCATAAATGCTCCACCAGTGATAGTATCTGCTACAACCTTGGTATTCGTGTTTAAAGCTCTGTAGAAGATCTCAAGTAAATTTTGACCATTCATCCTATAGTTTGGAACATTTTGCAACTTTTTCTTAAACCGAAGCCAAGTCTCGTAAAATGCTTCAGAATGTGGCTATCTAAAAGTGTAAATCTCATCCTTCAACTGTAGCATCTTGGAGGATGTGAAAAATCTCTCTAGAAATTGATTTCTCAATTCTTTCCACGTAGTAGTGGAACCTCATGGTAATTCGGCAAACCACAAAGTTGCTTCTCTTGTTAGAGAGAATGGAAACAATCTCAATCGAATAGCCTCTTGGTCAACTCTGGGAAAATTATATGAAGTGCATACCTCTACAAAGTTCATCACATGCATGTTCGGATTATCTGTAGGAAGACCGACGAATACGCCTTTCAAATTTAGCATGTGGATCATGGCATTTATAGTATCAAACTTAGTGCCCTGAGGTAACTCTGGTGGAATAATAGCACCAGTCTCAACCGGCTCAAAATAAACCACATCGTCTTTTTTGGGATCATCATAAACCGGAACATATGGTCTTTAAGGTGGTTGTTGCACCCTCAGTCTTCTTTGTCTCTCTTCAAGTGCACCAAGACATAGTGTTATTTCTTGCATTCCTTGATGATTTGTATCTGCTTTTCTAGGAGCTGCTTGCCTCTTATTCTCCTCAGTTGTTAATCCATCAGTGATTTGCTCCGCAGTTTCATGACCAGCTGAATGAATTTGTGGATGGTTATGAATACCTTCTGCGATTGCAGGATCCTGAACTCCGTCGGTGTTCACCATTCTTTGATTTGCTCTCAGTGTTATTTCAATCTCAGTATCAAGTGGAATTAGGATAATGCCTTGACTGCTAGTGTTGGCCATACACCGGAGTGTGCCCTTAAAAGTATAGAAAAATAAAACCAATCAACTCTAACAAGCAAACCAATCAACTCTGTAACCGTATTCCCCGGCAACAGCGCCAAAATTGGATGTCGCCCAACCGATACCTCCAGAAAAGTTTAACATGGTCGTTGAATCAAATATAGAATCTAACTATATTGGGGTCGATCCCACAGGGAATAGGATGAAATTCTATCGAATGTTCGTCTGAGTAATTGGAAAGTAAGTAAAAAAGGGGGGGGAGGGGTTGTAAGCAAATGGTAACAGTAACTATTGTTAATTTTTGGATTATTGATCTTTATGAGAAATACACTAGTACTGTGATCCCCAATGATTCCTTAACTCCACCGGTTACTTGTGCTGGCAAAATTTCTCGTTGCGTTGCATGAAAAATCTAACAAGTTAGGATCATCTAAATGTCTCTCGACCTTGGTTAGACGAATTTCACTCTTCTCCTCTCGGTCTCCGAGTGTGTCACTACTAACCCTCGTTCTGGAACTTAGATAACTATCCCTGTTACGGCTCAAGTTATTATATGAAGGTTGATAGCTTCAAATCTCTATTGTTATTTCCTTATCCCAATCTCTACCTCTCTGTCGAGCAAGTCTAGAATACAGGAGAGTTTCCAACATTTGCAACAGTTAGTAGATCAATCACAATGAAATAAATAACAATACATGCATTCACACAGGTTCAGAATTACTTTGCACTTAACCCGTTTCGTTAATTCATCATAGTTCAAACTACCTTAGTTGATGGGTTTAGTTACTCATAATTTCAAGAACACAAGAAGAATTCAATGATGAAAACATAATTGTAAACTCACAATAAGAAGAAAACTCTAAAATCTCAATATGAATGAAAACCCTGGAATCGATGTTCCATAATTACAAAATCAGTAATGTGTTTATGAACTCAAGATAATGAAAATATAATCTAAAAAAATGTAATTGAATAATCCTGAACATAAGACAATATAGGAGTATTTATAGATACAAAGTGAATCCTATCATATGCAAAGTAGGAGAAAAAAGTCGGCAACTTTCCACGATTCGTTGGGTTGGTTCCGTGGGTCCAACCCACATGACATGGGTCTGTGTCATGGAAAATAGGCCTCCATTCACACTTTCAGAAGTGTGTCGTGGGCCACTTGACCTACGTACCATAGGTAGGTACCGTGGGTCACTTTTGTGAAAATTTCAACTCCGCTTTATTGTCTTCAAAGACTTTATTCCAGTGCATGCTTCTTCCATTTTGTCACTTTTGAGCCCTTTTCCTTCATTTTTCCTCCAAAACCTATTCTCCTTCAATATAGAATAGAACACACATCATACCTACCAAACATACCCGAGTTATTGCATATTTTCCTTGTTTTAAGCATCGAAAGTGTCATAAACCATGGCACATCAATTTTAATGTGACACAAACCTTAGTCTTTTTGGGTACAAATTGTCCTACACTATAAATAGGACACTTAGTTCTATGGATGCTAGGACGACTTGGGACTAAAAAATACACGGAGGAGGCTTCAAATAGGATTTTTATTCTTCTCTTTTCCATTACTTAATTTTGTGTGAATACATTAATTTAGTAATTGCAAATTAAATTATGTGTAACTAAAAATCCTCTTTCTAGGGTTGAGGCTATGCACATGATTGTATAGCTTAATTTTAAGTTGGTTATTATTATTTATCGTATTTGGTTATTCTTACGTTCTTGCTCTTACTGTTTAAAGATTTGCGGCCTTTAGAATAAGCCTACTAATATTTTGTGAACCTAGAAGGAGGAACATTAGGTTAGAAAGAAGAACGTAAGGAAAGAATTCTTGTCTTTAAAATGAATTAAAGATACGATTCACCGTTAGGATAGGATATACCTAATGTGACTTATTTGGTTAATATACGGGATGAAATATAAATGCATTTTAATTAGACCCTCACATCCCCGTTCAATGATGTAGTTTTAAGGTTAGTTTAAATAGACGATTAGAGGATAGAAAGACCATAATCATGATATTTAACCTCGTGAATCAACAACCAAGATAAATAACTTAACCAATGAGAAATTATTGCTTTACATGATTGTGAACTGAACCTTGATCCTGGAAATTCTCCTTGATATTGTTTACAACCAAATTTACTTATGTCTTTACTTTTAATATTTTTTTTTCTAATGATAAAACTCCAATACTTTCTTTGATTACAAATCACACTTGTTTAATTTTATAGTATTACTTGAATTGGATTGTTTGCTAAGTCACAAGCCCCTGTGGGATTGATATTTAGCTTGCAAGAGCCACTTTATTACTCATACAATTGCGTACACTTGCATGTGCATTTGGATGCAACACCAACTTGTACATCTTGTTGTTTTCTCCAAGGCACTTGAGTTTATTCACAGTAGATGTGAATCAAGTATGCATATCTTAGATGGATTCTCTTTCGCTCATCTTAAACTACTTGTATTGAGTAGTAAGCATATAAATCATTTATTGCTTCACTTGACTTGTTACCTCATGAGCATTCTACAAGGCTTTCCATATTTCCTTAGTGGATTCACAATTAGAGACTCAGTTGTACTCATCAAATCCTATCACATAGACAAGAATCTTCTTAGCCTTGTAATTCTTTTAAATCTTGTTTTTGTCAGCTTCATTATAGTCTTTTCTAGTTTGGGAACAGATAGAGAGATTTCCCCTTTTTATAGAAACTACCATAGGCACATAGGGATTGCGATGATCACATTCCACAGCTCACTATCCTTCACCATGATAAAATCATGCATTCTTATCTTCCACTAGCTGTAGAATTGGCCATTGAAACTTGGTGGTTGAGTAGTAGATTGTACTTTCTCAAAAGTGGTTAGAGCTACCATCGTGAACATGATCCTTCCTAGGTATTAACCTTATAGGAAGAATAGGCTCTAATACCAATCGATGGTTTGCAAGAGTTGACCACTATAATGAGGACCTAATGCTAAACCTAGTCCTTTATGAGGAAAATGAAAAACAACAAGAACACGAAGTAACTAGTAGTAAAGTAAATGACAAAGGATTTTTAGCTAACTCTAACTAAAAATAGCTCAACAAGAATGTAATCGCAAAACTACCCACAAGAATTTTTAAAAGAGAAGTGAGTTTACAATTGTAAGATCAAAATAAATGATTCAATCAACCTAGAAATAAAGATATATTTCACTATGAGCAAGAGGTCTCTAAATTGTTGAATATTTTGCAATATCATATGCAATGCAGCTTTTGCTTGAGAGAATACTTTTTTTGGATTTGCAAAAACTAAAGCTTTTATCCTCAAGATGATGAATATATATGATGAGCATTGGGAGGGAAGCCTTTTCATTGGTGGACACTAAAGAGTACCACTGCATATCGTATCCCACTAATTTTTTGATACTTCTAGAAGGTACTTGGTAGCTGGCACATAAGACAAATGTGTGTAATGGCATATTGGAACACTAGTTGTCGTAACTAGTCCTTCAACTAGGTTTGTCAATCATCAAACATCAATAGGAAAGGCCAGAACCCAACACTCTTGACTTCACTCCAATACTTATATCTCCTGTTTTGCTCTATTATTTCCCTCATATTTCCTTCTCGTGCTTTGTATTTATTGTTTGTGTAGATACTTATCCTATTGATTGTCGATCTTTACTATGTGCCTGTTTATTGGACATTGAAATTTCCATTTTGGCATTTTGATGTCCGGATGTTAGGAATTTGATCTCTTTCCACACTTATAATTACTTTCCCTTCATTTGGAACTTCTGTGACTGAGTTATATGTGATACTATGAATACCAGTAAAATAGAAAAATTGATTAGAAAAATAGTCTGCCAGCTTGTTGTTTTCCCTCAATTTGTGTTCGACCTCCACACCTCTGCTTGCCCTCAAACTATTTATCCTTTTTAATTCAATACTAATGCACCAGGGCACTTCCCAAACTCTATCCAATACTTTTTTAAGAGTAAAATAGTCAATCTCTAAAATCACAGGCATTAGATTCTTAGAAATGCAGTATTTCAATCCACTTCTCAAAGTAATTGTTTCATCCTCTAAACTTGTGACAACTCCAAACCCAATAGTTTCTGCATATATGGATTCTCCTGCATAATCTCTTATGCAAAAAGCACACACATTAGGGCCTGGATTACCTTTTAAATCTCCATTAGAATTGCATTTAGAAACACCTTCAGAAGGGAACTTCCACCTCACAATTTTGAATTCAATAGAAGGAGTGTAGGCTTCAAAACCTTTACTAGCATAAGCCAACTACTAGGAAGGTTATTCAACCATGGATATCTAGTAGTTTCCAAATAGTACATATTTTGGTTTATCTCCATGCTCATGCTATAAACATGCATCTTCCCTTCATGTTTTATATTATTCCTCCTTTTCCAAATTTGTTAGAGAATAAAAGCAGGAACGGCCCTGAACACAGGTTTCAACTTTACAACACAAAGGGCCTTCCACCACTTGAAAATTGTGTCTAATTGTAAAAAAAGACCTTGTACTCCTACAACAGCTGTAAAATTACACCATAATATATAAGCTAATGGAAAGTTGATAAATAAATGCTCATAAGTTTTAGGAGCTAAAGTGTCACAACAACAACACCTGACCTCCTCCTTCATACCAACTCTAACTAGGAAATCTCCAATAGGAAGTCTCTTTTCCATAGTCTCCATAAGAAGAAAGATACTTTGAATGGAATCCCCTTTTCCCAAATACAGTTGTACTCCTCTTTCACTGTTCCAGGACTTCTAATCAATTCCCAAGTACTGCTTACTGAAAATTTCCTTGAGTTTTGCAAAGTCCACCAAGGCATGTCCCACTCATCAAACTCCTCTATTACTCCTACTTCCCTAATAATATAGTTACACACTTCTTCAGGAAAAAGTTGTTTTAATAGAGTTTCATTCCATGCTCTATTCAATTTCAAGTATAAAATATCTTCAAAGGGAATATTAAAAGGATAATTCATAAGTAAATAATAACACATAGCACACAAATAAGACAAATTGTCAAACCATATGCTCTTCCACACTTTAGATCCCACCAAATTTGTTGATCAATTTCATCCTAGGCGTGAAGCATATGCTTCCATAGTTGAGAATCCCCTCTCCATTTTTGTCATGCCCTGAATCCCATCGGAACGGATTGGCACCCATAGCCGACATGGCCCGAGAGAACCAAGCTTTGCTTCTATTCATTCATATGCATATCATAAGCAACACCATCATCACGTAAGAACATGAAAGATGAATAACAAAAAACATGGAACATGGGACATATATATATACATATGTGAAACTTGGCCGTTGAGGCCAACAAGTCAAAAACGTCATAGACCACCTTATATTCATACACCCCCATACGTCTACAAAAGCCTCTATCAAATGCATTGACTAAAATGAACTAAAACTCGGGACAAGTCCCCGCTTTGTACAACATGTAAGACACCAAAACATATGTGCAACTGTGACTCGGAGAAGCCCCGAACTAACTGGAGCTCACCAACGATTCGCAACAACTGGAAACCTACTGTGGAGGCCTACTAGTACCTGCGCCTGCCACAAGTAAGGTAAATCCCCCAAGAGGGGTCAGTACGAAGAATGTACTGAGTATGTAAGGCCATATGAAACTTGTATGATAAGTAAATATGTCAATGAACTCAAATACAAATGAATGATCAATATGGATAAGTCATTATACTGAACTTTGGAAACCATGTATATTGCTTTCATTACTTTCTTTGTATCTTTACTTCTATGATTATTCATCTTTGTCTGTGACCTGTGATACCAGGGCACCGACTAAACAGTGGGTTTTAACATAACATATCGTTATGTTGAGATCGGCTCGAGCTAAGCTTATGCCCTTAGAGCTGCCACCCATGAATTAGTATAGATCGGGATCGGCTCAAGCTAGGTTATTACCTTTAGAGCTGCCACCCATAAACCAATATTTCAGGTTCGGCTCGAGCTAGGTTATAACTCAGGATCGGTCCGAGCTAGGCGTATGCCTCTAGGACTGCCCCCTGATCCAACAATCTCGGGATCGGCTTGAGTTAGGAATTGTGCCCCCAAAGCTACCACCCATACTTGATCATTAACCACATATGCATTACTTTGTTCATTACTTTGAGATTGATACAATGATAGTCATAACTTTCCTTGAAGCTTTGGATCATTAACCAATGAGTGAGAGACATGAGAATAAACATTGTGAGAAACATAGCCTTATGGGACACATAACATCATTAGAGACATAACACCGTTGGAACCTTTGGACAATAATCAATAAACAAGATACATGAATATAACTACTATTGAAACTTTGGAACATAACCTTATTGAGCTTTTGGAACATTAACCATGAATATGAGACATGTGGTTCACAATTGATCAATTAATAGGAACTATGTGATAATGACCATTGATAACCGGATTTAGGATACCTTAGCACATTTCGGGATAGGACAAGCGTAATGTCAATGTGGATACTATTTGCCGCAGAAAGATACGGACAGAGTAACCTTACATACCTTGTATTCTCAATACGAATATACAATCTTAGATGTGCATACAATGTCCCACTCCTTCCTTATGTTTTACTCTACAACACAAATGCATAACGGGATTGACATTAATCACCAACTAACTTACAAATGCATATAACGTCAATGAGTTACATGTTTGCTTTAAAAATGTCATTTCCCCCTTGACAAAATCATTGAGGAAATTATCACACCAATAGTCCCACAATATTCCATAAATTGACCAATACATAATAATTAACAACATTTCACCACAACACTTCCCCTTTACACTTTCTCATCCACACCATATCACAAATAATCCATCAATTCACCTTAATACACTTCATAGCACATATCGGCCAAAATCCCATAATTTACACTTATAGAAAAATAAAAAGTTTAATAATAAAATCACACCATACATGTTCATATTTTATCCATACCATGCTCTTTCATCAAAGTCACAAGTCATATTTCAAGCTTAAATCCAATGGATCACAAATCTTTTAAAAAAATACAAAGTACCATGTTCAACACTTCCAAGCATAACCAACATGATTTAAATACTATCCCATGCATATAATATATTAATCCATAACAATAATCACTTACCCAAGCTTGAAAATTGATGATCTTGCTCCAAAAATTGACTTTGAGTTCTTAGGGTTTTGAGAGAAAAATGGTGAAGAAAATATCAAAAAGGTATGAGATTTCCAAGTGAATAAAAATCAGACTTTGGGTCATTTATATAATCCCTCAAGTCCATCCTTAGCCACTCACATAACATTTAATGTCATATCTAGAAGGTCAAGGCAAGAGTGGGTCATTTGACCCATTTTTGGCCCATGTCTTCTTTCACATTTTGGGCTCTTTTTGAGCCCAATTCACTTAATCCAATAAAATCTATAATTTCTCGTGTTTAAATCATATAATACATGTTACAACAATATTCCCACTCACACTGTTCATATTCGTAGCCTCAATCCCCCAAACAAGTGATTCTAGCCACGTACGGCTCATTTTGACCACAAGGGTAAAACCGTCATTTTGATGCCAAATTTGTTCACGAGTAATTTTATCATACCAATATAATATTTCATTAATATCATGTATATACTCTTGGTTGTAGAAGAAACGTGGCAAAAATTGGCTCGGTACATTCCCGGGTACCCTTGGGACTTAGAAAATTTCCAACTTTTGAAAAAGTGGCAAAACCAACCTGGCACGCCCTTGGGCGCACCAGCTTGCTGCCTCTGGGCACAAAAATTTTGCCCAGAGCAGCGTGGTACGCCCTCTGGCCCGCCCCAACCTTATGTTTTTTTGAAAATTTTGTTTTTTGACTTTTCTTCGCTGGTTTGGTTAGATACTTCAAGCCCTATTCTTTAACTTACTTCTTAGCCTTAAAATACTTTGTTTATAGGTCCTCTTAGCCTCATTTTGAACCCCACAACTGCTCCACAAAAATTACAAAACACCTCCTACGAAGGACTAATCACATGTACGAGGCCAAATTTCAATTTTCTCATCATTAACGTTACCAAATACATGCTTATGGCTCTCAACACCTAAGTACACATTATTTAATGTCGTAAAGTAGGGTTGGGAAGGTACGGAGTGTTACATTCTTCCCCCTTTAGGAGCATTCGTCCTCGAATGTTAATAGTATCGTTTCAATTACGACAAATGCATCTCTATACTAGCATCTATATACATAAACACTTAAGGCTCATGGATACTTACTTTTTATTGCTCCACTCCCGCGTTTTGAACTTCTTGGTCTATTTGAAATAGATAGGGGTACTTGGATTTCATCATTTCCTCAGCTTCCCATGTGATCTCCTCTACTTGTTGATTTCGCCATAATACCTTTACGGAAGCTATGTCTTTATTCCTCAATGTCTTCACTTGTTGATCTAGAATAGCAATGGGTACTTCTTCATAAGCAAGATCCTCTGTAACTTGAACATCTTCAATGGGAACAATACGAGATGGATCTCCTATACATTTTTAAAGCATCAAAACATGAAACAATGGATGGACTGAGGAAAGTTCTTGAGGTAGTGCCAACTCATACGCAACTTTCCCAAATCTTCTAATAATTTCATATGGGCCTATGTAATGTGGACTCAATTTCCCTTTCTTTCCGAACCGCATTACCCCTTTCATCGGTGACACCTTTAAAAATACCCAATCACCTATGGCGAATTCAATCCCTCTTCTTCTAACATCGGCATATGACTTGTGGGGAATTTGGGTCGTTTGTAACCACTGTTGGATCACTTTAACTTTCTCCATAGCCTGATGAACAATATCGGGCCCAAGTAAAGCAGTTTCACCCGCTTCAAACCATCCAATTGGTGATCTACATTTCCTTCTGTACAAGGCTTCACAAGGTGCCATTTTAATACTTGAATGATAGTTATTGTTGTAAGCAAATTCAATAAGAGGCAAATGGTCATCCCAACTGCCTTGAAAATCTAACGTACAAGCTCGTAGCATATCTTCAAGTGTATGAATAGTACGTTCTGCTTGTCCATCAGTCTGAGGATGGAAAGTCGTACTCAAATTCACCTGTGTACCCAAACTCTGCTGAAAAGATCTCCAAAAGTGCGCTGTGGACTGTGCTCCTCTGTCTGATATAATGAAAAGGGGAATACCATGCAATCGTACTATTTCTTTCACATAAAACTTTGCGTACTCTTCAGCTGTATAGGTGGTATTGACTGGTAGAAAATGCGCTGACTTGGTAACCATGTCCATTATAACCCATATAGAATCAAATCTCCATAATGTACAAGACAAACCTGTGATGAAATCCATATTAATCATATCCCATTGCCAGACTGGAAGATTGATACATTGCATGTAACCTCCTGGTTTCTGATGTTCTACTTTCACTTGTTGACAGTTCGGACATTGAGCGACAAATTCTGCAATGTTCTTCTTCATATTTCCCCACCAATACACTTCTTTCAAGTCATGGTACATTTTAGTAGCACCCGGATGAATAGAATAACGTGAATGATGCGCCTCTGTCATAATTCATTTTCTCAGTTCATCTACATCCAGTACACATAATCGTCCTTGACATTGAAGTACCCCTTCTTGTGTAAGATCAAATGCCTTTGTCAGATTCTGTTGTACATTTTCCTTTAACTGCAATAACATAGCATCCGCAAACTGCTTCTCTTTCACTTCAGCTATTAAGGAGGATTCTGCTGCATTTTGCACAATAACCCCTTCATCTGGAGATTCAATAAGTCAAACTCCCAAGCTGGCTAGTTGATGTAGATCTTTGATTATCTCTTGCTTTTTAGTCAACTGGACACTAGTGCTTTCTACTGCCTTGCGTCTCAATGCATCAGCTACTACATTTGCTTTGCCTGGATGATAAAGAATATCAATATCATAGTCTTTTAAGAGCTCTAACCACCTTCGTTGCCTCAAATTGAGTTCCTTCTGCTTAAAGAGATATTGCAAACTTTTGTGATCCGTATAGATATAAACATGAACTCCATATAAATAATGACGCCATATCTTTAAAGCAAAGACCACCGCTGCTAATTCAAGATCATGTGTGGGATAATTTTTCTCATGTGGCCACAACTGTCGTGAGGCATATGCTATGAAATTACCGTGTTGCATCAATACACATCCGAGGCCAACCCCGAAAGCATCACAATACACTGCATAACCTTCGGTACCTTCGGGAAGCACTAAAACTGGTGTGGAGGTTAATTTATCTTTGAACTTTTGGAAACTTTTCTCACACGCATAATTCCAATAAAATTTTAATGCCTTATGTGTAAGCTTTGTTAACGGTGCAGCAATAGAGGAAAAACCTTCCATAAATCGTTGGTAATAACTTGCCAGTCCAAGAAAACTTTGAATTTCTGTGGGTGTCTTAGGTCTTCGCCAATTTTTCACTGCTTCAATCTTCTGTGTATCAACCTGTATCCCTTCATCTGACACAATGTGACCAAATAATGCAACTGATTTTAACCAAAACTCACACTTGGAGAACTTGGCATACAACTTAAGCTCACGGAGAATCTGTAGCACCTGTCGTAAGTGATTTGCATGGTGCTTCGGTGTTCTGGAATACACTAGGATGTCATCTATAAATACCGTAACGAATACGTCCAGAAATGGCTTAAACACACTATTCATCAAATCCATGAACACAGCTGGTGCATTGGTTAGTCCAAATGACATAACTAAAAATTCATAATGGCCATACCGTGTTCGAAAAGCTGTCTTAGGTACATCTTCTTCTCTAACTCTGACTTGATGGTAACCCGACCTCAAGTCAATCTTTGAAAAACACTTGGCACCCTGTAACTGATCAAACAAATCATTAATTCGAGGGAGGGGATATTTGTTCTTGATCGTTACCTTATTCAATTGCCGATAGTCGATGCACATTCTCAATGTGCCATCTTTATTCCGTACAATAATCCCGGTGCACCCCACGGGGACATACTCGGTCTAATAAAGTCTTTGTCCAGAAAATCTTTCAATTGCTCCTTTAATTCATGCAATTCTACTGGAGCCATTCTATATGGAGGAATAGATAGGCTGAGTGCCCGGAATAACATCAATGCCAAACTCTACTTCCCGTTCTGGGGGTAAGCCTGGAAGATCCTTTGGAAATACATCTAAAAATTCATTGACCACTGGAACAGACTGCGGAGTTAGTGGTTTCACTTCAGTATTTTTCACCCATACTAAATGACATATGTAACCCTTAGCAACCATTTTCCTAGCTTTCAGATAGGAAATAAATCTTCCTCGTGGTGCCCCTACATTACCCTGCCATTCAAGAACATTTTTTTGCGGAAAACAAAAATGCACCTTCTTGTCCCGGCAATCTACCGTAGCATAACAAGAGTCCAACCAATCCATGCCCATGATCACATCAAAATCCACCATGTCTAATTCAATGAGATCGGCCAATGTATCATGACCACACACAGTTACCACACAGTCACAATATACTCTTTTTGCAATAATATATTTACCGACCAGTGTAGACACTTCAATTGATTTAATTAATAATTCAGGTGCCTTTGCAAATTTCGCAACAACCAATGGAGTAACATAGGAAAATGTAGAACCGGGGTCAATCAATGTATATACATTATATGAGAATATGGATAATGTACCTGTGACGACATCAGGGGAAACCTCTAAATTTTATCGGTACACTAAAGCATAAGTGTGATTCTGGACCCCACTAGTATTGGATGCTCCTCTGGCACCCCTACCGCAGCCAACAGACTGCACACCCCGGCCCAAAGAAGGGATCGATGCTGATGACGCAACGGCCGATCCTGTCGGTCGTGCTACACCACTCATGCTCCTCTGGGGACACTCTTTCATCATGTGTCCTGTCATGCCGCACCAAAAACAAGCATTTGTCCCCACTTAGCATGTACCTGCATGAATACACCCGCAGTGCTGACCCTGCTGACGAGGAAAACCTGTTGCCTGTGATCCGTGACCTCTACTACTCTGGCCTGCTGGACCACCTCGAAACCCTCTAAACTGAGAGTGAACACCTGCTGTGGAATGAGAAAATGATGGTCTAGGTGGTCTCGGAAACATACGAGGCCTAGATTCCCCTTGAGACATCATAGATGGTCCCATCGGTCTAGTCCTCTTGGACTGTCCTCTGTCAAATTCATATACCCTTCGTCTCTGTCTTTGATCTTCCATTTTCTGGGCAAAGGCTTGTATTCTAGCTATGTCCATGTCTTTGTTCAAGGCAGCAATGGTGCAATCCCTTACCAGATATGGCTCTAACCTGTCCACGTATCGATGGACTCTATCTGTCATAGTAGCCACCACATTTGGCGCATATCGATCCAAGGAATTAAATTGCAAACTGTATTCCCTGACGCTCAGATTTCCTTGATGGAGATTTAGAAACTGATCTGCACGTGCCTCACGGATCTCATAGGGCAAGTAATGAGCAAGGAAAGCTATTTTAAATTCTTCCCAATTAGGTGGATTGCACCAATATCACGGGATTTCTTCCAATCCTCGTACCACAATATTGCCTCTCCTTTCAATCTGTACGCAGTAAGTTCAACTGTCTCTACCCCCGTCACGTGCATAACTTCCAAGGCCCTCTGAATTTGATCCACGAAGTCCTGTGGATCTGCTTTTGGATCTGACCCAGTGAATATAGGAGGGTCCAGTTTCAGGAAATCCTGTGTTCTGCGACTCGCCACTCTAGCGGCATCATCATCATGTGTCATTGGACCAACTCGTCCTTGACTTTGGGCTGCCACTAACTGTGTCAACATATGTACTACATTTTTAAGATCCTGATCTGTGGCATTCGTTGGTGGTTCTGCGGGTACTTCTCTACTAACTGGCTCCTCCGGAGCTAGAAAAGTAGACGAAGACCGCGATGAAATTTTAGCATTTGCTCCACCTTGACTAGCCTGGTCAGGTGGCAATCTACTCATTCCTTCTTCAGCAGGCACATCTACCTGCTTCCCTTTACCTCTACCTCTTGTCGTAATTGGCATTTTGACTATACCAAAGAAAAACAATTACCATGATCAGATTCAATTCAACTTACAACACTGGCTCTATTGTACGATCTAGAAGTGAAGAAAAGACACAACATCCTAAATGTCCCGTAGCCTCTTACTTATAAATGTGGTGCACAACACATCGATAAGTAAGACTCTACTCAGACACGGCTTTGTAGACACCCTTAGAACGACCTGCTCTGATACCACTTTTGTCACGCCCCGAATCCCATCGGAACGGATTGGCACCCGTAGCCGACATGGCCCGAGAGAACCAAGCTTTGCTTCTATTCATTCATATGCATATCATAAGCAACACCATCATCACGTAAGAACATGAAAGACGAATAACGAAAAAGATGGAACATGGGACATATATATACATATGTGAAACTTGGCTGTTGAGGCCATCAAGTCAAAAACGTCATATACCACCTTATATTCATACACCCACATACGTCTACAAAAGCCTCTATCAAATGCATTGACCAAAATGAACTAAAAGTCGGGACAAGTCCCCGCTTTATACAACATATATGACACCAAAACATATGTGCAATTGTGACTCAGAGAAGCCCCGAACTAACTGGAGCTCACCAACGATCCATAACAACTGGCAACCTACTGTGGAGGCCTACTAGTACCTGCACTTGCAACAAGTGAGGTAAATCCCCCAAGAGGGGTCAGTACGAAGAATGTACTGAGTATGTAAGGCCATATGAAACTTGTATGATAAGTAAATATGTCAATGAACTCAAATACAAATGAATGATCAATATGGATAAGTCATTATACTGAACTTTGGAAACCATGTATATTGGTTTCATTACTTTCTTTGTATCTTTACTTCTATGATTATTCATCTTTGCCTGTGACCTGTGATACCCGGGCCCCGACTAAACAGTGGGTTTTAACATAACATATCGTTATGTTGGATCGGCTCGAGCTAGGCTTATGCCCCTAGAGCTGCCACCCATGAATTAGTATAGATCGGGATCGGCTCGAGCTAGGTTATTACCTCTAGAGCTGCCACCCATAAACCAACATTTTAGGTTCGGCTCGAGCTAGGTTATTACCCCTAGAGCTGCCCCCCTATCAGGATCGGTCCAAGCTAGGCGTATGCCTCTAAGACTGCCCCATGATCCAACAATCTCGGGATTGGCTTGAGCTAGGAATCGTGCCCCCAAAGCTACCACCCATACTTGATCATTAACCACATATGCATTACTTTGTTCATTACTTTGAGATTGATACAATGATAGTCATAACTTTCCTTGAAGCATTGGATCATTAACCAATGAGTGAGGGACATGAGAATAAACATTGTGAGAAACGTAGCCTTATGGGACACATAACATCATTAGAGACATAACACCATTGGAACCTTTGGACAATAAACAATAAACAAGATACATGAATATAACCACTATTGGAACTTTGGAACATAACCTTATTGAGCTTTTGGAACATTAACCATGAATATGAGACATGTGGTTCACAATTGATCAATGAATAGGAAATATGTGATAATGACCATTGATAACCAGATTTAGGATACCTTAGCACATTTCGGGATAGGACAAGCGTAATGTCAATGTGGATACTATTTGCCGCAGAAAGATACGGACAGAGTACCCTTAAATACCTTGTGTTCTCAATAAGAATATACAATATTAGATGTGCATACAATGTCCCGCTCCTTCCTTATGTTTCACTCTACAACACAAATGCATAACGGGATTGACATTAATCACCAACTAACTTACAAATGCATATAACGTCAATGAGTTACATGTTTGCTTTAAAAATGTCATTTCCCCGTTGACAAAACCATTGATGAAATTATCATACCAATAATCCCACAATATTCGATACATTGACCAATACATGATAATTAACAACGTTTCACCACAACACTTCCCCTTTACACTTTCTCATCCACACCATATCACAAATAATCCATCAATTCACCTTAATACACTTCATAGCACATATCGGCCAAAATCCCATAATTTACACTTATAGAAAAATAACAAGTTTAATAACAAAATCACACCATACATGTTCATATTTTATCCATACCATGCTCTTTCATCAAAGTCACAAGTCATATTTCAAGCTTAAATCCCATGGATCACAAATCTTTTTAAAAAACACAAAGTACCATGTTCAACACTTCCAAGCATAACCAACATGATTTAAATACTATCCCATGCATATAATATATTAATCCATAACAATAATCACTTACCCAAGCTTGAAAATTGATAATCTTGCTCCAAAAATTGACTTTGAGTTCTTAGGGTTTTGAGAGAAAAATGGTGAAGAAAATATCAAAAAGGCATGAGATTTCCAAGTGAATAAAAATCAGACTTTGGGTACTTTATATAATCCATAAAGATCATCCTTATACACTCACATAACATTTAATGTTATATCTAGAAGGTCAAGGAAAGAATGGGTCATTTGACCCATTTTTGGCCCATGTCTTCTTTCACATTTTGGGCCCTTTTTGAGCCCAATTCACTTAATCCAATAAAATCAATAATTTCTTGTTTTTAAATAATATCATACGTGTTAAAATAATATTCCCACTCACGCTATTCATATCCGTAGCCTCAATCCCCAAACCAAGTGATTCTAGCCACGTACGGCTCATTTTGACCACAAGGGTAAAATTGTCATTTTGATGCCAAATTTGTTCACGAGTAATTTTATCATACCAATATAATATTTCATTCATTTCATGTATATACTCGTGGCTGTAGAAGAAACGTGGCAAAAATCGGCTCTGTACGTCCCCGGGTACCCTTGGGAATTAGAAAATTTCCAACTTTTCAAAAAGTGGCAAAAACAGCCTGGCACGCTCTTGGGCGCGCCAGCTTGCTGCCTCTGGGCACAAAAATTTTGCCCAAAGCGGCGTGGCACGCCCCAACCTTATGTATTTTTGAAAATTTCATTTTTCGACTTTTCTTCGCGGGTTTGGTTAGATATTTCAAGTCCTATACTTTGTTTAGAGGTCCTCTTAGCCTCATTTTGAACCCCACAACTTCTCCACGAAAATCATAAAACACCTCCTACGAAGGACTAATCACATGTATGAGGCCAAATTTCAATTTTCTCATCATTAACGTTACCAAATACATGCTTATGGCTCTCAACACCTAAGTACACATTATTTAATGTCGTCAAGTAGGGTTGGGAAAGTACGGGGTGTTACAATTTTACCACCTGAGGTCTATGTTTCATACAATCTTATTCCACATGAAATTAGTGCACATAGACTTTTGGGTCCTAAAAATCAACCACAACTTAGCATAGAAGGCTTTAGCCATATCAAATAATCATCTAAAGCCTAGACCCCCTTCATTCTTTGGTAAACAAATATCAGACCAAGCCACTCAATGCTTATTCCTTCTAACTTCTTTAAATTCCACAAAAATCTAGCAAACATTTTGTGTAGATCATGAATAACACATTTGGGTGGAATAATAGCTTATAACTGATAAATCGGAATACTCTGCAATACACTATTTATCAATACAGCCTTACCTCTAAAAGACAAGATTTTATCCTTCCAAGCATGTAATCTACTCTGAACCTTATTCATAAGCTCTGAGAAATGATTTTTCCATTTTCTAGCATGCCCAATTGGACAACCTAGATAAGTTAAAGGAAATTTACCTCTAGCAAATCCTGTGCACTCCTCAACTATCTAAATATCAGTACTAGCAGCTTTTGTAAACTTTAAAAAAATAGTTTTTTCTATTATTAATCTTCTGTCCAGACTGCAACTCATAATCACCAAGAATTTTCTTGATCAACTGTAATGAAACCCTATCAGCAACAACAAATATAATTGTATCATTTGCATAAGCAAGATGATTTATATTTTCACTCCACTTTAGTAAACCATAAGCCCTAAAATCATAGTGAGAAAATACATTATTGAGAGCCCCAAACAATACTTCTGCAGTTAAAATAAATAAGGCTGGTGAGAAAGGGTCTCCTTGTTTCACCCCTCTAGAAGAATGAAAAAAAACCATAGACTGACGATTAATTAGTACAGAGTACCAATTATTAGCAACTAATCTCCAAACCTTTTCCACCACTAAATTATTGAATCCCATCTTTTCCTGTACCTTAATGAGAAAATTATAATCCACCCTATCATATATTTTAGCCACGTCAAGCTTGATAACCATATTAGCAGATTTTCCTCTTTTTCTAATGTTAGTGATTATCTCTTGTGCCAACAAAACATTCTCAGTAATACTTCTACCTTTCATAAATCCATAATGGTTTTATGAGATGAGCTTAGGAAGAAAACCTTCCAGCCTATTATAGAGAGTTCTTGATATTACCTTATTTATAAAGTTAACCAAACTAATAGGTCTCAAGTCAGAAAAGGACATCGCTTTTTCTTTTTTAGGAAATAATACCAAGTTAGTATTAGTGTTAGATTTAAGAAGGGTATAACCAGTAAAAAAGGCATTTACCATATTTACCATATCTCCACCAACTACATCCAGCATGTTTGATAGAAATGACCTGTGAACCCATCAGGCCACTAGAACTGTCCCCATTAAGCTCAAACACAACTTTCTTCATCTCACTTCTGTAGGGTTCTCATTCATAACATGGTTATCATAAGATTCAATAAGACATGGAATATGATTAAGAAAATTCTACTCACAAACATTTGGAATACCAGATAATTGCTCTTGCTGTAAAGAGATGGCCTCTTCAGCTATTTGCTCATCACCTTCAGCCCATGACCCATCACTCCTTTGAATTGTGGAGATTGCTAGTCTTTTCCTTCTTCTATTCACCAGGCTATGAAAAAACCTGGTATTTCTATCCCCCTCTGTAAACCACTGTACAACCAATCCAAGGCTCAATTTTCATATGTACAAGAGCAACCTCTATACAAAAATATCAAAACTGCAATACATAGCTATGAAGTAAATAGAATAGAAATCAGAGATAGAGGAAGTTGGATTAATTTATGAACACAGGAGCTCAATACAACTTTGAAGTCAACTGCACTACATGATCAAGGGCCGCGTTAAACATTAGAACTGGGAACTGCATCAAAAGGATGCAAAAAAGTATGGTGAATACAACCACTAGTACTTAGTGGGCATCATAGGTGACCGAGCTTAAGCAAGTACTATATCGAATAATGAATACTAAAATAGCCCTGAACGCAGTAAAGTCTAAGTAGTTCAATAATAACAGTATATAAAGAACATTTCACAACATAATGAGCATAAATAAATGATGCAACTGATATACACCCCATCTACAGTTATGTTGAGAGGTAGGACACATAGGGGATTCATGAGATCTATATATCATGTCTGCACTTGAATTGGTACTTCAAGATATGAATTTGAACTGGGACTAAAATTAGTATTAATTATTCTGACTCAGATTGGGATCTAATAAGTCTTGAACAGAGTCAGACTGAGACTAAAATTAGTCATTTAATTTTAACCATTTCTGTAATCCATGAGATAAATGTATATGCAGGATAACCATAATAAAATGAATATATGTGCATCAAATATCAGTATCAGGTAATTCATAATTCAAATAGAAGCTATGAGCCGTGTTATCCAAATAAGTTTCTAAATTTTTCCCATAGGCCACACTTCTATTTCCATATCATTACTTTTTATATTGTGTCCACCATGAGTTTTAACCCCTCATATGATGAATAACGCATGGAACAGCCTAAATATAATATATAAATTAATAACTCCGAATCTCAAGCCATTCACCAACATAAACCCCAATTCAGGCATCACAATATCAAAATTAACTCAATATCTTCCTCAATCCACTAATTCACCCACCCAATAGCATGCTTTGCACGATAAGTTAACATCCAAAATAAGTCTAAAGAAGTGTAAGTCCTAATCTACCTCGAAGCTGAACTACAAGCCACCAATGATCATATAGTAGCATTTCCCTTTTGAATGTATTTAGAACACTCCCAATATATTAAAATAAGTTCTAAATATAAATATGAGTCCATCGATATCCATATTACGATATAAAAATTTGTGTCAAACTTGGGTCAAAGAGTCAACCCTTGGAAATTGTCAATGAAATAGGAAAATTCTTTTGAAATCACCTTACCCATAATATAAAAGAATAAAATATGAAATTTTATCAAAAATGGAGTTCAAATCGACCTCAAAGCAACAAAAAATGATTGAGGAATTTTAGGATGAAAACCTCTAATTTCCAAACCTTAAAACATGGATTTATGCACAAAATCCAAGGTAAAATAATGGGGATTCATTAACTTAGATATTATAACTTAACCCATTTTAATAACAAGAAAATCGCACCAAAACCATCCAAATCTAACCTCTATAGGTCAAAATATAATGGAACAAAGTGAAAGATCACTAAAAATCTGATTTAAAGTCACTGGAACCCATTTAGAATGATCGCACTAACCCTGTTAGATTGCCTTGAAGCAGATCCAACTCCATAATACAATCCCGCTCCTTTAGCAATGATGGCGAAGAACAAACCCATCCTTAGGTGTGATCACTCTAGTCTAGTGCTTATAGTGCTGAACAATGAGCTCACCCTCTTGCACAATCACTCTCTTTGGGTGTGATAGCAGTGGCCGAAATTCTTCTACAGCGTATCGCTCTCCTAGTGCTTTATCACACTTTCAACAGATATCAAAAATTTTAACTATTCCCAATACTTAGTTTCAAAACCCAAAACTCATTTGAAACCTCCACACATAAGCCAATAGTGTAAATTAGTTGTAAAACACATTTTGGACCTTTTTAGATTGACATACACCATTTTAAGATTGTCTAGATCAAATATTTACTAATTTCAATCCTTAAAGAAACTCAAGAAATCCAACTAAGGATAGAAATAACTCATGAGTGCTTTAGGACCCTTGGAAACCATCCTACTAAGTCATAAAGCACCCTTCAGACCTTACTAAGTCATAAAGCACCCTTCAGACCTAGTGGAATCATCAAAACTCCAAAACGACCTTCCAAACCTCAAATTTTGACTTTGGTCAATCCTCTTAAGTTCAAACTTCTAAAACTCTCTAAATCCTATGGAACACATTCAAAACACCTCAAAAATTATACCGCTAATTTTTACAAGTCACAAACAACATTTCAAAGTTAAAGAGAGGGTCAAATGGAGAAAAATGGTGAAAACAAGAAAACAACCTTGAGAGTTGTTACACTTCTTCAACTATGTCTCTTGTATGCATTGTATAACTAATTAAGTATAATATCGCAGATTAAAGTTGCATTGTTAGTTTTGTTAAATTCAAAGTAAGACAATGTGTTTTAAAAAAAGTTATTAAAATAAAGGGCCAAACATGTTTTGAAAGTGAATGTCTGTAGCAACTTATTGAAACCATGGTAGGCAACTTGCTTTATTATTCTTAGACATAGTTATAGTAGTAGAGTCTTGTGCTATGTGCTAGAGGACAAGCATAGACTTTAAGTTGGAGGTATTGATGTGCCTTGAAATTAGAGCATATCTTGTATCTTTTACATGAGTTTATATATGTTCTTAATCTTCTTCTTTTTTATGTATTTTAATGTTAGAGTTATGTCAAAATGCCAAAAAAGAGAAAATAATAGAAATTTGCCAAGAAGAAAAGGGTGATCTATGATCGCAGAGTGAACCAGGGACTGCAGATCAGGTTGTGAAAAGGATCCAAGAGCATGCCAATAGGATTCTACAGAATATGGTCAAACCATGAATCACAATACAATTGTAAGCTCCATTTACGATCTATACATTAAGAAAAAAAACCAAACTATCAAAGAAACATGTGAATGGGTTGATGGATCATGGAGCAGTTTGTGACTGCAAGTATATCCATGATAAAGAGACCAAAAACCCTAAAAGGGTAATCAACAACCATATTAATAGTAATTCATGGACTGCAAGTCAATAAATGACCCTGGATTGGGTTGTACATCATGTCGGTGGAATAGTTTGGTATTTTTAAAATTCTCACTTTATGTACCATTATAAATAGATATATCAGGTTTTTTGTAAAGAGTCAACAACTAGTCTTAGTTTTAGTTTCCATTGCACATTTTTGGATAAGTTCCAAGTTTTTCGTTTTCTAGGTTTTTTAACAAAGAACACCATAGTTCTTTCAAGTTTCACTATTCAAAGTACGTTTGTGAATTTTTTACTTATATTCTTATTGTTCTACTTTCAGTATGAGTAGCTAAATACTCTACTAAGGTTTTGAAACCCAATGCAGTTGTAAAGTTCATAAGATTTTTGTATGTTGCATGATATTAAGGTAGTAAGATATCAAACTTCTTATTTTTATTAACTAATTACTTTGTGGTTGGAAATATTAACCTGTAACATAATATCTTAATTTTTCTTTAGAAAGGTGAATGGTATCTGGTAGAATAAGCTTTGCATGAACTCGAGGTGATAACCCTTGACTAGTCTAATCTCTTTTTTCTATGTGAAATTTTTTCTTATGTAAACCCAGTGTGTTAAGTCTTTTAACTAGTCCAATGAAAATCTCCTCTATTGAGGCAAAAGTCCAAAAAAGGGTACTCGCCTAGTAGCTCGCTCACCTAAAATAAAAATCCTTACTAGCCAAAGTAAGGCACTTTCTTACTGGAGCATACATAACGTACAAGGACTTATAAGTGTTGGTTTTAATACCATTAAGGAAAATAAATCACCAAGGAAAGACAAAACCAAGCGGCTAAAAAACATAGATGAATGGAAGAAGAGTTGATGCAAAGAGGGTTTTATTGATTTCTGGTTAAAGCAGCGTGTTTTTTATTATCAACTCCTAACTTAAATAGTGCTATTACAACTTCAAGTTGGTCAAAAATTTCCATAATAAAGCAGTCCTATTTGCTATTCTAAAACTAAAAAACTGACTAACAATTTTCTAACAAAATAGGAATCCCAATTTGACTAGGAGTCGTATGTAAAAAGACTGGAGAGAATGGAAAAACAAGTTAGTGCATTATTCCTTAAAGAAACTTTTAACACTCCTTGTTGCTTTAGGAAATGCAAACTCCAATTCTCTATCTTAGAAGCTCAAACTTGTTAACAGGAAGCAGCTTGGTTAATATATCAGCCCATTGTTCTTCCATCTTGTAGTAGACAAGAGTTAAATCTCCAGATTTTTAAACTTCTCTCAGGAAGAAAAACTTGATATTGAAGTGCTTAGATTTTCCATGAAACACAAGGTTGTGAGAAATAGCTATTGTTGCTTGGTTTTCCACGAATAGTTCAATGCTTCCTGATTGTTCCATATGTAGATCAACCAAAATGTTCTTTAGCCACAATGCTTGATTTACTGTTGTTGTAGCTGCCACAAACTCAACTTCGGCAGTCGATTGAGCCATAATTTTCTATTTCTCACAACTCCATGAAAAAAATCTCAAAACCAAGACTAAAATAGTGCCCTAATGTACTCTTCGAATCATCCTTAAAACCGCCCTAATCACTGTCAGAGTACCCAAAATGCTTCACAGGTTGACTTTTCTGAAACATGACTCCATAGGTGATGGTTCCTTTGATGTATCGCATAATTCTTTTGGCTGCCTACAAATGTATTTCACTCAAACAATACATGAACCTTGATAGAACACTTACATCATACAATATATCGGTTCTTGTTACTGTAAGATACATCAAACACCCAATGAAACTTCTAAAGTATGTTTCCTCAACCTTTTTGGCTCCATCATCTTTCCTTACTTTCTCTTTTTGGTTCATGAGAGTATTCATCTCTTTGCGATTTTCCATTTTGAATTTCTTGATAATTTCCTTTGCGTACTTCTTTTGGAAAATGAAAAACTCAGCTTTTCCCTGTGTTATCTCCATTCCAAGAAAATAAGTCATCAGACCAAGATCAGACATTTCAAAAGCTTGCATTATGTTTTGCTTGAACTCATCAATAAGCTACGAACTACTCTCTATAATCAAAAGGTCATCGACATAAAGAGAAACAACAAGAATCCCATTGTTATTGCATTAAACGTACAGTGTGAATTCTAAAAGACTTTTCTCAAAATCAAAGCTAAGCAAATAATCATCTATTTGACTATACCAAGCTCTTGGTGCCTATTTTAGGCCATAAAGAACTTTATATAGTCAGTAAACTTTCTCTTCTTTTCCATCTACAACAAAACCTTCAGGTTGCTCGATATAGATTTCTTCTTCAAGAACTACATTAAGAAATGCTGATTTGACTTCCATCTGATGGACTTTCCAGCCATATTGTGCAAAAATACTAAGAAGCAATCTGATTGGGTCGAGCCTAGCAACTTGAGCAAACATATCAGAATAATCAACACTAAAAATCTGTGCATAACCCTTATTTATAAGCCTTTCCTTAAGCTTGTAAATAGAACCATCAACATTTAATTTTGCATGGTAAACCCACTTCATACCAATGATCTTTCTATCTTGAGGCTTTTCCACAAGTTGTCAGGTCTTGTTCTTCTTGATCATTGCAGGCTCCTCCTCCATTGTACCTTTTCACTTAGGATCTAAAATAGCTTTTTCAAATCCAGAAGGCTCTAAAATGGCCACATTACATCTCTGGCATATGTCTGAGAGCAACCTTGTTCCTCTCACAGGTTGATCATAAATGTTTTCATCAGAATTTGGTAGATTGCTTGTAATTTGTTTTTGGTTATCTTTCTCCCAGTCCCATTGTTTATTCTCCATAAATACATCTCTACTTACCATAATTTTTCCAGTATAAGGGTGAAAAATTCTGTAAGCTTTAGAGATTATACTGTAACCAATAAAGACTCCAGGTTCAGCTTTCTAGTCTAACTTGTCCCTATTAACCTGGGGAATATGAGAGAAACACAAGCAACCAAAGATTTTTAAGTTTTTTAAGGACGGCATATACCCATGGCATGCCTCAAAAGGTGTCTTTCCCTCAACTGCTTTTGTAGGCAACCTGTTCAGCGAAACAACCGGAGTGTTAGCTGATTCTTCCTATAAATTTTTCAGTAAGCCCTTCTCATATAACAAACACCTAGACATCTCCATTATCATCCTATTCTTTCTTTCACTGACACCATTCTGTTGTGGAGTATATGGGGCAGCGAGTTGATGCTCAATACCTGCATTTTCACAAAACTTTTCAAATTGATCAGATGTATACTTAGTACCATTCTCTGATTTAAAAAAATTGGTATCTTGTAAGGAGGATTGCCCAAGACCATATAAGGTGACAAAGGACCCTTTAACCTATCGATGTGGGACTCTAACACCCCCCCGCACGTCTAGGACTGGACATCTGTTGCATGGATAATATAAAAAGGGGATCCCAATATCAAAAACAATAAATTGGTTGGGCCTGGCTCTAATACCAATTATTGGTTTTAATATTGTTAAAGGAAATAATGCACCAAGGAAAGCCAAAAACTAGTGGCTGAAAAATAAAGATGAATGGAAAAAGAGTTGACCCAAAGAAGGTTTGATTTCTGGTTAAAGCAGTGTTTTTTTTTATTATCAACTCCTAACTTAAATACTGTTATTACAACTGAAAGTAGGTCAAAATTACCATAACAAAGCAGTCCTATTTGCTATTCTAAAAATAAAAAACCGACTAAGAATTTTCTAACAAAAATAGGAATCCCAATTTGACTAGGAGTCATATGTAAAAAGATTGGAGAGAAAGGAAAAAAACAAGTTAGTGCATTATTCCTTAAAGCAACTTTTAACAATAAGACTATTCTTAGCCATTTGATAAATTCTCATTAGTAATAATAGAACTTACTTGACATAATTGGTCACACTTATTTAAATAACTTGTATAGTTGTAGAAACATCATATGGAGATAAATCATTTAACTCTTGGAAAAGATTGTGTGATGGTACAGGGACTGAGTGCATATCTAGAACACAAATACCTTTAATTACATGAAAACTAATGAAAAAATAGGTCATTATGGGGATACAATCTTTGTATTTTAATATCATAAGTTTACAATCTTATTTATTTACTACAATTTTATCTTTAGTTTTATACAATCTCTTCAATCTTTATGAAATAGAAATTGACTCTAAATCAGGTATTTATTATAATAGCAAGCAGTTTCTCCCTATTTCCTTTGAGATTTGACCCCAACCTTGTTTGGATTACTATATTTGAATACAACCGAGTTTCAACATCTTAAGGTGTATCTTGAGTGTATCATCCGCCCATGAGATAAACATTGAACAAGTATTGGGATTTGGATATGAACATTTGTGTGATGCAATTAGAATCTCTATGTAATTGTATTGGTGCAACTACATCATTTTAGTGAAGGAATTTCATTCCAATTTGGAGCTGAGCATTGATTTTGAGAGAGAATACATATTCCCGATTCAGAGGCAAGGAGGTCAAGTTCTCTTATAAAGATATAAAATCATTGATTATCAGAGACATTCAATGAATTTGTGAGAAGGCCAGAATATACATTGATATGTTAGTGATTTTGTGGATACGATTCCTTGGCCACCAGGCAAAAGGATACTTCTTATCATCACTTGAAAATATGAGCCAACTTTATGCTCCTAGCCAATGTTTTATTATGCCTTATCAATGTAGTTCATGCCTTCAAAAATGATACATAGGTATCAAATATCAAGGTGTTCTTGGTCTATACTTTCTTTACATGAATAGAGGTGAACATGGGCAAAATTATATTGACTTAGATGGAAAGAGTGGGCAATGAAAGTAAGAAGAGGTTTCTCTATCCAAGTATGCTCTCTAAATGGTTGTGTTATACCTTTATGTTAGAAGATTATGGTATTGATCATTAACTACCCCGACCTACTAAGATGTATGATATCATGACAATATTGGATTCAGAAAGTTCACTTAGGACCATGGTTACGTCAGCCTAGAGGATTACCCATATATAACAGTACATTCAGCTCTAATTATCTGACATGTATATTCATACTGAGCGTGGCAATCCAAGTATGGAGGAGCTAGAGCAACAATGTCCACTCAATCCCATTGTGAGGCAGTTTCTCAATCTTGAACGTGGCTTTGTACTACAACCCATTGAGGATGTCAACTCTGTGGAGAGAATGACATATTTTCCAACACTGCCAATGGTTCTAATAACATGGCTTAGAGCCTCTGGGATATTTTACACTCTTGTCTTATTGTTACAATTCGAGATAATGTTGATTTTAAGTGTTGAGTGGAGAACTGTTGGTGTCTTCTTTATTTTTGTTTGCTCGTTGTCTTTGTTTTATTTATTTGTATATTTTTACAAGAAAATTATGACTAGTAATTTTAACTCTAAACTCTAGTTGGCCTTTAATCGTTAATATTTTAGTTATCTACTGTATTTAGAATTATAGTAGTTGTTAGTAGCCTAACTATTTAATTATAAAGAAAATCATTAAAATCAAGAAATTCAAAAGCATGTTTATAATTTTTAAAAAATTTCTTCTTGTTTTAGCTAGCCAATAACCCTTGATTTTTCTATATGCCACGATTCTTTTCCAAAGACTGAATTTTGAACTGGATATAGTTAGTTATTAATTTTTTCATAGGAGTAGAGGATCCAGTTTCAGTGTGTAAATTTGCACCCCAAAACATGGACAGGATCAAACCATACTTAACTCATAAAACCAGCTTGGAAATTCAAAGTTTCACCTCAGTACGACTCATAGCACGAGTCATACAATGAAACCACGAGTCATGGAATGACTCATGGTAAGCAATCAAAAATTTCCCAAAATTTTTAGTCACCATGAATCATTCCATGAGTCTTGGAATCTAGTACGAGCCGTACATAGGACTTGTACTGATATCTAGAGCCAATAGCTAGAAAGTTTTCAAGTTTGCCTCAAGGACCACGACTCATTTTATGAGTCATAGTATCAAACTATTAGTCGTACTATGAATCGTAGGATGGACTCCCAGTAAGCTCACCCAAACAGGTCCAGGGGGCATGAGCCAAACCATGACTCATGATCCAAACCAATAGACATAGGTTACCTTGTGGGTAGCCTTCCATAAATAGTCGAAAAAAGGCCCCAGGACTCACGAGTTCAAACCATGGTCTGTGGTTCTATAGTATGAGTTCTACTATGACTCATGAGGTTGGTTTTCTTAAAATTTTAAAATAGTTTCTCAGGGGTATTTTCATCTTTTCCTACTCTATTAACCCCTAAACTATGTCATTTTAGCTTCCTTAGAGGGGGAATTAAAGGTTAAACCATCGGTTCTTCCCTCATTCTCACAAATTAACACTTAGAACATCAAAAAGAGAGATTGAAGTCCTTTAAAGCCTAAGACTAGGGTTCTTCTCAAAGTTAAATTTCCAGGCCTTCAATCCAAGGTTTCATCAGTCCATTATTTGAGGATTAAACAAGGGTTCCCTTCCACCTTTATGTCCAAAGAAATTAATTATGATTAAGGGTTCATACCTAACTTTATGATTTTAGTTAGATTTTTCTATTTACAGGTTTCTTATGATTATTACCCTTATAAAATACATGATTTCATGATTCTACATCCTTAATTACAATTTAAAGCCTGATTCATGATTTAACATGAAATTTACATGACTTTATTTGATTTAGATAAATCTTCATGAATTGACCTTAGGGTTTCCAATTTTAGTAAGACTTGAACATGACTAGTTCCATTAAATTCATTACGTCGTAGATACAGTAAACTTCAAACTAGTTCATGTTTAATTTTAAAAATATCAGATTCTCTATTATGAGCTAACATTAACTAGTTTGGGAGTAGTATATAGAATTGAGTGGGCTAGGGTTCCAAATACCCAATTCACATAACTGCATGCCACCATAGGTTTATATCATCCAAATGGGATCGGTTAGTAAGTCCATGTCAGTCATGGCTTTATACCCTTGGCAAGGTATATTGCACCCTCCCAACTGGGTGTATACATTATACTCTATGTTATCTTGTATGAATTATGTAAGTTGAGAGAACCACCTATAGAAATGACTTTTAACATGATTTTGTACTTGACCTACAGTTCAATTCAGTTAAGCAATCTTAGGACCTTCAGCCTTACTTCCTATTTACAAATTTATGATTTTACTTTTGGTTCATTGTACTATAGTCTAATATTTCATCAAGTTGTGCTTACTACATCTACAACTGGTTTTACAAGCATGTTCAGTATATTTATTTTATTACATGCCTCACATGCTCAGTACATTCAATAGTACTGACTGCATACTCTCTTTACGCTAATCATATCATGATATAGGTTTTGGTTTCCATTCTCAGCCACGTGATTAGTTTATTTCTAGTAGCATATCTCCAGCAGACTTAATAAGTCCTCATAGTCTGAGTACATTTAGAGTTTACTTACAGTTTTTTACATAGACATTTGCTAGTTACAGTTGTTTAAAGTTAGTTGGGGACTTGTCCCAACAACTCTTCAATCTTTAGTAGAGGCATTCAAACATAGTCACTCAGTCCAGTTTTTATTTGGGTTTCAGATTGATGAATTCATGACTTTAGTTTTTTATAATTTTTCATTATAAGTTATCTTATGCTTATATTCATGATCTTAGCATTATGCCACTATCAGGGGCTAGCTTGGGACTACTTATGGTTCTAAGCAACATGTCTCGTCTAGGTTTCAGACTCAAGTCATGATAAACTTGGTATTAGAACATCAGGTTTAAAGTTTCCTAGGGTATCTGAAACCTACATTAGTATTTCTCATGGGTGTAAAACACACCACACTTATGAGGAAGAGTCTACAAGACATTTTAGGAAACCATCCCTTCTTCAATGTTCATTATAGTGTGATACAGTTTGACTCTATTTACTCCTTTCTAGTTTGTACTTTAAGCATTTCAGATGATACCTCCATGCAAAAATAATAGATGGGAAAATGGTTAGAATGCAAACTCACCGACACCAACAAATAATGAGGTTACAAATGTTGTATTTCAGAATATTATCCAGATGTTAGCCCAATCCATGACAACTTAGGTGAACCAGCAGGTAGCAATTCTGGTTAACCCAAATAGTAGGTCAGTTACTGCACTAGTTAGAGATTTTATGAGGGTGAATCCGCTCGGGTTCTTTGGGTCGAAGGTAGAGGAGGACCCATAAAATTTTATTGATGAGGTGAAAAATATCCTCCAGGTGATGTAAGTTTCTGAGATTAAGAGGGTTGAGACAGTTTCATATTAGCTCAAGGACGTGGCTTACTTATGGTTTACGTAGTTGAAGGACAACCATGGCAGGAATGTTGTTCCCGCAGTTTATGATAACTTCGTTGATGCTTTTCTTGATCAGTTCTTCCCTAGATTATTGAGAAAGAAAAAGGCTGAAGAGTTCATGAACTTAAGGCAAAGATCTATGTCAGTAAAGAAGTATGGCCTGAAGTTTACCCAGCTTTCTAGGTATGCTCTAGAGATGGTGGCTGAGCCAATAGCCAAGATGAGCAAGTTTGTTTTTGGAGCTTCAGACTTGGTTAAATAGGAGTGCATAACAGCTATGTTAATTGCAGATATGGACATCTCCAGGTTGATGACCCATGCCTAGCAGATTTAGGAAGAGAAATTAAAAGAGAAAGAAAAGGATAATAAAAGGTCTAGAACATATAATTTTGAGTATATCCAAAAGAGGTCCAGTGGTGGGAACCAATCTTCTTTCCAGCAGAAATCATCAGCGTCGGCACCTTCATCAGCGAGTTCTCTGTCACCAGCACCCATACCTTGGTATGATCAGAAGAGTAGGGCATCTGACTCTCATTTTCAAGGTAATGTTGTAAAGAGAAACTACTATCCCACTTATAACAGGTGTGGTAAGAGCCACCTAGGAGAGTGTCTTTATGGAAAAAAGGGACGCTTTAGGCATGATCAAATTGGTTACAGGTTGAGAAATTACCCCTCTTCTAATAAAGGAAATAGTGGAAATCAAGCTAAGTCTACTTATCTAGCAGCTTCAGTAGGTCATCTAGCTCAACAGGGTGCCACTTCTAGTACAGGCGGTAGTCAGCGTCAGAATCATTTTTATGCACTTTCATCTCACCAGGATCAGGAGAGCCTACCAAATATGGTCACTAGTATATTATAGGTCTTTTCTCATAATGTATATTCTTTGTGATACCCAGGGGCTACTTTGTCTTTTGTGACCTGTTATGTTGCTTGTAAATTTAGAGTCAGTCCTGAGAAACTCCTAGAACCCTTTCTTGTTTCCACTCCAGTCAGTGATTCAGTCATAACAAAGCAAGTATACCAAAATTGCCCAGTTTTAGTCCTTCACAAAATCACCACATCTGGTTTAGTTGAGTTAGACATGATAGACCTTGGTGTCATTCTTGGCATAGATTGGTTACATTTATATTATGCCTTAGTCAACTACAGAACATGAGTCATAAAATATTAGTTTCTAGATGAATTAGTCTTAGAGTGGAAAGCTAGTCTTATTGTGCCTATAGGTAGCTTCATCTCTTACCTCAAAGCTAAAAGATGATTTCTAAGTTTTACATCTATCATCTAGTTTGGTTAAGGAATCTAAGCTCGAGACCCCATCTCTTCAGTCAGTCCCAGTGGTTAGTAAATTTCTAGTAGTATTTTTCAAGAATCTACCCGAAGTCCCTCTTGAATGGTAGATCAACTTTGGAATAGACCTTCTTCCAGATATGTAGACCATATCTACTCCTCCTTACAAAATAGCTCCAGTAAAGGTTAAGGGATTGAAAGACCTCTAAGATAAAGGTTTCATCCAACCAAGTATTTCCTCGTGGGGTGCTCCAGTCCTTTTGTGTGAAAGAAAGACAGCTCTCCTAGAATGTGCATTGATTACCATCAGTTGAACAAAGTCACAGTCAAGAATAAGTGTTCTATCCCCGGGAATGATGACTTACTTAAATAGCTTGAGGGTGCTAGTTATTTCTCTAGGATTGACCTCAGATCCGGCTATCATCAGCTCAGAGTTAGGGAATGTGACATCCTGAACACAGCCTTCAAAACTCGATATGGTCACTACGATTTGTGGTCATGATTTTTGGACTAACAAATGCTCCTGCTGCTTTTATGGACTTGATGAACAGGGTATTCAAATAGTACTTAGATAGGTTCATAATTGTCTTCATAGATTACATTGTTATCTATTCCTGGAGTGAGGAAGAGCATGTAGGTCATTTGAGAGTTGTATTGTAGACTCTTAAGGATCTTCAATTGTTTGCTAAGTTTAGTAAGTGTGAGTTTTGGCTGAAATCAGTTGCATTCCTTGACCATGTTGTGTCTAGTAAGGGTGTCCATTTAGACTTTCAAAAAATAGAGGCAGTAAAGAACTAACCGAGACCCATTTCTCCATCAGACACCAGGAGCTTTTTGGACTTAGCTGGTTACTACAGGAGATTCATTGAGGTGTTCTCATCTATTGCAGCTCAGCTGAATAGGTTGACTCACATAAAGGTTAAGTTTCAGTGGTTCAGATATCACTTGTGAGAAGAGCTTTCAGGAGTTGAACTCTCAACTCATTTCTGCTCTAGTTTTGACTTTGCCAGAGGGCGCAGATAGTTTCATAGTCTATTATGATGCTTCTAGAGTTGACCTTTGGTGTGTGTTAATGCAGCAAGGTAAGGTCATTTCTTATGCTTCCATACAACTTAAGGTTCATGATAAGAACTACCCAACTCATGACCTCGAGTTAGAAGTCGTGGCATTTGCCTTAAATATTTGGTGACTCTATTTGTACGGTATTCATGTTGATATGTTCACGGAACATAAGAGTTTGCAGTATGTGTTCAGTTAGAAGGATTTCAACATTAGACAGTGGAGATGGCTTATAATTCTCAAGGATTACGACATGAGTGTCATTTACCATCTGAGAAAGGCCAATTTAGTGGTTGATGCTCTTATCAAGTTGTCCATAGGTAGTGTATCTCATGTTGAGGAAGAAAGGAAAGCATTGGCTACAAATCTGCACATACCTGCTCTATTAGGCATTTGTCTTATATACTTAGAAGATTATGGAACTATCATTCAGAATGGTTAGGAGTCTTCTCTTGTGATTGAAGTTAAGGCAAAGCAAGAAAATGACCCTATTTTGCATAAGTTGAAAGAAGTTGTCCACAATTAAAAAGTGGAGGTTTTCTCTCGAGGAGGAAATCATGTTCTTCGTCATCAAGGTCATTTGTGGGTTCCATATGTGGGTGATTTGAGATAGTAGATGTCGACAGAGTCTCACAACTTTTAGTATTTAATTCATCCTGGTAAAACCAAGATGTACCATGATCTACAGGAAGTCTATTGGTGGAATGGCATGAAGAGAGATATTATGGATTTTATGGCTAAGTGACCTAGTTACCAGCAGGTGAAGGTAGAGCATTAGAGACTGGAAGGTATGACTTGGTACATTAGTATTCCTACTTAGAAGTGGGAGATGATTACTACGGACCATATCATTGGTTTACCTCGCATGCAATGACATCATGATTCTATTTGGGTGATAGTAGACAGGATGACTAAGTTAACTAATTTTTTGTCTGGCTAGACTATTGATTTAACAAAGGATTATGCTAGACACTGTATTCATGAGTAAGTCATATTGCATGAAGTTCCCTTGTCTATCATCTCAGATATTGCTACCCAGCTCACATCTCAGTTCTGGAAGTCCTTCCAGTAGTGTCTTGGTACTCGAGAAGATCTCAATTTATCATTTCATCCACTGACAAATGGTCAGGTAGAGCAGACAATTCAAACTTTAGAGAATATATTGAGAGCTTGTGTGATCGACTTCAAAGATAATTGGGATGATCACTTACCTCTTATAGAGGTTGATTATAATAGCAGTTTCCATTCTAACAGATGGCTCCTTTTAATAAACTTTATAGGTGGAGAAATAGGTCTCTTGTTGGTTGGTTTGAGGTAGGTGACGCTACTTTGATAGGGACAAATTTGGTTCATGAGGTTATGGAAAAGGTTCATCTGATTAGAGAGAAATTTAAAAGCACTCAAAGTCGTTAGAAGTCTTATGTAGATGTGAGGAGAAGGTAGCTTGAGTTTGCTATTAATGATTGGATGTTCTTGAAAGTTTTTATGATGAAAGGGGTGATGAGGTTATGTAAGAAAGTGAAGCTTAGTTCCCACTACATTGGTCCTTACAGGATTTCGAGACGTATTGGCAATGTGGCTTATGAGTTAGAGTGGCTTGTGGAGTTAGCATCAGTGCTTCTAGTTTTCCATGTTTTGTTGTTGACAAAGAGCATTGGTGATGCATATTTGGTTGTACCATTAGAGAGTGTTGGTGTGAAGGATAGTCTTTCTTATAATGAGGTTCCAATTAAGATACTTGACCGGCAGGTTCATAAGTTTAGGAATAAGGAAGTCACTACAGTTAAGGTGTTACAGAGAAATCAGTCCGTTGAGGGAACTACTTGGGAAGCAGAAGCGGACATGATGACCAATTACCCTCATCTTTTCCCTTCTAGTACCGAGTCAGAATAAGGTAGCGATTTTCCTTTTTTAGTTATTCCTCTATGTTTCTAGCTCTTTCAAAAATCACACTCCGTATATGCATTCATGTCATATATGTTTCAGTTGAGTTCTTACTCTTAGACTGAATCAGTTCTAGTCATGATACATGCCCAGTTTCAGAATCAGTTTTATGTTATTAGTTTCATTCTTCCTATCTTAGTTTTAGCCTTCATTTGAGGATGAATGATCCCAAGGGGAAGATACTGTAACACCCCAAAACTTGGATAGGATCAAACCAGACTTAACTCAGAAAACCATCTTGAAAATTCAAAGTTTCAACACAATATGATTTATAGCACGAATCGTACAATAAAAGCACAAGTTGTGGAATGACTCGTGGTAAGCTGTCAGAAATTTCCTAAAAGTTCCAGACACCATGTGTCGGGGAATCTGTGTATAAGCCATACATAGGACTCCTATTGATAGTTAGTGCCCAAATCTAGAAAGTTGTCAAGTTTGGCTCAGGGACCGTCACTCACTGTACGAATGGTGGTATCAAACTACAAGTCATACTATGACTCATAATATGGCCTTCCAGGAAGCTCACCCAAACTGTTCCAGGGACCATGAACGAAACCATGACTAATGATCCCAAACCTTGAGTCATAGGTTGACTCTTGGGTAACCTTTATAAAATGTCCCAAGACTCATGAGTTCAAACCACGATCCATGGTTTGATAGTACGAGTTGTACTATTGCTCGTGCATCAAAAAAATTTTGAAATGGCTTCGCAGGGGTATTTTCCTTCTCACCCACTCTTTTAACCTCTAAACTATGTTGTTTTATCTTCCATAGAAGGGGATTAAAGGTCAAACCATCGGCTCTTTCCCTCATTCTCACATACTAACACTTAGAATGTCAGAAAGAGCGATTCAAATCCTTTCAAGGCAAAGACTAGGGTTCTTCTCAAAGTCAAATTCTCACACCTTCAGTCTAAGGTTTCTTCAGTCCATGTATGTAAGGATTCAACAAGGTTTCTATCATGACCCGAGACTACCCCTAGTCGTAAACGGTGCTTAGAGTTATAAGTGACCCTATGCTAACCCATGGACTGACATGACACTAATAATACTAAAGTAACTAATAAAAAAACACTTTATGGAAGATGAACTGAATAATGAAATAATAATCAAAACCAACAACAATATCTAAGTCTAAAACCACAAAGTTAAACATCTAACTGTATGTTTGAAAGCCTCTACTAAGGCGAGTTGCTGGGACAAGCCCCCAACTAATTCTAACTGGCTGAAAACTAAAAAGGACATAAATGAAAAATATTGATAACTAGTTCTCGAATGATGAGGACTCAGCAAAGTACTGCTTCTGATGTAGTAGGAGATTGTACTATGCACAAACTGGAGGATGAATGTCAGAACCTATATTAAAAGACAATATAGCACAAAGGAAAGTATGCGATCAGCACTTTGAAAGTACTGAGCATGTGAGATATGCACTACACTATATATATGTTGATCATGAGAAAATGAACTAAACATAGAGTGAGAAACGTAAACTGATGCAATGTCCAAGTGAATAAACATAGTAACTGAACAATAGTAATATGCTGAATAAACTGAGTACAAGATTATGGAATATCTAAGTCCTAACTATAGGATTACAAGGACATTCTGAATATCATAAGTGGTATAAAAACTAACATCCTGACAAATAGAATATTTAAATTAATTACATAGTAATGAGGTATACTAAGATGCAAGGACCCATCTAGATAATCACAAATACTGATTTCATAAATATTTTGATATAGCTAAGATACTATGAAGTAGAGTGAACTGAGGGTCATGCAAATACCAAAGTGTGAGAATATGGAAGATACTATTAACCAACATATAACCATGTGAGCTAAACATGAAGCTCGATGTATAATCCCCATCGAAGAGTGCCCAATATACTTTACCATGGTATAAAGGCTGAGCTGATCTGATATGGTATAAATAAACCTACGGTGGCACGTAGTTGTGAGACTTAGGGACTTCTATCAAAGGTCTAAGCCTAGTGGGTGGGTGATGCTTCATCCCCTTATCCGCTCTGTGCTAAGTACTACTCCCAACTGAACATAATTGATAGCTCGATAAGATGACATATTTGGATGTCAACCTGAGATGAAATATATGGATGTCAACCTATCCATAATCATAGATGACATACCTGGTTGCCATACTACTAGTGAACCTTGCTTTTATAAGAAAACTGAGTCACGATCATTGATGGCATTCTGGATACCATACTAATCGGGAAGCTTACTTTTGGGAAAATTATTCTCAGCATTAATAGCCTATCTGGATGTCATGAAAGTCATGCGTCTTATTGATATGAGCTAAAGCTCCTGACCATTTTATGAGAACTCATATGTATATAAATCATGTATTTCTAAGTACTGTGACTTGTAATTCTATGGGAGACATGAGATAGCGAGAATAAATGCATAAAGGAATCATATGAGGTTTAAGATTTGAAAGGAAATTATAAAGCTGGACCTGAGCCCTGAATCTTGACTCATGAAACTACTAATAGTCTAATAGGGTGAATTTATCTGAAAAAACCATTTATAATATACTTTCTCTTAAAACACTCTGCAGGTCAGTAAGACTAAAAGTACAGATAAACTGGGACTGAGTAGCAGACCTTCTATATGAAAGTATCCTAAAACATGTAAACCTGAAGGAACAAGTGTTTAATCAATAATGCATAGGATCCTAGGTCATCGGGTGTTCATAACCTGCCATCTCTAAATAATGCAACTATTTATGACAGCTTCTGTGATGTAAATGGAATATGAAGTTACATAATACAAGCACAAAAACTATGAAATATCATTATATTTAGGGTTCATGGACATGATACCATCAACGTCCTGAATTTCATGGATAAACATGCATTTATAGTTTACTAGTTATGGGGAACAGAAGTACATGACGAATCATGACTGTAATGAAAACCCTAATTTTGAAATCATGAATTAATTGCGGAACTGAATGTATTTTGGGACTCAATGGGTGCAAGGATACCCACTGATGAAATCCCATATACCTAGAGATGAAAACCTTGAAGAAATCATTAAAATTGGAAGCCTGAAGAAGATGAACCCTAGTTTGCCCTAAAGGAGAGAAATCGCCTCTCTTTCTCTGTAAATGCTAGGTGTTGATTGTTTTCTACGTAATGAGGGGATTAGGGTAATATTAATCTTAATGATCAGCCTTGAAATAGCTTAAATTATGTAGTTTTGATGTTAAAAGAGTGGAAAAGACTGAAGTACCCTTTTAAATTCATAACTAAAAAAGTTGCAATAGGTGATGTACGGACTATCCCATGATCGTGGGACCCACCTATGATCGTGGGGGGTGTTTTTGGATGGATTGATATGAATTCCTCTGGACTTCATCATATGAGCCTTGGTATGATCATGGGACCCACCTACGATTGTACCTTGGTTCGTAGGTTGTTAGTTCAAGTCGGTTCATCTTTAGGAGTCAAGGTCGTGCCTAAAATCTTGGTTTCTAACTATGGTCGTGGTTACCTATCATGGTTGGAAGGTATAATTTTCAACTTTTGGGTTTTTGGGGCTGTTTCATGCAGACTAGACCATTGTACAGTTGTTGTTTCTAACCACGATCATGGTAACGATTGTACTATCTCACTGCTGGACAGCACTTCACTAAAATGGTCATAACTCTTAGCTCCAGACATAGATTAACACCAAACTGGATGTGTTGGAAAAAAGACATAAATAAAATTCATTTGGTAGGTATTGCACTCAAAAATACTTCATAATCTAGGAGTTATACTCATTTGAAGTTGACTATAGGAAGATTCTTCACATGAAATCAATCAGTAAGGAAGGTTTCAACTTGGTTATGAGCTAGGAGTTACTTGTGGCCTAAATACACATCTAATTCACTTCCCATACCACCAAAACATGAAGTTTAGTTCTACAAGTACTTGAAGCATGGTTCTAATCCTTACTTAGATTTTTGGGGTGATACAATATTTCCGTCATGGGATCATTCATGCCCCAATGAACACTACTAAGTTGTGTAAATAGGGAAAGAGCTACAATCCCTACACTGAGTTGGTTGAAGTTGAATACTAATATTATAACTGATTGTTTACTGAAACATGGACTGAACTGGACTCATGAATGCATGTTATGACATGGGAGTTACTAAGGGACATGAGACTGAAGAAAGTAATAGGGAGGGAAATATTACCTTGAACTGACTTTAGGCTGAGAATAAGAGTCAACTGTATTTACTTACATTATAAATGTACAAAAGAGCTTGTAGGGAATAATCACAGACATGGACTTAGGAGAGTACAACTGGAAGGAAAAAGAAGAAGTCAATTGTATTATTTTCCTGATCTCTAAACTGAACCATTGGCTATACGGACTGATCCATACTGAGAATTTAGAACTCACTGAAGTATTCATGACTGAAACATATGCATTGAACTATTAGGCAATGGATAATGATATGAAATTTTTAATAGTCATTGAGAAAAGAACTTTGATCCTTCCAATGCTCTTCGTTAGGAATTTGAGTTACATCTAGGGAAAGGAATCACGAGTATGGACTGAGCGTTACATCCGACCGGGGAAATTTGGACTTTATACATACTGGGGTCAAACATTACACTACCAAATCTGAGTTCTAATCAGGGGTCTACTATCCACCAAATACCAAAATCTACAAGTTACATTCACGGAGCATCTAAGTCAAGCCTACTAGTCAGTTGTCACCAACCCACTACCATGATATACTAAAGTCACATAGACTCGAATAGGAAGATCTAAGGTAAGAGAGGTACTGCAGAATCATAATTCAAAGACTCTCATAACCCTTGACACTCAACAAGGGTCTGGGGAGTACTAGTATGAATGAGCTTGTTCAAGAAGTTTAGTCTGAGAATATACCTGACGTATGGTGACTTCACTTATCATCAAGAATATATTATGAGTATGCAAGACTGAGAATGCTGAGAAATCATGGGTGCATGAGTCTTAAGCTGCATGGTGTGAGACTTATATTCATGGGCTCATGGAGCATGATTTGGATTTCTGAGCTAGACTATTACTACTTATAATAAGGACTGAGAATAGATATACATTTGAATAAAGTGCGTACATTAGAATGATACAAGGTAGAAGTAAGTGTCATAATGACGTAAGTGTACTGAATAGGGTAGGATAAGAATAGGTCTCTACCTCCAGCTATCCCTATTCTAGAACCTGCAAACATTACTACCTAATTCTCCAAAACCTAACTTGTTCCATACTCTAACATCTCTCCATTATATCACAGCCACCATGCTAAGTTTGCAAGTCTTATTTTTCACTACTCTCTAAATAAACTCACTCAAATGATCAAGATAGACCACTTTAGGATATAATCTGATTATGCATTTTCTCATACCGACTTAAAATATCCCTCTTTCTATTATCCACCTTACTACTTGTCACGACCCTACCTCCTTGCCCAAACTGGTTGCTTCTAAACCCTTGGAATAGAGGGGGAATATTTTTTGTGGAATGGGGAAATGATGGCCTAAGCGGTTTATGAAAAACCCGACGCCCAAATCCTTCTACGGATGTCATAACCTGTCCCATAGGTTTAGCCTTTTTTGACGATCTTTCTTCCAATTCTTTCATCCTCTCCCTCTGCCTCTGTCCCTCCTTCTACTACACAAGAGTTTGTCTTTGAGCTTGTGCAGCAACTACACGGGTCAATATTTTTACTGCACTCATCAAATCCTGCTCAATAGTATTAACGGGCAGTTTTGAAGATACTTCTCTTCTTCTCAGCTCTTCCGGAGATGGGAAAGTGGAAGAATCCCATGATGCAAAGTCATTATCAGCTCCACCTTGACTAGCTTGGTCAAGTGGTGGTCTACTCAATCCCTCTCCGGTAAGCTTAACAACCTGCTTACCCTTGCCTTTATCTCTCCTTGTCATCGACAGTAAGTGTAACAACCTGCTTACCCTTGCCTTTATATCTCCTTGTCATCGGTAGTTTAAATATCAAAGAAAACCAATTACCATGGTCAGACATAATCTAACTTACAACACTGGCTCTACTGCACGATCTAGGAATGAAGAAAAGAAACAATACCCTAAATGTCCCGTAGCCTCCTACTTATAAATGTGGTACACAACACATCGATAAGTAAGACTCTACTCAGACACGACTTTGTAGAAACCCTTAGAACGACCTGCTCTGATACCACTTTTGTCATGACCCGACCTTCCATTCAGGCTGGACTAGCACCCAAAGCCGATATGGCCCGAGAGAACCAATCTTTGCTTATGAACACTCGTATGGACATTATAATACCTCATACAATTATGCGGAAGTCATGGATATGGAAACATATGCCATATGCATATATATATATATATATATATATCAAACTTGGTCGTTGGGGCCATCAAACCAAAATGAGCATACATATCTTACATTCTGTTCTCATATAAGTCTACAAAAGCCTCTACAGATACATAGATATGACAAACCTAGAGTCGGGACAACACCCCGCTCTATACTCATATACAATACCAAAATACATGTACATAGCAACTCAGAAAGCCCCGAACCAACTGGAGCTCACCAAAAGTCTGCAAAAGATCTGCAACCTACAGTGGAGGTCTACTAGTACCTGCGCCTGCAGCAAGTAAGGTAAGCCCCCAGGAGGGGTCAGTACGGATAATGTACTGAGTATGTAAGGCCATATGAAAATGTCATAAATACATCAATAGAATAAAAATGTAAGAGGATACTCAATGTGAATAACCCATCGATTTGCATATGTGGAACCATGTGGCTTACATAAATTAAGTTCTTCTCTTTATTGTTTATTCCTCATCGCTCATATCATAACGTACCTGGGCCCCAACTGATCAGTGGGTCTTAACATAACATAACGTTATGTTGGGATCGGCTCGAGCTAGGACTTTGCCTCTAGAGCTGCCACCCATAAATTAATATATATTAGGATCGGTTCGAGCTAGGCTTATGCCTCTAGAGCTGCCACCCATACCAACATACCAGGTTTGGCTCAAGCTAGGTTATTACCCCTAGAGCTTCCCCCTGTTAGGATCGGTCCGAGCTAGGCTTATGCCTCTAGGACTGCCCCCTGATCCAACAATCTCGGGATAGGCTTGAGCTAGGCATTTTGCCCCCAAAGCTGCCACCCATACTTGATCATTAACCACCAACAAATATGCATTACTTTATTTCTTACTTTTGAGAGATGTATTTGCGAGGAATTGATTCATCCTCTTATGAGAGATTGATACAATCAATTATGAGAGACTAACGTATAAATACATAGCCACAACATTATTGGAAGCTTAAGAACACAACATTATTGAGACCTTTGAAGCATGTCCATAATTACGCAACTCATGCACAACCATGACTAATGAATGAAGAATATGTGACTTACCAATAGATAACATTATTGAAACCATTAGACACAAGTCAATGAATAAGAGGTATGTGTATAACCACTATTGGCACTTTGGAACATAACCGTTTTGGGCGAATATGACACATACAACTCCCAATTGATCAATGAGTAGGAAATATGTGATAATAACCATTGATAACCGGATATAGAATACCTTAGCACATTTCGGGATGGTACAAATGAAATGTCAATGTGAATACTATTTGCCGCAGAAAGATACGGACAGAGTAACCTTACATACCTTGTATTCTCAATACCAATACACAATCTTAAATGCGCATACAATAGTCCCGCTCCTTCCTTATGTTTCACTCTACAACACAAATACATAACGGAGCCAACATTAACCACCAACTACTTTACAAATTCGTATAACATCAATGAGTTACATGTTTGCCTTTAAACATGTCATTTCCCCTTGACAAAACCATTGGTGAACTTATTATTCCAAAAATCCCATAATATTCCCAACATTGCCAATACATGATAATAAATACATTTCACCACAACACTTCTCCTTTACACTTTCTTATCCATATCACATCACAAATAATCCATTAAATTACCTTAATACACCTCATAGCACATATCGGCCAAAATCCCCCAATTTACACTTATAGAAAAATAACAAATTTAATAACAAAATAACACCATACATGTTCATATTTTATCCATACCATTCTCTTTCATCAAGACATCAAGTCTCTTTTCAAGTTCAAATCACAAAGATGGCACATCTTTCACCAAAAGCAAAAATACACTATTCACCACCTTGCCAACACAACTATCATGATATACATAATCTCACATGCATTTACTATGTTAATTCATGAGAATAAATACTTACCAAGGCTTGGAATAGGATGATCTTGCTCCAAAAGTTGTCTTTGAGCTTTTAGGTTTTGAGAGAAAATGATTGAAAAAAATATCAAAAAGGCATGAGATTTCCAAAATGACCAAAAATCATATTTTTGGCCCTTTATATAGGCCCTCATGTCCATCCTTATCCACTTATTTAGCATTGATTGGTATTTCTAGAAGGTTTTTGAAAGAATGGGTCATTTGACCCATTTTGGGCCATGTGTTCTTTTCATTTTTGGGTCCTTTTTGGGCCCAATTCACTTAACCCGATAAAATCAATAATTTCTCATGTTCAAGTCATCTCGTACGTGTTACAACAATATTCCTACTCACGCTATTCATATCCGTAGCCTCAATCCCAAAAACAAGTGATTCTAGCCACGTATGGCCTATTTTGACCAAAAGGGTAAAATCGTCATTTTGACGCCAAATTTGTCCTCGAGTAATTTTATAATACCAATATAATATTTCATTCATTTCATGTATATACTCTAGGTTGTAGAAGAAACGTGACAAAAATCAGCTCGATACCCTAAATGTCCCGTAGCCTCCTACTTATAAATGTGGTACACAACACATCGATAAGTAAGACTCTACTCAGACACGACTTTGTAGACACCCTTAGAACGACCTGCTCTGATACCACTTTTGTCATGACCCGACCTTCCATTCGGGCTGGACTAGCACCCAAAGCCGATATGGCCCGAGAGAACCAATCTTTGCTTATGAACACTCGTATGGACATTATAATACCTCATACAATTATGCGGAAGTCATGGATATGGAAACATATGCCATATGCATATATATATATATATATATATATATCAAACTTGGTCGTTGGGGCCATCAAACCAAAATGAGCATACATATCTTACATTCTGTTCTCACATAAGTCTACAAAAGCCTCTACAGATACATAGATATGACAAACCTAGAGTCGGGACAACACCCCGCTCTATACTCATATACAATACCAAAATACATGTACATAGCAACTCAGAAAGCCCCGAACCAACTGGAGCTCACCAAAAGTCTGCAAAAGATCTGCAACCTACAGTGGAGGTCTACTAGTACCTGCGCCTGCAGCAAGTAAGGTAAGCCCCCAGGAGGGGTCAGTACGGATAATGTACTGAGTATGTAAGGCCATATGAAAATGTCATAAATACATCAATAGAATAAAAATGTAAGAGGATACTCAATGTGAATAACCCATCGATTTGCATATGTGGAACCATGTGGCTTACATAAATTAAGTTCTTCTCTTTATTGTTTATTCCTCATCGCTCATATCATAACGTACCTGGGCCCCAACTGATCAGTGGGTCTTAACATAACATAACGTTATGTTGGGATCGGCTCGAGCTAGGACTTTGCCTCTAGAGCTGCCACCCATAAATTAATATATATTAGGATCGGTTCGAGCTAGGCTTATGCCTCTAGAGCTGCCACCCATACCAACATACCAGGTTTGGCTCAAGCTAGGTTATTACCCCTAGAGCTTCCCCCTGTTAGGATCGGTCCGAGCTAGGCTTATGCCTCTAGGACTGCCCCCTGATCCAACAATCTCGGGATAGGCTTGAGCTAGGCATTTTGCCCCCAAAGCTGCCACCCATACTTGATCATTAACCACCAACAAATATGCATTACTTTATTTCTTACTTTTGAGAGATGTATTTGCGAGGAATTGATTCATCCTCTTATGAGAGATTGATACAATCAATTATGAGAGACTAACGTATAAATACATAGCCACAACATTATTGGAAGCTTAAGAACACAACATTATTGAGACCTTTGAAGCATGTCCATAATTACGCAACTCATGCACAACCATGACTAATGAATGAAGAATATGTGACTTACCAATAGATAACATTATTGAAACCATTAGACACAAGTCAATGAATAAGAGGTATGTGTATAACCACTATTGGCACTTTGGAACATAACCGTTTTGGGCGAATATGACACATACAACTCCCAATTGATCAATGAGTAGGAAATATGTGATAATAACCATTGATAACCGGATATAGAATACCTTAGCACATTTCGGGATGGTACAAATGAAATGTCAATGTGAATACTATTTGCCGCAGAAAGATACGGACAGAGTAACCTTACATACCTTGTATTCTCAATACCAATACACAATCTTAAATGCGCATACAATAGTCCCGCTCCTTCCTTATGTTTCACTCTACAACACAAATACATAACGGAGCCAACATTAACCACCAACTACTTTACAAATTCGTATAACATCAATGAGTTACATGTTTGCCTTTAAACATGTCATTTCCCCTTGACAAAACCATTGGTGAACTTATTATTCCAAAAATCCCATAATATTCCCAACATTGCCAATACATGATAATAAATACATTTCACCACAACACTTCTCCTTTACACTTTCTTATCCATATCACATCACAAATAATCCATTAAATTACCTTAATACACCTCATAGCACATATCGGCCAAAATACCCCAATTTATACTTATAGAAAAATAACAAATTTAATAACAAAATAACACCATACATGTTCATATTTTATCCATACCATTCTCTTTCATCAAGACATCAAGTCTCTTTTCAAGTTCAAATCACAAAGATGGCACATCTTTCACCAAAAGCAAAAATACACTATTCACCACCTTGCCAACACAACTATCATGATATACATAATCTCACATGCATTTACTATGTTAATTCATGAGAATAAATACTTACCAAGGCTTGGAATAGGATGATCTTGCTCCAAAAGTTGTCTTTGAGCTTTTAGGTTTTGAGAGAAAATGATTGAAAAAAATATCAAAAAGGCATGAGATTTCCAAAATGACCAAAAATCATATTTTTGGCCCTTTATATAGGCCCTCATGTCCATCCTTATCCACTTATTTAGCATTGATTGGTATTTCTAGAAGGTTTTTGAAAGAATGGGTCATTTGACCCATTTTGGGCCATGTGTTCTTTTCATTTTTGGGTCCTTTTTGGGCCCAATTCACTTAACCCGATAAAATCAATAATTTCTCATGTTCAAGTCATCTCGTACGTGTTACAACAATATTCCTACTCACGCTATTCATATCCGTAGCCTCAATCCCAAAAACAAGTGATTCTAGCCACGTATGGCCTATTTTGACCAAAAGGGTAAAATCGTCATTTTGACGCCAAATTTGTCCTCGAGTAATTTTATAATACCAATATAATATTTCATTCATTTCATGTATATACTCTAGGTTGTAGAAGAAACGTGACAAAAATCAGCTCGATACCCTAAATGTCCCGTAGCCTCCTACTTATAAATGTGGTACACAACACATCGATAAGTAAGACTCTACTCAGACACGACTTTGTAGACACCCTTAGAACGACCTGCTCTGATACCACTTTTGTCATGACCCGACCTTCCATTCGGGCTGGACTAGCACCCAAAGCCGATATGGCCCGAGAGAACCAATCTTTGCTTATGAACACTCGTATGGACATTATAATACCTCATACAATTATGCGGAAGTCATGGATATGGAAACATATGCCATATGCATATATATATATATATATATATATATCAAACTTGGTCGTTGGGGCCATCAAACCAAAATGAGCATACATATCTTACATTCTGTTCTCACATAAGTCTACAAAAGCCTCTACAGATACATAGATATGACAAACCTAGAGTCGGGACAACACCCCGCTCTATACTCATATACAATACCAAAATACATGTACATAGCAACTCAGAAAGCCCCGAACCAACTGGAGCTCACCAAAAGTCTGCAAAAGATCTGCAACCTACAGTGGAGGTCTACTAGTACCTGCGCCTGCAGCAAGTAAGGTAAGCCCCCAGGAGGGGTCAGTACGGATAATGTACTGAGTATGTAAGGCCATATGAAAATGTCATAAATACATCAATAGAATAAAAATGTAAGAGGATACTCAATGTGAATAACCCATCGATTTGCATATGTGGAACCATGTGGCTTACATAAATTAAGTTCTTCTCTTTATTGTTTATTCCTCATCGCTCATATCATAACGTACCTGGGCCCCAACTGATCAGTGGGTCTTAACATAACATAACGTTATGTTGGGATCGGCTCGAGCTAGGACTTTGCCTCTAGAGCTGCCACCCATAAATTAATATATATTAGGATCGGTTCGAGCTAGGCTTATGCCTCTAGAGCTGCCACCCATACCAACATACCAGGTTTGGCTCAAGCTAGGTTATTACCCCTAGAGCTTCCCCCTGTTAGGATCGGTCCGAGCTAGGCTTATGCCTCTAGGACTGCCCCCTGATCCAACAATCTCGGGATAGGCTTGAGCTAGGCATTTTGCCCCCAAAGCTGCCACCCATACTTGATCATTAACCACCAACAAATATGCATTACTTTATTTCTTACTTTTGAGAGATGTATTTGCGAGGAATTGATTCATCCTCTTATGAGAGATTGATACAATCAATTATGAGAGACTAACGTATAAATACATAGCCACAACATTATTGGAAGCTTAAGAACACAACATTATTGAGACCTTTGAAGCATGTCCATAATTACGCAACTCATGCACAACCATGACTAATGAATGAAGAATATGTGACTTACCAATAGATAACATTATTGAAACCATTAGACACAAGTCAATGAATAAGAGGTATGTGTATAACCACTATTGGCACTTTGGAACATAACCGTTTTGGGCGAATATGACACATACAACTCCCAATTGATCAATGAGTAGGAAATATGTGATAATAACCATTGATAACCGGATATAGAATACCTTAGCACATTTCGGGATGGTACAAATGAAATGTCAATGTGAATACTATTTGCCGCAGAAAGATACGGACAGAGTAACCTTACATACCTTGTATTCTCAATACCAATACACAATCTTAAATGCGCATACAATAGTCCCGCTCCTTCCTTATGTTTCACTCTACAACACAAATACATAACGGAGCCAACATTAACCACCAACTACTTTACAAATTCGTATAACATCAATGAGTTACATGTTTGCCTTTAAACATGTCATTTCCCCTTGACAAAACCATTGGTGAACTTATTATTCCAAAAATCCCATAATATTCCCAACATTGCCAATACATGATAATAAATACATTTCACCACAACACTTCTCCTTTACACTTTCTTATCCATATCACATCACAAATAATCCATTAAATTACCTTAATACACCTCATAGCACATATCGGCCAAAATACCCCAATTTATACTTATAGAAAAATAACAAATTTAATAACAAAATAACACCATACATGTTCATATTTTATCCATACCATTCTCTTTCATCAAGACATCAAGTCTCTTTTCAAGTTCAAATCACAAAGATGGCACATCTTTCACCAAAAGCAAAAATACACTATTCACCACCTTGCCAACACAACTATCATGATATACATAATCTCACATGCATTTACTATGTTAATTCATGAGAATAAATACTTACCAAGGCTTGGAATAGGATGATCTTGCTCCAAAAGTTGTCTTTGAGCTTTTAGGTTTTGAGAGAAAATGATTGAAAAAAATATCAAAAAGGCATGAGATTTCCAAAATGACCAAAAATCATATTTTTGGCCCTTTATATAGGCCCTCATGTCCATCCTTATCCACTTATTTAGCATTGATTGGTATTTCTAGAAGGTTTTTGAAAGAATGGGTCATTTGACCCATTTTGGGCCATGTGTTCTTTTCATTTTTGGGTCCTTTTTGGGCCCAATTCACTTAACCCGATAAAATCAATAATTTCTCATGTTCAAGTCATCTCGTACGTGTTACAACAATATTCCTACTCACGCTATTCATATCCGTAGCCTCAATCCCAAAAACAAGTGATTCTAGCCACGTATGGCCTATTTTGACCAAAAGGGTAAAATCGTCATTTTGACGCCAAATTTGTCCTCGAGTAATTTTATAATACCAATATAATATTTCATTCATTTCATGTATATACTCTAGGTTGTAGAAGAAACGTGACAAAAATCAGCTCGATACCCTAAATGTCCCGTAGCCTCCTACTTATAAATGTGGTACACAACACATCGATAAGTAAGACTCTACTCAGACACGACTTTGTAGACACCCTTAGAACGACCTGCTCTGATACCACTTTTGTCATGACCCGACCTTCCATTCGGGCTGGACTAGCACCCAAAGCCGATATGGCCCGAGAGAACCAATCTTTGCTTATGAACACTCGTATGGACATTATAATACCTCATACAATTATGCGGAAGTCATGGATATGGAAACATATGCCATATGCATATATATATATATATATATATATATCAAACTTGGTCGTTGGGGCCATCAAACCAAAATGAGCATACATATCTTACATTCTGTTCTCACATAAGTCTACAAAAGCCTCTACAGATACATAGATATGACAAACCTAGAGTCGGGACAACACCCCGCTCTATACTCATATACAATACCAAAATACATGTACATAGCAACTCAGAAAGCCCCGAACCAACTGGAGCTCACCAAAAGTCTGCAAAAGATCTGCAACCTACAGTGGAGGTCTACTAGTACCTGCGCCTGCAGCAAGTAAGGTAAGCCCCCAGGAGGGGTCAGTACGGATAATGTACTGAGTATGTAAGGCCATATGAAAATGTCATAAATACATCAATAGAATAAAAATGTAAGAGGATACTCAATGTGAATAACCCATCGATTTGCATATGTGGAACCATGTGGCTTACATAAATTAAGTTCTTCTCTTTATTGTTTATTCCTCATCGCTCATATCATAACGTACCTGGGCCCCAACTGATCAGTGGGTCTTAACATAACATAACGTTATGTTGGGATCGGCTCGAGCTAGGACTTTGCCTCTAGAGCTGCCACCCATAAATTAATATATATTAGGATCGGTTCGAGCTAGGCTTATGCCTCTAGAGCTGCCACCCATACCAACATACCAGGTTTGGCTCAAGCTAGGTTATTACCCCTAGAGCTTCCCCCTGTTAGGATCGGTCCGAGCTAGGCTTATGCCTCTAGGACTGCCCCCTGATCCAACAATCTCGGGATCGGCTTGAGCTAGGCATTTTGCCCCCAAAGCTGCCACCCATACTTGATCATTAACCACCAACAAATATGCATTACTTTATTTCTTACTTTTGAGAGATGTATTTGTGAGGAATTGATTCATCCTCTTATGAGAGATTGATACAATCAATTATGAGAGACTAACGTATAAATACATAGCCACAACATTATTGGAAGCTTAAGAACACAACATTATTGAGACCTTTGAAGCATGTCCATAATTACGCAACTCATGCACAACCATGACTAATGAATGAAGAATATGTGACTTACCAATAGATAACATTATTGAAACCATTAGACACAAGTCAATGAATAAGAGGTATGTGTATAACCACTATTGGCACTTTGGAACATAACCGTTTTGGGCGAATATGACACATACAACTCCCAATTGATCAATGAGTAGGAAATATGTGATAATAACCATTGATAACCGGATATAGAATACCTTAGCACATTTCGGGATGGTACAAATGAAATGTCAATGTGAATACTATTTGCCGCAGAAAGATACGGACAGAGTAACCTTACATACCTTGTATTCTCAATACCAATACACAATCTTAAATGCGCATACAATAGTCCCGCTCCTTCCTTATGTTTCACTCTACAACACAAATACATAACGGAGCCAACATTAACCACCAACTACTTTACAAATTCGTATAACATCAATGAGTTACATGTTTGCCTTTAAACATGTCATTTCCCCTTGACAAAACCATTGGTGAACTTATTATTCCAAAAATCCCATAATATTCCCAACATTGCCAATACATGATAATAAATACATTTCACCACAACACTTCTCCTTTACACTTTCTTATCCATATCACATCACAAATAATCCATTAAATTACCTTAATACACCTCATAGCACATATCGGCCAAAATACCCCAATTTATACTTATAGAAAAATAACAAATTTAATAACAAAATAACACCATACATGTTCATATTTTATCCATACCATTCTCTTTCATCAAGACATCAAGTCTCTTTTCAAGTTCAAATCACAAAGATGGCACATCTTTCACCAAAAGCAAAAATACACTATTCACCACCTTGCCAACACAACTATCATGATATACATAATCTCACATGCATTTACTATGTTAATTCATGAGAATAAATACTTACCAAGGCTTGGAATAGGATGATCTTGCTCCAAAAGTTGTCTTTGAGCTTTTAGGTTTTGAGAGAAAATGATTGAAAAAAATATCAAAAAGGCATGAGATTTCCAAAATGACCAAAAATCATATTTTTGGCCCTTTATATAGGCCCTCATGTCCATCCTTATCCACTTATTTAGCATTGATTGGTATTTCTAGAAGGTTTTTGAAAGAATGGGTCATTTGACCCATTTTGGGCCATGTGTTCTTTTCATTTTTGGGTCCTTTTTGGGCCCAATTCACTTAACCCGATAAAATCAATAATTTCTCATGTTCAAGTCATCTCGTACGTGTTACAACAATATTCCTACTCACGCTATTCATATCCGTAGCCTCAATCCCAAAAACAAGTGATTCTAGCCACGTATGGCCTATTTTGACCAAAAGGGTAAAATCGTCATTTTGACGCCAAATTTGTCCTCGAGTAATTTTATAATACCAATATAATATTTCATTCATTTCATGTATATACTCTAGGTTGTAGAAGAAACGTGACAAAAATCAGCTCGATACCCTAAATGTCCCGTAGCCTCCTACTTATAAATGTGGTACACAACACATCGATAAGTAAGACTCTACTCAGACACGACTTTGTAGACACCCTTAGAACGACCTGCTCTGATACCACTTTTGTCATGACCCGACCTTCCATTCGGGCTGGACTAGCACCCAAAGCCGATATGGCCCGAGAGAACCAATCTTTGCTTATGAACACTCGTATGGACATTATAATACCTCATACAATTATGCGGAAGTCATGGATATGGAAACATATGCCATATGCATATATATATATATATATATATATATCAAACTTGGTCGTTGGGGCCATCAAACCAAAATGAGCATACATATCTTACATTCTGTTCTCACATAAGTCTACAAAAGCCTCTATAGATACATAGATATGACAAACCTAGAGTCGGGACAACACCCCGCTCTATACTCATATACAATACCAAAATACATGTACATAGCAACTCAGAAAGCCCCGAACCAACTGGAGCTCACCAAAAGTCTGCAAAAGATCTGCAACCTACAGTGGAGGTCTACTAGTACCTGCGCCTGCAGCAAGTAAGGTAAGCCCCCAGGAGGGGTCAGTACGGATAATGTACTGAGTATGTAAGGCCATATGAAAATGTCATAAATACATCAATAGAATAAAAATGTAAGAGGATACTCAATGTGAATAACCCATCGATTTGCATATGTGGAACCATGTGGCTTACATAAATTAAGTTCTTCTCTTTATTGTTTATTCCTCATCGCTCATATCATAACGTACCTGGGCCCCAACTGATCAGTGGGTCTTAACATAACATAACGTTATGTTGGGATCGGCTCGAGCTAGGACTTTGCCTCTAGAGCTGCCACCCATAAATTAATATATATTAGGATCGGTTCGAGCTAGGCTTATGCCTCTAGAGCTGCCACCCATACCAACATACCAGGTTTGGCTCAAGCTAGGTTATTACCCCTAGAGCTTCCCCCTGTTAGGATCGGTCCGAGCTAGGCTTATGCCTCTAGGACTGCCCCCTGATCCAACAATCTCGGGATCGGCTTGAGCTAGGCATTTTGCCCCCAAAGCTGCCACCCATACTTGATCATTAACCACCAACAAATATGCATTACTTTATTTCTTACTTTTGAGAGATGTATTTGTGAGGAATTGATTCATCCTCTTATGAGAGATTGATACAATCAATTATGAGAGACTAACGTATAAATACATAGCCACAACATTATTGGAAGCTTAAGAACACAACATTATTGAGACCTTTGAAGCATGTCCATAATTACGCAACTCATGCACAACCATGACTAATGAATGAAGAATATGTGACTTACCAATAGATAACATTATTGAAACCATTAGACACAAGTCAATGAATAAGAGGTATGTGTATAACCACTATTGGCACTTTGGAACATAACCGTTTTGGGCGAATATGACACATACAACTCCCAATTGATCAATGAGTAGGAAATATGTGATAATAACCATTGATAACCGGATATAGAATACCTTAGCACATTTCGGGATGGTACAAATGAAATGTCAATGTGAATACTATTTGCCGCAGAAAGATACGGACAGAGTAACCTTACATACCTTGTATTCTCAATACCAATACACAATCTTAAATGCGCATACAATAGTCCCGCTCCTTCCTTATGTTTCACTCTACAACACAAATACATAACGGAGCCAACATTAACCACCAACTACTTTACAAATTCGTATAACATCAATGAGTTACATGTTTGCCTTTAAACATGTCATTTCCCCTTGACAAAACCATTGGTGAACTTATTATTCCAAAAATCCCATAATATTCCCAACATTGCCAATACATGATAATAAATACATTTCACCACAACACTTCTCCTTTACACTTTCTTATCCATATCACATCACAAATAATCCATTAAATTACCTTAATACACCTCATAGCACATATCGGCCAAAATACCCCAATTTATACTTATAGAAAAATAACAAATTTAATAACAAAATAACACCATACATGTTCATATTTTATCCATACCATTCTCTTTCATCAAGACATCAAGTCTCTTTTCAAGTTCAAATCACAAAGATGGCACATCTTTCACCAAAAGCAAAAATACACTATTCACCACCTTGCCAACACAACTATCATGATATACATAATCTCACATGCATTTACTATGTTAATTCATGAGAATAAATACTTACCAAGGCTTGGAATAGGATGATCTTGCTCCAAAAGTTGTCTTTGAGCTTTTAGGTTTTGAGAGAAAATGATTGAAAAAAATATCAAAAAGGCATGAGATTTCCAAAATGACCAAAAATCATATTTTTGGCCCTTTATATAGGCCCTCATGTCCATCCTTATCCACTTATTTAGCATTGATTGGTATTTCTAGAAGGTTTTTGAAAGAATGGGTCATTTGACCCATTTTGGGCCATGTGTTCTTTTCATTTTTGGGTCCTTTTTGGGCCCAATTCACTTAACCCGATAAAATCAATAATTTCTCATGTTCAAGTCATCTCGTACGTGTTACAACAATATTCCTACTCACGCTATTCATATCCGTAGCCTCAATCCCAAAAACAAGTGATTCTAGCCACGTATGGCCTATTTTGACCAAAAGGGTAAAATCGTCATTTTGACGCCAAATTTGTCCTCGAGTAATTTTATAATACCAATATAATATTTCATTCATTTCATGTATATACTCTAGGTTGTAGAAGAAACGTGACAAAAATCAGCTCGATACCCTAAATGTCCCGTAGCCTCCTACTTATAAATGTGGTACACAACACATCGATAAGTAAGACTCTACTCAGACACGACTTTGTAGACACCCTTAGAACGACCTGCTCTGATACCACTTTTGTCATGACCCGACCTTCCATTCGGGCTGGACTAGCACCCAAAGCCGATATGGCCCGAGAGAACCAATCTTTGCTTATGAACACTCGTATGGACATTATAATACCTCATACAATTATGCGGAAGTCATGGATATGGAAACATATGCCATATGCATATATATATATATATATATATATATCAAACTTGGTCGTTGGGGCCATCAAACCAAAATGAGCATACATATCTTACATTCTGTTCTCACATAAGTCTACAAAAGCCTCTATAGATACATAGATATGACAAACCTAGAGTCGGGACAACACCCCGCTCTATACTCATATACAATACCAAAATACATGTACATAGCAACTCAGAAAGCCCCGAACCAACTGGAGCTCACCAAAAGTCTGCAAAAGATCTGCAACCTACAGTGGAGGTCTACTAGTACCTGCGCCTGCAGCAAGTAAGGTAAGCCCCCAGGAGGGGTCAGTACGGATAATGTACTGAGTATGTAAGGCCATATGAAAATGTCATAAATACATCAATAGAATAAAAATGTAAGAGGATACTCAATGTGAATAACCCATCGATTTGCATATGTGGAACCATGTGGCTTACATAAATTAAGTTCTTCTCTTTATTGTTTATTCCTCATCGCTCATATCATAACGTACCTGGGCCCCAACTGATCAGTGGGTCTTAACATAACATAACGTTATGTTGGGATCGGCTCGAGCTAGGACTTTGCCTCTAGAGCTGCCACCCATAAATTAATATATATTAGGATCGGTTCGAGCTAGGCTTATGCCTCTAGAGCTGCCACCCATACCAACATACCAGGTTTGGCTCAAGCTAGGTTATTACCCCTAGAGCTTCCCCCTGTTAGGATCGGTCCGAGCTAGGCTTATGCCTCTAGGACTGCCCCCTGATCCAACAATCTCGGGATCGGCTTGAGCTAGGCATTTTGCCCCCAAAGCTGCCACCCATACTTGATCATTAACCACCAACAAATATGCATTACTTTATTTCTTACTTTTGAGAGATGTATTTGTGAGGAATTGATTCATCCTCTTATGAGAGATTGATACAATCAATTATGAGAGACTAACGTATAAATACATAGCCACAACATTATTGGAAGCTTAAGAACACAACATTATTGAGACCTTTGAAGCATGTCCATAATTACGCAACTCATGCACAACCATGACTAATGAATGAAGAATATGTGACTTACCAATAGATAACATTATTGAAACCATTAGACACAAGTCAATGAATAAGAGGTATGTGTATAACCACTATTGGCACTTTGGAACATAACCGTTTTGGGCGAATATGACACATACAACTCCCAATTGATCAATGAGTAGGAAATATGTGATAATAACCATTGATAACCGGATATAGAATACCTTAGCACATTTCGGGATGGTACAAATGAAATGTCAATGTGAATACTATTTGTCGCAGAAAGATACGGACAGAGTAACCTTACATACCTTGTATTCTCAATACCAATACACAATCTTAAATGCGCATACAATAGTCCCGCTCCTTCCTTATGTTTCACTCTACAACACAAATACATAACGGAGCCAACATTAACCACCAACTACTTTACAAATTCGTATAACATCAATGAGTTACATGTTTGCCTTTAAACATGTCATTTCCCCTTGACAAAACCATTGGTGAACTTATTATTCCAAAAATCCCATAATATTCCCAACATTGCCAATACATGATAATAAATACATTTCACCACAACACTTCTCCTTTACACTTTCTTATCCATATCACATCACAAATAATCCATTAAATTACCTTAATACACCTCATAGCACATATCGGCCAAAATACCCCAATTTATACTTATAGAAAAATAACAAATTTAATAACAAAATAACACCATACATGTTCATATTTTATCCATACCATTCTCTTTCATCAAGACATCAAGTCTCTTTTCAAGTTCAAATCACAAAGATGGCACATCTTTCACCAAAAGCAAAAATACACTATTCACCACCTTGCCAACACAACTATCATGATATACATAATCTCACATGCATTTACTATGTTAATTCATGAGAATAAATACTTACCAAGGCTTGGAATAGGATGATCTTGCTCCAAAAGTTGTCTTTGAGCTTTTAGGTTTTGAGAGAAAATGATTGAAAAAAATATCAAAAAGGCATGAGATTTCCAAAATGACCAAAAATCATATTTTTGGCCCTTTATATAGGCCCTCATGTCCATCCTTATCCACTTATTTAGCATTGATTGGTATTTCTAGAAGGTTTTTGAAAGAATGGGTCATTTGACCCATTTTGGGCCATGTGTTCTTTTCATTTTTGGGTCCTTTTTGGGCCCAATTCACTTAACCCGATAAAATCAATAATTTCTCATGTTCAAGTCATCTCGTACGTGTTACAACAATATTCCTACTCACGCTATTCATATCCGTAGCCTCAATCCCAAAAACAAGTGATTCTAGCCACGTATGGCCTATTTTGACCAAAAGGGTAAAATCGTCATTTTGACGCCAAATTTGTCCTCGAGTAATTTTATAATACCAATATAATATTTCATTCATTTCATGTATATACTCTAGGTTGTAGAAGAAACGTGACAAAAATCAGCTCGATACCCTAAATGTCCCGTAGCCTCCTACTTATAAATGTGGTACACAACACATCGATAAGTAAGACTCTACTCAGACACGACTTTGTAGACACCCTTAGAACGACCTGCTCTGATACCACTTTTGTCATGACCCGACCTTCCATTCGGGCTGGACTAGCACCCAAAGCCGATATGGCCCGAGAGAACCAATCTTTGCTTATGAACACTCGTATGGACATTATAATACCTCATACAATTATGCGGAAGTCATGGATATGGAAACATATGCCATATGCATATATATATATATATATATATATATCAAACTTGGTCGTTGGGGCCATCAAACCAAAATGAGCATACATATCTTACATTCTGTTCTCACATAAGTCTACAAAAGCCTCTATAGATACATAGATATGACAAACCTAGAGTCGGGACAACACCCCGCTCTATACTCATATACAATACCAAAATACATGTACATAGCAACTCAGAAAGCCCCGAACCAACTGGAGCTCACCAAAAGTCTGCAAAAGATCTGCAACCTACAGTGGAGGTCTACTAGTACCTGCGCCTGCAGCAAGTAAGGTAAGCCCCCAGGAGGGGTCAGTACGGATAATGTACTGAGTATGTAAGGCCATATGAAAATGTCATAAATACATCAATAGAATAAAAATGTAAGAGGATACTCAATGTGAATAACCCATCGATTTGCATATGTGGAACCATGTGGCTTACATAAATTAAGTTCTTCTCTTTATTGTTTATTCCTCATCGCTCATATCATAACGTACCTGGGCCCCAACTGATCAGTGGGTCTTAACATAACATAACGTTATGTTGGGATCGGCTCGAGCTAGGACTTTGCCTCTAGAGCTGCCACCCATAAATTAATATATATTAGGATCGGTTCGAGCTAGGCTTATGCCTCTAGAGCTGCCACCCATACCAACATACCAGGTTTGGCTCAAGCTAGGTTATTACCCCTAGAGCTTCCCCCTGTTAGGATCGGTCCGAGCTAGGCTTATGCCTCTAGGACTGCCCCCTGATCCAACAATCTCGGGATCGGCTTGAGCTAGGCATTTTGCCCCCAAAGCTGCCACCCATACTTGATCATTAACCACCAACAAATATGCATTACTTTATTTCTTACTTTTGAGAGATGTATTTGTGAGGAATTGATTCATCCTCTTATGAGAGATTGATACAATCAATTATGAGAGACTAACGTATAAATACATAGCCACAACATTATTGGAAGCTTAAGAACACAACATTATTGAGACCTTTGAAGCATGTCCATAATTACGCAACTCATGCACAACCATGACTAATGAATGAAGAATATGTGACTTACCAATAGATAACATTATTGAAACCATTAGACACAAGTCAATGAATAAGAGGTATGTGTATAACCACTATTGGCACTTTGGAACATAACCGTTTTGGGCGAATATGACACATACAACTCCCAATTGATCAATGAGTAGGAAATATGTGATAATAACCATTGATAACCGGATATAGAATACCTTAGCACATTTCGGGATGGTACAAATGAAATGTCAATGTGAATACTATTTGTCGCAGAAAGATACGGACAGAGTAACCTTACATACCTTGTATTCTCAATACCAATACACAATCTTAAATGCGCATACAATAGTCCCGCTCCTTCCTTATGTTTCACTCTACAACACAAATACATAACGGAGCCAACATTAACCACCAACTACTTTACAAATTCGTATAACATCAATGAGTTACATGTTTGCCTTTAAACATGTCATTTCCCCTTGACAAAACCATTGGTGAACTTATTATTCCAAAAATCCCATAATATTCCCAACATTGCCAATACATGATAATAAATACATTTCACCACAACACTTCTCCTTTACACTTTCTTATCCATATCACATCACAAATAATCCATTAAATTACCTTAATACACCTCATAGCACATATCGGCCAAAATACCCCAATTTATACTTATAGAAAAATAACAAATTTAATAACAAAATAACACCATACATGTTCATATTTTATCCATACCATTCTCTTTCATCAAGACATCAAGTCTCTTTTCAAGTTCAAATCACAAAGATGGCACATCTTTCACCAAAAGCAAAAATACACTATTCACCACCTTGCCAACACAACTATCATGATATACATAATCTCACATGCATTTACTATGTTAATTCATGAGAATAAATACTTACCAAGGCTTGGAATAGGATGATCTTGCTCCAAAAGTTGTCTTTGAGCTTTTAGGTTTTGAGAGAAAATGATTGAAAAAAATATCAAAAAGGCATGAGATTTCCAAAATGACCAAAAATCATATTTTTGGCCCTTTATATAGGCCCTCATGTCCATCCTTATCCACTTATTTAGCATTGATTGGTATTTCTAGAAGGTTTTTGAAAGAATGGGTCATTTGACCCATTTTGGGCCATGTGTTCTTTTCATTTTTGGGTCCTTTTTGGGCCCAATTCACTTAACCCGATAAAATCAATAATTTCTCATGTTCAAGTCATCTCGTACGTGTTACAACAATATTCCTACTCACGCTATTCATATCCGTAGCCTCAATCCCAAAAACAAGTGATTCTAGCCACGTATGGCCTATTTTGACCAAAAGGGTAAAATCGTCATTTTGACGCCAAATTTGTCCTCGAGTAATTTTATAATACCAATATAATATTTCATTCATTTCATGTATATACTCTAGGTTGTAGAAGAAACGTGACAAAAATCAGCTCGATACACCCTCGGGAACCCTTGGAACTCAGAAAATTTCCAACTTTCAAAAAATTTAAGTGAGGGGCGCGTTAGGGACCGTGACAGGCTGCTCTGGGCCAAATTTTGTTCCCATAGTCATCAAGATGGTGGGCCCCAGGGTGTACCAGGATGGAATTTTTAGTTTTTCGAAAGTTGGAAATTTTCTAAGTTCCAAGGGTTCCCTGGGATGTATTTAGCCGATTTTTGTCACGTTAATTCTAAAACCTTGAGTATATACATGAAATTAATGAAATATTATATTGGTATTATAAAATTACTCGAGGACGAATTTGGCGTCAAAATGATGATTTTACCCTTTTGGTCAAAATAGGCCATACGTGGCTAGAATCACTTGTTTTTGGGATTGAGGCTACGGATATGAATAGCGTGAGTAGGAATATTGTTGTAACATGTACGAGATGACTTGAACATGAGAAATTATTGATTTTATCGGGTTAAGTGAATTGGGCCCAAAAAGGACCCAAAAATGAAAAGAACACATGGCCCAAAATGGGTCAAATGACCCATTCTTTCAAAGACCTTCTAGAAATACCAATCAATGCTAAATAAGTGTCTAAGGATGGACTTGAAGGCCTATATAAAGGGGCAAAAATCTGATTTTTGGTCATTTTGGAAATCTCATGCCTTTTTGATATTTTTTTCAATCATTTTCTCTCAAACCCTAAAAGCTCAAAGACAACTTTTGGAGAAAGATCATCCTATTCCAAGCCTTGGTAAGTATTTATTATCATGTATTAACATATTATATGCATGGGATATTATGTATATCATGATAGTTGTGCTGGCAAGGTGGTGAATAGTATATTTTTGCTTTTGGTGAAAGATGTGCCATCTTTGTGATTTGAACTTGAAAAGAGACTTGATGTCTTGATGAAAGAGAATGGTATGGATAAAATATGAACATGTATGGTGTTATTTTGTTATTAAATTTGTTATTTTTCTATAAGTGTAAATTGGGGTATTTTGGCCGATATGTGCTATGAGGTGTATTAAGGTAATTTGATGGATTATTTGTGATGTGATATGGATAAGAAAGTGTAAAGGAGAAGTGTTGTGGTGAAATGTATTGATTATCATGTATTAGTCAATGTTGTTAATATTATGGGATTTTTGGAATAATAAGTTCACCAATGGTTTTGTCAAGGGAAATGACATGTTTAAAGGCAAACATGTAACTCATTGATGTTATATGCATTTGTAAAGTAGTTGGTGGTTAATGTTGGCTCCGTTATGTATTTGTGTTGTAGAGTGAAACATAAGGAAGGAGTGGTACTATTTTATGCGCATTTAAGATTGTGTATTGGTATTGAGAATACAAGGTATATAAGGTTACTCTGTCCGTATCTTTCTGCGGCAAATAGTATTCACATTGACATTTCATTTGTACCATCCCGAAATGTGCTAAGGTATTCTATATCCGGTTATCAATGGTTATTATCACATATTTCCTACTCATTGATCAATTGGGAGTTGTATGTCTCATATTCATTGGACAATGTTTCAAAAGCCCAAAACTGTTATGTTCCAAAGTGCTAATAGTGGTTATACACATACCTCTTGTTCATTGACTTGTGTCTAATGGTTTCAATAATGTTATCTATTGTTAAGTCACATATTCTTCATTCATTAGTCATGGTTGTGCATGAGTTGCGTAATTATGGACATGCTCCAAAGGTCCCAATAATGTTGTGTTCTTAAGCTTCCAATAATGTTGTGGCTATGTATTTATACGTTAGTCTAACATAATTGATTGTATCAATCTCTCATAAGAGGATGAATCAATTCCTCGCAAATACATCTCCCAAAAGTAAGAAAGAAAGTAATGCATATTTGTTGGTGGTTAATTATCAAGTATGGGTGGCATCTTTGGGGGCAAAATGCCTAGCTCAAGCCGATCCCGAGATTGTTGGATCAGGGGGCAGTCCTAGAGGCATAAGCCTAGCTCGGACCGATCCTAACAGGGGGAAGCTCTAGGGGTAATAACCTAGCTCGAGCCAAACTTGATATGTTGGTATGGGTGGCAGCTCTAGAGGCATAAGCCTAGCTCGAGCCGATCCCAATATATATTTATTTATGGGTGGCAGCTCTAGAGGCAAAGTCCTAGCTCGAGCCGATCCCAACATAACGTTTTGTTATGTTAAGACCCACTGATCATTTGGGGCCCGGGTACGTTATGATATGAGCGATGAGGAATAAACAATAAAGAGAAGAACTTAATTTATGTAAGCCACATGGTTCCACATATGCAAATCGATGGGTTATTCACATTGAGTATCTTCTTACATTTTTATTCTATTGATGTATTTATGATAGTTTCATATGGCCTTACATACTCAGTACATTATCCATACTGACCCCTCCTGGGGGCTTACCTTACTTGCTGCAGGCGCAGGTACTAGTAGACCTCCACTGTAGGTTGCAGATCTTTTGCAGACTTTTGGTAAGCTCTAGTTGGTTCGGGGATTTCTGAGTTGCTATGTACATGTATTTTGGTATCGTATATGAGTATAGAGCGGGGTGTTGTCCCGACTCTAGGTTTGTCATAGCTATGTATCTGTAGAGGCTTTTGTAGACTTATGTGGGAACAGAATGTAAGATATGTATGCTCATTTTTGTTTGATGGCCCCAACGGCCAAGTTTGATATATATATATATATATATATATATATATACATATAGCATATGTTTCCATATCCATGACTTTCGCATAATTGCATGAGGTATTATAAGGTCCATACGAGTGTTCATAAGCAATGATTGGTTCTCTCGGGCCATATCGGCTTCGGGTACCAGTCCGGCCCGAATGGGAGGTTGGGTCGTGACACTACTACTCTACACCATCACAACTTTGCTCTAGCCTATAACTATTCACCATTTTGGAAGGATAAGGGCCTGAGGACTATAAATACATAAAGGAGAAAACCTGGAAACATACCCGACTCACCCTTAGGTGAACCATTCATATTCGGCTATATAGAAAATGAATGGGAATGAGTTAAGTGTTAACTGTTGCCTGTGCTAGGAAGGGTACCCTTCTGATTTGGGTGACCAGGAGTGGTTGTTGAGGAAGTAGGCTAAGCCTGCTGGGGAACCTCCTTTCCTTTCCAGAAGATATCGGACGATATCTCAATCTGTGGCCTAGTTTACCACAGCCAAAACAACCTTCATGGCCTATCATACATTCCCTTATGGGGAGTTTGCCACACATGTTGCAAGTGGGATGGGATTTTTCCTTTACAACACTTTTCTGAAGATGAGAGCCAGATGCTCCCCCTTCTGATCATAATGAGGCTTGAGGGCTAGAGATAAAGTAATAGATGTTAATAATGCTGGCCTTGATGACCTTTGAAGAAAAGAAGATCGATTCCCACAAGAGATCTTCTGACGGTTAGAGTTATAATTCCCTGATAAGAGCCTATTACTCTTCCTTTTTCTCTTCTTACTAACAGGATTTATAGGGACTGCTACCTACTGATTTAATTAAGCAGTCATAGCTCGAGCTAATAATTGGATGGCATCAGAAACTCTGCATTAGAAATATCAGCACTTATAGAATGATTGACTGGTGCTGAATGGTTACCATTTTGATCACTTTTCTGAGTGATCTCTTTTTGAGGAGACATATTTTAAAACACGTAGGGGATGAGTTAGAAGGATGAATATAGAGTTAAACCCTATCGCATGATATGAAAATGAAAGAGGTGAAACTTTTCCTAAATCATTTCATAGCCTATCATTCATAAGTGTGGCGCGCTTCACACCCATGAATAAGACTCTACTCAATGCGGTTTTCAGATACCCTAGGACACTTTAAACCTGATGCTCTAATACCAAATTTTTCATGACCTGAGACTACCCCCTAGTCGTAACACGGTGCTTAGAGTCACAAGTGACCCCAAGCTAACCCATGGTCTGGTATGACACTAATAATACTAAAGTAACTGATAAAAAAACATTGTGCGGAAGCTGAACTGAATGATGAAATAATAATCAAAACCAATAATAATTTCTAAGTCTAAAACCACAAAGTTAAACATCTAATTGTATGTATGAAAGCCTCTACTAATACGAGTTGCTAGGATAAGCCCCTAGCTAACTCTAACTGTCTGAAAATTGAAAAGGACATAAATGAAAAATATTAATGACTCATCTAGGAATGATGAGGACTCACCAAAGTACTACTACTGATCTAGTAGGAGATCATATTATGCGCGATCTGGAGGCTAAACGTCAGAACCTATATTATAAGACAAGATAGCGCAAATAAAAGTATGCGATCAGTATTTTAAATGTACTGAGCCTGTGAGATATGAACTACACTATATATATATATATGCTGATCATAAGAAAATTAACTAAACATGGAGTGAGAAATATAAACTGATGCAATGCCCAAGTTAATAAGTATGTCACTAAATAATAGTAATATGTTGAATAAATTGAGTACAAGGTTATGCAATATCTAAGTCTGAACTATAAGAGTACAAAGACATTCTAAATATCATAAGAGGTATACAAACTAAGATGATAGAATATTTAAATCAATTACAGATTACTAAGGTATACTAAGATGCAAGGACCCATCTAGATAATCATAAATACTGATTCCATAAATATTCTGATATAACTAAGATACTGTGAAGTAGACTGCACTGAGGGTCATGCAAATACCAAAGTGTGAGACTATGAAATATACTATTAATCGACATATAACCATGTGAGCTAAACATGGAGTTCGATGTATATTTATTATCAAAAATGGCTTAATATACTTTGCCAAGGTATAAAGCTTGGGACAATCTGATGTGGTATAAATAAACCTATAGTGGTATGTAGCTATGGGACTTAGGCACTACAACTAAAGGTCTCATCCTAGCGGGTGTGTGATCCTTCATCCCCTCATCCACTCGGTGCTAAGTACTACTCCCAACTGGACATAATTTATAGATCGATGAGATGGCATATCTTGATGTCAACCAGAGATAACATATATAGATGTCAACCTATCCATAATCATGGATGCCATACCTGACTGCCATACTACTAGTGAACCTTACTTTGGCATTTCGAATACTGTACTAATTGGGAACCTTACTTTTGGGAAAATTGTTCAAAGCATTAATGACATATCTAGATGTCATTCATGTCATGCATCTTACTGATATGAGCTGAAGCTCCTGACTATGATATGAGAACTTATATGTATATAAATCATGTATTTCTGAATACTGTGACTTGTAATTCTATGGGAGATATGAAATGGCTAGAGTAAATGCATAGAGGAATCCTATGAGGATTAAGATTCGGAAGGAAATTATAAAGCTGGACCTGAGCCCTGAATCCTGACTCATGAAACTACTAATACTCTAATAGGGTGAATTTATCTGAAAACACCATTTAGAATATACTTTATCTGAAAACACTTTACAGGTTAGTAAGACTGAAAGTACGGATAAATTGGGACTGAGTAATAGACCCTCTATCTAAAAGTATCCTAAAACATGTAATCTGAAGGAACGAGTGTTTAATTAACAATGCATAGGACCCTAGGTCATCAGGTGTAATATGAAGAATGCAACTATTCGTGATAGCTTCTGTGATGTGAATGGAAATAAAGTTACATAATACAAGCCCAAATTTGATGAAATATCATTATACTTAGGGTTCATGGGCATGATACCATCAATGTACTGAATTTCATGGAGAAACATGTATTTATATTTTACTGGTTATGGGGAACTGAAGTATAAGATGAATCATGGCTGTAAAGAAAACCCTAATTTTGAGATCATGAATTAACTGAGGAGTTGAATATATTTTGTGACTCAATGGGTGAAATTATACCCACTGATGAAATCCCTTATACCTGGATATGAAAACCTTGAAGAAATTTTTGAAATTGGAAGCCTAAAGAAGATGAACCCTAGTTTGCCCTAAAAGAGAGAAATCACCTCTTTTTCTCTGTAAATGCTAGGTGTCGATTGTTTTCTAAGTAATGAGGGGCTTAGGATAATATTAATCTTTATAATCAGCCTTGAAATAGCTTAAACAATTTAGTTTTGATGTTAAAAGAGTGGGAAAAGACTGATGTGCCATTTTAAATTCATAACTGAAAAAGCTGAAAAAGGGGATGTACGGACCATCCCACGATAGTGGGACCAACCTATGATCATTGGTGTTGTTCATTGTTGGGTTTATGGATATAAGGTCCTCTAGACTTCATCAGATGATCCTTGGTACAATCATGGGACCCACCTACGATCATACCTTGGTTTGTAGGTTGTAAGTTCAAGTTGGATCATCTTTAGGAGTCAAGATCATGCCTAAAATTGTGGTTTCTATCCATTATCGTGGTTCGTTATCATAGTTGGAATGTATACTTGTAAACTTTCATGTTTTTGGAGCTGTTTCATACAGATGAAAACATTGTACGGTCCTGGTTTCTAACCACGATCGTGATTACAATCGTACTATCTCACTGTTGGATAGCGTTTCACTAAAATGATCATAACTCTTAACTCCGGACTCGGATTAACACAAAACTGGATGTGTTGGAAATAAGACTCAAATAAATTTCATTTGGTGGGTCTTGAGCTCAAAAATACTTCAAAATATAATAGTTATGCTCTTTTGAAGTTTACTATAGGAAGATTCTTCACAAGAAATCAATTGATAATGAAGGTTTCAACTTGGCTATGAGCTAGGAGTTACTTGTGGCCTAAATACACATATATTTCACTTACCATACTACCAAAACATGAAGTTTTGTTCTACAAGTACTTGAAGCATGGTTCTAATCTTAACTCAGATTTTTGGGGTGTTACAGTTTCCTTCTACCCTTAAGTCCAAACAAATATAATTTTCAAATTACAATTTTGTGAACTATGATTTAGGTTCCTAACTTTATGATTTTAGTTGGATATCATTATTAACATGTTTCTTATGATTTTTAGCCTCATAAAATACATGATTTCATGACTCTACATCCTTAATTATAGTTTAAAGCATGATGCATGATGCATGATTTAACATGAATTTACAGTACATCACTTGATATAGATAAATCTTCATGAATTTATCTCAGTGTCTCAAAATTTAGTAAGAATTGAACATGACTAGTTCCATGAAATTCAGTACCTTAGTGATTTAGTAAGCCTTGAACTAGTTCATGTTTAATTTCATAAATATCAGATTCTCTATTATGAGCTAATAGTAATGAGTTTAGGAGTATTATTTAGCACTAAGTGGGCTAGGGTTCCAGATACCAAAGTCCCAAAACTATGTGCTGCCGTAGGTTTATTTTTCCCAAATAGGCTCATTAGTGGATCCACATCAGCCATGGCTTTATACCCTTGGAAAGTTATATGTTGCCCTTCCAATAGTGTGTATACATTGGACTCCATGTTAGCTCATAGGGTTTATGTCGGATAAGAGAACCTCCCACAAAAATGACTTTAAACATGATTTTGTACTTAACCCACAGTTCAATCAGTTAAGCTACTTTAAGACCTACAGCCTTTCTTCATGTTTACAAGTTTATGATTTTACTTTTGGGTCATTATACTACGGTCTGATATTTTATCCAGTTTTACTTACTGCATCTACAGGTAGTTTAACAAGCATGTTCAATATATTTATGTTGTTGCAAACCTCATATGCTCAGTATATTAGATTGTACTGACCACATACTCTCTTTGTGCTATATCCTATTATATTATAGGTTTTAGTGTCCATTCATAGCCACATGATTAGTTCATTTCTGGTAGCATATCTTTAGAAGACTTGTTGAGTCCTCATGGTTTGAGGACATTTGCAGTTTACTTTCAATTCTTTACATAGGCATTTGTTAGTTTCAGTTGTTTAGAGTTCGTCGGGGACTTATCCCAGCAAGTCATCGGTTTTTAGTAGAGGCTTTCAGGCACAGTCACTCGGTCTAATTTTTATTTGTGTTTTAGATTTATGAATTCATAACTTTAGGTATTTATAGTTGTCCATTTTCAGTTATCCTTATGCTTTTGTACATTGTTTATATTCATGATCTTAGTAGGATCTAGTATCAAGGGTTAGCTTGGGACTACTTATGGTTCTAAGTGTTGTGTCTCATTCAGGGTGTAGACTCAGGTCATGAAAAAATTGGAGACATTCTTCATAATTTTTATATGCCTTGAGAATGATAAGTGCTTTGCTTAGGATGTCTAGGTTAACATCAATATTTGACATGTCATAGCTTCTTTGAGAAGAGATTTTAGAAATCTGATCCTGAATAAGTCATGTGCCAATGAATAAGTGAGATTTTTATTAATAATTTGTACATGTCACATGATGTCTAGAACTTTCCCCATGTGTGTGCAAAGACAAATAGTAAGTCTTGTTCAATTTGAGAATTGATATAGGCATGTATTTGTTGAGCCAGATATGCCTATTTTCCCATCTATTTTTTTATATCCTTGTTAGCTCTGTTGAGCCTGTAATTTTTTTTCCTTGGAAATTGCACAACAAGCCTATTGAAGTTGTTACTTTGTCAAAAAGAGATACAGTAGGAAACCTCAAGAATCTATTGTATTCAAATTTGGAATATATATAGACGTTGTCATATATTAAGAGGAGTTAGGATTACAAAGACTAAGCATACATGAATAGAAAATACATTAAGATAGTAGTCGATAAGAACTTGGATACTCTAATACCCCCTTGCAAATGAAAGTGGCTCCTTCACCTTGAGTGTGTCAAGTAAGAATTGAAACCTTGCCAAAGACAAAGTCTTAGTCAAGACATCTAAAAATTGGTCTTTTATGGTGATGAAGCAGATATAAAAATCCTTTTGGGCAACCTTATCTCGAATGAAATGATAATCAAGTTCCACATCCTTTGTCTGAGAGTCGAAAATAGGATTGAGAGAAAGATAAGCTACACCAGTATTGTCACACCAGATAGTCGAAGAGTTAGGAGGTTAAACACCAAGTTCAAAAAAAAGAGATTGAGTCCATATTAACTTTGCTGCCACATCTACCAAAGCATTAAATTTTGATTATGTTGATGAATGGGCTATCGTTTGTTACTTATTAGAGTCCTATGAGATGAGATTATCATAAAGGAAAATAGCAATCCACCCAGGGATATATGGTTATCAATACTGCCAGCCCAGTTTACAATATCAGCAAAATGAAGTCCCCAACCTCGCAGGCAAGGGCGGCTTCCAAAAAGCACTATGGACTCACTAAGGTACCACCCTAGGCTCCACCACAATAACAATTCTAGGCCAAGATTGGCCTAGAGCGATCCAGACTACTCAAACCCTTTTGTAACCCTATAAATACTATTTTTCAGCAATTTTTCAAAAGTTTTGAGCAGAGGGAAATGTACGTAACTTGACAGGAGCATCTACACTTAAGTTTTTCTTCTCTTTTCATTATTTTTCATCATTGAATATCTATCTATTCATGAAATCTTTACCTTGTATTTATGAGTAGTTAAACCTATAGTATCTAGGATTGTGGTTAAAGACATAAAAGTTGTGGTTCGAATATTATATTGGTTGGTTTGATTTTCTTTTATATATATATATATATTCTTTATTGTAATTATTTGAAATCTTAACAACCTTTCAAACACTTTCTATGGTGCATAGTTTGGACTAGAAATAGAGAAATTATGTGCACAATAAAAGAAGGTAGGTTTGGTTGTGAGCTCTATAGGAAAGAGGGAATGATTTGCTAATGTGGATAGGACAATACCCATTCGCCTTGCACAGTTGATATGGAATATAATTCACATGCACTTTACTATCGACTAAAGACCATAGGAATATAGGCATTAGGAATAGTCAAGTAGGCATAGAGTTTTTTTGGAAAGATGTTCAATAGCGCGAATATCAACTCGTGCCTAGTAAATCAAGAAATCAAATAAACGTATGATTTGAAGACTCAACAGGATTTTTGAAATACCATAACCCTAGGTCATTGCTATAATTTGAATTTCAACCTATTAATCTACTAATTGTCTCAGTTAACTTTTTGCAACAATCAAAACACAAAATCACTATATATTATTTGTTTCTTACTTAATAGCGACTACAAGGATTCAATTAGTTAAATAATTCATCAAATACCTGTCAGACCTATATCTGGACTTACAAGTTCTATATTACTTGTCAGACTGTGTGCACTTGCATATGCATTGGACATAACAATATGCATTGGACATAACAAATAGCATCAAAAACATGCTTATATAGTGTAGGATCGTGGAATTCCGAACTATCCTTTTGATATAGCTTGGAATTGGTTGTCATTTACATGAGAAGTGGCTTACAAGTGCTCATTCCTGCTTTATCTAGTAAATTACGCACATATTGAGCTTGAGATAGTTCCAATCCAGAGGAGCAGTGCTTTACTTGAACTCCAAGGAAGAAATTAAGATCACCCATATCTCAAATAGGAAGGGAAATCCCAGTTGGTCTATAACGGTAGTGATAAACTTATGAGCATATCATAAGGTAATTTCTTCGTGTTAATGGGAGTGGGAAGGCAATTAATCAAGTATACTACTGATTCAAAGGTAAAGTGTCAATATTTAGAGGGTGTAGAGTTAAGAACCATGAGACTTAATCCTGTTTTGACAATATGACAGTGCTTGCATTTGACTCCACCTTATTGTTCATATATATGTGGTGATGAAATTCTATGTTGAATTCCAAGGTTGGCACAAATAGCTAATAGAGGTCAAAACTCGCCACCAGCATCATATTGTATAGATTTTAGTTTAGTGGAAAATTGACATTCTATAAGGGCTAAAATTTGTGAGAAAATGGAGACAACATCTAATTTTTGAAATAATGGGTAGCACCATGTATATCCAGAATAATAATCTACAAAGACTAATAAATATTTATGACCATTCAATGATAGAAAGGGTGAAGGACCCCATACACCAGTGAACACTAATTGTAAAATGTGTGAATTGAGAACTTTATTTTATCTATTGATAAAGAAAGTTTGTGCGAATTGCCAAGTTGACAGATATAATAAGTGCTCTTTGATAAGGATGGCCAAGGAAAATATTCTAATAGGATATTAATGTCTTGACGTCAACATAAGCCACGGGAGAGGAATGTTTGTGGAGTCAAATAGGCAAGTGATAGAGTCTATCACTGCTTAGCCTGAAAAGAAGAGGAGTCCTGGTTGTGCTATCCTTAACAATAAATAATATGAATAAAATTCACAAAAATCATGATTATTGTGAGTGAATTTTTGAATGGATAAAATATTTTTAGTGAGGTGCCACGGTATTCTTGAGGTGCCTTACCAGTGTGTTGAAAGGGTAAAGTATGGGCATTACCTACATAAAGTTGGTCAATGCCTCGGTATTCTTCATATTGTGAGAGAATAAAGAGGTCTGTAGTAATATGCTACATTGCTATGGAGTCAGGATACCAATTTTGTGTAGATTGAATCAGAGTCTATTCTGCAGGATAAGCTATTGGATTAATGGAATGGGCACAAAAATTGGAGTCTATTTACAAAAATTATGATAATTGTGAGTGAATTTTTGAATAGATAAAATATTTTTAGTGAGGTTCCTCGGTATTCTTTAGGTGCCTTACTAGCTTGTTAAAAGGGTAAAGTATGGGCATTACCTAAATAAATTTGGTCAATGCCTTGATATTCTTCATATTGTGAGAGAATAGAGAGGTCTGTAGTAATGTGATACGTTGCTATGGAGTCAGGATACCAATTTTGTGTAGATTGAATTGGAGTCTATTTTGCAAGATAAGCTATCGGATTAATAGAATGGGCCTAACATTGAAAGCACTTTGGTGCTAGATGATTTAAGCCATTAAAAATTTAGCAATGCTGCATATTCTCAGAGTTCCAGTTGCTTTTAGACTGCTAGTTATTTCTAGAATAGCTTGGTTGGTGGGAGTTGCGACCTGGCCTCAACGACCTCAAAATGGGTTTTTTTTGCTGGTTACGATCAAAATTTGATTAAGCATGATGGCTAAAATTTGTAGCAGGTAATTGAACTTGACCCGAAATAAATGATGAGATGGACAATTGTGACAGAGATGGGCCATAAATAAATTCATGGTTTAACAATAGGGTATAGAGCTCTGAATATGAAATAGGTTCAGGATTAGCAGAGAGCATATTTGCTATATCTTTAAAATCTGGACACACCCTTTAAACACATAAATGTTAAAATCGGATAAATTACGAGGTCATCCTGTAGCAAATAGCTCATTCAAAAGAAGCTGAGTCTTTTGAAGGTATTGCAACATGCTAAGGTCTTCATGTTTTAGATTTTGAAGTTACATATGAAGATTTAAAATTCTCGTGTTAGAAGTTGATGATAAAGTGGTTTCAAGTGTATCCCAAATTTCTTTAGACCTATTGTAGCACCTAAGAACTTGAACCCATGTTTATTTAGTATCTAGCTCAGTCTAAATCAAATTGGAAATTTTCAAGCTTTCACAAGTGGAACCACAGTTCATGATTCAAGACCACGACGTGTGCTTCTAACCATGAACCCAGATCCAAGAAATAAATGTTTCTAGCTTCCCACAGAAGAAACCGCAACCCATGATCTCAGTCTAAGAATCATGGAATTAGACATGGAGCCAGATCTATAAAGTTGAAATTTTATTTAGGTTCCCAAGAGAAGGTTCACGAGCTTTGAAAAAGAGTCCATGGTCTGTGAAACCTTTCCGTGATTTAGATATAAAGATTTTGTAATTTTGATCTAGGAGACCATGGATGACGGCATGAACCATGAACCGTATTTCGTGGTCCGTGAAATCAAACTGTGAATCCATTTCTAAAACCTTAGAAGTTTGTTAAGACTTCCATGACTCATATCATAACTCGTGGAAGTGATCCACGGTCTGTGGAATGACCCAAGGAATGGAATCCTGAATTTTTTAGCAACACTTTAAAGAGGTAATTTTTGTCTTTTCCTTATGCTAGTACCTTATACCATGACGTTTTAACCTCCAAAAGGTATAAATATTAAATTCTTCAGTCAATTCTTCTTTTACTCTCTCAATTTAAGCCAAGAGCAAGTTCTAAGGCAAATTAAGCATCTAGGGTTCTTGTTCTAGCAAGATAATCAAGTTTTCTCTTATCAAAGTTTATTATCTTCAACAAGGATGCAAGAATTCAGTGATGGATTCCTTTCGTGCACATGCCCAAGTATTTTTGAAGTCATTATGAATTATGTTCAAAGTTAGGTTTTTATGCCCAAATCAATATACCAAATTCCTTTAGATTTTTAGCCTAATTTTATGAAAGAATTATTATAGAAACTTCAGAATCTTATGATTATCAAGCTATGTCCCAAGTATAATTTGAAAAATATGATTTAAGATTTATAATTATTAAAGCATGACCCTATGTTCAAGAATATATGTTTTAGATCAAAGATTTCAGCATATGATTTATGATATTTGAGCTTTGTCTCATAACAAGCATGATTATAGAATAGAAAATTTGAGTGAAGACTCATGATATAAATTCAGATATATTTACAAGATAAGTTATGAGCATATATGATTATAAATATAGTTTTGGGAGGATTATTTAGCACCGAGAGGACATCGATTCTAGCTAGCACACGTCTCATAACTACGTTGCCACCGTAGGATATGGTTTGATCCGTAAACTGGATGATTCCTTTAGCCCAAGAGGCTTAGTTCTAGATCTATAGATAGATAGTTTCTATACCTTGGCTAGTAGAGGGCAACCCTCCCAACTAGGATGTACGTTTGACATCATGAGCTCACACAGTATTTGTCAATTATAAGAAACTCTCATTGATTTATGACTTTATGACTTTATTATTATATACATGAAAGATTCTCTTATCCAGCCTTTTGCTATTATGTTCTCTTTAGACGGTAGGCTATTTTAAGATATTTTAAGTTATCTCATTGAGACTTATGATTCAGCTTTTGAATGTTGTATTATATTACCCCCTACATGTTATTATGTTCAGCTCTTTAGTTTATGCTATGTATATATGCATATCTTGCATCCCAATAAATTACATTATATTGACTATGTCATGTACTATACCTTCTCATGATATAGATTCAGGTACTCAAACTTGAAATTTACTACTAAACATTTGGTAGCACCTAACAGACAGCAGATTGGTGAGCTTTCTTATCATCTTGGAGGTGTAGAGTTGATTTCAGTTTTCTTCTTAGTTTGGTTTGGAATTTTATTTCAATAAAAGGTTACGAGGACTTTTCCCGATTGACTCTTATGTTTAGTAGTAGAGCTTCACTAGACAACAGTCATGTAGTAGTTGACAGTCTTTCATTTTTTCTAGTTATGTCATAATAACTATTGTCTCTTTATCTTTAGCCCATTATCATTATCTATGTGTCTACTTCAGTGTTATGATTTGTATTACTCTACAAATATGTTATGCCAAGGGTCCTTCAGGACCACTAGTGAGCAGCTAGTTATGGCTCACAGTTAGGGTGTAGCCTTGGGCCGTGAAAAACTTGGTATCAAAGCTTTAGGTTCAAGTGTCTTAGGGTGTCTATGAAGCTATGTCTAGTTGAGTCCTACTTTTTGTTTGAAGCATGACACAGATACAACTTAGAGGCTACAGATCAATTAGGAATATTTCCCTCCTTTCATGATCTAGTTTATGCGATAGAGGCTAACTTTATGTCTCTCATCTATCTTGTGTTTTACATGTGTTCAAGATTATGCTTCCAAAGATAACAACTATTCATAAGGCCACTACTAATGCTAGAGCTGTTCCACTTGGTTGCCTCCACACCGCACCATATAGACCAAGAATAGAGCCTATTCCACAAGTCAAAATGCAAACACCATGACTCTACATATGCCACCAATTAAACAGAGGGGTTTTGGATCATCTCTTGCTCAACTGCCTCGTGTTGATCCCAATGTCAAGTTCAGGAATGCTATTAAGATATTGACTCAGATAGTGGCCACTCAAGCTAACCATTCAGCCCTAGCTAGTTCCAGTTCTCAGGATGACTCTAAGATCCATTACTTTTTCAGAATGTACCCTCCAAAGTTCACAAAATCAAAGTTTGGGAAGGATCCCCAGAATTTTATTGAAGAGATTCAGAAGATTATTCAAGTTATATATATTACAGATACATAGAAGGTTGAGTTTATTTCCTATCATCTCAGGGATGTTGCGGGCATATGGTTTAAGCAGTGGAAAGATATTCAAGGAGAAGATGTTGTACCTATAGAATGGAATGAATTTGAGAAAGATTTTTTAGGGCACTTCTTTCCTCAAGAGTTGAGGGAGACGAAGACTCGAGAGTTCCTAAATTTAGAGCAGGGTTCTATAAGCGTGAAGGAGTATATTCTTATGTTAATCCAGTTATCTTGATAGGTTCCAAATATGGTGTCGGTTATGAGGAATATGATGTGCATATTTTTTTCAGGACTTTCTAGGTGTTTGAGTAAGGAGAGTAAGACGGTAATGTTTATTAGAGACATAAACATAGTTCGACTTATGATTTTTATGCAGAAAGTCAAGGAGGATAAGTTGAGAGAAAAGAAAGAGCATTAGAGCAAGAGGTCCAAGTCAGACTATTATCATGGCAGTCAACATAGGACAAAAAATAGGAACCATTCATTCTTTTATAAGAGGTCATCCGGACTAGCATCTAGACATAGGAATGATCAAAAGTTTAGAGCATCAGGCTCACAGTCTTAGGGTATTATCTCTTAGGATTTTACAATATCCTTCATGCAAGAAGTATGGAAAAGAACATCCCGGTGAGGGTTCATATAGGAAGGAAGGATGTTATAAATGCAGTCAGCTAAGTCACATATTTAGAGATTGCCCTTCAGCTAGGAAGGGAAATAGGAGAAATAGAGTTCAGACCACCCCATCAAATCTAGCAGGCCTTATTTCTCAGTAAGGAAATACCTCAAGTACAGGTAGTGGTCAGAACCATTTCTATTCTTTATCTAGTCGTCAGGATAAGGAGAGTTCCCCTGATGTCTTTATTGGTATATTAAATGTTTTCTCTCTTAATATTTATGCTTTGTTATATCCTAGAGCTACCTTGTCTTTTGTAACCCCTTATGTTTCTATGAAGTTCAAAATTAGTCCTGAATGTCTTCTAGAGCATTTCTTTATTTCCACTCTAGTTAGAGAGTCTGTCTTAGCTAGATGAATCTATAGAAATTGCACCGTGTCAGTTCTTCATAGATATACCACTGCGGATTTATAGAGTTACACATGGTAGAATTTTATTTCATATTAGGTATGGACTAGTTATATTCTTGTTATGCTTCAGTTGATTGTAGAACCCAAATTGTAAAATTTTAGTTTTCTAATGAACCTATCCTAGAGTGGAAAAGTAGTCTAGTCGTGCTAAAAGGTTGTTTCATCTCCTATGGGTTAGAAAGATGATTTCCATAGGATATACCTACCATCCAATTTGGGTTAAATATTCTAGTGTTGAAACCCCTTCTCTTCAGTCAATCCCCATAATTAATGAGTTTCCTTAGATTTTCCTTGATGATCTTCCCGGAGTTCCTCCTGATAGGGAGATAAACTTTGGGAAAGACCTTCTTTCTAATACTCACTCTATTCTGCCATAGAGGATGGCTCTTGCTGAGTCAAAAGAGCTTAAAGAGCAGTTTAAAGACCTTTTAGATAAGGGATTCATCTAACCTAGTATTTTCCCCTGGGGTGCCTTAATTCTTTTCGTGCATAAGAACGATGGTTCTTTTAGAATGTGTATAGATTACCACCAATTGAACAAGGTCACCATCAAGAATAAGTATCCCATTACTAGAATTAATGACCTATTCGACCAGCTTCGTAGTGCTACTTGTTTTTCTAAGGTAGATCTTAGATCAAACTATCATCAGTTGAAGGCTAAGGAGTGTGATATTCCAAAGACAGCTTTTCATACATGGTATGGTCATTATGACATCCTTGTCATGTATTTTGGACTAACAAATGCTCTTGTAGCCTTTATGGACCTCATGAATAAAGTGTTTAAGTCGTACCTTAACATGTTTGTGATTATTTCCATAGATAATATTGTGATTTACTATTATAGTGAAGAGGAGCATGATAATCACCTTAGAATTATTCTTAAGACTCTCAAAGATAGATAGTTTTATGCAAAGTTTTCTAGATGTGAGTTCTGGTTGAAGTCTGTTGCTTTTCTTGTGCATGTTATTTCTAGTGGATGTATTCTAGTTGACTCCCAACTGATTGAGGAAGTTAAGAATTTTCCTAGGCCCATATCTTCATCAGATATCATGAGTTTCTTGATTTTATCTGGTCACTACAAATGGTTTTTTGAGGATTTTTTATCTATTACTTCTCCATTGACCAAGTTGACTCAAAAGAAAGTAAAATTTCAGTGGTCCGATACACGTGAGAAGAGTTTTCAAGGGTTGAAAGCTTGATTAAATTTATCTCAAGTTTTGACTTTGTTGAATGGTAAATATAGTTTTGTAATTTAGTATGATGCCTCCACAGTCGGTCTTGGTTGTGTATTGATGCAAAATGATAAGGTTATTTCTTATTCTTCTAGACAGCTTAAGACTCATGAGAGGAATTAGTCTAGCCATGACCTTGAGTTGGTAGCTATTGTGTTTGCTTTGAAAATTTGGTGTCATTTTCTCTATGGTGTGCATGTTTATGTTTTCACAAATCATAAGAGTCTGCAGTATGTTTTCAGTCAGAAAAAGTGGAATCTTTGGAAGAGAAAGTGGCTAGAGCTCATTAAGGATTATGATATGAGTTTGTTATACCATTCGGGTAAGGCCAATATTGTTGCCGATGCTCTTAGCAGGTTGTCTATAAAAAGTGTTGCTTAAGTAGAGGAAGGTAAGAAGGATCTTGATAAGGATGGTCATAGACTTGCACGATTAGGAGTTCGTCATTTAGATTCAGATTCTGGTGGTGTGCTAGCACAAAATGATTTTGAATCCTTACTAGTGATTGAAGTAAAATAGAAGAAATATAGAGACCTCATACTACTCTAGTTGAAAGAAGTAGCTCTTAAACAAAAGGTGTTGGTTTTCTCCCAAAGAGGAGATGGTGTTCTTCAGTATCAAGGACGATTGTGTTTTTCAGACATTTTATGGCATAATTGAGTGAATTATAATTGAGCTGCACGGTTCTAGATACTCCATTCATCTAGAAACCACAAAGATGTATCGTGATTTAAGAGAGGCTTATTAGTTGAATGCTATAAAGAAGGATATTGCAGATTTTATGGCTAAGTGTCCAAATTGTCAGTAGTCCTGGTGGATTCACCCTAGACATAAGTATTCCTACTTGGAAGTAGGAGATACTTATATGAATTACAGGTTTGACGCATACGGGACGTTAGCATGATTTGATTTGGGTGATTGATGATTGCATGGCTAAATCAGCCCACTTTTTGCCTATCAAGACGACCGATACATCAGAGGATTATGCTAGGATGTACATCAAGGAAATATTTGAGCTTCATGAGATTTCTTTGTCCATTATTTCAGACAGGGGTGCATAATTTACTGCTCACTTTTGTTAGTCATTTCATAAAGGTTTAGCCACAAGGGTGAACATTAGTACTATTTTCCATCCGTAAACTGATGGCAGGTAGAGCACACTATTTAAACTTTTGATGAAATTTTGAGGGCTTGTATTATTAATTTCAAAGGTAATTCGGATGATCATCTAACTCTTATTGAGTTTGCTTATAATAATATTTATCCCTCTAGCATTCAGATGACGCCGTTTGAGGCTATTTATAGGTAGAGATATAGATCTCCTATTAGCTGGTTTGATATTGGTAAGGCGGCCTAGATAGGGGAAGATATATCTCATGAGTCGACGGAGAAAGTTAAGATGATTTAAGAGCGATTGAAGACAGTTTATAGAGCCAAAACAAATCATAGTCAAATGTGAGTAGAAGAGACTTAGAGTTCGAGATTGATGATTGGGTTTTCTTAAAGGTCTCACCGATAAAGGATGTTATGCATTTTTGTAAGACAAGGAAACTCAATCCCCCAGTTTATTGGTCCCTATTGGATTATTATTAAAATGGGAAAGGTGTCTTATGAGTTAGAGTTACCTGTAGGTCTGGCATCCATGTATTCAGTATTTCACATCTCTATATTAAAGAAGTGTATTAATGATCCTTCATATGGTGTCCCTATTGAGAATGTTGGGGTTAAGGACAACCTATCATATGAAGAGATTTTGGTTCAAATTTTAGATCATCGGGTTTGCAAGTTAAGAACTAAAGTGGTTGCATCAGTTAAAGTCTTATGGAGGAACAAAGCAGTTGAAGATGCTACATGGAAAGCCAAAGAAGATATGAAAAATAGGTGTCCTCATCTTTTCACTCCTTCCAACAAAAGCGATTAGGGTTGTAGCATTATTACTATAGTGATACGTAGAACTCTTATGCCATGTCTTGATGTCTTATATGTCATGTATATGCTCGTGATCATGTGCTATCTAATTGAGTTGAAGCCTCAGTATGATTCAGTCAAACTAAGCTTATGATAATTCCCTTATTTCCTTGATTCTAGCTTCAGACTTCATTCGAGGATAAATGATCCCAAGGGGGAGATATTGTAACACCTCAGAACTTTAACTGATGTTTATTCAGTACCTAGCTTAGTGTAAATTAAAATTACAGTCTTTTAGACTTCCACAAGTGGAACCATGATTCATGATTTAAGACCACAACTCATGCTTCTAATAGTGAAGCTAGTTTCAAGAAATAAATGCTTCTAGGTTCCCATGGAAAAAACCACAACCCGTGAACTCAATCCACGGATCGTGGAATCAGACATGGAACTAGATCCAGAAAGTTGACATTTCATTCAGGTTCCCACGGGAAGGTTCACGAGTTGTGAAATAGAGTCCATGGTTTATGTAAACCTTATATGATTCAAATACAAAGATCTCGAACATCGTAGAAAAAAGATCACTCCTAACTAACCAGTCAAGTGAAAAGAGCAATAAATGCGTACTTTCAGAATAAGTGTATCATGTTTCAATAGTTCCAACCTATTTTGTGGATCGAGATAACCTTAGTCCATTACTGAATAAGGAATGCTGGTGGATATGCCAAAAATGTCCTAGCTCTAAACCGGGTACTTGAAATGCTAAAGGTACTTCTTATGGTCCTGCTTCAACCACCCTGCTTTTTTATTAAGTAACATGAGCGCCTGGGGGGACTGGAGAGTTGTTGGTACCCAGGAGACAATGGATTACATCACGAACCATGAATTATATTCCACAATCAGTGAAGACAAATCATGAATCCATTCCTGAAACCTTACAAGTTTGTTCACACTTCCACGACCCAGATTATGACTCGTGGAATGAAACCATGGTTTGTGAAATGATTCGTAGACCTCAGTCTAGAATCAATACGAAAACGTTCCAGGATTCTACGGATCAAACCACGACTCATAGAAGTGATCCATAATCCATGGAATTACCCATGGAACGAAATCCTAAATTTTTTAGCAATGTTTTAAAAAGGATGTTTTTGTATTTTCCATGCCCTATACCACGATGTTTTAACCTTCAAAAGGTATAAATATTAAATTCTTAAGTCAATTCTTCTTTTATTCTCTCAAATCAAACCAAGATCAAGTTCTAAGTTAAATCAAGCATCTAGAGTTCCTATTCTAGCAAGATAGTCAAGTCTTTTCTAGTCAAAGATATTGTCTTCAACAGTATTTTTGAAGTCATTATGAAATTTGTTCAAAGTTAGGGGTTTTATGCCCAACTCACTAAAGAAAATTACTTATATGGTTAGCTTGATTTTATGAAAGAATTATTATACAAACTTTAGAATCTTATGATTATCAAGCTATGTCCCAAGTATGATTTGAAAAATATGATTTAAGATTTATCTTTACGAAAGCATGACCATATATTCAAGAATATATATTTTATATCAAATATTTCAGCATATAATTTATGGTACAGATTTAAGCATTGTCTCATAACAAGCATGATGACAGAATAGAAAATTTGAGCGAAAACTCATGATATGATTGTAGATAGCTTTAGAAGATATGTTATTAGATTATATGATTATAAAGATAGTTTTAGGAGGATTATTTAGCACCGAGAGGACATGGGTTCTAGATAGCACATGTCCCTTAACTACGTTGCTAGCATAGGATATGGTTTGATCTGAAATCCAGCCTACTCCTATAACCCAAGAGGCTTAGTTCTATAGCCATAGATATATAGGTTCTATACCTTGGGAAGTATAGGTCATCCCTCCCAACGGGGGATTATACATTGGACATCATGAGCTCACTAGCATTTGTCGGTTATAAGAAACTCCCACTAATTTATGACTTTATGGATTTATTATCATATACATGAAAGATTCTCTTATACAGACCTTTGGCGTTATGTTCTCTTAAGACTTTCAGCTATTTTAAGATATTTTAAGTGATATGGTTGAGGCTTATGATTCAGCTTTTAACTTTTGTTTTATGTTACTCCCTATATGTCATTATGTTCAGTTCTTCATTTTATGTTATATATATATCTTGCTTACTATTAATTCTGTTATATTGACTACATCATGTACTATATCTACTTATGATATTGATTATGTACTCGAGCTTAAGATTTACAACTGAACATTTAGTAGCACATGATATTCAGCAGATTGGTGAGCTCTCCTATCATCCGTGAGGTGTAGAAATGATTTCAATTTTCTTCTTATCTTGGCTTAAATTTTTGTTTCAATGAAGGTTGTGGGGCCTTGTCCTGTTTGACTCTTATGTTTAGTAGTAGAGGCTCCACTAGACAACAAATATGTAGTAGTTGATAGTCTTTCATTTGTTTTCAGTTATGTCTTAATAAAGTTTGTCTTTTTAGCTTTAGCTCATTATTATTGTCTATGTTTCTGTTACAGTTCCTTTATATATATTACTTTATAGATATGTTATGCCAAGGGTCCTTTAGAACCACTAGTGAGTATTTAGTTAAGGCTCATGACTAAGGAGTAGACTTAGGTCGTGACACGTACTGAGACCTATAACTATGGGCAGAATTTTCTCTGATAGCAACAAAATTAATAAACTCGTAATTAGTTGATCTTGTTGAACACACTGATCACAGAGAGGATTTGATTGACATTTACGTATACTTCAACAAAAATAGAAGGATATGGTTTTTCACCTGTGATGAAGCTATGAAGATTTTTCCCTTTAAGATATGGTAACATTTGTGTTTTCCAAAAGAGATAACTACTCGATATGAGCTTGAGTAAGATAAAGTGATGAGCGTGGGAAAGAGGCTTAGAATTGGAGGAAGACATGCTGGTTAAAATAGCGGGAGAAGAGGGAAGCATCATTGATTAGGACGAGGAGCTTTTCCCAAAATTGTTCTCTGATACCATATTGAAGTTGGTACTTGTGTTTAGATAAGCCTACTTTTGAAGGAGCTGAGTTAATATGGATCAAAGTATTACTGCCCAAAAACAAGTTCTTAGTGTGGATACCAGTACAATGGAGGCTACTAACAAGGGAAACATTGATCAAGTTGGGCCTGCAGAGTGAGGATGACAATTGTTGACATCCAATTTTGGCCCGACATTTTTAAAATAAACACTTTTATGCTTCTTATTTCTTAAAGATTACAAAAGTCAATTTTTACATGTTTTATTCATTTTAACACAAGTTATTGATAATTATTCTCTTTCTTGAAAATGTTAGGATATTTATCAATTCATTACTATTTTAAATTAATTATTGATTGTCACTAATTCTTGAAAATTAGGCCAAAATTTTGTGCTCTTAATTTATTTTTATCATAGTCCGTTAAATCACAAAAAATTAAGAAGATATTTTTGATAGATAAGATTAAATAATCATAGTTTTGGATAACTCATGATTTTGGATAGCCCATGGTTTTCCAAAACTATGGTGTGGAGCACACGGTTTTGCTCTTGAGTGATTTTGTTTTGTCTATAAAACTAATTCATTCCCTTCACAATTAATGGTGGTGGAAATTTCCAAATTAGGCAAACCCTAAAAAATATCTATCCCTTTCCATTTTTGGCTAGACAACATCCGCCTCTTTCCTCTTTTGATTTTTCCATTGTGCTCCACCACTCCTCCACCGGACCACCACCAAAACCCCACTATCCAATGCCACTATTCTACCTCTTTTCGGTGAAAAAACCAACTACCACCATAAAACCACCCATCTTCTCCTTCTCCTTAACGCGAGAACCAGTGTCTCCTTCGTTCATCGCCACCAGAGTTTCGAGCTCCGGTTAACATTTAGCCAAACACAACCCACAAGATACCCTCTGTTATCTCCGATGAGCTCCAACCACTGAACCAGTCCACCACCAGAATACCATCCAAACCTCTACTGCGCAAACACCACCACACCATCACCATCTACATAGGAAGATAACGAACCCACCAAAAACAAATTTTGACCAAGGCACCTACCCCTTCACCACCATTAAATCACCACCGGAGCTCCGACGAGTTCCAACCACCAAAACCCAAATGATCACTGCTTTGCCACAAAACCTCCATCTCCAACGAGCTCAACATCAGAACAACAAACAACAAACAATGATTTTTAGATCTGACCAGAACCCTTCAATTAACAGCAACCACATGTTATCTCCGGTGAAACCAACTCATCAATAATCCCAAAATTCCCAAATCCAGTCGGATTCAAGGTTATCTGATGAAACTCCAATGGTAACACATTTTTCTCTCAATTTTATCTTTGTTTTTATTTTGGATTTATCTGAATGTGGTCGGAGTCAGTTGTTGTGGGTTGTTTCAATTCCCTTTTTATTTTTATGCTACTGTTTCTTGGGATTTTTGATTAATTTTGTGTTAGTTTGATATATAGGAGTTTCGTTAATTGCGTTTGTTTTACTTTGTTTGTTAAATTGTTATTGATGATGCTTTCCAGTGGGTTGTCTCATTTGGGGTACTATTTTTATTCAATATTTTGGACTGTTGATAGCGTTATGGTAATTGTTTGCTAATTTGGTGTTGTTATTTGTTTTAATACTTGTTCCGATGAATTTTATACTTGCTTAGATTAAGGTTGCTCTCATTTTATTCTCAACGGCCAATGAGAAAACCTCTCCTTTGGGATTTCGAGGTCTCCACTTTCATAAGAACGGATGTTATTTTTTGAGTTACATTTAGTTTGTATTTTTCAAGTTATAATTAATCCAGATTTTTCAAGTTACAATTATTAAGTTACTTGACCGATGAAGAAATTTCCATCAATTTTCAAGGCCTCCCATGTATATAAGATGGATTTTATTCTCATTTATTATTTTTTTTCTCTTTGTGTATATATTTATGTTTATTATATTTGTGAAAAATGATGTTATCTCCTCCTCAATTGAAAAATGAGTTCATCTGGGACCCCCCTTTGTGAATTTTGAAGGGTGCCTAACACTTTCCCTTTGGAATAACCTTATGGTAATTGTTTGCTAATTTGGACTATTGATAAGCTTATGGTAATCACTTGCTAATTTGGTGTTAGTATTTGTTTTAAATTTATTCCGATGAATTTAAACTTGTTTTGATTAAGGTTACTTTTGATCCTTTTGGACTGTTGATAAACTTATGGTAATCGTTTGCTAATTTGGTGTTGATATTTGTTTTAAATATGTTCCGATGAATTTTATACTTGTTTAGATTAAGGTTGCTTTTGATCTCATTTTATTCTCAATAGCCAATGAAAAAACCTCTCCGTTGGATTTTCGAGGCTTCCACTTTTATAAAAACAGATGTTATTTTTCGAGTTACAATTATTTGTATTTTTTAAGTTATAATTAATTCAAATTTTTCATGTTACAATTATTTAATATCAATTATTAATTTACTTGGCCGATGAAAAAATTTTCATCGATTTTCAAGGTCTCCCGTGTATATAAGATGGGTTTTATTTTCTCATTTATTATTTTTTCTTTGTTTATATATTTTATGTTTATTATATTTGTGAAAAATGATGTTATCTCCTCCTCAATTGAAAATGAGTCCAGCCGGGACTCAACTTTGTGGATTCTGAAGGGTGCCTAACACCCTTCCTTTGGAATAACCTGAACCTTTACCAAGAATCTAATTGGTTGCGCAGATTATTTTTCTTTAAATTAATTTATTAGTTTCCTATTTTTCCTAAAATTAGGTGGCGGCTCTCATAATTTTTTAAAACTAAGTATTAATTTATTTTTGAGTCCCGAAGTTGCGCCTTATGAAAATAGGGATCGCGGCAGAATGGCGAATCTCTGGGGATATAAGGGTTCTAACTATTATAAATTCATTTTTTATTGAGGGCTTTTTAACTTTTACATGTTTTTATATTGACTTGTAGATTTTGTTAATTGTTTGTATTATGTTTGTTCTTTACATTGTTTAGTTATTTATTCATTACTTGTTCAATTATACGTACGATATCATTACATTCATGACATACTGATTATGCCAAATGGAAAAAAATAGATTGCATTAGGGACCAACGATTACGCATCTTTTGCAGTCGTTTCCTTTACTAAAACATCAAATTTCTCGAAATAATAAAACAATTAGTCGGGTCATCCGGCATTTGTTATCGTCTCAACCTGTGGTAGTCCGCCCGGTTCCCAGTCTTGCTTCAAAGCTCACTCTAATACAACTATGATGGAGCTAAACTAACTCCCTTGTTCTAAGCATGATAACCTAAGAGACCCGGTACCCCAGGAGTACCATGCCCATTAGCAAGACCATCTTATGTCCAAAAAGGCCTACGGCCTACAAGGACAATCATTCAACTATTTGTTTTAAATTGAAGGATGTGATGTCAGTTTGTACAAACCATTGTCCCTCGGGGTTGGAAATATACTATTTTATACAAATCTTAATTCGAAAATGTTCAGAAATTTCAAGAAGTTTGAGAATGAAGGACTTTGAGGCGGATTAGTCTAAGATTGTACCACTGCGCGGGACTAATTTTATTGTATATCCCTTTTACTTATTTTGTATCCCCATTCAATTTAATCATTTTGTAGATAATATATTTTTGGAAGGGCAATGAGACGTTTTACAAACGACATATATATCCTTCAATTTTTAGGCTTACCTTTGGTTCAAAAAGGTCACATGTATATTAGGACACGTTATGCATTATTTGTGCTAAATGTTTCATATTTTCATCCATTTTTATCTGATTTTTACACATGCTTTATTTTAAATATTATTTGTTCATCATTTCATTCTAAAAGTTGTTTAAACTGTGTTTGACCTGATTCCTAGCTCAACGGGATACGTATGCGCCTTAAATGCTCGGTCATGTTCCCCGTAAGCTTTCCATCTTTCTTTTCAATAAAAACTGGGGCAGAATTTTTGAGAAGGTTTTAAAAATTCTACAAGATAAAAAATTTTGCTACATGTTGTATACAAGAGATTTTTGAAGCTGAAACAAGGGAAAAATTTTTGAGAAGGTCTCAAAAATTCCACTCAAAAAAGTTTCAAGAAGTTCAAGAAAGTTCTTTTGTGTTCTAAACTGGGGCAAAAGTTTTTAGGAAGGTCCTCAAAAATTCCACCAAGCCTGCACTTTAAGATTGGATGAATTTGCAAACATATGACCTCGGACTCCCTGAGGCACCAGTATCCAATCCAAAAGACAAATCAAGGGAGTCTTTGACTATACAATTGCACTCTTTCATTTTATTACAAATTTTTGCGACTTCCCTGCTTTCTCTCTCTTCTCATCTCTTTGCAAGAAAACTATCCTCACGAATAATCGGGGCGGTCATGATAATATTCAATATGGTAGATAGTTGGGAAACCCCACATTCTCTAAAAGCATTCTGGGAGAGAACATGACAATAAGTTCCCTCAAGCATAAACAATGGGATACAACATGTCATCTCCAAAAACAACAAAGACAATCAAAGCAATGAATGATCTCGCAAGTAATTGGGAGATGTTCTCTGGCTAAAGACATTAGTCGAAACTGGACATACTAGGCATTGCTCTGAGTTTGTATTTGTCTTTGTATTATTTTTGTGCATGTATCTTATACTATACCTGTATGAACTACGCACACCTGATTCTCATCCTTCGAGGTCCTCTTCGGGTTTGATATCCCTTATTTTTAAAAAAATGATAATAAAAAAAAGTATTTGTTAGAATCATGTCTTTGACTTGGTTGGTGCCAACACAATTAGAAGCATGAGAAATAATTGATATAATCAAAATGACTGACTTCGTGGTGAACCTTAGATTCTTTTGATAACTCTTATTCGTACTTTGTGACACACGAAAAAGTTCTCTTGCATGCATTCAAGGTTAGAGTAAAACCAACCTCATTAATTTATGTGCATTGTGTGATGAGTATTTTAGATTGAATTCAAATGCATTGCACTATTGATCTAGGACTTGTCCCAAATGTTTGTTGAGGCAAAATTTTGAGTAATGTTTGGTTGAGAAAGGATTTAGGCCTTCTTTTGACCCCGTTTGTGCCTTTCAATGCCTACCAAATGACATTAATCCCTAGTATGTTCTCCTTTGAGAGTGAAGCCTTGTAACACCCCTTACGTTTCTGACCCTACTTGACAACTTTGAACAATGTTTGTTAGGTGACGAGAGCCATAAGTATGTATTTTGTAGTGTTATTGATGAAACATTTGATAATGGGCCTAGTGCATGTGATTAGATCTTTGTAGGAGGTGTTTATGACTTCATGGAGAATTTGTAGGGTGAAAAACAAGGCTTGGAGGATTTCCAAGCAATGGATATTAAGGTTAGGAGGTAAGCAAAAGACTTGAACTTGAAGGATCTAACCAAATCCGTAAAGAAAAGTCGAAGAAAGGAAAAAAATCACATTTTGGGTGTGGGGGCGCGCCTAGGGGCGTGCCAGGCCAAAAAATTTTTGGCACAGGCAGCCCTGGAGTGCGCCAGGCAGCGTGCCAGGCCGCCTATGCCAGAAATTTTTCTGGCATAGGCAGCATTGGGGCGCGCCAAGCGGCGTGCCAGGATGCTTTTCGACAAAATTTTTCTTCGACTATTATGACATATATAGGACTTTTGAGTCATGGTATCATTACTCCATCTTAGTAGGACTAATCTTGAGCATGTTTATCATCCGAGTTGGGGTTAATTCTTCGTCACAAGTATTTTAACAAATTATGTTCAAATAAGCCATGAGTGACTAGAATTCCTTATTTTTGAAATTGAGGCTACGAACATGAAATTCATGTGTGAATATTGTCGAGACATATATGGAATTATGTAAACATGAGATATATGGTGGATTATACATTGAATTTTGTGGGTTAAGTTAACATGTGCAATTGGGCTCAATTTGAGGCCCAAAATGAAGCCAAAATACATGGGCCCAAAGGGTAAATGACTCATTCTTCCAAAGTTGACCAAGAAACATGGAATTTAATGCCAAGGAATGGATAAGGATGAATTAAGAGGCTATATAAAGGCCAAAAATCATATTTTATTCACATAAAACTCTCATGCCTCTTTAGATATTTCTCAAATATTTCTCTATTTTCCAAACCCTAAGGCAACCATTTTCTTTGGACACTTTGGAGAAGATCATCACTTTGCAAGCTTGGGTAAGTGTTTATTCTTGTGATTTAATATATTCTATGCATGAGAGATTGTGTAGATCATGATGGTTATGGTGGCAAGGTTGAATAGGACACTTTTGGCCTTTGGTAAAAGATGTGCCATCTTTGTGAATTAAACTTGAAAGGTGACTTGTGGTTTTGATGAAAGTGCATGGTATGGATGAAATATCAACATGTATGGTGTGATTATGTTTCTAAACTTGTTATTTTTCTATAAGTGTAAATTATGGGATTTGGGCCAATATGTTGTTATGAGGTGTATTGAGGTGATTTGATGGAGTAATTGTGACGTCGTGTTAATGAAGTAATGTAAAGAATGAACTTGGTATGAAATACTATTGGGTTGTGATATTTTGGTCAATGTTGGGCATGTTGTGGTATTGTTGGTATGACAATGCCGTAAATGGTATTGTAAAGGGGGAAATGACATTTTAAGGCAAACATGTAACTTATTGTCGTCTTATACACTTGGAAAATAGTTGATCGTTAATGTAAGCTCCGTTATGTACTTTTGTTATAGAGTGAAACGTAAGGAAGGAGATGGACTATTGTATGCACATTTAGGACTGTATATCCATATTGGGAAGATAAGGTATGTAAGGTTATTCTATCCGTATCCTTCTGCAGCATATAGTAGTCACATTGACATTTTATTTGTTCCATTCCAAAATGTTCTAAGGTATCCTATATCCAGTTACCAATTGTTATTATTACATGTTTCCTACCCATTGATCAATTGTGATTCACATGTCTCATGTTCATAGACTAATATTCCAAAGATTTCATGGTTCCAATAATGTTATGTTTCCAAAAATGTTATGACTATCATTGTATCAATCTCAAAAGTAAAGAATGAAATAATGCATATGTGGTTAATGATGGAGTATGGGTGGTAGCTTTGTGGGCAAAAGCCTAGCTCAAGCCGATCCCGAGATTATTGGATCAGGGGGTAGTCCTAGAGGCATACGCCTAGCTCCGACCAAACCTGAAAGGGGGTAGCTCTAAAGGTAATGACCTACCTCGAGCCGAACCTGATATACTTGTTTATGGGTGGAAGCTCTAGAGGTAATGATCTAGCTCGAGCCGAACCCAATGTGTTGATTTATGGGTGGTATCTCTAGAGGCATAAGCCTAGCTCGAGCCGATCCCAACATCACGTTATGTTATGTTAAGACCCACTGATCAGTTGGGGCCCGGGTACATAGTGGTACAAGTGATGATGAACGAACATAGAAGTAAAGAAGCAAAGAAAGTAATGAAAGAAATACACATGGTTCCCAACATATAGAATGGTGATTTATCCATATTGGTTATTCATTTGTATTTGAGTTCATTGAAGTATTTATATGTCATACAGTTTCATACGAACCTTACATACTCAGTACATTTTTCGTACTGACGTCCCTTGTGGGGCTTACCTTACTTATTGCAGGCACAGGTGCTAGTAGACCTCCACAGTAGGTTACGGATCTTTTTTCGATCTTTGGTGAGCTCCAGTTGGTTCGGGGCTTTGCGGGTCTCACATGTACATTTGTTTTGGTACTGTAATGTTGTATAAAGTGGGGACTTGTCCTGACTTTAGGATGTTTATGTATATGCATCTGTAGAGGCTTTGTAGACGAACGTGGTGAGATGAATGAAAGAATGCATATTCATTTTGACTTGATGGCCCTAACGGACAAGTTTCTTACATGTATATATCACATGTTTCCATAATTTTAGTTATTGACATCTTATATCTCTATGTAATGTGCTGCTTATTGAGTGACATGTATATGAATGGACATGAGCAAGATTGGTTCTCTCGGGCCTTATCGACTTTGGGTGCCAGTCCGCCTCATTGGAACTCGGGGAGTGAAAAGCATCTTCTTTGGACAACTACATCTTAACATATACCCTTCTGAGTGCTTACATGCACTATCCCTCTCTTGTCCCGACCTTTTTGAGCGCACTGAACATGTGTAAATTTTAGAAGAAGATTCAAGTTTGAAGTTGTCAAAGGCAAAAGTTGCAAAGTCCCTGAAAGTCAAGGATACAAAATGAATTCAAAGAAAATAAAGAGTATCAAAAACTCTCCCACAAGATCAAGTCAGGGATAAATCCCAAATAAAGAAGGGAGAACACTCCAAACAAAATAGGAGAAACTTCAAAAGAAAAGAAAGCATCAAAATTCTCCAGCATGTAAAGACTTAAAATAAGTAAAAATAAAGAAAGGGACAACAAAGAAGATCAAGCGCCAAGACGTAACAATCGTCAAAGACACAAGTTCAGCTTGACGCTCAAGGAGGGATTAAGTCACTTTTATCCCAAATGAATATCCTTCCTATTCCCAAGCCTACATTACAAGACGATATCAAGTCCTACATGATCTCATTCCAAATGTTGTCACATTAGTGGAGACTTACATGAAGGCCAAGCCTATGGAATCACAGTTGCATGCTTTGAATATTATTCTGAGTGTGAGAGTGTTTTTCAAAATGTCCTTAAGTCAAAAAGCTTCAAGTGGGAAAAAGAGGACTTCCTTTGTGGTGAGGGCACTTGAAACATGAGGATAGGTCTAGCTAAAAACCTTCATTTGAATAAAGATAAGCAAATCTTGTCAACACTTATGTATGTTAGAGGTAACACTTGAAGCTATAGGAATTATCTCTAAGTCGATCACAGTTTTAAGAGAAGCAAAAGAGAAATTTTTATTCTATGCTAACTTTTGGTGCCAACTGCAGTCAACACTTGATTCTCTGTTCAGTTAAAAATTAAAATTGGGACAAACATCCATATTTGAATACCTGTCTAAATGACTCATTGGTCCTTTTTTAGATAGGGGTTTGTTTATTAATTCATGTCATCCATTTGTCAAAGTGGCATGTTATGTTTTATTGGATCGTCACTCATATATATATGACAAATTATGTTGGATTGCCAATCCTATTTTTGACATGTTATGTTGGAACGTCACCTCCTACTTGTGACATTTTATGTTGGATCGTCACCTTCTTTGTTATGACATTGCATTTGCTACTAATAAGTTTAGTGCAGGTGATTATAAGACATATTGGCAAGTCACCCCGTTTAAAGTGACATGTTGCATAAGGTATGCACAATTTGTAGTTTTTCTTATATTTCATTTGCTACTAATAAATTTAGTACAGGTGATTATGAGACATGTTGGGTCGTCACCCGTGCAAATGGCATTTCAAATTCAAGATGGGTCGTCCGTCTTTCAATGAGATAAATTAGGTTACCACCCGTTCAAAGGACATATCAAGTTCAACATGGGTCATCCGCCTTTCAATTAGACATGTTAGGTAGCCACCCGTTTAAATGGCATATCAAGTTCAAGATAGGTCATTCGCCTTTTAATAAGACAAGTTGAGTTGTCACCCATTCAAATGACACATCAAATTCAAGTTGGTCGTCCGTTATTTAATGAGATAAGTTGGGTTATTACCTGTTCAAATAGCATATCAAGTTTAAAATGGGTCGTCCACCTTTCGACGAGACAAGTTGAGTTGTCACCCGTTCAAATGGCATATCAAGTTCAAAATGAGTCATCCGTCTTTCAACGAGACAAGTTGGGTTGTCACCCGTTCAAATGGCATATCAAGTTAAAAATGGGTCGTCCGTATTTCAATGATACAAGTTGGGTAGGCACCTTATTCAAAGTGTCATATCGAGTTCAAAATGGGTCATACGCCTTTCAATGAGACACGTCGGGAAGTCACCCTATTCAAAGTGGCATGTTAAGTTTAAAATGGGTCATCCGCCTTTCAATAAGATAAGTTGGGTTGTCACCCATTCAAATGGCATATTAAGTTCAAAATGAATCATCCGCCTTTCAACAAGATAAGTTGGGTTATCACCCATTCAAATAGCATATCAAGTTCACAATGGGTCGTCTACCATTCAATGAGACAAGTTGGGTAGCCACCTCATTCAAAGTAGCAAATAGAGTTCCAAATGGAATGTCCTCCTTTCAACGAGACACATTGGGAATTCACCCTATTCAAAGTGGCATGTTAAGTTCAAAATGGGTCGTCTGCCTTTTAACAAGACAAGTTAGGTTGCCACCTGTCAAATGACACCCTCAAGTTTAAAATGGGTCGTCCGCCTTTCAATGAGACAAGTTGGGCCACCACCCATTCAAATGGAATACTAAGTTCAAAATGGGTTGTTCGTTTTTCAACAAGACAAGTTGGGTTATCACCCGTTCAAATGACACATCAAGCTTAAAATGGGCCATCCATCTTTCAATGAGACAAGTTGGGTCACCACCCATTCAAACAGCATACCAAGTTCAAAATGGGTAGTCCACCTTTCAACGAGACAAGTGGATTGTCATGACACATCAAGTTTAATATGAGTCATCCGCCATTCAAAGAGACAATGACATATGAAGTTCAAAATGGGTCGTCCGCTGCTTATTGAGGTAAGTTGTGTTGCCACCCGCTCAAATGGTAAATCAAATTCAAGATAGTTCATCCATATTTTAATGAGACAAGTGTTGGGTCACCACCCGTTCAAATGGCATACCAAGTTCAAACTAGATCACCCGTTTTTCAACAAGACAAGTTGGGTTGTCACCCATTCAAATGATACATCAAGTTTAAAATGGGTCATTCGCTGTTTAATGAGATAATGACATATCAAGTTTAAAATGGGTCATCTGCCATTCATTGAGACAAGTTGGGTTGCCACCTTCTCAAATGGTATATCGGTCATTCGCCTTTTATTGAGACAAGTTGGGTCGTCACCCGTTCAAATGACATATCAAATCCAAGTTGGGTTATCTGTCTTTCAATAAGACAAGTTAACCCGCTACCTCGTGCAAACAGATATGCAACCTTACATCCCCAGAGTCTCTCAACCTCAACACTAAAGAAATTTTAGAAGTCAGGTCGAAGGTACATGAATATTTTATCCTTGAACAATCCTTCCGCTTTTTATCGAAAGATAATTCATTCCTTTCAACGGACGAAGAGTATTGTCTAAGTTCTATTAATGTTTGACCTTGTTCATTGCACATGTCATTCTTTTTCCTTTTTGTCTAGCCAAAATTTGCTACGTGTAAAATTCTTCGTTTAAAGATTCTTTCATCATCTCTAAATAAAGAAGGGGCAGTTGTTGAAACTCAATATTTGCCCGACATTTTAAAATAAACACTCTTATGCTTCTTATTTCTTAAAGAGAACAAAATCCAATTTTTACATATTTTGTTCATTTTAACACACTGTCACTGATTCTTGAAAATTAGGCCAAAATTTTGTGCTCTTAATTTATTTTTTATCATAGTCCGTTAATTCATAAAAAATGAAGAAGAAATTTTTACACAGATAAGATCAAATAATCATAGTTTTGGAAAACTCATGGTTTTGGATAGCCCATGTTTTTTCAAAACTGTGGTGTGGAGTACACGATTTTTCTCTTGAGTGATTTTATTTTGTCTAGAAAACTAATCCATTCCCTTCACAATTAATGGTGGTGGAAATTTCCAACTTAGGCAAACCCTAAAAAATATCTATCCCTTTCCATTTTTGGCTAGACAACATCTTCCTCTTTCCCATTTTGATTTTTCCATTGATCTCCACTTCTCCTCCACCGGACCACAACCAAAACCCCACAGTCCAATGCCGCTCTTCTCCCTCTTTTCGGTGAAACAACCAACTACTACTAGAAAACCACCCCTCTTCTCCTTCTCCTTTACGTGAGAACTAGTGTCTCCTTTGTTCATCGCCATCGAAGTTTTGAGCTTCGATTAACAGTTAGCCAAACATAACCCATAAGACACCATCCATTATCTCTGACGATCTCCAACCACCAAACCAGTCAACCACCAGAACACCATCTAAACCTTCACTGCCCAAACACCACTATACCAGCACCATCCACGTTGGAAGATGACGAACCCACTGAAAACAAATTCCCACCAAAACCCCTACCCTTTCAATACCATTAAACCATTACCAGAGCTTGGACGAGCTCCAACCACCAATAACCAGCAACCACCAACACCCAAATGAACACTGCTCTGCCACAAAACCTCCATCTCCAACGAACTCAACATCGGAACAACCAACAACAAACAACGAGTTTAGATCTGACCAGAACCCAACGATGAACAGCAACAACATTCTATCTCCAGTGAAACCAACTCATCAATAAACCCAAAATTCCTAGATACAGTCGGATTCAAGGTTCTCTGACGAAACTCCAATGGTAACACATTTTTCTCTCAATTTAATCTTTGTTTTTATTTTACATTTATCCGAATCTGGTTGGATTCAGTTGTTGTGGGTTGTTTCAATTCCCTTTTTATTTTTATGTTACTATTTCTTGAGATTTTTGATTAATTTTGTGTTAGTTTTATATATAGGAGCTTCTTTATTTGCGTTTGTTTTACTTTGTTTATTAAATTGTGATTAATGATACTTTCCAGTGGGTTGTCTCATTTGGGGTACTATTTTTATTCAATATTTTGGACTGTTGATAACGTTATGGTAATCGTTTACTAATTTGGTGTTGATATTTGTTTTAAAACTTGTTTCAATGAATTTTATACTTGTTTAGATTAAGGTTGCTTTTGATCTCATTTTATTCTCAATGGCCAATGAAAAAACCTCTCCGTTGGGTTTTCGAGGCCTCCACTTTTATAAAAGTGGATGTTATTTTTTGAGTTACAATCAGTTTGTATTTTTCAAGTTATAATTAATCCAGATTTTTCAAGTTTCAATTATTTAATATCCATTATTAATTTACTTGTCCAATGAAGAAATTTCCATCAATTTCCAAGGCCTCCCATGTATATAAGATGAATTTTATTATCATTTATTAATTTTTTTCTTTGTGATAAATTTATTTTTATTATATTTTTGAAAATTGATGTTATCTCCTCCTTAATTGAAAAATGGGTTCATCCGGGACCCACCTTTGTGGATTTCGAAAGGAGCCTAACACCTTTCCTTTAGAATAACCTGAACCCTTACCTATAATTTAATTGGTTATGCAGACTATTTTTCTTTAAATTAATTAATTATATTTGTAGTTTTCCTTAAATTAGGTGGCGACTCTCATAATTGTTTTAAACTAATTATTAATTTATTTTTGTGTCCCAAAGTTGTGCCTTATGAAAATAGGGATCGCGACAACAAGTGTGTGCTATGTGATCAGAAGAGAACTGAGAGTGTTATGCACTTATTTGCATAATGTACTTTGTTTAAGGAGTTGTTGCAAAGACTCTCTAGATGGCTAGGCATTGACGCAAACCTAGAAGAAGGACAACTGATTATTCATAGATTCCAACACAAGCACTGGAGGAAGTTCAAAAGGGAGGTTGTTGATGCTAGGTTTCCATGTTATACCATATTTGGCAGGCGAGGAATTAAAAAAATTTCAAAGGTCACAATGTAAATATTGATTTTGTTCTACAACAAATACAATGTATAGTCATATAGAAAGTTAATATGTTTGGTGGTTCAAAGTTAACATGTTATGTAATTAGAGGTTTTCAATGCTTAGGTTACTTTGGCATCCTTCCAAGAAGCTGGTCGAGTAACTTAGGTGCTCTTTAGGTGTACTTAATTTTATTGGTATGATAATATTTACAGTTTATTATAAAAATCTCAAGAACATATTATATTCATATGTGGAATATAAATAGACGTGGTTGTCGTACATTAAGAGGAGTTAGGATTACAAGCCCTAAATATACATGAATAGAAAATACATTGAGATAGTAGTTGACAAGAACTATGATACTCTAACAAAGCCTAACTCCCTTGGTTTATTTGACCATGTTTTTTAACATGTTACCTCTCATGAGCAATTGAATTCATTATGAGTTGTTAAAAGCTAAGTAGAGATTGGTTTTTATATTTTTGGGTGGACCTTTAAGAAATAAGAAAGATGTGTTGTTTTAAAGAAATGTGAGAGCCGCTAGAAGAAAAAAAGAGAGAAAATGTGTTCTTAAATAATAAAGAAAAAAATAATAATAATAATAATAATATATCATACTAGTGGTAATTCTTACTTTGTTTGTGCTTAAAGAAAAGGGATACTTGGTGCTATTAGAGTTAAAAGAGTGAGAAAGGTTTTTAGAAAAAGTAGGTAAATTGTGAAGTTGTATATAGTAAAATGCTTAGGGAGGTGTAATCACTATCATCGAAATGTATCCTACCCATCTAGCAACTTACATTAGACTGAGCAAGCTTGAATTAATGGAATTTTATTCAAAGGAAAAGCCTATAGTACATCTTATGTGGCACATGAAATTCGTTTTTGAGAGTGAGTGATTCTTTCTTCTCTAAGTCCCCAATTGTTCTTGAATTTTATGTGTGTTAGGTTATTCTCTTTTAATCACTGTAAGGGGCACATTATTTGCGAGGAATAAATGATGTTCCTTGGCTCCTCTAAAGGAGAGTGAGTTTTGTAAAAACTTGATGTTTTTAAGTTGAGTTCTAGGGCTATGAGGTTATGAGAAAATGTTCTATCTATTTTAATATTCTTGGCATGATGATTTAGGAAGAAAAACTTGAAAAGTTTTTTGGTTCTTTATTTGAAAGAGCAATTATTTGACGAGCAATGATCTAAGTGTAGAGTACTGAAGATAGGTTAGGAACGTGGGCTTTTGGCTACATTTGTCTTTTATATTCCATTCTCTAATTGTGTATGAGATGTAATGTGATTAATTTAGACTTATTATTTGAGTTTGTTGTGTAGTACTTGATATGAATTAAGGGGCATCTTTTGAAGCTAAAACAAATGCTTTAGAACTTCAACGTCTGATTAGAAGTTCAATAAATTCAATTTTGCAATAATTTGTATATTCGAGTACTTTGTAAATTTGAGTTAGATGTGAACTCATTAAATGCATGTGGTTAGATCCGAACCATGATAAAAAAAATTTGTAAAAGATGATATTGGAGTGTGCACTAAGTTTACGAATATTGAAGTTGAAAATAATTGAAGAGAATCTAAGTTTAACTTGAAGTGTAAACAGAAACTAGCCAAATAAAGTGACAGCTCTCTAAATTTGACTTCAAATGAGTATAATTCAAAATCAGTAAGGAATCTAGAAACCCCGAAACATAAAAGTTGCATCACTTTAAAATAGCTTTTCAATCTCTTAGAATACTGGTCAATCAGAGATTTGTACGATGAGTTATGATCATTTTATCAAACACATGTAAAAATAGTAACCCTAATTCATGTAAGATTTGATTTTGAAACCCAAGCCTTTATTGTAATCTATAAGTATATGCTATAGATATATTGTGTGAGGTTTTTTTAACAGAAGATTTCTCCAACCTCTAAGATGAGTTTCTACTCAAATCCATAAGTCAATCACATCAAATTTACGGTAGATAAGACTCATAATTTGGGATCGCTATAGAGTGAAGATAATTTTCTTAGTATTTAATGCAAGGGAAGTGTGGTGTGGTCCCTATAATGGTAAATGTCAAGCAATAGAAAGTATGGTGTGGTTTTCATCAAGGTGAAAGTCAGTGCGGCTGGGTGCTAGGCTCACTGCAATGGCCATCGCAGTACACTAACTTACTTTTCCAGTGAGACTTGGATTGTGCTTTATGAATACATGCTAGGCTAAAAAATTTCATCCCACTTCATTTTGGATGACTTTTGAGAGACAAAATTTCCTAGATCTTCATCCGATAATCTAATGTGCGTTCCTACTTAATTTTTGTCATTACAACATTGGTTTCATCATGAATTCACGTTCTAATATGTAGATTCAAAAAAATTGACTCAATGCTTTGAAGGGAAATTATGGGGAAAACTCTGAGATAATTGTTGAGCATTGGGGTTTTTGTCTAGAGTATCTTACTAGGATTTGAGGAATATCTATTTTTGAAATATTCTATTGAAGTATGTTTGTGTTCTATAGATGTCTCTTTTCGAACATACTCTTGACTACAAAGAAGTTTTGAATAGGACTTTATGCATGTGAGGGACAAGATCGCACCAAGCATTTATATTTATCTTCATAGTATGATATATGTACGAAAATGTATTTTACCTTATGAATGAAAATGGATATTGGTGTGATATACCTTTATTAATGAGAAGACAATTAAAGAACAATTCAGCCAATTATGGCATGATTGATAGTGTTTGTGTTTGGTCATGTATGACTTGACTTGCTATACGAAAGGAAGAATAGTCTTCGAGGGTTGGATTAATGACGCTGATTAAGATCTCTGATGCCTTGCTATTTGAGAGAAAGAATAATCTTCAAGGGTTGGTAACCCCTATGAATTAATCTTAGAGTTTTTTATTCCCAACTTGGCATGATTGATATTATTTGTGTTGGTTATATGGGCATCCTTGTTATTCGGTAGGAAGTGTAGCCTTCGAAGGTTGAATTAATGACTCCGATGTATTGATATTGGAGCATTCATTCTATTAAGGAGGAAGAGTAGCCTTTTAGGGTTGGTATTCCTGGAGAATTGCTCTTGGAGCTATGATGCACCCTCTGCTGGCATGATTAATTTGATTCACCTTTTGTTGGCATATGACTTTCTATTTTGTTTTCTCTTAAGTTGGCAAGAGTAATTTAGTTGCCCATGAGAGGGATATATTAATAATCACTTGACTTGTCTTTGTTTTGATTAACTTGACATAATTTCTTTTTGGAACATAATCAACTGTATAACAATAATATATTGATTTTCCATGAGTTGTCATGAAACATGTGTTTTTGTTGTTTGATTTAATATTAGGCAGTATAATGACATTAATTGACTAAACTTGTGGCTTCTAGTTGACTTATATGATTATTGAGCATAATGAACTAATAATTGATTATTTCTTCAATGATGATTATCTGAGTTTCTTTATTTCACTATGACTCTGGAATTGAACTGTTTCAGCATAATTGTTCTTATCTTATTATTTTTATTATTATAATTATTTTCTTGTATGAACTTTTTTCCAAAATGCATATTAAGTATCCAATACTCAGGCATAACATTGTTGTTTTGATTGTATGTTAGGTAGAAGAGAAGAGCAGGTACAAACATATTGCTTAGACTAGGAGTACTTATTGCTTTTGAGTTGTTGGTGAGCCCACATTCTTGGTCATAGGGTTTCATTTTGTATCATTTATTATTTGTTATTAGTTTCAGGTTGTGTCTTGACTTAGTCTATTTGATCTTCAAAACTTCATAGACAAGTGTGGTGTTATGGGTAGAGATTGCTAAAGACATTGTTGGACTTGTATTGGAATCTATCTACGCTTAATAAAATTTTATAGATTATTATTGTTCACATCATTTTGCATGTTTTTATTAAATATTGTCTATATTTTTCAAATGACCTCTAGGTTATTTTTTTGATTTTTTTGCTTTTTCAGTATTTCAAGTTTTCTTACAGTTGTCCCAAGTCATTGAAGACTTGCTGGAACCGGTGGTTCGATTCTCAGGCAGTTCAATTGAGTTTTAAGTTAATTTCCCTATTTTTTGAGCTTTTGAAGTTGAGAACATTGATTTTAGTAAAATTTTCTAGTAAACAGCCTCGAATGAGAACTCCAACAGTTTCGTTATCTTAGGAATGTGTAATTCAGGATAGAGGAACTTTGGTTTGGGTACCAAGGCTTCTGTACTCATTTTGGGCTATTGATTGGTTTTTAGTTGAAAATAAAATATTGAGTGTAGGACTCACTTTTTGTCGAAATGACCTCTGTTGCGAATTTCATTAATTCTATTGAATCCAAATGCCATTTTCAAAAGGATAGCATATTTATTTTGCATGCACGGGGTTTTGAATGAATTCCGAGGATCCATTCAAAGTCATTTTTTACTCTAAGTTTTGTTGATATTACAGCAGCTAGTGCAGGGAAAGATTGCCCAATGCGTGCGCAACCCCTCCTCTATGTGCGGGTAGAAGGTTGGCAGGCCCGACCAAAAAATTCTTCTTCGTATGCATGGTACATCCGCGTATGCAAAGGGTTGGGTTGATGAGCCTTCTACGTGCACTGCAGGGGTCCCGCGTGCGCATAGAAAACACCCCTGGCAGTATATATATTTCTTCTTCATGATTTGAAACCATTCTAAGTCCCTTTATTCCCCACTGTTGAGAGCTCTAAGCATGGGAATTTATGTGGAATTATCTATTGAAGCTAGGGGCATTGGTTCCTTGATTGAATTCCCTTTGTAATTACGTAATTATGCGGCCTAAATTTTGATTAATTCTCTAGTTAATTTCTTGATTTTGCAATAATTTTATGGGACTTCTTTGGACTCAATTCAAGTTCTGGTCATGCTCAATGTTTGAGCATTTGATCCTCGTCCCATGAGGTACATAACTGCAGTTTTAATTTCTTGATTCCATAAGCAGGCCCCACTGGTGATTTTTAACTTAATATTTGGCCCAGAGTGTAAATTCGCAATATGGGTATCATTCTTTTCTCCCTTAATAAGTATATCCTTATTTTGATAGTGTGGCAGCAGTCGAAAGCTTCTCAAAAGGGAAAAGCTCCAATTTAGTGTTCGTGAGCGTGTTGTTCGGCCTTTGGATAGGTTACGGCTTACCTACTCTTAGACTTGGCTTATTTAAGGTATTTGTATGATAACTTTCTACTTGTTGGTGGGATATTAAGGTTTGGATACATTTTACTTAGATATCTATGACTTTATTTGCTTGTTTAGTGGCCTTAGGGTAGAATTATGCTAGTTAATCCTTAGTTTGGGTAATCTTGTCCCTAGTGGACTTAGTTTAGAATGCTTGGTAGCCTTAGGGATTATCATTAAATACCTTAGCTAGGTTTGGGTAGTTACTTGCCTTAGGTTGGGTTTTTCAGGGATTTGTAGTTATGATATCATTTTGCAAGGTAGTTTACTCTAGGATAGTGTACTTTCTACAGTGAGATAGTCCTAGTTGGTGGGCTATGCATTGGTTGATCAGTTGATTTATTCACTTTATTGTGCTTGTTATTATTACATATTCATGTCATATTGATGACTTGGCCTAAAAATATTATTTTCAATTTAAAATGGGACTTGAGGAGTTTTACTGGATTTGGGATTTCAAAAGGGTAAAAGTGGACTAAATTTAGTCCCAGTTTGAGACCGGGTACATGACACTATTGATTAATTTTCAGAAGGCTTGGTTAGATTTTGAGCAATGAATATGGATATTGTGAGTCCTCTATGGGTCCTACCTTTACGAGCCATATATACTGGAGAAGGATGAGTATATGGTATAGTTGGACATAACATTCATTTCATAGTGCATTTCGTGGCACCCTTTCTCATTTATCTAGCCTTATGCATTGCTTGTAGTTAGTGTTGTTTGTTGTTACCATCCACCGTGCTTATAGGGGACGGATGGGTTATATTGACTATTGTTTGTGCCTTCTGGGATTATGAGGGCCAGTTAGGTTGTAGTTAGATTATTACTATAATTATTTTCAAGGTAGTTTACTTACATTTCCCCTTATCTGTCTAGATTTGACCTATTATTCTCTTTCAATCCTTTCTTTACCTAATTTTAGTTAAATTCTCATTTTATTGTACTTATATCTTATTTGAGCTTAGTAGGCCTATGATGCCTACTAAGTACCATGTGTTTTGGTACTCATAATACACTTGTACATCTCTTCCCCCTGATACAGATCCTAGTATGAGTTATCACCACTACAGTCTTCCTAGTGCTAAGCTTTTGGACTTGGAGACTTAGGGAGTGCAAGTCTTATTTTGTATATTCGGAGGCAGTTCGATATATATTGTATATATTCAGTATTCTTTGTATATGTAGTGGCTCTTGCACCAAATAATACTAGGTCATGGGGGATCATTTTGTATATTTTGTTCCTTTTCTCCCTATATATGTATGTACGAGTCTTAGTTCTTATGTTTAGCCTTTATATTTGGTCTTTTTATCTCTTGTATTTCTCTTACTCTTATTAGTTAATTACTTGTCATTCTGGGCTATGGGTTTGGCTTACCTACTGGTGGGTTATAGTAGGTGCTATCATGACCTGAGTTTTTGGATCATGACAGTTTGGTATCAAATCCTAGGTTCACCAGTATCATTGGTACATGAGAAAAATATCTAGTGGAGTCCCACAGACTGGTATGATGATGTCTGTATCCTAATCCTCGGGAGGCTATAGGACATTCTTAGGAAAATTTCACCTTTTGATTCCTTATCGAGCGCCTTTATTCCTATTAGTTCCTTGAAATCTAATTTGTTTCACTCTTTTAAAGGATGGTTAGAACAAGGACTATAGTGGCCAAGGGAGAGGCCACCGTGCCAGCAAATAAGGCCCTAGTTAGGGGCAGAGGTAGAGGTTGACCCTAAGGTCAAGGGTAGGCTCGAGATAACATACCAGCTCAGGACCAAGCCAGAGAGTCATTGCTAGAGCCAGTTATTGAGCCAGATCTAGTTATAGCTCCACAGCCAGCACCAATAGATCTGCCAACTCAGTAGCTGGTAGGTTAGGGTCTAGCCCAGACTCCACCTGGCTTTATGGATACACCTGTATTATAGGACGCTCTAGTCTAATTATTGAGTATTCTTGGAGGTATGCTGCAGACATCAACATAGGGAGCAGCTCAGGGTGTTTAGGATATAGGAGTATAACCTGCTGTTGCGGCTCTCCGTGTTGAGATACTACCATTGTTAATGGTTACTCAGCCGATTATAGCCCGACCATCCATGACTATAGAGGAGCAGAAGATGCTGGGTTGGTTTATTAGATTGGCTCCTCCGAGGTTTACAAGTGCTCTAGAGAAGGATGTGCATGAGCTCCTTATCATTTGGTAGGAGAGGTTGCATAACCTTGGCTTAGTAGATTCTCATGGAGTGGATTACACCATATTTCAGCTAAATGGATCAACAAAATTGTGGTGGAGGGTGTATGTTGAGTGCAGACCAATTAGGTCCCCTCTTACGACTTGGGCACAGTTTTTTGAGGTTTGTTTGGGGAAGTATTTGCCTCGTAGCATGCGGGAGCGACTGAGGGATGAGTTTACAAACTTACAATAGGGTTTTATGACAGTGTCAAAGTATAAGGCTAGATTCCATTAGTTGTCTAGACATGCTACCATGATTCTACCTACCAAGCACGAGAGGGTGTTTCGCTTTGTTAGGGGTTGAGACTGCAGCTTTGCCTAGCAATAGAAAAGATGGTATCTTAAGGCCACCCATTCTTAGAGATTGCTAATCATACTCGTACTATAAAGGGTATTCATTTTGAGGCACATAGGGACAATGATAAGAGGCCACACCATAAGGGTAGTTTTAGTGGTTCCCAATTCAAAGGTAGGGGTTTCTATGGTAGAGGGAAGCATCAATAATATATTCTGCTTGGTAGGACCATACAGGCTGCACTTTAGCTTTCTAGTGGTAGTCAACCTAGGTGGTCGCTGTTCAAATATAGAACCCAACTGAGGTAGGGGTCAATCCTAAGAGGAATAGGTCGAAATCCAATCAACTTTGTTTATTTGAGTTACTTGGTAAATAAGGGAATAAGTAAAAGGGGGTTTATAAAGTAGGCTAGTAATCGTTTACTGAGGTTGAAAACGAGATAAGAAAAGCACTAGGATTGTGTTCCCCAATAACTTCATAACTCCATAGGTTCTCCGTACTCAGTGTTCTTTTCAGGTACCTAGAAAGCAGAATCAATAGGCTAAGTATCGTCTAACCAACTATGTTAGACCCCTTGTAGACTACTATCCTAAATCACAAAGGTTAATGCGTCATAAGTGTTGCTATGTTGCCCCTATCAAATATCCCAATACAGCCTTTCCCCGTATTATGGCTCAAAGCTGATTCAACAAATATAACTTCGAGTCTTGTTGTTGAATCGCTAGTCCTATCCTACTACCTTTGATACATTCTAGGGTAAATAAAGGATGAGTCTCAATGCCTGCACTTGTCAGAAAGCAATCAATTCACAAGAAACAACAATACTTGCCTTAATACCCTTCGAGAAACACCTTTTACTTTGAACTCTACTTCGTTAATCTGCTACGGTACCCACAACCCTAGTTATGGGGTTTAGTTACTCATGATTATATGAACAAAATAATCGTTCATGAATGAAAACATTAATTGAAGCATACAAAAATGAATAAACTCCGAAATCTCAATTTTTATTAAAATCGTAGAAGCCAATATTAGTAAGATCCCAAGAAAGTGTCTTAGAATCCCAAAAAGTTGTGTTATAGAATAATAATAATGTCTACCTCATAAAAATAACCCTAACAGAGTATTTATAGACTTAATAAATCCTATCCTAAATAAAATAGAAAACTGGTGTCGGCTGCCTCGGACGAGAAGAATATACGATCATGGGTTAAACCTATGATCGTGACTTCCTTTCGTCTTCTCCTTGTGCTAAAAGTCTTGCAATTCTCAAATATGGATCTGCTTCCCACGATCACATTGTACGATCATGCCTTCAAGGTAAGGTCATGGGATCCATCGTCTGTCCTCCTTACACTTAACTCCTGCAGGTTGATTTTCCCCTTTTATCTCACGACCCCATAGCACGATCGTGACATCAACTCATGATTGTAGGGTCTATCGTCAGCTTAACTGCTGCATGTGGCATCTCTAATTCAACCTACGAAGGTCTAGGCATGATCATGGTAAGGCTCGTCTGATGCCCATCATGTCCAGTTTTCAGTATTTTCTTCTCTAAGTCCTCAAGACCTGCAAACACTAAACAAACACATAAATTCCATAAAAAGTACCCTCGAACTTACAAATATTCCTCATTTTAAGCATCTCAAGTGTCGTAAACCCATGGCATATCAACACCCTCAACTTAGAATGTTTGCGTGTCCTCGGGCAAACAAAATCCTAAACCATCTAAGACGCTTAACCTAGAGTACCATAGAGGTCACTATGGCAGTCAACATTTTTCAAGACATGCATGCAAAGCACTATGTGTAATAAACACCCTCCGTTCTTATCAAAAACAAACAATGCAGTGCATATGCTATACAAGTACTAAAACACAACGGGATCAGGATATCGCAGTACATTGTAACTAGGAAATCTAACACATTGACCTATACATTACCTACAAAAGCAACAATTAGATTATAGCCCCTATCCCCTCACAATAAAAAAGTCCCTAATTACTCAGTAGATGTAACAAAATCTAAATTAGGACTAAATCAATCTCTCACTCTCAAAATAAAGTCCGATTGTGTGCATTTTGATACCATAGGTTTGCCTTTATCTTCTACGATTCAGTTTTCAGATGTCGGGTCAGGATCACTATAGGTCTTTCTAGGCTTGTAATGTAGGCTCAGGGACAGGTGTGGTACATTTGGGTAAAGTAACTCAATCCTCCTTGGTACTTCACTATTTTTGGCTCCACTTTTTCTCCTCTTCTTTATTTACCTCCCTTTTCTCCATTTATTTCATTTTCTTTTTCGAACCCCCGGTGCGGCTTACACCTTTAACAACTTTTTTTTTATACATTTTTTTCTCTATTTTTTTTTCTTTTTCTTACCACACCCACGTCCTTTTTCTTTCTTTTCACTACTTAAATTTCATACCCAACTTTTACGCACCCCTATACAATAGCCACCTCAACTTAGGTGATTTTCCTAAGTTGAGGTACATAGTGTCCAAAGAGGGACCAGGGCCAAAGAAGGTTCATTGTAAAAATGGGAAGGTATCATGGGTATTTCCAAGAAACAGTCTAAGGCTCAACATTCGGGTTCAAGGGATACACATCGTTTGGTAGTTCATTTAGGCTAAAGTGGGCTACTTCAAACACGACTTACGATCCTTTCCTAACCTTTAATCCTATAGATTTTAGCGAGGCTAACCAGGCAAGTTCTAGATCGCACACACACACCGACTAGGTAATATATCTCACTCACTTATGGCTCAGGGCTGTTATCTATGTTGCTACCTAAGTTCATGCAAGGTCGGTTAGGTTGTCCTATTTACAATCCTAATGCCATATCTAGATCCTAACATCAATTTTAGTACAGGCTATGCAAACACTACATCATAAAAAAACATATTTTTGAAGGGGTATCAGTTAAAATAATTTTCAAGTAAGCATGCTTAATTCAGCCAGACTGCACCAAAGTTCTCTGTTATTTACTCTAAGTTACACTACAATGACTAAACAAAAAATAAAAATTTTAATCATAAAAACACCTAAACATGTCGGTTTTAACTATTATAGCATAGCCGAGGGAAAATAAACATAGCAATAAAAACCATCGACTGTGGTATACCCCCACCCCTAACTTTGAAATAATGTTATGTCCCCATTACACGAAATCACATAAAAATAAAAACTAGGGTAAAGGGCATACCTGGAGTGCTCTAGGCACCGGTGGAACTCGGGTCACGTGAAAAGGTAATTGGGTCCCTCACAATGATATCAGCAGGAGTGGCCTCGACTGTCGCCAAGGCACTCGCAGTCTCATGGGCCCCAATGGTGGTAGGGGAACTCAAATCAACGTTGCCCCCAATAGTGGTTGGGGCACTCAAAGGAACAGATATGGGGGCCATCTCCGGACCCCCTCCCGTAGTCTCACCCTTTGGAATAACTCCCTCGGAGGTCTCCTCAGTAACTCTCTCCTTACTTGTTCTTTTCTTTCCAGATCTTTGTCTCTTTTTACCTGATTCAGACACATCCTCCCTAGGCTCAAGACCACTGTCCTCATCATCATCATCATCTAGCTCAATATGTGGAGTGGAAGGAGTGTAGAACGGGGTGACCAGTCAGGAAATATCCACCTTAATAGATGTCGTGGAAGGCATAGGTGTTGGTGGAGGTAAAGGTGCCATATCAAGTCATGTAGCTAAGGTCTGGACCACTTTCTTCAACTTGTTCAACTCTTTCTGGATAGAAACCATGTCAGGCGGCTGGACTGCATCAATTCGGGTCATGAGTCGACCTTCCATACTGTCCATCTGTGTCTACACCACTCGTACAGTGCCCAAATCTCATCAGTAACATGGGGCTTAACCTCTACTCCCAAGTTTCAGATCCGGGCATCGTGTAATAATTGGTTTCGGAGAATCTCTTACAACTGAGTGGATGAAATCAAAGTGTACCATGTTGCAACCAACTTCCTAGGATGAGAACCTGCTGGTACGGCCGAATGTGTAGCACCTGTATCTGAAGTTGTCAGTATATCACCACTCGAGGCATTCCTTCCAACCTCTGGAATCACCAAACATCATATCGGGGCTGCGGGGTTGTGCATATCTTTTATCATGGCCAGATCAGCGGTCTTAGTAGGCTGAAGAAATTTATCCACTAACGGAATTTATGGCACCTCCACATTTTGTATCAACTGAGTAACCAAACATGGTAACGGCAGGGTGGAGCTGCTCTCTAAGGCTCGGTCTCTGATCTCTTGCGCAATAATATATGGAATGTTCAACTCCAACCCTGCTATAAATGAGGCTACAAGGCAAGCATTAGTCGTACCCAATATGTTATCATTTGTTGTGGGTGCTATCCGGTGTCTTACAATGGACCACCATGCCTTGGCGGCAAACTTGAGACTTTTCTTTGTAATATGCCCCATTCACCAAAGAGACGTTTATGCCGGCCTCAGCAATATGTCCCTCTAGACAAGTGAAGTGCATTGTCTTATCCTCGGTGGATAACTTTTTAACCTTCTTTAGTTCTAACATCTGGTAATAATACTCCAGCGTCTCTGTAGGTGGTGTAAAATCTGCTTTAAATAATACCCTATAAATAGCCTCAATCAAATATTAACTTCCCTTTCCCGCACCATTATCCTATCCAATCAGGATTGCTTCTTCATATCCTTGTCCTTCCAGGAGGGAGTCATATTTTTTAAGGTTGCAGCATAGTTTGCGTAGAACCCCCTCATGAGCTATAAAGACAGAGCGTAAAGACAGAGTGGCATTGTCACCCACCCCAACTGGTACCGCTGAAAAACCTGTACCACTTATGACATCCTCTTGAATGCTCCTCTAGTGTATCCCATTATCCTTGAGAGCAACCCAGTCCATATAGTATTGGAGAGCATTTAGAACAATCCAACGTCATGGATAGAGCCCCCTCTGACTAGCTTCCGCTGGAGGATTAGTGTTTGAAGGTGTTGAGTCTGCCGCCTCATCATCCTCCACAGATTGGGACTCATGATTATCATCCTTATTTTTATTCTGTTAGGTGTATTCCATTCCCTCTACAGACTTGAAAACATTGATGGGAGTGGTGGCTTCAACAATGGCCTTGGAGGTTATAGCCTCCTTGGCCTTCTTCTAGCTCCTTGACTCCCTAATGGTGACTTGGTCATCGAAGGAGCTAGTGTCTAACTCCTCCTCTGACTCTCTCGTACTTGAGACACTCTCTGAGGTACTTGGTGGGTCCCTCTTCTTTGAAATTTATTCTCGAAGAGCCTTGTCGGAAGCAGCCTTGGACTTGGGTTCCATTATACCTGTATTTGCAAAACCTGTTAAATCACAGTGCAGTATATGTACAGATTCAGATTCATAAATAGATGATCCAACCCAAGATCGTGCAATCAAGGTACGATCGTACGTTCTGATCGTGGGTTAGTCCAGTAAAATTTGACTTGCGGTATAGTCATCAGACAATCATAACCTACGATCGTGCAATGAAGGTACGATCATGTCTTCTGATCATGGGTTTGATCCCTGAAACCATCAAAGTCTTGTCACATCATATGATCACATACCACGATCATGTGTTGATGTTATGATCGTGGGATATTTTTATTTGATAAACGCCTAAATATTATTAACTAGTATCCTACAACGATCCAACTTACGATCATAAGTAGAACTCACGATTATGGGTTATGTTGTGGGACCTCCAACACTGACAGATTTGATCACTTAATATTTTGGACCCACTTTTGACTAGAATTTTAAAGTACATAAATACAACCGGGTACTCAGACTTCCCCTGCATTGTTGAACCAAACATACCCATTTTCATCTCCCCACTTAAATCAAGACAACCCATCGATAATACTTAAAAAAATACCCAAACATTTTGGTTTAATGAGTGATGTGCACTTACAGTGTGAAATGAGGGTGTTGAAAATTGAACAAAATAGAGGAAACAATGACATCTGACTTGAAATCGAAGGTAATAATCCTTTTTTATCCTTTGAAACACTTAGGGTTGATATATTTGCTCAAGAAAATGCTTTGAAATCATAAGAAGAGTCTAAGAGATGGTTTTAACATGTATTTATACCATTAACCCTTATTTTTGGGTCTGGTCGGGTTACGACTTTTAAACTATCGAGCCTTTCAGATGGAGGGATTGTACGATCATGGTTTGATTCAATAATCGTACAATCCTGTCGTGGATTGATGAAATCAGAAAACTTACCTGAGAACATACGATCTTTATGTATGATCGTGGGTTGTACTCACGATCATAACTCAAGAGTGTATGTTCGCTGCCCTGTTTTAAAGGTTTGCAGGAGTACCATTAGACGATTAAGACCACGATCATGCCTTCAAGTTACGATTATGATACCCAATCGTTGGATGACTCCTTAACTTGTCACCTTGCAGAAATTCCATCAGACGACTGAACCCACGATCGTGTGTTCAAGTTACGATCATACAACCCTGTCGTAGGTTCAGTATGGAGTTCAATTCAGTACTAATTTTTCTTCTATAGTTTCCTGCACTAAAACAAATATTACCCTATAAATTTAAATTACAAAACATGGGTTGCCTTTCATGAAGTGCTTGATTTAAAATCGCAGCACGATGTGGCTATGTTGGTTACTCAGTCTTAGCCAACAAGCCCATGGGTTGCCTCCCATGAAGCGCTTGATTTAACATCACGGGACGACTCAGGTTGGCTTGATTACTCAAGCCTCATTCAAGTCCACATTATAAATCATTGAGCCTCCTTTCCTTCCGCCATATAGTGTTTCACCCATTGTCCATTGACTTTAAATTTCTTTCCATCCTAATTTTCCAATTCAATTGCACCATGGGGGAACACCGTGCTCGCTCTATATGGTCCATTCTATTTTGATCTTAGTTTTTCGGGAAAAAGCTTCAGCCTTGAATCAAATAATAGTACCAAGTCGCCCGTAGTAAATTCTCTTCTCTCAATCTTGCGATCATGATATAATTTCATATTTTCCTTGAAAAAGGCAGAGCTTTCATATGCACAGAGATGAAACTTATCCATCTCATTCATCTGCTCCAGTCTCAGCCTTGCTGCATCTTGCCATTCTAGATTTAACCAATTCAATGCCCACCATTCCTTGTGCTCAAGTTCAACCGGAAAGTGGCATGCTTTGCCATACACAAGATGATATAGATATGCACTGATTGGTGTTTTAAATACAGTCTGGTATGCCCATAAGGCCTCATCCAATCTTCTAGCCCAATTAGTCTTATTGGCATTCACAGTCTTCACCAAGATGGACTTAATCTCTCAAATTGAGACCTCAACTTTCCCACTTGTCTGAGGATGGTAAGGTGTTGCCACCTTGTGTTTTACCCCATATTTCTCAAACAGGGCTTTGAACAATCGATTGTAAAAATAGGAACCTCCATCACTAATGATAATCTGAGGTGTTCCAAAACATCAGAACATGTTCTTTTTCAGGAAAGCAGTGACACTCTTACCTTCATTATTGGGAAGTGAATTTCCTCCACCCACTTTGATACATAGTCCACAATCACCAAGATATACTTTATACCATGAGAACTCACGAATATACCCATGAAATCAATACCCTAGACATCAAACAATCGAGCTCAAGGATCGCAGTCATTGGGAGTTCATGTCGTCTTGAAATATTTCCTTGCCTTTGGCATTGGTCACATGCCCTAGCATAATCATGAGCATCCTTATGAATGGTAGGCCAATAGTGAACACATTTCAAGATCTTGTACGCAGTCTGTGCACCTCCATGATGACCCCCAACTAGAGACAAATGACATGCTTCCAATATACTCATCATCTCGACCTCAGGAATACACCTTCGAATCAAACCATCTGCACACACCCTAAACAAATAAGGCTCATTCCAAAAGAATTTTCTCACCTCATGTATGAACTTTTTTCTCTACTGATATGTTATATCTTCTGGAACTAGATCACTTGCCAAAAAATTAGCAAAAATCTACAAACCATGGGATTAAGTCTTGTGATGTTGCCAACACCTGCTCTTCGAGAAAAGTATCATCAATATCAAGGTCATCCCTCAGTTTTATCATGGCCTCCTCTTCAAGGCGTGATATATGGTCAGCAACCTGATTCTCTATCCCTTTTCGGTCCTTTACCTCAAAATCAAACTCTTGTAACAAATTCACTTATCTAATCAACCTTGGCTTGTCATCCTTCTTTGGCATAATATATCTCAGAGTTCCATGGTCAGTATACACAATCACCTTTGTCCAATCAAGTAAGACAAAAATTTCTCAAACGCAAAGACCACCGTTGTAAAACCCCGTACATTTGTAAACCTATGTTATTACCGTAACATTTATGGAATTAGTTAAACATGAGATGGTATATTATTCATGCATGTTATTGGGATAAGTTAATCTTGTGTCATTGGGCTCAATTTAAGGCCCAATAATTAGGCAAAAGACATGGCCCAAAATGGAAAATGACCCATTTTTAATGTTGACCAAGTAAACACATCAATTATTGACCCAAGTATGGATAAGGATGGCCACGAGGGGATATATAAGGTGGAAAATCAAATTTTTATTCATTTAGACACACATGCAAATCTAGAAATTTCCACAAGATATTTCTCATCTTTCACAAACCCTAAGCTACTATCTCTTTGGACAAGATCACTCCTTTGCAAGCTTGGGTAAGTGTTTAATATTATGGTTTAATATATTATATGCATGAGAGATTGTGTAGATAATGATGGTTATGTCTAAAAGTGTTGAGTAGTGCACTTTTATTTTTTTTGCTAAAAGATGTGTCATCTAAGTGATTTGAACTTGAAAGGAGACTTGAGGTTTTGATGGAAGTGAATGGTGTGGATGAAATATCAACATGTATAATGTTTTTATGTCTCTAACTTGATTTCTCTTTGTGTTTGACATTTGGAATTGTTGTTGCAAAATTGTGCATGGAATGGGTGACGTATTGAAAGGAAAATGTAGCTTTGGTGAAATTCATGTGTATGTTGAAACCATGGGTGTTCATTATCATCAAGTTGACCTAAAATATTAAATTGGAATCTTAATTATGACCATGTACCATTCATTGCGAAAAAGGACCCGAAAATGACCCTTGGAGGCTGAAACGGGCACCCGCCCTCGCAGGCGGGGTACCTGCGAGCGCAGATGCCAATGAAGGTGGCCCTTTACAAGGCCATATGGGCACCTGCGGCTGCATGTCACTCACCTGTAGGCGCAGGTGACCCAACAGGTCCCTCCAGGACCCCGTTTTGCATGTTTTTGTCTCTCTTTGATCCCCGAAACCCCTATACCCTTCTTGGATGCAATTATCAACTTATGGTACCTTTTGAATGACTTTAAAGGAGTATCCCGGAATTATTTTGAATGGTATCAATTATGGATTGTTGTTCATGTGTTGTTGTGAAAGGTATTGAGATGACTTGATGGAGTAATTGTGACGTAGTGTTAATGAAGAAGTGTAAAGGATAAACTTGGTGTGAAATGTTATTGGTTTATGATGTCTTGGTCAATGTGTGGAATGTTATGGTATTGTTGGTATGGTGATACAATAAATGGTATTGTAAGAGGGTGAAATGACGTTATATGGCAGTCACGTAATTCATTGTCATCTTATGCACTTGTAATGTAGTTAGTTGTTAACATGAGCTCCGTGATGTACTTGTGTTGTAGAGTAACACGTAAGGAAGGAGATGGATTGTTGTATTCACATATAGAATTGTTGTATTCATATTAGGAAGATAAGGTATGTAAGGTTACTCTTTCCGTATCCTTCTGCAGCACATATTATTCACATTGTCATTGTACTTGTTCCATTCCGAAATGTTCTAAGGTATCTCATTTCAGGTTGTCATCTATTGTTATTCACATATTCCTTATTCATTGATCAATTTTTATTCATGTGTCACATAATTGTGGACATGGTTCCAAAGTTCCAATAATGTTACGTTCTAAAGTTCCAATAATTTTATGACTACCAATGTATCAATCTCACAAAAGTAAAGAAAAGAAGTAATGCATATATGGTTACTTTATGATTATTGGATCAGGGGGAAAGCTCGGTGGGGTAAAAGCCAAACTTGATGCCGAACTTGCTTCATTGATTTATGGGTGATAGCTCAAAGGGGTGATAGCCTAACTAGAGACAATCCCAAGATTATTGGATCAGGGGGGAAGCTCAGTGGGGAAAAAGCCTAGCTTGATGCCGAACCTGCTTCATCTATTATATTGACGGTATTATTGATGGTATTATTGACGGTACTATTGACGGTATTATTGAAGGTTATATATATATATATATATATATATATATATATATACTGACGGTAATGTATGTAAAAGCAAAGAAAGAAATGAATGGAATGTACATAGTTCCACACATATGTAGAATGGTGATTTATCCATAATGCTTGTGCACTTGTATTTGATTCCATCTGAGATCCTATGTTTCATACAGTTTCTTTTAGCCGTACATACTCAGTACATTCTTCGTACTGACGTCCCTTGGGAGACTTACTTTACTTGCTGCAGGTACAGGTGCTAGTAGACCTCCACAGTAGGATGCCGGTCATCTACGGATTATTAGTGAGCTCCAGTTCGGTTCGGGGCTTACCGAGTCATATGTGTACAGTTGTTTTTGTATTATGTAAATGTTGTATAAAGCGGGGACTTGTCACGACTTTAGTATTGGTTATGTATCTGTTAGAGGCTTTTGTAGATTTTGTGGGACAAATAAAAGAAATTAAGGAATGTCTGCTTTTGACTTAATGTCCCTAACGGACAAGTTTCATATCTATTGAATGTTTTTCCATGTCTTCTGTCATTGGTATCTTGTATCCAAATGTGATAGAGTGTGTTCATTTAGTGACATGAATATAAGTGTACATGAATGAGGATTGGTTCTCTCGGGCCTTAACGGCTTAGGGTGCCAGTCCACCCCGTTGGAATTCGAGGCGTGACAAAAGTGGTATCAGAGTCAGGTCGTCCTAAGGGTGTCTACAAAGTCGTGTCTGAGTAGAGTCTTGCTTATGGATGTGTTGCGCGCTACATTTATAAGTAAGAGGCTACGGTACATTTAGGAGATTGATTCTTTTCTTCATTTTTTAGATCGTGCATTAGAGCCAATGTTGTAGGTGGAATCATATCTGACCATTGAAGTTGGTTTCTTTTGTTATGGTAAAATGCTGATTACAAGACAAGATAGGGGCAAAGATAAGAAGGTAGAGATTCTTGCCGGAGAAGGAACTAGTAAATCACCACCTGACCAAGCTAGAAAGGGTGGGGCTGAAACTGAATTTGCATCACGGGCTTCTTCTACTTCTCCATCTCCAGAAGAGCCGAGAAGGAGAAAAGACCCTGTCGAAACACCTGTTAATGCTACTGAGCAGGATATAGGGAATGCAGTGCACCTATTGACTCAGATAGTCGTTGCACAAAATTAAGGATAGATTGGTCCAGCCTTTGCACAAAAGAGGGGTAATCAAAGGCAAAGGAGAATGGCACAAGAATTTGAAAGAGGGCCTTCAAAGAGGGCTAGACCTATGGGACAGTTCATGGCCTCCCAAGGAGAATTTAGGTCTCGGGTGTTTAACAGATCGCCTAGACCATGATTTCCTCATTCTACAATAAATACTCTACCTCGATCCTAAGGGTTTAGAAGCAACCAGTTTGGGCAAAGAAGTGAGATTCAGGATTCATGGATAGTGGGGTATCAAGCAAAAAGGAGTAGGAGACAGCCGAAGTCTCCTCGTCAGTCGTGTCAGCACTGAGGAAGGTTTTTTCTAGGTGAACGTCGGTTGGGGATGAATGTTTGCTTTTAGTGTGGTATGCCGGGGCACAAAATGAGAGAGTGTCCACAGAGGGGCACAGGTAGTACGGCCCGACCTATGGGATCAGCCATTGCGTTATCATCATCAGGTGTACAGCTTATGGGGTATGACAGAGGTTCTAGAGGGACAGTTGGTGCTAGTGAAACCCAGAACCGTGCCTATGCCTTAGCAGATCGACAGAATTTGGAGGCTTCTCCTGATGTAGATGCAGGTACATTATTCATATTTTTAGATAAGGTATATGCATTGATTGACCCGGGTTCTACATTATCATATGTTACTCCCTTGATTGTTGAAAAAAAAAAAAGAGAACACCAGAATTATTAGTTAAGTCATTTGGAGTATTACACCCGTGGGTGAGTCTATTGTAGCTAAGAAAATCTGTCGCAATTACATAGGCACTGTTTGTGGTCATAATATGTTGGTTTCTCTTGTTGATCTGGGGAAATGATAGAGTTTGATGTTATAATGGGTATGGATTGGTTGGCTTCTTGTTATGCCATGGGAAATGGCCGAGCTAAGAAGGTACATTTCCATTTTCCACAAAAGACCGTCCTTGAATAGAGGGGTAATGTTTGAGTACCGAGGGGTAAATGTATTTCCTATCTTAAGGGAAGGAAAATGATATCCAAGGGGATTCATAAGACCTAGTATGTCCCCTTAGGGTGCACTAGTGTTATTTGTATGAAGAAAGTATTATCGACAACTGAATAAGGTAACAGTCAAGAATGAGTATCCTCTTCCCTGAATTGATGATTTGTTTGGTGCCAAATGCTTTTCAAAGATTGACTTGAGATCATGATATCATCAGATAAGGGTTAGAGAAAAATATATACCCAAGACAGCTTTCCGAATACGGTATGATTATTAGAAGTTGTTAGTGATGTCATTTGGACTAACAAATGCACCCTCAGTTTTTATGGCTTTGATGAATAGGGTGTTCAACCATTTTAAATGTGTTCATAACAGTGTTTATAGATAATATTCTGGTTTATTCAAGATCGCAAGAGGACCATGCTAATCACTTACGACAGGTGTTACAGATTCTTCGTAAGCATAAGTTGTATTCAAAGTTCTCTAAATGTGAATTTTGGTTAAAATCCGTAGCATTCTTGGGTCACATTGTGTCAGGTGAAGGAATAAGGGTTGATATACAAAATATCGAAGCGGTGAAGAATTGGCCGAGGCCTACGACGCCTACGAAAATTCATAACTTCCTTGGGTTAGTAGGTTATTATAGAAGGTTTGTTGAAGGGTTTTCTTCCATTGTTGTACCTTTAACAAAGCTAACACACAAGGCAATCAAGTTTCAGTGGAATGATGCATGTGAGAAAAGTTTCCAAGAGTTGAAAGATAAATTAACTTCCACACCCGTATTAGTACATTCGGAAGGCACCAAAGGTTATGCAGTATATTGTGATGCTTTCGTAGTTGGTTTAGGATGTGTATTGATGCAGCACGATAATGTAATAGCATATGCCTCAAGACAGTTGCGACCACATGAGAGAAATTATCTCACACATGATCTTGAATTAGTAGTCGTGATATTTGCTTTAAAAATATGGTGCCACTACTTGTATGGGGTTCACGTTGGTATATATATATATATATACTGATCATGAAAGTTTGCAGTATATGTTTAAGCAAAAGGACCCACACTGAAGACAGCAAAGGTGGCCAATTGACGAAAAAGCAAGGTATAGTCAAGGATTTACATCAACTAGCTAGCTTGGGGGTTCGTCTTCTTGAATCTCTAGATGAAGGGGTTATGGTGCAAAAGGCGGCAGAATCCGTATTAGTAGTTGAAGTGAAAGGAAAATAGTATCTAAAAGAGAATGTACAGCAGGGTTTGACAAAGTCATTTGATCTTACGTAAGAGGGAGTACTTCAACACTAAGGTAGATTGTGTGTACCAGATGTAGATGAACTAAGGAAATGAATTATGACAGAAGCACAACATTCACGGTATTCTATTCATTCGGGAGCAACCAAAATGTACCATGGTTTGGAAGAAATGTATTGGTGAGGCAACATAAAGAAGAAGAACATTGCAGAATTTGTAGCCCAATGTCCAAATCGTCAACAAGTAAAACTAGAGCATCAGAAACCTGGAGATTATATGCAACATATAAATTTTCCAGTTTGGAAGTGGGACATGGTTACATGGATTTCATCACAAGTTTTCCTTGTACACTGCGGAAATTTGATTCCATATGGGTGATAGTTGACAGGCTTACCAAGTTAGCACACTTTTTACCTATCAAGACCACTTGTACAGCTGGAGATTATGCAAGGTTGTAAAGAGATAGTGCGATTACATGGGATTCCAATTCCTATTATGTCAGACAAGGGAGCTCAATTTACTGCACATTTTTAGAAATCTTTTCAGAAGAGTTTGGGAACCCAAGTGAATTTAAGTACAGCTTTTCATCCCCAAATAGATGGACAGGCAGAATGTACTATCCAAACACTTGAAGATATGCTACGAGCTTGCACGTTAGATTTTAAAGGTAGTTGGGATGATCATTTACCTCTTATTGAATTTGCCTATAATAATAACTATCATTCAAGTATCAAAAAGGCATCTTGTGAAGCTTTATACGGAAGGAAGTGTAGATCACCAATTGGATAAATTGAAGCCGGTGAAACGGCCTTACTTGGGCCAGATCTTGTTCATCAAGCTATGGAGAAAGTTAAGGTGATACAACAGCGGCTACAAACGGTCCAAAGTCGACACAAATCATATGACAATGTTAGAATATGAGGGCTAAAATTTTCCATAGGTGATTGGGTATTCTTGAAAGTGTCATCAATGAAAGGGGTAATGAGATTTGGAAATAAAGAAAAGTTGGCCCTATATAGCATGCCATATGAAATTGTCCGAAGATTTGGGCAAGTTGCGTATGAATTGAAACTACCCCAAGAACTCTCCACCATTCATCCAGTATTTCATGCTTCAATGCTTTGAAAGTGTAAAGGAGATTCATCTCGTATTGCTCCCATTAAAGATGTACAAGTTACGGAGGGCCTCACCTAAGAAGAGATACCTATTACTATTTTGGATCGATAAGTGAAAAGACTAAGGAATAAAGAAGTAGCTTTCAGAAAAGTACGTTGGAGGAATCAACAACTAAAAGATATCACATGGGGAGCCGAGAAAATGATAAAGTCTAAATACCCTCATTTGTTTCAAATGGGAGAGAAAGTTCAAGATCCGAGATTGGAGCAATAACAAGTAAGTCTTTACAAGCATTATGTGTATATGATAACATGACAAATGATCCTAGACTTGAATTTGTTTAAATTGGATAATGTCACTAACATTCGAGGATGAATGTTTCTAAGGGGGGAAGGATGTAACACCCCGTACATTTCTGAACCTATGTTATTACCGTAAAATTTATGGAATTAGTTAAACATGAGATAGTTGGTATATTATTCATGCATGTTATTGGGCTAAGTTAATCTTGTGCCATTGGGTTCAATTTAAGGCCCAATAATTAGGCAAAAGACATGGCCCAAAATGGAAAATGACCCATTCTTAATGTTTACCAAGTAAACACTTCAATTATTGACCCAAGTTTGGATAAGGATGGCCATTAGGGGCTATATAAGGTGGAAAATCAGATTTTTATTCATTTAGACACACATGCAAATCTAGAAATTTCCACAAGATATTTCTCATCTTTCACAAACCCTAAGCTACTATCTCTTTGGACAAGATCACTCCTTTGCAAACTTGGGTAAGTGTTTAATCTTATGGTTTAATATATTATATGCATGAGAGATTGTGTATATCATGATGGTTATGTCTAAAAGTGTTGAGTAGTGAACTTTTGTTTTTTTTGCTAAAAGATGTGTCATCTATGTGATTTGAACTTGAAAGGAGACTTGAGGTTTTGATGGAAGTGAATGGTGTGGATGAAATATCAACATGTATGATGTGGTTATGTCCCTAACTTGATTTCTCTTTGTGTTTGACATTTGGAATTGTTGTTGCAAAATTGTGCATGGAATGGGTGACGTATTGAAAGGAAAATGTAGTTTTGGTGATGTTCATGTGTATGTTGAAACCATGGGTGATCATTAGCATCAAGTTGACCTAAAATATGAAATTGGAATCTTAATTATGACCATGTACCATTCATTGCGAAAAAGGACCCGAAAATGACCCCTGGAGGCTGAAACGGGCACCCGCCCTCGCGGGCGGGGCACCTGCGGGCACAGATGCCAACGCAGGCAGCCCTGGACAGGGCCAGATGGTCACCTGCAGCCGCATGTAACCCACCTGCGGGTGCAGGTGACCCCACAGGTCCCTCCAGGACCCCGTTTTACATGTTTTTATCTCTCTTTGATCCCCAAAACCCCTATACCCCTCTTGGAAGCAATGATCAACTTATGGTACCTTTTGAATGACTTTAAAGGAGTATCCTGAAGGTATTTTTAATGGTATCAATTATGGATTGTTTTTCATGTGTTTTTGTTAAAGGTATTGAGATGACTTGATGGAGTAATTGTGACGTAGTGTTAATGAGGAAGTGTAAAGGATAAACTTGGTGTGAAATGTATTTGGTTTATGATGTCTTAGTCAATGTGCAGAATGTTATGTTATTGTTGGTATGGTGATACAATAAATGGTATTGTAAGAGGGTGAAATGACGTTATATGTCAGTCACGTAATTCATTGTCGTCTTATGCACTTGTAATGTAGTTAGTTGTCAACGTGAGCTCCGTGATGTACTTGTGTAGTAGAGTAACAAGTAAGGAAGGAGATGGATTGTTGTATTCACATATAGAATTGTTGTATTCATATTAGAAATATAAGGTATGTAAGGTTACTCTTTCTGTATCCTTCTGCAGCACATACTGTTCACATTGTCATTGTACTTGTTCCATTTCGAAATGTTCTAAGGTATCTCATTTCAGGTTGTCATCTATTGTTATTCACATGTTCCTTATTCATTGATCAATTTTTATTCATGTGTCACATAATTGTGGACATGGTTCCAAAGTTCCAATAATGTTACGTTCTAAAGTTCTAATAATGTTATGACTACCAATGTATCAATCTCACAAAAGTAAAGAAAAGAAGTAATGCATATATGGTTACTTTTATGATTATTGGATCAGGGGGAAAGCTCAGTGGGGTAAAAGCCAAACTTGATGCCGAACCTGCTTCATTGATTTATGGGTGATAGCTCAAAGGGGCATAAGCCTAACTAGAGACAATCCAGAGATTATTGGATCAGGGGGGAAGCTCAGCGGGGCAAAAGCCTAACTTGATGCCGAACCTGCTTCATCTATTATTGTGACGGTATTATTGACGGTACTATTGATGGTTATATATATATATATATATATATATATATATATATATATTTACGGTAATATACGTAAAAGCAAGGAAAGAAATTAATGGAATGTACATGGTTCCACACATATGCAGAACGGTGATTTATCCATATTGCTTATTCACTTGTATTTGATTCCATCTGAGCTCCTATGTTTCATACAGTTTCTTATAGCCTTACATACTCAGTACTTTCTTCGTACTGACGTCCCTTGGGAGTCTTACCTTACTTGCTGCAGGCACAGGTTCTAGTAGACCTCCACAGTAGGCTGTCGGTCATCTACGGATTATTGGTGAGCTCCAGTTCGGTTCGGGGCTTACCGAGTCACATGTGTACACTTGTTTTGGTATTATGTAAATGCTGTATAAAGCGGGGACTTGTCCCGACTTTAGGATTGGTTATGTATCTGTTAGAGATTTTTGTAGACGTTGTGGGACAAATGAAGAAAAGTAAGGAATGTATGGCCCTAACGGCCAAGTTTCATATCTATTGAATGTTTTTGCATGTCTTCCGTCATTGGTATCTTGTATCCATATGTGATAGAGTGTGTTAATTTAGTGACATGCATATGAGTGTACATGAATGAAGATTGGTTCTCTCGGGTCTTAACGAATTCGGGTGCCAGTCCGCCCCGTTGGAATTTGAGGCATGACAACCGCAAACAGTTCTTACTCAGTTACTGTATAGTTCTTCTAGGATGGATTAGGTGCTTTGCTAGCGTAGTAAATAGGATGAAAAATCTTCTCTCGCCTTTGGCCAAGGACTACACCTAAGTCTACCCTACTAGCATCATACAAGACCTCGAACGGTGAGGTCCAATCTGGCGACACAATGATGGGAGTTGAAATTAACTTCTTTTTTTAGACACTTGAATGCCCTTAGGCATGCATCATCAAACACAAACTTCACCTCTTTCTCTAAGAGCCTGCACAATGGATTTGTAATCTTAGAAAAATCCTTTATGAACTTTCTATAGAATCCTGGATGGCCTAAACAAACTACGAATACATTTCATAGAAATAGGTGGAGGTAACTTTTCAATTACCTCAATCTTTGTTTTATTGACTTCAATCCCATTCTTTAAAATCTAGTGTCCCGGCACTATGCCTTCTTTTTCCATAAAATGGCACTTTTCCCAATTCAACACTAAATTACATTCTTCACACCTTTACAGAATATCAGCGAGGTGTTCCAAGCAGTCCTCAAATGAGTCACCAACCATAGGTAAATCATCCATAAATACCTCAATAGTGCCTTCCACCAAGTCAAAAAATATAGACATCACACAACGCTGAAAAGTGGTTGGTGCATTGCATAGACCAAATGGCATCCTTTTAAATGCGAACGTCCCATATGGACAAGTGAAAGTGGTCTTCTCTTAGTCTTTGGGGGCAATGGAAATCTGATTGTACCCCGAGTAACCATCAAGAAAACAATACCATCCTATACCAGCAAGATGGTCTAACATCTGGTCTGTAAAGGGCATAGGAAAATGATCCTTCTCGGTCCAAGAATTTAACTTTCGGTAATTCATACAAACTCTCCATTTGATCACCAGTCTTATCGAGATTAACTCATTCTTTTTGTTTGGAACCACAATGATTCCACCCTTCTTTAGTACACACTGAACAGGAATCACCCACTTGTTATCTGCAATAGGGTAAACTACACCTACATCTAACCACTTGATAATTTCTTTCTTCACAACCTCTTGCATAGGTGGGTTGAGATGACTTTGATGTTCAATGCTAGGTGTACAATCTAGCTCGAGCTGGATTTTATGCGTGTAAATTCCAGGTGGAATCCTGATGATATCAGCAATGGACCAACCAATAGGCTGCTTAAGCCTCTGTAACACAGAAACTAAGACCTCAACTTGCTAACCTAACAAGTTTGCTGCAATGATAACCGAAAAAGTGTTATTGACCCCCAAAAATGCACAATAGAGATATGAAGGAAGAGCCTTAAGCTCCAAAATAGGAGACTCCTTAATAAAAGGATGAGTCGGTGGGTTCACTCTATTATTCAGATCAAGATTGAGCTTCTTTGGCGCATAAGTGTAGGTACCCCTACACAAAAGTGCTTTTACGGTCTCATCATATTCATCAATACCATCACTCTCAAAATTCATGATAATTGCCGCAAGTGTCTCAACTCCCAGTCTTACTTCAAATGGACTACAAGTGCCTCCTCATCCACAGTATCAATGACCGACACAACATGCATCTCCTTCGAGTGCTTCATGGATTTATATACATTGAAAGTAACATGTTCATCATTCAATCAAAACTTCATCTGTCCAGATTTTAAATCAACTAAAGCACGGCCAATCGTAAGGAATGGTTTTCCTAAGATAATGGGAACCTCAAAATCCACCGTACAGTCTATAATTACAAAATCATCCAGAAAAATGAAAAATGCCACCTTTACTAACACATCATACAAAATTTCCACTGGCTTCTTCACAGTTCGATCCTCCATGAGAAGTCTCATAGAAGTCAGCTTAGGCGACCCCAATCCTAACTACTTGAAAACTACTAGCGGTATCAAGTTAATGCTAGCACCCAAGTCACATAAAGCCTTTGCAAAATTGAATGACCCGATAGTACAAAGAATCGTGAATTCTCCTGGGTATTTCTTTTTTCTCAACAAGGGAATGAAAGTGATTGCACTACAATGATGCAAGTTATCAACAGGCTTAAAACTGACAGTCCTCTTCTTCGTCAGCAAATCTTTCATAAATTTCACGTAACCTGGCATTTGCTCCAAAGCCTCAACAAGAGGGATATTCACCGATAATTCCTTCAACATTGAAATAAAATTTTGATATTTTCCCTCTTCGAATTTCTTCTTCAACCTTTGTGGAAAAGGAGAAGGAGGTCGTGGAATAGGTTTTACTACTTGTGAGGCCTCTTTCACCTTCCCTTTGTCAGACTTAACCTCCTTTTTGGCAACTTGAAGCTCTTGAGCTGCTTTATCTTCAACCACTAAGTTTTCAGTTTCATTCATATTCTCATCATCAAGTACTACAGGCTCATCTTCAAGAACTATAGGCATAGGTGTATTATTAGTAGTCTTACCACTTTGAGTAGTTATAGTTAAGCAATGGCCATCATTTTTAGGATTTTAGACTGTGTTACTCAGAAGAGTCCATGGTTGACGCTAATTTAAGGTAGTAGACATCTGCCCAAATTGTTGCTCCAATTGTTTAATAGTGGTCGCATTAGATTCCACCTTTTGGCTTATCCCTGAAATGTATGCTCTAATCTCCTTAAAGCTATTTTCTTGATTTTCTAACCCCTTAACAAGTTTTGCAAGCACGGCTTCCATTCTTGAATTTTCAGATTCAGCATCACGGTTGCCCGGTGGAACATACAAACCACTCTTTTTCTTGTAATCATCCTTTCACCTCCTATCACTATCACAATCTCTATCTCTGTCTGTATACCCAAACTTGTTATAGCTGTCTCCGTAATAGTTTCGACCTTAATTTCCTTGCCTCGAGTTCCAACTGTATGGATTAGACCCTTGGTCCTTGGCTCGAAAACTTGCCACTTCTCTATCCAAGTATTTGGCCTCCTCTTCAGAATCGGATTCTTTATACCTGGGTTGTTTACCATGTGCACTCACCACATTGAATTTTTCTAAACCTCTAGATGCAATCTGTTTGGCTAGCAAACCAATCTGTTTGGCTAGCAAACCAATCTCTATTCTCAGTTGTGCTACCTCTTGAGCGACAGATTCATCCAAAGCCCTTTGTTCTTCCGAAGCTCCAATAGCATATGTACCCACGAGTCTGTTTGCTTCTCGAGTATGCCAACCTTGGTTGGTTTTAGTGATCTAATAGAGAATCTTTGATGCGTGTTCCCAGCATAAACTCATAAATTCACCTCTAGTGATGGTGTCTGCTACAGCCTTAGTATTTGCATTCAAAGCTCTGTAGAAGATCTCAAGTAGATTCATACAACTCATCCTATAGTTTGGAACATTCTGCAACTTCTTCTTGAACCTCAGCCATGTTTAATAAAGTGCCTCTGAATGAAGCAGACTAAAGTTATAGATCTCATCTTTCAATTGCAACATCCTAGAAGGCGGAAAGAATCATTCCAGAAATTGATTTCTCAACTCTTGTCAATTGGTAATAGAACCTTGTGGTAATTCAGCTAACCATAAAGTATCTTCCCCCATAAGAGAGAATGGAAATAGCCTCAACCAAATTGCCTCTTGACACGCTCCAGGTAGATTATACAAAGTGCAGATTCCCATAAAATTTATCACATGCATGTTCGCATCATTAGTAGGGAGGCCAGTAAACACCTCTTTTAAGTTCAAGAGGTGAATCATAGCGCTTGTAATATCAAACTTAGTTCCTTCAGGCAGTTTGGATGGGATAATGGCTCCAGTCTTCACCGACTCCAAATAGGCTAAATCTTGTTCTAGCTCTTTATAGATCAGGGGTTGTTGCACTCTAGGTATTCTCTGTCTTTTCTCAAGTGCAGCAAGACGCAGCACTGCCTCTTTCATTGCTAGATGGTCACTGTCTGCTTTTCTAGCAGCTACTTGTCAAGCATTTTCCTCAGCCATCAAACTAGTAGTTATTTATTCTGCAGTCTCCTGCCTAGCCAGATTAAGTGGTGGATAATTATGAATTTCACCCACAGCTGCGGGATCTTGAACTCCATCGTTATTCACCATTCTTCAATTTTCCCTTAGAGTTTTTTCAATTTCTTATTTAAGTGGAATCAGGGGGTTACCTTGACTCCTATTGTTGGGAATACACCGATGTGTGCCCTCAGAAAATTAGAAAATAACTGAAGTAACCATAACAAATCAACTCCAACAAGCAAATTCAATCAACTTCGTAACCTTAATCCCCGACAACGGTGCCAAAATTTGATGTTGCCCAAACTACACCTCTAAGAAAGTATAAAGTGGTCTTTGTTCAAATATAGAATCCAACTGAGGTTGGGGTCGATCCTACGAGGAATAGGTCAAAATTCAATCAACTTTTTTTGTTTGAGTTACTTGGTAAATAAAGGAATAAGTAAAAAGGGAGGGTTTATAAAGTAGACTGGTAATCGTTTGCTAAGGTTGAAATCAAGATAAGAAAAGCACTAGGATTGTCTTCGCCAATAACTTAATAACTCAATAGGTTCTCCGTACTTGGTGTTCTTTTCAGGTACCCAGCAAGCAGAATCGATAGGCTAAGTATCGTCTAACTGACTATGTTACACCCCTTGTAGACTACTATCCTCAAGCACAAATGTTAATGTGTCATAAGTGTTGCTATGTTGCTCCCTATCAATGATCCCAGTACAACCTTTCCCGTGTTACGGCTCAAAATTAATTAAATGAAGATAACTTCAAGTCTTATTGTTAAATCAGTAGTCCTATCCGACTATCCTTTCTATAGTCCAGGGTAGAGACAGGATGAGTCCCAACGCATGCACTCATCAGAAAGCAATCAATTCAGAAGAAACAACAATAGTTGCCCTAATACCCTTTGAGAAACACCTTGTACTTCAAAATCTACTTTGTTAATCCACTACGGTTCCCACAACCCTAGTTATGGGGTTTAGTTACTCATGATTGTATGAACAAAATAATTGTTCATGAATGAAAACATTAATTGAAGCATACAAGAATGAATAAACTCCAAAATCTCAACTCTAATTAAAAAAGTAGAAGTCAATATTAGTAAGATCCCAAGAAAGTGCCTTAGAATCCCACCAAATAGTGTTATAGAATAATAATAATAATGTCTACCTCAAAAAAATAACCCTAAAAGAGTACTTATAGACTTAAAAAATCCTATAGTAAACGAAATATGAAACTGGTGTCGACTGCCTCAGATGAGAAGAACATATGATCGTGGGTTGAACCCATAATCATGACTTTCATTCATCTGCTTCTTGTGCTAAAAGTTCTGTAATTCTCTAATCAGGATTTGCTTCCCACGATCACCTTGTATGATTGTACCAACAGGGTACGATCATGGGATCAATCATCTGTTTTACTAACACTTAACTCTTGCAGGTTGATTTTTCCTCTTTCATCTGACCTCATTGCACGATCGTGATTGATGTGTCATGGTTACATGGAACTGTTGATGCTTAAAACAAGGAAAATATGCAATAACTTGGGTGTGTTTTGTTGGTATGATGTTGTTTTTGTCCTAATTTGCAGGAAAACAGGTTTTAAAGGCAAAATGAGCAAAAGAGGAAGAATCAAGCCCGAGAATGAAGTGTTGGAATAAGAAAGAACAAGAGGCTGCAAGAGAGGAGTAGTCACGCCATAAGTCACGTGGCGTGGAAGCCACTCACGCCACTTGAGTGGCTATCGTGACTCAAGTCCAGAAACTGAACACTCAGCCTGATTTCCACGGCAGGGGTCACGTGGCGTGATTGACACCCACGTGATGTGGAAGCCTGCCGTGATCCAACTTCTGAAGACCACAAGTTGAGCCTGATTCCCACGACATCAACCTATGTGGCATGACTTGGTTCCACGACACCAAGTCACGATATCATGGAAGTTGCCAATTCTGTTCTCCTATTTGGTTTTGGATAGGACTAGTTTTGTATCTATAAATACCCCTATGTAGTCCTAAGTGCGTGAGTTGGACAATTTACTTCATTGAGAGTTATTTCATATTGTTTCAGACACATATTTGGTTTTGTATTCACAAACCCTAATTTGAGTATTATTGATAATTGAAATTTTGGTTTTTCTTCATTCTTGTGAGATCATAATTATGCTTTCATCTTTGAATTATTCTTGTGTTCTTACAATTATGAGCATCTAAACCTATCAACTAGGGTTGTGTGAACCATAGGAATTAACGAAACCGGTTAAGTGCAAAGCAACTTTGTACTGCTGTGTTTGCATGTATTGTCTTTTCCTTCGATGTGATTGCTTTTCTAACGGTTGCAAAGGTTAGAAACTTGCTTGTATTCTAGACTTGCTCGAGAGAGAGGTGGAGATTGGGAAAAGGAGATAACAACAGAGATTTAAAGCTATCAACCTTCATCTAATAATCGTAGCCTTAGCGGAAAAGGTTATCTGAAATCCAGGACAAGGATTAGTATCGCGACACTCAGAGTCCGAGAGGAGAAGAGTGAAATTCATCTAATGAAGGTCGAGAGACAGTTAGATGAACCTAACTTGTTAGATTTTGCATGCAGCACAGCGGGTCAATCTTGTTAAGCACAAGTAACCGATGGAGTTAAGGAATCATTGGGGATCACAGTCCTAGTGTATTTCTCTTATTGTTTACAAACTCAATACAACCAGCAATCGTCATTATTACTATTCACTAGCGAAAACCCCCCAGTTTTATTTACGTTCCAATTATTCCATCTGGTAGTTTACTCATACTTCGACCTATTCCCTGTGGGATCGACCCAAACCTAGTTCGGTTCTATATTTGATTTAGCGACTGCATTGTACTTTTTCAGAGGTATACTTTGGGTGACATCAAATTTTGGCGTCGTTGCCGGGGAATACGGTTACGAAGTTGAACATTACTGGTTGGAGATGATTGGTTGTGTTTTTACATACTTTTGAGGGCATACGCCGGTGTATGCCAAATACTAGGAGTCAAGACAATCCCCTGATTCCACTTGATCTTGAAATCGAAAGGACTTTAAAAGCTAATCGGAGAATGGTGAATACTGAAGGAGTCCAGAATCCTGCAGCTACGGAAGACATTCACAACTAGCCAATTCATCATGCTGGTCAGGAAACAGCGGAACAAACTACTGCTCGATTGACACGAGAAGAGCATGTTAGACAAGATGCTCTTAGACAAGCAAAAAGAGATAATCGAGCTATGCAAGAAGTAGCACAGCGTCTGGCTGATGCTGAAGAGCGACAAAGACGATTATGAGAAAAACCGAGGCAACATGTGCCTGTTTATGATGATCCTGAAGATGAATATGTGGCCTATTTTGAGCCAATCGAGAACGGTGCCATTGTTCCACCTGAGTTACCTCCGGGCACTAAGTTTGATATCACTAGTGCCATTTTCCATCTGCTGAGCTTGAAGGGCGAGTTTGTGTGTCTTCCTACTGATGATCCAAACATGCATGTAATGAATTTGTGGGGGTCTACACGTCATACAATCTGCCTGGAGTTGACCAAGAGGCGATACGATTGAGTTTGTTCCCATTCTCTCTTACAGGAGGAGCCACGTTGTGGTTGGCTGAGCTGCCATGAGGTTCCATCACTACTTGGCAGGAATTGAGAAATCAATTCTTGGAAAGATTTTTCCCACCATCCAAGATACTGCAGTTGAAAGATGAGATCTACAATTTCAGACAGCTTCATTCAGAAGCACTCTATGAAACTTGGCTAAGATTTAAAAAGAAGCTGCAGAACGTGCCAAATCACAGGATGAGTGGTCGAAATTTACTTGAAATCTTCTACAGAGCTTTGAATATCAACACAAAGAGGGTAGCGGATACTATCACTGGTGGAGCATTTATTAGTCTGAGATGGGACCAAGCTTCTGAGATATTAGAGCGAGTCACTAAGACCAACCGAGGATGGCATACTCGGGAGGCAGATACGCCGGCTGGAACATATGCTATTGGAGCTTCAGCAGCTCAAAGGGCTTTGGATGAATCTGTGGTGCAAGAGGTCGCTCAGTTGAGAATAAAAATTGGTCTTCTGGCCAAACAGATAGCGGCCAAAGATGCAGAGAAGGTGTATGCTGTAGGTCCACAAAGCAAATCGGCTACACACGATGACAGTGAGTCTGATGAAGAGGCAAAGTATCTAGATCGCGAAGCGGTGGGTTTTCGAGCCAAGGGCTAAGGGTCTAATCAAGACTCTTGGAACTCAATGAAAGGGAATCAAGGTCGGAACTATTATGGAGACAGCTACAACAAATCGGGATATAGAGATCGAGAACGGGATCATGATGGTGATTGGAGGTAGAAAGATGATAATCGAGAAAAGAATGACATATATGTACCACCTGGAAGGCGTGATGAGAAGTCTGGAAGTTCAAGGATGGAGGCACTCCTAAATAAATTGGTCAAAGGTGCGGAAAGTCAGTAAAATTGCTTGAAAGAAATTAGGACTGACATTTCGGGTATAAGTCAGAAAGTGGAGTCCCATTCAACTGCCATTAAATAGTTGGAGCAACAGTTTGGGCAGATTTCATTGGCACTGAATCAACGTCATCCAGGTACCCTTCCAAGTAATACCGTCCAGAATCCTAAAAATGATAGTCATTGCCTCGCCATCACTACTAGAAGCGGGAAGTGCACGACAGATCCACTTATGCCTGCCAACAGTAGTGTGCCTAATGATCCAGTGGTTATCGATGTTGAAGCTGAGTTAGAGTCAGATAATGCAAAGGGTGACATGGTTCCAAATCAGCATGATGACAGAGACAATGCAAAATATGAGAAGAGGAAGGAGAAAGAGGTACCAAAGGTGCTCAAAACTATACCAAGACCTCCTCCTCCCTATCCTCAAAGGTTGAAGAAGAAGGTGGAAGAAGGAAAGTATTAGAAGTTCATCACCATGTTGAAGGAGCTGTCAGTTAACATCCCTCTTGTAGAGGCATTGGAGCAGAGGCCAGGTTATGCAAAGTTCATGAAAGACTTGGTAACAAAGAAGAGAACGGTCAGTTTTGAAGCAGTTGATAACATTCATCATTGTAGTGAAGTTGCTTCACGGTCCTTAGTTGAAAAGAAAGACGATCCAGGAGCTTTCACAATTTCGTGTACTATTGGGTCCTACGACTTTGCTAAAGCACTGTACGATTTGGTGCTAGCATCAACCTAATGCCATTAGCCGTGTTTAAGAAATTGGGGTTAGGAGCACCAAAACCAACCTCTATGAGACTTCTCATGGCTGATAGAACTGTGAAAAAGCCGATTGTCATTCTGTACGATGTTTTGGTGAAGGTTGCTTCTTTCATATTTTCGGCTGATTTTGTGATTCTCGATTGTGAAGTTGACTTTGAGGTTCCCATCATATTGGGAAGACCATTCCTTTCCACGGATCGCGCATTGGTTAATATGGAAACTGGGCAGCTAAAATTTAGATTGAATGATGAACAGGTTACTTTCAATGTTTGTCGGTCAATGAAGCAGCCAAGAGATAAGCGAGTGATTTTAGTGATAGATGTGGTTGATGATATTGAGGTTTCTGTATCCATTGAAGAAAGGTTGGGAGTAGAACCTCTGGTTGCCGTGATCATGAACTTTGATGATGAGGTATAGAAGACTATGATGAGATAGTGGGTGAACTAGCTGGTAAAGGAGCATACACCTATTCTCCCAAGAAACTCAATCTTGATTTGAAGAATAGGGTGACTCCACCAGCTTGTCCATCTATTGAGGAGCCTTCATTGTTAGAGCTTAAGGCTCTTCCGGCCCACCTTCGCTAAACTTTCTTGGGAGCCAACAATACCTTGCTAGTGATTATTTCTGCTAAGCTGGTGGATTGGAAAGTAGAGGCTTTGGTTTTAGTTTTGAGAAGATTTAAGAGGGCAATTGGTTGGTCCATTGTGGATATCATAGGTATTCCACCCGGCATTTGCACTCATAAGATCCAGCTTGTTCCTGAGTGCATACCTAGCATTGAGCACTAGTGTCGTCTGAACCCACCTATGTAGGAGGTTGTAAAGAAAGAGATCATCAAGTGGTTGGATGCAGGAGTGGTTTACCCCATTGCGGATAGCAAGTGAGTGAGCCTGGTTCAGTGTGTGCCGAAAAAGGGAGGAATCACTGTGGTTCCAAATGACAAAAATGAGTTGATTCCAATGAGGCCGGTGACTGGATGGAGAGTTTGCATGGACTATCGGAAGCTGAATTCGTGGACTGAAAAGGATCATTTTCCTATGCCCTTCATGGACCAGATGTTAGACCGTCTTGGTGGTAGAGGATGGTATTATTTTCTTGATGGTTATTTGGGGTATAATCAGATTTTTATTGCCCCCGAAGACCAAGAGAAGACCACTTTCACTTGTCCATACAGGACGTTCGTATTCAAGAGGATGCCTTTCGATTTGTGTAATGCACCGGCCACCTTCCAACGCTGTATGATGTCTATTTTCTCCGACATGGTGGAAGACACCATCGAGGTTTTTATGGACAATTTTTCTATTGTGGGAGACTCATTTGAGGGTTGTTTGGCACACCTTGCCAATGTGCTTCAAAGATGCGAGGAGTGCAACCTAGTGCTGAATTGGGAAAAATGTCACTTTATGGTAAATGAAGGTATCGTATTGGGGCATCAGATTTCAGAGAACGGCATTGAGGTGGATAAGGTAAAAATCAAAGTAATAGAGAAGTTGCCCCCACCTATCTCTGTGAAAGGTATTTGAAGTTTCTTAGGTCATGCTGGTTTTTATAGAAGATTCATCAAGGATTTCTCCAAGATTGCTCATCCCTTGTGCAAACTTTTAGAGAAAGAGGTGAAGTTTGTGTTTGATGAAGCATGTCTTAAAGCATTTGAGTGTCTTAAGGAGAAGTTGGTGTCAGCCCCTATTATTGTGTCACCGGATTGGACTAAGCCTTTAGAGGTTATGTGCGATGCTAGTGGAGTGGCTTTGGGTGTAGTCCTTGGCCAGAGACGTGAGAAGATATTGCACCCAATTTACTATGCTAGGAAAGTGCTTAATCCATCTCAAAAGAACTACACTGTGACTGAGCAGGAGTTGTTGGCCATAGTATTCTCTTTTGAGAAATTCAGATCTTACTTGATTGGTACAGAGGTGATTGTGCATACAGATCATGCAGCCCTCCGATATCTTATGTCAAAAAAGGATGCTAAGCCAAGACTGATTCGGTGGGTACTTCTGTTGCAAGAATTTGACTTTGAAGTCAAGGATCGAAAGGGGACCAAAAATCAAGTGGCTGACCATCTTTCACGCCTTGAGGAGGAGGCCATGCTTAGATTAAAGGATGATCTAGATATTGATGATACTTTTTTGGATGAGCAAGTACTGGCTGCATCTCAAGACTTGATCCCTTGGTTTGCTGATTTTGCCAACTTTTTGGCAAGTGATCTAGTCCCGGAAGATATGACATATCAGCAGAGTAAGAAATTCATGCATGAGGTAAGAAAGTTCTTCTGGGATGAGCCATATTTGTTTAGGGTGTGTGCTGATGGCATAATTCTAAGATGTGTCCCAGAGTCCGAAATGATAAGTATTTTGGAGGCATGTCACTCATCTCCAGTTGGGGGTCATCATGGAGGTGCACGGACCGCCCATAAAATCTTGCAATGTGGGTACTACTGGACCAGTATTTACAAAGATGCTCATGATTATGCCCGTGCTTGTGACCAATGTCAAAGGCAAGGTAATATTTCACACAGACACGAACTCCCCATGACAACTATACTTGAGCTTGAATTGTTCGATGTGTGGGGAGTTGACTTTATGGGTCCGTTTGTGAGCTCGCATGGAATGAAATACATCTTGGTAGCCATTGAATATGTGTCTCAGTGGGTGGAGCCAATATCGCTTCCTAATAACGAAGGGAGAAGTGTCACAGCTTTCTTGAAAAAGAACATATTCTCACGTTTTGGGACACCCCGAGTTATTATAAGTGATGTAGGATCCCACTTTTGCAACCGACTGTTCAAAGCCCGGCTTGAAAAATATGGTGTCAAACATAAGGTGGCAACACCTTACCATCCTCAGACAAGCGGGCAGGTGGAGGTGTCAAATCGCGAGATTACGTCCATTCTGGCAAAAACAGTTAATCCAAATAGGACTGATTGGGATCGACAACTGGATGATGTGTTATGGGCATATCGGACGGATTTCAAAACACCAATTGGTGCATCACCATATCAGTTGGTATTTGGGAAGTCTTGCCATTTCCCCGTTGAACTAGAACATAAAGCTTTGTGGGCGTTGAAAAGGGTAAATTTGGGCTGGAGTGAAGCGGCCCAATTACGAATTGAGCAAATGAATGAGATGGATGAATTTCATCTCCGGGCTTATGAAAGTTCAGCATTGTATAAAGATAAGATAAAATTGTACCATGATCGTCGGATTGAGAATCGCGAATTTCACCCGGGCGACTCAGTTTTATTGTATAATTCTAAGCTGTGCCTGTTTGTTGGAAAACTAAAATCCAAATGGTCTGGACCATTCACTGTCGTTCGGGTATTCTCACATGGTGCTATTGAGCTAAAAGGAGCAGATAATGTCCTATTCAAAGTCAATGGACAACGTGTTAAGCATTATGTAGGAGTTTTGAAAGAGATAAGGATGATTGAAGAACTTGAACTTGATGAAGTCTGAGTAGTCAAGTCAGCCATGTCGTGTCATGACGTTAAATCAGGTACTTCATGGGAGGTAACCCATGGGCTAGTTGGGAAAGTCTGAGTATCCAAGTTAGCCATGTCGTGCCGCGACGTTAAATCAGGTGCTTCATGAGAGGCAACCCATGGACTAGTTGGGGAAGTCTGAGTATCCAAGTTAGCCATGTCGTGCCGCGACATTAAATCAAGCGCTGATTGGGAGGCAACCCAAGATATGTTATGCGAAGATCGGATTATTGAGGAACAGTTAGCTGAAAATCACAGAATTCACCTGACTGGGTGAAATCTCATCCACGACATGAATCACATCACGTGAGGGTATACTACACCATGTGATTGGTATCATCAAAATCAGAGGAAAATTTCCAAGTTCTGAATCTATTCCACGGAATGCATCCACGTGATGTGGATAGGATCCACGCCACGTGATTGGTGTCGTTGAAATCATACACTCAGTCCAGTCTCAGAACATCAGTCATGATAGACCTCACGTCATGTAGGTCACACCCACGTGATGTGGGTTGTGTCGTGGAACATAAAAACTTCAGAAACCCAAAATCCGACCCGACCCAAGCCCATTTTTCCAAAATAAATTTGGATCTTTTCTTCTTTACCCGATATATATTCTAACCATTTCCCTTCTTTCCCCACTTTCAAATCCTTCAACTAAAACCCTAAAATTCTAATTTTCTCTTCTTCTCCCCATTAAATCCGAACACCCTCCTTCTCAAACACCAAAAATCCGAGAACCCTTTCCTAAAACTCACCAAGTCCGACCCCCCATTCAAAAATTCAACCCCCAAGTCCAAAAATCTGAATCAAATATACCAAACCCAACCCAAAATCTAACCCAAATACCCATAATTTGATCAATAACCCGTTACCATGCCTCCAAAATCCAACTCCAAGAGTGACCACCTTGATGCCTCATCCCGAATTCGGACCAAAAATTCGGATTTACCGTCTGCGGGATGAACCATCTGAGTCAGGGAAAAGTGGTTATGTGGAGGAATTTGATGTTAGCCTGGACGATACTGCTTTGATCCTCTGGCTACGAGGTTACAGACGCAAGCCCGAGCGGTTTCCCGGGAAGCAATTTAGCCAGCCCCACCACCTGTTCAGCCAGTTGTTTCGACTGAGTCTTTTGAGTCCTCCCCCCAGTTTGAAGAGGGGGAGGATGGTTCAGCATCAGGCTCTGCTGATGATGCTACGGGCCAGGGTACTTCTGCGGTGGAGGCTACGACTTCTGTTTCAGGTTCTGGTGCCCAGAGTGCTTCGACTCCCACACAGAGTACTGAGATTCAGCGTTGGTGTGTGCAGGGCATGCGTGCCTTCTATGATAGAGATGCTGAATTGACTGAGAGAGGGGTGTGTTGGAGAAGCATTATGGAGGAGCCACGGTATCGGGTGGATGAGTTGACGACCTTGACTGATATATGGCCTATTTTTTAAAGATACGGTCTGGGGTGGATGGCGCAGCCTTCTGGTCGATATAACTCAGAGTTAGTCTGAGAATTTTATGCCTCTTACACTGCGTCAGTGGATTTGGGCACTCCTGTTGGGCAGAAATTTATATTGCAGCCATTTTTGACCTATGTCATGGTTCGTGGTACCCGTGTGGATATTTCAGAGCAGACCATTCACCGCTTCTTATTTGGGGCTGACCGTCCACTTCCGGTATCGACTGCTAAATATGATCATAGGATGGAAACTGTCAGAAATAGGGTTAAGATGAGAGATGCGGAGCAGAAATTGGAATTGCTTAAATAGATTGCAGGGTACATAGCCGAAGATGGTGTGGCGGCTGGTTGGGTAACTGGGAAGCTGGACATCAAAAATTCCATGCTTCATTTTGCTGGTAAATTCTGGTGGTCCGTGGTTCGGCATCGGTTGGGTCCAACGAATGCTGACAACTCACTCACATTGGACCAGGCTGTAGTAGTAGCCAGCATCTTAGCTGGTTATGAGATTCCTTTTGCTAGATACATAGTTTGGGAGATCCACGAGCGGGCATTCAGAGATCACACGAGTATCCTCTTTCCATGCTTGATCCAGGGGTTGTGTGATAGGGCAGGGGTGGCCAGGATACCTGCCCTAGACCATTATATCGAGGTGACCCACATTACGGACATTGTGCTGATGCAGCAGAGGGGTTCACACCCCATTCTTCTAGGAGGGTCACAGCAGTCTGAGTCATCGGGTGTAGCCCTGGACGAGCCTAGTAGTGCACCTTTGCCTGTTCCTGCACCAGTTAGGGTACCTATACAGACTGAGGGTACTGGCCCTATTGATGAGGGAGTACCCAGTACTAGGTGCCCCTCCTACTCCTGCTGGGATGGTTTCAGTATCGAGAGACTTTCTGCAGTAGTTGATAGACAGGCAGACGGAGATGTTTGAGCGCCAAGCTCACACTGAGACTCAGATGGCTAAGTTGGTATCCCAGCTTAAGCGTTGGGTTCGATCTACAGTAGAGGCTGCGGAGACTAGGGTGGAGGCTCGGATGAATGCAGCAATGGACCAGTTTATGCGGGGCTTGCATGGGCAGATTAATAGCTTTGAGGCACGTATGGCCTCCCGATTGAGTGTTGCACCGAGCCCTGATATGGACGGCTTGACCCAGGAGGTAGCTGCTTTGAGAGAGGAGGTTCGGGCACTGGCATTGAGTAGCACTCCAATTATACTACCTATGCCTGTCCCGACCTCCGTACGACCAGCATTTGAGGTTGATTTGTTTGCTGATGAGGAGCCTCCGATGGATAGAAACAAGAGACCCCACAGTCCGTAGGATGGGGGTGCGAGGGATGCTGAGTATGAGAGTGATTTGAGGAGGGCTGTTAAAGCCTCCCGGGTAGAGTACCATGCGAGCCAGATTGAGGTGGAGCAGAGGGCGCGGGGTGCATCTTCCAGTCAGACTATCCCTCCACCGGATGCGACTACTGCTATACAGTCTAATGATCTCTCTACTGGCGGGCCCACTTTCGGTGCTTAGGGTGCCACAGGTATGTCTTCACTCCCTTGTATTTGATTGATATCGGTGCATTGAGGGCATTGCACCATGTTTAGTTGGGGGTGGGGGTGTACCACCACTTGGGGGGTTTTGTTGCCGTGTTTATTTTCCCCCAAGTGTGCTATCATAGTAGAACCGACATGTTTAGGATATTATTGATGATGTTTTTATGTTTCTTGATAAATTAGGAGAAAAATAAGGGAACTGTAGTGCAGTCCAGTTTTGGATGATTTTTATGTGTTTTGACTATTAAGGATACCCCTCCTATTTTTGAATTATGTGAAGAGCATGCTTGTGTGTGACAGTTGTTGGATCTTGTTATGGCACTAGAATTATAGGCAAATAACCGTAGCTAGCATTGCATGAACGGATAGGTAGTAGTTGGTAGTACAACCCTGTGCTATGTATGTGTGAGGTCACTACTTAGTTAGCTGTGTGTGTGCGATCCAGAACTTGTCCGGTTGGTCTTGCCTAAGTTAAAGGATAGGGATTAGGAAAGGATCATAGGCCATTTTTGAAGAAAGTCCACTTTTAGCCTAAATGCCAAACCAAATGAAGAAGTATCCCTTGATCCCGACTTTGAGCCATAATTGTCCTATTTCTTTCATTAGCCTATTCACCTTCCCATTTTAATCACAATGAACCTGTCTTGACCCTGGTCCCTCCTTGGACACTGTGTACCTCAACTCAGGCAAATCGCCTAAGTTGAGGGTGGCTATTATAGGGGTGCGTAGATTGAGTTGGGTATGAAGAAGGGTTAATAAAAGAAAAAGAGAAAACAGATTTGGGTGTGAAGAAAAGAAAAAAAAATAAAGTGAAAGAAAAAAAAAAGAGAAAAGTAAAAAAAAGGGGGATAAATAAATAGTTGTGTTAAGAAGTTTGAGAAAAATCACACCCAAAATCTGAAAATAAAAGAATGGAGAATAAGGGAGAATAAAAATGAAAAAGGTTGGAAGTTGGAGCCAAAAATAGTGTAGTGTCAAGGAGGGTTGAGTCACTATACCCATATGCACCATACCCGTCCCTAAGCCTACATTACAAGCCGAGTAAAGTCCTACAGTGATCCTAGTCCGACTGTCCAAAAACGAAGGCATAGAAAATAAGGGCAAGCCTATGGTATTTAATGCACACTGTCTTAACTTCTTTGTGAGCATAAGTGTTTTGACCTCGTCCCTATGTTGATATTCATTAGTATACTGAGAGTGCATGGGACTTCTTTGATTGTGAACATGGGTTGCATAATTAGCTGCTAGTTGTTCGAGAAATGCCAATTGCATATACGCTTAGTGTTTGTGCGTAATTTGGTGCCATCACTTGATCCCTTCTGTGTCATGATCCTATGCTGCTTACATACACACTATGGTTTTACTTTGAAAATAGGAGGGGTCGAAAAGGTTTTGTGTCAAAAGCAACGAGTAGACTGCCATAGGTCCCTTAGGTTTCTCTTAGTTAAGCATTGTGTTTGTGTATTTTTATTTTGTTCGCCTGAGGACATGCAAACGTTTTAAGTTGAGGGTGTTGATGTGTCATGGTTACATGGAACTGTTGATGCTTAAAACAAGGAAAATATGTAATAACTTGGGTGTGTTTTGTTGGTATGATGTGGTTTCTGTCCTAATTTGCAGGAAAACAGGTCTTAAAGGCAAAATGAGCAAAAGAGGAAGAATCAAGCCCGAGAACAAAGTGTTGGAAGAAAAAAGAACAAGAGGCTGCAAAAGAGGAGTAGTCACGCCACAAGTCACGTGGCGTGGAAGCCACTCACGCCACGTGAGTGGCTATCGTGACTCAAGTCCAGAAACTGAACACTCAGCCTGATTTCCACGGCAGGGGTCACGTGGCGTGACTGACACCCACGTGATGTGGAAGCCTGCCGTGATCCAACTTCTGAAGACCACAAGTTGAGCCTGATTCCCACTACATCAACCTACGTGGGTGACTTGGTTCCACGACACCAAGTCACGATACCGTGGAAGTTGCCGACTCTGTTCTCCTATTTGGTTTTTAATAGGACTAGTTTTGTATCTATAAATACCTCTATGTAGTCCAAAATGTGTGAGTTGGACAATTTACTACTTTGAGAGTTATTTCATACTGTTTCAGACATAGATTTGGTTTTGTATTCACAAACCCTAATTTGAGTATTATTGATAATTGAAATTTTGGTTTTTTTTCATTCTTGTGAGATCATAATTATGCTTTCATCTTTGAATTATTCTTGTGTTCTTACAATTATGAGTAGCTAAACCTATCAACTAGGGTTGTGTGAACCATGAGGAATTAACGAAACCGGTTAAGTGCAAAGCAACTTTGTACTGCTATGCATGCATGTATGGTCATCTCCTTCGTTGTGATTTCTTTTCTAACGGTTGCACACGTTAGAAACTCGCCTGCATTCTAGACCTGCTCGAGAGAGAGGTGGATATTGGGAAAAGGAGATAACAACAGAGATTTAAAGCTATCAACCTTCATCTAATAATCGGAGCCTTAGCGGGAAAGGTTATCTGAAATCCAGGACAAGGGTTAGTATCGCGACACTCGGAGTCCGAGAGGAGAAGAGTGAAATTCGTCTAATAAAGGTCGAGAGACAGTTAGATGAACCTAACTTGTTAGATTTTGCATGCAGCGCAGCGGGGCAATCTTGTTAAGCACAAGTAACCGATGGAGTTAAGGAATCATTGGGGATCACAGTCCTAGTGTATTTCTCTTATTGTTTACAAACTCAATCAACCAGCAATCGTCATTGTTACTATTTACTAGCAAAAACCCCCCAGTTTTATTTAAGTTCCAATTATTCCATCTGGCAGTCTACTCATACTTCGACCTATTCCCTGTGGGATCGACCCCAACCTAGTTGGGTTCTATCTTTGATTCAGCGACCACATTGTACTTTTTGGAGGTATACTTTGGGCGACATCAGTGATATCAACTTATGATTGTAAGGTCTTTTGTCAATTTGACTCCTGCATGTGGTAGCTTTCATTCAACCTACGAAGGCCTAGGAATGATTGTGATTAGATACCAAGATCGTGGTATGGCTCGTCTGATACCCTTCATGTCCAATTTTCAGCATTTTCTTTTTTAAGTCCTCAAGGCCTGCAAACACTAAATAAACATATCAATTCCATAAAAAGTACCCTTAAACTTGTAAATATTCCTCATTTTAAGCGTCTCATATGCCGTAAATCTATGGCACATCAGCAGGTTCATCTCGTTAAGGTAGACACCTAGGGCTTGCTATAATTGTGGGGTGGTTGGTCACTTTTCTAGAGAGTGTCCTCTGCAAAAGATGATAGAGACTTCAGCATAGATAGTTCATCCTCTCAGAGTAGTGGTGCCACCAGTTAAATATTGTGCTCAAGGTAGTATAGGTGCTCGCGGAGGTGCTCATTCAGGAAGGATATATGGTTATTTAGGTACTCAGTCTGGGGATGGACGTAGACGGTTGTATGCCTTTCTTAGGAGTTGGAAGCGGAGTCATTAGATGTCATGATCATATGTTAGGTACGATTTTATTTTGTCGTCAGCCATCCTCTATTTTATTTTATACAAGTTCCATCTATTCAAATGTATCTGTTCATATTTTTTTTTGATTGGGGTTGTCTAGTGAGCCTTTGTTTTTGCCTATGCATGTAGCTACTCCCACAGGTGATTTTTTAGTAGTGGATCAGGTTTATAGATCTTGTGTGATGACTATTTGATATGAGCATGATTAGAAGGGGTTTCCATATATGGATGATAGCTTGGAGCCTGTAAGAAGTGATGGAACAACAAATACACAAGGCCATGGGCGATCAAGATGCCATTTGGGCAATCAAGAAGGGTCCTTATAGGTTATTTCCAAAATATTCACTTTTGAACTATTTTTGTAAAGGCAGTAACTATAAATAGTCGTCTTAGCCATTTTCATAAGTAGATTTTGGATGATTGAATTGTCTTGAAAAGACTTGATGGTTACTTTGGGTTAGGGTAGTGATTGGGTTTAATTCCAATTGTTAGCTTAGATCGAGTTATTAGGGTGGATGCCCAAATTATTTGTATTATCTTCTTCGCTTGATTGATCATCGAATTATCATATTGTGGATTTAATTTGGTTTCTCATACATTTGATTGAGTTCTCTTCTTCCTTGGTTTAATTGTTGTTCAATTGAGCCTTTCTTTCTTCACTTCTCATCTCTTATTTCTCAAGTATCCTTTAATTTTGTTACTTAATTTCGCATTTTCGATTTTGATTCTAGTTGTCTGATAAGGATTGTTATCATCTTGGTATCAGAGCTTAGTTTTTAAGAGTTGTTCCAACAATTCTTAAGTCTTAGGTTCATAAATTTCAAAATCAAAAAAAAAAATTCAAAAGAAAATCTTAAAATTAATTCAAAAATCTTCTTTAATCCGTCTTTTTGTTGTTGATTTTGACACTAGATTCGTATTCTCTAGTTTTTTTGTGTCTAAATCCAAGAGTTCAAGTTGTTTGGAGTTGGGAAGAAAAACCCACCATTGTTGAACTTGAAGCTTTGAAAACTTGAAATTAGGTTTTGAAGATTAGGAGTGATTCGAGCTTAAAAAGGTATTTGGGTTTGATTTTTAGTTCAAAGGGAATCTACTCCTAAAATTTAAAGCAATTTCGAGTTGATTTGAGGGGTGTTTGATTTTTGAGTGTTCTTTGTGAAGGTTTGAAGATGTTCATGAACTTGAAAATGGGTTTTGAATATTGAGGTGGAATTCGAGGTTAAAAGGTAATGAGTTTTGTTCTCTGGGTTGACGAAAAGCTACTCCTAAAATTTGGGACAGTTTCGTGAAGAATTAAGGAAGTTGGAAAATTTGGGTGTTCTTGGTGTTCTTGGGGAAGAAGGAGTAAAAAGGTAAACTTCGATCCAAATCCAAGTGAAGAAGGGACCAAAAGGTGTTTGTGGTCAATAATTGAATAAAGTGGGGCCAAAGAGTACAAAAAATATCTGAAATTTGAAAAAAAAAAAAGGAATTATTTTAGCTATTTTGGTGTCCACTTAATGTTGCCAGCTATCCTCCTAGATCTAGGTCAGCATCAGCGAGCCCCAGCAAACTCGGCTCAGCATCTCAAGCCCTTTTGGAGGTCGTCTTCCTAATGAAGCCATTCAACTAAGCGGCTTCCATGTCCAGCCTGGATCCTACATCCAGCAGCCAGCTCATGCCTCCTCAGTATCTGTTCCAGCTGCTCCATTAACTGCTTCAGCCCAAGCCAAGGGCTCCAGCCCTCCAGAAACGGCTCTGAGGCCAATTTTGGCCAGCCAGCTTTAATTTTTAAGCATTTTTCAAGCTTTTCTCTGTGGATTTCAACCAAATTTCTTTTCAAATATTTTTTTAAGTCCAGATCTTGGTAAATTAGTTTCTTTTTCATTAATTCAACCTTCGTTTGGGTTCATGACTTGATTTTAATTAGTAGATTACCCTACTGAATATTATCAAGTTCTTTGAGTCCAATTTTATTTCTTGTGCTTTTCTTTGTGTTCTTTTCTCATTTTATTTCATTGTTAATTTTCTTAATTCAAGTCCATTAGTTTTATTTGAGTCACCCTTTTTTTAAGAGTCACAAGGATCCATTCCTCACAAACATAGATAACCTTGAATTGATTGAGCGAAGCTAGTAACACTATCAATTTGAAAAAGAAACCATAGAAGGTGAGTTAAGAGTTCATAACGAGTGACATGAGGATTTTATTACTAACTTGTTTGCTAGTTTTGTAGGTAAAAAATGTGATATAAGGGAGAATGTCATCTATAGCTTTGGATTATTGTGGAGATGATATTAGTGACTATGCTTGTAGCGATATAAGCTATGAGTATAGTGATGATGATCCATATGAGGGTTCTTTGAGTGCTTATGACCAAAGTAATGAAACTCATGAGCATGATGGTGAACCCTATGAAGGATATGATTGTCCAAGATATTATGAATGATATAATGATCAGGATTACTACACCGAAGACAAATGTGAAATGCATGAAGCTTATGGATTTAGTGATGATGTTGAAGAGGTAGAGGAACCTTGTTGCAACTCCTATAATGAAGATTAAGGTTTTCAAACTTCACACCATGGATATGGAGATGATGTGAGGTATAAGGCTTTCTCCTATATGTCTTATAAACACCTTAAAGAGGTTTGTGCTATAAGGGGAAGTAATAAGGTTGGATGTCCTGCCTCGTCTTATGCTACTTCCTATCCTAATCAAGGAGGTATAGATGTGTGGGAAGGAATAATTTGGAGATGTTGTGTGGACCATCGAAGAGGTACATTCCCTACTTCTTGGGATGCAAGAACTTACACCTCCTAGATGTATGTTCTCCATATGGTAATGATGTTGTAGGAAGGGTGGGAAGATCAATGAGCCATAGAAATAGAGGGAATTCATTGTTTCAAGATGTGTATGATCGGAAGAGGCAGATTCCTGGAATAAAAGTGACAAGTGAACCGCTTCCAATTAGGGAGTTTGCACAGTTGCATATGCAAGAGTTGGGTGACTCCATGCAAAGAACTCTTTACAAAATCTCCCAAATGGCCTCCAAGTTTAAAACCAAGGAGACTAAAGTAAAGCAATCTACTACTTGTGAAATATGATTGAGAAGGAGCCAATCAAAGAAATAAAGGATACAACTAGCAACTCAAAGTGGAAGCTAGAGTTGAAGGGATCTCCAAACAATTCACAAGAGATCCTTGGCACTTGTCAGAATTCCAATAAAATGAGAGACAAAATAATAAGAGGCATAAGGGTGTAATATATGACAGCTATAGAGTGGAAAAAGGAGAAGTTGTGAGAAGTGAAATGAGAGGGTTGCCACAACCTTACACTAACTTTTGTAAACTCTCTTCCTTTTCTAGTTCTTTTGATTCTTGTGTAGGTATCCTTAGAAACAAGGCTAGTGAGGCACCTCAAGCAATGAAAAATCATGAGGTGCTAAAAAGCTTCCAAAGGAGCAAATATGCTCCAATGTTAAAAAGAAATGTGAATGCAATCTTTTTTATGAGCTACAATGTAACAAAGTTAAACCTTACACTTTGTCAAAAGTAGAGGATCCTTGTGTGGCTAGTAGCCATTTATGTGTAAGTGATAACTTATATGTGTATGTGCTTAAAGATCTTTTGCCTTGTGATGTCAATGATGACAGCTTATTGCATGATGATAATTCCATTATTATGGGTGCCTAAACACTAGTTGATCCTATAGATAACCAGATTATTTCTTTTAGTAAGATCAATTTGAGTCCACCTAGAGTTAGCACTTATGACTTGAGTAAAAGTGTATTGTCATGTCATAGGGGTAGTAAAATACTAGTTGGGTCCAAATATGGTAATCATGTGCTAGATGTTTTTGAGCTCAACATATTACCAACTAGTCTTAATTTTGGTAATGACCAACTTATTTGTCATGATGGCCCACTAATTGAGAAATTGTGTAATGTGTGGAATGGGCCTCAATTTAATGATGGGGTTAGTATAGTTTGTCATGTGGATAGTCATGAAGAATCATTACACCTAAATGATGGTTCCTTAGAATGTGATTCCCTTTCCTATCATTCTCCTGAGACTTTTGAGGTGGGATATGAATTCAAGGACAATAACTTATTTTATGATGACATGACTATTGCTGATAAGCATAGTGGATTCCTTGTGATAATGAGAATGTGGTTTCTCTTGAAGGCTACACATTGATTGAAAATCCACTATGGTGTGATGACAAACTTTTTAAAAATGGAAATCTCTTCTTGGAAGATGATAGAACATTTAGTGAAAAGGTTAGTGTCAAAAAGAACGGTGATGACCACCCCATCCTTGTGTGATCCCACTCTTGATCAAGGCTCCAATGCTTGTGGATCAAGGGGTGAGCATCCTCATGAGCACACATTAGATAAGGTCCACGTAAGTATCACCTTTCTATACTACTTGTTTGCATATGATGATGCTCAAGAATTTGAGTGGAGTATGTTGTATGAGGATGAGAGTGCCAACCAAACAAATGGGTTTTTGTTTAACCCATGTGTATGGAATTCCATTCTATTTGACTCTGGTAATAATTTGAATAGTGGAAATTATGATGAAATGCTTGGTCTAAATGAAAAGCAAGTTATGAGTGAGATTGTTGGCTTGCATGGTGATAAGTATATTAGTAACATTTCTTTTCTCTCAGGTGATTATTGCTTGGTGGTATTACTTGATCTTATAGGCATGAATGAGGTATATTTGCTAACTTGTATGAGAAATACCTTTATATTTGACCCCGGTGATGAATTAAGAGTAATCCCATTCTTGAAGATAGCTACTGCATTTGCTGAAGTCTTAACTTGGGATGACCTTATTTATGACATGACACTTAGCTATGTGGGTTATCATGAGTTACTTGAATTAAAGGGGGATTTGTGTTTTTCAAAATATAGAACCATTGAGGACTTACATATGTGGTTGCCTAAACACCATGGTTCTTTTTATTCACCCCTTTGTCAATATTTCTTATTTTGCCAAGTATGTTTTGTTTTGTCGGGTTACAAACCATTTGTGGCTCATTTTGATGGTTGGTTATATGTGAAGTATTTGTACCCTTGGAATGGTGATAGAATTGTTATTGCTAACCCTTGTGCTAACCCTTATACTTTGAGGATATTGTGGTTGCTTGTCCTTCTTATGTGTTTTCAGGATTTGGATTCGAGGATGAATGTTTTTCAAGAACGAGAAAATGATACGAGAACAGTTAGCTTAGAGCACATTAGGAGGGGTTTCCATATATGGATAATAGCTTGGAGCCCGAAGGAAAACATAGAACAACAAATACACAAGGCCATGGGCAACCAAGATGTTATTTGGGTAATCAAGAAGGGTCGGGCCCTTGTGGGTTATTTCCAAAATAATCACTTTTGGGGTATTTTTGTAATAGGCTATTTTCTAAAGGCAATAACTATAAATAGTTGTCTTACCCATTTTCATAAGTAGATTTTGGATGATTAAATTATCTTGAATAGACTTGATAGTTGGTTACTCTAGGTTAGGGTAGTGATTGGGTACAATTCCAATTGTTAGCTTAGATCGAGTGATTATGCTAGATTCCCGAATTACTTGTGTTATCTTCTTCACTTGATTGAGCATTGAGTTATCATATTGTGAATTGATTTTTGTTTCTCATACTTTTGATTGAGTTCTCTTCTTCCTTGGTTTAACAATTGTTTAATTAAGTCTTTCTTTCTCCATTTCTCATCTTTTATTTCTCAACTATCCTTTAATTTTATTATTTAATTCCACATTTCTGATTTCGATTCTACTTGTCCAATTAGGATTGTTATCAATATTCGAGAGTATGACATTTGGGTAGACCTTGTTGTGCTTGATATGGTAGATTTTGATGCTATTTTATGCATGGACTGGTTATCCCCTTATAATATGGTCTTAGATAGCCTTGCTAAGATCGCTACCTTAGCCATACCTGGCATATCCCAATTGTTTGGAAGGGTTCAAATACTCATGCACCGACAGGGGTTATTTCTTACATTTAGGCTATGAGGTTAGTATCGATGAGGTTCTTAGCCTATCTTACTTATGCCCTTGATACTAGTGTCGACATTCCATTGCTTGATTTGGCTCTTATGGTTTGTAAGTTTGTTGATGTATTTCCTACCAACTTGCCTGGCCTCACGCCTGAGCGTGATATTGACTTTGCTATTGAAATTGAGTTGGACACTAAGCCCATTTCTATTTCACCTTATCATATGGCTTCTGCTGAGTTGAAGGAGCTTAATGTTCAGCTTTTGGATCTTGTGGGTAAGAGATCAGGCCAAGTGTTTCTATTTGGGGTTCCCTAATATTATTTGTGAAAAAGAAGGATGGAACCATACGTATGTGTATTGATTACCAACAGCTAAATAAGGTGACTAGAAATAATAAGTATCTGATGTCGCATATTGATAATCTATTTGACTAGCTTAAGGGTGCAGCTGTGTTTTCTAAGATTGACTTGAGATTTGGCTACCATTAGTGGAGGATTAGGGCAGCGAACATCCCTAAGATAGCTTTCAGGACTCGCTACGGCCATTATGAGTTCTTAGTCATGTCTTTTGGGTTGACCAATACCCCAACAGCGTTTATGGTCTTGATGAACTGCGTGTTCAAGCCTTATTTGGAATTTTTCGTTAAAGTGTTTATTGATTACATCCTTATTTACTCAAGGAGTAGGGAGGAGTACAAGCAACATTTAAGGATTATGCTCCATACTTTGAGAGATCAGTGGCTTTACACCAAATTCTCAAAGTGTGAGTTCTTGCTTGAGTCTGTACCATTCTTGGGGAATGTGGTGTATAAGGATGGGATTATGGTAGATTCAAAAAAGTTTGGGGCAATTCATGATTGGGTTAGGCCCACTTCTCTTACCGAGGTTCGCAGTTTCATTAGGTTGGCAAGTTACTACAGACGATTCATCAAGAGGTTTTCTTCTATTTCAACGCCACTGACCAAATTGACTAGGAAAGATATATTGTTTCAATGGTCCGATGAGTGTGAGGTATGCTTTCTGAAGCTCGCTTTCGCTCTAATTTTGATAATTTCAGTTAAGGGCTAGGGATTTACAATGTATTATGATGCTTTCAACTTTGGTTTGGATTGTGTTTTGATGCAGCAAGGCCGAGTAATAGCATATACTTCTAGACAGCTGAAGGTGCATGAGTGTAACTACCCTACCCCTGACATGGAGTTGGAAGTGGTGGTTTTCACACTTACGATTTGGAGACATTACTTAGACGGTGTTCATTGCAAGATATTCACCAATCATCATAGCCTTCATTACATTCTTAGCTAGAAGGATCTTAATTCAAGGAAGCGTAGGTGGCTAGAGTTGCTGAAGAACTATGATATTTCTATTTTGTACCACCCGGGAAAGGCAAACATAGTAGCAGATGCGTTAAGCCGGAAGGTGGTAAGTAGCATTTCTGATAGCTTTGGAACATCTGTTTGCCTTAAATATCTAGTCCTTAGCCAATAAGCTGGTTTGACTAGATAGTTTTTACCCCAAAAGAATTCTTGATCATATTGAGGCTCAGTCTACATTGTTGGACCAGACTGGGGAGTGGAAATTTGAGGATAGTCGATTGTGTTGGATTCGAGATCAGATGTTGAGAGGCAAGGCCAGGAAAGCCACCTTGGATCTGAAGGGTGTCTTAAGATTTGAGGGTCATAGTTATGTTTCGAGGGTTGATGATTTGATTCAGTTGATATTGCAGAAGGCTCATTATTTTAGATATTCCATTCACCCAAGTCAGCTAAGAGGTATAGAAACTTGAGACAACATTACTGATAGTACGAGATGAAGAGGGATATAGTGGACTTGGTATCTCGAAACTTGAACTATCAGCAAGTAAAGTTTGAACACTTGAGACATGGTGGTTTTATTTAGAGGCTACCCAATCTCGAGTGAAAATAAGATGAATTACTATGGACTTTGTGATTGGTTTGCACATGCACTTTTTGGGGTTTCGATAGCATTTGGGTCATCATTAATCAATTGACTGAATTGTTCACTTTCTACCTGCTCAAACTTCCTACCCTGTTGAGAGGTTGGACTAGATTTATGTTTGAGAGATAGTTTATCGTCGGTATCCATTATTTTTTATAGAGGTACCTAGTTTACCTCTAACTTTTGGGGAGCTTTTCAGGAGGATTTGGGTACTTGAGTCGATCTTAGCACAGGTTTACATCCCTAGACTGATGGCCAGACTGAGCAAACCATCCAGGTTTTAGAAGACATGCTCTGGGCATGTGTTACGAATTTTGATGGTCAATAGACCAGTTTCTAGCCGCAGAGGTTTTGAACCAAAATAGTTACCATTCAGGTATCTAGATGGCTCCATTTGAAGCATTGTATAGTAGACAGGGTAGATCTTCAGTTGGGTGATTTGATGCCTTTAAGGCTAGGCCATGGGGTACTGATTTGTTACGTGATTTATTAGATAGAGTTTGGGTGATTCAGGATAGGCTACGAGTAGATCAGAGTAGGCAGAATAGTTATGCTGACCGCAAGCTTTGAGTATTACAGTTTTGAGTTAGTGATGACCTAGTGTTCCTTTAAGTGTCTCCCATAAAGGGCGTGGAGAGGTTTAGAAAGAGGGGTAAGCTCAGCCCCAGATATATTGGTCTATTTGAGATTCTACAATGAGTTAGGAATGTGGCATATGAGTTAGCTTTACCTGGAGCATTTTTGGGTAATCATCCTATCTTTTTTAAATTGATGGCATTATATCCCATATGAGTCTCACATGCTCTAGTGAAATTTGGTACAGTAAGATGATTGTTTGACTTTTGAGAAGGAGCCAATTGCTATTCTAGCTATGGATGTTAGATGCCTGAGGTCTAGAGAGAATTCGGTGGTTAAGGTTCAGTGGAGACATCATCCCATCGAGGAGGCCATTTGAGAGATCAACTAGAACATGCAGTCCTAATATCCTCGCTTATTCGAGCCTTCAGGTACTTTTTTACTCTCAACTTTTGAGGACAAAATTCCTTTAAGTAGTGGATGTTGTAATGACTCTCTAGGTCATTTTCTTAATTTTTGTGCATTTTCAGCATTACAAATTTAACTACAGTTGCCCCAGGTCATTTATGACCTGCTGAGACCGGTGGTTTGGTTCCCATGTAATTTATTTGAGTTTTAAGTCAATTTTCTTTTTTAAAGCTTTTGAAGTTTAGGACTTTGACTTTGGTCAAAACTTTTAGCAAACTGCTTCGGATAAGAATTTTGCTAGTTCCATTTGCTCTGGAATGTGGATTTTGGGCTAGGGGGACCTTTGGTTTCGGTCCCAAATCTTTCGGACTCAGTTTGGGCTATTAATTGGTTTTTAGTTAAAAATGAAAAATTGGGTGTGGGACCCACTTTTTATCTAAATGAACTCTATTGGGAATTTCATTAATTCTGTTGAGTTCAGAATGCCTTTTTGATAGGGTAGCTTATTTTGTTTGCATGCATGGAGCTTTGAATGAATCCCAAGGACCCATTTGAAGTCATTTTTTACTCTAAGTTTTGTTGATACTGCAGCAGCTGGTGCAGGGAAAGATTACCCTACGTGTACACAGCCCATCCTCTATGTGTGCGTATAAGTCTAGCCTCTACAGCCCAAAAATCCTTCTTTGAATGCGTGATGGATTGAACGCGTACATGAAGGGTTGGGTTAATGGACCTCTGCGTGTGCGGCAGGGGTCCCGCGTGTGCATAGAAGGGACCCCAGCCAGTATATACTCTTCTTCACAATTTGAAACCATCCTAAGTCCCTTTTTACTCCATTTTTGAGAGCTCTAGGTTTGGGAATTGTTGTGGAATTATCTATTGAACCTAGGGGTGTTGGTTTCTTGTTCCTTTATTGAATTCCCTTCATAATTGCGTAAGTTTTTGGCCTAAATTTCGATTAATTCTCTAGTTGATTTCTTGATTTTTCATTAACTTATGGGACTGCTTTGGCCTTGATTTTATTTCTGATCATGCTCAATTTTAGAGCATGTGATCCTCGTCCCATGAGGGACACAATTACGGGTTTAATTTCTAGATTTCATAAACGTTCCCCATGGGTGATTTTTAACCCAATTTTTACCCCGAAGTGTTAATTCACAATATGGGTATCATGCTTCCCATCTGAATGAGTAGATCCTTATTTTGATAGTGTGGTAGAAATCGAAATCTTCTCGAAAGGGAAAAACTCTAGTCAAGTGTTTGTGAGTGCGTTGTTCGGCCCCCGGATAGGTTATGGCTTACCTACTCTTAGACTTGGGCTCATTTTAGGTATCTGTATGATGACTTGCTAATTTTTGGTGGGAAATTGAGTTGTGGATACACTCTACTTAGGTATTTATGACTTTATCTGCTTGCTTAGTGGCCTTAGAGTAGAATTATGCTTGTTAATCCTTAGTTTGGGTAATCTTTTCCCTATTGGACTTAGTCTAGCATGCTTAGCAGCCTTAGGTATTATCATTGGAGGCCTTAGTTAGGTTTGGTTAGTTACTTTCCTTAGGTTGGGTTCCTCAGGGATTTGTAGTTATGATATCATCTATGTAAGGTAGTTTACTCTAGTCCTGATTGGTAGTGGTATTGGTTGGTGGGCTATGTATGGGTTAATCGGTTAATTTATTCACTTCATTGTGCTTGTATTTGTTGCACATTCATGGTATATTGGTGACTTGGTCTAAAATATAATTTTTGGTTTAAAATGGGACTTGAAGAGCTTTACTGGATCTGGGATTTCAAAAGGGTAAAAATGGACTACCTTTAGTCCCAATTTGAGTCTAGGAACATGACACTATTGGTTACTATTTGGAAGTATCAGTTTGATTCTAGGCAATGTATACGGATATCACGAGTCCCCCATAGCTCCTTTACAAGCCATATATGTTGGAGGAGGAGTATATGGTATTATTGGACATGACATTTATTTCATAGTGCATTTCGTGGCGCCCGTTCATATTTATCCATACTTATGCATTGCTTGTAGTTCATATTTGCTTGTTGTTTGCATCCACCATGTTTATGAGGGGCCAGTTGGGTTATATTGACTATTGTTTGTTCCTTCTGGGCTTATGGGGGCCCAATTAGGTTGTAGTTATATTACTGCTATTATGCTTTTCGAGGTAGTTTACTTAAATTTCCCCTTATCTATCTAGATTTGACCTGTTATTCTCTTTCTGTCCCTTCTTTACCTAGTTTTAGTTCTATTCGCATTTTATTGTACTTATATTTTATTTGAGCTTAGTTGGCCTTTGATGTCTAGTGAGTACTGCATGTTTTTAAACTCATACTACACTTCTGTATCTTTTTTCCCTGATGCATATCCTAGTACGAGTTATCGCTGCTGATTCCTTCTTTGTGTGGATCTTTTGGACTCAGAGACTTGTGGTGGCTTCTGACCACCGAAGTTGATTCATCTCTCTCTACTTATTTGGACTAGTCTTACTTTGTATATTTGCAGACAGTTCGATATATATTGTATCTATTCAGTATTCTTTGTATATGTAGTGGCTCTTGCACCGATTGATACCAGGTCGTAGAGGATCATTTTGTATATTTTTTTCCTTTTCTCCCTATATATGTATATACGGGTTTTATTGCTTGTGTTTAGTCTTTATATTTGGTCCTTTTATCTCGTGTATTTCTCTTCCTCTTATTAGTCAAATACTTGTCGTTCCTGGCTATAGATTTGGCTTACTTATTGGTGGGTTATAGTAGATGTCATCATGACCTAAGTTTATCTCACTTAAAATCATCATAAATTGATTAAAGAAAAAAAATAGGCAATTATAGTGATTCATATTTCTATAAGGTGCTTTCAATGTGGTTTTATAGTATCAGAAGTTTATCGCACCAAGATTGTAATTGGGGCGTGACAAACTAGAATCGAGATTGGGTTCGATCACTGGGTGTGCATATAAAAATAAAGTAAAATGGGCAAATGCTAAAAGTACCCAAACACAACGTGCTAGCTGACGCACAGAGCGACGCGCCACCACTGGTGTGAGGAATTAACCAAAAACCAATACACTAAACTTATGCTCAGGGGCAACAAGCGGGCTTGGTTCGCCAGGCCAATATTCGACTTGATTTTTCCTCTGCATTCCATTGAGGATAATATAGTTTATGGCCTATGGGACAATGTATAAATACATCAAAACCACAATTTTGAAGGGACTTTTGACAGATGGGAAGATTGGGAGAGCTGCAAAGATTCCATGAATTCATTACTTTTTACCATCAACAATCAAATTCGTACGTGAATTTGGACTAATAGTTGGTTGTAATATTTCTTATTTTTCACTCCTCCTCGACAATGTGATTTTATTCTATTATGGAGTTTTTCATTATGGTTTTGACAAACATGATGTTTTGAGATTAATTTTTGGATTAAACTTTTTCAATTGCTTGAATTCGTAAATGGAGTTTTGAACTGATTGCGAAGTTATTCATTATTTTATTTTAATCGAAATAGAAATATTTTAATGAATATTTATGCATTATATTATGGTTTGAACTAACGATTCTATTAACTAATTGAAAGAATTTCGTAAATTGTTCATCGACCTAAGAAAAATATTTGTGAGATGTCTTTCTTGAAACTAAATTTATCAGTGTTTAACTTGCACTTAATATTCTCACTTTTCATTATTTTATTCTGAAATAAATTAAGTTCATTCGTAAGGAGATTCAATATATCAAGAATATTCAATTCAATTGTCAATTCCCGAGAATCAACAAAACTTTAGATATGAACCTCGAACATGGTTAAATCTCAATTACTCTCATGCACTTGTCTTGTCATTGACCATTATTTTACTCTTGATAATTAATTGTTGTCACTCAACTCTCAGATCTTCCCATGAAAAAGTTTACTAGCTTACAATTTTAACTAGGTACGAAGAATTTACTTGCCTGAATAGTCTAGAACCGTGAATTATTTGGATATTGTTTAAGCCAACCCTATAGATATGATACTTTTCTATTTATGTTTTAATGCAACACGACCTTATTTTATAGTGTGTTTTGCGCTCGTTAGTTCTCTCAGCATAACAACTTCATATGCATAAGTCACACTATGACACTGGTGACCACCAGGTGATAAAATCCAAGAAATGTAAAAGGAAACAAACTAAGAAATTGAAAGATAGAACTCAAGACAGAGGAAGATAGACATAAGAAGGATGATGAAATAAGAACTAATGGATGTTTATAACCCAAAAACCCTTAATACATTCGATCCTACGAACACCTAACTCTAACGTGGACCAAGAGGGAAATCGTATCGCCCTCCTAAATCTCGTTTCTAAGCAAAACACTCAACAAAAGCTTACCAAACTCTCTCTCAAGAGAAATATTCATCAATATTCAAGATAATCTAAGGAAAATAAACCCTACTTAACTATTTATAGTTTCATTAAAAGGCCCCAAAGTGACCCTAACAAAAGAAGGAAAAAACCCATGGGTGGTATTCTGTTTGAGCTTGACGGCCACCTTGACTTCAAGGTGGTGACTGACCGTCACTACTTCCGTCGTCACTAGGCAATAAGGCCATATCTTGGCTTCTTCTTGACAGCCTAGGTGGCGTTTGTTCAAGCCACTGACTGACCATCGCTTTGGCCGTTACCCTGAGGTAGCATGGTGTTTACAACTTATTGAATTCTTGGCTCAATCTTCAATATTTGGAAGCCTTTTGATGGCTTGTGCTCTTTGGAGTTCTCGTGCTTGGATCCTTGTGAATGGTTTAGAGTGAAGTCGACTTGTATCATCCTCTCTATCTGGAGAAGAATTTGTCCTCAAATTCGTGGGATCATCATCTACAACCACATCAAAGAGTGAAAGGTCACTCACATTGAATGTATGCACTTGATATTCGGGTGGTAGATCTATATTGTAAGCATTGTCATTGACCCTTTCAAGCACTTGAAAGGGTCCATCTCCCCAAGACATCAACTTTGTCTTTCTTTAGGATGGTAAGCGATCTTTTTGGAGATGTACCCATACCCAATCTCCTGGCTCAAGCACAAGTGGTTTTCGCCCTTTGTTCACTCTCTTTGCCATTTTTTGACTCTTTTTTTTAGGCGTAGCCTCACCTTCTCATGTAGCTTTTTCATTGCATACACCCTTTTTTCCCATCTATGCTAATCACAATATCACTAGACAAAGGAGTGAGATCTAAGGGGGTAAAGGGGTTAAACCATAAACACATTCAAAGGGAGTCATACCAATAGTCGAGTGGATAACTCTATTGTAAGCAAATTCGACTAGGGGTAGATATTCCTCCCAAGAGGTCATCTTTCTATTAACCATGGCGCGTAACATAGAACCTAAAGTCCTATTCACCACCTAGGTTTGACCATTGGTTTGTGGGTGGCAAGACATGGAGAAAAGTAATTTACTGCCAAGCCTACCCCACAAGGACCTCCAAAAGTGACTAAGGAACTTAGAATCCCTATCACTGACAATGGTCTTGGGAATCCCGTGGATCCTAACAACATGTTCTATGAACAAGATTTCCATATTGGACGCATCATCACTCTTGTGACACGAGATAAAGTGAGCCATTTTTGAGAACCTATCAATAAAAACAAAGATACTATCTCTTCCCTTCCTTGTCCTAGGCAAACCCAACACAAAATCCATAGAGATGTCAAACCAAGGGCGTAGGTGTGGGAAGTGGGGTATACAATCCTTGAGGGAGAAGTCGCGATTTCGCACTTTGACAATCCACACATTGACCACAAATTTGGGCGACGTCAAGATGATTTTGGGCTAATAAAATTATTCCTCCAAGGGTCTTTTCAATTCCAAAATAACCCATTAGACCCCCATTATGTTCCTCTATAACAAACAACTCTCTTTAAGTACACACAACCTTTTTATTTAAACAAAAACCCATCAAACTTGGAAATGGGTATAGATGATCTATCTCTAATCCATCATTCCCTTTTCAATTCCTCACAATCATTGAAGATTTGAGCAAAATAGGGGTCCTCGGGATACAAAGTCTTCAAATATTCAAAGCCAATCAATTTAGAAGACAAGGTATTGAGCAAAATGTGTTTTCTAGACAAGGCATCGGCCATAACATTGTCCTTTCCCTTTTTGTATTGGATTACATTAGGGAAAGTCTCTAAGAATTCAATCCACTTAGCATGTCGTTTATCCTTATCTTGGCCTCTAAGGTGTTTCAAAGACTCATGGTCGGTTCGAATCACAAATTCCTTAGGCCATATAAAGTGTTTCCAATTTCCCAAAGCTCTAACCAACTAATACAACTCAAGATCGTACGTAGAGTAGTTCAAGGTTGCGCCTTGAGCTTCTCGCTAAAGTATGCAATGGACCTTTGTTCTTACATTAAGACGGCTCCAATACCTACTTTATTAGCATCAAATTCAACTTCAAACATCTTTTCAAATTTAGGCAATTATAAAAACAGAGCGGAGCTAAGCATTGTTTTCAATGTTTCAAAAGCCTTAGCTTGCTTGTCACCCAACTTAAAAGATTTATCCTTCCGGATTACCTCACTCAGTGGGGTGGCTATGGTACTAAATCCTTTGATAAACCTTTTATAGAAGCTAGCCAATCCATGAAAACTTCTCACATCACCAATGGATTATGGAGTTGGCCAATTTTGTATAGCATCTATCTTAGATTCATCCACTTCAATACCCTCGGAACTCACAACAAATCCTAAAAAGACGACCTCATTAACACCAAAAGAACATTTCTCAAGATTAGCATACAATTTTTCCTTTCTAAGCACATCAAACACACATTTCAAATGTATCACTTGGTCATCTAGGGACTTGCTATAGACAAGGATATCATCAAAGTATACCACAACAAACTTCCCTATAAAAGGGTTCATCACATGATTCATTAACCGCATAAAGGTATTAGGAGCATTGGTGAGTCCAAATGGCATAACCAATCATTCATAGATATCAAATTTGGTCTTGAAGGCAATTTTCCATTCATCACCTGGGTTCATACGAATTTGGGGATACCCATTCCTAAGATCAATTTTTGAGAACACTCATGAACCATTTAACTCATCTAGCTATCATCCAATCTAGGGATAGGGTGGCAATACTTTACCATTATCTTATTGATCACTCGGTAATCCACACATATGTGCCAAGTCCCATCTTTCTTTGGTACCAACAATACCTGAACCACACATGGGCTCATGCTCTCCTTGATGTATCCTTTGTTGAGGAGTTTCTCAACTTGTTTTTGAAGCTCCTTGGTGTTTGTTGGGTTACTTAGATAGGCCGACTTATTTGGCAATTGTGAGCTCGGCACAAAGTCTATTTGATGCTCAATTCCTTGAAATGGAGGTAATCCCTTTGGAAGTTCCCTTAGGAACACATCTTCATAACCCTGCAAAACAAGAGAAATAAAATGGGGAATAGAAAAAATAGAATGGCTAGTGTGAAAAGCATGTGCTAGGAGTAGCATACGTTTCTCCTCATTATGTTCCTTGAAAATATCCTTGTTTCTAGCCAACATCACCATTTGGATCTTTCCTTTCAACTTTCTCCTTTCTTATCCTTCATCATTCTCCCTTTTATGGGATCCTTCCTCCCCTTCTTTCCCTTTTTTTCCTCCTTTCTCCTTAAACTATTTCATCCTTTGATACATCTCATTCACTTGTGATGGCAAAAAAAGATGGAGGGTAAATTTATTACCATTCATTTTAATATAATACCGATTGATCCTCCCATCATAATTGGTTAAACGATCATATTGCCATGGTCTTCCAAGCAAGATATGACAATCTTGCATGGGGATTATATCACAAAACACTTCATCATGGTAGTTCCCAATCTTGAACCGGATCACAACTTGTCGAGTTACCTTCAATTCTCTACACTCATTTAACAATTGGAGCTTATATGGTGTGGCATGCTTGGTTGTGGGAAAATTCAAGAAATTAAACATCATGGCACTAGAAATATTAGCACAACTCCCACTATCAAAAACCAATGAGCATACATTCTCCTTGATAAGACACTTGGTATGAAATAGATTTTCTTTTTTGACTTGGATCATCAAATGTCTTACTAATCATGACTCTCTTACCACAAAGTTTGGGACATCGAACTATCTATCTTGAGGCCAAGCATACTCACCACCTTCTTCTACTTGGTCATCTTTCTCAACCCTCTCTCCTTCTTAAACTTCACATTTATTTTCCTCTTCTATACCTACCTTATCTCCAAGGTAATACAATCTTCCTTCCTTAAGGATCACATTTCTCCTATTGGGACATTTATTTGCCTTGTGTCCCCAACCTTAACATTTGAAACATTGGAAACCCTTAGGATCAGGAGTTGGATACTTGTAACCTTTATTCCTTGGCGGGTACTTGGGAGTGGTCTTCTCTATGGCCTTCCTTTCAAAAGGATTGGCGACTTCCTTATTCTTGTTCCACCCAGAAGATGGTTAAGCTACTTCCTTGTTCTTACTCCAAGGTTAATGGATGAGTACCCTTTGGGCTTAAATAATGACTTTTCTTTGAGATCCCTCATAATATCTAAGGCCTCTTGAAATATATCTTCGATGGTAGCGAACCTATGACAAGTCATTGAGGAGGAAATCTTCTTGTTCAAACCATCCTTGAAATGGATGTCGACATGTTCCGTGTTCTCATGATTCTCAAACTTCAAAACCAATTGTTGTAACTCATCATAATATGTCAATACACTCTTGTTCCCTTTTCTTAGATTGTATAACTTGGCAAGTGACATGCCTATACCTTTTCGGTACGAACTTTTGTCTCATGAGGCCCTTCAAATCATTCGATGGTGGGGGTTGTCCTTTATTTAGAACTTGTTGAAATCTCTTGGCATATTCCCACAACGTAATGAAAAACCCTTTGAATTGGGCAATGTCATAGCAACTCTTCTTTAACTCGGTGAGATCATTGACTTGAAATATTCTTTCATAAGTGGACTCTCATGTAAGATAAGCCTCGGGATCACTCTCTCCCTTGAAAGTTGGAAGACACTAGTCTTGATAGAATTGATTCCAACATCTTGACCTCCATTACCACCTTGATTCTCATTGTGATTCCATTTACCTTCATCTTGGGGATGGCTTCCCAAGTTGCCTCTCCCATAAGGTATCGAACCAAATCTTGAGCCTCGACCTCAATATCCCCCTCTTTGCATCATTGGCCTATTCCACATGCATTCCACGAACATGGACTCCTCATCATGTATATCAAACTTAACTTTAGGTTCCTCTCCTTCTACTCCTTCTACTTGGACGAGTTGGTTTTGGTTATGTGGAACATGGAGTGGTGGATTTTAATTTAGTGGAGGTTGGGTTGGGCTTGGTTTTAGGGAATTTCGTTTTGGGGTTTTTCTTGGTTGACCTGATTGAATTGGTGTTGGAGTGGACAAATGGGATTACGGTTATGTATATAAGTGGTGGTTTGGGTAATGGGGTCTTGTGTTTGTCACGGTGGATTGATCATTTGGTGGAGTGTTTCCGGGGAGATAGTAGTGGATGCATCTTGAGCATGCCAGCTCGATGAGGCATGGTAGTTTTGGGGAGTGGGTTGGGTGGAGTTTAGATGACCTTCCATATTCACTATCTTTCCACCCATGGTTGATACACTTCCTTGGAGTGTGGTTATGTGGCCTTTCATGGATTCCAATCTATGACCCAAAGATTCAATTGAGGACAAAATCGTATTCGAAGTATTGACATCCATGGATGGAGGTGTTTCACCTTCCGGGGCCATTGTACCCAATTAGAGTCACTAAACACAAACAACAAACGAGTTAGCATTAAATAAATAACCTCACAACTCTACACACCTTGGTATGCCACACACTTTGATCCATAAATGTTGAAGGTTGGCTTATACTTCGATGGTAGAAGAGGTTTCAATCACAACTCTTGTCCGGAATGGATTCTTGTTTAAAAGACTAAAAGAAATCACGTACGGACTTGAGCCAAGAAGTTACGATGAAAATGAAAAGAGAAAAGCACTCAAAGAAGTGAGACCAAGAAGAAACGAACTCAAGAACTAATTCTCAACTAAGAAGATTGATTACTAGTTTTAATTAGTGTTAGAATCAAGTAAAAGATGATTAAGAATCAAAGAAATGAAACGAGAAATTTAAAATGAGTTTACGGAACTTTTCTCAAGTTGACTGACCGTCTCAATGGCCGTCACACCTTATCTAGAATGTGGGTTAAGCTTGGAGTTAGTGACTGACCGTAACCTTGGTGACTGACCGTCGCAATGGCCGTCACACCTTCTGGGCAGAAATTCTTAAGGGCCCTTGTACTTTCTATGGAATATTCTTTGGCACAAACAAGTGCACTTTCTTTTTCCTTGATATTTTTGGATCAAACTCTTCTTTTTGAGTTTTTTTCTTCAACAAGACATGAAGAACAAGAAGAACATTCAAACTTTTACCCTTAAGCAAATGAACTCGAAATTCGATGAAATTTGAAACCCAAGCTCCCTTCGAGCCCACAAACGCATCACAAGTGATATTAAAGCTCAAAATGCACCAAAACTATTCAGATTTTGAAACCCACTTCACTTTTCTTCAAACCATAAGCTTCAACAATGGTAGAACACTCAAACCTTGTCAGGTTAAGCTCAATTTTTAGATATCGACGCACTAGACACTAGAGAACACAATTCTAGCATCGAAAACACAAACAAGACTCAAAATCAAAAACCCAAAATTACAAAAACTCTCAAAACCTGAATAGTACCTTTTCTGTGTGATTTTCTAGATAACAAACCCTATGATTCTAAGCTCGGCTCTGATATCAAATGATACAATCCAAGAAATTTAAAAGGAAACAAACTAAGAAATCGAAAGATAGAACTCAAGATAGAGGAATATAGAAATAAGAAGGATGATGAAATAAGAACTAATGGATGTTTATAACCCAAAAACCCTTAATATATTCAATCCTACAAACACCTAACTCTAACGTGGACTAAGAGGGAAATCGTATCGCCCTCCTAAACTTAGTTTCTAAGCAAAACACTCAACAAAAGCTTACCAAACTCTTTCTCAAGAGAAATATTCATTAATATTCAAGATAATCTAAGGAAAATAAACCCTACTTAGCTATTTATAATGTCATTACAAGGCCCCAAAGTGACCCTAACAAAAGAAGGAAAAAACCCACGGATGGTATTCTGTTTTAGCTTGATGGCCACCGTGACTGACCGTCAAGGTGGTGACTGAGCGTCACTACTTCCATCGCCACTAAGAAGTAAAGCCACCTCTTGGATTATTCTTGAAGGCCTAGGTGGCGGTTGGTCAGGCCATTGACTGACCGTCGTTTTGGCCGTCACCTTGAGGCAGTATGGTGTTTTCAACTTCTTGAATTATTGGCTTAATCTTCAATATTTGGAAGCCTTTGGATGGTATCAAAACATACTCCAATACATCTCTTTTCATGAACATGGCTTGTGCCCTTTGGAGTTCTCGTTCTTGGCTCCTTGTGAATGGTTTAGAGGGAAGTCGACTTATATCACCAGGTGACACGCCATAAACAAAATGCTCTTATGAACACAAAAAAAAGTTCCGTGCAAGGACACCACGAGCCAAAAAATCTTAGCCGACATGAAATACATGACATAGAACAACACCATCAAGGCTCTCTTGATGCGAAATATTACACCAAAAAGATTTGTCCTAGAAAAACAAATATCTGGATTATCAACGTTAGACTATCAGTGTCCAAAGCACGAAGGATTGTATCATCCATAGCACAACATATGGCTTACACAAAGGAGTGACCAAGAAAATACAGATCATAGCTAGTTCGCAAAAGGTATAAAATGGCATGCCATCCTAAATGCAAGGAAGATGAAACATAATTATATTTATTACATTCAACGACAAAGCTCAAAGACAATACAAGGACAATGTTGCCCCGGCAACGAATAAAGAATGATAAACCCAAAACATTTACAAACATTTTATGGAAGCCCTTACAACGGTTTATATAAAACAACTACATAACTCAAACTCATATTTTAGGAGAGACCCAGGAAATTTAGAAGGACAAAAAGTGCTGAAAATATGTAGTTGACTATCACAATGATCAACAAAGAACAGTATATGTAATAACATGTCAAGACCCGAGACTACCCCCTGATCGTAACACGGCGCTTAGAATCAAAAGTGACCCCAAGCTAACCCATGGCCTGGCATGACACTAAGAATATTGTACATAACTGATGAATACTGAGTGGAAGATAAACTAAAATAATATAATAATTATTAAACCAATACCAATACTGAAATTTCAAAATCAACACTGTCTGACATAACCATTAAGCTGAAATTCTAACAGTCTATCTTAAAGCCTCTACTAAGATAATTTGCTGGGACAAGTCCCCCAGCTAACGCTAACTGTTTGAAAACTAAATGACTAAAATAATAAAGAAAACATATGTCTTGTCCTCAAAATATAAGGACTCACCAAGCTCTATTGCTGAAATAATAAGAAACCATGCTAACCGCGAGCTGGATGCTGAACGGCTGAACCTATATTATGAAATAATATAGTACAAAAGAAAGTACATATACGGTCAGTACTTTGAATGTACTAAGCATGTGAGATACGCACTATAATCTATAATGTTGAACATGATGAACATACGATGCTAAACTGAAAATGGAACTGATACATATAAGCTGATACAATGACCAAGTAATAAACATGTAACTGCTCAACATTGTACTGAATACAAGGTCATGCAATAGCTGAGTATGAATTGTGGGAGATATTGTAACCAACATAGACCATGTGAGCAACATCGAATCTAACCTGTAACCCAAGTTGGGAGGGTGTCCTATACCTTTCCAAGGGTAAGAACCATGGCTGGCGTGAATTCACTTATGAGCCCATTCGGGTAGGGAGACACTCTCAACTAGAGAGGACCCCTTTAACATACGGTTGGTTTGTCTGAACCCGTGTCCTCTAGGTGCTAAGTACTACTCCCAACTGAAAGTAAATTGTTATACTGAAATGCTTAATAAGTCTATGTTCTGAAATTGAAAGATAAGTGCTTTATCCAAAAGCATTCTAAATCATGAAAATAGAAGGACTAAGTATTCAAATGATAATGCATGATATCTTAAGTCATCGGTTGTTCATAACTCCCCATCTCTGAAGAATACAACTAGTTATGACTATTCTATAATCTGAACATGATAGGGAATTTCATAACTCAAGCCCAAAATCAGGAAATTATCAACATATTGAAAATTCATAGCTATTGGTATGTAAAGATACTAGAATTCATGGGAAAATATGTATTCATGACTTAATCAAAGCAAGAAACTAAAACTTAAGGGAATTCATACTTTTCATGGAAACCCTATACTTGGACGATGAATTAAACTGAGAATTTGAATTAAATTTGGGACTCAATAGGTGAAAGAAAATACAATGATGAAATCCTACATAACTAGAAGTAAACAAATTGGACACGAAGCTTGAAAATTGAGGAACCCTAGCTCTTGCTTTAGAGAAGAGAAAATCCCCTCATTCTCTGTAATTCGCTAAGTGTCGATTATATTCTGATGGAATGAGGGACTTAGGGTAATTTAGGCTTATTATTTATCCATAGGATAGCTTAAACAACATAGTTTAGGGGTTTAAATATTAGAAAAATACTGGAACGCCTCTCATAAAATGTAACTAAAAAAGTTATGAAATGCGACGTACGAACCATCCCACGATCGTGTGACCTACCTACGATCGTGGGTGGTGCTCGTAGGTTCGTGGATGATTTTTTAACTTCCCTAGACTTCATCATACTAGCCAAGGGACAACTCATGGTATGATCAAATGATCGTACCTTGGTTTGTCATTGAATGTTCAAGCCGAAATAAACTGTGCAAGTTATGATCATACCCAAGATCGTGGGTTCTTCCTAAGATCGTGGGATCCTTTCATGGCCAGAAGGTATATTTGCCAACTTGTAAGTTTTTGGGGCTGTTTCATGCATACAAAACCATAGTTTGGTCATACTAACTACCTACGGTCGTATGTTGGTTTGTGGTATCTCATTAATAGACAGTGTTTCACTAAAATGGCCATAACTCTTAGCTTCGAAATTGGATTAATGAGAAATTAGATGCATTGTAAACAAGACTCGAAGATATTACATTTGATGGGTCTTGACCTCAAAAAACTTAATAATCTAAGAGTTATGCTCATATGAAATTGACTATAGAATGATTCTACATAAGAAATCAATCGGTAAGAAAGGTTTCAACTTGGATATGAGCTAGGAGTTACTTGTTGCCTTACTATAATACATGTCTAAATACCTTCTCATACTACCAAAACAAAAAAAAATAAAACCAAAACATGAAGTTTGGTTTTACATGTACTTGAACTATGGTTCTAATCTAAGAGCTGAATACTGACACGATAACTGAGTCTGTAACTAAAATATGGACTAAACTGAACTCATGAATGCATGCTATGATATGAGAATAACTTCGTACCATGAGACAGAAAGAATTAATTAAGGGGAAACTCTTACCTCAACCTAGAACTGAATTCAAAGAGAAAAGATGGGGGTATTTGGTCATCATATATGAATTTGCTTCCCAAGTAGCTCCCTCAACTATCTAATTCCGCCAAAGAACCTTTACTAAAGTGACCCCCTTGTTTCTCAACTTATGAATCCGGATGGTATAAGACACTAATATCACAGTCCTTCAACAACTCTATCCATCTCCTCTAATGAAGATTTAGCTTTTTCTGACTGAACACATAATGAAGGCACTTATGATCAGTAAACACATATACATGAACCCCATAAAGATAATGTGTAACACCCCGTACCTTCATCACCCTACTTGACAATCTTGAACCATGTTTACCCTAGGTTCTAGAGCAATAAGTACGTATTTTGCATTGTTATTGATGGCACATTTGATATTGTGCTAGTAAATGTGATTAGACCTTTGAAGTAGGTGGTGTTTGTGACTTTGTGGAGAATTTGTGGGGTGAAAAGTGAGGTTTAAGGGACATCCAAGAAAAGTATCTTAAAGATAAGAGGCAAGCAAAAGGTTGGGACTTGAAAGATCCAACCAAATTCGCAAAGAAAAGCCGAAATCAAAAATTTAGTATGGGGCGCTGCAGGTGGCGTGCCAGGCCGCTTCTGGCCGAATTTTGTTTGGAACAGGAAGCAAAGGGGCATTCCCAGGGGTGTTCCAGGCCACTCCTAGCCACCTTTCCAGATCTAAAATTTTTCTATGTCTCAGGGGGGGCCGGGAGCTTGCCGGGGTGCTTTTTGCCCGATTTCTTCTATGATTATTAGTCTATCAAGAGGACTATTGGGTTATAATATCATTATTCCATCATAGTAGGAATACTCTCGAGAAAGTTTGGCATCCTAGTTGGGATTAATTCTTCGTCACAATTGTTTGATCAAATTATGTTCAATTAAGCCATGAGTGGCTAGAATTTCTTATTTTGAGATTGAGGCTACGAACATGAATCTCGTGATTTGAATATTGTTGTGACATTGATTGAGTTATTTAAACATGATATAATTGGAGTATTACACATTGAAATTGGTGGGCTAAGTTAATATGGGTTAATGGGCTCAATTTGAGGCCCAAAATAAAGCCAAAATGCATGGCCCAAATGGAAAAGATCCATTCTACCATTGACCAAGTAAAACACTTCAATTATTGGACCAAGTGTGGATAAGGATGACTTGAGGGGTTATATAAATACCAAAAATCAGATATTTATTCCACAACACACACATGTCATTCTAGACATTTTCAAGAAATTCATTTTAGCTCTCCAAACCCTAAGGCAACTATTTTCTTTGGACACTTTGGACAAGCTCATCATCACTTTGCAAGATTGGGTAAGTGTTTATTCTTGTGATTTAATATATTATATACATGAGAGATGGTGTAGATCATGATGGTTATGTTGGCAAGGTTGAATAGGGCACTTTTGCTTTTTGCTAAAAGATGTGCCATCTTTGTGATTTAAACTTGAAAGGAGACTTGGGGTTTTGATGAAAGTGCAAGGTTTGAATGAAATATCAACATAGATGGTGTGGTTATGTTCATTGACTTGTTATTTTTCTATGAGTATAAATTGTGGGATTGTTGTCGATATGTTGTTATGAAGTGTATTGAGGTGACTTGATGGAGTAATTATGATGTTGTGTTGATGGAGAAGTGTAAAGTATGAACTTGGTGTGACATTCTATTGGTTTATGATGTATTGGTCAATGTATGGAATGTTGTGGTATTGTTGGTATGATAATTTCATAAATGGTATTGTCAAGGGGGAAATGATATTTTAAGGCAATCATGTAACTCATTGTTGTCATATGCATTTGTAAGGTAGTTGGTGGTTAATGTAAACTCCGTTATGTACTTGTGTTGTAGAGTGAAACGTAAGGAAGGAGTTGGACTATTGTATTCACATTTAGGATTGTATATTCATATTGGGAAGATAAGGTATGTAAGGTTACTCTTTCCGTATCCTTCTGCAGCACATAGTGTTCACATTGACATTGTATTTGTTCCATTCCGAAATGTTCTAAGGTATCTTATTTCAGGGTGTTATCTATTGTTATTCACGTATTTCCTTATTCATTGGTCAATGGTTATTCATGTGTCTCATAGTCATGGACTACTGTTCCAAGCTCCAATAATATTATGACTATCAACGTATCAATCTCTCAAAAGTAAAGGAAAGAAGTAATGCTAAGAAGTAATTCATATATGGTTAATTTATGGTTCTTTGAGTACGGGTGGTAGCCCTGGAGGCATAAGCCTAGCTCGGGCCGAACCTGCTTTATTGATTTACGGTTATATTGACGGTTACATTTATTGATGGTTACATTTATTGACGGTTACATAGATTGACGGTTACATTTATTGACGGTTGCATACATTGACGGTTACTTATATTGACGGTTATGTATTTAACGATAATGGTTGATGGTAACGTACATAAGGTAAGAAATTAATGAATATAAAGTACATGGCTCCAGCATTCAAATCAATGGTTTGTCCATATTGGTTATTCTCTCATATTTGATTACATTGAGGGCCTTATGTATCATGCAGTTTCTAATAGCCTTACATACTCAGTACATTCTTCATACTGATGTCCCTTGTGTGACTTACCTTACTTGCTGCAGGCACAGGTGCTTACAGGCCTCCACAGTAGGTTGTGGGTCATTTGCAGATCATTGGTGAGCTCCAGTTGGTTCGGGGCTTTCTGAGTCACATGTGTGCATTGATTTTGGTATTATGAAAACGTTGTGTAAAGCGGGGACTTGTCCCAACTTCAGGATGGCTATGTAGATGTATCTGTTAGAGGCTTTGTAGATGTACGTGGGGAGATGATTGTAAAGAGACGTATGTCTATTTTGACTTGATGGCCCTAACGGCCAAGTTTCATATATAACATATGTTTTCCATGACTTCCGCCATTAGTATCATATAGTTATATGAGATAGAACGATATTCATATTGAGACATGCATATGAGCGAACACAAGCAAAGATTGGTTCTCTCGGGCATCAACGGCTTCGGGTGCCAGTCTGCCTCGTTGGAATTCGAGGCCTGACATAATACCTCCAAATCTTTAAGGCAAAAACAAGTGTTGACAACTCAAGATCATGAGTCGAGTAATTCTTCTCATGAGTCTTGAGTTGTCTAGAGGCATATGTTAAAACCTTGCCATGATACATCAACACACAACCAAGGCCAACTATGGAAGCATCACAATAAATCACAAACCCATCGAAACCCTCTGGCAGAGTCAAGACGAGAGTTGAGGTGAGTTGAGTCTTCAACTCCTGAAAACTCTTCCCGCAAGAATTGGACCATTGGAACTTGACTTTATTCTGAGTCACTCGGGATATAGGGGAAGCAATAGAGGAAAATCCCTCAAAACACCATCTGTAGTAACCAGCTAAACCCAAGAAACTCCTGATATCTGATGGAGAAATGGGTCTAGGCCAATTCCTAACTGTTTCTGTCTTTTGAAAATCAACTTGAATGCCCTCACCAAAAATGATATGACCAAGGAATGCTTCTAATTTCAACCAGAATTCACATTTGCTAAACTTAGCAAATAATTGGCAATCTTTAAGAGTCTACAAGACAATCCTCAAATGGTCTGCGTGTTCATCCTCACTCCGAGAATAAACAAGGATGTCATCAATAAAGACAATGACGAACATGTCCAAGTACTACTTGAACACCCTGTTCATCAAGTCCATAAAAGCTGCAAGAGCATTCGTTAGTCCAAAAGACATAATTACAAATTCTAAGTAACCATATCGAGTTCTAAAGGCTATATTTGAAATGTCATATTCTCTGACTTTGAGCTATGATTGAATCACCAACTGAAGTAGAAACTGAGAAGGGTTCTAAGAGAATTTTAGGACTGACACTGAAGTCTACTTCTGCATAAGGAGTTACGAAAGAAAGTGTGGCTTCGGGATCTAATAATGCATAGACATTAATATGAAAGACCTGCAACATATCATTGACTACATCAGGAGAACCCTTTTGATCCTGTATAGTTTGAAGGGCATAAAACATGCTCTAACATTGTCCACCAACTACACTAGAAGAGGCACTCTGCTGAGTCGGGCGACCTGCTAGAGAAACTAAAGAGGTAGCCTGAGTACGTCCACCAATACCACCTCTCTTGGCTGATGGACAATCTCAAAGTTTGTGACATAACTTTACACAACCAAAACACCCATCGTTACCTATCAAACATTATCTGGGATGGTTTTTCCTACACTTCTTACAAGTTGGGAAAGTACAACCGCTGGAAGCACTATAATGAGACTTAGAGCCTGGCGCTCTACCTTTTGATATTTCCTAGGCCTGGGAGACAGAACATTGGCATATGATAGTGCTGGGGATGAAGATCTCGACTAAAATCGAGAGCGATTTCCACCGCCTGATTTCTGCTGAGAATAATAAAAGTTTTCTATTATAGCTCTCTTATTCATGTTCTCTTTTTTTTTTCCTTAATCTTTTCTTCCTCAATCTGTTGAGCATGAATCATCAAGCTGAAGATGTCCATCTCCTTGACTAACATCTCAATTCTACACTCTTTAACCACATCCTCAAAAACACCTGACATAAACTTGATCATGCGGGCTCTAGAATCAGCAATGATTGCCGGAGCACACTTAGAAATTTGAGTAAACTTGAGAGAATACTCATTCATACTCATGTTGCCCTGTTTCAAATTTATGAACTCCTGAACCTTGGTTTACTCAAGTGGGAAGAACCTTGCCCAAAAAAGCAGCAACAAACTCATCCCATTCTACTGGACCTGCATCTGTACCTCTATCATCCTTCTACTACTTACACCAAGTGTGAGCCCCTCCTTTCAACGGATATGCTGCCAAATCAACGCTCCCAAATAGAGTGACCAGTAACCTTCTGAATATCATCAATAAACTCCTGCAGATCCTCCTCAGTCTTAGAACCATGGGACTCAGGAGGATTCATTCGAGTGAAATCTCAAACTTTAGCCATTATCGTACCAACTGTCGGATTGACCGGTGCTACTACCTACTGATTCGACTGATTGGTCATGGACTGAGCTAGAACTATGAAAGCAGCCCTGAACTCAGCATGTGATACTTGTTCATTCAAAGGGTATGCTTGAGCAAGTAGTGCTTGTTGGTTCTCATTTCTGTTACTATTTTCATTTTTGTTCCTTCTTCTGTTAGCTCTTCTGGCAAGCATTCTCTATAAACACGTAGAGCACGAGTTAGAAGGGCGTTTTAATAGATTTCATACTCTATCGTATGATATGGACATGAAAGAAGTGAAATTTTTTGTAAAACATTTCATAGCCTCTCACTCATATGTATGGCATGCTTCACACCCATGAACAGGACTCTACTTAACGCGGCCTTCAGATACCCTAGGACACCTTAAACCTAATTCTCTAATATCAAGTTTTTCACGATCTAAGACTACCTCCTGGTCGTAACACGGTGCTTAGAATCATAAGTGACCCCAAGCTAACCCATGGTCTGGCATGACACTAAGAATAATGTACATAACTGATGAATATGGAGTGGAAGCTAAACTGAAATGATATAATAATTATTAAGCCAATACGAATACTGAAATTTTGAAAACAACACTGTCTGACATAACCATTAAGCTAAAATTCTAACTGTCTGTCTGAAAGCCTCTACTAAGATGAGTTGTTGGGACAAGTCCCCCAGCTAACTCTAACTGTCTGAAAACTGAATAACTGAAATAAGAAAATAAACATAAGTCTTGTCCTCGAAATATGAAGACTCACCAAGCTCTGCTGCTAAAATAATAAGAGACTATGCTAACCGCGAACTACATGTTGAACGGCTGAACCTATATTATGAAACAATATAATGCTAAAGAAAGTATTCGGTCAGTACTTTAAATGTACTGAGCTTGTGAGATATGCACTATAATCTATAAAGTTGAACATGATGAACATAAGATGCTAAACTAAATATAGAATAGCTACATATAAGCTGATGCAATGACCAAGTAATAAACATGTAACTGCTCAATACCATACTGAATAAACTGAATACGAGGTCATGAAATATCTGAGTTTGAATTGTGGGGGCTATTGTAACCGACATGGACCATATGAGCAACATGGAATCCAACTTGTAACCCAAGTTGGAAGGGTGTCATGTACCTTGCCAAGGGTAAGAACCATTACTGGCATGAATTCACTCATGAGCCCATTCGACAAAGGGAGATAGTCTCAACTAGAAAGGACTCTTTTAACCTACGGTGTCATGTAGCTTAGGATTTGGATTGTCTGAACACGTAACCTCTTGGTGCTAAGTACTACTCCCAACTGAAAGTAAACTGATATACTGAAATGCTCAATAAGTCTATGTTCTGAAACTGAAAGATAAGTGTTTTATCCGAAAGCATTTTAAATCCTAAAAACTGAAGGACTGAGGTTTAACTAACAATGCATGATATTCTAAGTCCTTAGGTGTTCATAACTCGCCATCTCTGAAGAATGCAACTAGTCATGACAATTCTATACTCTGAACATGATAGAAAATTTCATAACTAAAGCCCAAAATCAGTAAATTATCAATATATTGAGAATTCATAGCTATGGGTACATAAGGATACTAGAATTCATGGAAAAACATGTATTCATGGCTTAATCAAAGCAAGAAACTAAAACATAAGGGAATTCATACTTTTCATGGGAATTCATACTTTTCATGGGAATCCTATACTTGGAGGATGAATTAAACTGAGAATTTGAATTAACTTTGGGACTCAATGGGTGAAAGGAAACCCAATGATGAAATACCACATACCTGGAAGTAAAGAACTTGGACTTGAAGCTTGAAAACTGAGGAACCCTAGCTCTTGCTTTGGAGAAGAGAAAATCGCATCTTTCTTTGTAATTCACTAATTGTCGATTGTATTCTGATGGACTGAGGGACATAGGGTAATTTAGGTTTATCATTTAACCTTAGAATAGCTTAAACGATGTAGTTTAGGGGTTTAAGTATTGGGAAAAAATTGAAATGCCCCTCATAAAACATAACTGAAAAAACTGTGAAATGCAACGTACGAACCATCCTACGATCACGGGACCTACCTAAGATCGTGGTTGGTTCTCGTAGGTTGGTGGATGATTTTGTGGCTTCTCTAGACTTTATCATACGATCCAAGGGACGACTCGTTGAATGATCCCACAATCGTACTTTGGTTATTCATTGAATAACCAAGCCGAAACAAACTCTACAAGTTACGATCGTACCCAAGATCGTGGGTTCTTCCTAAGATCGTGGGATTCTTTCATGGCCAGGAGGTATATTTGTCATCTTGCAGGTTTTTAGGGATGTTTCATGCAGACAAAATCATAGTACGGTCGTACTATCTACCTACGGTCATAGGTTGGTTCGTGGTATCTCACTGCTGGACAGTGCTTCACTAAAATGATCATAACTTTTAGCTCTGAAACCGAATTAATGAGCAATCAGCTGCGTTGGAAAGAGGACTCAAATATATTTCATGTGGTAGGTATTGAGTTCAAAAACACTTCATTATCTAAGAGTTATTCCCGTTTGAAGTTGACTATAGAAAGATTCTACACAAGAAATTAATCGGTAAGGAAGGTTTCAACTTGGCTATGAGCTAGGAGTTACTTGTTGCCTCAATACATGTCTAGTTTGGTTCGACATGTACTTGAAACATGGTTCTAATCTTAGCTTGGATTTTCGGGGTGTTACATAACACAAGACCTAAAATGGTTAATCCCCATGATAAATAATATTAAGGGGTCGGTCGTTAGGGTGTACAAGAATAGTGTCGAATATGGTGTATTAGTAATGTTGACATTAGTAATATTGTTATTAGTTATGTTGAAATTATTTCTTATGCATTTTTTAGTTTGGTGTATTAAAAATAGCATGCATTGAATAATTTCTAAAAAAAAAAAAATATTTACAAAAATATCCTCCATAATATGGAAGAAAGAATGTGTAAAAGGTTTTAACTTTTAAGGGCATTTATGTCTTTAACTATATTGATGCATGCATTAAAAACCCTTAGGGATCGTTTGGTAGAGTGTATTTAAAAAAAATGCATGCATTAATCTTGTATACTACTAATCTTGTTTGGTACATTTTTTAGCCTATGTGTCAAGGTGTGTATTACTAATACCATCTTTTTCCATGTATTAATAATACAAAGGGTTTTAATGCATGCATTAACTTGATTAATGACATTATTACCCCTCAAAACCCTCAAACATTTCCCATTTCCTTGTACCACCATATTATATTTCCTCGCTCCTTTTCATAGTTCTACAGCAATTAAACTAGTAATTCCCATTTTTCTGTTCCTTTGACAAACAAATCAAATTGCATCTTTAATCAATGACTAACGATCCGAAAGTTGGTTGTACTTGGTTCTAGTTTTTTACTCATCTTGAGCTAAAAGCTTGCTGCATTATTCAAAGTCAAACAGCTGGAGCAAACCAACAGAAATTTAAGGTTTTTCGTCATAAAAGTTGATTCAATGCAGCATATGAAATTTGATAGAGAAATCAGCATCTAGCAAATATTTCTTAGCATATTGATTCAATATTTCGTCGTTCGAAAATTTTTGACGCCTTCTTAGTTTCGCTGCTTGGCTTTGTTCATCATTGAAGTAAGTTTCATTTGAACCAAATTACTCCATAAAAAAAAAAAAGAAGAATAACTGTTTATGATCAAAGAGTTTTAATATCACAGTTGTAGCAATTATAATTTAATTTGAAAACATATGTTAATGGATAAATTTTTGTTTTTAAATATACCTTTCTTCACTCAATGGAAACTTTTTCATCAATAATTTTCCTATGACTTGAATCACCAACGATAAATGATTATCTCGAGTGTGATGAGGCAATACTAAAAACTATTTAATTTTATTTTTGGAGGAAAAAAATGAGTCGGTGAAGTTTAAAGGTAAAAGAATATTGCTGGAAAGAAAGTGTATAAAGTTAAAAAGGGTATTTTTATAAATAAATATTATTTTATAAAAATTATGCATGTCATGTTATTTTTAATACATTAAATCAAATAGTATATAAAAAATTGTGTCAGCATAACTAATATCAGCATTCTAATATGTAGAAGCGGCCACAATGAGGTGCTTGGGTCAACATGCCTGTTTGGCATGAGGACATATTGGTCATTTCACAAAAATAAATAAGTTGTTGAGGTCATTAGCTATACTAGCATGAGGGTGACTTAGGTATATCATTAAAGTTGCCTCTATTAGTATTCGACATTGTGGAATGGAAGCTTGGCCTATAGCGTGAGTTGACTATAAAACCATGTGCCGTTTCTTTATTCCACTTACATCCCCTGCACTCTCATTGTAATGCTTTTATCACAACTTTACTTTACCCTTGATTCTTCAATTTATTCCATTATATATTGATCTTCATACATTTCTGTAAATACATCAAAAAGTTTGAGGACTTCTAAAGTGCTGCCACAGGGCACGTGCTAGGAACCATATCCACCAATTGAGAACATGTAAAATTGTGGGCTCACGTGCTCTGAAAAATTCACTCCTCCAAAAAAGTGGGCCCCATTAACGTAACTTTTAGTACCAGCTTCCAGCTATTCAAAATTACTTCTTCATTTAAAATCTTCATTTTTAACAAAAGTGCAATTAGAGCTGTAAAAATAGATTTGGCCCGCGAGATAAGTGCAATTCAACCTTTTAATTAAATGGGATTGGATTAAATTTTTTCAACTTTTATAAAAATGAGGTTTTTAAACCCAGTCTTAGTTATCTCGTCAACTTCATAGACCTAACCTGTCAGCCTCAGAGGCCAGCCCATAAACATAAAACTAATAATTTAATATATTTATAATTTATTAATAAAATACAAAATGTAAAATAAGTAGTAAGTAACTAAACAATGTAAAATAATAGAGAAAAAAGTGTCAAGTACATTTTTTTGAGCTTTAACTTTAGCATTTCATTTGATCTTTTATTAGTTTAGCAACAAACGAGCAAATTAGGGACTTAGGATAGTTGTTTGCAAGTTTTTGGATTATCATAATTATGAAGTGCAGAAGTTTGCCGGCAATTTTTTTAACTAGCTGGTTATTTTTTGTCCATCTTTTGATTGATACTAATTTTATGAAAGCTATCATAAGAGTAGAAGAATCTTTGAATGATGATATATGTTGTAACTAGCAATTTAGTATTTTTGAGGTGGTTTTTGTGTTGCAAGCAAGTTGAATAGTTGAGTATCGCCAAAAAGGAGTATAGTTATGACGAAGATTGGTTGATATTAATTAGTATCTTATACACCTATTATTAAAGTGAAGACTTAAAATAGTTAGTGATTGTTTTGTAATGTATTATTTTCATTTATCATGTTATGAATTAATTTTTTTTTTTTTTTTAAAGGATCAACCCGTCCCAATCTATGGCCCGCTAAGGGTTGGGTTGGGCTGCTATTTTTAAGGTCCTTTAACTAAAAGGGTCAGTCCGTCCCAATCCATTTAACTCTCTGGCCCATTAGGACCGGGTTGAATTGAATTAGTCCATTTTGACAGCTCTAGTTGCAACTAATCAAATTTTATGATGACTAAAGAATAATAGCTTACGAAATTCCCTTTCTTTTAACTGTCATATTTCAATTTTCAAGAGTAAATTTAATTAATTTTTAAAATTACATTAGATTAGATAAATTTAATATTTTAAAATTTAGATATCCAAAAATAATACGAAAAGTTGTTTAAGTCACAATTTTTCTCATATCAATATGATAAAAAAAATATATATTTTAAAATATATATTGATCAATATTTATATTGTTTGACTCTTAAAAGAAAACTATGACCAGTAAAAAAGAATAGGGGGAGATCAAATTAATTAAATATGTTTAAGATTGGTGAAATTCTTTATTATAAATAATTTTTAAAAAAAAGACAAGGTGAGTATTATAGAATCAAAAAAGCATTTTTCAATGTATTATATTACTTTTCTTTTTACTTTGTTATATATTTGAAAATTACTTTTAAAATACTATAAATCACAATAATTAATTACTTAAAATATTTTTAAGAACATGTAAAAAAGCTTAATTGATCCACAAATTGTCATTGAAGTTTTACAAATATCCCACTAAAATCACTAATGGTTTTTTTTTTTGACAATATTGTCACTAAACTCTAAAAAATTTCCAAAAAAATACAAATTTCACAGAATTTTTAAAACTTAACGGACATATCTCTTTTTTATTCTTTTTAATTTTTTTTGGGATCCATATTGAACCAACCCCATTAACGCTTAACCCATAACCCATTTGACCCTTTAGCAGATTAATCCCTTTTGCTCCTTATTCCATCAGTTATTCTTACTTTACCTTATTACTCCATTCGTGCAATAATTTTTGTGTATGTTATTAAAAATAGATGTGGAATAATACTTATTCAGTTTTGAAAACTAATGGATAAATTATCTATTTGTCCTCATTTTATTCTTGGTATTAAATATTATTCATTAGTCAATGCATTTTTCAAAGCGTTAAACTTATTATATTCAAAAAGTGATATAGTAAAATTACCTCTATTATTTATTATTTTTTAAAATCTGTGTCAAGTTATCAATGGACATGTATTACTGGACTGAAAAAGTAAAAAAGAAACGACACTTCTTTGGGTCTCCAAAAAAAATCAAAGCTTCCAACTAATTATGACTTTAACATGAAGAAAAACTATCTTCATGGTTTGTTAATGTCCATTCGTGCGTTTAGACACATGTTTGAAACTCTACAAACAATGAGAAAATTTCCATTGAAGTCATAAAAGTTCTTTTCTTTTTGTTTTGTATTATTTAGCAAGAGAAAATAAAAGGGGTTTAATTGTTAAAGGGGTCAAATGGGTTAATAAGTGTTGGGTCAAATATGGATCCCTCAAAAAAAAAAAAGAAAGAGACAAGTCTGTTAAAGTTTTAACATTTTTGTGAATTTATGTTTGTTGGAAAATTTCTAGAGTTCAATGACAATATTGTTCAAAAAAAAATCATAAATGATTTTAATGGGATATTTGTAAAACTTCAATAACAATTTGAGGAATTTACTCCTTCAAATTTCATTTGTGTTAGATAAAAAGTCTAATAAATCACAATAATTAACAACTTAAAATATATTTTTTATTTCATCTATATCACATAAATTAAGACAGAGCAAATAACATATATTGGGCCTGTGCTGGCATGGGCTCATGTACCTAGTTACTAATGCAAGCATTACTAATACACTCTATTCAACATTATTTTTATACACTCTACAAAACGATCCTTATATTGTTAATACCATAATTTGTTATATATCTATACTTATAAGTGGGGATACAGCGAAGCTGCTAAAGCAGACAGGTTATGATCGACGTACTTGCTTCAGCTGTTGTCATTTAAGTATTAAAAAATTAATAATATTTAATAAAAAAGGTAAAATAGACGTAAAACGATAAATTAACTCTTGATGTTTTAAATTAACTTAACGTCTTATATGGGGCTCACTTAATTTTTTTCACAAGTATTTTTTATGATAACTTTAATATATAACTTCTAATTAGTTATAACGAGGATAAAATAGATATAAAATAATAAATTAAAAATTGACAGATAAATTATTTTTCAATAGTAATATCCGTGAATATTTCAAATGTTATGGAAATTATAGTTAAAAAAGGGGTTGGGTAAAGTCCTTTAAAATCAAATTATTTTTTAAATATAAAAATTGATATACTTTTTGGGACGAATTAAAAACGAAAGTGCGACATATAAATTGAAAAAAATAAAGTATAAATATTGGACCCGTACTAATGCCACTAGTTAATTATATATAGCATAACACCAAATAGAGTGTATCACTACTACTTCAATTGAAAAATTATACTTCCTCCGTTTAAAAAAGAATGACATATTTTTTCTTTTTAATCTGTTTTAAAAAGAATGACCCTTTCCTTTTATAGCAATGCTTTAATTTCAACTTTCCACGTGACATGTTTAAGACCACAAGATTAAAGGACATTTTGATACATTTGATATAACTTTAATTTATGACCACATGATTCAAAAGTCTTCTTTATTTTCTTAAATTTTGTATCAAGTCAAAATAAATCATTCTTTTTAAAACGGAGAAAGTATCAAACAAGGTATTAAAATTACACAAAAAAACTGCATGCATTAGGTTTTCTAATGCATCGTATCAAACGACCGCATATGCTTAAAATAGTAGTGCTTTACCCTGTGACCGTGACTTGTGAGCTGGGATCAGACACGGGGTTGGGTTCCCGTTAAAGTCGTCAATTGCGCAGTGAATCGCTGCTAACTTCACTCATCTGCCCAAAGTCCACGCGTTTCAAAGCCCAACATTTTTCTGCTTTTTATATTTACATTAAATTCCATATATAGTGCCATAACCCTCCACCCTTTATTTATCTCTGTCTACATAAATAATAAAGGCCATTCACATTTCACGCTAGTGCTAGAGACTAGAGACTAGAGACTAGAGTAGGGTAGCACTAGTAGTCTGCTCCTAGTTCCAACCGACAAAGAGAAGAAGAAAAATGGAGGAAGAACAAGCAGGAGAGGAGTATCTTTTCAAGATTGTGGTGATTGGGGACTCTGCCGTTGGAAAATCCAACTTGCTTTCCCGTTTTGCCCGTGATGAATTTGACCATAACTCTAAGGCCACCATCGGAGTCGAGTTTCAAACACAAGTTGTGGAAGTTGATGGCAAGGAAATTAAGGCCCAAGTTTGGGACACTGCTGGTCAAGAACGTTTTCGGGCTGTCACTTCTGCTTATTATAGAGGCGCTGTTGGGGCTCTCATTGTTTATGACATCAGTAGAAAGACCACTTTCGACAATATCAAACGCTGGCTTGATGAACTCAACAGTAAGCCCGTTTGCTTTCTTTTTATTTCTATTTGCTTCGCCTCACTGAAACATCTCAAGTTATTAGCTTTTGTGGGTTCTTTTTCTTCTTGGATATGCAATGTTTTTGGCTTGATCTGGATCCATTGCTTCTTTGCTCTGTTGATTTATAAACTCGGTTACTTTTTCTTTTCTTTTTTTCCTTTTTGATAAATCGATTTGTTCATTTGTCTTAAAATTTTTGGGCGTAACTCATCTTTAGTGATATTAAAAGTCGTGTTTGAGGCAGCAAATGTGGTTCTAATTACCAAAAAAGAGTTCCGATATAATTATATGGGTACAAGTAAAGGGATTTCATCTGGATCCATTGCTTGGAAAGTTTTCAGTCTAATAAGCTAGTTATGAGAGTATCAATTGTGCGCTTATCGGAAAAGATTATCAATTATGCTGATAATTTCACTCAATCACTGATTTTGTGTGTATAAGCATGTGTTACTTCCCAACCTTCTTGAAGCTTATCATGTTGTAAGTTTGAGGATCTTCGTTCATATTATGTGTTTCCTGTTTCGGAATGAGCTTTTTTTCTTTTGACAAATTTTCACTAGGTATGATTGCAAAAATGTAAAGATAACAAGTGGCCAGGTTTGGACAGCTATATAGATTTATATACTGGTAAGGCTATTGTGTGTGGCTTGACAGTTTCAAAAATAACTATAAGACATACAATTTTTAGATAATTAGTTGTATTCCTTGTATGGAGTCCACCACGTGCTTATTTGTCCAGAGAAGAAATGTAAATACAAGTTTGATTTTCTGCATTGTTGAGGCTTTAAGGAGCATTGCTTTAAAAGTTGGTCATCTTCTAGCTCGTCTTCCACTTGCAGTTGTGCTACCAAGAAAATTCTGCTGGAAGTCCTGGACTTGTCTGATTTTCTTACAACCGACCCCATCAGTTTGAATTGAGTTGTTGTTATTGTTGTTAAAGTGACTAAAATCTGACACTCTTAACATCTTATGAGCTAATTTTCAAAAGAATTGCAGAGTGAGTTTCCCATAGATAGCATAATGATATTTGTTCGATATTGTTTTATTTCAATTGTTTACTGGCTTCACATTAAGTAACAAAAAATTCATGTATCATCTCGTCAATAGACAATTTGTCTTATCCGCTCAATATTTGAATCTTTGTGGATCTTCTAGGGCACTGCAGCTCTGCACATCCATTGCAGGATTCAACATGGTGGCTCAAAATGTTCGAATAAATTCTCAATTATTCTTCCTGCTATAATAGCAAATGCATAGATCAAATTTTGTTTCTCTCAACTTGGAATCACACCCGGATTTGTTTTGTTGCCTTGCACCCCCACCCCCCACCCCACCCCACTCCCTTGGAATTTCATTAGTGTTCATTAATAGCTTCTAACACATTTCTTGAATGGTAATGCAGCCCATTGTGATACAACAGTTGCAAGGATGCTTGTTGGGAACAAGTGTGATCTGGAGAAGATCAGAGATGTGAGTGTAGAGGAAGGGAAAAACCTTGCAGAACAGGAAGGATTATTCTTCGTTGAAACATCTGCTCTGGACTCTACTAATGTGAAAACAGCCTTTGAAATTGTCATCCGTGAGATATACAAAAATGTGAGCAGAAAAGTTCTCAACTCTGATTCATACAAGGCAGAATTATCTGTCAATCGGGTTAGCCTTGCAAACGGAACCGACATGTCAAAGCAAAATGCATCGTGCTGCTCCAGATAATTTTGTTCCATCAACTCATAATGTTGCTCTTTTCTCTCTTTACCTTTCTATTCTGCCCTCAGTTTAAGCTAGGCAGTTGCTCAAGGGTGCGTGTCTTGTTTGCATTTAGTTCATTGTTGTGTTACTGCAGTCTTGCAACGGGTGCAATACACAACAGCCTCAATAGGGTATAATTGTATCTTTACAAGGCTACGAAATAAATATTTGAGAAAGGATTGGGGTTTACACAACTCGTGAAGTTCTAATCCTTCATTTTGACAATGACCTTATTGGGAAGATTTGCACAAATAGGATGTTTCAGTGTCACCGTTTAAACTTTGATCACGTTAAGAAAAGTTTTGCAAGAATAGATTCGTGGCCAAGATTACGTAGCAAAATTCTGACCAAGATTTCAAATTAATGGACTACTTGTCTTCTCAAAATAATCGTCAGAATTTCTAGTCAAATTCTCAAAAACTGGCCACAAATCTTGGCAAATTTCAAAATTGATGTCAAAATCTTGACGGAATGTGACTTAAAATCACAAATCCAAACAAATCGCAAGAATTGGCTACATAGTTCAGACGGGTCATCATAACTTCTGTAAAAGAAAAATTCAATACATTTTTGCTTCAAAATTGATCCAGATCAATTGATTCAATTCCAAGTTTGATGTACAACCTTTTAATATTGATTACAACAATCTTCAATGGCTAATTCAAACGTAAACATTTAAAAATCAATAGAGCCATTTATTTTCTTCAACAAGTTTTATCCGGCAGAAGCAGCTAAGTTATAGTCGATCTGGTGAAGAAAAGAAGATTTTTTTCTCAAGCTCAAAATTAACAAAAATGTTCTTTAATTTTCTTCAATCCAAATCATTAAGGATAAACAATAAAAGCTCAACAGAACATACTCAACTTGATTTCAATAGCAAATATGCAAGAGACCTCAATTTTCTACCACACAGAAAAAGGAGAAAGGAGGAGATGATGAATTTCGGAAAATGTCTATATCTGCTAAAGATTCACTAACAGGGCCAAAATTTAAATGAATATCCTCGAGAAAAACACTCAAAAATTCAACTTACTACTGTCAAGTTGTGAACTGACTCAGTGATGTAAAATGAGATACAATATAGCGAGATTCAAGAGATAATTAAGATATTGAGGAAAGCAAGAGAAGAAGGAAGGAATAATCCACAATTAAAGTAAATTAGAGAACAACAAATGTAGATTTGTAATTTCCTAATTTGAACGAATAATCACATGATTAAATTCAAGGAAGGAGAGAATTGAACTCATACATGAATAATCTTACCAAAAGATATTCAATAGAGATCCAATGTAGAGATAAAGGGATTCAACCCATAAAACTCACCAAGAGTGTTTTCCTAAAAATATTATCTAAGCTAACAATGTTCATCCTATTCTATTTATAGGACTAGCGTTTGCTGAAATAAAAAAAGACACAAATGCTCTTAATTACATGTGCATCATATTATGATAAAAAAAGGACCCTAAAACATATTGTTAATGTATTGATTCTTGGTTTCCATATTCTTTTGAAACACTCCAAGCTCTTGATGTCAAGTTAAAATCCTTCTATGCAATAAGTACTTTTCGAACTTGCATTAAAAGAATTCGACCTCGAATTTGAATCTTGCAAATCATAGAAGGAAATTAGTATCCAAGCAAAAAAATAATCTTCCAAATAAGTGACATACCACTCCCAAAAATATACACTTTTGTGATAGAGCCAAGACTCATGAAATTCCATAAAAATTAATTTTTCAAGCATAGTATCAAGAACTTGACTTAAAAGTATACCACAATCATAAAATAGGTTAAAGAAACCAATAATTCTACACATTAGAACTTTCAAGTCAAAACTAGTTTCTTCAACAACTTGGACCATATAGTTTCTCAATCCACAATCTGATTGTACTCTTCTAACCACAAAATTAAAAGAACTAACAATATTATTCACAAACCTTAAACACAAGTATATATTTCCGGGATAAAACACAAACACCAATCCCAAAACTTCCTTGAATTTCTCACTTAGTAACTCACAACATGAATCAAATAGAAAAATTAAAGAATAGTTACCAATCATAACAAAGTTACTATTGTATAGGCCAAAGGCATAGAAATTTACCTTCATGACTTTAGAAAGCCCAAAAGTAAGCACTAGCCATTCCAACAAATCATTCTTGGCTTTAAAGGACAAAAATACTTCAAATCTTTTTGTAACCCAAGAAGATGCTCCCAAGTATCTTACCTCTTTGTAGATCCTCTTTTGATGGTGTTTCACAAATAAATCTACAGGGTTAGTAAATTCATCAAAAGAAGAATTATCACATTTACGCTCATAGATATTTGATAATGCTTCAAATAGATCATGTTTACATTTTTTTTCTAGAAGTATTCAAAAATTCAACCCAAAAATTATCCTCAAAGGAAAGATTAGAGTACAACAACAACAACAACATACCCAGTGTAATCCCACCAGGTGGGGTCTGGGGGGGGGGTAAGTGTACGCAGTCCATACCACTACCTCAGGCGAAGTAGAGAGGTTGTTTTCGATAGACCCCCGGCTCCGAACAGGTCACCATAACAGAGAAAACACAAAAACAAAAACACGACACCCACCGCATAATACTATAAACTATTCATTCGGGAAACCCAAACATACCAAACCCATGCGAGTAAGAGTTTGCCCAAAAAGCAACAGGCACAGAAACAAACAAAACAATCCTTCCCACCCTCCTCCCTACTAATACAAACGCCTTCTTACACCCTAACCCTCTACCCTAATCCGTGCCCTCCACACCTTCCTATCAAGGGTCATGTCCTCTGTAAGTACTAACTGCTCCATGTCATGCCTAATCACCTCCCTCCAATACTTCTTCGGCCTACCTCTACCCCGCCTAAAACCATCCACAGCCAGCCTCTCGCACCTCCATACTGGGGCATCCGTGCACCTCCTCGATACATGCCCGAACCAACGTAACCTCACATCTCGCATCTTGTCTTCCACCGAAGCCACTCCCAACTTCTCTCGAATAATCTCATTTCTAACCCTATCACTCCTGGTCAGCCCACACATCCATCACAACATCTTCATCTCCGCTACCTTCAACTTGTGCGTGTGAGAGTTTTTAACTGGCCAACACTCCGCTCCATACAACATAGCCGGACGGACGGCCACTCTGTAGAACTTACCCTTAAGCTTCAGAGGCACCTTCTTATCACACAAAACTCCCGACGCTAGCCTCCACTTCAACCATCCTGCACCAATACGGTGTGTGACATCCTCGTCAATCTCGCCATCCTCTTGGATTATAGATCCCAGAAACTTGAAACTACCTCTCTTCTGAATGGTCTGGGAATCCAGCTTCACTACCACGTCAACCTCCTGCGTCACAGCACTGAACTTACACTCCAAGTACTCCGTCTTGGTCCTGCTCAGTCTAAGCCCTTTGGACTCTAAGGTCTGTCTCTAAACCTCCAACTTATCATTAACTCCTCCCCGGGACTCGTCAATAAGCACTACATCGTCCGCAAATAACATACACCAAGGTACCTCTCCTTGAATCCGCCGTGTCAAAACATCCATCACCAAGGCAAAAAGGAATGGACTAAGAGTCGACCCTTGGTGCAGCCCCGTCAGAACTGGAAAGTGCTCCGAATCTCCTCCTACCATCCTTACACGCGTCTTCGATCCATCGTACATGTCCTGAATCGACCTAAGGTACACCACTGGCACACCTTTGACCTCCAAGCACCTCCACAGAACCTCTATGGGGACTTTGTCGTACGCCTTCTTCAAATCGATGAACACCATATGCAAGTCCTTCTTCCTCTCCCTATACTGCTCCACCAATCTCCTCACAAGATGGATGGCTTCGGTAGTCGAGCGACCAGGCATGAAACCAAATTGATTTTTCGAAATAGTCACTATCATCCTCAGCCTCGAGTCTATCACCCTTTCCCACACCTTCATAGTATGACTCAACAACTTGATACCCCTAGAGTTGTTACAGCTCTGAATGTCCCCCTTATTCTTATATAACGGAATCATCGTGCTCCACCTCCAAGCTTCCGACATCTTCGTTGTCCTAAAAATGATGTTAAATAACTTTGTCAGCCACTCCAAACCTACCCCTCCAGCACTCTTCCAAAAATCCACCGAAATCTCGTCTGGCCCAGTCGCCCTACCCCTACGCAACCTACAAATAGCCCTCCTGACCTCTTCCACCTTAATAAGCCTACAATAACCATAGTCGCGACACCTCTCAGAGTCCTCCAAGTCCCCCAACACCAAACCTTCGACTCCCTCGTCATTCAAAAGTCTGAGAAAATACGACTGCTACCTCCGCCTAATGAGGGTGTCATCCATCAACGCTCTGTCATCTTCACCCTTGATGCACTTCACCTAATCCAGGTCACGGCCCCTTCGCTCCCTAGCCTTGGCCAGCCTATACAACTTCGTTTCTCCATCTTTTTCTTCTAAGGCCGCATACAGACGCTCGAAAGCGGCCGTCTTAGCTGCTGTCACCGCTAGTTTCGCCTCTTTCCTAGCTAACTTATACTCCCCCCTTCTCATACGCTTCTCCTCGTCGTCCTTGCTTTCTATCGACTTCGCATAAACTGCTTTCTTCGTCTCCACCTTCCTCTTGACTTCTTCATTCCACCACCAATCCCCCCGGTACTTGCCAGGTCGGCCTCTCAAGATACCCAACACCTCTCTAGCTGACTCCCTGATGCAACTAGAAGTCGTCTCCCACATACTATCCACATCCCCTGCACTCTCCCAAGCCCCCAAGGTCGACAACTTCTCCCCTATCTCCAAAGCGCTGGCCAAATTCAAACTACCCCACTTAATCCTGGGGCGACTCTCTATCGTCCTATTCTTTCTGCCCTCCTTGATATCCACATCCATCACCAATAACTTATGTTGGGTCGACAGATTATCGCTAGGTATGACCTTGCAGTCTTTACATAGCACTCTATCCCCCTTCCTCAGGAGCAAAAAGTCTATCTGCGTCTTGGCCACCGAACTACGAAAGGTAATAAGGTGGTCCTCCTTCTTGGGGAAATTTGAATTCGCTACCACCAAGCCAAAAGCTCTAGCAAAATCCAAAAGTGAGGCTCCTCCCTCATTCCTCTCCCCAAAACCGAAACCTCCATGCATATCGTCGTAGCCTCTAGAAAAAGACCCGATATGTCCATTGAAATCTCCTTCTAAGAAAAGTTTCTCGATGCTCGGAACACCTCTCACCACCTCACCCAGAATTTCCCAAAAGTTCTTCTTCTCTTCCTCATCCAAACCCACTTGCGGAGCATAAACACTAATAATGTTCCACGTAGACTCCCCAATGACCAATTTAATCGACATCAACCTATCGTTAACCCGCTTAACCTCCACCACCTGCCCCCTAAGCTCTTCATCTACTAAGATACCTACCCCATTCCTATGCGTCGCGCTACCGGAGAACCACAACTTATACCCGTCCACATCTCTCGCCTTAGTCCCTACCCACCTGATCTCCTGGACGCAGGCTATACTAATCCTCCTCTTCCTAAGAATCTTCACCAGCTCTATGGACTTACCTTGCAACGTTCCTATGTTCCAAGACCCAACTCTCAACCTATAGACTCCTTTATCCCGCTCCCCCCTACTACCCTTCGCCCCCAACCCCAAGCTCCGCCCACCCCCCGACCCTAACCCAAACCTTGGCCGGCCCCCGGACCCCAGCCCCGACCTATGACATGACCCTATTCTACCATCGACTGCCAGAGCCACTACTCCGAAAGAGAGGGGACTAACAAGGCGCACAAAAGTAAGGCAAATCAAAAGACAGCGAAACCACAGCCAATGAAATAGGAGCTCTCAATCTCTAACAAACATGCAGTAGACAACCCAAAAACAACGAAACCTACAAGAGCTAAAAGAGAGGAACGAGGGAACCTGATACGCTGTGTCTGCAGCGTACACCTGTGTCTTGGTCGAGTTGTTGAGTTCCGGCAACTTGGTGATGAAATTGGTCGCCGGAATCTGTTGCCGAGACCGCTGCACTTCAGTCCAGCTGCTGACCTGTGGATCTGGAATACCTGTGAGAGAAAGGCAGCACACAAAAAGATGAAATGTCGTCTCCGACGAGAATTTCGGTAGACCTCGCCGGAACCAGTAAGATCTGAAAAGGGTCGAAAATAGCCGGGCGAAACCAGATCGAAACAGTACTAGATCGCCGGATTGTGGACTGGACCGCCGGCAAAGCGATCGGCTGAGGGAGGTCGCCGGAGCTTGCCGAAAAAATTTGATCTGTTCCTAAGTAAATAAATTGACACAAAAATTAGCATTTATCAATTTACTACTATCATTTCTTTTGCCTCCCTCATTCTTTAACGAGCATTCTTCATCTTTAGAGGACTTTCCAACACAAGAAATACTTTTAACAAACAATTTGGGAGTTAGCTTGCTAACATCCAAATAATTAGCACCCTCAAGCAAGCCACAAAAATCATTTTCACAAGTCATGCACTCTTTAAATATTGGATCATCACTTTCATCAAGTGCACATAAGTCAACAAGGAATGAATCATTCAATTGGAATTCACCAAATAAAGGATTGTCAAAAAATTTGAAATTTTGACATTCTTTAGGCTCAAAAAGGCTATCATCACACTTTCCAAGCTCCATTCATGAGTACTACCACAAAGCATACTTATGTCCCCACAAGATAAAGAATTATTACAATCAAATTTACTTGCAAAGAGACATTCATCATCAATCACATTTTTAGTGTCCCTAGTAGCTAAAGAAGAAATATATTCATCTTCATCACAAGAAATCAAGAAAACACTTTGCATCTCATGTTTTTCCACAATTGACATAACACTAGCTTGAAAACTTTTAAGCTCGCAATCAATAACAATTTTAGCTCCACAATCATATTCAACTAGTGTATGATCTTCAACCATTTGTATATTAGCACAAAGTAAAGAATCATCAACCTCACCAAAAAATGGTCTAACATTCACACTCAAGTAACTATCAAGTTCATTTGAAGTAACTAGAGAGTTAGAATTAGCCTTTTTACCTTGATGAACACTTAAAAAGCCTTCTTTACCTTGATTTTTGAAATTTAAGCTCACTTGCTCACTTGAAGTAGTCCCAACTTGACTTGCTTCTTTCAATTCTTGAATTTCTTTCCATTTTGAGTCGTCCTTTTTTTGCTCTTCTTCAAGAATATCTACAAAAGAAGTGAAAACACTAGAAGAACAAGAACTCAAAAGGGTAGAGTTAGGACAAGAAAACTTCTCACTCACACTCTCTTGTTTTTCTCTTATCTCATTTTCTTTTCTCTCACTTGCTTCACTTTTCTTCTTTTCTTCTCGTGACCATTTACTCTCATTTTTCAACTCTCTTTTCTTTTGTACTTTTAGCCATTCACTCACTTCATTCCAAATATCTTTCCTTTTTTCATCTTTAGAGTTGTCACTATTCACTCCCTCACTCCTCTTTTTCTTTTCTCTCTCACTCATTTCATTAGGAGTGCAATAGGCTCCAAGGATCCCTTTTGAGTCATTGGGATGATTCTTCACATCAATCTTCAACTTAGCATCACTAGAAGTTCCAAAGACTCTACTTGAATTGTTGGATTGACTTTGTACATCAAACTTCAAGTTAGGAGTCTTCACTTTCACTTTCACTTTCTTGACTTTCTCATTTGTTATTGAAGATTCCTTAATGACCATTGAAGTTAAAACATGCTTTTGTTCCATCGAATCTACAACAATAAACTTTTTCAAATTTCTATCAAACCAAAAGTTATTATGTTTGAACCAAGGAGCTCCTAAACATACCAAATAAGTAGACAAAGGGTAGACATCACACCAAATTTCCCCTTGATAACTTCCATGGTAAACAATGATCTTTACCTCTTTGTTAATCAATCTTCCACCAAATTATATGGTGAACTTTTTGTATGATAAGGTATATCCAACCACTCAACCAAAGAAGGATCAATGAAGTTGGTATAACACAATTCATCTACATCTAAAGTGCAATCAAATGTGCAACCACTCTCATATCCCTCTACAATGACTTCAAATTTAGTCAAACTTTCACTAGGCTCATGCTCTCCTTTTCTTCTAGAAGCACCACTATAATCATGAAAAACTTCACAATAACTCCTACTAGAAGTAGAATTATAAGATGAAATTCTCCTTTCTCCATTGTCATCCAAACATCCATCATAACTTCTTGAACCTATGTAAGACATAATTAAGACAAGAAAAGTGGTTAGTAAAAATAATGGACCTTTACAAGTCACTCCCTTACGTGTATCACTCAAGAGATACAAGATAAAGATATTCAAGAGATAATCAAGAAATAGAGGGGAGATAGAGAAGAAAGAAAGAAACAATCCCACAATTAAACCAAATTAGAGACAAATATAGATTTGTAATTTCCTAATTTGAACAAACAATTATATGATTGAATTCAAGGGAGAGGAGAATTGCACTCATTCATGAATAATCTTACCGAAAGATATTCAAGAGAGATCCAATGTAGAGATAAAAGGATAAACCCACAAAACACACCAAAGAGCAATTCAACCTAAAAATGTAGTCTCAATGAACACTATCAAACAACTCAATTTCGTATTTTTTCTTCTTTTTTTTGGATTTTTTTTTTTTTTGGGGGGGGGGGGGGGGATTTTCAAAAATTACTAAAGCCAAGGATTAAGAATTGTAGGAACAATTCTTTAGTCTTGCTCTGATACCAATTGATATAAAACGAGATACAAGATAACGAGATTCAAGAGATAATTAAGATATTGAGGGAAGAAAGAGAAGAAAGAAGGAATAATCCCACAATTAAAGTAAATTAGGGACCAACAAATGTAGATTTGTAATTTCCTAATTTGAACGAATAATCACATGATTAAATTCAAGGGAGGAGAGAATTGAACTCATACATGAATAATCTTACCAAAAGATATTCAATAGAGATCCAATGTAGAGATAAAGGGATTCAACCCATAAAACTCACCAAGAGTGTTTTCCTAAAAATATTGTCTAAGCTAACAATGTTCATCCTATTCTATTTATAGGACTAGGGTTTGCTAAAATAAAAAAAGACACAAATGCCCTTAATTACATGTGCATCATATTATGATAAAAAGGAACCCTAAAATATATTGTTAATATTTTCTTGTATTGATTCTTGGTTTCCATACTCTCTTGAAACACTCCAAGCTCTTGATGTCAAGTTGAAATCCTTCTATGCAATAACTACTTCTTGCACTTGCATCACCCAGCCCCGATGACACGTTGGTAACAGTTACCAGTGAAGATTTTGATATTGAGGCTAGCTAAGCACATTGAAAGACCAATCAAATAAGTACAGAACCGACTATCGTCACTTCTAGAAAAACACTAATCCAAATTTGGAGTGTCATTCTCAGCTGGCAGTGAATCACAAAAAAGCAGAGGCGGATTAGGATTTTAATTTAGTGGATTCAGGATTCTTCTAACCATAGAACCCATCACCTTTCAGCAATTCCAGTGTGTTTTACATAAGATAAATCTGTCTAGGCTAATAGTTTTATGAGTTCACATCTATACTACTAGATCCGCTCCAACGGAGAGGCCCAAGAAATATAAACAAAGAATCTACTGAAAATCAACGCATCATTAAATATTTTGTAGTCATCTATACTATATTAAAAGTGTGAAGGTCTTTATAAATGTTGTTTGAACTTTTTGTCCTTCATTAAACCACTCCGCAATAGACAAAATCGTCATTTCACTATTTTCCTTCAATTATTATTTAATTAAAAGATGTCATAAAATAAGAAAAATATATAGAGAACTAATATTGGTAGGTTTTCTTTATTTCTTGTGTACGTGAAAAAGGAGTCCTAAAACATATGCTAATAATTAAAGAGTCCTAAAAAAAACCCTACAAATATAGACGCACGTTGCACAATTCTTGGAGTTTGGCTTGCAATATTGGTTTATGGTTAAACTGAGGTCTTTTGTTGCCACTGGATGCAGGTTGTAATTTTATTCTTTATATGTATCTCTCCTTCTCTATCTAAACCTCCTTTGTTCACGAGGTTTAGCACTCTTTTCCTTTTCATCATTTGCATATCTTTCAATGTATATGCTTTCGTTACATGTAAATTATGTACATATAATTTGGGACAACAAGGAAGAATGAATTGCATAGTTTGGTTGTTTTGACTTTGAGAGCTAATATTATGCAGTGCTCTATGGAAGTTTGTATTTTGACTTGGATAACACCTTCACGTATTCTTCAACATTTGGAGCTTAGGTTATTTTGGGGGTTGGGATTGTTGTTTATGGAAATTAATTAGTACTTTTGATTTTCATAAAATTCAGTTCTTTCGGGTTTCGAAATCATGGACGTAATAGATACTCCCTCCATTCCTTTTTAGTTGTCATGTTTTCTTTTTTTTAGAGTCAATTTGACTAATTTTTAGAGCTAAGTTAGATTAGCTTAATTCAATATTTTAAAATTAAAATTTAAATATTCAAAAACTATATGAAAAGTACTATAAGTTGCAATCTTTTATTGATTAATTCAGTATTTTTTTGAGCAGTAGAAGAAGACCGATGACATGATCATGGATAGGAAGATATGAAAGGTTGGAAAAAGTTAGTAGGTTGTGTGTTGCTAAGATAGTTGAATTTTGAGCCACCATTAAGTTTGTATAATTTTTCATGAGTTCTTATTGTTTATGTTTGCTATTATATTGCAAAACAACCCCTAATTAGGGATGAATTATTTTGTTTAATATTAGAAGTTGATTTTTGCTGTGATTTCAGAAAAAATCTATCTTAAACTAAGATGAGGGGGGGTTTCCAAGCGCTTCGCATTGGAGCATTAGGGCAATGTAATGGCCTAATCACATATCGAGGTACCAAACAAGTTTATATAACTTCCAATTAGCTTATACGAACTACAATACTTATTTTCATCTTGGTGCTATTAAGTAGAGGTAGGCCAAAGAAATCTTGAAGTGAAATGATTAGATAAGACATGACACATCTGTAGCTAGCCGATGCAGCTGACCGATGGAATGATCATGGATAGGAAAAAATGAAAGGCGGTAGAAAGTTAGTAGGTTGTGTGTTGCTAAGATGGTTGAATTTTTAGCCACCATTTCATGTATACATAAAGTGTTCCTTGCATTTGCTTCATGTAGTATTTGCCACAAGTAACATTATTCTAGCTCAAATCTCCCATGGCAATTTATATTTGGCTATTACTTTTTTAATATTCAGAATTTTGAACTCAATTAAAATATTGCTTATAAAATATTTTTTATTTGAACAATGTAAAAAAGCTTTATGAATTTATATAGACTTGAAATTAATTTTGAACCGATAAGGGATAAACGGTGCAATGCATGTTCCCCTAGACTAGTAAAATAAAAAGAACGGCCACATATACACGACCGATTATGGCAAATAAACTTTCCTGTACACCTTATATAGCCGAGCCCACGGCACCCAACTGAAAATTTTATGGTTTTCTCAAAGCAGAAGCTGCACCCATGACAACAGCCAATACAAGGCCCAAGCCAGCACCAAGTGAAGCACCAACAGCTGCAGCATTCAAAGAATTGGCCTTTGCCTGAGAATCTTGAATTGCATCTGCAGCAACTGCTCTCTCCCGAGCCAATTCCACAAAAAGCCTATCTCTGGCAAACTCCTAGAGACAACAAAACCACACCTGTATCATGAACAACTGTAGTGGGTGAAGGGGGCGGGGAGAGGAGGGGTGGCGGAGGAGGGGGTTAAGAAGTTCACTTCCAACTTCTTACCAGCAAAGCGGCTTCTTCATGGTTCCTAAGTATGCGATGGACAAGCTCACACAGAGCAGATACCCCATCAATGGGGAGAACAGATGCTTTCTTCTGGAAAGGCCTTCGGACTAGTTCAAGTGGAGCAAACATTAGCTTTTGGGCACCAATCAAATCCTCTGGATCTTTCCCTTCTGTGTACCAAGATTGAGGAGCACCAGCAGCACTGGGCGTAACATAAGGACACGAATTGATAACCTCAGTTGTAATAGGAGATGCTTGATATGCCTTCAGAACAGCATTAATAGCTGCCTTTTGTTGGTGTGCGCTGACAGAAAACTTGTTTGTAATGGCAAGTATCCAAGGTATTCCAAGAGATTTTGCCTCATTTAGGAGAAGGCACATGGCAGGTTGTGGTTGCAAGGCATTTGAGTCTTTGTAGCGAGGAATTCTATGAGATAGGTTATGCACGAGTATAATCAAATCGGTTTTCTTACAAAGATCGTGAATTCCTTTCCACAGTTCATCCCTGAAATGTGTTGCCTCCATGTTCAGATTCTACAAAACAAAATATAAGGCCAAGACTTTGAGCACTAGAAGAAAATAAAACCAAATAAATCTAAGCAATGACAAATAAAGCCACCAAATGAATACATAATCATCCATGGAGAAACACAATGAGAAGTGAGAAATTTTTGTATTTTTAAAGGCTTTCCATTCCAAGGAAACTTGGCCAAAATATCTAAGAAAGATTGTTCAGCCAAAACTCTTCCCCCTTTCATAGCTCCTCTTCATGATTACCTTACTCTCTCCAAACCCTTGCCGCAATAAGATGCTTGCTTCAGGGTACTGGAAGATGTATGATGTGTTTTGTTTCACTGGGTAGGTTTTTCCACTCAAATGGCACCCAAGATATAACTTGCAAAATCAGAACTCATATGACGGGAATATCGAGCATAAATAAATAGATTGAGGGAGGAAATGCAAAATCAAAGCTCATATTACAAGAGTGACGAGCATATAAAAATAGATTACTAGAGATGTGTTTCTCCTAAAAAAAGAACTCAAAGTTATGCCAACAATTTCAAAGGTTTACCTTTTTTTCTGGAAAAGGTGTATGATATTACAATTTTCCCCTCAATTATGCGAAATGGTAGAACATTATCCTCCATTAATAGTTGGAGTAAAATGTACCTGCTACCCTGCAGTTACCAAATGAGCTCAAATATGCCTTTATTCACAGATTGAGTGTTAGTTGGTCCTAATAAGATTTTAAATGTAGTGATTAGCACCTGGGCCTGCCATGTGTCACCCACATGATAAAATTTCAACCCACCCCTTTTCTTATTCATCAACCCCTTTGTTCCGTTCCGTGTTGAAATTTTACCTTAACCGCTGCTTCACTGCCGGTCCATCACCTTCATGAAAATAACCGCAGCTTCACCGTTGGTCAAACACCTTCCACCAATGACCAAAAACAAAACCTCCATCTTCACAGATTTTTAAAAATAACAAATCAAAAAACCCAAATTCCTTCCTCTGCAAGAATCTGCAAAATTACTCTATTTTCCAGATTCTGACCTGTGACAAAAAAGCTTTTTTCTTTTGGATTTCAATTTCAATGTTCATTAAAAATTTAATCTCTGTTAGGAGATTATTGAAAACTGATGAGAGTGTGTGGCGGTGTGGGAATACAATACTTTATTTGTAAACCCCATTTGGTATGATTGTCTAGTGGAAGAGCACAGTCAAAAAGGTGGGTTTCTTCTGAATTTAATACTGAAGTTTATATTTGATCTAATTTTTTGGCTTCAAGTGGGCCTATACATGTCTACATCTGGGTTTTAAGTCAAAAGTTTCAAACTTTACACATTAGTTTTTGATAAAATTCTTGAATCTAGAGACACTGGGGTTTTCTTCATATAGATTCAAGTATAATCGAATCTTGATCTGTAGTTAATGGTTTCCAATATCTGAGTTCTTCATTGTTGGAATTTCTTTTAGTAGTTGAAAACGGAATTCTTTCACCCTTTATTGGAATACGCTGAAAATTATAGGCAATTGAATAATTCTCCATTCTCTGGAAATCCAATTTGACAATGGGGAACAGAGGTGCCTACTGGTGGTTGAGGTGAAGGACCAAGAGGGGGCATTGGAGGAGATGAAAAAATGAAGAGATTGGTGGTGGCTATGGAGGTAGTCACAGAGGTCAAGAGGGACTATTTTTAAGAGAGATTGATAGTGGTGTTGATTTCGTCCGAGGTAGTGGTATGGACTGCGTACATCTTACCCTCCACAGACCCCACTTTGTGGGAATACACTGGGTATGTTGTTGTTGTTGTTGTATTGATAGTGGTGTTGATGAAGGTGAAGGTGGTAGAAAGGTGGAGGAGACCTTGGTTGGTGGTGGCTGGTCTAGTGGAGGGGATGGTGGCAGTGGTGAAAAATTGATTTTTTTGGTCAAGGGGTGTCAGTTTATTTAAGGTGGATTGGACGAGATGAGGATAGAAGATGGTGGAGGGCTATGGGGATGAAGTTGAGTTTGTTCTATCGTGCGGTCGAAGTGATGCAGCGTTCAGCAGTAAAATGATGAAGGCTTTGGTGGAAGAAGGTGGTGGATCGGTGATGGAGCAAATTTAATGAAATATCTGAGTATAACTTTTGGCAACAAGCTTTAAGTCGATCAATTTGGCCATCTGGATCAACTTTGACTACACCCACCTGGCCTCCAACGGTGCCTTATGTCTGTTGATGTTATGTTCTTTGAAAACCAGCCATACTTCACATAGCCAAGTGATAACTTAGATATTTCTGTGGTGTTACCAGTTCCATCTTTTGAAATTCAGACAGGATCGCTCTTACATCTTCATCTTCCCCTCCAGTTCAATCCTTAGGGATACAGTTGCTCGTATCCCAATCACCTTGACTAATAATATTTTCCGGTGCCTTCTAACATGGTATCAAAGCTAGTGTGAAGATTTAATCGTGGTCCATTTACCAGCGACCAGAAACAATTTTCGTCACCACGCGTCTTCCGAATGACTTAAGCTTTTTTCAGCCAATAGTTGTGATTGTTGCAGCTCAACCAACACCACCACTTTGCTCACAGAACCCCGGCGACCCAACCCCAGAAAACCCGTCACTAGCCAACTTCGCACACGTTCTCAGGCACCGACAACAGGATCTCCAGCAACACGTCAGTCCACACACCGAGCACATGAGATACTTTCCGATCTCCATCTACGCAGATATCCTTTTTTTCTGGGGGTCACGTGACAATCCGACCAGATCCATCCAATTTCCCCCCAGTTCCAATGAGATCCAGCCTTTGCAATTCATTTTCCAGCAAGTTCCTGTTTCAGTTTCAATAGTTTTTCTACATACTGGAAGTCGGCCAGGCCTTAAAAGTCAGGTCTGAGCATTTTCTGGAAAACTAGAAAAGCAGACATAAGGCGCTGTTGGAGGTCAGGTGGGTGTACGCAGTCAAAGTTGGTCCAGATGGTCAAATTGGTCGACGTAAAGCCTGCTTTGTTAAGTCCGACATTGGTGGGTAGGAGGCAAATATGTCTCCTTACATGGTCTTTGGGCAATCCTCGCCTCTTGAGAGCTAGCATTTGGGGTTGAGTTAGGCCCAACATCCATTTCTTTACATGGTATATTGTCAGGCCTGCTCGAGTCTTGTTTCACCAGATGTTGGACACCCATCATATATTGTCCATGCTCCAGATGTCCAGTCCTGGGAGTGAGGGGCAGTATTAAGTCCCACATCGAAAGGCGGGAAAATTTGTCGACCTATATGGCCTGTGGTCAATCCTTACCTCTTGAGCTAGCTTTTGGGGTTGAATTAAGGCCCAAGGTCCATTTGTTTAACAAAGGTGAAGGTGGGCAAGGGGGGTAGGGAGCTGGTAAAATAAAAAAAAAAATGGGTTAAAATTTGCCACATGAGAGACACGTGGCAGGCTCAGGTGCTAATCACTATATTTAAAATCTAATTAGGACCAAATAACGTCCCGTTTGTGGGGAAAAAAAAAGGCATATTTGAGATCATTTTGTAAGGACGGGGGGAGCATTTGACCCCGCCTATTAACAGGGGCAAAGTTGGACCACTTCACATGATTTACGGGAAAATTCGGACCTTTTCCCTTTATTACTTTATATAACCGAGATATCCCCCAAGGTTGGTTTGCAAATGGTTCGAAACTCGGTGGATAATAGGTCCGCCCCTTTATCCTACTACTACACTTAAAATACAAGACTTTTGTCTGAGGCAGCGCCTGATCCGTGGCGTGAGCCTGGACACACATCGGGCGTTTGACACTGACCACTAGACTAAAGCCATGGAGGCCAAAGATGTACTATATTTTTCTAACAGTTTCTCCAGATATTTCTTAGTCATGGTGGTGCACAAATCTGTTCCCTAGACAGAGTTCAACGTTCGAAGAATTGATAACAAAATCACTTCCTCCATCCCCACATATGTAACCTACTTTAGCATGCACACTGGTCAAGAGTAAAATGGTTGAATAAATTTATTCAGCAACTTTGGTAGAGAAACGTGAAAAATACACTTTGAAATGCAAAAAGTAGAAAAGTTAATTTGAAAGATGTCCCATCAAATTCAAATAAAATACATAGTTGAACTTGCTTTTGGATTTTTGGAGAGAGAAAAAAATGCCACTAAAGAAAGTGGGCCACCATTTTGAGACGGAGGAAGTGACTCACATCCCAATCAGGCGGCAAAGCTAATCAGAGGATCTTTAAAAAAATTAGCAATGCATTATTATGAAGGCATTTTAAGTCTTCCATATTCAAAGCAACACCCAAAGAAGAGAGCTGGAGCACACAAGTTAAAGGAACCTGCAGATTAACTCCAGCTGAATCAGAATAGCACAAGCCACCAGCTATTCCCTCTTGAACATCATCATCTGCATTTAGATTTTCAATACTCTCAGTGCGGGCACTTCGGCCTCGATCCAGAATTGCTTTTAAAAGAGAGGTTTTACCAGAGCCCTACATAACACAAGTATTAATTACAGAGATATCTAAAACTTCATCAAGTCTGGAGTCTAATTAAAAACCAACCATACCTCGAGGCCAATTAACCTAACCCTACGGGTTCTCATATTAACCTCTTTCCAGACAGTAGAAAAATCAGTTGTACAGTATATGACAAAATCATCTAAACCATCTGGGAGTACGACATTCCTCCCTTCTACCTTGAACACATTTTGCTTCCATTTCGTATCAACATAGGATGAATCAATTGAAGAGAACATAGGTATATCCTCCCTCATATGGTGCTTAGGGGGTCGTCTCAGTGGATCTCCAACTAGTACTCTCATATTTTGAACTTCTGGTTGTTCCCCGTGAGCCGGGGGTGATGGAAAAGACTCCACGGAGGTTGAACACCTAAATTTAATGTTTTAACAATAAATACAATCTAATCAGAACCAGACATATAACGTATCTCCTCAGTGTTTAAGGCATTCATCAGGTAAGCAATTCTCAGTATTACAATAACTTACTATACTTCTCTGGTAACTACGACCTATAATATCCATTAAACATGTCGTCAGGGAGAGGCCAGAAGGAACTGATTCAGGAGCATGATCAAACAGAGAATTCAAAAAGAACATATATAACTACTTTCTGGAACCCCGATTAATCTATCCTTTCCTCGCTTTAGATCTTTTTTAGCCTAGTCTTGACTGACCAGGTAGGAGCCAATGGTCTGCCAAGCTGAAGAAGCAGAAACATGATTAAGACTCCAGCATAAAGTCCAACCGCAAAGAACAAAATTTAATAACAATTACAGGACAGGAACGACAAAGAACAAACACACTAGGTGTAGCATTACATTTCATATTCTCGAAGTAAAGAAAGACTGTTTCGGCTTGTGTCCCAGTTTTTGGTACAAGCCATCTTCTCCCCGGGCTTTACTAATAATCTTCATAGCTCCCCACTTAACTCTCTTATACTTTTGGCAACTTCCTAAAACACTCTCTTCATAGCTTCCCTCTAAGCTCTCTTATATTTGAAGGCATCTTTTCTTGCATTGTTCAATTATGGCAACTTTTTGCAGCTCTAGCTCAAATTGTTTGGGTGATGCCCCAGAGTATTTTTGACCTAATATGTAGTAGGAACAATATACAAGGAGAAACTTGTCACAAAGAGAGGTGAAAGATTGTTCCAGCTTTCATATGGTGGACAATTTGGAAAGAGAGGAATGCAATATGCTTTGTATGCAGGTGCAGTTCAATCCAGAAGATCAAGTGCTCCTGCATTTCTCTTCTTTATAAGTGGTGTAAAGAACAGTTAGTAGATGATGTTGAATCATTACTAGACTTTTTGGCCTCTTTGTAAGTTTTGTTCGGGCTGTATATGATATACCAGGCCTTTTTTAGGGTGCTGACGAATATGATATCTTACCAATTTCAAAATAAGAAACTCCTTGTACCTCCTCATTCCACCACCAGGATTCCTGTGGTAAAGATCTTAGACCTTTAGACACCTTTACACTTAATGGAGGTGTGGATGTGAATGATTCATACCTTAGGCCATTAAGAACATTTGTTTACATTAAGATTTAAGAAATTAACTGGGCAGCATAGGTCTTACTCATTAAGATCTTGAACAAAGTCTTAATACCATTAAAAGGTAATTTTTTGTGTGAATAATTTTTACCACCGGCCACCACCACTAACCACCTCTGCCATTACAATCACCACCATTAGTACTGTCAACTACCACCATTGTCGGCAACCACCTCGGCCATCACAACCACCACCTCCATCATTATAATTATATCCATTGTCACCACTCACCGCTGCCGCCACAGCCTCCGCCATCACTATCAGCCACTGCCACCACTACGGCCAATCCCTACTACCAATCACCTCCACCATCACAACTACCACCAACACCATCGTCAACCACCACACATTCTTTAACCACCACCACCAACTACAAACATCAACCAACTCCACCATTCAACCACCACCACTATCACTATCGCGTTAGTCATTACAACACTAATCACTTCCATCATCACAACTATCACCATCACCACCACTACATACCATCTCCACCACACTAGTGAACATAAATGTTTCCTTTTTTTAAATCAAATAATGATTGTATTTTACTAAATTTATATTTTTTCTAATATTCAATTACTTTTTATTTGAATTGTATATTTATTAGGTTTAAAAAAAAATACGCACATTCAAATGTTGACTAACAAATAGTTTTAATCATTAAGTGTACAGATCTAGAGACAACATCTTAATCACTCTGAAGTGCATTCAGATTCAGATGTCTTAATCTTCATGCAAACAAATGGGGCACAAGTCTCAAGCTCCCTTAGGAAGTAATTAGTTAACGCTCTTTAATGCCAACCACGTAATTTGCGGTTGTTTGCAAGTCGTCTCCTTTCTCACAGCTTTACATCTAAAGACCACTAATCTATGTTAGATGGATATCCTTCTCATGGAATAACCTTACAATCATTACAAGTACTCCCTCCGTCACTTTTTACTTATCCCTTGTTGACTTGGCACTCTCCTTAAAAAACTACTTATTAGGGGTTTGTTTCATTAAATTATCCTAATTAATTATGCTTCGAAAATCTAAATTTGACTACTAATACTTTATGTAATTACTTAATGAGAAAGGTAATATTGGCCAAAAAAAATAAATCTCTCTTGATTTGTTGAAATGGACGAGACAAAAGAAAAATATATTTTTAGCATAACGGACAAGTGGAACGGAGGGAGTAGTTCTACTACATCTTCAAGTCTATTTAATGAAAATTAACCTACAAAATCAAATACTCTAGATAAAGACTCATCAGAAAGACACTACAAGTATCTTCAGGCATAAATCTTGGACAAAGAATCTACAAAACTAGTATTGCATCTTTCAGATTTGAACGATATTTTAAAAGGAAAAGCTGAAATTTTCCGTGGGACTCAGGCAGGGGGCAAAGAGTCCGACAAATGTCCCCAGCCAATCATAGGGCTAAAATCTCATGCAACTAATGCCTCAATAGGTGCAATGTCTGCCTAATGCATGCTTTACTGCTAGGGTTGACTACGTGTAACCCCCCAAACCCAAACACTTTACAACCCTATAAGCCTCAAACCATTTTCTTTTAAATATTTGATTATAACTATATAATATGGTGTTCTACAATTAAGAATTTGAGAATTAGAATATCATTACATGCATATTGCCTACAGAGTCAAGTCAATTTCTTTTAAATTTTACACAATTTAAATGTTTATTCTATAATACATTCTCATTTTATGTCTATTTTAATTCTTAAAAATACAAAAGCCATAGGACATTACTCCCATGGCTTGGAGCAAACATCCCGTCACGATAGGTACACCCCGCCCATCACCACCGCCTTTTAATATTGCTTATACTCAAAAAGGTTTCCATAGAAGACACATAACATATTCCATATGGATAAATAAGGGTTGATCCAAAAGGCAAGGAAAACAAGCCACTTCAAACATTGCAAACAGCTCCAGACCACAAACATAAACAGAAAAACATATGTTTATCCTAGAGGATTCAGCTTGAGTGTCAAGATCAATTGAAAAGTAAACAGCTACATCACAAAATAAAGGTTGCCAAAATCAACAATCAGATAGAAGCTCACAGAAGTAAAAAAGTATAACGAAATGGTCAAAATAAAGTTTACAAAAATGTCAGTAATCATGCATTATAGTGGGATATAGGGCATACCAGCGCCCATTTACTCGAGCTTCAACAAGTGTACACAGATGTAACCCAAAACCAGATATGTCAACTTTCAAAGGATCTGTATTCTTCCCACAAGGAATACTGTTCCATCCGAGTGGAACAAGGGAAGTGGCAGTACGGATGAAAGGGGACTCCACAATGTGCCCAAGATCAACAGTTCCACCAACAGAAATGCCTAACCATTTCTGTAACTGTGGAAATTGCTGCATTTGCTCAATCCCCAGGAAAGGTATTGTGTCATCGCTCATGCAAAGTTCATAGATTCTGTAAATTAAAATTGAAAGAGGGTAACCATCCAAATCATATTGCACTAAGTTAATTAGATAGAAAAAACATAGATATAAATACAAAAATATACGCAATAAAAAATAAAAAATGATACATCTACCACATCATATTTCTTTCAGGTTTTGGAAAAAGGGGGGTGAATGGGCATACCAAGAAAGTTAATTCAACATCCTAAAACATACAGTTAAATTAGGGTATATCTGCCAACAAGTTGCACACTACTGCAATATGAGGAAACATGGTCTCATCATCATCACCCCCACCCCCCACCCCCACAAAACTAAGGAAGACAGTTGGAAAAGATATAAAAAGTGATATATAAGTGACACAGAGACTCTCATACAGTTCCTAGAGTCTCTATAGCTATCTAACATACTTTTCTGCAGCTTTTACTTAGGTTTCATTCCTTGTGACTTTGGCCATAACCGTCCCTGTTGACTTTAATACAAAATTGTTACCTTTTTTTTAAAAAAAAAAAAAGTAATTTTTTCTGCTCTGATCGATTAGGCTTGCTTAGTTATTCAAACATATTCTATCAATGATTTCATCATCCATTATAGAATAACCATTAGTTTATGTTATCTCAAATCAACAAAAGGAAAATACCACTAGTATATTCATCTTAAACAATGTACATTCTAACCCTGAAATATAACTTGAAACTGAGACATTGACACAATAGACAAACAAGGACCAGCAGAAGCGAACATGGGGTGCAAAGTGAGTTTAAACATTCAGGAAAGGTATTACAACAACATACCCAGTGTATTCCCACAAAGTGGGGTTTGGAGAGGGTAAAGTGTACACAGTCCATTGAGATGAAGTAGAGAGGTTGTTTCCCATAGACCCCCGGCTCAGGACAAATAACAGTATAACAAACATAAAAACAAACAATAGAATGGGATAACACACCACTAAATAATAAAAGAAACAAGACAGCCACAGAGTAATACTATAAACTATCTATCCGAAATCATAAACATCACCAAAACACCACGAACAAGAAACTACAAGACACACGCATAACACTACAACTACAGGGACAGCTACAAACAAAGCACTCCTTCCTACTAGTAAGGACGCACTCCTACCCACTAACCCTCTACCCTAATTCGCGACCTCCACACCTTCCTATCAAGGGTCATGTCCTCCGTAAGCTGTAACTGCTCCATGTCATGTCTAATCACCTCCCTCCAATAAATATATATGAGCAGAGAAACTATCACGGCACAAAGTGAACTTAAATGAAGAATAGTGAACAAAAGGTTCTCTTCCACCCTCCTTCCCTCCCTGAACTTAAATGATGAATAGAGAACAAAAGGTTCCCTCCCTCTAAATCACACAAGGAACTTTATGAGCACCCGCAAGGATGATGCAAATTCACACGCAGAACGTGAATACAGTTGTTTCAGTGATGGTGTGTCCGGGCTAACTTGCGTGTGCCTCAAATATTGCACCTGGTACCAACTACCAACTACCTCCCACCAACATAGGTATCAAAACTCTGCCCACCAAGGCTTAAGCGGATGGAAGAAATGACCAAGTGTTTTTCCTCGGGTATTCGAACCTAAGACCTCACTGTCCTCCTGCCGCTTCATGGATCACTAGGCCACCTTTGGTGAAGAACATGACCACACAATTCTCACCTTTCACAAATAAACCTAGAGATGGATAAAGCAAACTTCTAAATTCAAATGATATAAATTATAACATGTTACCTCTGAAATCGGGACCTGTATGACTTCATCGAATGTGATTGAAACCTTTCCTTTACTTCGGCGAGTACAGATCTGACCTGAAAATGTCTTTTCCATAAGAAGCAACCAAAATGAGAAACTACTAAAAGACATCAAACATATCTTTTCTTACTGCAAAACTGCCCAGGCAGAAACTTTAAGCAGGGTCTTTTGATCGTGTATGTGGTGGGATAAGGGTAAATAGACAATACACTGCCTCTAATGTGTGACTTCACTATCTTTCCACTGGTTTGAGAGATTTTTTTTACCTTTTCTTCCTTTACAAGAAGAGGAGGATGTGAGTAATGACATTCCTACTGAATTAACCCCAAGTACTTGCCAAAAGTTTATAACTCAAAGAAAGGTGGATAGAGCTCATACCGATGTCAATTTTGAATATTCTGCACCAGATAGGAACTCCACAGATGAATTCTCCAGGAGATAAAGCTGTTGAATCATATATTTAGCACATACCAAATAATACATATCTTCAAGGTAAATAAGTCAACATAACCAAAATCATAAAAATCATAAACTTTAGCATTAGACCAGCCCATGCTGATATGGCAAGATAGCAAGAACTATGTCTCAACCCCAATTGGGATGCTGACAAAAGTCCCCTCTATGCATTCTGCTATACTCAGGCCTATTTCATTACAACATTGGTGAGTGAATTGAATTAGAAGTTAGTTAACGGTTCTCTAAAACTGGAAGTTTTCCATATATCACACTTATCCTTTCCTCGATCAAACGTCCTAATCCTAACTAGTTGGTAATTGGTATACCCTACATAGATAATTTGCTTCTACTATGTTCTATACTTGGTTAATTCAGCACTAATTTTGGAGAGATTGTAGATATTTTGAGACAACTTTTTTCAATGTGATTTTAGATCTGTTTGATCCCCTTTTATCACCTTCAATCACCATGGAGTCTCAAACCAACAAACTGGAGCACTAGAGGTCTACATAGGTCAATGGCCAAATCATATCATATGGCCACCTTCTCTCTATACATCCTCTATACGTGTTATGTTAGAATATGAGTAGGAATAGGAATAACATATAGAATCCTACTTGGAAAAGGATTGTAATGTAGTGTCCTATTTGAAAAAAGATTGGAACGTAGCGTCTATAAATAGGGTCTCAATGTAATAATGTAGAAACAACAATTCAATAATATTCTTCTCTTATATTTTTCACATGGTATCAGAGCCTCAACGATCTTGGTAGAGAATCAAAGAGCTTCCGCTGCCCGCGGGCGGATATAACCCATACATACCGCCCGTCTGGCCAATGATTATGTTAGCAAAATTTGGGTCACCCTGCTTCTTTTCGGTGGCTTCTCATATTTGATTTGTGTAGCATCGTGCATCTTTTCGGTGACAACTTTCTCATATCTGATTTGCGTAGAACCGTGCATCTTTCCGGTGACTACTTTCTCATATCTGATTTGTGTAGCACCGTGCATCTCTCTGGACTAATTCTCATATTTAATTTGCGTAATACCGTGCATCTTTCAAGACTACTTTCTTATATCTGAGTTGCATAGCACCGTGCGTCTTTCCGGTGACTCCTCAGATCTGATTGGCGTAGTTCCATACGTCCATCCGGTGACTCCTCAGATCTGATTTGCGTAGGGTCGTGCCATCATTCCCACTACCCATATAATTTCTCTTTTTCACGATTCCAACCCTACCCATATAATTTCTCTTTTTCAGTAGGGTCGTGCCGTCATTCCAACCCTACCCATATAATTTCTCTTTTTCAGTAGGGTCGTGCCGTCATTCGGACCCTACCCATATAATTTTTCTCGGACTTTGACCATTTTTAAGCCGTCAAATCTATTAATCCAACGTGTGAGCATGTTTCGGCCAGTTTTTCAGTGACTTTCTTGTTCAAGATCTACTCATCTCTTGATTTCGAGATGACCAATATATTTTATACCAGTTTCCGGCAATTTTCCTTTTCAACTGTGATCGTCCAGACGTCCTTACCAGTCCTTACCAGTTTTCTTGCAGATATCTTCACCAAGTCCCTTACTGACCCTTGTATTAATTACATCCATAACAAGCTTGGTATATATGCCTTGTATGCACCAACTTGAGGGGGAGTGTTAAATATAAGTAGGAATATGAATAGCATATAGAATCCTACTTGGAAAAGGATTGTAATGTAGTGTCCTATCTGGAAAGTGATTTGAATGTAGTGTCTATAAATAGGGTCTCAATGTAATAATGTAGAAACAACAATTCAATAATATTCTTCTCTTATATTTTTCACATGTTACTTGCACCCTCTGTATTATTTCTAGTTTTATCCAATCTTATATGACCGTACACACTGATTTTAAAAGTGAAAAGCGCAAAAAAGCAACAAGATCTTAGGGCTTGAAGTGAAAAGCGGGTGAAGAAGCGTTATGCTTCTTTGAAGTGAATCACACGGTTTACGAAAAATTAAAAAAAATACCATTAGTATGATAATAATCATATTGTAATTGAATTAACTAATTTTAGCATCCAATAAAAAATGTTGTCAATATTAATCTAACTACTCAAAATTAAAATTCAAAGGACCAACACTACTTATTACGATCACTTTGTGTCATTGCTTGGAAGATACACTTCTCCGCAGAGCATGGCCATACCCCTTCGCTTCACATCTTTCATTGATTTAAGCGACAAAGCGATGGCTTCTAGTAATACAGCCCGCACATTATCTTGAGGTCTGGTTTTGTAGACTAACATCATTAAGCCTTTTTACCTCCCTATGCTAGTGTACATAGCATATACAATTGAGACGCTTGGTGTCACTACTCCAAAATGGAATGCAACCATACCACATTTCCCAAGCTTAGAACATGGAAGATTCACCAATCCAAAAGAATAAAGAGAGAAAAGCAACTAGAAAAATCAACACAACAAATTCAACAAGTTTAAAACTTCCACATGCATAGAACTATGGCGAGATGTAATACTCCCTCATTTCTATTCTATAAACCGGTGTTTGACTGGGTACACAGTTTAAGAAAGAAACAAAGATTTTTTACCCATACCAAAAGCATGCTGAAAATATGTGGCATTAGACATGCCATGATATTTCTACGACTTCAAAGTATGACGTTAAGGGTAAAAAGGAAGTTCAAAGTAAAGAATTCTGAAAAGAAAATGTGTTAATATAAGTCATGTCTCAGGAGTATAGACAAGGAAACTGCAGAAAAAGAATAATAATTCATGCATGTAATAATCAGTATAGAATAAAGCACCAAACGAGCAAAACAGATGGTATATTAACCTGTCCAAATGGTACATACAATGGTAAGTAAGGCATGCGGCGCCACCCCTTCTTGTCCCCATTGTTGGTATTACTTTCCGCTACAGATTTGCCCAGTTTACCTTCACCAAGAATCTCTTCATCCGTAGACAATGGTCGGAGAGATATGCCATCAGAACCTTCTTGAATTTCAAGAGACCGAGGGGTATTAGATATATCATTGACTGATGGCACTGGAACAGAATCAGGAGGTGTCTCAACAGGTTCAACTTTCTTTCCTCTGTATCTATACAACTGCTTCCTAACACCTTCTAAAGGCACAAGCCTCGAAATCCTCCAAAAAGAATTTTGTACTGGACCTACACCCAACACCAGCTGCTCTCCTTCATTATCTTTTGCGTTTTCAGTTTTCTGCTTCAGTAGAGACAATTCACTAGATTTTGACATAGATACTGAAGCTCCACCATCAGAAGGTGTTGGCAGAGACCGTGCATTATAATGATGAAAATAAGCAGGAGATAAGATGCGGGGCACCAAATCTTCTGGAATACAGTAGGTTTTGAAATAATGCTGCCAACCTTTCCCATTCACATAGCTGGAGAGAATCAGGTTAGAAGTCAGAAACAATATTTTGAAAAAAAAAAATAATGAATAAAAAGGAAGATCAATTTCCAACTCACTCTCTCAATGCGGCATTTCCCACTGGTGGTTGGGAAAAGGTGATACACTTCACCTGAACTTTTTCATTATCTTTTAATGAAGTAGCAAAAACCCTCAGAATCGCAAGGGTTGCTAAGACTGCTACCTGTAAAGATAACACCTAAATCAACTTTTCCAAACAAAACAACAGAAACACATACTATTACACGAGAGCAAATGTCACGGCCTCAGAAAACTCTAACTTACTGCTCCGCCAAGTGAATGCCCACATAATACTAGTCTGCATTTCTTTTTCTGGGAAAGCCTGTACAGCTCCAATGCAGGTATGCCTTTAGCACGTGCCATAAAACCCTAAGGGCAATAGCTGCCAAAGTTTAAGCAGCGAAGAAAGAAACTGGAAACTCGAAGATACAATGTGTGTGTGTGTGTGTGTGTATATATATATAGAGAGAGAGGCATGCAACAATGACATGCAAATGAGTGCTCTAATACCCTATGAGCAGCGGGTTTTTGAGTCAGCTTTGTTGGCCTAGTCTTAGATTCCAAAAGTTTAGAATGACTCTCTCTGTTGCTCCTTTGAGTGTCTACCTGACCAGACTCAATAGGTTCGAGTCCATGAATATCTTCAACAGCATCCTCGTGGAATAAGGCACCTTGAAATATATTCACATCAGCCATGACATCCCTTCATAATCGAAAAAAGGCATAAAAGAAAATGAAACTGTAAAGAACTTATGTCACAAGAAATACAGATGCATCTGAACTAGAACAACTGTGCAAACTTACTTATATTGCTTGGTCCCAATAAAGGAAGCAAATAACGTATCTCCTGCTTCCGCCAAAAGATACCTATAAAAGAAAAAGCAAAATAGGAAACGAGAAACACTAAGATGCAAGAGAAATAGTGTAGCTTTCATGTCAGCAAACCTCACATATCCAACCAACCTTTTTGTTTCTTTTTTTTTGTTTGTTTGAGAAGGCATTAAACAAAATATATGGCGAAAAGATGCAACAAAAGATAACTGCAAAAAGATGGTAATTGAACTTGAATTGAATTTTGAGAAATCAAATACAGGTAAAGGAAAACAGTTTTTTTTGGGTTACAAGCAACATCGACTAACACACCATGAACTATCACCCTTCCCCCTCAGTTACCTACTCACCAACCCACTGGGGTAGCAGGGCCAAACAAAGTGGAAAGGGAAAATTGCAAGCAGGTGTAGATGTCAAACAGGAGATAGAAAAGTGGGGCAATGGAGATAAATTGAAATATTAGATGTCATCTGTCTACGAGGAATCTGAAATAAGATTGAAGCATCCATTACTACCTGATTTCACTATTGCAGAAAGAGTTCAAAATATATTATGCTAGGCACTCACGGATGAACCTATTTTCATCAAACTTTGAGCAATGACATTTTATAGATTGGATGAAACATAACAATTTAGATGCAGATCAATCATCTTCCTGGAATTATTACCATAAAGCCTCTCCATGTTATCCGGAAACAGGCACAACTATCCAAGTACAACAGAGAACCATGTCCAGTAACTTGTGCAACACAGATTTGTTTGCATGCCATCCACTACCAGTTCTCACATCAAATGAAGCCACTGAGAGCTCAACTCTTCAACTAATCAACAATTTATAAATGAACAAACCACCATATCCACTAATTGTTTAATAACGGCTCTAACCAGTCAATTCCAACTCAAAATACCACTTGGATAGGAGAAACAAACGGAATAAATAAATAAATAAATGAAATAACCATATGATCACTATAATCTAAAAGAACCTGTGTGGAACATGATCTGAAGAAGGTTGAACGCGCTCTAAGGAAACAACTTCTCCTCCAAAGTCAGCCTTAAATTTATTCACCGCCCGCACCATTTCAGCTGCAGGTCTCTGTCATGAAAGGATGTTACATTTTGTAAGCAACAAAAATGGTCTATGACTACTTCAATATTTTTCATTTGAAATTGATCAAAAGATATATATTTTCAGTTGAAAAACAAGATAGCACTTCCCCCAGCTTATTCCCCTTACTAATGCAGGCAACCATTGGCCCCTTGCATCAGCAGAACTTTTTTGCCCCATTGTGGCCTCTAACTACTGTTTCTTTTTTAGAATGGTAACATGTATAAAATAAGCACTAGGGTAGTGCCAAAACCATATTTACAGGGGAAGAGGAGATCATAACCAGTTAATGTAAACTAAAAATTACAGAGCGCCTATCAGATCTACTAATGATTCAGCCTTCTCTACAAAACTTTCTATACACCAAAGTAAAACAGAAGAAAGCGCTTCATTTTAATATTCTTTTTTTTTTTTTCTGATAACCGTGGTGTCTAGGCCAGCTTGTGCGCAGCTCCACTAATTCCACGGGATACTTGTCACCTCCCACCAGCAACAGGTACAAGGCAACTCTGTCCACCAAGGTTGGAACAGGTGGGAAAAAATAACATAGTGTTTTTTCTCTACTAGGAGTTGAACCTGAGACCTCATGGTACTCAACCCACTTCATTGACCACTAGGTCACACCTTTGGGTTCCACTTCAGTTTAATATTCTGTAAGGAGATGCATGTCTGCAAAAATTATAGAGTTAACGTGATTACAAATTTATCAGAGCTCAGATAGCAGGAAAGAAATAAGGAGCTCCTTGAATACTTTCAGTAACTGATGTGATATAGGCGTGTGTCCACATGTCTTTGCATACCTTCATGATAAGTATGAAGCTTTTATTTTTCTTACAACAACTTCCTAATGAATGCTAAGTCCTAAAACTAGGTGCAGTGCAGGTTAGATACTTCTACTCTCTTAGGTGACAATTTGTGAATCACTAAGGTACACACGCTTTATCTTGAATAGAGTAATGCTAATAAAGTTCACATATTAATTGCTACAGACACATTATTTATGAATATGCTAGTAATTATAACATGGAAAAATTGAAAAAGATGGTGCTTCTTGTGCAGATGATCATGAGATGATGTCCATTTATAATGTGCACTGCAAGTTGCGCCCAACTGTGGTCGACTGTGATGAACTGATCTGGCATAGATTGGACAATGTTGGATACAGTGAAGGGCTTGCTACACAAATGGGGAGAAGGAGACATAGGGAATCAATGTTGAACCCATTAGCTCTCATGTGGGCTCTTTGGAATAAAAGAAACATGAGAAATTTTGAGATAAGGCTAGGGAGCGGAGGGCCCGTGACCTTGACCAAGTGAAGTGCATCAAGGGGGAGGATGGCAAAGTGTTGGTGGAGGATGCCCTCATTAGGAGGAGGTGGCAGTCCTATTTCCATAGACTTTTGAACGATGAGAGGGACAAAGGTTTCGTGTTGGGGGACTTGGAGCACTCAGAGAGGTGTCGCGATTACGGTTATTGTAGGCGTATCAAGGTTGAGGAGGTCCAGGGTGCTATTCGTAGGATGAGTAGGGGTCGGGCAATTGGGCTAGACGAAATTCCGGTGGATTTTTGGAAGAGCACTGGCGGGGCAGGTATGGAGTGGATGACAAGGTTGTTTAACATCATTTTTAGGGCGGCGAAGATGCCCAAAGCTTGGAGATGAAGTACGATGATTCTATTATATAAGAACAAAGGGGATATTCAGAGTTGCAACAACTATAGGAGTATCAAGTTGTTGAGTCATACTATGAAGGTTTGGGAAAGGGTGGTAGAGTTGAGGCTGAGGAGGATCGTGACTATTTTCGAGAATCAGTTCGATTGTATGCCAGGTCGCTCGACTACTGAGGCCATTCACCTCGTGAGGAGGTTAGTGGAGCAGTTTAGGGAAAGGAGGAAGAACTTGCACATGGTGTTCATTGATCTCAAGAAGGCGTACGACAAAGTCGCCAAGGAGATTCTGTGGAGGTGCTTAGAGGCTAGAGGTGTACCCGTGGCGTACACTAGGTCGATTCAGGACATGTACGATGGAGCGAAGACTCGTGTGAGGACGGTAGGAGGAGATTCAGAGCACTTTCCTATTTTGACTGGGTTGCACCAGGGATCGTCTCTTAGCCGTTTTTATTTGCTTTGGTGATGGATGTTTTGACACGGCATATTCAAAGGGAGGTGCCTTGGTGTATGTTATTTGCTGATGATGTTGTACTAATTGATGAGACCCGGGGAGGAGTTAATGATAAGTTGGAGGTTTGGAGACAGACCCTAGAGTCTAAAGGGTTTAGGTTGAGCAGGACCAAGACAGAGTACTTGGAATGTAAGTTCAGTGATTTGACGCAGGAGGCTGACGTGGTAGTGGAGCTGAATTCTCAGGCCATTCGGAAGAGGAATAGTTTCAAGTATCTTGGGTCTATGATTCAGGGGAATGGAGAGATTGACGAGGATGTCACGCACCGTATTGGTGTAGGGTGGTTGAAGTGAAGGCTCGCTTCGGGAGTCCTGTGTGATAAGAAGGTGCCTTCTAAGCTTAAAGGTAAGTTCTATAGAATAGCAGTCTGATCGGCTCTGTTGTATGGAGCGGAGTGTTGGCCAGTTAAGAACTCCCACATCCAAAAGTTGAAGGTGGCGGAGATGAGGATGTTGAGATGGATGTGTGGACCTACTAGGAGAGATAGGGTTAGAAATGAGGTTATTCGAGAGAAGGTGGGAGTGGCTTCGGTGGAAAACAAGATGCGGGAAGTGAGGTTGCGATGGTCCGGGCATGTAATGACGAGGTGCACGGATGCTCCAGATGGAGGTGTGAGAGGTTGGTTATGGATGGTTTTAGGCGGGGTAGAGGTAGGCCGAAGAAATATTGGAGGGAGATAATTAGGCAGGACATGGAGCGATTACAGCTTATGGAGGACATGACCCTTGATAGGAAGGTGTAGAGGACGCGAATTAGGGTAGAGGGTTAGTGGGTAGGAGTGCGTCCGTAATAGTAGGGAGGATGTCTTGTTTGTATCTGTGCCTGTAGTTTCTTGTTCGTAGTGTTTGTGATGTTTGTGATTTTGAATAGATAGTTTATAGTATTACTTTGTGGGTGTCTTGTTTCTTTTATTATCTAGCGGTGTGTTATCCCATCTTGTTGTTTATTTTTTACGTTTTTTGTTTGTTATACTATTATCTGTCCTGAGCCGGGGGTCTAAACAACCTCTCTACTTTATCTGAGGTAGTGGTATAGACTGCGTACACTTACCCTCCCCAGACCCCACTTTGTGGGAATACACTGGGTATGTTGTTGTTGAGAACTTTTGAGGTAGAAATGACTTTGTACATTCGAGGAATATCCTCCTGCTGTTGGTTAACTTTTGGTACACACACGAAATCCTTTTTGTATAAATTTGGTGCCTCTCGTAGAGAACTATAAATTTGTGCATGTTCTCTATTTTTTTGTATATTGATTAACGATTGTATATGGAGTTTGTATATTGGAAACAGCCTCTCTACCCCTTGTGTGTAGGGGCAAGGTCTGCATACATCTTACCCTCCCCAGATCCCACTTGTGGTATTACACGGGGTATGTTGTTGTTGTTGTCGAAAAATTAAAGACAGAAATTTAGTATAAGAAAATAGATCTTTAATCTGAATTAAAACTTAAAATTGCATAGTTGTAGTATACCTCTTGTATACAGAGTTTGTCCCAAAACAATAAGATTACTACTTTATCGGAAAAAAGACAATAAGAAATTTAGTACAAAACAGCTAATCGTTAATCTGAATTAGAAACTGAAATTGCATAGCTGCATCCTAATCTTTAATTTACAATAGTTTCTAGACTTGATTAACATGGTTTATGCTTCATATATTTTTTTAATAAATGCATGGTTTTTACTTCATATATTTTACTTAATTGGAATTTTTTCAGTTCCTCGTTCATATAATGTTGTTTGTGTTAACAGTTCTTTTTCTTGCATCATATATGTTTATTTTTCTTCATCAACGCTATCTTCACTAAATCACTCTTTAATTGTACTTCACGCTTAAAGCACTGCATATGCTTGGAGATCTTATATCCTTTTTGTGTTTGAGACACTGCTCCCATTGTGCTATGAGTGGAGAAGTCCAACAAAATGGTAAGATATGGTTAAGACTTCTCGCAGATACCTGCATCTGCATCACTTCTTCTCTTGAAGTTTGTGTCCTCTAAGTGATGGCTAGAAATATTCATTTTAAACTTATTTGTTTTCATAGTCCTTCTGATGTAATTATAAATCTATTAGAGCTCAATTAGAAGGTAAGGAAAGAGGAAGTTCTCTGAATACTTTCAGTATTACTGTTTTGTAGGCATTCATGCGGAAGAGTGTGAATGTTTTTCTTTTTTGACAATGTGTCTTAATTTGCACCATAAACTCTTTCTCCGTGTTTCTATAAAGCAACGCAGTTACAAAACACAGTGATTGCATAGGATGCTACCATTATCACCCCTTTCAACAATATATAATGTCCTTTGTGTTTGCTCATAGGGAATGAGTTGTTTATGATACTGCTGCTATCATCGAAAATGCAATAATCACAAATTAAGAAGTAAACAAAGTGCGCTGTGTTATCAAAAACATTATTTTACATTCCAGTAATATGTTGTGGTGGAAATAAAATTAACCTACCTTATATACACATTCAGAAAGCACCATGCAACAAAGGATGTCCTGCAAGTCAGCGACAGATTCAGCCTTAGCAGCGTGACAGAGATCCTGAAGTTGCTTCTTCCTCCTCTTGTATTCTTCGTGCATAAGTTTCCTCTGCTCTCTGGCATCCGCCCAAGGCCACCGTACAACCATCTTCCATTGCTGTGGCCACGTGATTTTCAACATCTTTGATTTTTGGCCTCTGATCCATGATTCCACTCTCCGTTGTAAAGACTCCATTATCCACCAACCCTAATCACACTCGCCGGCGTCTCTCTTCTAAAATATCCTCCGCGGTTTGTGGTTGCATTTGCGTGCAAAGTCCCGATTGTGATGTGATGTGATGCCGAATCAGAATGTCATGTTAAGGCATATGCCCAAAGTAACCAACCTTTTCTTTTTCTTTTATTTTTTCTCTCTCTAGAAAGAACCTTTTCGTCCAATAAGGGAAAAACGCTTCCTGTCACTTTACCAATTTTCTCATGGTCCTTTGGTTTTTTTTTCTTTCATGTTTATTTTTTTTTGGCAAAGGCTTAAGTACGGATTAAACTATTATTATATTTCAATAACAATAATAATAATACTCTCTTTTAGAAGGATCTGTTACTATACAGGGTCTGTTTGTAAAGCCACCTGATAATTAAAATTGGTATAATTATTAGGATAGTAATTATTAGCCTAATAATTATATAGTCTGGTAATTACGATGACATGTTTGTTTGCCACAATATAATTACAAGTGTACTGTTTGGTTGCATAAGTGTAATTACATGGTTATATTCAATTTTTAAAATAAAAATTAATTATCAAAAACTAAAAATTTATATTAAGACAAATAAGTGTCTTTATAAATGATATTAGAATTTAATCTAATATCATTTATAAAGACACTTATTTGTCTTAATATAAATTTTTAGTTTTTGATAATTAATTTTTATTTTAAAAATTTATATATATATTTAATATATATATATATATATATAAATTTACAAAAATCCCTTAACAAACTAAAAACTTTAAATTTACTAAAACAAAGCCACATAGAAAGTAAAATTTAATGGGAATTACAAAGTATAGAAAGTGATATCGAAGAACTTAGACAGTGGTTAAAGTGGTATAAAACCCGACCACTCTGGATTCCGTTAGGATAAACGACTTAGCTAATCTAAAGAAATTAGAATATTTAGACTTACAAATCATACCAGAAAAGAAATACAAACGTTTGAAAGACAATTCCTCAATCAAGTGTAATTTTAATAACGGAGAACATATATTACATAGTGAAGACGCACATTTAAATAGCATAATAGACTTGTTAATAAATTTAGCAGAAAACATTCAAAAAGACAATTCTCTAATTATTGAAATTTTAAAAAATTTACAAACAAAACAAACAAAGACCTTTAGTGCTATAGTCGATAACTTAGACTGTATTAGGACTCAACAAGCTGAAATAGCAAAGAAACAAATAAGTAAAACATCTCAAGAAGAATTAAATAAAATACTAAACGAAATAAAAGACTTAAAAGATTGAAATAAAAGCCATAACAACAAAACATATAACTCCACAAAAAAACCCAGAAATTAATATAGAAGAAATTAATAAAAACATAGAAAAACTTATTAAAGAAAAATATCCCCCAGTACATGAGAAAACCATTAGTGAATTAACAGAACAATTAAAGAAAGTTAAAGTTACCCCAAGTAAAAAAAGAACACAGGTAGTAAGAAAGACTAAAACATGGACTTTTTTTCAAATCGGAGAACAGAAGAAACCAGACCCCTCATTCAAAACAGACTCGGAAACAATATGCTAAGTAGACTAATGAATAACAATTCAAGACAAAATATAGGACAACAGTTAGACGAAGTAATTGACATAGATAAATATATACAAATCTTTCAACAGAATAGTTTAAGATTTTTAAATCCTAAAGTTTTATATAGTGCTGGAATATTCTCTCAAAAAGCTCAGCTTTACAGACATTATAGAGAAGAACAAATGCGTGTAATAAAAAATAGACATCATGTAAGTTTAATAAGTTCAGATTCCACCAAAGAAATATCAAGAACTAATATGAATTTAATGCACATGGGTTTAATTGTAATAGGGATAAAAGGATTAACCAGAAAGAATTTAGGAACTAAAGTATTAATTACAATTTATGATGATAGATGGTCAGACCCTAAAAGATCTATACTAGGTTTAACAGAAGTAGATATGACTAATAATGGCGGAATATTTTATTGTAGTCCAAACTATATGACTAATAATGGCGGAATATTTTATTGTAGTCCAAACTATATGATTAATTCAGCAGAATTTGGAAAATATATTAAGGTAGGATTTCAGACAAAAGGATATGAAGACATGAATGGAGGAAATAATTTATTAGTATGTTTAGGATTTATTGGTAAATTATCTAGTAATAGCAATACTAGGTTTAAATTAAAAGTAGATGATGTAGTAGAATTAATGGGAGATCAAGGAATTAAAGTAATGAAGCCTTTAAAAATAGACCCAGAGACTTATGCAGGATTAGAATGGAGTTTAGAACCACCAAGGACTCAAGCAATCCTTAAACCAACAGATCATTTAATGTATACTAATAGGAAAGGAGAAACATCAATTAGGTTTATAGACTATAACTTAGAAACTCAAAAGAATGAAGAAATAGAAGAACTAGAAAAGACAGAATTAATGAATATAAAGAAACAATATCCGAAGAATTTTCAATGGATTTAGCAATAGAAACTGCTAGAGAAATGTACAAAAATAATAAAAACAAAACTTTTAAATGTAAAGGATGTAAATTAGGACACTTACATTTTACTCAAGTAGAAGACCATTTCAAATATTGTAAGTTAAGAACATATAATTTAGGATATCAAGGAAATGACAATAATATTTTAGACAATAAAAGTACATATGACGAAGAAGAAACCACTAAGAGTATTAAAGAATTTATCGAATCGGCAACATCTAGTTCAAGCCCATTTCAAAGAACAACAACAGGACACACTGTACAAACCAATACTGGTAATGTACCTAGACATAGAGTATATAGAATAAATCCCGAAATAGAAACAGAAAGAATTAGACCTGTAGGAAAGAGAATGCCTATAGAAGAACCCGTCCAACTCCAAGAAGGCGGTAGTAAAGGAAAAATATTAAATATAGCTGCCCAAGATCCTCAAGCATGGAACACTATAATAGACTTATGGAAAGGAATAGTAGTAGCAGATTATATAAAAACTTATCAAGAGACAGATGTAGAGACTATGTATAGATATATGGAAACATTTTTAGGAAAATCTACCAAAGGATTATGGGAAGCCTTTAAGACAGAATTTCCTCAAGAATTTCAGGACTTAGTAAACATGGGAGTTAATCCCTATAATTTTACAAATAAAATACACAGTTTAATAACATGAGAAGATCCCAATAGTGGTTTATTAGTATTACAAAGAAAATCCTTGATACAGTTAGAACAATTAAGTATCAGTAATTGGCACCATATAAAGTTTTTCTTAAATGACTATTTTTATTGTTGCAGTAGAAGTTGAAACGTTTTTTATCAGACATTAGGTAGAAAATTATTTAATAAATTACCCGGAGCTTTAGGAAGAGAAATAGAAAGACGATGGGATGAAAGGGAAGGTGTAGTACAAAACCCTAATGCTAGATGGTCCATTGGACATAGAATACAACACATAATAGAAATATTACAAGAAAAATGTACTAACATACAAATTCAGAAACAGTTAAAGAAAGGTGAAACTAGTTTTTGTAAAAGTATATACACTACCCAAAATTATGATGAAGACTACCAGAAAAGACGAACTCCAAAGAAATATAAAAAATCATACCCAAAGAATAATTACAGACGAAAAAGTTACTATCTAAGAAAATCAGCAGCTAAAAAACCATACTTAAATAAGAATAGACATGTTAGGAAATATAAGAATGATAAAAGCTACAAAAATACTCTAGAATGTTTTACTTGTGGAAGCACAGAACATTTAGCAAATACTTGCCCTAAAACAAATAATACTAGAACAAGAAACTCTCAATTAATAGAAGATTTTCAAGAAACTTTAATTAATGTAGACGAATACATGTCAAACAATGAAAGTATTTATTCTATAGTAAGTATAAATAACAATGAACCCTATAATTCATCAGACTCAGAAGATGAGAATCTCATTAATGAGATAAATCTAGAAGACCAACATTTAGACCCACCAAATTTTGATTTAGTAAATATAACAGACTATAATTTAATTAATATAAAAAGCGAAGACTGTCTGCATGGATTTGAAAGGAAAGGCTTAGACAGTAATCAATGCTTCATTTGTAAATGGTACCCAGATAAGAATAGACGAGTCAAATGTAGACTTTGTTATATAGAAGGATGCATTCCTTGTATAGAAAGAACTATAGGAGGTAAGTTACTGCAACCTAAGACAAGTAATGAACTACATAAAGAAACAATTAAGGAAGTAGCAAGTTCTTCAACTAATTATATTATATCACACACAGAAGAAGATAAAATAATTGAATTAACAACAAGAATAAATAATCTAGAAGAAAGAATAAAAAGATTAGAAAAAGGTAAATATGTTATGGAAGAAGACTCAGAATTAATGAATGAATGCTTTGATGGTTTAGTATGTAATGAAGATAAGAAACTAAGTACAGTCAAAATATTAACTAAAATAAAAATACAAGATTATGAAATAGAAACACTAGGATTAGTAGACTCAGGATGTACACAGTGTATAATAAACCAAAAATTATTACCAAAACATCTTATAAATAATTTTAAAAAACCTCATATATCCATGCAAATGGACGAAACTCATAATACTTATAGACATTTTGTAAAAAATGCAGTAATTAGTTTTAGTAATACATGTTCTAATTATAAAACAGTATATAAGTTAGGAATAATGTTAACTAGAGAATTAAATATAAAGGCAGACTTTATAATAGGCTTAGATTTTATGATAAAAAATAATGGAGGATGTTTTATAACTAGAGACGGAGTAATTTTTACAAAGAATATTACAATAACCCCACCATTTTTTGGGAAAAATGTACAAAGAAATACAAAAGTCACCAAAGACTCTAAATATCTTAAAGAATCCTCAAAGCACTTATGTGACAAAGGCACATACTGTACCTGTAACACAGGAACATTAATGTTAGAAGAATTAGACTTAGAAGAAGAAATTAATGAAATAGAATTATTAAATCAAATCATAGACAAAAATTATGATTTAATGGAAATAAACATAGACAACTACAATTTTAAGAAAGGAATTCAACAAATAGGAATAATAAAGAACCAAGAAGACTTGCAAAAGATAATTCAGAAATTAGATGACATAGATATAATAGGTGAAAAACCTTTAGAACAGTGGAAAAATAATAAAATAGAGTGTAAACTAGAAATCATAAATCCAGAATATACGGTAAGAACAACAACAATAAAAGCTACTAATGAAGATTTAAAAGATTTTGAAGTACAAATTAAAGAATTACTTGACCTAGGAGTAATTAGAAGATCTAAATCAAGACATAGGTCAACAACTTTTATGGTTAGAAATCATAGCGAGATAGTTAGAGGAAAAGCTAGAATGGTAATAAATTATAAAAGACTTAATGACAATACAGTAATGGATGCTTATAAACTACCAGACAAAACAGAGTTAATTAATAGAATCCAAGGAAGAACAATGTTTAGTAAATTCGACTGTAAGTCAGGATATTGACGGATAAAAATACACCAAGACAGTATAGAGTGGACAACATTTACTTGTCCCGAAGGACATTTCGAATGGTTAGTAATGTCATTTGGATTAAAAACAGCTCCACCAATTTTTCAAAGAAAGATGAATAATATATTTGGTAAATATAAGAATTTTGTACTAGTATATGTAGATGACATTTTAGTTTTTAGCTATAACATGAAAGAATATTTAGGACATCTCCAAATAATTTTTAAATTGTTTGTAGACAATGGAATAATTATAAGTAAGAAAAAGATGGAATTATGTAAACAATATATTAATTTTCTAGGAATCACTATAGGAGAAGGAAAAATAAAATTACAACCACATATATCAAAAAAGGCCCTAGAAATGCCAGACAAGTTAAAAAAAAAACAAAAGACCTACAAATTTTTTTAGGAATATTAAATTATGCTAGACAATTTATTAAGAATTTAGGAAAGGTAACAGGACCTTTATATGCTAAAACTGGCTCTAAAGGACAAAAGACATTCAATACGGAAGATATAAAATTAGTTCACAGACTAAAAGAGATGGTTAAGGACATACCAGACTTAGCCCTACCTTTAGAAACATACTATTTAATAATAGAGACAGACCGTAGTTTTGAAGGATGGGGAGCCGTCCTTAAAGCTAGAACAAATAAATATAGCAATAAAAAAGATGAAAGAATATGTGCTTATCAGAGTGGAAAATATAAAGAATAAGGCAATATGAGTAGTATAGATGCAGAAATACTAGCAGTCATATATGGTCTTAATAGTTTTAAAATATACATTTTAAATAAGCCAGAAGTATTAGTAGAACTGACTGTGAAGCCATAGTCAAATTTCATGAGAAAATTAGCTAGAAAAATAGTAGTAAGAGACGATGGTTAAATTTTATTGACGCTACTTCAATATATAATATTAAATTTGAACATATCAAAGGTAAAGAAAATACCTTAGCTGATAAACTTAGTAGATTAATATCAAAAACTACTAACTAATCTTTTTTGCAGCATGACTGACAAAGGCAAAGCAAAAGCTTCAGACTCCAGCGTAGACAATTATTTAAAGACTTTATTAAGCAATACTCATTTTTGGCCACAGACAATGTTAAATACAACTCAGACATCTAGCGATCAGACGATCGAAAGAATATATTTTGGGAGACAAAATTTAATTTATTATCCAGACTCAAATTTCAGTTTTAAGACAAAACCTGAAGCAAGGGTCGACAGAAATCAAAAATGCTTATTAGACAACTTATGAATTTCATACAACAAGACTCCAAGGGATGTCAACTATTTTTTAGCTGTTATGAATGCCCTGGCACAATATTTTACATACAAAAATTTAACTAATAAGTTTAACTTTTATGTGATCATACAGGGAAGGACTCCAGGAATCTACCAGACATGGATTTAGGTAATAGACGCTATTAAGAACTTTAAAAACCCCTTGTACAAAGGATTTAATAATTTTAATGAAGCTTTAGACTACGCAAGAGGAAAATTAGGATGAAACTTTTTATTACCCCAGAACTAAGAAACCCTATAAATTACCCTCAGTACAATATTCAAAAAAACACAAACAAAATTATTTTTTGTGACCACTGCAGTTCAATGACCGAAGGTTTTAAAAGACTAAATCATAAAAATGAACTGTTAGAGAAAGAACGAGATGAATTAGTAAGACAAAATTTATTACTACAAGATTATATAAAACATCTTGAATTAAACCAAAGCTCAAATTCAGCACCCTTTCAGACACAAAGACCAGTTCAAATTTTTAAAGATTCTTGTACTCAGACTGATTTTCAGACATCAAGTTCTCCATCTTTACTCAAAATGGATGAGATGGGTGTGCATTTCCCACTGAATGTAGATAGACCTACTGCATCAGGTAAGGATGTAGCTAGTCCGGTTCAAACGACAACCGGTAAAGACTTATCAAGTCCGTTAATGGCTGACACTTTGCCAAAAAGTGTAAGAAGACTCCAGCTAGTTTTTATTTAGAAGGAGCCTCAAGCTCAAAGACTGTAAAAATTAGGAGACAAAATAAAAAGAAAGTGACTACAAAAACCATAGAAGGAATTATTGGTAATACATTGATGAGATTATTGGTAGACTCTACCTCTAACACTCCTCAAGAAGAGACTAAAGACATGATTAAACCAGAGAAAGAAAATTCAGATATTTCAAATTCAGACTCAGATCTACCCAATTCATACAGAGAATATGACCCGGCTCTAGATCAATTTGCTCAAGACTCTAACGCGGATGATGATTCCGGTATGAGTTTTGACTCCGAGGCCTTGCACAATTTAGACACTTTTTGTTAACAACATCCGCAATGACATCGGATATTTTGGACATTTTCAAAAATGTAAGCAGTGACCTCAGCAGACTTAATATTCGTAAGCAATGACATATATATGGATAAGACAGAAAGACGGACAGAAAGAAAAAGTCGTAACATTTGTTACAATTTTCAAAGGAAATTAATAGCGAAAGCGACATAAAGTAGACTTGAAAGAGACATGCAGCAATATTTTTCCGTTCAATTTCATTTGAAGTTCGCAGACGCTCCTCTATAAATACCTTTCATTTCCATACTGCAAGATATAGATAGAGAGCATCAAGCAATCATAGTAAGAAGCAATTAACTTAGTTTTTACAAATAAGTACTGTGAGAAAAGAGTGTTTGAAAAATAAAAGAGTGTGTTTGTAAAAAGAGCGCTTGTACAAAAGTGAGTATTTAATTTTTCAGTTCCACTAGGAGCAACGTCGGGGACTCCCGAAAGGGAACCCTCTATCTGCTCTACTCAATGTAAGTAGGTTATAAGCTTTACTAGAAGTAGGTATTATTCCCCATGTTTGTATGTTTATGTTTATGTTTTATGAATATATGTTAATATTTTAATATATGTTGATATTTTATTATATGTTGATATTTCATCATGTCTATCTTCAAAAGTTATGTTTAGTTGTCCAAATCTACCTTTAGTATATCGTTTTTCTCTTAAATGTCTAAGCAACTCCGATGGATTAACCCATAAATTCCTAGGATTTGAGTCCGTTAATGGCCAAGAGAGCCGCAGGACATGTGTCATCCAGGGTGAGGTTAAAGAAGCAAGTATTTAGAAAATGAGTTTAAGAGAAAGAGATGAAAGAGGTAGATATACCGACAAACTAAATAACAAGTAGAAATAGACAACCTTAAAAAAAAAAAAAAAAAAATCAAAACGTTTGATCATTAAAAAAATAATAATAATAAAAAATAATAATAATTAAATTTGGGGAATATACTTAGCATTCTAGTAATTACCGTGACCTATTAACATAGTAGAAACAAGAAGAGGAAGTACCGAGTAGAATTTTACAACCATAAGAAAAATCAACTCTTGATTTGTTAAACAAATGGACTATTCCTGAAATTAAAATCAAAAAGATTTATGATTATGGCTGGTATGACCGCCTATGCACTACTCAGTTAATTAAAACAACTGAAAAATCTCTTGCTTTAAACTCTTCCGAACAAACTATTCGTTTGTTAGATAAAAGAGATATTGATGTGTATAAGCATAAGTATAACTTTATGCATATTGGCATGGTTCAGATTGCATTCAAGCCTTTAACTCTTAAAGGGTTACCGGAAACATTTCTGGCAGCACTTTGTGATGCAAGAAATTTAAATTTCCGACAGTCTTTAATGGGATCGATAGAATCCACTGTGGCCTATGGTCCAGTTTATTTTAATACTCAGCCAAATTTACAATCATCTTTGTCTAATGTAAACATATTAGATGCATTAACTTTGAATATTAAGACTCATGGTTATAATTATGCACCCGGATCTGAACTTATTTGTTTATCCTATCGCATATATTATAAGTTTTTAAATTCTTTAAATCCTAGATGTAAAGTATTTGATACATCTGATCAAACGATTTTGATTGAAACAAATTTTTTAAAATAAAAAATTACTACTCGTCGACCTATTCGATGGGAAGAAATTAATTTTCCAAACACTTGGATTTTAAATTCAGTTATTTCTCAAACTCAGTTGGCTGATAAAGTCACTAATGATGATTATTCACATATTTCGCAGACCGAGGATGGTCAAATTTGTATTCAATTTGATGATAAGACCTCTGTATATAACAAACAGTCTTTTTCTGGTAGTCGAAGTAGATTAACTTCTATACCTTCTATGATAGCTCCAGTTGAACCCACATACGGTCCAGCTAGAGTTAATAAACTTGCTTCTTTGCATACTATTCCTTTGATCTCTAGTCCGTCAAAATTAAAAATAGATCCTCGTACTAATATAGTACAGGGCTGCGATGATAGTTCTGATAAGGATATTCCTTCTGCATCCGAAATGGATTTTGACCCTAATCATTTATAATGATTCCACACTTAATTGATTTTAGTCCAGGTTCTCTGGCAAGAAAACATATTCAAAAAGAATTATTGAATAATAAATGGAAAAAATTTAGAAATTGGTTTTTCGAAACTTATAGTAAGGAAGACCAGTATAATCTTTCCCAAGAGTTCTATGAAACTTGTGCATTACATAATCAAATTATGTATTTTGTACCATGGTTTATAGCCACATATATACCTTTATATGTAAAAGTCTTAGAACTTACTTATAAAGATAATAAAGGAAATATGATTACTACTCAGTTTCCTCCCCAATCATCTTTTGTTTTGCCTAATAATACCGACATAACCTTTAATGCTTTTCAGCAATTCATAGACCACGATGTTGGTACCGTTACTATTACTGAGATTAACAAAATTATTGCTCAAAACAATTATTTGGGTTTATATGTTGAAGTTTTAGGAGAACATATTACTTCTCTTGATAAAAAACTGGTTGATTTATCCAATTCTGTTCGATATTTGAATCAAGTTAAACTGGATAAAGTTTTAAATAAACTTGATGAACTTAGTAACGATACAGGAAAAGATGTGGGTAAAAAACCTGTACAAGAGACGGGTTCTAGTTCCTCTACTCCAACATTAATTCCTCGTATAATTACTAGTTCTATTCAAAGACCTCTCGAGATTTCGGATTTTACAATAAAAACTTTTGATGATCTTGAAGATTTGCTTGAATAAAAGTTTTCAAAATTAAATCTAAAACCTATTGATTTATCTACTCAATTTGCTGATGAATTAGAACATTCTTCTAATCCCCAAGAACATATTGTTTCTGAATTTAACAAATTACGACATAGTAAATCATTTTCTCCTTATGCTAGGAAGCCTGCTATGCAAACTACCTATTATCCTAGGCCAACTCCTCAGGATGTTCTTATAGAAGAATGAGACTGGAATGTTAGCACGTCCTTTGAAGGAACTGCAATCTATGAATGGAACATAGATGGTCTGACCGAGAGGCAGATGACTATTCAAATACGTAGAATGATGATGTATTCTACTATTTGTAAAGCCACTAGAAATTCCAATGGAACTTCTAAAAATTCTGATAAGACTATCTGCAAAATGATAGTTGAAGGTTTTATAGGTCAACTCCGTGGTTGGTGGGATAATTTCTTAACCCAAGGAGATAAACAGACCATTATAGAGATGAAAAATATGGAGGCTAGTACAGATCATTTAGGTCATAAGCTGGAAGCTGGTCGAGAAGATGCAGTCTATACTTTAGTAATGACTATTCTCGAACATTTTGGGGGAAGATTCACCAATAATCATGAAACAATACGTACTCTCTTGAATGGATTACGATGTAAACATTTAGGTGAATTTAGGTGGTATAAAGATACTTTTCTAAGCAAAGTTTTAGAATTACCACCAGATGATCATACAGATCATTGGAAAGCTAAGTTTATAGATAGCCTTCCTCCCTTATTTGCAGAAAGGGTTAGAAGAACTCTTAGAGGTTCTCAATCTACAGTCCCTTACTCTAATTATACTTATGGCAATTTGATAGGAGTATGTACACAAGAAGGATTAAGTTTGTGTAATGATCTTAAGTTAAATCATCAGCTTAAAATGGAAAAGCTGAAAGAAAAATCCCAATTAGGAGATTTCTGTGCCCAATTTGGCATGGCCCAACCTTTTTCTAACCATAATAATAAGAAAAGGTCTAAGTTTATCAAAACCTCTACACCCGATGGTTATGTCTATAAGAAAAGAAGATCTAGATATAGATCCAAAGAAGAACGTGAAGCTAAAAGAGCTCACAAAAAATCTACTAGATTTGCTAAGAATAGATCTAAGCGAGACTTAGAAAAAAATTAAGTGTTATTGCTATGGACATTTTGGACATATAGCTCCAAATTGTAAGCTAGAAAAGCTTAAATCTTTAGAACTAGACGATGGTTTACATGACAAAATCTATGGTTTATATATCTATGGTTTAAATCTGATTATGATTATGAAAATGTCCAGTCTGATAGTGAGATTGACGAAGAATTAATCGATTTTTCCGATGAAGAAAATAAAAATACTGCTCCTGGTTGTAGTACTTGCACAGGTGATACTTGTGTGTGTGAAACCAATATGTTTTACCAACTTCAATCACAATTTCAAGATTCGAATGTTCAGACTATTTCCTCTGAAAATGTTATTGAATTATTAAAAGAAGTTACCGATAGTAATTTTCGAGAAAAAATTATTAATTTATCTGTAGTTGGTTCTACTTCTAACACCAACCCATCTATTTCAAAATCCAGTTCAAAAACTGATTTAAAGGACTTTAGTCCTTTCACTATTTCTGAAGTTCAAAAGAGACTTCTGAAGAAATATTCTTCTTCTAAAGAAACCACTCTTTCAGATCTGAAAATAGAAATTGAGAATTTAAAGAATGAAATACGAATTCTCAAACAAAACCAAATGATTTCTGATCATCGGCTCACGCAAGTTGAAAAATCGTTGACTTCTGATCCGAAAGGAAAAAGGAAAATCGATGATTTGCCGAATGAGGATGATGATCCTCAATTATCCGAAATACTTGAAACATCTAGTCCAAAAAACGAAACTTTTTTAGGATTAATGCAGATTGTTACTGCTCATAGATGGTATATTAAATGTACTATCTTAATTGATAATCATTTTTCTATTACAAACATTGCTATGATTGATAGTGGTGCTGCTGTTAGTTGCATCTTGGAAGGATTAATACCTTCAAAATATTTTCAAAAAACCACACATATGGTTAAATCTGCATCAGGACACGCGTTAGATATAGAATATAAATTATCTAATACGCGTATTTGTCAAAATAAAGTATGTATTCCACATTTCTTCTTTTTAGTTAAGAATCAACTAACCCTCCAATTATACTTGGAACCCCATTTATTAATGCAATTTATCCTTACACTCATATTGATGCTAAAGGATTTTGTGCTACACTTAATAATAAGCCGATTAGCTATGAATTTGTTACTGAACCAGTAACAAGAGATATAACTGCTTTAATTAATATGAAACAGAAGCATGTTGATTCTCTTCAACTACAAATTTTTAGCATACAAATTACTGATGCATTACAATCTCCGAAAGTTCAAGAAAAAGATTAAATTTATTTTGGAACAATTCTCTGTTGATATTTATGCTGACCATCCCAGTGCTTTCTGGAATAGGAAAAAGCATGTTGTCACTCTTCCCTATGAAAATGATTTTTCGAAAGAAAATATTCCTACAAAATCTCGACCCTGTCAAATGAACACAGAGTTAGTAGATTTTTGCAAAAAAGAAATTGATAATTTATTGCAAAAGGGTTTGATAAAACCTTCTAAATCACCATGGTCTTGCACTGCTTTCTATATAAACAATGCAGACGAAAAAGAAAGAGGAATGCCTAGATTGGTCATTAATTACAAACCTCTTAATAAGTTTTTGAAATGGATTAGATATCCTATTCCAAATAAGAAAGATCTTCTTTCAAGATTATATGATGCCAATATATTTTCAAAATTTGATTTAAAATCAGGTTATTGACAAATTCAGATTTCAAAAGAGCATACGTATCGAACTGCTTTTAATGTCCCATTTGGACAATATGAATGGAATGTTATGCCATTTGGATTAAAAATGCACCCTCTGAATTTCAGAAAATTATGAATGATATTTTCAACCCTTATATGGATTTCATTATTGTCTACATTGATGACATTTTGGTATATTCCAAAACTTTAGAATTGCATATTAAGCATTTAGACATTTTAAAGAAAATTGTCATTAAAAATGGTTTATTGATTTCTAAACCAAAAATGAGTCTTTTTCAAACTAACGTCCGATTTTTAGGACATACAATTTGTCAAGGAAAGATTACTCCTATTCAGCGTGCAATTAGTTTTGCTGACAAATTTCCTGATGTTATTACAGACAGGAATCAGCTCCAAAGATTTTTGGGCAGTCTAAATTATATTGCTCCTTTCTATGCAAATCTCTCTCGAGATTTAGCCCCTCTTTATGATCGGTTAAAAAAGAATTATAAAGAACCTTGGTCTGAAAAACATACAGTCATAGTTCAACAAGTCAAGAAACGAGTTAAAGCACTTCCTGTTTTGACTCTTGCCAACCCTGCTTGGCAAAAAATTATTGAGACCGATGAGTCCAATACTGGTTTTGGTGGGATATTAACAGATTAATCCCAACGACAAATGTGAATATCTGATTAGATATCACTCAGGTAAATGGACCGAAGCCCAGAAAAAATATGCTACTGTGGCTCATGAGATGTTGACAATTGTCAAATGTGTTTTGAAATTCCAAGACGATTTATACAATCAAAATTTTTTGATCAAAACTGATGCTCAATCAGTAAAATATATGTTTAACAAAGATTTTAAACATGATGCCTCGAAAATGATTTTTGCTCTATGGAAAGCCCAATTGGCTCCTTTTGACTTTGAGATTCAATATAAAAAGGGAATTGATAATTCTCTGCCTGACTTTTTATCTCGTGAATATTTACAGGATGACTGATCAATGGACCAATGTAGTTCGAGGCCGGGGAATTCGCGGTCGTGGTAGAGGCAGAGGGAGATTACCCTCTGCGCCTTCTAGTTCACAAGGATTAGCTTATAGTCAAGGATCCTCTACAACATCCCCTGTGATACAACTGGGAAAAAAGACTTTGATTAATTCCAAAATATCACAAGGAGAATCCTCCTATAAAAATGCTATACATATGGACGATATTCCAGAAGATCATCCGTTATATGAATAGATGCAGGCTTATATTGCCTCCCCAAAGCAAAAAGATTCTTTTGCTTCAGTTACCAAAGAGGGTATCGAAAATCTTTGGCCCTATAAAACAGTACCTAAACAAGAAATGATATTTCTAGTTGAAAATTCCGAGATATTGCGGAAACATGATCCTTGGGCAATTTTCCAAAGGTATCTAATTCAAGGGTTAGATTTCCTTGGAGAGTCTTATAAGACTCGATCATATTATGAAGCCATATTAACGGCCACAGGTAGTGCTGAATTCCAGCATTTTCCTAAAGGAAACCCTGAATATAGTTATTCAAAAATAATTATTAAACAGATGATATCTGTTGAAGATGGGGGCATACATACTATGCGAGAGAGGAAAATTAGCTTCAATAACAGGTCGATGAATGTGACATACTGGGACTATGTAAAGGCATTTTCACAAGCCCTTTATTATAATAATACTAAACAAAAACATACTTGGTTTATTAAAATTTGTCCCAAGGTTTTTGAAACTCATATTCCAAATTGGTTTTTAAATTGGTGGTCTTATCATGGACCCACGGTAAAAATTTTACCCGAACCATTTTTTGTTCTTTACCAAAAATGGAAAACAATGTCTCCCAATTTAAATAATTTATATCGAGACACCCATATTTGTTATCCTGAAAAAATTGATCAGATCTATTTCTTTTTAGAATTTTCTATCCCATGGATACATAAATGGACTCCTGAATTAGGATTCACAGAAGAGCAGATTCCTTGCCTCTTTCGGACATTTGCTAATAATTTTTGGGACCGTTTGATGAAATATGATCCCGACACTCACATCCTTAATGGACAACAATTATTGGACCAGATTGGTGCTACCATCCAAAAATATGAAACTATGGAAGAGCAACATAGATTGGATGATCCACCTCTCAAACAAATTGCTCGAAAAATTATGTTTCAAGATGGAAACAAAGAAGAAATGATTCATAACTATTTAGAAGAAATGAAGAGAAATTTGCTTCATTCACTCCAACAACTTGATTCAAATTCTTCTATGCAAAGAGGGAGTAACAATGACGATGATATTACGGACGCTCAACCTCCCGAACCTGAGGTGATACTCTCGGAAAAACAATAGGATGATGCCGAAGCTTTTATCCGCCATATGAAAGAAAAGGATAAACAACATGGAAAAAAGAAAGTCGGATAGACACTGAAATAATAAATTCACTTTTCAAGGACCCACTACACAGTAGATTCACTGTGTAAACAGTAGATTCACTATTGATGGGACCCACTTGGGACCCCTTTTTACTGTGTAAAGATTCTTTATTTTTTCTATTTATACGTTTTATTTTTCTATTTAGAGGCAGAGTTTAGTAACTCCCTCTCTCTCTAGTTTTTCTCCTCCTTCTCTCTAGTTTCTTTCTTACATTTTGTAATCAGTTTGTAAATCCTTTTGTGAATAATAATAATAAAGAAAAACTCAGAAAATCGTCCACTTTTGGACACCAATACTTGGCCTTGCTCATACGGCCTTAGCCCTTGCCTCCGGGCACTAACCATTTAACAGGATCTCTTAGGCGGGCGGTAGTCCACGCGGCCAGACAGATCTAGCTAAAGAAGCACCTTTATATCAAGGGTTAGTGCCCATTTTGCCTTTTTGCCTCCAAAAACCTATTCTTTTGCAATATAGAACAGAAAACACATCATACCAACCAAACATACCCAAGTTATTGCATATTTTCTTTGTTTTAAGCGTCGAAAGTGCCATGAAATCATGGCACATCAACACCCTCAACTTAGAACGTTTGCACATCCTCAGGTAAATAAAATAAAATAAACACATATAATGCTTAACTAAGAGAAACCTAAGAGACCTACGACAATCGACTTATCGCTTTTGACACCAAAACTTTTTTGACCCCTCCTATTTGCAAATCAAAACCACGGTGTGTATACATGCAACATATTATCATGACATAGAAGGGATCAAGTGATGGCATCAGATTACGAACAAACAACTAAGCATATGCGCAAATGACATTACCCGAACAAATAGCAGCTAACTATACAACCCATGTGCTCTCACAACAAATAAGTCCCATACACTCACAGTATACCAATGAATATCAAAGTAGGGACTGGGTCAAAACACTTTCTCTCATAAAGAAGTTCAAACAATGTGCGTGAAATACCATAAGCTTGCCCTTATTTTCTATGCCTTAGTTTTTCTGACAGTTGGACTAGGATCTCTATAGGACTTTCATCAGCTTGTAATGTAGGCTTGAGGACGGGTGTGGTACATATGGATATGGTGACTCAACCCTCCTTGACACAACACTATTTTTGGATTCTCTTTCCAACTATTGTTTTTTTATTTTCCCTTATTTCTCCTTCATTTATTTTCAAATTTTGGGTGTGATTTTCTTTATACCTTCATAACACACTTTTTTCTTTTTTTTTTCTTCACACCCAAATCTATTCTCCTTTTCTTCTACTAACCCCTTTTTCATACCCGAGTCAAACTACCCACCCCTATAATAGCCACCCTACCTGAGTTGAGGTACACGATATCCAAGGAGGGACCAGGGCCAAGACAGGTTCATTGTAAGTCAAAATGGGAATGTGAATAGGCTAATGAAAGAAATAGGTCAATTAAGGCTCAAATTCGAAATCAAGGGATATTTACTTCATTTGGTCAGGCATTTAGGCTAAAAGTGGACTTATTCAAGAGCAGCCTATAACCCTTCCTAACCACTATCCTATAACCTAGGCAAGACTAACCGGTCAAGTTCTGGATCGCACACCCAAAGTGAACTAAATAATGACCTCACACACATATAGCACAGGGTTACACTATCAACTACTACCTATCCAGTTCATGCATTGCTAGCTACCATTATGTTGCCTATAGTACTAATACCATAACAAGATCCAATAACTGTCACAAACTAACATACTACACGCATATTCCAAAACAAATTTTTTTCAGGAGGGGTGTCCTTTAAACAATCAAAAAGCATTATTATCAAAAAGTTGTTCAAAACTTGTTGAAAACTGGGCTGCACTAAGGTTCCCCTATTTTTCTTCTAATTAAACATGAAAACACATAAATAGTCTAACTAACACCCTAAACATGCCGGTTCTACTATGATAGCACACTTGGGGAAAAAAAACACGACAACAAAAACTCCCAAGTGGTGGTATACCTCCACCCCAACTAAATAATGGTGCACTGCCCTTAATGCACAACTATCAATATGATAAGTGTAAGGGAGTGAAGACATACCTACGGTTCCCTAGGCATTAGATGTGGGCCCATCCACAGCGAGATCATCTGTATGCTCTCTGGGATCCATGCTAGGTGCGTCCGGTGGAGGGGGTGGCTGACTTGAAGATACACTCCGTGCCCTCTGCTCATGAGCAATATGAATGACATGGTATTCTGTCCGGGAGGCCTTATTCACCCTCTGTAGATCACTCTCAAACTCGTCTTCACTATCAGTTTGACCCCCAGGACTCCGTGGTCGCTTGCCTCTAGCAATAGGAGGTTCCTCATCAGCAAATAAATTCACCTAAAAAACTGGTGCTGAAGGTATCGGTGTAGGTATGGGTGGAATGATAGGAGTGTGGCTAACTGCTAATTCTCAAACCTCTGCCCTCAACGCAGTCACCTCCTTGGTCAACCCCATCAAATTCGAGATATGGGCCTCTCTCAATCGGCTACCCATGCGGTGCTCAAAACTATCAATCTGCCCATGCAGCTCACACATAAACTTCTCCATAGCAGCAGTTATGCGAGCCTTAACTCTCACCTCATAAGCCTTTATCGACGTCCTAACCCATGGCTTAAGTTGAGATACCAACTTAGCCATCTGGGCCTCTGTGTGAGCATGTCGCTCAATAACCTTCGTTTGTCTATCCACTAATTGCTGCAAAAACTCTTGTGAAACTGCAAGCATGCCAGATGAGGGTAGTGGTGCGGTAGTTCCTGCAGCCCCCTCATCAGTCACTAAGGGTGTACCCTCGTTAGGCAACCTTCCAGCCTCGGGGTCATTAACTGGTGCTGAAGTGCTAACCGGTTCCTCTCGATCCACTTGCACTTCTAAAAAGGCGACTCTTGATGAAGTAGAGGGCTGAGACACCCTCTGGGAAACTGGATAGCACCTCGCTACTGCATCAACCCTACATCAGCTATGTGGGTCACCTCAATAGCGTGATCTACTACAAGCATCATAACCACACCAGCACAACTACATAGATCTTGAATCAGACAGGGGGAAGGGATACTGGTAAAGTCTCTAAAGGCGCGCTCATAAATCTCCTCAATAATATAGCGGGCGATGTTGATGTCATATACGACGATGATACTCGCTACTAGAACAGCTCGATTAAGAGTAAGAGAATTATCTGCACCTGTGGGACCGAGATGGTGCCGTACAACTGACCACCAAACCTGCCCGTAAAGTAAAGCGAGGATTTCTTAATATCCAACTTCTCAGCTACCCATTTTGCATCTATGCCATCCTCAGTGATATAATGTGCAACCCACCGTAGTAGCTCTAAACGCTGATCGACATCCTTTATTTTGTTTCTATTTTTCATCATCTCCATGCGGTGATCAAACTCAGCAGTACTAGCTGGAAGTGGTCATTCGACACTAAACAAGAACCTGTGGATAGTCTGTTCGGAGATGTATACTCTGGTATCATGAACCAAAGTGTGAGTCAATGGTGGTTGGTCTCAATATCACTGCTCATTTGGTGTGATTAATTCAATAGAAGCATCATATGAAACATAAAACTTATGGACCAACTCTGGGCTATAGCTACCAGATGGCTCCGTCATCCACTTGAATCCATAGTGATCAAACACTGCCTTAATCTCGGGTAGTGCCTTTAACTCATCTAACCGATACCTGGTCTCCTCAGTGATGCTTCGTTTACACACACCCTGCTCAGTCGGCTCTGCATCCCTATCATAAATGTCCTTCATACCCTGAACACACCACCTCTTATTTTCCCTTCATACTATAGCTGCAGCCCGCTGTGTAGCCACCTTTCTCTCAGAGAAAGTCGTGGAATCCTGAACACCAGTGCCTAAAATAGATGTTATCTCATCAGCCTCACCACTACCAGCGGACTCAGAATCATCCGCACCCTCATCAATATCATTAGTCCCAGGTGCATCAGCCTCATCTTCAGTACCACCGGTTGTAGAATCATCCACCCCCTCTTCAGACTGGGGGGAGGAATCAGATGACTGAATAGGAGTCACCAATAAAGGCTGAATCGTGGCCCGAGCTGTAGCCTGTGCCCTAGTTTGTTGTCTTGTGGCATGAGGTGCAAGAGCAGAATCATCCCTAGCGATCTCATAAACCTCTTTGGACCCACATTTCTCCGGCTTCGAAGGGTCATCTCTCTGCCTTTTTGTGACTTCTGGGTTCTTGGTGTGGATTCGCGAAGAGGAACCCATATCTCCGCACTTGGGGTTTCCTTTAGGCAGCATTGTTTGAAGTGATCGAATCTTTGGTGGTGTTTGGTCGGGTCGATTATGGGTTGCGGGGTTGGGTTTGGCGGATTTAGAGTTTGGTCGGGTCGGGTATGGAGTTTGGTCGGGTTAGGGTAATGGGAATTTGAAATTTATTACAATTGGGTGGTGAGAATTTATGAATTGGAGTGTTTGGTACTTGGGAAATTTAGTGAATGTAGGATTGGAAGTGTTAATTTTAATGAATTGTGGGAAAGAAGTCGGGTATTTGGAAGCTTGGGAGATCGAGTTTAGGATTTTCTAATAGGTGTATCGAATTTTATCAAAAATAGGCTGAAATTCGAGTTGGGTCGGGTGAGATTTTTATATTCAGGGTAGTCCTGATTTTCACGGTACCGACCCATGTCACGTGGGTCCCTATCATGGATTAGATTCCGCAAACAAAAAATGCCCTCTGATTCTCACGATACCAACCCATGTCACGTGGGTTGACCTACATCACATGGGTCCCCTGTCGTGGGTTGGATTCCTCAATCAAAAAATATCCTCTGATTCTCACGATACCAACCCATGTCACGTAGGTTGACCTGCGTCACGTGGGTTACCACCGTGGTTTAAGCTACATACTTTGTAGTGCATATCTTTATTTTCAACTTACGACTGGTATCCATCCTAGGGTTGCCTCCCAAGCAGTGCTTGATTTAATGTCACGACATGACGTAGCAAGGTTGGTTAATCAGACTTCGCCAACCAGCCCATGGGTTGCCTCCCATGAAGCGCTTGATTTAATGTCGTGGCATGACCCAACTTACTTGACTACTCATACTTTATCAAGACTAAACTCCTCACATGTCCTTATTTCTTCCGTAGTTCCCACATAGTGCTTTACATGCTGCCCATTGACCTTGAATAGAATATTATCATCACCTTTTAGCTCAATTACTCCATGCGGGAATACCCTAACCACCGTGAATGGTCCGGACCATTTGGATCTTAATTTTCTAGGAAACAAGCAAAGCCTGGAGTTATAAAGCAGTACCAAATCTCCCGGGTGAAACTCTCGTCGTTCAATCTTCCGATCATGATATAATTTCATCTTGTCTTTATACAGTGCTAAACTTTCATAATCCCAGAGACGAATTCATCCATCTCATTCATCCATCTCATTCATCTACTCTAGTCACAATTTAGCTACATCACTCCATTCTCGATTCAACCTCTTCAATGCCCATAATGCCTTATGTTCAAGTTCGACAGGAAAATGGTACGATTTACCAAACACTAGCTAATATAAAGATGCGCCAACTGATGTATTGAATGCAGTTCGATATGCCTATAATGCATCATCTAATCTTTTTGCCCAATCAGTCCTATTGGTATTCACCGTCTTCACCAAAATAGACTTAATCTCATGATTTGACACCTCAACTTGCCCGCTCGTCTGAGGATGGTAAGGTGTTGCCACCTTATGTTTGACACCATATTTTTCAAGCAGTGCTTTGAACAACCGATTATAGAAATGGGATCCTCCATCACTAATGATCACTCAGAGTGTATCAAATCGTGAAAATATATTCTTTTTCAAGAATACCGTGGCACTTCTTCCTTCATTATTAGGGACCTATATTACCTCCACCCACTTAGAAACATAGTCAACAGCTACCAAAATGTATTTCATCCCATGTGAGCTCACAAATGTGCCCATAAAATCAATTCCCCATACGTCAAACAATTCGAGCTTAAGAATAGTTGTCATAGAAAGTTTGTGTCTACGCGAGATGTTCCCTTGTCTTTGACATTGGTCACAAGCCCAAGAATAGTCATGAGCAACTTTATAAATGGTGGGCCAATAATACCTGCATTGTAAGATCTTATGAGCAGTCCACGTACCTCCATGATGACCCCCAATTGGAGATGAATGACATGCTTCCAAAACACTCATCATCTCAACTTTCGAAATACACCTTCAAATTATGCCATCCGCACACACACTAAATAAATAAGGCTCATCCCAGAATAACTTTGTCACCTCATTCATAAATCTCTTCTTCTGCTGATATGACATATCTTTCGGGACTAGATCACTTGCCAAAAAGTTGGCAAAATCTGCAAACTAAGGGATTAATTCTTGTGATGCTGCCAATACTTGCTCTTCTGGAAAAGAATCATCAATATCAAGATCATTCCTTAATCTAAGCATGGCCTCCTCTTCAAGGCGTGATAGATGGTCTGCAACCTGATTCTCAGTCCCCTTTGATCCTTGACCTCAAAATCAAATTCTTGCAATAGAAGTACCCACCGAATCAGTCTTGGATTGGTGTCCTTATTTGGCATAATATATCTAAGTGCTGCGTGGTCTGTATGCACAATCACTTTAGTACCAATTAAGTAAGATCAAAATTTTTTGAAAGCAAAGACCACTGCTAATAATTCTTGCTCGATTACCATATAATTTTTTAAGTGCTTTGCTAGCTTAATAAATAGAATGTAGAATCTTCTCACGTCATTGGCCAAGGAATGCACCCAAGGACACACCGTTAGCATCACACATAACCTTAAATGGCATCGTCCAATCTGGTAAAATAATGATAGAGGCTGAAATTAACTTCTCTTTCATACACTCGAACGCTTTTAGACACGCCTCATTAAACACAAGCTTCACCTCCTTCTCTAAAATCTTGCATAATGGATGTGCAATCTTAGAGAAATCCTAGATAAATCTTCTATAGAAGCCTGCATGTCCCAAAAAACTTTGAATTTCTTTAACCAAAATAGGTGGAGGTAACTTTTCAATCACCTCTATCTTGGCTTTGTCAACTTCAATACCTTTCTTTGACATTTGATTCCCCAACTTAGCACTAAGTTACACTCCTCGCATATTTGCAACACATTAGTAAGGTGGGCCAAGCAGTCTTCAAACGAGTCTCCCATAATAGAGAAATCATCAATAAAAATCTCAATAGTGTCTTCAACTATGTCGGAGAAAATAGACATCATGCAATGCAGGAAAATGGATGGTACATTACATAAACCGAAGGGCATCCTTTTGAACGCGAACGTCCCTTATGGACAAGTGAAAGTGGTCTTCTCTTGGTCCCGAGAGCAATGAAAATCTGTTTATACCCCGAATAACCATCAAGAAAACAATAGCATCCTCTACGAGTAAGACGGTCTAACATCTGATTCGTGAAGGGCATAGGAAAGTGATCCTTTTCGGTCCAAGAATTTAGCTTCGATAATCCATGCAAACTCTCCATCCAGTAACCGAACTTATTGGGATTAACTCATTTTTGTTGTTTGGAACCCCAGTGATCCCTCTCTTCTTTGGCACATACTGAACTGGGCTCACCTACTCGCTATCAGCAATGGGGTAAACCACACCCGCATCTAACCACTTGATGCTTTATTTCTTCACAACCTCTTGCATAGGTGTGTTCAGACGATGTTGGTTCTCAATGCTTTATATGGTGCTCGATGCTTGGTATGCACTCAGGATTAAGCTTAATTTTGTGAGTGCAAATACCGGGCGTAATCCCGATAATATCAGCGATGGACCAACCAATGGCCCTCTTAAACCTTTTCAACAACAAAACAAGAGCCTCTACTTGCCACTCCACCAACTTAGCAGAGATAATCGCGGGTAAGGTGTTGTTAGCTCCCAAGAATGCATAGCTAAGGTGAGACAAGAGAGCCTTAAGCTCCAAAACTGGAGTCTCCTCAATAGAAGGTCGAGCAGGTGGGGTCATCCTATTCTTTAAATCAAGATCAAGTTTCTTAGGAGCATAAGTGTATGATTCCCTACCAACAAGTGCACCAACCATCCCATCATATTCCTCAATGCCATCGCTATCAAAATTCATAATCACGGCCGCAAGAGCTTTTACCCCCAACCTTTCTTCAATAGGCACGATAATATCACTCACATCAACTGTATCTATTAAAGAAAACACCCAAATATCTTTCAGTTGCTTCATGGAGCGACAAACATTGAAAGTGACATGTTTATCATTCAACCTGAATTTCATCTGCCCAATTTCCATGTCAACCAATACATGGCCAGTGGCAAGGAATGGTCTTCCCAAGATGATGGGAACCTTGAAATCAACTTCACAATCTAGAATCACAAAGTCAGCTGGGAAGATGAAAGATGCAACCTTCACCAAAACATCATACAAATGCCTACTAGCTTTTTCACAGTTCTATCCGCCATAAAGAGTCTCATCGAAGTTGATTTTGGTGCTCCCAATCCTAACTGCTTGAAAATAGTTAGCGGCATCAAGTTAATGCTAGCACCCAAGTCACACAGAGCTTTTGCAAAATTATAGGACCCAATAGTATAAGGAATTATGAAGGCTCCCGGATCTTCCTTTTCCTCGACAAGTGAGCGAGAAATAATTGCACTATAACGGTGAAAATTATCTACTGGCTTAAAACTGACAATTCTCTTCTTTGTCAGCAAATCTTTCATGAATTTTATGTAACCTGGCATCTGTTCTAAAGACTTGACAAGAGGAATATTTATCGATAAGTCCTTTAACATTGAGATAAATTTTTGATATTTATGCTCTTCAGCTTTTTTTTTCAACCTTTGAGGAAAGGGAGGAGGGGATCGAGGAATTTGTTTGTACACTTGAGGGACCTCTTTTTCCTTCCTGTTATTAGATTTTGCCTTTTTGTCATCATCATGAGGCTTTTGAACAACATCACCTTTTGAATTCACTGGCTCTATCTAAGTTTCTACATCAACTATCATCGGCTCATCTTTCTTACCACTTTCCACAGGTATGGATGGTCAATCGTGCACTTCCCGCTTCTAGTAGTAATGTCCAAACAATGACTATCATTCTTCGAATTCTGAATGATGTTTCTCGAAAAAGTACCTAGTTGACGCTGGTTCAATGCCACTGATATCTACCCGAACTGTTGCTCCAACTGTTTAATGGCAGTTGAATGAGATTTTACTTTCTGACTTATTCCCAAAATGTCTGACCTAATCTCCTTCAAGTAACTCTCCTGACTCTCTGACCCTTTAACCAGTTTATTGAGAAGGGCTTTCATTCTTCAATTTCCATAATTAGCATCGTGGTTCCTTGGTGGAACATATGTGCCACTCTTCTCTTTATAAATAACCTTTCTCCTCCAATCACCATCATGATCTCGTTATCTGTCTCTATATCCTGACTTGTTATAATTGTCTCCATAATAGATCCGACCTTGATTCCCTTGCCTTGAGTTCCAAGAGTCTTGATTTGACCCTTGGCCCATGGATCGAAAAACCGCCACCTCTTGATCCAAGTACTTAGCCTCCTCATCAAATTCATAATCGTCATGCCTAGGTGTTTTTCCTTGTGCACCTATGGAATGCACCTTTTTAGCACATCTAGCCGCAATCTGTTTGGCTAGCAAGCCAATTTCTGTCCTCAACTGTGCGACCTCTTCAGCTACAGATTCATCCAAAGCCCGTTGTACTGCCGAGGCTCCAATAGCATACGTCCCCATAGGTGTATCTACCTCCCTAGTATGCCTACCTTGTTTGGTATTAGTGATATGATCTAAAATCTCTGAAGCTTGTTCCCACCTCAGACTCATAAATGCTCCGCCAGTGATAGTATTTGCTACAACCTTTATATTGGCGTTCAAAGCCCTGTACAAGATTTCATGTAAACTCCTACCACTCATGCTATGATTTAGAACATTCTGCAGCTTCTTCTTAAACCTTAGCCATGTCTCGTAAAGTTCTTCAGAATGTAGTTGTCTGAAGTTGTAAATCTCATCGTTCAACTGTAGCATCTTAGAGGGTGGGAAAAATCTCTCCAAAAATTGATTTATCAATTCTTGCCAAGTAGTGATGGAACCTCGTGGTAACTAGGCTAACCACAAAGTCACTTCTCCTGTTAGAGAGAATGGAAACAATCTCAAACGAATAGCCTCTTGGTCAAATCCAGGCAAATTATATGAAGTGCAAACCCCCGCAAAGTTCATCACATGCATGTTTGGATCATCTGTAGGAAGACAGACGAACACACCTTTCAAGTTTAGCAGGTGGATCATGGCACTTGTAATGTCAAACTTAGTGCCCTGAGATAACTCAGGTGGAATAATAGCACCAGTCTCAATCGGCTTAAAACAAGTCACATCCTCTTCTTCGGGATCATCATAAACAAGCACATATGGTCTTTGAGGGGGTTGTTGCACCCTCAGTCTTCTTTGTCTCTCTTAAAGTGCAGCGAGACAGTTTGCTGCTTCTTGAATTCCTTGATGATATTTATCCACTTGTCTAAGAGCTGCTTGCCTCGTATTTTCCTCAGCCGTTAATTGAGTAGAGAATTGTTCCGCAGTTTAATGGACAACTGGCTGAATTTGCTGGTTATGAATATCTCCCGCGGCTATGAGATTCTGAACTCCGTCGGTATTCATCATTCTTCAATTTTCTCTCAGTGTTCGTTCTATCTCAGTGTCAAGTGGAATCAGGGGATTGTCTTGACTCCTAGTGTTGGGCATATACCGGCGTGTGCCCTCCAAAGTACCAAAAAAAATAAAACTAATCAACTCTAACAAGCAAACTAATCAACTCCGTAGTCGTATTCCCCGGTAACGGAACTAAAAGTTGATATCACCTAAAATATTCCTCCAAAAAGTATAACGCGGTCGATATATCAAATATAGAACCCAACTACGTTGGGGTCAATCCCACAGGGAATAGGACGAAAGTCTGTCGAATGCTAGTCTGAGTAATTGGCAAGTAAGTAAAACTGGTTTTTTTTTATAAGCTAGTAGTAACAGTAACAATTGTTGATTTTTGGATTTGTAATCAATATGAGAAATACTCTAGGACTGTGATCCCCAATGATTCCCTAACTCCACCGGTTACTTGTGCTGGCAAAAGTGTCCCGCTACGCTGCATGCAAAATCTAACAAGATATGTTCATCTAAACGTCTCTCGACCTTGGTTAGATGAATTTCACTCTTATCCTCTCGGTCTCTGAGTGTCGCACTACTAACCCTTGTAGTGGATCTCAGATAACTATCCCTGTTAAGGGATCTAGTTATTAGATGAAGGTTGATAGCTTCAAATCTCTTTTGTTATTTCCTTTTTCGAATCTCTACCTCTCTCTCTCGAAAGTCTAGAATACAGGTGAGTTTCTAACGTTTTCAACCGTTAGAAGATCAATCACAACGAAAGAAATCACAATACATACATTCACATCGGTTCAGAATTGCTTTACACTTAACCCATTTCGTTAATTCCTCATGGTTCACACAACCCTAGTTGATGGGTTTAGCTACTCATGATTGAAAGAAAACAAGAAGAATTAAATGATGAAAACATAATTGTAAACTCACAATAAGAAGAAAACTCTGAAATCTCAATATGAATAAAACCCCTAGAATTGGTGTTCCAAGATTACAAAACCAATAATGTATTTATGAACTCAAAATAATGAAAATATATCTCAAAACAATGTAATGACCAACCCCAAACATAGGACAATATAGGGGTATTTATAGATACAAGATGAATCCTATCCTAAACAAAATAGGAGAACAAAGTCGGCACTTTTCCATGGTATCGTGACTTGGTATCGTGGAATCGAGTCACGTCATGTGGGTCCTGCCGTAGAAATCAGGACACTTCACAAACTTTCAATTGTCGACCCACGACACCGACCTACATCACGTAGGTCGACCCATGTAACGTGGGTCCTACCATGAGTCACTCCTCTGGTATGAACTTGGCTCTTTCATTTTCAAGTATTTTGTCCTCGTGCATTGATGTGTCATGGTTTCATGACACTTTTGATGCTTAAAAATATGAAAATTTGCAATAACTTGGGTGTGTTTGGTTGGTATGACGTGTTTTCTATTCTATATTGTAGGAGAATAGGTTTTGGAGGCAAAATGGACAAAAAGGAAGAATCACGCTCGAGAACAAAGTATCTGAAGACGAAAGAACCAGTATCTTCACCAAAGAGGTGACTCACGACATGACTCATGTGCCGTGAGTCCACTCACGTGACGTGAGTGGCTGCCATGAGTCAACTTTAGAGAATTTTCAGTGTGTCTGATTTCCACGACAGGACCAACGTGATGTGACTAGGTTCCACGACACCAAGTCACAGTACCGTGGAAGTTTGCCGACTCTGTTCTCCTGTTTTGATTAGGATAGGATTCGTCTTGTATCTATAAATACCCCTCTATTGTCCTATGTTCAGGATGAGTCATTACATTATTTTGAGTTAGTTTTTCATTAGTTTGAGTTCAAAAACACATTATTGGTTTTTGTAATCTTGGAACATCAATTCCAGGGTTTTATTCATAATTGAGATTTCAGAGTTTCTTTTTTATTGTGAGTTTACAATTATGTCTTCATCTTCGAATGCTTATTGTGTTCTTGCAATCATGAGTAGCTAAACTCATTAACTAGGGTTGTGGGAACCATGAGGAATTAACAAAACCGGTTAAGTGCAAAGCAACTCTGTACCGTTTTGAATGCATGTATTGTTATTACCTTCATTATAATTGATCTTCTAATGGTTGTAAATGTTAGAAACTCGCCTGTATTCTAGACTTGCTCGAGAGAGAGGTAGAGATTGGGAAAAGGGAATAACAACAGATATTTAAAGCTAGCAACCTTCATCTAATAACTTGAGTTGTAACAGGGATAGTTATCTGAGATCCAGGACAAGGGTTAGTACTGCGACACTCGGAGACCGAGAGGAGAAGAGTGAAATTCATCTAACCAAGGTCGAGAGACGTTTAGATGAACATATCTTGTCAGATTTTGCACGCAACGTAGCGGGACAGTTTTTCCAGCACAAGTAACTGGTGGAGTTAAGGAATTATTAGGGATCACAGTCCTAGTGTATTTCTTATATTGTTTACAAATTTAAAAATCAACAATCGTCGTTACTGTTATTACTTACTCACAACAAACTCCCTTTTTTTACAAACTCGCCAATTACCTAGACTTGCATTCTACATAGTTTCGTCGTATTCCCTGTGGGATCAACCCCAACCTAGTTGGGTTCTATATTTGATACAACGACTGCATTATACTTTTCTGGAGGTATATTTTGGGCGACATCAAATTTCGACGCCATTGTCGGGGAACTACGGTTACGGAGTTGAGTAATTTGCGTGTTGGAGTTGATTGGTTTTATTTCCTTATACTTTTAAGGGCACACGCCGGTGTATACCCAATACTAGGAGTCAAGGAAATTCCCTGATTCCACTTGATCTTGAAATAGAAAGGATTCTAAAAGCTAATCGAAGAATGGTGAATACCGACAGAGTTCAGGATCCTGCCCCGTAGTGAGATACATTCATAACTAACCAATTCAGCCGGTTGGTCATGAAACAGCAGACCAAACTACTACTCGATTGACACAAGAAGAGAAAGCTAGACAAACTGCTCTTAGACAAGTAGAGAGAGATAATCAAGCTATACAAGAAGCAGCCAACGACTGGATGAAGCTGAAGAGAGACAAAGAAGACTGAGAGCTTACCAACCGCCTCAAAGACCGCATGTGCCAGTTTATGATGATCCTGAGGAAGAAGATGTAGCTTATTTCGAGCCGATAGTCACGGGTTCCATTATTCCACCAGAGTTTCCTCAGGGCACTAAGTTTGACATTACAAGTGCCATGATTCACCTGCTAAACTTAAAGGGTGTGTTCACCTGTCTTCCTTCTGATGATCCAAACATGCACGTGATGAATTTTGTGGGGGTCTGCACTTCATATAATTTGCCTGGAGTTAACCAAGAGGCTATTCGGTTGAGATTGTTTCCATTCTCTCTAACTGGAGAAGCGACTTTATGGTTAGCAGAGTTACCACGAGGTTCCATCACTACTTGGCAAGAGTTAAGAAATCAATTTTGGAAAGATTTTTTCCACCTTCCAAGATGCTACTGTTGAAGGATGAAATTTATAACTTCAGACAACTACATTCTGAAGCACTGTACGAGACATGGCTAAGGTTCAAGAAGAAGCAACAGAATGTGCCAAATCATAGGATGAGTGGTGGGAATTTACTTGAAATCTTATACATGGCTTTAAATACCAATACGAAGGCTGTAGTAGATATTTTCACTGGTGGAGCATTCATGAGTCTGAGATGGGAGCAAGCTTCGGAGATACTAGATCGTATCACCAAGACCAACCGAGGATGGCATACTCGGGAGGCAGAAATGCCTGCTAGCACATATGCTATTGGAGCCTCAGCAGCACAATGGGATTTGGACAAATCTGTAGTACAAGAGGTCGCACAACTGAGGACAAAAATTGGTTTATTAGCTAAACTGATTGCGGCCAGAGACGCTGCAAAGGTGTATGCCGTAGGTGCACAAGGAAAAACAACTAAGCATGATGATAGTGATTCTGATGAGAAGGTTAGTACCTGGATTGAGAGGTAGCGGGTTTTCGAGCCAAGGATCAGGGGTCTAATCAGGAATCTTAGAACTCAAGGCAAGGGAATCGAAACTATTATGGAGACAATTACAACAAGTCAGGATATAAAGATAGAGAACGAGATCGTGACAGTGATTGGAGGCAGAACGATGATTATAAAGAGAAGAGTGGCGTATATGTTCCACCAGGAAACCGCGATGCTGACTATGGAAATTCAAGAATGGAAGCCCTTCTCAATAAACTGGTTAAAGGGTCAGAGAGTTAAGAACATTGCTTAAAGGAGATTAGGTCAAACATCTCAGGAATAAGTCAGAAAGTAGAATCCCATTTGACTTCTATTAAACAGTTAGAGCAACAGTTCGGGCATATATCGATGGCATTGAACCAACGTCAGCCAGGTACCCTTCCAAGCAACACCGTCCAGAATTCAAAGAATGATAGTCATTATCTGGCCATTACTACTAGAAGTGAGAAATGGACAACTGATCCATCTATACCTGTGGATAGTAGTAAGACCAATGAGACGATGGTAGTTGATGTAGAAACTGAGATAGAGCCGGATAATTCGAAGGTCGAAACAGTTCCAAATCCTCATATACTGGCAAGAAGGCAAAATCTGAAAAGAGGCAGGAAAAGAAAGTCCCACAAATGCTGAAAACTATCCCACGACCTCCTCCTTCCTTTCCTCAAAGATTGAAATAGAAGGTTGAGGAAGGAAAATATCAGAAGTTTATTACAATGTTGAAAGAGCTATTGGTAAACATCCCTCTTGTTGAGGCATTGGAGTAGATGCCAGGTTATGCGATGTTCATGAAAGACTTGGTGACGAAGAAGAGAACTGTCAGTTTTGAGCCTACAGATAACTTACATCATTGTAGTGCAGTTGCTTCGGGTTCCCTAGTTGAAAAGAAGGAAGATCCAGGGGCTTTCACAATTCCTTGTACTATCGGGTCTTACAACTTTGCTAAAGCACTTTGTGATTTGGGTGCTAGCATAAACTTAATGTCATTAGCCATTTTCAAGCAGTTGGGGTTGGGAGCACCAAAACCAACCTCTATGAGACTTCTCATGGAAGATAGGATTGTAAAAAAATCAGTGGGCATTTTGTATGATATTTTGGTAAAAGTTGTATCTTTTATATTTCCGACTTACTTTGTGATCCTAGATTGTGAAGTTCATTTTGAGGTTCCCATCATATTGGGAAGACCATTCCTTGCCACTGGTTGTGCATTGGTCGATATGGAAACAGGGCAGATAAAATTCAGGTTAAATGATGAACAAGTCACTTTCAATATTTGTCATTCCATGAAGAAACCGAAAGATATGCGGGTGATTTCGGTAATAGATGCGGTTGAGGATAGTGATATTGTTGTGTCTCTTGAAGAAAGGTTGGGGGTAGAAGCTCTTACGGCGGCGATTATGAATTTCGATAGCCATGGTATTGAGGAATACGATGAGATGGTTGGTGCACTCACTGGTAAGAGATCATACACTTATGCTCCAAAGAAACTTGATCTTGATTTGAAGAATAGGGTGACCCCACCAGCTCGTCCTTCTATTAAGGAGCCTCCAGTTTTGGAGCTTAAGGCTCTTCTGGCTTACCTTCGCTACACATTTTTAGGAGCCAACAACACCTTGCCTGTGATTATTTCTGCTAAATTGGTGGAGTGGCAAGTAGAGGCTATGGTATTGGTATTGAGAAGATTTAAGAGGGACATTGGTTGGTCCATTGCTAATATTATGGGGATTCCACCCGATATTTGCATTCATAAAATTCAACTTGATCCTGAGTGTATACCGAGCATTGAGCACCAACATCGTTTAAACCCACCGATGTAAGAGGTTGTGAAGAAATAGATCATCAAGTGGTTAGATGTAGGTGTGGTTTACCCATTGTTGATAGCAAGTGGGTGAGCCCAGTTCAATGTGTACCAAAGAAGGGAGGAATCACTGTGGTTCCAAATGACAAAAATGAGTTAATCCCAATGAGGCCGGTTACTCGATGGAGAGTTTGCATGGATTATTGAAAGCTGAATTCTTGGACAGAAAAAGATCATTTTCCTTTGCCCTTTATGGATCAGAAGTTAGACTGTATTGCTGGTAGAGGATGGTATTGTTTTCTCGATGGCTATTCGGGGTATAATTAGATTTTCATTGCTCCCGAAGAACAAGAGAAGACCACTTTCACTTGTCCATGTGGGACATTCACATTTAAAAGGATGCCCTTCGGTTTATGTAATGCACCAGCCACTTTCCAACGTTGCATGATGTCTATTTTCTCCGACATGGTGGAAGAAACTATTGAGATTTTTATGGATGATTTTTCTATTATGGGAGACTCATTTGATGATTGCTTAGCACACCTTGCTAATGTTCTGCAAAGATGCGAGGAGTGCAACTTAGTGCTAAATTGGGAAAAATGCCATTTTATGGTAAATAAGGGTGTCGTATTGGGGCATCAGATCTCAAAGAAAGGTATTAAAGTTGATAAAGCAAAGATTGAGGTGATTGAAAAGTTACCTCCACCTATCTCCGTGAAAGAAATTCAAAGTTTCTTGGGACATGCATGATTTATAGAAGATTCATCAAAGACTTCTCGAAAATTGCTAATTCGTTATGCAAGCTTTTAGAGAAGGAGGTGAAGTTCGTGTTCGATGAGGCATGTCTAAAAGCATTTGAGTGTCTGAAAGAGAAGTTGATTTTATCCCCTATCATTGTTTTACCAGATTGGACGATGCATGTTGAGGTTATATGTGATGCTAACGGGGTGGCTTTGGGTGCAGTCCTTGGCCAAAGACGTGAGAAGATTTTACATTCGATTTACTATGCTAGCAAAGTACTTAATCTAGCTAAAAAGAATTACACTGTGACTGAATAGGAATTGTTGGCAGGGGTCTTTGCTTTTGAGAAATTTAGATCTTACTTGATTTGTACGAAGGTGATTGTGCATACAGACCATGCAGCACTTCGGTATCTTATGTCAAAGAAGGTTGCTAAGCCAATATTGATTCGGTGGGTGCTTCTACTGCAAGAATTTGATTTTGAAGACAAGGATAGTAAGGGAACCGAGAATCAGGTCGCGTACCATCTATCACTCCTTGAGGAGGGGGACATGCTTAAATTAAGGGATGATCTTGATATTGATGATACTTTTCCAGATGAGCAAGTGCTGGCAACATCGCAAGACTTAGCCCCTTGGTTTGCCAATTTTGCCAACGTTTTGGCAAGTGACCTAGTCCCGGAAGACATGACGTATCAACAGAGAAAGAGATTCATGCATGAGGTGAGAAAGTTCTTTTGGGATGAACCTTATTTATTTAGGGTGTGTGCAGACGGTATGATTCGAAGATGTATTTCAGAGGTCGAGATGATGAGTATTTTGGAAGCATGTCATTCATCTCCAGTTAGGGGTCATCATGGAGGTGCGCGAACTGCTCATAAGATCTTACAATGCGGAAATTACTGGCCCACCATTTACAAAGATTCCCATGACTATGCTAGAGCTTGTGACCAATGTCAAAGACAAGGGAACATTTCACGCAGACACGAACTTTCTATGACCATTATCCTTGAGCTCAAATTATTTGACGTATGGGGAATTGATTTTATGGGTCTATTTGTGAGCTCACATGGGATGAAATACATTTTGATAGCTGTTGACTATGTTTATAAATGAGTGGAGGGATTTTGCTTCCCAACAATGAAGGAAGAAGTGTCACGGCATTCTTGAAAAATAACATATTTTTGCGATTTGGGACACCATGAGTAATCATTAGTGATGGAGGATCCCACTTCTGTAATCGGCTGTTCAAAGCCCTGCTTGAAAAATATGGTGTCAAACATAAAGTGGCAACACCTTACCATCCTCAGATGAGCGGGCAAGTTGAGGTGTCAAATCGTGAGATAAAGTTTATTTTGGCAAAAACGGTGAATTCCAACAGGACTGATTGGGCTCGAAGATTGGATGATGCATTATGGGCATATTGAATTGCTTTTAAGAAACCAATAGGTGCATCTCCATATCAGCTGGTTTTTGGTAAATTGTGCCATTTGCCTGTTGAACTTGAACACAAGGTTGAATCTAGAATGGAGTAAAACGGCTAAATTGAGGCTAGACTAGATGAATGAGATGGATGAATTTCGTCTCTGGGCTTATGAAAGTTCAACACTTTATAAAGAAAATATGAAACTGTATCATGACTGAAAAATTGAATGACGGGAGTTTCAGCCGGGAGATTTGGTGCTACTCTATAACTCCAGGCTTCGCCTTTTCCCTGGAAAACTACGGTCTAAATGTTCTGGACCATTCACCATTGTTAGGGTATTCCCGCATGGAGCAATTGAGCTGAAAGGTGAAGATAATGTTCTATTCAAGGTCAACGGGCAGCGTGTAAAGCATTATGTGGGAATCACAGAAGAGATAAACACTTGTGAGGAGCTTAGTCTTGATGAAGTCTAAGTAGTCAAGCTAGCCATGTCGTGCCGCAACGTTAAATCCGACGCTTCATGGGAGGCAACCCATAGGATGTTGGTGAAGTCTGAATAGCCAACCTAGCCATGTCTTGCCGCGTCGTTAAATCAGGCGCTTCATGGGAGGCAACCCAAGGTCTGAGCTGGTTGTGATCTGATCATTGGAGGATAAGTTAGCGGGAACTTACAATATTGAGACTGAATATATTAATTACAACCCACGACACTATTTCACGCCACGTAAGTTCATCCACGTAACGTGGGTTGGTGTCGTAGAATTCAAAGAAAATCACATGCTGTCTGAACTTGACCTACGTCAGTGACCCACGTGATGTTGGTCGACCCACGTCACGTAGGTGGTGCCGTGAGAATCAGGAAATATTTTTACTTTCAGAACTTGACCTACGCCAGTGACCCACGTGGCGTAAGTGAACCCACATCATATGGGTGGTGCCGTGGAAATCAGAGGAAATATTTTTACTTTCAGAACCTGATCCACGTCAGGGGACCCGCGTGGCGTAAGTGAACCCACGCCATGTGGGTGGTGCCGTGGAAATCAGAAACTAAAAAGTAGCGAAGACTTGACCCAACCTAAACCAACGCGACTCGACCCTACCTATATAGATATATATCGGCTTACCAAGTCCGACCCAATTTCAACTCAAAACGCTACCTTCTAAAATCCAAATCCTAAGATAAACCCTAGTTGCCAAGATTTATCAAAATTCCCACAAATATAGTCCAAATCCATCAGATTTCAACATACGAAATCCAAAATTCTTGAACCCTAAACATCAAACCCCCAAAATTCAACCCACCCAGTCCAAAATCTGACAAACCCAACCCAAATCCAACCTAACCGACCAGAAATTGACCCCACCCGACCCAAACCTGACCTACCCAACCCAAAATCCGACCCCATGCCACCCAAATCAAACCTTAAATATAGAGACATGGGTTTTTTTCTAGCGAATCCATACCAAAAATCCTGAATATACAACTAGATTGCGTGGTGAACCTTCGGTGTCCGATCAAAATGCGTCTGAAGAGGCATACGAGCTTGCTATCTATGATACTACACTGGTGCCTCGTACAAAAAGGCTAAAAATGCAGGCATAAGCTGCTGTCTGGGCTACCCAACAACGTGCTTCACAGCCCCCACAATCGGTTGCCCCTACTCTGTCTTCTGATTTCGCCCCTAAATCTGATGAGGGGACGGAAGATGCTGCAGCCGGTGAAGAATGAGATATTGATGTGTCTGGCTCTGACGAGAATACTGAGGATATGGATGGTGTCGATGTTGATGGTTCCGGATCTGGGGACAATGCTGATGTACCAGATGTTTCTGCGGTTGATGCGACAACATCTATTTCTGGCACTGGTGGTCAACACTTCATGACGTCCTCATAGAGATAGGTGGCTGCACAGCGGCCCGCACCATTAAGGTTCTTAGGGAAAATAAAAAATGGTGTGTTCAGGGCATGAGGGCCATTTATGACAGGGATGCTGAGCTTACTGAGCGGGGCGTGTGTAGAAGGAGTATCACTGAAGAGCCTCAATATCGGCTAGATGAATTGAGAGAACTGCTTGAGATTAGGGCTGTATTTGACCATTATGGGTTCGGGTGGATGACGGAGCCTCCTGGGCACTATAGCTCAGAGTTGGTCCATGAGTTTTATGCTTCTTATGCTTCTTCTGTTGAATTGGTCACACCCAATGAGCAGCGGTACAGAGAATAACCACCATTGACTCACACTTTGGTTTGAGATACCATTGTAGATATCTCTGAGCAGACGATCCACAGGTTTTTATTTGGTGCTGAGCATCCATTTCCAACTAGCACTGCAGAATTTGATCACCGTATGAAGACTGTGTGCAATAGGGCTAAAATGAGAGACGCCGATCAGCGTTTGGAGTTACTGCAATGGATGACAGGTTAGATAGCAGAAGAGGGTGCTAATGCTTGTTGGGTTGTTGGGAAGTTGGATATTAAGAAATCCTTACTTCACTTTGCTGGACGATTTTGGTGGTCGGTTGTCAGGCATCGATTGAGTCCAACTAATGCTGATAATTCACTCACACTTGATCAAAAAGTGTTGGTAGCGAGCATTCTGGCAGGCTATGATATTAACTTCACCCTCTACATCATTGGGGAGATACATGAGAATGCTTTTCGTGACTTCACCAGCATCCCTTTCCCCTGTCTGATTCATGGCTTATATGTTAGTGCTGGTACGTTCACGATGCCTGCGGTAGACTATCATATTGATGTGACCCACATTGCTGATATAGGGTTGATGCAGCAGCGGGGAGCTCACCCAGTATTTCTGTGGATGTCTCACCCTATCGGCTCATTAGGAGCAACCCTTTTTGAAGGGCCTGGAGATAAAGAGGAGCAGGTTAGTGCTCCACCACTGGTGAGTGTACCTGATACTATTCATATACCTGCTGAGGGCTCAGTCCCAGTGATTGATGATGGGTAGCAGGCCCTACAACACCACTGCCTCCCTCTGGTATGGTTTTAATTTTGAGGGACTTCCTACATCAGTTGATTGATAGAAAGACGCAAATGTTCGAGAGGTAGGCCCACACTGAGACCCAGATGGCTAAGTTGGTATCACAGCTTAAGCCATGGGTTAGGACCATGGTAGAGGCTGTAGAGACCAGAGTGGAGGCCGGTAAGACTGCAACTATGGAGCAGTTTATGAGAGAGCTGCATGGGAGGATTGATAGTTTTGAGGCCCGGATGGCCACTCGGATGAGTTCAGCAAAGAGTCCTGATGTCACAGGCTTGACATGGGAGGTGGCTGTATTGAGAGAGGAGGTTAGAGCTTTGGCACCATGCAGCACTCCTATTATTCCACCTATGCCCGTTCCGGCCCCGATGAGGCCGGTGTTCGAGGTGGATTTTTTTGACGATGAGGAGCCTCCTATTGATAGAGGCAAGAGACCACGTAGTCCGAAAAATCAGGTTGATAGTAGTGATGAATCCGAGGGTGAGTTTCGGAAAGCGTTGAAGGTTTCTAGAGTAGAGTACCATATCAAGCAGATTGCCCAGGAGGAGAGGGCACGAGGTGCATCCTCTAGTCAGGAACCCCCTTCACCGGCTGTACCTAGCAGAGAGCCTAGAGGGCATGCTGATGATCTCTCTACGGGTGAGCCGACATCCGGCCCCTAGGGTGCCACAGGTATGTCTTCACTCCCTTATACTTCTTCTTCTATTTATAGTTGTGCACTGTGGGCAGTGCACCACTTTTTAGTTGGGGGTGGGGATATATCACCACTTGGGGTTTTTTGTTGCAGTGTTTCTTTTCCCCCAAGTGTGCTAGCATAGTAGAACCGACATGTTTAGGTTGTTATTTATATTATTTATGTGTTTTCATATTTAATTAGGAGAAAAATAGGGGAACCTTAGTGCAGTGTAATTTTGAACGTATTTTGAATAATAAGGATGCTTTTTGATTGTTTAAAGCACACACCTCTTAAATTTTTTTGTTTTTAAATGGTGTGTGTAGTATGTTAGTTTGTGACAGCTGTTGGATCTTGTTATGGAATTAGTATTATAGGCAGAATAACTATAGCTAGCATTGCATGAACCGGATAGGTAGTAGTTGATAGTGTAACCTTGTGCTATATATGTGTAAGGTCATTACCTAGTTCACTCTGTGTGTACAATCCAAAGATTTCCCGGTTAGTCTTGCCTAGGTTATAGGATAGTGGTTAGGAAAGGATCATAGGCCGTTTTTGAATAAGTCCACTTGTATCTTAAATACCTGACCAAATATGCAATGAATATCCCTTGAACCCAATTTTGAGCCTTACTTGACCTATTTCTTTCAGTAGCCTATTCACCTTCCCATTTTGATTTATAATGAACCTGTCTTGGCCCTGGTCCCTCCTTGGACATTGTGTACCTCAACTCAGGCAAATCGCCTAAGTTGAGGGTGGCTATTATAAGGGTGCGTAGATTGATTTGGGTATGAAGAAGAGTTTAGTAAACGAAAAGAAGAAAAAGAAAGAAAAAAAGTTGTGTTTTGAAATTATAAAAAGAAATCACACCCAAAATCTGGAAATAAATAAAGGAGAATAAGGGAAAATAAAAAGGAGAATGGAGCCAAAAATAGTGTAGAGTCAAAGAGGGTTGAGTCATTATATTCATATGTACCATATCCGTCCCCAAGCCTACATTACAAGCTGATGAAAGTCCTATAGTGATCCTAGTCCAACTATCCGAAAAACTAAGGCATAGAAAATAAGGGCAAGCCTATGGTATTTCATGCACATTGTTTGAACTTCTTTGTGAGAGAGTTTTTTGATCGAGTCCCTACTTTGAGATTCATTAGTATACTGTGAGTGTATGGGACTTCTTTGTTGTGACAGTACATGGGTTGCATTGTTAGCTTCTATTTGTTCGGATAATGTCATTTGCACATATGCTTAGTTGTTTGTTCATAATCTCATGCCATCACTTGATCCCTTCTATGTCATGATAATATGCTGCATGCATGCACACTGTGGTTTTAATTTGATAGTAGGAAGGGTCAGAAAAATTTTGAGGTCAAAAGCAAATGAGTTGACTGCCGTAGGTCCCTTAGGATTCTTTCAATTAAGCATCATTGTGTTTATTTTGTTTGGGTATCCTGAGGACATGCAAACATTCTAAGTTGAGGGTGTTGATGTGTCATGGTTTCATGATACTTTTGATGCTTAAAACAATGAAAATATGCAATAACTTGGGTGTGTTTGGTTGGTATGCCGTGTTTTCTGTTCTATATTGAAGGAGAATAGGTTTTGGAGGAAAAATGGACAAAAAGGAAGAATCACGCCCGAGAACAACGTATCTGAAGATGAAAGAACCAGGATCTGCACTAAAGAGGTGACTCACGACAGGACTCACGTGCCGTGAGTCCACTCACGTGACGTGAGTGACTGCCGTGAGTCAACTGCAGAGAATGTTCAATGTGTCTGATTTCCACGACAGGACCAATGTGACGTGACTTGGTTCCACCACACCAAGTCACGGTACCGTGGAAGTTTGTCGACTCTGTTCTCCTATTTTGATTAGGATAGGATTCTTCTTGTATCTATAAATAACCCTCTATTGTCCTATGTTCAGGAGGAGTCATTACATTATTTTGAGTTAGTTTTTCATTAGTTTGAGTTTAGAAACACATTATTGGTTTTTGTAATTGGAACATCAATTCCAGGGTTTTATTCATAATTGAGATTTCAGAGTTTCTTTTTTATTGTGAGTTTACAATTATGTCTTCATCTTCGAATGCTTATTGTGTTCTTGCAATCATGAGTAGCTAAACTCATTAACTAGGGTTATGGGAACCATGAGGAATTAACAAAACTGATTAAGTGCAAAGCAACTCTGAACCGTTGTGAATGCATGTATTGTTATTACCTTTATTAGAATTGATCTTCTAACGGTTGCAAATGTTATAAACTCTCCTGTATTTTAGACTTTCTCGAGAGAGAGGTAGAGATTGGGAAAAAGGAATAACAACAGAGATTTAAACCTATCAACCTTCATCTAATAACTTGAGTCGTAACAGGGATAGTTAGCTGAGATCCAGGACAAGGGTTAGTAGTGTGACACTCAGAGACCGAGAGGAGAAGAATCAAATTCATCTAACCAAGGTTGAGAGACGTTTAGATGAACATATCTTATCAGATTTTGCATGCAACGTAGCGGGACAGTTTTGCCAGCATAAGTAACCGGTGGAGTTAAGGAATCATTGGGGATCACAGTCCTAGTGTATTTCTCATATTGTTTACAAATTCAAAAATCAACAATCGTCGTTACTGTTATTACTTATTCACAACAAACCCCCATTTTTTACAAACTCGCTAATTACCTAGACTTGCATTCTACATAGTTTCGTCTTATTCCCTGTGAGATCGACCCTAGTTGGGTTCTATATTTGATACAACGACCGCATTATACTTTAGTGGAGGTATATTTTGGGCGACATCAAACATGATTCTTCTTTTTTGTCCATTTTGCCTTCAAAAACCTATTCTCCTGCAATATAGAATAGAAAACACATCATACCAACCAAACATACCCAAGTTATTGCATATTTTCCTTGTTTTAAGCATCGAAAGTTCCATGAAACCATGGCACATCATTAGGCTAGGGAGGTTTCTAACAAATATTGGGTATTTTGTGGTTTAGAGACTCCTTGTGCCTCGTGAGTTAGAAGTTGATGTTTTCAAACTTAGTATGTGATAACCGAGGGGTATAGTGGTCCATAGAAAATTTCAAAATAAGAATTAGATTTGTAGAACTCCAGTTATGGCATGTGTCATGATAGGATAAATCTAAGTTGTCATATTTTGAGTTGTGTGTTGTGAAATGGGGGGAAATATAAAAGTTCTCTAAGTTTCTGCCAGTCACTATTGCAGCGGACCTCTCACTGCTGTAGAGGGGCAGCTATAGTGGTCGATGAGGTTCAATTTGGGACCACTGTAGTGAACCTCTAATTGCCACAGCGGGACCACTGTAGTGAGGCCATAGGTCACTACAGCGGTCATCTGCAGTTTTAATACCTGATTCCTGTTTTTAGACCTTATTTTCTCTCTAAAATCTAAAACTTTATCCCAAAACCCCAGAGAGGCAATTTTTCATTATTTTGAAAAATTTCCATCATTAAGGTAAGAGTATTTCTCCCTTTTAACATATTTTAACCCATTTATTAGTAGAATTATTAGATTGGGGAATTATGGTGTAATTCTTGTTATCACCTAGAATTACTTATAGATTGTTAACTAACACTTCCTATCACTAATTGGTTGTTCTAAAACATGAATTTTGGTGGTTGGGAACCTTGAGTTCAATAAATATGGGGACCTTTAGCATTAAAACTCCATTAATTGAGACAATGGGAGTATGATAGAACTAGTTAATAGTTAATTGACCCTTGGTTAATGTTATAGACCATGAATAGGGTAGAATTAGTGGGTTTGAATTTTTAATTGTTTATTTAAAGAGTAATTAATTAATTACTCTTATAATTACTTGTTTATTAGATGATTGGACGTTTTGAGGCATGAAGGAAAGGAAAGAGCATCCGCGGTGTTGCTTGCTTGTTCTAAAATCTCCGGTGGAGGTAGGTTATGGTATATGAGTAGTATACTGTGGTTAGTAATTGTATGCATATTAGAATTGATGGGAGAATCATATTAGGCCTATAGACTCAGTATTGGAATGGACAAAACATAAAATTTAAGTGAAAGAGATCTAATGTGTGTTGAAACATTGTTTTATGAATCCGTTGATTGGTGTTTTGGTATTTGTATGACTTACATGATGAATTACAAGGTGAATATATGAATGTAGGTAACAATAGAGGAATTGTGTGAGCTCGTAATCTATAAAACTCATCTTTAATACCTTAAAAAGGATGAATTCACTATTGTGTATGTTTTGACTGTAGGATATTCTTGCTGAAAGATAGTTGTGAGAATTGATCACGATAAGAGGATGCAGCGTCATAGCTAAAGAACCTAAAGTCAAATTTGGCTAAGTGTTAGGAAGTGATAGGTGTAAAGGTGCTTAACTAGAGTGACAATTGTAAGTTGAATAAAGTCAAATGGTTGAATAATCGGCTAAGAAAATAATGTCTTGAACCTAGTAATGACTTGAATGTAAGGGTTACTATTTAGTATCAATGGAATTCTTTGCTAAGCTAATATTAATAACATATCCAAAATTGCCTAATTGAAATTAGATTGAGACAAATTCCTCTACAAATTAAATTAATTCCTCTGCAATTTAAATTAAGGAGCTTCTAATTCCACTAAGTCCAAATAATTATTTGTATATTAATTACTTTATTTGAAAGTCAAGATGCTAATTATATAATCAATTCCCATTCTGAATCAATTATGAGGAAAACAAAAACTCTTTTACTTTGGAACATAATTATTATTCAAAATAATTTTCAAATTATTTTCTTAAGTAAAATTCTTATGATTCTATATAATCAATATAGAACATACTAATTCAGTTAACAAGTACAAAATAGCCTAAAATTATTTGAAATCATTTCACTTTAAATAAAAAAATTATTTCAAAATTGTTTGAAATTAAAGAAGCTTGAAAATTAATTTGAAATGCGTGGACAAAAATTAGGTGTCAACAATGATCAATAATATTCATCACATCAATATATTTGAAAAAATTATTGAAGAAAAGACCGTTCAACTATTGAAAAATACTGAATGATAAGGATAGAGATCATTGCTCACTACAAACAACCTACTAAGAAATATATTGTTGTGAATAATATATAGCAAAGAACCATCACGTGGGAAAGAATCTTAAACTTTACATCCAGTGTTCAAAATAAGCATTCTTACGTTAGTATTATAGTAGTCAAACAAACTCTTGAAAATCTTTAAGGAATAGGATTTGACAGAAAGTAAAGGTAATTAATCACCTTAAGTGAATATTTTCTTGCCTTATTCCTTGTGCGATTCGACCCCAACCTGTTGACTTACTATATTTGACCACGATTTCTTTGCACTGATTTCAAAGTGTAATTTCAGCTTATCAAAGTTTGTTAATCTCAAGGATCCACAAAATACGATGGCTTTTATGGTCTTTTTGCCTTTTGTATGACCCCTCCATCTGTCCATCACTAGGACTTACTCCTCTTGCAACTATTCTATCTATGAAGCATAGCTTATGGACAATCCTCCTGATTTATGGTCTGTAAGTAAAAAACGAAGAGAAAAGGAAAAAATTGATAAACTCAGAAAAATGCAATACAAAAAGAAGGAATTAGTAGATATTGAAAAAACCACCTTAGAGTCTGTGTTAAAGGAATGGAGAAAGGGAAAGAAATAAAAAGGTCAAAAAGGGAAATAAAGAATAGTGTAGTGTTCAAAGAGGGTCAATTCACTTATCCAAATCTAGCATACCTGTCTTGAAACCTAGATTACAAGCCTTAATAAAGTTCTATTGTGATCTCAATCACGTGAACTAATGACAGAAGCATAGAAAATAGGGGCAAACATATGATATGTGTATGTGTAGTATCAGAACTTCTTTGTGAGAGTGAGTGCATTCTCTTCATGTTTGTTTGTTGTCCTGATTTATATGAACAAGAGTGTGAGGAACTTTCTTGGTATGCATGAGGAAATATGGCTTATATTGTCTAACTTTAATTGATTTTGTGTACCATTGCTTACATGCATAGTTTTCTAACAGATAGCATGATGTCATTCTTTGATCCTTTATTGTTAGCTTGGTTTCTCAGATTGGTCTAAAAAAATGAGGGGGTAATTTTTTTGGAGTGTGTTCTTGTAGTTGAAAACAGGCATATACATCCTGGTCTTCTAATATCTAAGTATCTTGTTAAGTAGGCGTTTGGACATGCGATTTCATATCATGATTTAAAAATCATGAGATGAAATCAGCGTTTGGACATACGATTTAATGCTGATTTCATCTCATGATTTCATCTCATGAGATAAAATTTCAAAAAATCTTTATTTAGGAATTTTATTTCATGATTTGAGATTTTTCAAATACAAAAGTTAACCCACAAGTTTATATTTTTATAAAAAAACCCCCATTTATATCTACCAACTATTTATTTCATATGTAAATAAAATTTATAGTTCATATTATTACTCTTTATATCTCATATAACCATTACTCTCACCAGCATAAAATTTATTATTACTTCAAATAAACACTTACTTTACTAATTATTATTCACCAAATTCATTATTTTTGACCAAATTCATTCACCAACTAAATTTATTACTACTTCATTCAAACCAACACTTAATAAAAAAAATAATTCTCCATAGTTAAATTGAGGGGACAAAACTATAACCACTATGACAATATGAGAGAATTATATTAAAGAATAGTATACTACAACTCATGTTCAATTTTAATTTTTTTATTGAACTAAAGTTTGATCAATAAATGTTGTATTTTTTAGAATAGCTTTGTGATAGTACATTATATTTTGTTGTAAACTTTTGCTTATTTGATAAAATTATATAAAGAATTGAGATAATTTTGATAGTTTTCACAACTTATGAGGCTTTTATGTTTATGAGAAAATATACAACATAAAAAGTTCATATTGCATGTCCAAAAAAAACTTCAACTTCATTCTATGATTTCAAATCATGATTTCATATCGTGATTTAAGATCATGATTTCATCTCGCACGGCCAAACGGTCCCTAAGAGTAGTGTAAGTTTTGTAAATGTGTAACTATTTTTTGTTTTAGTTGCTTGAGGATAAGCAAAGATTCCAAATTGAGGTGTTGATCCGAAAATCATGGCACATCTAATGCTTTTAAAGGTAGTATTCTTATAGTTCTTAAGTCTCTTTTGTGTCATATGATGCATTTTTGCTGTGTTTCAAGAAGAACAAGTTGTGTAAAAAAACATAAAACTTTGAATTATTTGAGGAAAAAATGACCGTAATAGAATAGGACAAACCGTAACTAAGATTGTATTTATTAGCCAGAAAGTATTGAAAATCTCCAGCCTCTTACGGACTGTAAACCTCTTGTATGGACTGTAGAAGCTACTATGCTTAGTAGATTAATTAGTTTCTAGAGAAGGAAGTTCTAGTGATGGCCAGATGGGCAGGTCATATAAAAGGCACACGAACCGTAAAAGCCATCATATTTTTGGGATCCTTGGAATTGAATTCTAAGAATGTGGTAAACATGAAGAATGCATGGACCGTAACACGGTTGTATGGTCGTATGATGTATCATGGGGGACCTTTCCTAGTTATACTAGGATTCATTTTTAAGTATCAATAAATAGTTTCCTTATATTTTTATGTAATCTATCATACAATATCACGAAAGAACGTAGTTTTTTAGTTTTTATCTTGGTGTTTGCTATTTTGTTACGTTCTTTTGGATTCAAGAACAAAAGTTTTTTGCAATTTCAATTCTACGTAAGTATTATGACTTCAATATTCTTATCTTTCTTTACTTTTATCATGAGTAACTAAACCTCTCTCTAGGATTGTTGAACCAAGTGATGGAAAATTCTTAAGGGTTATGCAAGTGACAATATACAAATAGTAGGTTGGTGGTGAATGTTTAATTTTCTCATTCTTCTAAACAATATTAGTCATTGAAAACATTAGTTAAGCCATATGCACTAGTTTTACTTGGAAAAGTGAATTAGGGTTGGAAGAATTAGTCATCAAGAACTCAAGGCTTTATCCCTTGCTTAATAAGTTCACATAAAAATACAAAGAACTTACTTGACTAAATATGATCAGTAATATCCATCACATCAATATATTTGAAAAAATTATTGAAAGAAAGATCGTTTAACTATTTGGAAATACTGAATGATAAGGGTAGAGATTATAGCTCACCATAAACAACCTACTAAGAAATATATTATTGCAAATAATAATAGAAATGAACCATCACGAGTGAAAATAACTTTGGTCTTTACATCTACTGTTAAAAACAAGCATTCTTACGTTAGTATTTTACTGGTCAAACAAACTCTTGAAAATCTTTATGGAATAGGATATGATAGAAAGCAAAGAAAACTAACCACCTTAAGTGATTATTTTCTCACCTTATTCCATGTGAAATTCAACCCCAACATGTTAGGTAAATATATTTCACCATGATCGCTTTGTACTAATTTCTAAGTGTAATTTGAGCTTATCAATGTCCTGCTTAGCTTCTCTTCCTTAACTCTCCTCTCCTTCTCCTTCTCCTTCTCCTCATAGTGGTCAAGTTCAGGATTTTTTATAAAGGTAGGGTAAGTCTCAAATAGTGTGGGGACATGAAAAGTGGTAGTGGGTGACATCATGTAGTTAATAGGTGGGTTTTGGATATTTGTTATGGGGGTTTGATATTTGGAAGGGAATCTTTTAAAGTTATGGATGTTTGGGTTGGTATTGTGGTTGGTGTTCTAGGAAAGGGAGGGAGTGGTCTAATATGAAGAACCAAAGTGAGGTGGATTGTGGCAAGTGATATCTACGGTGGAAGGCTTTGATATAGAAGAAATAGGTGGGTTGTTTGAACAATGTCTGTGGATAGGTGAGTTTAGAGGAGGGAAATGGAGAGGAAACCTTCCATTGCTTGGAACGAGAGTGTTTGCAGCAATGGCTAGATTGGCCAGATCCTTGGTTCACTTCATCTTTTCTTTGATTTTCGCTACATGTTGTCCTAGCCACACAATCAAATCATTCTTCTTAGTTATGAGGGAATCTCTCAAAGATATTTCAGTTAAATCAGTGTCCTCATTGTTTCTAGTCATTTTTCCCTTGTCTTTCAATAAGCTACGGTCAGGAAAGAAATTTTTATTTACTTTCGATCTGGTGTAGTAGGAATGTTCTACCAACTTTCACAAAATACATCAATTTCTTTATTCTATTACCTAATGAAATTAAAACAACTCGAAGACAACTATGTTAGATTCTATAAATAATAAATAATACAAGGTATCTTGACAGAAAGTAAACACACAAATGTTGCTTTATTAAAGATGAATTGACACAAGGGTAGGTATTGGCTGAAAAGCTTAATGGACATGAATTTGTCCATTAATTTTATGATAAATGATTAGACAGGAAGGTTGACTTGCATTGAATCTTGAATTTTTAGCATCTTTGCTGCTTGTTCTTCTGTTGATGTTAGTAAGTAAAAATTTCTAGAACTTCGCTAAAATGGGGTGAAATAAAATTATTCAATGATAGGGTACTAGTTAGAAAAATCTGCTTATGTATGTCACTAGGGAGAATTCAGTCCTTACGTAGTTCGAGAGTACAATGATGATTTCTTTTGATCTATTCATTTCAATAACCTCATTAAAAGGGATAAAAATAGAAAATTGCATAAACGTAAAACTCTGCTACTTTTAAGGCTTCTTTTGGATAGTTGTGGACACTCCTTTCTATGGATAGTATAGTGCAAACTCAAGTTGTATCTTCTCGATTTTGATAAGGTAATCTAAGTCAAAATAAAAAGCTCGACAGTTTTGAATGTTATGCCTTCCCATTCCAATGTGGTAAAGGTAGATGTATTTGTCTTTCTTTCTTTCTTTCCTTTTCACGTGGTAAAGTATTTTGGCACGAACCCGTTTGAAGTAGATGTTTTCGTCTTTATCCTTGAAAGTCATGAAATTCAATCGGTGAATTAGGACATCCTCGGTGACAGTCATTCCTGTCAAAACCCAAAATCCCAAGATCGTGATGACACCTACCCCCACCAGCCCACGATAGGTAAGCCTGACCTACTAACTCAGAATAACTTAATTTAATAAATAAGGTAATATAACAAGACAAAACACTTAAAATAAAACATCTCCAATAACAACCCAGAAATCAAAGGTACAACTCAAAAGCCCAGACCTAGTGTCATGAGTACAGAGTGACCTAATATCAAAAGTAATAAGCTGTATAAATACAACTCTGTCTCTGATAGAAATTAAGACATAAAGTAAGGATATATGAAGACTAGAGACCGCCTCGAAGATGAAGTTCACCATGACTTCGAAGTACTCTAAAATACATGATCAAGGTCTGTTGGGAGCACTCCTACAAGGATCTACAATGAAAGGGCATAGAAAGTAGGAGTGAGTACGGTCCATTTATACTCAGTAGGTATCATCGGCCAACTGAGCTTAAGTAGATAACTATATCAAGTAAGGAATACTATAAAGTAACTACTCTTGCACGCAGAAAAATCCCAACAATTTGATGTCACAAGGAATACATAATATAGCTCAATCACAACAACCAACCAAGAATATGATGCAATTCAAAGCAATATAGTGATAGGGGATAAAATGCATTGGCCATAGTACACCGATATACACCTTTCGAGCCTAAGTTTCTAGGAGAGGATCCATGGGGGGTTCGCAACCCATATACTATCACAATCTCAATCAATCAAACTTGTTGGTACATCCCTCTGTAAAGTCGTATCACAATCTCAGAATACTTACCGGCAGAATCTTTGGTCAAAGTTTTAGAAGGTGGTTTATTTTCTTTCAAAAATTAGTGTTTCTCAGTGGTATCAGTTTCCATGAATCATGAAATGAATGAGTATGCATGTCCATAATACAACCAATAATGCATAAAATCAGCCCAACAATATCATACATGAAACAATCCTTCCAAATCTTAGTAAATCACAATACTAGCCCCCACACGAGCATTACAATGATAAAAACTAGCTCAAATCACTATCAAAGTCAATACCAGCCCCTACACAGGCATCGCAATAATAAGAATAAGCCCAAATCACTAACAAGGTCAACATAGGCCCCCACAAAGGCATCAAAACAATAAGATTCAACCCAAATAATGTGAAAACCGATAATTTACCCATCCCATGCACACTTTACACGATAATTTCCCATCCAAGCTAAGTCTGAAGAAAGTTAAGTCATAACCTACCTCAAAGCAAAAATGCAATCCCAAAACACTCAACGTGAAGCCTCTCCCCATCCCATAGCCTCAAAATGCTCCCAATCTATCAAAAATAGCTTCTACACGTAAATATGAGTTCAATTATACCCACGTTGAAACACTTTTATTCTGGGTCAAAAATTTCACCGCAAAAATTAACCCCAAAAATAAAAGAAATAAACTAGAATATAGAAAATAAATTTACCAATAACACAAAGATTTTAAATCTGAAGTTTCATCGAAATCGGAGTTGACATCGAGCTAGAAATCGTCAAAATACCATTATTTTACTTTACTGGGAAAACCCCAAAATTCCAAGTTTTAAACCATGATTTGAAGGTGAAAACTCAAAATAATTGATGAGTAATGAGGAAATATAAGTTTAGGAGCTTAACCAATTGAGAAATCTTAAAAAACACCTTTGAAATAGCCTAAAATCGAGCCTCCAAGCTTTGAAAATGCTTAAAATAGATTCAAGGATCGAAATAGGGTATTTATAATGTTCAGGAACAGTGCCACTATCACGTTCACAGTCGCCCCTATGCATTTGCAGGGGTGATCGACCCGGACCTATCACAAATGTGATGGATCGATCGTGAACGCAGAGGGTCAAGCTGATTCGAATGCAAATACCCTTCACAATTGCAGTGCCCTCCACATGATCACGATGAACACTTCTCACGCTTCTTCGCGAAGGTAACCTTAGCCCCACAAATGCAAAGAAAAAAAGTCTGGTGCACCACCAGTTGTGTACCAGCAATAGACCAAGGCTAAAATTTCTCCAAACGGACCCTCTAGATTCATTTGGGATCCTACAGAAATAAATCAACTATGCTACTAGACTAATTTCGATGTTCCGGACTTAATGGGATAATCAGAATCACCAATGGAGGTATTTATCAATGAGTTTTACCCAAAACTAGCTCTAGGTAACTTAAAACCAACTTCTCATCTAAAAGCCCAAAATCATACCAAAAGCCTTAGACCCGAACCAACCATACTTCTAACCCAAATTCCATACTCTAGAGTTGATGGAACTGATGAAATTTTCATACAACGCTCAAATCTCTGAATGTTGATCAAAGTCAACTATATCAACTTAAAAGCCTTCCAAAATAAAAAACTCGAATAACCCCTCAATTGAACACCTTGGGAATTAGGCCACCCACTCATGCAACTCACAAATACCAAGAAGTAACTACGGGGAGGGGGTAAGATAGTCAAAACACCAAAAATTTCTAAAATCACTATGAGGATTATTACATAATCCACCACTAAAACACATGTTCAACCTCGAACACAAGGGCAAGAAAAGTACCTGAACCGGAGAAAAGCTGAGGATATTTACTCTGCATGTTAGACTGAATCTCCCATGTAGCCTCCTTAATAGGACAATGGCTCCAATGAACCTTCACTGAATGGATATTCTTATACCTCAACTTCCTAGTCTGCCTATCCAAATTAGCTATAGGATCCTTCTCAAAGGTCAAATCCTTGTCCCAAACCACCGATTACCTGAGAATCATCAGGATGATATTACTTCAATATCAAAACATGAAACATCGGATGGATGGCTGATAAGCTCGAAGGTAAGGCCAACCTATAGGCCACCTCTCCAACTCTATCGAGAACCTCAAAAGGGACAACGAACCTCAGACTGAGCTTCCCTTTCTTCTGAAATATCATCACACCCTTCATGGGTGACACCTTAAACAAAACCCGCTCGCCTGCATGAACTCTACATCATAAAATCGTTGGTTGGTATAGCTCTTCTATCTACTCTGGGCTACTACTAGCCTATCCTGAATCAGTCTTACCTTATCCATAAAGTCCCTCAATAAATCAGTACCCCAAGGCCTAACCTCAAAGAAATTAAATTATCCCACGGGGGATCTACACCTCCTCCCATACAAAGTCTCGAATGTCGCTATTTGAATACTGGAATGATAGCTATTATTAGAGGCAAACTTTGCTAAAGGCAAGAACTGGTCCCAGGGACCACTAAAATCCAAAACATAAGCTCGAAGCATATCCTCCAACACCTGAATAGTCCGCTTTAACTGGCCATCCGTCTGAGGATGAAATATTATGCTCATCTCTAATTGAGTGCTCAACTCCAGCTGCATAGAACTCTAAAAGTTTGAAGTGAACTGAGTTCCTCTATTAGAGATGATAAAAATAGACACACCATGCAACCAAACTATCTTATAAATGTACATCATAACTAGTTTTTCTATATTGCAGTTCATCTTCACAGGTACAAAGTGCGCTGATTTTATCAACCTTTCCATAATCACCCAAATGAAATTAAATTTTTCCAATGTCTAAGGCACACCAACCATGAAATCCATAGTAACCCTCTGCTATTTCCACTCTGGAATAGGCATCCACTACATTGCACCAACTGGTCTTTGGTGCTTATACTTCACATGTTGACAATTCAAACACTTAGACATGAACTCCACGATATCCTTCTTCATTCTACACCACCAATAGTGCTGCTTCAAGTCATGATACATTTTGGCTGCTTCTAAATGGATAAAATACATTAAACTGTAAGCCTCTTCCACTATTAGTCTCATTAAATTATGAACTCTCAACACACAAGCCTGACCCCCAATCCTCAAAACACTATCCAGATTAAGGAATGCCGCCTTTGCCTCACCACTTAACACTATATCTCGAATCACTCTCAAGTTTCTATCATCAATCTATCGAGCCCAAATCTGCTCCAACAATATGGATCTAACCTCAACATATGCTAAAACCGCTTGGGTACTGAAATATCAAGTCAAACTAACTGGTTAGTCAAGGGCTGGGTATCCAAAGCCAAAGGGTGCTCCTCAGCCGCAAGAGAAGCCAAACTCCCCATGCTTACTACCTTCTAGCTCAAGGCATCTGCTACCATATTTGCCTTGCCCAGATGATAATTAATCGTGAGATCATAATTCTTAAGCAACTCTAACCATTTATGTTGTCTTATGTTAAGGTCTTGCTGATTGAAGAAATACTGAAGGCTACGATGATCGGTACAGATCTCATAATGAACCCAATAAAAATAATGACGCCATACTTCAACATGAATACTACAACCACTAACTCTAAGTTGTGAGTATGGTAGTTTTTCTCATAGGTCTTCAACTATCTGGAGGCATAAGCTACCACTTTATCCCTTTGCATCAATGCACCATCCAAACCAACTCCATATGCATCATAATACACTGTAAAAACCCACGCCCTCCATAGCTAAAGTCAAGATAGGAGACAAAGTTAACAAATTCTTGAGGTTTTAAAATCTTTCCTCACACTAGTCTAACTATTGAAAAGAAATATTCTTCTGGGTTAATATGGTCAAAAAGCTACAACGGTAGAGAAGCCCTGCACAAACTGCCACTAGTAGCCTGCTAACCCAATAAAACTCCAAACCTTAGTAGGAGAAGTTGGCCTAGACCAATCACAAAACCGCCTTTACCTTAGCTGGATCAACCATAATACCATTCTTAGACACCACGTGCCCCAAGAATGACACCAAGTCCAACCAAAACTTATATCTTGAGTACTTAGCATACAACTTTTCATCTCTAAACTTCTAGAGCACGACCCTCAAATGCCTCACATGATCCATCTCACACTTGGAGTATACCAAGATACCATCAATGAACCGAATTACAAAAGAATTAAGATAATGACAAAACACCTTGTTATCAACTCTGTGAATGTTGTCGAGGCATTAGTCAACCCAAAAGACATGACCAAAACCTCATAGTGGCCATAACGCGTCCTGAAGGCTGTATTTAGAACATTCAAAGCCCTGATATTCAACTGATGATACCCTGGCCTCAAGTCAATCTTCGAGAACACAGATGCACCCTGAAGTTGATCAAATAAGTCATTAATATACAGAAGAGGATACTCGTTCTTGATGGTCACCTTACCGATAATCAATGCACATTGGCATAGATCCATCCTTCTTCTTAACAAAAAAAAATAGGAGCACCCTAAGGAAAAACACTCGATATGATAAACCCCTTACTCAACAAATCCTATAACTACTCTTCAACTCCATCGGGGCTATTCTGTTAGAAGGAATAGAGATGGGCTTGGTGCCCAGCTCCAAGTTATAACAAAATCAATAGCTCTATCCGGAGGAACATCTAACAAATCAGTAGGGAAAACATATATAAACACCCTAAACACGCTCATGGACCCTAAAAATGGCGAGTCAATACTAGTATCACGTACATATGCCAAGTAAGATAGACACCGCTTCTCTATTATCTATCTATCCCAAAGAAAAGACATAAATCCCTTGGGATATAAACTAAGAGTACCTTTCCACTCTAACCTCAATGCATCAAGCATAACTAGGGTAACAGTCTTGGAATCAATCTAAAACCACATGATAATGAGACAACTAGTCCATACCCAAAATAACATCAAAATCACCTATGTCAAGGTTAATAAGATCTACATAAGTGTCACGCCCCAAAAGAGTCACCACACTGTATTAGTATACTCAATCCACCAATAAGGAATCACCTACTGGGTAGAAATAGAAATGGGTATAGCAAGGGACTCACATATGATAAGTGGGTATTTTACTAACTTATTAGTTTTTTAAGCTTGAATTATTACATCGTTTCTTATGATTTCAAGAAATTCTTATGTTAAAATGTTCATATTTGTAGGCATTTAAGAAATTTTATAGTGAACAAAATTTGGACCCAAAAGAGGCCAAGAAACAAGAGGACAAGTCAATCCAAGAAGCCAAAGTACAAAAGAAGTTCACTGATTGAAAAATTAGTGAATAGCTAAACACATTTCAAAGAGTGCTAAACGCACCTCAGAGAAAATCAAGCGTACCCTTATGTAGTGAGTTGGCTGAGTTGACAAAAGAAAAAAAAATAGAGAAGTGTTATAACACTTCAAGAAGTGCTAAATGCACTTCAAGAATTTCAAGTAGCACCTTTAAACAGATAAATCCTGTGATGTGAGGTCAAAAATATATATATATTTAATTATTATTTATTTCATATTTAGTATTTTAATTATCTTTTTTGAGCATTAATTTTATGGATAATACTTAATATTATATTTTTTTTTGTAGGATTAAAATGTCATGAAGACGAAGAGATATGTAGAAAAATTGGATAAAAGGTGAGACGTTGCAAAATTGGATGAAGCTAATAAGTGAAAATGGAAATAAATGAAAAAGAAACAAGAGCCACATGGGAGACATGATGATGGTGCAATGATTGAATGCTTAAAATAATGGAAAGTAAAAATTGAATACAAAGTGCATTAGCAAAAATTGGAATTTAGAGAACGTACTTGAGCAACAACAAACAGTAGACCTCCGCGTCCACGACGCGGCAAGGAGAAGGCGAAGTCCGAATTTAATATTTTCTTAGTCCATTTTGGACTCAGTTATTTTATTAGGAGATTTTTTCTACTCCTATAAATATTCATAAAATCAGTGTTTACATAACTTTTGACATAGAGAGAGCTAGGAGTCACTGTGGAGGCCAGAGAAAATTGGTTACTTCTATTCTTCTCCTTATTTATTTATTTTTCTATTTTTCTTTAGATGATTTATTGTAATTGCTTCATGTCTATGTGGAGTAAAACTTCTCGTTCTATGGTTGCTAATAAAATGATTGTTTAGTAAATCTCGAGTTGATTTGTTTGATTAACATAATAGTTGGTCTTATATTCTTACTTTTACTATTTCAAAGATTCTCGACCTTTAAACTAATTGTTTGAGCCCGAAGTGAACTGACCAAGGTTGTCACGACCCATTTCAGAGCCATGATGGCACCTACTATAACCCACCAGTAGGTAAGCCAAATCGTAGCCCGAAACGACACGTAATGGGCTAAGTGACAGAAGGTAAAGTAAATATCGAACAATAAGCATACGATAAGATTGTAGGCAATATAAATATGAATACGATCATAAAATGTCAAATGGAAAAGAGGAAGAACAAAAGAAGCATCCCACGACCTAATAAGGCCGGTACAAGAGCCACTAATCAAAAGAATAAGAGTACTGGTAGTATCAATATACAAATAGTTTCGAATGTAAAGACTATCCAAAATCAAGGAAGGAGAGGGGATCAGCTCCAACTCTGAAAGCTCACCCTATCTATGGATCCTGTAAGCAAGCTGGATAGAATTTCAGTGACGATAACTAGTACTCGGATCTGCATTAGAAAAGGATGCAGAAGTGTAGTATGAGTACCAAAACAGCGGGTACTCAATAGGCATCATTGACCAACTGAGCTAAATCCTAATAAAAGCATAATAGAATGTGAGAATGTAAACTAAGTCAAGGAATAAGGGGCAAACCTGAAATAATGCTCCAGCTGACAGATGATAAATAACCATATAAATAATATAAAAAAAAAGGCAATCTAACTACAGCCTAATCGGGCCCCCATAAGCCCAGAAGGCACAAACAAGAGAAGACTAACCCAACGAGCCCCCATAAGCCCGATGGATATAATCAAGAGGAGAACTGTAGACACTAATAAGCATAAAGTAAACAACCATTGATCCCATATTCGTGAATCATTTCATACCACGCGATACCGGACTCGAACCGAATTTACAATATAATAGGTGAACCGTAAAGTGCCGGACTCAAACCGGGTTCTTCAAACCTTAAACATATCATAGATGTCGGACTCAAACCGGTAAGGTAGTATCATATGTGAATAGTAAATGCCGGACTCGAACTGGTCTTTAAAGTAACTACACGATACCTAATCTAGACACGAATTAGGAAAATGCCAAAATTATCCTAAGGCTCAAGAATATAAGTAAAGTTACGAAAGAAGGCCTATTAGGTCTACAAGTAGCTAATTAGGATATTCAACCTAAGGGAGGGCCTGCGGGGCCCGCTCTAACCCCGAAAGTCCATTCTAAGGTAATTTCTACCCAAAACTAGACTAAGGCCTCTAAGTTCCCTTACAAGGTGTTAATGGTGTCTAAATAGACGCCTAAGTCAACAACTAAATTCAAGGAAATGGTGAATAGGTAAATTTCAACCTAAAACGGTTTTCTAATAGACTAATTATTCCAAATTCCACAAAACATGCGACCAAGCCATAAATTCCGACCCAAATCTAGAATAATAGTATGCTAATTCCATAATAAAGCTCAATATATAAGGAGGGTAAGCCTAGCCTACCTGGACACTGAAGAATGCCCGAGAAAGTCCACTAAATTGGAGATTTTGCCTTCCGAGAAGCCTCCGCACTATGCCACGCTATCAAAATAATGATATACATATTAATACATGAATAAAAATACCCAATTGCATATAAATGCTCCGGGTCCAAAATCAAGCTAAAAAACCCATATGGGGCCTACTTACGGAATCATAACTTTGAAACCGTCAAAACGTCCCTCAAGGCTCAAGGATCATTTATCCTCAATAATGAGTGAAATCCGAGCACAAATGCACCCTCAAATCAGTCCACCAAGGATGAGGGATTTAAGTTGAAAATGGAGAATTAAACCAAGAATTTAATGGAGACTTACGGAAATATTGAAAGGAAAATAACCACACTAACGTATCTAACTCACCACGAACACCTAATGATTAATTACCACTCTTCACACTCTTTCTAGGGATTTTATTTTCTTGGGACTTAAGAAAATTGGGTTTGGCAGCATTAAATACTGCCAAGGGTCCCTTCTTCGCGAATGCGAGGACCCCATCGCGAACGCGACCCTCAACCTGGCCTAACCTTTACAAACGCGGAGGTGAGCTCACGAACGTAATGGCCAATATTCTTGGTCTTTGCGAAAGCAGCCATTGTCCAGCGATCTCGGTAGGTTATTTCCTTGGCCTTCTTGAATGTGAAGGCTATTTTTAGCCTGCACCAGCAATTTGTCCAAGTGCCAAAACTCCGACTGAACCTTTTGGGATTCGTTCAAAATCTCGTGAATGCAAGCGGACTATGCTACAGTACCAAATTAGACATTCTAGACTCAACGGCGCCATCAAAATTTCCATCCAAGGTCGTTTCAATGAAATGTGGGTCCTACACCTAATGGCCGTTTTAACTAATTTCCACCCAATAGCCCAAAATGTGTCCGAAAGCCTTGGGACCCAAACCAAAGGTCCCCCTAGCCTAAAATTGATGTTCCAAAGCTGATAGAACTGTCAGAATTGGCATACGAGGCTTTTTACCTAATATTTAGGCCTTATACCTAAATCTGAACAACGAAGACTTCAAAACAGGGAATTGGCTCTAAAAACCAAATGAACTGCACGGTACCCGAATTGTCAGTTCCAGTAAGTCATAAATGACTTGGGGCAGCTATGGGAAAAGTCTAAATATCGAAATAGTGCAAAAATGAAGAAAATGACCTGGAGGGTCATTACAATATCTACTATTAAAAGGATTTTCATCCGCAAAAGTAATGGATCAAGATGTACTTGAAGCTTCAAACAGGTGGAGATACCGGGTCCGCGTCTCACTCTCGATCTCCCAGGTAGCCTTCTCAACTGGGTGGTGTATCCACTGAAACTTAACAATTGGAATCTCTCTAGAGGGAAACTGCTTGACATCCCTGGCCAGTATAAGCACTGGCTCCTCCATGAAGGTTAACCTCTCATCTAACTGAATTGAGTCCCATCAAAGCATGTGGGACTTATCTTGGATGTAACGCTGCAACATGGAGACATGAAAAATTAGGTGAACAACTGCAATATCCGGGGGCAAGGACAACTCATAAGCTACCTCTCCAACTACCTAGGGCTGAGCTTGCCCCTCTACCTAAACCTCATCACGCCCTTAATAGGCGATACTCAAAGGAAGACTCAGTCACCAACTCCAAACTTCAAGACACGAAGTCTATGATTAGGGTAACTCTTCTGCCTACTCTGACCCACCCTCAACCTATCCTGAATCACCCACTCCTTATCCAACAACTCATGAAGCAGGTCCGTACCACGGGCCTAACCTCGGAGGTCTCAAACCAACCTATTGAAGATCGATAAATCCTACCATATAAATCCTCAAATGGTGATATCTCAATACTCAAATGGTAGCTATTATTATAAGAGAACTCTGCTAAGGCTAAGTACTGCTCCCACTGACCTCCAAAGTCCATAATGCATGTGCAGAGCATATCTTTGAGAACCTGAATAGTTTGCTCGGACTGATCGTCAGTTTAGGGGTGGAATGTGGTGCTAAGATCAACATGAGTACTCAACTCCTCCTGAAAAGTCCTCTAGATGCTAGAAGTGAACATTGAGCCTCTGTTTGAAATAATGGACACTGGCACTCCATGAAGGCAAACTATCTCACGAACATAGATATGGGCTAAACTCTCCTTACTGAAGGAAATCCGAATCGAGATGAAATGAATTGATTTGGTCAACCGATCTACTATTATCCAAATACTATCGGAACCACAGGAAGTATGAGGTAAACTAGTCACAAAGTCCATAGTAATGTGCTCCCATTTCCACTCAGGAATGGGCAGTCTCTGAAGTAATCCATCCGATCTCTGATGCTCGGCCTTTACCCACTGACAACATAGGTAATGGGCCACAAAGTTTGCTACATCTCTCTTCATGCCACTCCACCAGTAATACTGCCTCAAATTTCTATACATCTTAGTTGTCCCAGGGTGAATAGAATATCTAGAGCTATACGCCTCCTGTAATATCAGCTGAATCAAGTCCCCAACCCTTGAAACACAAATGAGGCCATTAAACCTCAGAAGACCCTCAGAATCTAAGGCGGCTTAACTGGACTCACCTCTCAACACCTGATCATGAATGACACAAAGTATACCATCCTCAAACTGGCGGCTCCAAATCTGCTCAAATAAGGTAAACCTAGCCTCAACACTATCAAGAATCTTCCTGGAGTCTGAAATATCAAGTCGAACCATCAAGTTGGCTAAGAACTGAACTTCAAAAGCCAATGGCCGCTCTGAAACTAAAATAGAAGCAAAGCTACCCATACTTACCTCCTTCCGGCTCAAGGCGTCAGCTACCACATTTGCCTTTCTCGGATGGTATAGAATAGAGATATCATAGTCCTTTAGTAACTCAATCCATCTGCGTTGTATAGAATTAACATCCCTTTGAGTCATAATGTACTGAATACTACAATGGTCAGGGTAGATCCCACAACGAACACCATATAAGTAATGCCTTTAAATCTTAAGTGTAAAAACTACCCCCGCCAACTCTAAGTCATGGGTGGGGTAGTTGCGCTTATAAACCTTCAATAGCCTCGACATGTAAGCAATAACTCAACCCTGCTGCATCAAAACACAATCCAAACCAACACCAAAAGCATTATAATAAACTGTAAACTCCTTGCCCTCTACAGAAAGAGTCAAACTAGGAGCTGAAGTAAGCAAGCTCTTAAGCTTCAAAAAGATCGACTCACACTCCTTAGACCACTGAAACGGGACCTTCTTCCAAGTCAATCTGGTAATAGGTGCTATAGTAAAAGCAAATCTCTCAACAAACCACTTGTAGTAACCTGCCAAACCAATAAAGCTACAAACCTTAGTCAGAGATGTAGGTCTGGCGCATAATCCCATCCTTAGACACCACATGTCCTAGGAATGTAACAGAATCGAGCCAAAACTCACACTTTGAGAATTTGGCAAAAAGCCTATGATCTCTCAAAGTTTGAAGCACAATCCTCAAATAGTGCTCGTGCTCCTCCCTGCTCCTCGAGTACACAATGATATCATCAATGAAAACAATCACGAAAAAGTCCAAATAGGGCCTAAAAACTTGGTTCATTAAATCTATGAACACTGCTGGGGCATTGGTCAACCCAAAAGACAACACTAGGAACTTATAATGGCCATTGCGAGTCCTAAAGGCTGTCTTAGGGATGTCCTCAGCCCGAATCCTCAACTGATGGTAACTGGATCTCAAGTTTATCTTAGAGAACACTGTCGCACCCTGAAGCTGGTCAAATAAATTATTAATAGGTGGCATAGGATACTTATTCTTCACTGTCACCTTATTCAGCTGCCTGTAGTCAATACACATATGCATGAAACCATTCTTTTTCTTCACAAACAAGACAGAAGCACCCTAAGGCGCTACACTCGACCTAATGAAATCCTTACCCAGAAGATCCTAAAGCTGAGAATTTAGCTCCTTAAGCTTAGCATGAGCCATACGGTAAGGAGCCATAGAAATAGGTTGGGTTCCCGGCTCCAGATCAATAGCAAACTCAATAGCACGCTTAGGAGGAAGGCCATGTAGGTTGGTAGGGAAAACATCAGAAAACTCACGGACAATAGGATTAGAATCAAGCGAGGGAATCTCGGCACTAACATCCCAAACATAAGCAAGATAAGACTCGCAACCTCTCTACACCAATATCCTAACCCGAATATAAGAAATAATCCCCATCGGCACGCAGTTAAAGGAACCCTGCCACTCAACTGAGGGTACACCAGGCATGGATAAGGTAACGGTCTTAGCGAAACAATCCAAGACCGCATGATAAGGGGATAACCAGTCCATGCCCAGAATTAAATCAAAGTCCACCATATCTAACACAATAAGATCAGCCCGAGTATCTAATTTTTGAACGGTCACAACACATGATCTAAAAACTCGATCCACTACTAAAAAATCACCCACAGGAGTAGATACATGCAATGACACATATAAAGGCTCCCAAGACAACTCTAACCGTGGTGTATAATAAGCTGAAACATAAAAATAAGTTGGTCCCAAATCAAATAAAGCAATAGCTGGCCGATGACAAACTGGAATCGTACTTGTAATAATAGTATCCAAAGACTCTTGCCTCTGTTCTACTAGGTACAATATATAAATGACCTCGCCCGCCACCTAGCTGAGCGTCTGACCAACCATCCATCCTACCTTCCTAAGAACCTCCCCAAGAACTCTGGGAACCACCCCTGCGACTCTAAACACCACCTCTAGCTGGAGGCAGCACAGATCTAATAGACTGAACACTTTGCACTATAGGATGAATTTTCCCATGCCAAGGACACTCTCTAGAGTAATGACCAACAACCCCAAAACTATAACAAGGCCCGAATGCTTTGCTCTGACAAGAAGATCCAGCTGACTCAAAATAGCCACCTTGACTAGAAGACCCAGAATGTGCACCTCTCAAAGAATGGCCACTGCTTGGGCCATGGTAATCATTGTAGCTAGATTGACCTCAGTTAGTAATCTAAAGTGCTACCTGAACGGGTCTACTAGACTAACCTTAGTGCTGATAAGACTAACGTGGAGGGTACCTACCCTGAGAAGCTCTACCTCTAAACTGCGAGCCACTAGAGCCCCTATGACCCTCGGTGGAGTCAATCTAAGAAATCTACCAAACATCTTCTACTCCTCAACAGACATAGCAGGCTGGGCAGCTCCCGGCTGAGCAACAACTGGCGCTGGGGGAACTTTAATATAAATATGAATATGATCATAAAATGTCAAATAGAAAAGAGAAAGAACAAAAGAAGCATCCCACAACCTGGTAAGGCTGGTACAAGAGCCACTAATCAAAAGAATAAAAGTACTAGTAGTATCAATATTCAGATAGTCTCGAATGTAAAGACTATCCAAAATTAAGAAAGAAGAGGGGATCAACTCCGGCTCTAAAAGATCACCCTATCTCCTGATCCTGTAAGCAAATTGGATGGAATATCAGCAACGATAGCTAGTACTCAAATCTATATTAGAAAAGGATGCAAAAGTGTAGTATGAGTACCAAAACAATGGGTACTCAGTAGGAATCATTGACCAACTTAACTAAATCATAATAAAAGCATAATAGAATCTGAGAAATTAAACTAAGTCAAGGAATATGGGGCAAACCAGAAATAATGCTCCAGCTGACAAATGATAAATAACCATATAAATAATATCAAAAAGAAGGCCATCTAACTACAGCCTAACCGGCCCCTCATAAGCCCAAAAGGCTCAAACAAGAGAAGACTAACCCAATGAGCCCCAATAAGCCTCATAAATACAATTAAAAGGAGAACCGTAGGCACTAATAAACATAAAGTAACCAACCATTGATCCTATATTCGTGAATCTTTTTATACCATGCGAAATTGGACTCAAACTGGATTCGCAATATCATAGGTGAACCATAAAGTGGCAAAGTCAAATTGAGTTCTTAACACCATAACTATGACAAAGATGTCAGACTTGAACATATAACATAGTATCATACATGAATAGTAAATATCGGACTCGAATCGGCCTTTAAAGTAACTACACAATATCAAATCTAGCCACGAATTAGGAAACTGTCCAAATCAACCTAAGGCTCAAGAGTATAAGTAAAGTTATGAAAGAAGTCCTACTAGATCTACAAGGATCTAATTAGTATATTCAACCTAAAGGAGGGCCCACTACTAACCCCAAAAGTCCATTATAAGGTAATTTCAATCCAAAACTAGACTAAAGCCTCCAAGTTCCCTTACAAGGTGTTAATGGTGTCTAAATAAACCCTAAGTCAACAACTAAATTCAAGAAAATGGTGAATAGGTCAATTTCTACCTAAAACAATTTTCTAATCGACTAATTATTCTAAATTCCACTAAACATGCGACCAAAAGCGTAAATACCAACCCAAATCTAGCATAATAGTATACTAATACCATAATAAAGCTCAATCTATGAGGAAGGTAAGCCTAGCCTACCTGGACGTCGAAGAATGCCCAAAAAGGTCCACTAAATTGGAGATTTTCCCTTCTGAGAAGCCTCCGCATGATGCCATTCTATCAAAGCAATAATCTACATATTAATACGAGAATAACAATATCCATATTGAATATAAATGCTCCAGGTCCAAAATTGAGCTAAAAATCCCACGTGGGACCCACTTATAGAATCATAACTTTGAAACCGTCAAAACATCCCTCAAGGCTTAAGGATCATTTATCCTTAATAATGAGTGAAATTCGAGCATCAATGCATCCTCAAATCAGCCCACCAAGGATGAGGGATTTAAGTTTAAAATGGAGAATTAAATCAAGAATTTAATGGAGACTTACAAAAATATTGAAGAGGAAATGACCATACTAAAGTCTCCAACTCACCACGAACACCCAATGATCAATTACCACTCCCCACACTCTTTTTAGGGTTCTTATGGCCTTGGGACTTAGGAAAATGGAGAGAAAATCAGGTTTGGCAGCATTAAATACAGGTGTCCCTTCTTCGTGAACGCGGGGACCCCGTTACAAACGCGACCTTCAGCCTGGCCTAACCTTTACAAACACGAAGGTGAGCTCGCGAATGTGATGGATAATATTCTTGGCCTTTGATAATGCGACCATTGTCCTGCGATCGCGGTAGGTTATTTCCTTAGCCTTCACAAACGCGGCCAAGGCCTCACAAACGCGAAGGCCATTTTTAGCCTGCACCAACAATTTTTGCCAAGTGCCAAAACTCCGACCGAACCCTCGAGATTCGTTCAAAATCCCATGAATGAAAGAATTTTGCTACCCTACCAAATTCAACATTCTAGACTCAACGACACTATCAAAATTTCCATCCGAGGTCATTTAAATGAAATATGGGTCCCACACCCAATGGTCGTTTAAACCAATTTCCACCCAATAGCCCAAAACGAGTTTGAAAGCCTCTAGACCCAAACCAAAGGTGCCCCCTATCCTAAAATCAATTTTTTGGAATTGATGGTACTGTTAGAACTGGCATAAGAGGCCGTTTACCAGAAGTTTAGGCCCGATATCCAAATCTTAACAGCGAAGACTTCAAAATAGGAAGTTGGATCTAAAAACCAAATGATCTGCCAGGTAACCGAACTATCAGCTCCATCAAGTCATAAATGACTTGGGGTAACTATGGGAAAGCTCTAAATGCCAAAATGGTGAAGAAATATAGAAAATGACCTGGAGGGTCATTACAAAGGTAATAAAGGGTTAGAATGAAGAATATATGGAGTAAGATCTTTTCTTTAGTAAAATAAGAAATTGATTTATGGCTAGGATAGGAATATACCTAGATCATATTACTTGGTTACAAAATGGGAAGATAAATAAATGCGTTTGAATTAGCTTCTCACATTCCCGCTCAATGATGTAGTTGTGAGACTAGTTTGACTAGAAGATTAGAGGATGAACAATCCTGAATCATAAAATCAACCCCATAAATCAACAACTAGATAATCGAATAAGTTGATGAAATTGTTACTAAACTTGATTGTTAGTAAAACCATAATCGTAGATCGATTCATCCATTGATTGTCTAAGAATCCGCTCTTTTCTTGGTTAATTGTTCATTAGTTGTTTTATTTTTATTTTTTAGTTTAGTTAATTTATAAATATATCTTGAAATCCACCACTTGAATAAATAATTAGAATTAGTCTAATTTAGTAAAATAGTTAATCGACAAGTCCCTGTGGGTACGATATTCAGACTTAAAATCCTATATTACTTGTATGACCGCGTACACTTGCGTGTGCGTATGGATGCAATAGTATCCAACTGAAGAGTAGTAGTCAACCAAATCATCAAAATCATCCCTCAATATATCTCTCAAGCGGACATGTACATACTTCTCAAGGAATATCTCAAAAAATAGTGCCCAAGTCATGAGAGGTGAGTCTGTCAGCCTACAACTCAAATAAAACCGCCACCACTGCTTTGCTTCCCCTGCTAATTGAAATGTAGTATAATCCACACTGTGTGACTCAACAAGACCAAGGTTATGCAACCTCTCCTGGAAACTAACCAAGAACTCATATGCGTCCTTCTCTGATGCACCACTCAACTTGGGAGGACTCAATCTCATGAACCTATCTTTCATCTTATGCTCATCCACTGACATTACTGGACTTGGTACCACTGGTGGTGAAACAAGTCTTACAGATAAGGCATCACGATGTAGAGCCACAACTATAGCAGGCTAGGCCCCTAGAGTCTGAAATAACTGAATTAATGCCTGGGCCAGAGGCTGAACACCATCTCTCTTCTGAGAACCATCAAGGGTGATAGGTAGTGCCCCTGTCTGGCCTGCACCATCCAAATGACTCAAGAGTATAATTAGTATATCCTAAAATATTGGTGTGATCAGGTTCTGGCGAGCCCCACACCCTCTAAATGATAAGCTGTATCATTGATGTGCCATGGTTTCATGGCACTTTCGATGCTTAAAATAAGGAAAATATGCAATAACTTGGGTATGTTTGGTAGGTATAATGTGTTTTCTATAATATCTTGTAGGAAAATAGGTTTTAGAGGCAAAATGGAGAAGACAGGAAAAATCATGTAATGCATTTATAATCCACACTGTGTGACTCAACAAGACCAAGGTTATGCAACCTCTCCTGGAAACTAACCAAGAACTCATATGCGTCCTTCTCTGATGCACCACTCAACTTGGGAGGACTCAATCTCATGAACCTATCTTTCATCTTATGCTCATCCACTGACATTACTGGACTTGGTACCACTGGTGGTGAAACAAGTCTTACAGATAAGGCATCACGATGTAGAGCCACAACTATAGCAGGCTAGGCCCCTAGAGTCTGAAATAACTGAATTAATGCCTGGGCCAGAGGCTGAACACCATCTCTCTTCTGAGAACCATCAAGGGTGATAGGTAGTGCCCCTGTCTGGCCTGCACCATCCAAATGACTCAAGAGTATAATTAGTATATCCTAAAATATTGGTGTGATCAGGTTCTGGCGAGCCCCACACCCTCTAAATGATAAGCTGTATCATTGATGTGCCATGGTTTCATGGCACTTTCGATGCTTAAAATAAGGAAAATATGCAATAACTTGGGTATGTTTGGTAGGTATAATGTGTTTTCTATAATATCTTGTAGGAAAATAGGTTTTAGAGGCAAAATGGAGAAGACAGGAAAAATCATGTAATGCATTTATAATCCACACTGTGTGACTCAACAAGACCAAGGTTATGCAACCTCTCCTGGAAACTAACCAAGAACTCATATGCGTCCTTCTCTGATGCACCACTCAACTTGGGAGGACTCAATCTCATGAACCTATCTTTCATCTTATGCTCATCCACTGACATTACTGGACTTGGTACCACTGGTGGTGAAACAAGTCTTACAGATAAGGCATCACGATGTAGAGCCACAACTATAGCAGGCTAGGCCCCTAGAGTCTGAAATAACTGAATTAATGCCTGGGCCAGAGGCTGAATACCATCTCTCTTCTGAGAACCATCAAGGGTGATAGGTAGTGCCCCTGTCTGGCCTGCACCATCCAAATGACTCAAGAGTATAATTAGTATATCCTAAAATATTGGTGTGATCAGGTTCTGGCGAGCCCCACACCCTCTAAATAATAAGCTGTATCATTGATGTGCCATGGTTTCATGGCACTTTCGATGCTTAAAATAAGGAAAATATGCAATAACTTGGGTATGTTTGGTAGGTATAATGTGTTTTCTATAATATCTTGTAGGAAAATAGGTTTTAGAGGCAAAATGGAGAAGACAGGAAAAATCATGCAATGGAAAGAAGTTTTTGAAGACAAAAAGAGCGGAGTTGTAAAAAAAAATAAATGTGACCCACAGAACCGACCTACGTGACCTAGGTCAACCTACGTGACGTGGAAAGTGACCCACAACAAACTCCTGATAGTGTGTATGGAGGCCTGATTTCCACAGAACCGATCCACGTCACGTGAGTTGGACCCACGATACCAAGTCACGGTACCGTGGAAAAGTGCCGACTCTGTTTTCCTATTTTGTTTAGGATAGGATTCATTTTGTATCTATAAATGCCCCTATATTGTCCTATGTTTAGGGGTTGGTCATTACATTGTTTTGAGATATAGTTTTCATTATTTTGTGTTCATAAACACAGTATTGATTTTGTAATCTTGGAACACCGATTCTAGGGTTTTTATTCATATTGAAATATCAGAGTTTTCTTTTTACTGTGAGTTTACAATTATGTTTTCATCATTGAATTCTTCTTGTGTTCTTGCAATTATGAGTAGCTAAACCCATCAACTAGGGTTGTGTGAACCATGAGGAATTAATGAAATGGGTTAAGTGCAAAGCAATTCTGAACCATTGTGAATGTATGTACTGTTATTACCTTTATTATAATTGATCTTCTAATGGTTGCAAACATTAGAAACTCGCCTGTCTTCTAGACTTGCTCGAGAGAGAGGTAGAGATTGGAAAAAGGGAATAACAACAGAAATTTGAAGCTATCAACCTTTATCTAATAACTTGAGCCGTAACAGGGATAGTTATCTGAGATCCAAGACAAGGGTTAGTAGTGAGACACTCGGAGACCGAGAGGAGAAGAGTGAAATTCGTCTAACCAAGGTTGAGAGACGTTTAGATGAACATATCTTGTTAGATTTTGCATGCAGCGCAACGAGATAGTTTTGCCAGTACAAGCAACCGGTGGAGTTAAAGAATCATTGGGGATCAGAGTCTTAGTGTATTTCTCATATTGATAACAAATCCAATAATCAACAATCGTTACTGTTACTACTTGCTTACAAACCCCCCCAGGTTTACTTACTTGCCAATTATTCAGTCTAGCATTCGACAGACTTTTGTCATCCTCTTCTCTGTGGGATCGACACCAACCTAGTTGGGTTTTATATTTGATACAGCGACCGCATTATACTTTTCTAGAGGTATATTTTGGGCGACATCAAATTTTGGCACTGTTATCGGGGATTACGATTATGAAGTTAATTAGTTTACATGTTGGAGTTGATTGGTTTTTTTTTTCCTATACTTGTAAGAGTACACACTAGTGTATGCCCAACACTAGGAGTCAAGAAAATCCCCTGATTCCAATTGATACTGAGATAGAACAAATGCTGAGAGCAAATTGAAGAATGTTGAATACCGACTGAGCTTAGAATCCCGCAGTCGTGGGAGATATTCATAACCAGCCAATTCAGCCAGTTGGTGATGAAATTGTGAAACAAATCACTGCTCTATTAATGGCTGAATAAAATGCAAGGCAAGCATCTCTTAGACAAGTGGTTAGGGATCATCAAGGAATGCAAGAGGCAGCACAACGTCTTGCTGCACTTGAAGAGAGAAAAAGAAGATTGAGGGTGCAACAACCCCCTCAAAGACCATATGTGCTTGTTTATGATGATCTTGAAGAAGAGGATGTGGCATATTTTGAGCCAATTGAGACTGGTGCTATTATTCCACAAGAATTACCTCAGGGTACTAAGTTTGACATTACAAGTGCCATGATCCACCTACTAAACTTGAAAGGTGTGTTCGCCGGTCTTCCTACAGATGATCCGAACATACATGTGATGAACTTTATGGGGGTCATATAATTTGCCTGGAGTTGACCAACAGGTTATTCATTTGAGATTGTTTCCATTCTCTCTAACAGGAGAAGCGACTTTGTTGTTGGCCGAGTTACCACGAGGATCCATCACTACTTGGAAAGAGTTGAGAAATCAATTTCTGGAGAGATTTTTCCCACCCTCCAAGATGCTACAGTTAAAGGATGAGATTTACAACTTCAGATAACTACATTCTGAAGCACATTACGATACATGACTATGGTTTAAGAAGAAGCTGCAGAATGTTCCAAATCATAGGACGAGTGGTAGGAGCTTACTTGAAATCTTCTATAGGGCTTTAAACTCCAATATTAAGGCTGTAGCAGATACTATCACTGGCGGAGTATTTATGAGTCTGAGGTGGGAACAAGCTTCAGAGATTTTAGATTGTATCACTAAGAACAACCGAGGATGGCATACTTGGGAGGCAGAGATACCTGCTGGGACGTATTCTATTGGAGCCTCGACAGCACAACGGGCTTTGGATAAATTTGTAGCTCAAGAGGTCGCACAATTGAGGATAAAAATTGGCTTGCTAGCTAACCAGATTGAGGCTGGAGGTGCTGAAAAGGTGCATGCCGTAGGTGCACAAGAAAAAACACCCAGGCATGATAATTATGAATTTGATAAGGAGGCTAAGTACTTGGATCGAGAGGTGGCAGGTTTTCGATCCAAGGGTCAAGAGTCTAATCAAGACACTTGGAACTCAAGGTAAGGGAATCAAAGTCGGAACTACTATAGAGACAATTATAATAAGTTAAAATATAGAGACAGGGAATAGGATTGGGATGGTGATTGGAGGTGAATAGATGACTATAAAGATAAGAGTGGCCTTTATGTCCCTCCAGGGAATCGTGATGCTCAGGATGGAAATTTAAGGATGGAAGCCCTTCTTAATAAACTGGTCAAGGTGTCAGAAAGCCAAGAGAATTGCTTGAAGGAGATTAGGGCAGACATCTCAGGAATAAGTCAAAGGTAGAATCTCACTCGACAGTGATAAAATAGTTGGAGCAACAGTTTGGGCAGATATCTACAACATTGAATCAGGGTCAACAAGGTACGCTTCCTAGCAACACTATCTAGAACCCAAGAAATAATGCGAATTGAATGGCTATCACAACGAGAAGTGGGAATACTCTCATTGAGGCACCCAAACAAGTTGAGGGTGTTCATACTACACTGGAAGAGCAAATGAATTCCATGAAAAAGGTAAAGAAAGCTCTAAATAAGCATGTTCCATTTCCAACACTTCCTCCACCTTTCCCTCAACATCTAAAGAAAAAGGTGGATGAAAATAAAATTATTAGTGGGGAGATCATGAAAGAAGTTGAAGAGCCTCAGACTGATGAAAACAAGGTGAATGCTGAAAATGAGAAAGAAAAGAAAGCCCCACAAATGCTAAACCCTATTCCTAAGCCGCCACCTCCATTCCCTCAGCACTTGAAGAAAAAAAAAAGGAGGATACAAAATTTCATAAGTTCATGTACATATTGAAGCAACTTTATATAAATATTCCATTGGTGAGGCACTGGAACAAATGCCGGGATATGCAAAGTTCATGAAAGAGTTGGTCATGAAGAAGAGAACTGTCAGTTATGAGTCTGTTGGTGATTTGTACAATTGTAGTACAATTGCATCCCGTTCTCTTGTGCAAAAGAAAGATGATCCCAGTGCCTTCATAATTTCATGTACAATTGGGTCAATTAACTTTGTCAGAGCTTTGTATGACCTAGATGCAAACATTAACTTGATTCCACTGGCAGTATTCAAGAAATTAGGCTTGGGAATCCTCAAGCCAACAAAGATGCGATTATTGATGGTGGATCGTACGATAAAGAACCCGTGGGCATATTATTTGATGTTTTGGTCAAGGTTGAAAAATTCATCTTTCTTGCTGACTTTGTTGTCTTGGATTATGGGGTCGATTTGAGATGCCTGTAATTTTGGGGAGACCATTTTTAGCATAGGCAGAGCATTGGTGGATATAGAGTGGAGTGGGCTGAAATTCAAGCTGAATAATAAGGAAGTCAAGTTCAATGTTTGCAGAACTATGAAGCAGCCACAGGACATGAGGGTGGTTTCGGTAATAAATATTTTAGATGAACCTAAAGGTCAACCTAAGGGATATATTGATGAAGTATGAGTAATCAAGACACCCGTGTCGTGCCGCGACATTAAATCAGGCACTGCTTGGGAGGCAACCTAAGATTTCTTGCAATTCCTACAGTTGCTTTGATTTTTGTTATTTTGATAGAAATTAGACCCACGCGCATTGGGTGCCATATTTATGTTCCTAACTCCCTTGTTTTACTTTGGTATAATGCATTGAGGACAATGCATGATTATTTGGTGGGGCGGAGGTACTTATGGGTCTATATGTCCTCTTAGGGGTTTTTGTTACCGTGTTTCTTTTCCCTTAAGTGCTATCATAGTAGAACTGGCATGTTTAGGTTGTTATTTATATTATTTATGTGTTTTCATGTTTAATTAGGAGAAAAATAGGGGAACCTTAGTGCAGTCCAGTTTTGAACAAGTTTTTGATAATGATGCCTTTTGATTGTTTAAAGGACACCCCTCCTGAAAATTTGATTTTGAACTGTGTATGTAGTATGTTAGTTTGTGCAGGCTGTTGGATCTTGTTATGGCATTAGTATTATAGGCACAATGACTGTAGCCAGCAATGCATGAACTGGATAGGTAGTAGTCGATAGTGTAACCCTGTGCTATGTGTGTGAGGTCATTACTTAGTTCACTGTGTGGGTGAGATCCAGAATTTGCCCGGTCAGTTTTTCCTAGGTTATAAGATAGTGGTTAGGAAAGGATCATAGGCCATTTAGTTTTGAATAAGTCCACTTTTAGCCTAAATGCCCGACCAAATGAAGTAAATATCCCATGATCCCGATTTTGAGCCTTAATTGACCTATTTCTTTCATTAGCCTATTCACCTTCTCATTTTGACTTACAATGAACCTGTCTTGTCCCTGGTCCCTCCTTGGACATTGTGCACCTCAACTCAGGCAAATCGCCTAAAATAAGGGTGGTTATTATAGGGGTGCGTAGTTTAACTTGGTTACGAAGAAGGGGTTAGTAAAAGAAAAAGAGAACAGATTTGGGTGTGAAGACAAAAAAAGTGTGTTTTGAAAGTATGAAGAAAATCACTCCCAAAATCTGAAAATAAATGAAGGAGAATAAGGGAAAACAAAATAAAAATAGTTGAAAAGAGGAGCCAAAAATACTGTAGTGTCAAGGAGGGTTGAGTCACCATATCCATGTGTAACACACCCGTCCCCAAGCCTATATTATAAGCCGATGAAAGTCCTATAGTGATCCTAGTCCAACTGTCCGAAAAACTAAAGGCATAGAAAATAAGGGCAAGCCTATGGTATTTTATGCATACTGTTTGAACTTCTTTGTGAGAGAGAGTGTTTGGACCCAGTCCCTACTTTGATATTCATTAGTATACTATGAGTGTATGGGACTTGTTTGTTGTGAGAGTACATGGGTTGTATTGTTAACCGCTATTTGTTCAGATAATGTCATTTGCATATATGCTTAGTTGTTGGTTCATAATCTGATGCGATCACTTGATCCTTTATGTGTCATGATAATCTGCTCTATATATACATATCGTGGTTTTGATTTACAAGTAGGAGGGGTAGGAAAAGTTTTGGTGCCAAAGGTAATGAGTCGACTGCCGTAGGTCTCTTAGGTTTCTCTTAGTTAAACATCAATTGTTTTTATTTTATTTGGTTGGCCTGAGGACATGCAAACGTTCTAAGTTGAGGGTGTTGATGTGCCATGGTTTCATGGCACTTTCGATGCTTAAAACAAGGAAAGTATGCAATAACCTAGGTATGTTTGATAGGTATGATGTGTTTTCTGTTCTATCTTGCAGTAAAATAGGTTTTAGAGGCAAATGGAGAAGACAAGAAGAAGCATGCAATGGAATGAAGTTTTTGAAGACAAAAAGAGTGGAGTTGTAAAAAAAAAAAAAAAAAAAGTGACTCACGGAACCGACCTACGTGACATGAGAAGTGACCCAAGACACACTCCTGAAAGTGTGCATGGAGGCCTGATTTCCACGGAACTGACCCACGTCACGTGAGTTGGACCCACGATACCAAGTCACGGTACCGTGGAAAAGTGCCAACTTTGTTTTCCTAGTTTGTTTAGGATAGGATTCATCTTGTATCTATAAATACCCCTATATTGTCCTATGTTTAGGGGTTGGTAATTACATTGTTTTGAGATATATTTTTCATTATTTTGAGTTCATAAACACATTATTGATTTTGTAATCTTGGAACACCGATTCTAGGGTTTTTATTCATATTAAGATTTCAGAATTTTCTTCTTACTGTGAGTTTACAATTATGTTTTCCTAATTGAATTCTTCTTGTGTTATTGCAATCATGAATAGCTAAGCCCATCAACTAGGTTTGTGTGAACCATGAGGAGTTAACGTAACGGGTTAAGTGCAAAGCAATTCTGAACCATTGTGAATGCATGTATTGTTATTACCTTCATTATAATTGATCTTCTAAAGGTTGCAAATGTTAGAAACTCGCCTGTATTCTAGATTTGCTCGAGAGAGAGGTAGAGATTGGGAAAATGGAATAACAACAGAGATTTGAAGCTATCAACCTTCATCTAATAACTTGAGCCGAAATAGGGAAAGTTAACTGAGATCCAGGATAAGGGTTAGTAGTGCGACACTCTGAGACCGAGAGGAGAAGAGTAAAATTTGTCTAACCAAGGTCGAGAGATGTTTAGATGAACATATCTTGTTAGATTTTGCATGCAGCGCAACTAGACAGTGTTGCCAGCACAAGCAACCGGTGAAGTTAAGGAATCATTGGGGATCACAGTCCTAGTGTATTTCTCACATTGATAACAAATCCATTAATCGACAATCGTTACTGTTACTACTTGCTTACAAACCCCCCCCCCCCCCCCCCCCCCCCCAGTTTTACTTGCCAATTACTTAGACTAGCATTCGACAGACTTTCGTCCTATTCCCTGTGGGGTCGACCCCAACTTAGTTGGGTTATATTTTTGATACAGCGACCACATTATACTTTCCTGGAGGTATAATTTGGGCGATATCAATCATCATGCTCAATCTCTAGCTCAGGAGATGCCGCCCTGATAATCCCTAGCAGAAGCTGCCGCACAAGCTTTGCTTCCTCCTCTGATATGGGCGCAACCTCTAACTACAGCCCCAACAGCGGGTGGAGGCTCATCACCCTCTATAGAACCAGATTGTATCCTCACCATCTATGCATAAAGAGTGAAATACAAGTTTAGGATTGAAGGTTTGAACAATATACACACAATAAGGAATCAAGAAGTAGAGCTTGTTCCTAAAAATGTTCCATAGCCCCCTGAAGATAGATATGAACGTCAACATACCAATCTGCAAGACTCTACTATACATTTGCTCTTGTACTCATGAGACTGGTGAACCAACCTCTCTGATACCAACTTATCACAACCCAAAACCCTAAGGTCATGATGACACCTTCCCCCAACATGCCCACGGTAGGTAAGCCTGACACAATAGCACAAAATAACTTAATTTTAAAAATAAGGTAATGAAAAAAGACATAATACTTAAACTAAAACATCTCCAATAACAATCCAAATATCAAAGGTGCAACTCAAAAGCCAAGGCCTAGTGTCACGAGTACAGAGCGACTCGAATATCGAAAGTAATAAACTGTATAAATACAACTTTGTCACTGGTAGAAATAAAGACATAAATTAAGGATGGATGAAACATGGAGATCGCCTCGAACAAAAAGCACAACACAACTTTGAAGTACTCTGAATATGCAAGATCATAACAAATAACCAAGAATTGATGCAATGCAATGCAATGTGGTGATATGGAATAAAATGCATTGGCCATAGTACACCAGTATACACCTTTTGAGCCTAAGATTCCAGGAGAGGATCTATGAGAGGTTCACAGCCCATATACCAACAAAATCTCAATCAATCAAACTTGCTGACACATTCCTCAGTCATATCACAATCTTATAAAAATTACCGGCAGAATCTTTGGTCAAGGTTTTAGAAGGGGGTTCATTTGTTTTTTCAAAAATCAGTGTTTCTCGGTGGTACTAGTTTCCATGAATCATGAAATGAATGAGTATGCATTTCCATAATATAATCAATAATTCGTAAAATCAACCCAACAATATCATATATGAACCAATCCTTACATATATTAGTAAACCACAATACAAGCCCCCACACAGACATCACAATGGCAAAAACTAGCTCAAATAACTACCAAAGTCAATACAAGCCCCCATACGGGTATCAAAACAATAATAATCAACCCAAATTACTAACAAAGTCAACACAGGCCCCTATATGTGCATCACAATAATAAGATTCAACCCAAATAATGTGAAAATTAATAAGTTATCCATACCATAGCATGATTTACATGATAAGTCCCACCCAAGTCAAGTCTAAAGAAAGTTAAGCCATAACCTACCTCGAAGCCAAAATGAAAGCCCAAAACACTCAACACAAACATGGAGGGTTAAGCTGACCTAGACCCGACTTAACCCTTTGTGATCGTGGTGCCCTCCATGTAATTGTGATGAACATTTCCCATGCTTCTTCATGAATATAAACCTATCCCCATGAACATAATGAAGAAAAGTCTGGTGCACTAGCAGCTGTGAAATAGCAATAGACCAAGGCTAAAATTTATTTGAATAAACCCTCAAGATTCATTTGGGAACCCACTAAAATAAACCAACTATGCTACTAGAATAATTTTGATGCTCTATACTCAATAGAACTATTATAATTACCAACAAAAATCGTTATAAATGAGTTTTACTCAAAGCCAACTCTAGGCAACTTAAAACTTACTTCACGTCTAAATGCTCAAATTCATACCAAAAGCCTTCGGACCTAAACCAACAATGCTAATAATACAAATTCAAAATTCCAGAGCTGATGGAACTGACAAAATTCCCATACGATGCTCAAATTTCTGAATGATGACCAAAGTCAACTATATCAACTTAAAAGCCTTCTAAAACCAAAAACTTGCATAACCCTCAATCAAACACCTTGGGAACTATGACTGATATCGCTCAAAATATACCTGCAGAAAAGTATAATGCGGTCAGTGTATCAAATATAGAACCCAACTAGGTTGGGGTCGATGCCACAGGGAATAGGATGAAATTATGTCGAACGCTTGTCTGAGTAATTGGCAAGTAAGTAAAACTGGGGTTTTTTGTAAGCAAGTAGTAACAGTATCGTTGGTTGATTTTTGGAGTTGTAATCAATATGAGAAATACACTAGGACTGTGATCCCCAATGATTTCTTAACTCTACCAGTTATTTATGCTGGCAAAATTATCCCGCTGCGTTGCATGCAAAATCTAACAAGTTAGGTTCAGCTAAATGTCTCTCGACCTTGGTTAGACAAATTTCACTCTTCTCCTCTCGGTCTTTGAGTGTCGCACTACTAACCCTTGTCCTGGATCTTAGATAACTTTTCCTGTTACGGTTCAAGTTATTAGATGAAGGTTGATAGCTTTAAATCTTTGTTGTTATTCCTTTTTCCCAATCTTTACTTCTCTCTCAAGCAAGTTTAGAATATAGGTGAGTTTCTAATATTTGCAACCGTTAGAAGATCAATTATAATGAAGGTAATAACAATGCATGCATTCACAATGGTTCAGAATTGCTTTGCACTTAACCCGTTTCTTTAATTGCTCTTGGTTCACACAACCCTAGTTGATGGGTTTAACTACTCATGATTGCAAGAACACAAGAAGAATTCAATGATGAAAACATAATTGTAAACTCACAAAAAGGAGAACACTCTGAAATCTCAATATCAATAAAACCCTAGAATTTTTGTTCCATGATTATAAAACTAAGAATGTGTTTATGAACTCAAAAATAATGAAAAATATCTCTCAAAACAATATACTGACCAACCCCTAAACATAGGACAATATAGGGGTATTTATAGATACAAGATGAATCCTATCCTAAACAAAACAGAAAAATAGAGTCGACACTTTTCCACGGTACCAACCCACACCACGTGGGTTGACCCACGCCACTTGGGTCCTGCACTGGAAATCAGGCTGCTTCAACCAACTGTAGGAGTAGACCTACTGTATAGTCCCATGCCACGTAGGTCGACTCATGTGATGTGGGTCCTATCGTGAGTCACTCCTCTGGTGCAGGACTTGGCTCTTTCATCTTCAGATACTTCGTTCTCGAGCATTATTCTTCCTTTTTGTCCATTTTGCCTCCAAAAACCTATTCTCCTGCAATATAGAACAAAAACCACATCAAACCAACAAAACATACCTGAGTTATTACGTATTTTCTTTATTTTAAGCATCGAAAGTGCCATGAAACCACGACACATCAACACCCTCAACTTAGAACATTTGCATGTCCTCAGGCAAACAAAACACAACAAACACATATGATGCTTAACTAAGAGAAACCTAAGAGACCTATGACAGTCGACTTACTACTTTTGGCACCAAAACTTTTCCTACCCCTCCTATTTGTAAATCAAAACCACAGTGTTTATACGTGCAACATATTTTCATGACACAGCAGGGATCAAATGATGGCATCATATTATGAACAAACAACTAAGCGTATATGCAAATGACATTATCCGAACAAATATTAGCTAACAATGCAACCCATGTACTCTCACAACAAAAAAGTCCCATGAACTCACAGTATACTAATAAATATCAAAGTAGGGACTGGGTCAAAACACTCTCTCTCATAAAGAATTTCAAACAATATGCGTGAAATACCATTGGCTTACCCTTATTTTCTATACCTTAGTTTTTCGGACAGTTGGACTAGTATCACATTAGGACTTTCATCGGCTTGTAATGTAGGCTTAAGGACGGGCATGGTACATATGGATATAGTTACTCAACCCTCCTTGACACTACACTATTTTTGGCTCCACTTTCCAACCATTCTCTTTTTATTTTCCTTTATTCTCCTTCATTTATTTTCAGATTTTTGAGTGTGATTTTCTTCATACTTTCAACTTTTTTTTTCTTTTTGCAATTCTATTTATTTCACTCATTTTTTTTCTTCTTCACACCCATATTTGTTCTTTTTTTATTTTTTTATTTGACCAACCTTTTATTTATACCCAAGTTAAACTACGCACCCCTATAATAGCCACCCTCAACTTAGGCTATTTGCTTTCATTGAGGTACAAACTGTCCAAGGAGAGACCAGGGCCAAGACATGTTCATTGTAAGTCAAAAAGGGAAGGTGAATAGGCTAATGAAAGAAACAAGTCAATTAAGGCTCAAACTCGGGATCAAGGGATATTTATTTCATTTGGTCAGGCATTTAGGCTAAAAGTGAACTTATTCAAAAATGGCCTATGATCCTTTCCTAACCACTATCCTATAACCTAGGCAAGACTAACCGGGCAAGTTCTCATCGTACACAAAAAGTAAACTCGATAATGACCTTATACACACATAGCATAGGGTTACACTATCGACCACTACCTATCCAGTTCATGCATTGCTAGCTACCATCATGTTACCTATAATACTACTGCCATAAAAAGATCCAACAACTGTCACAAAATAACATACTACACACACAATTCAAGACCAAATTTTTAGGAGGGGTGTCCCTTAAACAATCAAAAAGCATCATTATCATAAACTTGTTCAAACCTGGACTGCACTAAGGTTCCCCTATTTTTCTCCTAATTAAACATGAAAACACATAAATAATATAAATAACAACCTAAACATGCCGGTTCTACCATGATAGCACACTTGTGGGAAAAGAAACACGGCAACAAAAACCTCTAAGTGGTGGTATACCCCCACTCCCAACTAAACAATCGTGCACTGCCCTCAGTGCATAGCTATCAATATGGTAAGTGTAAGGGAGTGAAGACATACCTGAGGCACACTAAGTACTGAATATGGTCCCGTCCATAGTAGGATCATCTGTATGCTCTCTAGGCTCTATGCTAGGTGCGTCTGGTGGAGGGGGTGGCTGACTAGAAGATTCTCCCCGTGCTTTCTGCTCATGGTCAATCTGACTGATATGGTAGTCTGCCCAGTAGGCCTTAGTATCCCTCCAGAGATCACTCTCAAACTCATCTCCACTATCAGGCTGACCCTTAGGACTCCAAGGCCTCTTGTCCCGAGCAATAAGAGGCTCCTCATCAGTAAACAAATCCACCTTAAAAACTGGTGCTGAGGGTACTGATGTAGGTATGTGTGGAATGATAGGAGTGTGGATAACTTCTAAATCTCAAACATCTGCCCTCAATGCAGCCACCTCCTTAGTCAACCCCGTCAAATTCGAGATATGGGCCTCTCTCAACCGTCTACCCATCCGATGCTCAAACCTGTCAATCCGCCCATGCAGCTCACCCATAAACTTCTCCATACCAGAAGTCATGCAAGCCTCAACTACCACCTTGGATGCCTCTATCGATGTCCTAACCCTTGGCTTAAGCTGAGATACCAACTTAGCCATCTGGGCTTCTGTGTGAGCCTGTTGTTCAATAACCTGCGTTTGTCTATCCACTAACTACTGTAAAAACCCTCGTGAAACTGAAACCCTGGCAGACGAAGGTGATGGTGCGGTGGGGCCAGCTGCTCCCTTATCAGTCATAGGGCCTGTGGCCTCGGTAGGCAACCTTCCATCCTCAGGGACACTAACAAGTGCTGAAGTGCTAACCGGTTCCTTACGATCTAGTTTCCATTCAAAAAGGGTTGCGTCTGATGAAGTAGAGGGATGAGACCTCCTCTGGGAAATCGAAATAGCACCTCACTGATGCATCAGTCCTACATCACCTCAATGGAGTGATCTACTGCAGGCATCCAAACTACACCAACACTATGACATAGGCCCTCAATCAGACAAGGGAAAGGGATGCTGGTATAGTCTAAAGGCGCGCTCATGAATTTCCCTAATAATGTAATAGGTGATGTTGATGTCATATCCGGCAATAATGCTCACTACCAGAACAACTCGATTAAGAGTAAGAGAATTATTTGTACCTGTGGGACTGAGACGATTCAGTACAATCGACCACCAAAACCTACCCATAAAGTGAAGTGAGGACTTCTTAACATCTAACTTCTCAGCTACCCATTTTCCATCTATGCCATCCTTTCTGATATACTGTACAACCCACCGTAGTAGCTATAAATACTGATCGACATCCTTTATTTTGTTTATATTTTTCACCATCTCCATGCGGTGAGCAAACTCAGCAGTACTAGCTGGAAATGGACGTTCTGCACCAAACAAGAATCGGTGGATGGTCTGCTAAAAAATGTCTACTCTGGTTTCACAAACCAAAGTGTGAGTCAATGGTGGTTGGTCCCAAAATTACTGCTCAACCGGTGTGATTAATTTAATAGACGCAACGTATGAAACATTAAACTCACAGACCAACTCTGGGCTATAGCTACCAGAAGGCTCCGTCATCCACCCGAATCCATAGCAATCAAACACTGCCTTAATCTCGGGTCGTACCTTTAGCTCATCTAACCGATACCGGGGCTCCTCAGTGATACTCCGTCTATACACACCCCGCTCAGTCGGCTCTGCATCCCTGTCATAAATGGCCTTGATATGCTCAACACAACACCTCTTATTTTCCCTTCGTGCTGCAGCCGTGGCTCACTGTGCAAGCATCTGTCTTTGTGAGGAAGTCATGGAATCCTAAACACCAGCCTCACCACCACCCACAGACTCAGAATTATCTGTACCCTCGACAATCTTATCTGTCCTAGGTGCCTCAACCTCATCTTCAGTATCAACGATTACAGAAGCATCTACCCTCTCTTCAGACTGGGGGCAGATACTGAAGACTAAATAGGAGTCACCACTATAGGCTGAGTGATGGCCCAGGTTGCAGCCTGTGCCCTAGTTCATTGTCTTGTGGCGAGAGTTACAAGAGCAGACTTATCCTGAATGATCTTATAAACCTCTTTGGACCCACTTTTCTCCAGCTCTGAAGACTCATCATGCAACCTTGTTGTGCCTATCGGGTTCTTGGTGCAAATTCGTGAAGAGGAACCCATATCTCTATGTTTGGGGTTTTCTTTAGGTAGTATGATCATCTTTTTAGTAGGGTTTGGTCGGGTTGGGTTTAGGTATTTGGGTTAGGGTTTTATGGTGTTGGGTCGGGTTAGGTTTGGGATTTTGGGGTAATGGGATTCAAATTTTCTTACAATTGGAGTGTTGGTGGTATGAATTGGAGTGGTTGGTACTTGGGATTTATAGTGATTATGGGATTGAAAGTGTTAATTTGGATGAATTGGGGAAATAAATTGAGTATGTGGAGGCTTGGAGAATCGGGTTTTTGGATTTTTAATCAGGTAGTATCTGGTTTTATAGAGGGTAGGCCAAAATTAGGGTTGGGTCAGGTCGAATCTTGAATTTTATTTATGGGTCTGAGTCTCACGATACTGACCCACGCCACGTGGGTCCCTTTCGTGGGTAAGATCCCGTAACCAAAAATTTTTTCTCTGATTCCCACGATACCAACCTATGCCACGTAGGTTGACCTACATCACGTAGGTCACCATCGTGGTTTAAGATGCACACTTTTTAGTTCACATCTTTATTTTCAACTAATGACTGGTAACAATCCTTGGGTACCCTCCCAAGCAGCGCTTGATTTAACGTCGCGGTACGACGTAGCTAGGCTGGTTACTCAGGCTTCCCCAACCAGCCCATGGTTTCCCTCCCATGAAGCTCCTAATTTAACATCGCAGCACGACCTAACTTATTTGACTACTCAGACTTCGCGACACAACCTAATATACCTTGACTAGAACATTATCATCTCCTTTCAGCTCGATTGCTCCATGCGGGAACACCCTAACCACCGTGAATGGTTCGGACCATTTGGACTTTAACTTTCCAGGAAACAAGCGAAGCCTGGAGTTATAAAGTAGTACCAAATCTCCCGGGTGAAACTCTCGTCGCTCAATCCTACGATCATGATATAATTTCATCTTTTCTTTATACAGTACTGAACTTTCATAAGCCCGGAGATGAAATTCATCCATCTCATTTATTTGTTCTTGTCTCAATTTAGCCACATTACTCCATTCCAGAATCAACCTTTTCAGTGCCCATAATGCCTTAGTTTCAAGTTCTACAGGCAAATGGCACGATTTACCAAACACCAGCTGATATAGAGATGCACCAATCGCTGTCTTGAAAGCAGTTCAATATGCCCATAATGCATCATCCAATCTTTTTGCCCAATCAGTCCTATTGGTATTCACTGTCTTTACCAAAATAGACTTAATCTCATGATTTGACACCTCAACTTGCCCGCTCGTCTGAGGATGGTAAGGTTTTGCCACCTTATATTTGACACCATATTTTTCAAGCAGGGTTTTGAACAACTGATTACAGAAATGGGATCCTCCATCACTAATGATAACTCGGGGTGTACTGAATCGTGAAAAGATATTCTTTTTCAAGAATGTTGTTACACTTCTTCCTTCATTATTGGGAAGAGATATTGCCTCAACCCACTTAGAAACATAGTCAACAACTACCAGAATGTATTTCATCCCATGTGAGCTCATAAATGGGCCCATAAAATCAATTCCCCATATGTCAAACAATTTGAGCTCAAGAATAGTGGTCATAAGAAGTTTGTGTCTATGCGAGATGTTCCCTTATCTTTGACATTGGTCACAAGCTCGAGCATAGTCACGAGCAACTTTATAAATGGTGGGCCAGTAATACCTATATTGTAAGATCTGATGAGAAATCCATGCACCTCCATAATGACCCCCAACTGGAGATAAATGACATGCTTTCAAAATACTCATCATCTCAACTTCTGGAATACACCTTCGAATTATGACATCCGCACACACCCTAAATAGATAAGGCTCATCCCAGAAGAATTTTCTCACTTCATGCATGAATCTCTTCCGCTGCTGATACGACATATCTTCCAAAACTAAGTCACTTGCCAAAAAGTCGGCAAAATCTGCAAAATAAGGGATTAATTCTTGTGATGCTGCCAACACTTGTTCGTTTGGAAAAGTATCATCAATATCAAGATCATCCATCAATCTAAGCATGGCCTCCTCCTCAAGGCGTGATAGGTGGTCTGCAACTTGATTCTCAGTCCCCTTTCGGTCCTTGACCTCAAAATCAAATTCTTGCAATAGAAGTACCTACCAAATCAGTGTTGGCTTGGCATCCTTATTTGACATAAGATATCTAAGTGCTGCGTGGTCTGTGTACACAATCACTTTTGTACCAATTAAGTACGATCAAAATTTCTCAAAATCAAAGACCACTGCCAATAATTCTTGCTCGGTTACAGTGTAATTATTCTGAGCTGGATTAAGCATTTTGCTAGCATAATAAATCGGATGTAGAATCTTCTCACGTCTTTGGCCAAGGACTGCACCCAAGGCCAAACTGCTAGCATCACACATAACCTCAAATGACATAGTCCAATCTGGTGAAACAATGATAGGGGCTAAAATTAGCTTCTCTTTCAGACACTCAAATGCTTTTAGACACACCTCATCAAATACAAACTTCATATCCTTCTCTAAAATCTTACATAATGGATGTTCAATCTTAGAGAAATCCTTGATGAATCTTCTATAGAAACCTGCATGTCCCAAGAAACTTTGAATTCCTTTAACTGAAATAGGTGGAGGTAACTTTTCAATCACCTCAATCTTGGCTTTGTCAACTTTAATACCTTTCTTTGAGATTTGATGCCCCTATACTATACCCTCATTAACCATAAAGTGATATTTTTCCCAATTTAACACTAAGTTGCACTCCTCGTCTCTTTGCAACACATTAGCAAGGTGGGCCAATCAATCATTAAATGAGTCTTCTACAACAAAGAAATTATCCATAATAACCTCAATAGTGTCTTCTACCATGTCGGAGAAAATGGACATCATGCAACGCTGAAAAGTGGCCGGTGCATTATATAAACTGAAGGGCATCTTTTTGAATGCGAACATCCCATATAGACAAGTGAAAGTGGTCTTCTCTTGGTCCTCGGGAACAATACAAATCTGGTTATACCCCGAATAGCCATCAAGAAAACACTACCATCCTCTACCAGCAAGACGGTCTAACATCTGATCCACGAAGGGCATAGAAAAGTGATCTTTTTCAGTCCAAGAATTTATATTTCGATATTCCATGAAAACTCTCCATACAGTAACTGGACTCATTGGGATTAACTCATTCTTATCATTTGGAACCACAGTAATTCCTCCCTTTTTTGGCACACACTGAACTGGGTTCACTCACTTCCTATCAGCAATGGGGTAAACCTTACCTGCATCTAACCACTTGATGATTTCTCTCTTCATAACCTCTTGTATAGGTGGGTTCAGATAACATTGGTTCTTGATGCTTGGTATGCATTGAGGATCAAGCTAGATTTTGTGAGTGCAAATACTGGGTGGAATTCCGATAATGTCAGCAACGGACCAAAACAAGAGCTTCCACTTGACATTCCACCAACTTAGCAGAGATAATCACGGGCAAGGTGTTGTTGGCTCCCAAGAATGCATAACTAAGGTGAGATGGGAGAGCCTTAAGCTCAAAAACTGAAGGCTCCTCAATAGAAGGTTGAACTGGCGGGGTTACCCTATTTTTTAAATCAAGATTCAGTACCAATGAGTGCACCAACCATCTCATCGTATTCATCAATATCATCGATTTCAAAATTCATAATCAAGGCCGCAAGAGCTTCTAGCCCCAACCTTTCTTCAAGAGGCACGACAATATCACTCTCATTAACTGCATCTATTATCGAAATCACCAGCATATCTTTTGGTTGCTTCATGGAACGACAAAAATTGAAAGTGATATGTTCATTATTTAACCTAAATTTCATCTTCCCTATTTCCATGTCAACCAATGCACGACCAATGGAAAGGAATGGTGTTCCCAAAATGATGGGAACCTCAAAATCAACTTCACAATCTAGAATCACAAAGTCAGTCGGGAAGATGAAAGATGCAACCTTCTCCAAAACATCATACAAAATGCCCACTGGATTTTTCACAGTTCTATCCACCATAAGGAGTCTCATAAAAGTTGGTTTCGGTGCTCCCAATCCTAACTGCTTGAAAACCGCTAGTGGCATCAAGTTTAGGCTAGCCCCTAATTCACACAGAGCTTTTGCAAAAATTATAGGACCCAATAGTACAAGGAATTGTGAAGGCTCCCGGTTCTTTTTTTTCTCGACAAGTGAGAGATAAGTAATTGCACTACAATGGTGTAAATTATTTGCTGGGTTAAAACTGAAGGTTCTCCTCTTTGTCACCAAATCTTTCATGAATTTCGCATAACCTGGCATAAGTTCTAAAGCCTCGACAAGAGGAATATTTACTTTTAAGTCCTTTAACATTAAGATAAATTTTTGATATTTATGCTCTTCAGATTTCTTTTTCAACCTTTGAGGAAAGGGAGGGGAAGTCGAGGAATTTGTTTATATAATTGAGGGACCTTCTTTTCTTTCCCATTATCAGACTTCGCCTTTTTGTCAACATCCTGAGGCTTCTGAACTGCATCACCCTTTGAACTCTCTGGCTCTATTTCAGTTTCTACATCAACTACCACTGACTTATCTTTCTTATCACTATCCACAGGTATGGATAGGTCAGCGTGCACTTCCCGCTTCTAGTAGTAATGGCCAAATAATGGGTATCTTTTTTTGGATTCTGGACGGTGTTGCTCGAAAGGGTGCCTAGCTGACACTGGTTCAATGCCACCGATATCTGCCCGAACTGTTGCTCCAACTGTTTAATGGCAGTCGAATGGGATTCTACTTTTTGACTTATTCCTAAAATGTCAGACCTAATCTCTTTCAAGTAGTTCTCTTAACTCTCTGACCTTTTAACCAGTCTATTGAAAAAGGGCTTCCATTCTTGAATTTCCATAGTCAGCATTGCGGTTTTTCAGTGGAACATATGCGCCACTCTTCTCTTTATAATCATCCTTTCACCTCCAATCACCGTCATGATTCCGGTCTCTGTCTCTGTATCCTGACTTGTTATAATTGTCTCCGTAGTAGTTTTGACCTTGATTCCCTTGCCTCGAGTTCCAAGAGTCTTGATTAGACCCTTGGCCCTTGGCTCAAAAACCCACCACCTCTCGATCCAAGTACTTAGCCTCCTAATCATATTCATAATCATTATGTCTAGGTGATTTACCTTGTGCACCTATGGCATACACCTTTTCAACACTTCCAACCGCAATCTATTTGGCTAGCAAGCCAATTTTTGTCCTCAATTGTGCTACCTTTTGAGCTACAAATTCATCCAAAACCTATTGTACTGACGAGGCTCCAATAGCATACGTCCCCGCAGGTGTATCTACCCCCCGAGTATGCCATCCTTGGTTGGTCTTAGTGACACGATCTAAAATCTCTGAAGCTTGTTCCCACGTCAGACTCATAAATGTTCCACCAGTGATAGTATCTGCTATAGCCTTAGTATTGGCATTTAAAGTCCTATAGAAGATCTCAAGTAAACTCCTACCATTCATCCTATGATTTGGCACATTCTGCAGCTTCTTCTTAAACCTTAGCCGTGTCTCGTAAAGTGCTTCAGAATGTAGTTTTCTGAAGTTGTAAATCTCATCCTTCAACTGTAGCATCTTGGAGGGTGGGAAAAATCTCTCCAGAAATTGATTTCTCAGCTCTTACCAAGTAGTGATGGAACCTCGTGGTAACTCGACCAATAATAAAGTTGCTTCTCCTTTTAGAGAGAATGGAAACAATTACAAAAGAATTGCCTCTTGGTCAACTTCAGGCAAATTGTATGAAGTGCATACCCCCACCAAATTCATCACGTGCATGTTCGAATCGTCTGAAGGAAGACCCGCAAACACACCTTTCAAGTTTAACAGGTGGATCATGGCACTGGTAATGTCAAACTTAGTGCCCTGAGGTAACTCTAGTGGAATAATAACACCAGTCTCAATCGGCTCAAAATAAGCCACATCCTCTTCTTTGGGATCATCATAAACCAGCACATATGGTCTTTGAGGGGGTTGTTGAACCCTTAATCTTCTTTGTCTCTCTTCAAGTGCAGCTAGACGTTGTGCTACCTCTTGCATTCCTTGATGATCCCTATTCACTTGTCTAAGAGCTACTTTCCTTGCATTTTCCTCAGCCGTCAATCGAGCAGTGACTTGTTCCGCAGTTTTATGAGCAACTGACTGAATTGGTTGGTTATGAATATCTCCCACGTCTGTGGGATTCTGAGCTCCATCGGTATTCACCATTTTTTGATTTGCTCTCAGTGTTTGTTCTATCTCAGTATCAAGTGGAATTAGGGGATTGCCTTGACTCCTAGTATTGGGCATACACCGGCGTGTGTCCTTCAGAAAAGTAAAGAAACATAAAACCAATCAACTCCAACAAGCAAACTAAACAACTCTGTAATCGTACTCCCCGACAACGGTGCCAAAATTTGATGTCGCCCAAAATATACCTCCAGAAAAGTATAATGCAGTCGATTATCAAATATAGAACCCAACTAGGTTGGGGTCGATCCCACAGGGAATATGACAAAATTATGTCGAACGCTTGTCCGAGTAATTGAGAAGTAAGTAAAACTAGGGGGTTTTCGTAAGCAAGTAGTAACAGTATTGCTGGTTGATTTTCGGATTTGTAATCAATATGATAAATACACTAGGACTGTGATCCCCAATGATTCCTTAACTCCACCGATTATTTGTGTTGGCAAAACTGTCCCGCTGCGTTGCATGTAAAATCTAACTAGTTAGGTTCATCTAAACGTCTCTTGACCTTGGTTAGACGAATTTCACTTTTCTCCTCTCAGTCTCCAAGTGTCGCACTACTAACCTTGTACTGGATCTTAGATAACTATCCCTGTTACAATTCAAGTTATTAGATGAAGGTTGATAGCTTCAAATCTCTATTGTTATTTCCTTTTCCCAATATCTACTTCTCTCTCGAGCAAGTTTAGAATACAGGAGAGTTTCTAACGTTTGCAGACATTAGAAGATCAATTATAATGAGGGTAATAACATTACATGCATTCACAACAGTTCAGAATTGCTTTGCACGTAGCCCATTTCATTAATTCCTCATGGTTCACACAACCCTAGTTGATGGGTTTAGCTACTCATGATTGCAAGAACACAAGAATAATTCAATGATGAAAACATAATTGTAAACTCACAATAAGGAGAAAACTCTGAAATCTCAATATCAATAAAACCCTAGAATTTTTGTTCCAAGATTACAAAACCAATAATGTGTTTATGAACTCGAAAATAATGTAAAATATCTCTCAAAACAATATAATGACCAACCCCTAAACATAGGACAATATAGGGGTATTTATAGATACAAGATGAATCCTATCCTAAACAAAACAAGAAAATAGAGTCGAAACTTTCCACGGTAATGACCCACGCCACGTAGGTCCTGCCATGGAAATTAGGCTGCTTCAATCAACTGCAGGAGTCAACCTACAGCACAGACCCATGCCACGTAGGTTGACTCACATGATGTGGGTCCTGCTATGAGTCACTCCTCTGGTGCAGGACATGGCTATTTCATCTTCAGATACTTTGTTCTTGAGCATTATTCTTCCTTTTTGTCCATTTTGCCTCCAAAAACCTATTCTCCTGCAATATAGAACAGACTACACATCATACCAATAAAACATACCCTAGTTATTGAATATTTTCTTTATTTTAAGCATCGAAAGTGCCATGAAACCACGACACATCAATGACATCCACTCCCACAACTCACAAATAATAAGCAACTATGAGAGGGGTAAAATGGTCAAAAAAAATAAAAAATCTATAAATCACTAAGAGGGTTGTTATAATTCTGGGCTTGAATCGTTAATATACTCGCATAGTAGGCCCCCTAAACATTTGACTACTATGTTTACTGTTGATCATGTTGTGAATCTTGGTTCTTAAAGCCATGCATTCATCAGTAGTGTGGCCCTTTTTAAGTGGGTTATAAGAACATCTTTTATATTTATCCCTTGGGTCGCATCTGGGTCCCCAGGTCTCAGTTGGATGTATAATCCCAATGGATCGCAAAGTCTGATAGACGGTTGACATTTCCATGACCTTAGGGTCCCTCAAAAATTTTCTAAAATGGGCTTTAAGGGTGATCTGTTCATCCTTTATCTAAACCATAATGGCCCAAAAGTCTTGTATTTTGTTTTAACTTAGGATTTCATCTCAGCCATGGTTTCCATCAAAGTTATGTTTGAAATGTAGCTTGATCAAGGTTTTTTTGTCGGGCAATTCTACTACTTCCCCCTCCTTTTATTTATTTGTTGTAGTTCTGAAATTACCTCTGTGGCAAAGTCAAACTCGAGGATTCGGTATTTGATTTCTTTGGCGTAACCTATCTGGGAGTTATTTTTTAGCACCATCCTTGATTTCTCTAACACTTGATCAAGCATGGAAATTCTTGTCTTGGCCATGATGGTCTTTTCTTTGACTTCCCTAGTTTTATCCATTGCAGCCTCCTTCAGTCAATCTATTTTCTTGGCTTTTATTTTGACTTCAACAATCTCTTCCTAGATTCTCATCATTCTTATATCCATAGATTTTATAGTTTCTCTATTCATCAAACTTGAAATCCTCTCCATCTTGCTAGTCAACCTCTCCTAGGATATGAGAGTAAGGATTTTAAAGGTCTTATAGAAAGGGTTAGCATTTTTCTGGAAACTTGGGAGACTTGAGGAGTGATTTGGTCGGACTTTCATATCGTGGGCTTATATTTTTGTTTATAGGCTCTAAAAATATTTTAAATAGGAATGGATTAATTCATCCTTAATTAGATCAACATATAATCTCACAAAACGATTTTATAGCACATAATAAAATTTTAAAGAGCGTGTCCTAAAACTGGTGACCTTTTATACGAAAGATAGTCCTAGAAAATTGATGGATGTATATACAATTTGAAACATTCCATTACCCTCAAACATTTTCATTGATAATAAGGATAAGAGTTCTTATAAAATATAACAATTGGGGTACATTTTACAGAAAGGAAAAAAATAGAAATTCAATTTTATGCACAGGAACTATCTATATAAATTCTATGCTAAGAGGTGGAGGGTCTTGATTCATTCCTTGCCTTGCTCACTTCTTCCCAAATTGCATGTCAGTTGAATAACAAGTATGATCTCTCCATAGCGACCCTCTCTTCAGGTGAAGTTACTTGAAGGGACATGAATTATCTTTCCATCTCATTGTCCTAGTTCACTAAGAACTCTCTTGAATCTGATAGTTCCTATATTCTTGTGTCAATCCTTAGAGAATATCATTGATCACCCCAGAAGCTTCTTATACCATAAGCATATACCATTTATACGTTACCATATTTTTATGCAACTCATCATAGTTTCCAGTGTAGTTTTCATGTATAAGGTAACATCATTTAACCTGAAATCCTTAATAAAATTGTAGAACTGTAAGTCCTTATAGTAATACACATATAAGTAACCTATCACAACATGAATAATCAAACTTAGTGTAGAAATGTGAAATCACACATATATCACTAATTATCACCTGTACTAAACCAAATCTTCAAAAAAGTCACAACTAAACCTTTCATAAGTTGCTATCAAACCATTCTACCTTGCATTGTCCTTTTATAAATTCAAAGGCTGAAATCCACACTAATCTTCAACTCTACACTAAGGATCTATATATGATGTCTTATTTCGCAGCACAAACCCATGACCCAATTCTGAATACTTTGAACTCTCTAATATACGAGTCTCTAATCCCTTCCCTTAACTCACTCACCATTTTGTATTTTTGACACAAGGCCCATGGCATATTAGCTAATAATCTAAACCAAAACCTTTTGAGTGAAATACTTCATTATTTCCTTTTCACTTCCGAAGTAATAAATTCTGCAACCCATGTGATTTTCCACGTACAAGTCCTTCCAAGCCCTCTATAACTGTCATGCTCAATCTTTCTAATATTATTGATCTATATCCTAACATAATCCACTACCACAAATGTGCCTTATTGCATAAAACCTGAATCTTTATCCAGACTATGTAGATAACTCCTTATACCAACAACCGTTTCCTATTCTCTTGAAGATTCCATAAAATCAAATTCCTTAGTTCACTATCAATTATTTCTCTATCGATCCTATGTTAGCCATTGTTTGAAATCTGAATCTTACTAGTTACCAATTAAAAACCTCCATGGAACTAATCAAAACATTTGATCCAAATGTTAGTAGATTCCCTTCTCTAATCATAACCTGAATAAGACCCAAGTAATGACGTAATTCTAACCCCCAAGTCTCACTTCTTGAATATGAACCCTTAAACTTCCAAATCTAAATAGATACCCTTATCATTATCTTCAAAATATTATATTTCAGTTCTAATCACTTTTACCATTATAAGTTAAAATTCCTTCTAGTCTACTCGAGGAGTGTTTCAAAATATCATAAGTCTTTGAACAAAAGTTGAGCCCATTGTGACAGTAGCAACAAACCACAAATCCTCGTAACCTAAAAGTCTTCCCTACCTTACTAGAAACTTTTAACCGAAAACCCTTCAAAATTTTACCTAGTAGTCCTGGTCATCCTGTAAAGTTGATCTTATCATCGATATGATACCTCAAACCACAAAGTCACTGCTTTATTCCTATAAAATAATCAGTTACTACATTCACATCCTTATTAATATTTTCAATTAATATTACATAACCACACCCGTTAAAAACTTCCTTGATCCATAAGCTCATTATGCCAATATCGGTGTACTCTTCTTGGTCCTAACTGATATCACTAGCCCTCAATTAAATCTCTAAAAGAACTTCTCAACTTGAACATGATAACACCTACCATAGATCCATCACTTTAGTTCCCCTTATAGACCAATGATCACTTGATTATCCATAATAAAAACTAGTTGGTTCTTCAAATTTGAAAGTAATGCTGAACTCTATCATTTGAAAAGGTGAAAACAACTGATAGCTTCTTAAGTAATTGACCCTTACACTTGTTAGCTGGTAAATTTGTTTTCACTCATCACATGCCACTACTAAAATGAACAGAAAAAACAACCATGAAAAGCGACCACATGCGGTTTTCCAGATTTTTCGACCACAAAACCGACCACAATGCGTGGTCGGTAAAATAGTGCTAGCTTTTTAGAAATAGACCACATGTGGTCATTTTTTTCAAAAAAATATTATTTACTTATAAATCTGTATTAATTATAAATAAATATATTTATACTAATTTTTTTATATTAAAAAAATTTAATTAAAAATTTCGACCACACTGAGTGGTCGATTTTATTTTATTTTTAATTTTTTTAGAACACCGACCATAAGTGGTCGATTTTATCTATTTATTTATTTAATTAATTTTAAAAAAATGACCACGAGTGGTTGATTTATGTATAATTAATTATTTTTTTAAAAAATAAAACCGACCACAAGTGGTCTCTTTTTTAATAATTTTAATAAAAATGACCACTTGTGGTCGGTTTTATTTAATTATTTAATTTAATAAAACTGACCACATGTGGTCAATTTTATTAATTTATGTCAAAAATTTCCAAATTACCGACTACTTGTGGTTGGTGTTTCTGGTAATTTTTCAGAAACCAACCATAAGTGGTCGAAATTTACCAAAACAACCAACCACCTGTGGTTGGCTTTTCTGGAAATTTTTGTACAAAAAATTGCAGCATTTATGCTGCACTTCCAATAGAAACCTACTATATAATACAACCCACCAATTCAGAAACATTCAACCATTTCCTTAAACATTCAAATATCAAAATCAAAACATTCAAACATCAAAGTTTACAAATCAAAAATAAACTACAAACCACAAAAAAATATAAAAGAGTAAACTACAACTCATCCCCATCATCGTCAACCTCATCCTCATCCCCATCATCATCAAAATCATTCTCTTCCTCTATAGTGTAATCATCATGTGGGCCTAGGCCTCTCGCAGCCCAACGTGCATCACCGGGATACGAAGGAACTATCTGTGGAGAATTATGAAAACTATTAATCTGCTCCTACAACATTTTCATTTGCACAACCATTTTCTCCTCTCTCTTCCTCGTCCTCTTAGCATTTTCCTCCTCTCTCTTCTTCATCCTCTCACCCTCTGCAACAATTTGACTAGTGAGCTGAGAAACTGTATTTTGTACCAAAATGACAGTTTCTCTATCAGCTGGAGGTGTAGAGGAGGATTCACAATGCGAAGACTTAATATTTTCCGTAAAGTATTTTCTTGAGTACCCGTAGACATTACCCCTAACTGGTGAACCCGCATACCATTTCCAGTACTTCTCCTTTACTTCTTGTGGTAGTGGGTTCCCCTGACTTTCTTGAGGCTGAGTACTATGCGTCTCACTAACCTTCAGCATATATTTGTCCTAAGCAAATTGCCATTGGGCCCCTCCTGTAAGTGTAATTCCATGTGCTTGCAATATTCAAATCAAGTCTAGCCTTTGGATTATCTTTTGTCTTGCCAGTCACATCCATAACTATATTGAGCAAGTTATCAAAACAGTTCTTTTCAATATGCATTGCATTAATATTATGTCTAAGTTTATTATCTGGCCAATATTCTAACTCCCAGAATATGCTCTGCTTTGTCTAATTATGTGAAATGCCATACCCATCAAACCTATACAGTTGTTCCTCGCTAACCTTTGGAAAATCTTGAACTCTCTCCCAAATGTCATGACTACTTAATGTTGGAGGTGGACCGTCAGGTTCAGTTCTATTCTTTCTAAATGCTTGCTTGAGTCTCCTAAACTCATGATCAGGTGGATAGAAACAATGGTGACAATCAAACCATGAATTTTTTCGGCCATTTCTCAATGTGAATGATTTTGTATTTTCCATGCAATATGGACAAGCTAACTTACCAGATGTCATCCACCCAAACAACATTCCATAAGCAGGAATATCATTAATAGTCCACATTAGATAAGCACACAAATTGAAATTCTGTTTATGTGAAATATCCCAAGTTTGAACCCCCTCATGCCATAACAATTGCAGCTCATCAATCAAAGGTTGCAAGTAAACATCTATTCCATTTTTTGGATTACGCGGGCCAAGAACAATACAATTCAGAAATATATATGGACTAGTCATCAACATTTCAGGAGGAAGATTATACAGTGTGATAAATACAGGACAACATGAATATGGTGCAACACCAACAGAAAAAGGTGAGAAACCATCCGCACACAAATCCAACCTAATATTTCGTGGTTCAGCTGTAAAATCTGGATAAGTACTATCAAAATGCTTCCAAGCCTCTCCATCAGATGGATGACACATGACACCAGGGGTCCTTTTATTTTCACTGTGCCGTCTCACACGGGGAGCTAAGCTATTTGATGCATACAACCTCTTCAACCTTGGTATAAGCGCTAAATAATGTATCGCCTTAATTGTAAGTTTATTTCCTCTGAGACCACGCTTATATCGAGGGTGTTGACAAAACTTACAAGACTATAGTTCAACATCCTCCTTAAAGTATAACATGCAACCATTTTCACAATAATCAATTCTAATCGGGGAGAGACCTAACTTTGACACTATTCTTTTTGCCTTATAGAAAGAATCAAGAATCTCTAAAGCGGGGTCAACTAACTCTTTAATAAGGTCTAGCATAGAGTCCATTCCTCCTTGAGCAATATTCCAATAAGATTTGATATAAGATTTGATACTTAATAATCTAACAGCAACAGACAATTAAGAGTGCGAACTCCCATCAAACAAAGGATGACTAGCCGCACGTAATTCTTCGTAAAAATGGTGTGCTTCTACATCGGGAACATCTTCTACATTTTCCCTGAATTCAACCCCCTCTTGCATCCCAAAAGCATCATGCACCATTTTTGAAATCCTAGTATCTTGATAGTTATTATGCCCCGCAGACCTACTACTTTCACCAACAACAAAGTTATTTTGCCCAACTTCTCCATGACTAGTTGTCAATCTTAAATAGTCTTCATGAAACCCCTTTCTATAAAGATGATTCCTCACAACCTCTTATTTTAGAATGCTTGTACTAGTATATTTTTCACAAGGACAACGAATCAATCCAAAAATTGACCAATCATCAAGTGTCTTGGCATGTTCAATAAATCGATTGACACCTTCCGCATATTTCTCCCTCATACCCACTCTATTATCATTATTTCGTAAATCAACTTACCTTCAAGTAAACTAATGTTCCAAATCAGTAGTAGACTACAGTACCTAAAGAATCGCCAATCTTGTTGTCATTAATTAGAAGCATTAACTGATAGGATTAGACTAAAGAGCAATACAGGTAAATCCCTAAACTAAGAATCCATAACTAACTACGAGACCATGAAATTCGAAATAGAATTTACACATTTTTTTTGACACACAAACACAGTAAAATACAAAAGAGATAGTGTGGTTCACCTTTTTTGGAGCAGCAAGCCTTCAGTGGCAGTGGCTGTGGTGTGGCTTGCATCGATGGTGGTCGAAAAGAGATAGAGCGGAGGTGAGAGAGAGAGACAAAAGTGGAGAGACGGAGTTGATGCTGCTGCTATTGATGTTGTTGCTATCGAGAGATACAAACGATGGAGAGACAAAAGCGGAGAGATGGAGTGTGGTCATAATGGAGAGAGACGAACGGCGTAGAGAATCGAATGATAGAGAGATGGAATATGGTCGGTCAGAGTGTGGTTGTTGTTGCTATCGATGTTGCTACTTGTTGCTGCTAGGGTAATTAGGAAAGGGGTTATAAGGGTGATGGATGGGTCCGGTCAGGCGGTAGTTGGGCTGGGTAGTAAACAAAATTGAGAAAACCGACCACAATTGGTCGATTTTTTTTTAAAAATAATTATTCAAGTGGTCGGTTTTAGTTAAAAAAAATATAAAAATATATAATAAATTTTATAGTATTTATAATAAATACAAAATAATTTAATACGATGTATATAAATCGGATAATTGGTTAATTCATCGTCACATTAACACGAGTAGTATATTTACTCAATCGTATAATAATATCAATGTATTTCGTATATTAGGATGAATTTTTGGTTAATCAGCTTTTGAATACGTATTATATACCTCGTAATATAACGTATTCCATATATAATCTAATGAATTATCGATTAATTAGCTTATATTATTATAACTTCAACAATATATTATTACGTCGATTGTATGATATCAACATGTTATTCAAAATATTTGGATAGATTCAGTTAGCTTGCTTTTGACTACTACGTACATCACTAAATGAGATATACGTATATATACATATACTCGAGTGACTATCAGCTTCTAAAAACGTACTATATACATCACATACACGAGTATATTAGCCTATAATACAACGTATTTCACATATACTCTGATGAATTATCGGTTAATTTAGATTACATTATTATAATAAAAAATAGTCCATTATTATACCTCGATTATATGATATCAACGTATTCAATATGTACTTGGATACATTCAGTTAGCTTTTGACTACTACGTACATCAATATATGTATATATATACATGTATATATGTATATATAAATATATACATATATAACACACACACTCTATCGACTATCAGGTTCTAAATACGTACTATATACATCACATACACAAGTATATTACCCCATAATACAACGTATTTCATATATACTCTGATGAATTATCGGTTAATTTAGCTTACATTATTATAACTTCAACATTATATTATTAACTTGATCGTATGATATCAACGTATTATTCAATATACTTAGATAGATTCAGTTAGCTTTTGACTGCTACGTACATCACTACACGAGATATACGTAGAAATCACATGCACGCGTATATTATCCCATAATATAGCGTATTCCCTATACTCCGATGAATTATCGATTATTTACTTTACATTATTATAACTCCAACAATTTATTATTACCTCGATCATATGATATCAACGTATTCAATATACTTGTATATACATTCAATTAGCTTTTGACTACTACGTAAATAACAACACAAGATATACGTGTATATATATGTGTATATATATATATATATATATATATATACTTGATGGACAATATATTTATTTTATTGAAACATAAGTAAAAAATAAAGATTATGGTTTATGTTATTTATTTATTTTATTTAATATTTCTTAATTTATTTTTAATATATTTTTTTTACAATAACCGACTGCAAGTGGTAGGTTTTTCTTAATTCTTTTTACAGAAACCGACCACAAGTGGTCGGTTTTTTAATATTAATTTATTTTTATTTTTATTAAATAAAAAACCAACCACAAGTGGTCGGTATAATTAAAAAAATATTTAATATATTTTAAAAATATATTTGGTTTTACGTTTTTTATTTATTTTATTTATATTAATTTTTTGGGAAACCAAAACCGACCACAAGTGGTCGTTTTTTCATAAAACCTTTATTTTTATTTTTTTAAATCAAAAACTGAACACAAGTGGTTGGTTTTTGTAAAATAAAAAATAAAAAAATTTAATATATTTTTTATAAAAAATTAAAAAGAATTTTTTAAATAATTTTTTATTTATTTTTTGTTATTACTGTGGTCGGTTTTATGGAATTATATTTTCGCGGGTTAATTTAATTATTTGCCCGCAAGTTTAAAATACAAAAACTGACCACCACCCCTCGTCAATTTTTTGTGGTTGGTTTTTCTGTTTTTTTTAGTAGTATGCTTCACCTTAGTAGTGCCACTTCATGAAAGCCCACTAGATCCACCACTTTTCCACAACATAGCAATCAAGAAGGTCATACCAAACCATACCATACATTTCTTCCCATCCAGTAATTGTAATACCTTACACAAATCACTCAGTCTCTAGCCCAAGAATAGTGTATACCCTTCTATTCATTTCACACAAATAAGTAAACACAAACTAAAGAAATATCATTGCATTATCCCATAAAATCCAATCTAGAAAGAAACTTCCCCTTCTTGGCCTAAGGCTGTCAACCATCTCTCTTTGGGAACTTTCAATACTTGGTCTTCGTTCATTCTTCATGTCACCCAATACATAGTCAATTTATTCTTTCATAAATCCTAATAGATAGCAAAAATAGCACACCTCGTGACTCTAGCCAAGTAAACATATCTCGATACGACAATTATATCATAAAACTCTAACCATACAAACCACTTTATAAGATAGGAAGTAAACCCTCCATATGAAAACTGAAAGTAGTTATACCATATCAAACCTCATTATACAAAATCCTTTCTCATGCTTAGAAACCTATCCTATTATCCCATCAACTGATCCATCATAATCTTAACCTTTCCTTAAAGTGTTAGTATATGTACATATTTCATTGCTGAACTAACGAATCCTTGCTGATATATTCATTCTATAAGACTATAATAGAATTCTGACCTCTATTGAAGCATTTTAATTCTCATCATACATTGAGCAACCCATCCTTGTTATAACAAACTTCATTAACTATTAGACTTCAAAGTTACCACTCATATTATCAAATTATTTCTTTAATTGTACCATTCTCAATTGAGTCAAAACTAATTATAATACCATCTAAGCCACATATGTACCCTTTCAACTACCGAACAACTAACTATAGAAGATAAGATGATCACAAAGTTCTTCAAACCATCATGCAGACTTCCAAAATAAATATCCCTAAACTGCATAATCGAAACCACGACCTTACTAAATATGTCTCAAAATAATAGATACAGTTTAAATCTGGCTACACAACCTTCTCATTAGTCTACCACTCCCTCTTTAGTATTAAGTCTTCCACCATACCATGTAACATAACTCCCATCTATTAGTGTGTAAAACCCAGAACATGTCCTCACTACAAGAGAGTGAATGGAATGGGGATATTTTAAGAGTTAGACCAGACCAAAACTGCATGATAAAGAATCAAGAAGTGGAATTTCCTAAAGTCCTGTAGCCTCTCAAAGATAGATAACGGACGATTCTGTACCTATCCGCGAGACACTACTAGGCACTTGCTCTTGTACTAGTGAACCTAATGCTCTGATACCAACTTTTCACGACCTAAAATCTCAAGGGTTGGGATGGCACCTACCTCACCCATCAATGGTAGGTCAACCTGACACAATAAATGCAAGAACCTTAAAATAAGACAAAAAGTATAATACTGATGAACACTCAATAAGAATAACTCAAAGTTAGTATTTGTTATACCAATATCAAATTAAAAAATCTCTCTCCATTCTCTTGCAAAACCTTAAACCTAGAATAACATGATTGAGATGGCTATTCCGAGTACTGGACGGCCTCCATCAAGGGTTGGTTAGTTTGGTTAAACCTCTCCCGCCTATTTTCCTACTTTATACCATCCTAAAAATCCTAACCACACCCCATAAATACCTGTTGAAGACTCAAACCCTAGTATTTTTGTAACACCCCAAAAATCTAAGATAAGGTTAGAACCATGCTTCTAGTACATGTAGAATTAAATATCATGTTTTGGTTGTATTATAAGTGATATACACATGTATTAAGGCCTCAAGTAACTCCTAGCTCATAGCCAAGTTGAAACCTTCCTTGTCGGTGGTTTTCTTGTGAATAATCTAACTATAGTCAACTTCAAACGAGCATAACTCCTAGGTTCTGGGGTATTTTTGATCTCAAGACCCGCCAAATGATAGATATTTTAAATACCTTTCCAACGCATCCAGTTTTTCCTTAATCCAAAATTATGTAGTAAGACCAGTTTTTGGTCATTTTGTGACTGTCGAAGTGACGGTCCGTCAAGGTATTGATGGTCCATCACCCGAACCGTCATCCAAAATAGTTCTGCACTATTTTAACATTTTCAAAGGGGTTGTTTGGTCTTTTCCCACTCTTTTAACACCAAAACTATGTGTTTAAGCTATCCTAAGGCTGAAATATTAGGCTAAACACCCCAATAATCCCCATTAACTAAAAATTCAATCGAGACTTAACAAAAACAAGAGAAAAGAGGTGATTTCTCTCTTCTTCAGATAACTAGGGTTCATCTTCTTTAAGCTTCCTAGTTTAAGGATTTCTTCAGGGTTTTCATCTCCAAGTATGTGGGATTTCATCAATGGGTTTAATTTCACCCATTGAATCCCAAATTTAACTTAATTCCTCAAGTTTAGTTCACCCTTCAGGATTAGGGTTCATGAAAAGTGTATATTTCTTTAGCTTTCAGTTTCTTGCTATGACGAGACCATGAATATATGCTTTCCCATAAATTTGAGCATATTTACGTACTAATGACTATGAACTCTCATTATATTGATAAATTCTTGATTTTGGGCTTGAGTTATGAAATTTCCTTATTTCGTTCAATTTACAGTACTGCTATTAGTTGTTGCATTCTTCTGAGATGGCGGGTTATAAACACCCGATTACCTAGGATTTCATGCATATGTAATGAATACTCATTCCTCCATGGTTACATGATGTAGAATTCTTTCCAGACAAGTGTAACTGTCTACTATTTCAGTCATAGGTATCAACATTTTGAGCTTATCAGTTAGTTAGTTTAATGAACCATACAATTATCAGTTGTTATTCAGTTGTGAGTAGTACTTAGCACCGAGCAGATGCAGGGATAAAGGATCACCCGCTAGTTAGGCTGAGACCTTTAGTAGAAGTCCCTAAGTCACAGAACTACGACACTATCGTAGGTTCTAAAGGGTCACTTGTCGGACCAGGCTTGATACCTTAGTCCTTTTGGACATTAGTTTAGTGGATCCACGTCAGTCATTGTTCGTACCCTTAGCAAGGTACAGAACATCTCTCCAGCTGGGATTACAGGTTAGACCCTGATTAACTCAGATTGGGGTATGTGTGTTAACAGTAGCTCCCACAATCCACAGTTCATAGTCCCAGAATCAGATTATTGCATAACCTTGTATTCAGTTGTTCAGCTTATCATATAGTACATATTTATTACTTGGTCTCGCATCAGCTTATCATGTCACATGCATTATGTTCATCCTACTTCAGTTATTTTCTATCCCATATACTCAGTACATTCAAAGTACTGATCGCTTACTTTTTTTGTGCTATATTGTCTTATAATATAGGTTCAGACATTCAACATCTGGATCACGCTTAGTACGATCTCCTACCATATCGACAACTGTACTTTGGTGAGTCCTCATCATTTGAGGACTAGTTAGAGTTAGATGGGGGCTTGTCCCAATAACTCATCTCATTTAAAGGTTTTCAGAAGTCAGATAGATTATGTTTTCAGCTTCATGGTTTTAAACTCAGATATTGTTATTGGTTTTGAATACTATTATATCATTTAGTATTGCTTTCGCATAATATTATATCAGTTATTTCCATATTCTTAGTGTCATGCTAGGTCATCGGTTAGCGTGGGGTCACTCGTGACTCTAAGCATCGTGTTACAACTAGGGGGTAGTCTCAACTCGTGACAAACTTGGTATCAGAGCATTAGGTTTAAAGTGTCCTAGGAAGTCTAAAAGCCGCATTAAGTAGAGTCTTATTCATGGGTGTGAAACGCTCCATACTTATGAGTGAGAGGCTATGAAACATTTTAGGAAAAAGTTTTATTTTTTTATGTTTATATTATGCGATAGAGTGTGAATTTATTAAAATATTCTTCTAACTCGTGCTCTACGCATTCATAGAAAATGTTTCCCATAAGAGCCAATAGAAGGAGAAATGGAAATGGTAACAGGAATGGCAACTAACAAGCATTACCAGCTCCAACAGACCCTTTAAATGAGAAAGTCTCTCATGCTAAGTTCAGGACTGCTTTCACTGTGCTAGCACAGGCCATGACAACTCAGGCCAATCAATAGGCTATTGCCCTGGTCAAAACCACTGGTACCACAACAACAGCTAGAGTCTGAGACTTCACTAGTATGAATCCTCCTGAGTTTCATGGTTCTAAGACTGAGGAAGATCCGCAAGAGTTTCTTGATGATATTCAGAAGGTTATTGAAATTATGGATGTTAATCCAGTTGAGAGTGCTGACTTGGCTGCTTATCAATTGAAAGTAGTAGCTCCATTTGGTGCAAACAATGGAAAGATGATAGATATGCAGATGCACGACCGGTAGAGTGGGATGAGTTTGTTGCTGCTTTTCTAGATAGGTTCTTCATACTTGAGCTGAGAGAAGCTAAGGTGTAGGAATTTATTAATCTAAAATAGTGTAACATGAGTGTGAAGGAGTATTCTCTTAAGTTTTCTCAGTTGGAAAAGTATGCTCCGACCGTGATTGCTTACTCTAGGGCCCGTATAAGTAAGTTTGTGAGCGGTGTTTCTGAGGATGTGGTTAAAGAGTGTAGGACTATGATGTTGGTTAAGAATATAGAAATCTCCAAGTTGATGGTTCATGCTCAACAGATGGAAGAAGAGAAAATCAAGGAGAAGGAAAAGGAGAGTAAAAGGGCCAGAACAGGTAGCTTTAATTTCTGTCAGCAGAGGTCAGATAGTGGTAATCGTTCTCAGTTCCACCAGAAATCTTTAGCTCTAGCCCCATAATTAGCTAGTGCTCCAGTGTCCAAGTTTAGGCAGGATAATAGGGATAGGTCACCAGGCTCTAATTCCCAAGACAGTGTTACTAGTTGTCGTAGTAATTTGTTTTACAATAGGTGTGGTAAGAACCACAAAGGTGAGTGCACTGATGGTAGTGATGCGTGTTTAGGTGTGGCAAGCTAGGCCACAGATTGAGGGAATGTCCAGTGGCTTCACAAATAGGTAGAGATACTCATCAATAGAATCAGTCTAACTATGCAGCGGCTCCAACAGGTCGTCTGACTCAGCAGGGTGCCTCATCCAGTGTAGCTAGTGGGTAGAGTCAGAATAGGTTTTATGCCCTTCAGACCCTACAAGATCAGTAAAGTTCTCATGATTTAGTTACTGGTACGTTACAGGTCTTTCATATTCATGTCTATGCATTGTTAGATCCCGGAGCCACACTTTCTTTTGTGACTCCTTACATAGCTGTAGAATTTGGCGTTAGTGTCGAAACCCTTTCAGAACCCTTCTCAGTCTCCACTCCAGTTGGCGATTCAGTCATAGCTAGATGGGTATACAGAAATTATCCAATCATAGTTTCTTAAAAAGTCACCTCAGTTGATTTTGTAGAGTTAGACATTATAGATTTCGATGTCATTCTTGGCATGGATTGGCTCCACTCTTGATATGCCTCAATTGATTGTTGAAATAGAGTAGTCAAGTTTCAGTTTCCAAATGAAATAGTCATAGAGTGGAAGGATATTACCTCAGTGCCTATAGGTCGGTTTGTTTCTTATCTTAAGGCTAGAGAAATAATTTCCAAAGTATGCATCTATCATATTGTTTGAGTTAAGGATTCAAAGTCTAAGACCCTAACTCTTGAGTCAGTCCTAGTGGTTAATGAATTTCCAGAAGTGTTTCCAAAAGATCTGCTGGAGTTCCTCCCGAGAGGGAAATTGACTTCAGAATAGATTTTCTTCCAGATACCCAACCTATCTCAATTCAGCCCTATAGAATGGCTCCAGGTGAGCTTAAGGGACTCAGTATCTCTCCATAGGGTTCTCCAGTTCTCTTCATGTGAAAGAAAGATGGTTCTCTCAGAATGTGCATCGACTACTGCCAGCTGAACAAAGTCACAATCAAGAATAAGTATCCCATTCCCAGGATTGATGGATTGTTCGACAAACTTCAGGGTGCCAATTGTTTTTCTAAGATAGACCTCAGATTCGGCTATCATTAACTCAGACTCAAAGAATGTGACATTTCGAAGATAGCCTTCAAAACTCGATATGGTCACTTTGAATTTGTTGTTATGTCTTTTGGACTAACGAATGCTCCTGCAGCTTTTATGGACTTGATGAACAAGGTGTTCAAGCAGTACTGGGATATGTTTGTTATAGTCTTTATTGATGACATCCTCATTTATTCTTGAAGTGAGAATGAACATGCAGACCATTTGAGGATTGTCTTACAGACTCTTAAAGATCGCCAGTTATTCGCTAAGTTTAACAAGTGCGAATTCTAGTTGAAATCAATAGCATTCCTTGGTTATATCATTTCCAGTAAGGGCATTTAGGTTGATCCATAAAAGACTAAAGTAGTTAGAAATTGGCCTAGACCTATCTCTCCATCAAATATCAGGAGTTTTTTGGGTTTCGCTAGTTACTATTGACTATTTGTTGAAGGATTTTCCTCTATTGCTTCTCCCATGTCCAGATTGACTCAGAAGAAAGTCAAGTTTCAGTGGTTTAATTCTTACGAGAAGAGTTTTAAGGAGTTTAAGACTCGACTCACCTCCGCTCCAGTTTTGACTCTGCCAGAGGGTTCAGATGGTTTTGTGGTTTATTGTGATGCCTCTAGAGTTGGTCTTGGTTATGTGTTGATGCAACATGGCAAGGTTATTGCACATGCCTCTAGACAGCTCAAGCCTCATGAGAAGAATTACCCGACTCATGATCTTGAGTTGGCAGCTGTCGTTTTTGCCTTAAAGATGAAGGCACTATCTTTATGGGGTTCATGTTGATGTGTTCACTGATCACAAGAGTCTTCAATATGTGTTCAGCCAGAAGGATCTAAATCTTTGTCAAAGAAGGTGGCTAGAGTTATTGAAGGATTATGATATGAGTGTCTTGTACCATCCGAGAAAAAAGCCAATGTTGTGGCTGACACTCTCAGTAGATTGTCTATGGGAAGTGTTGCTCATATTGAGGATGAAAAGAAGAAGTTAGTTCGTGAGGTTCACCAGCTTGCTAGATTGGGAGATTGGTTGGTTGATTCAATTGAAGGCAATACCTTGATTCAGAATGGTTTAGAATCTTCCTTAATAGCTGAGGTAAAAGAAAAGCAAGATAGTGATCCTATTTTGCTTAAGTTGAAAGAAGTGATCCAAAGTCAGAAGGTTGAGGTTTTCTCCCAAGGGAGAGGTGGTGTTTTTCGTTATCAGGGAAGATTATGTGTTCCAGATATAGATGACTTTAGACAGAAAATACTAATGAAAGCTCACAGTTCTCGGTATTATATTCACCCAGGAGCCACTAATATGTATCGTGATATGCAGGAAGTCTGTTGGTGGAATAGCATGAAGAAGGATATCATAAAATTTATGGCTAAGTGTCCAAATTTCTAGCAGGTTAACGTTGAGCACCAGAAACCTGGTGGTAAGCTTCAGGATATTAGTATTGCTACTTAGAAGTGGGAAGTGGTGAATATGGACTTCATTACAGGGTTGCCTCGAACTCTCTGACAACATGATTCTATTTAGGTCATTTTAGATCGAATGACTATGTCAGCCAATTTTCTTCTAGTTAACACTTCAGATTCAACCGAGGATTATGCTAGACTCTATCTTAGGAAGTTAGTGAAGTTGCATAGGGTCCCTTTGACCATCATTTCAGATAAGGGTACTCAATTTACCTCTCAGTTCTGGAAGACATTCCAGAAGGGTCTTGGTACCTAAGTTCACCTCAGTATAGCTTTTCACCCGCAGACAGATGGTCAGGCAGAGCGGACCATTTAGACTTTAGAGGATATATTGAGGGCATGTTTGATCGATTTTAAGGATAGTTGGGATGATCATTTGCCTTTGATCGAGTTTGCTTATAATAATAGCTATCACTCCAGTATTCAGATGACTCTGTTTGAAACACTTTATGGTAGGAGGTCTAGATCTCCTGTTGGTTGGTTTGAGGTTGGTGAAGCTATCTTAATAGGGCCATATTCAGTTCATAAGGCTATAGAGAAAGTTCAGTTGATTCGGGAGAGGCTGAAAATAGCTCAAAGCCATCAGAAGTCCTATGCAAATGTAAAGAGAAGGGAGCTTGAGTTTGCTATTGGTGATTTGGTTTACTTTAAAGTTTCACCCATTAAAGGGGTGAAGAGATTTGGAAATAAATGGAAACTCAGTCTCTGCTATGTTGGTCCTTAAAAGATTGTGGGTCAAATTGGCAATGTAGCCTATGAGTTAGATTGCCTGCAAACTTAGCATCAGTGCATCCAGTTTTTTATGTATCACTGTTAAAGAAATACATTGGTGATCCAACATCGATTGTGCCTTTAGATAGAGTGGGTATGAAAGATAATCTCTCTTATGAGGAGGTACCAGTTGGGATCCTTGACCGTTAGGTTAGTATGTTGAGGAATAAAAAGGTCGCTTCAGTAAAGGTTCTTTGGTGAAATTAGCTAGTCGAGGGAGCTACTTGGGAAGCAGAGGCAAATATGATGACCAAGTATCCCCATCTTTTCTCTTCAAACTTAATTCCAGCTTGAGGAAATAGTTTCATCTTAATTAATTCTTTCCATGTCATGCCAGTCAGTCATTCTCATGTTATAGCATGTATTCACAAGTTTAGTTTAGTCTGTATTTCAGTTATAAACTTAGTTGTCATGTCAGTATTCAGCTCTTACAAATTTGGTGTTGGGATTGTAGCTCTTTCCCTAACCTTGCAGCTTAGTTAGTTTTCATTCGGGGATGAGTGACCCCAGTGGGAGATATTGTAACACCCCAAAAATACAAGATAAGGTTAAAACCATGATTCTAGTACATGTAGAATTAAATATCATGTTTTGGTTGTATTATAAGTGATATACACATGTATTAATGCCTCAAGTAACTCCTAGCTCATAACCAAGTTGAAACCTTCCTTGTTGGTGGTTTTCTAGTGAAGAATCTTGCTATAATCAACTTCAAACGAGTATAAATCCTAGGTTATGGGGTATTTTTGAGATCAAGACCCACCAAATGATAAATATTTGAAATACCTTTCCAACACATCCAGTTTCACCTTAATCCAATATTGGAGTAAAAATTTATGCTCAGTTTATCAAAAGGGTGTCTGTCTGTTAGGGTGTGACAGCCCGGGTGAAAAACCGTCACACCAGTGATGGCTGTTAGGCTTAAGTAGTAAGACCAGTTTTTGGTCATTTTGTGACGGTCAAAATGGCGGTCCGTCACTCGAACCGTCAGCCGAAACTGTTCTGGACTGTTTTAACATTTTCAAAGGGGTGGTTTGGTCTTTTCCCACTCTTTTAACACCAAAACTACGTTGTTTTAAGCTATCCTAAGGATGAAATGTAAGCCTAAACACCCCAATAATCCCCATTAACTCAAAATTCAATCGACACTTAACAAAAATAAGAGAAAAAAGGCGATTTCTCTCTTCTTCAGTCAACTAGGGTTCATGTTCTTCAAGCTTCCAAGTTCAAGGATTTCTTCAGGGTTTTCATCTCTAGGTATTTGGAATTTCATCAATGGGTTTCCTTTCACCCATTTAGTCCCAAAGTTAACTCAATTCCTTAAATTTAGTTCACCCTTCAGGCTTAAGGTTTTCATGAAAAGTGTATATTCTTTTAGCTTTCAGTTTCTTGCTCTGACTAGACCATGAATATATGTTTTCCCATAAATTTGAGCATCTTTACATACTCATTACTATTAACTCTCATTATATTGATAAATTCTTGATTTTGGCCTTGAGTTATGAAATTTCCTTATTTCGTTCAATTTACAATATTGCCATTAGTAGTTGCATTCTTCTGAGATGGCGGATTATAAACACCCGATGGCCTAGGATTTCATGCATATGTAATGAATACTCCTTCCTCCATGGTTACATGATGTAGAATGCTTTCTATACAAGTGTCTACTATTTAAGTCTTAGATATCAACATTTTGAGCTTATCCGTTATTCAGTTTAATGAACCATACAGTTATCAGTTGTTATTCAGTTGGGAGTAGTACTTAGCACTGAGTGGATGCCGGGATGAAGGCTCACCCGTCAGTTCGGCTGAGACCTTTAGTAGAAGTCCCTAAGTCCCAGAACTACGACACCACCACATCAGTTAAGTGGATCCACGTCAGTCATTGTTCATACCCTTGGCAAGGTACAAAACACCCCTCTAGCTAGGGTTACAGGTTGGACCCTGGTTAGCTCATATTGGGGTATGTTGATTAATAGTAGCTCCCACAGTCCATAGTTCATAGTCCCAGAATTAGATTCTTGCATGACCTTGTATTCAGTTGTTCAGCTTATCGTATAGTACATGCTTATTTATTGGTCTCGCATAAGCTTATCATGTCACATGCATTATGTTCAGCCTACTTGAGTTATTTCCAATCCCATATACTCAGTACATTCAAAGTACTGAACGCATACTTTCTTTTATGCTATATTGTCTTATAATATAGGTTCAGACATTCAGCATCTGAATCCCGCTTAGTACGATCTCCTACCACATCGACAATAGTACTTTGGTGAGTCCTCATCATTCGAGGACTAGTTATTAGTATTTCACTTTATGCTATTTTAGTTTCAGCCTGTTAGAGTTAGCTGGGGGCTTGTCCCAGTAACTCATCTTATTTAGAGGTTTTCAGACAGTCAGATAGATTATGTTTTCAGCTTCATGGTTTTAAAATCAGATATTGTTATTGGTTTTGAATACTATTAGATCATTCAGTATTACTTCCACACAACATTATATCAGTTATTTCAGTATTCTTAGTATTATGCCAGGCCATGGGTTAGCTTGGGGTCACTTGTGACTCTAAGCATTATGTTACGACTAGAGAGTAGTCTCGGGTTGTGACAATTTTGCCTAGCATAGATCTTGAGAATTTGCCTAGCTTTGCACAAGCAGTGTAATCAAATATTATTGATAAATTTAAGGAGAAAACTTTACTCCCTATAAAGAAGACAAGAATCATTAATGATGAACATGTGTTGAGATGGAAGGAGGCTGAAGTTGCACTTATAAAGGTAATTGAGAATTTGAATTATGCAAACATTGGGAAGTTCTCTCATGGATGGCTATCTCTGGATAAGCTACAAAAAATCATTCCCCTGTAATGTGGAACAAAATATGAATGTCAATTTTGATTCTTTTGTAACAGACATGTATTAATTAGATGTAAAAGTAAAGAAGACTTCGTTAATATTATATCTATGATCTTTTATTATATAAAGGCAAGGGATGGAAAAACTTATTTGATGAGGCCTCTTATCTATGATTCTAGTTTTACAATGGAAGCTGAAACCACTCAAGCTATTGCTTGGATATCATTCCCAAACCTGCTACCTACTTTCTCCGTTAATAAAGCTCTGTTTTCCTTAGCCAGTGTTGTGGGAAAATCCTTAAATCTAGACACAACTACAGTAAATAAGACTAGGCCCAACTGCACAAGGGTAAAGATTCAAGTGGATTTATGCATAAATCTTCCCAAGCATGCCAATATGAAAATTGATGATGAAGGCACTGGGTCAACTAGACAGGAAAAAGTAAAAATCAAATTGATTTCTTCCCAAGTACTCTACCAAGTGTAAGTTACAAGGTCACTCAGTAGAGAACTGCAAAATTCTTCATCCAGAGTTGATGATGCATATGTTAGAAAAGGAAGAAGAAGGTGACAATAAAAGACTGAATACTGATGGGGTGCAACCAATGCAATAGAAAGCAAATCTACAAGATAATCCTTTACTACCTATAATTCTATCTAGTGGGAAGATTATGGTAAATCCTAAACAATTGAATAATGTTAAGAATGGGAAAAAGTTATTAAAGAAAGATCATAATTAAGGGCAGGAGAAGGTATTTGACACTAATAATAAGTTTAAGTTTTAGCTGTGGAAGATGTTATTAGTACAAAGATGTCTGGTTCAATGGTAACTGGAGAGATCAAAACTGGGGCTGATGTAATATCCAAAAAGGATAAGATTCATGAGAAATCCAACTTACAAAATTAGCAGAAGAGTCCTACCAGGCAGTGGGTATCAAAATCTTTTGAAAAAAAAAAGAATTTAGAAGTTTTAAAGAGGTGAATTCTCCTAAAGAAAAAATATTGAGGGGAGAGAATGAAAGAGAGTGAGGAAGTAGAAAGGGAAGAAAGAAAGATTAATGAGGCCTTTTAAGATGAGCTTCACAAGGAGGGAAATGCAGAAGATCATGTTGACAACATAGAAGAAGAAAAGAAATAGAGCTCACAGGCTATTTCTGATTGAATGAATGCTGTGAGCAGGAGGACTTGGAGATAGGAAATGAGAAGAATATAATAATTGTTAGACAAGAGGTAGAGGATGAACCACCATTAATTAGGGAAAATATAATACATCAGGACAAACTTATTGATGCTAATAACCCTTTGGCAGTAATGAAGAATGCATCTCCAATGTCAGCATTACATAATAATGTATCACATAATATTAATATGGAAGAATTAGAGTTACAGGAGATAAAAGGTGAAGTTCCTAAGCAGATTGATTATGGTGAAAATATGGATCAAAACCTTCTACAGGTGGCAAAGCATAGGGATGTTTCTACAAGGTCAGTTCAAAAAGTAAGAAGAAGGGGAAAAAAGTAGGAAACACCACAACTAACTAGGGTGGTACCAAATAGAGAAGTTAACCAATCTATTGTTAAATTATGTTGAAAGCAATCATCTGGAACATTAGAACAGTTAAGACATAGAAAGCATTTCATAGGCTACAAATGTTAAATAGGCATCATCAATTTTTCTTGATAGCCTTGTTGGGACCTTTTCAACAAGCTAAAATCATTCAATAGTATAAAAGAAGATTAGGAATGCAGTATATTGGAGCAAATTGTAATAGGAATATTTGATTCTTTGTAAGAGAGGACATTAAAGTAGAAGTGATTATGGACACTGAACAACTAATCACCTTGAAGATAGGGTTAATTGGACAAAATATTCATATGACGACCACCATTTTCTATGTAAAATGCACTGGCACAAGAAGGTTGAGCTTATGGGATAATATTTACCAACTGGCCAATAGTATTTCTATGCCTTAGTTAGTGGGAGGAGATTTTAATAAGGTGTTAAATAAAGAGGAGAAAATTAGTCGTTTGCCAGTTTTATCGCAAGATGTAGAAGACTTTGCATTTTACATTAATTTATCAGAATTAATGTAGGTGGACTTTAAAGGTAGTCCTTTTACTTGGTGGAATGGTATATTTGGTGATGATTGTATATTTGAAAGGTTAGATAGAGTTCTTGTAAATCAGGGAATGTTCAATTTTTTTAAGCATATAAAATTGGAGCACTTGGCAAGAGCAGGATCAGACCATGCACCTATGTTATTATATATGAGAAACTAGACTCAGAATGTTAACAAACCTTTCAGATTTCTTCACTTTTGGACAGAAAATGTAGAATTTTTTAAGATAGTTGAGCTATTTTGGGAAGCAGATTTTTTTGGTCACCCTTTCTTAATGTTTAAGCAAAAAATAAGAATATTAAAAAGGCTCTAACAAGATGGAGTACGGACACATATGGTAATATTTTCAAGCAGTTGATCATTATAGAGGAGATAATAAGGATCAAAGTACAACTTTTTAAAGAGGACCCTACTTCTAACAACAAAATTGTATTACAGCTTGCTCAAGCAAATATCTATATTTTGAGGAGGAATTCTAGAAAAAAGAAGGCTAGAATAATTTGGACGGTTGAAGGGGACATAAATACTAGATACTTTCACAATTTTATCAATGGTAAAAGAAAGATATTGCAGGTGAAAAGAATTCAGAATGCAGAGGGTTTTTTTGCTTGAGGAGATAGATTAAATTACAGAGAATGCTATTAAAGTGTATAAGACACAGTTCACACAGAAGAAAGAAGGCAACAATTTTGAACTGTTAAATCATATTCCTTAATTAGTGACTTAACAAAATAATGTATTATTGTGTACCTATCTATGCATAGAAGAGATTAAACCAACAATTTTCTCTATAGAGGGTAGTAGTGATGGGGGCCTGATGGACTAAATGGAAAATTCTACCAGATTTGCTGGGAATTGTGAAAGATGATGTGTTTAGGGTAGTGAAAGTTTAATTTGATGGTGATACACCACCTAAGTCTTTTACTCTTAAAAATTTGTTGCTAATTCCTAAGTTGTCTATAATTCAAAGCTTTTTTGATCTCAAACCTAACAACTTGAGTGACTTCATTAATAAAATTATCTCAAAAGTGATACAGAGAAGAATTGATTATCTCTTGTCCTCTTTAATATCAACAAATCAATCTAGCTTTGTGAAAGACAAATGTATTATTGAGAATGTACTATTGACTCAAGAGATTGTTACTGATTTTAGAAAAAGAGGGAAGCCAACAAATATTGTACTCAAGTTAGACATGACCAAGGCTTAAGACAGAGTGTCATGGTTATATCTAACTAAAGTACTAAGGAGGATGGTATTTTCTGAAGTTTTTATTGATCTAATTTGGAGGTTAATTGAAAATAATTGGTATTCTATAGTTATTATGGACAACTCATGGATGCTTTCATTCTACTAGGAAGTCAAGCAAGGGGATTCTTCATACCTTGCTTTATTCATCCTAGCTGCAGAGACACTTTCTAGAGCCCTTAATAGTTTATTTGATGATGGGAGATATGTAGGATATGGTATGCCAAAATGGAGTTCAAATATTAGCCTTTTGGCATAGATAGATGACACAATAATTTTTGCTTCAGCTAATAAAGGGTCATTAGAAATGATTATGTCAGTACTATAGGAGTATGAGAGGGTGTCATGCCAGTTGATAAACAAGGATAAAAGTTGTTTGTTCATGTTTAGACATCTCAAGTTCTGGGCCAAGAGGTGGAACAAATAACTAGTTTTAAAAGGAAACCTTTTCCTTACAAATACTTAGGATGTCCCATATTTCACTGAATAGAGAAAAAGGTTTATTATAATTAGCTGATCAAAACAGTGAAGGATAAGTTACAAAATTGCAAAGGGAAGATGTTGTCATATGGTGGGAAAGCTATACTCATATCCAATATCTGTCAAAGTATTCCTGTTTACCTATTATCTGCCTTGCTTCCTACTAATCTCATCAAAATAGTGAAGGATAAGTTACAAAATTTCAAAGGGAAGATGTTGTCATATTATGGAAAAGAAATACTCATATCCAATGTCCGTCAAAGTATTCCTGTTTACCTATTAAGCCTAATCAGATTTTTATCATTTTCGACCTTCCAAACACCATGCCCGAGGGCCTAATGCATGATAACTCCCTACATTATTATCAACATTAAATAGATCTAGCCTGAGCCTATTTGCTACAATGAATAAAAACCATAACCTACCTCATAGTCGAATCTAAATACTATTGAGGGGAGAGAGTTGTCCCTCTAGTGCGAAACGCCTTCCAATGCCGGGTTCCTGCTGGGTATGCCTCAAAACTGCTCTCATGAACCCTGGTCTCTAAAATTTCATAGTTGGGGAGAGGTGTTTTTCAGAGTGTTTTTGAGGGAAAGGGAAGACTTAGGGAATAATAGAAGGGAGGGTTTTTAATTTTTCCTCAGGCTGTCTATTGTCGGGTACCGCTGCAACGGTTCTTTTACCACTGCAGCGATTATCCTACAGCTGCAGAGGTAGGCCACTAACCAACCCAAATTCTTTTGGGCCTTTTGGCCCAACCCCCTTGGGCCTCATTTTACCTTTCTGTTTTAAATTTTTCCCGGCCTAATTTGAGCGTATTATTTATAGTAAAATATTTTTGGGGAATTTTCACACATAATGATGGTTTGGGTCGTTACAGCTTGCCTAATCTAAGATTCAACTCAAATATCACAAGAGAACCAAGATGAAGATAATAGAATAAGAACTTCTACTACTGTCACAACAATGAGAGTTAATTAGTATGAAAATAAAGCTACACACTTATTTTTTAGCAAACAATATAGAGGAAGTTACCACAACAGTCCTAGATTCAACAAATTATCAGCCACATCAATATATACAAGATTTATACAGTGGCATCAATTTCATATAAAATTCAATCTGTGGAGTTTCGGGGATGAGGTGTAGTTTATAAAAAGCATTATAAAGTCTGATTTGAAGAAATGAGACATAGTAACAACTTGAGATTCAACGACATGGAAAATCCATAGTCCTAATAATGGAAAATTTCTCCTTATTTTAGATCCCACAACGCTTGGTGAGAGCTTGAGGTTGGACAATGGAATCAACCAAATTGTAGGATATGTTAGATCCAAATGGATTGGAACTAAGGTACAAGCTAGCTTAGATTACAAAATAAAACTTACAAGGATGATTTTCACGGAAGATTCAAGTTAGCACTCTTCATGTGCGAAAACGATGGTGAATAATAAAGGAAGGAGCTTGGATCCATCTCAATGAGTTCACTTTTGCAACTTTCCAGATGCTTCTTCAAACATCTGACTTTGATTTTTTAAGTTTTGTGCATAGAGTTTTCTTTAGTTTAGTTTGTTTCCTTTTTTTGTTTGGAGTAAGCCAGACTAATAGGATTTGGGCCTGCTGATTTCTTTACTCCTTTTGTTGGATTCCTTTGTTTTGTTATCAATAAATCTGGCCACTAGCCATTTTAATTAAAAAATAAAATAATAATAACTCAAAGTCATCCATAATAAAAAACAGAACACTACTACTCAAAATTCCAAGACTCAGTTGTAACTAGTACAAGAGCGACACTAATACAAAATGTCATAATTGATATACAACACTGATTAAAAAATTAAAGAAGATAAAAACAAAGGGTAGAGAAAACCAGGGAGTCTCCGAAGGTAGGAGTTCACCATAGGTTCAAATTAGGAAACACCTGTCACAACCCTATTGGTCATGAGTGGTACCAACCCTAAATCTACGATGGGAGAACCATCTAACCCAACCTTTACCAACTAAATCAGACCTTCACAAGTCACTTTTAGTCAAAAACTTATCATTAATTCACTAAAACACAATATCATTAAACCGAATTCGATTATAACTCGTTTAATATCCATAACTAAAATGGAGTGCGGAAATATCTCTAACTATTACAACCCTCGGGACCTGAAGTCACAATATAAGAATAAGTAAACAAACAATATCTAAAATCAGGTCTAAAAGATTATCCAAACACTAAATAAAGGAATGTCTTAGTCCTGAAACAAAGGACACGAACAATATAAGAATGACCCAATGGCTACCAGTACAACAACTGAGTACTGGTAGGCATCATCGGCTAATAAGATCTGGGCCTGCTGATTTTTTTACTCCATTTGATGGATTCCTTTGTTTTGTTATCAATAACTATGGCCACTAGCCATTTTAATTAAAAAAATAAATAATAATAACTCAAAGTCAGCCTTAATAAAAACACAACAGTACTACTCAAAATTCCAAGACTCAAATGTAACTAGTACAAGAGCTACTCTAATACAGAATGTCATAATGGAGATACAACACTGATTAAGAAATTAAATAAGACAGAAATAAAGGATAGAGGAAGCCAGGTAGTCTCCGAAGGTAGGAGCTCACCATAGCTTCAAATCAGGAAACATCTATCACGACCCAATTGGTCATAAGTGGCACCCACCCTAACTCTACGGTGGGAGAACCATCTAACCCAATCTTTACCAACTAAATCAGACCTTCACAAGTCACTTTTAGTCAAAAACTTATCATTAATTCACTAAAACACAATATCATTAAACCGAATTCGATTATAACTCGTTTAATATCCATAACTAAAATGGAGTGCGGAAATATCTCTAACTATTACAACCCTCGGGACCTGAAGTCACAATATAAGAATAAGTAAACAAACAATATCTAAAATCAGGTCTAAAAGATTATCCAAACACTAAATAAAGGAATGTCTTAGTCCTGAAACAAAGGACACGAACAATATAAGAATGACCCAATGGCTACCAGTACAACAACTGAGTACTGGTAGGCATCATCGGCTAATAAGATCTGGGCCTGCTGATTTTTTTACTCCATTTGATGGATTCCTTTGTTTTGTTATCAATAACTATGGCCACTAGCCATTTTAATTAAAAAAATAAATAATAATAACTCAAAGTCAGCCTTAATAAAAACACAACAGTACTACTCAAAATTCCAAGACTCAAATGTAACTAGTACAAGAGCTACTCTAATACAGAATGTCATAATGGAGATACAACACTGATTAAGAAATTAAATAAGACAGAAATAAAGGGTAGAGGAAGCCAGGTAGTCTCCGAAGGTAGGAGCTCACCATAGCTTCAAATCAGGAAACATCTATCATGACCCAATTGGTCATAAGTGGCACCCACCCTAACTCTACGGTGGGAGAACCATCTAACCCAATCTTTACCAACTAAATCAGACCTTCACAAGTCACTTTTAGTCAAAAACTTATCATTAATTCACTAAAACACAATATCATTAAACCGAATTCGATTATAACTCGTTTAATATCCATAACTAAAATGGAGTGCGGAAATATCTCTAACTATTACAACCCTCGGGACCTGAAGTCACAATATAAGAATAAGTAAACAAACAATATCTAAAATCAGGTCTAAAAGATTATCCAAACACTAAATAAAGGAATGTCTTAGTCTTGAAACAAAGGACACGAACAATATTAGAATGACCCAATGGCTACCAGTACAACAACTGAGTACTGGTAGGCATCATCGGCTAATAAGATCTGGGCCTGCTGATTTTTTTACTCCATTTGATGGATTCCTTTGTTTTGTTATCAATAACTATGGCCACTAGCCATTTTAATTAAAAAAATAAATAATAATAACTCAAAGTCAGCCTTAATAAAAACACAACAGTACTACTCAAAATTCCAAGACTCAAATGTAACTAGTACAAGAGCTACTCTAATACAGAATGTCATAATGGAGATACAACACTGATTAAGAAATTAAATAAGACAGAAATAAAGGGTAGAGGAAGCCAGGTAGTCTCCGAAGGTAGGAGCTCACCATAGCTTCAAATCAGGAAACATCTATCACGACCCAATTGGTCATAAGTGGCACCCACCCTAACTCTACGATGGGAGAACCATCTAACCCAACCCTTACCAACTAAATTAGACTTTCACAAGTCACTTTTAGTCAAAAGCTTATCATTAATTCACTAAAATACTATATCATTAAACCGAATTCAATTCTAACTACTTTAACATCCATGACTAAAAATGGAGTGCAGAAATATCTCAAATTATTACAACCCCTGGTACCTAAACTCACAATACAAGAACAACTAAACAGAATCCAAAATCAGGTCTAAAAAATTATCCAAACACTAAATAAAAGAATGTCTTAGTCCTAATACAAAGGACGTGAACAATATAAGAATGACCCAATGGCTGCCCAGACATGGTGCTCACCCTTGAATAAATGTCTGAAATCACTAGCTAGAGTCGAGGTCTTGTCTCAAATGCTGGAACATCCTCTGCACTCAACAAAAAGAAGAGTACAAGAAGTATCTGTACAACAACTAAGTACTAGTAGGCATCATCGACTGACTCAACTCAACACTAGACAAATAGGAAATTTAGACGCATGTAACAATAATCCAAACAAAACTCATTATTAGTTGACAACCAAATACAGTCATAACATTTCATCTTATCAGGAATACAAGTACACAAGTACATCAATTACACTTAGGCAGATTCTTCAACAGTGTTCTTCACAACATATATATATATATGTATTCAAATGAAATGATGATTGCATGCATGCAAGATGTACTCACATACTAGAGTCGGCAAGGAGTCTCAGATATGACCTGCATGGGATGAGCTCAGTCTATGTACCAGTACTGGTGTGGTACCCAATTTAATAATAGTGTCGGGGTGACACCTGATCTATATATTATCTCAATATAATCTCCACACCATCTAAATATCAAATGTTCAACAGAAGATGCAGTCAATAATCACAATTAATGCCTGAAAGCAAATCACAAACACCTAATTCACATATAAGCATAGAGTCAACAAAGTATGCACTATAATTAAACCATAACCTACCTTGATTCCTTGTTCAAAATCACTATAATGCCACAACTTTGCCTTTTCTTTTAATTTTGGCTTGTTCTTGATCTATACACAACAATTGCACAACTCTTAATATAATATTTCACCTTTACTAACCATTCGGAACTCACATTTATCAATTTAACCTAAGAAATTACCCTAGTTCATCATCTTAGGATTTTATACCCTTTAAACTCTTGAATTCTTCATATTTTAGCATCACCAACAAAAATTCTACCATACGAAGTGCGTTCTAACACCCTAAAATCAATAACAACTGAAAAAACCAAATTCCCCACCAATTCCCACCAGTTCATTAATTAAGGCTAAACACTAATTTCTACCATAATCATGATTCTTGCGAGTTCTATGAATTTAAAAGAGTAATTCAAGTTTAGAATATAAAGAAACCTTACCTCCAAAGATGAAAACCTCAAAAACTGAAGAAAATCATCCCTACGAAGCCCTTGAATGCTTTTTAGAAAAGTTGTAATCCAAAATGAGTTTTTCTGGTTTTAAAAGTTGGAATTCTACATTTTCGTAGATGCAACGGAGGATATGCTGCTGTAGCTGCCCTTAGGCCAAATAGGGTTGCCGTTGTAGCGACACTTCTATTGCTGCTGCATTACCCAGTTCTAGTTATTTCACAACACATATTTTGAAATTCGACATCATAAACTAACCCTTTTAAGATAATTGCTATAACCAAAGTTCTACTAACTCGTTCTACATATCAAAAGTTGATACGGCCTCCTAAACCATTCCTCTAACAAAAAATAAAATTAAAATCATTAGCTAATGCTCTAATCACTACCAAATTTCCTTAGACCACCATACACTCAAAGTACGCTTAAGACTATGCTAGTCTTAAATTTTTAATTTTTGGTCTAAGGGGAAACTAGGGAAGGGTTTTACTCTCTATTTCAGCATAATAGTGATTTGGGTCATTAAATTGTATACCAATTTTCCCCTCTTTTGTCCCTTAATGACAACTAGTCCAAAATTATGCAATAATGAAATAAGAAATACATGAGTCAATGAACAAGTGTGGATAGTGCTTGCACATATCCACCTCCGTCTCCCATGTTGTTTCCTCAATTGTATGATTCCTCCACTAAACCTTGAAGGATGGAATGAATTTAGTTTTAAGCTTCCTCACATCTCTTTCCAAGATAGAAATCGGCTTATTTTCATAAGAGAGCTCCTTAGCGAACAATCTTGTGTCCCAATAAATGACATAATCTTTATCTCCATAGTACTTCTTGAGCATTGACACATGAAATATAGGATGAACCCCTGACAGGCTAAGAGGCAAAGCCAACCTATATGCCACTGACCCTACTCCATTCAAAATTTCAAAGGGTCTGATGTACCTCAGAATCAACTTCCCCTTCTTACCAAAATGCATCACACACTTCATATCCTTTACATTATTATCTGCATATTCTTTCTGTCGACTATGAGCTGCTACCAACTTCTCTTGGATGAACCTTACTTTCTATATCAATTCTTCTACCATATCAATGACCCAATGTCTCATTACAAAATTATCAAACCATCTAATCGGCGACCTACATCTTCTTCTATACAAAACTTTAAAAGAAGCCATGTCAATACTGGAGTGGTAGCTATTGTTATAAGCTAATTCACACAAGGGTAGATATTGGTTCCACTGACCGTCAAAGTCCATTAAATAAGCTCTGAGCATATCTTCACATACCTGGATTGTCCATTTTGGCTGCCCGTCGATCTGCGGATGAAAAGTTGTACTTATGTCCAACCTAGTACCCAATTCTGACTGAAACTTCTCCTAAAAGTTGGAGGTAAACTAAGTACCTCCATCTGACGCTGTAGAAACAGGTACCCTGTGGAGCATTACAATCTCCTTCACATATATCTTGGCAAACATGACTACATTATAGTTCACCCTTATCGAAATAAAGTGAGCAGACTTAGTCAATAGATCGACGATCACCCATATGGAGTCATACTTCCTCAAAGTCATAAGAAGACCCACAATAAAATCCATGGTTATTCTTTCCCACTCTCACTCCAGAATGCGTATTCTCTGAGAAGTTATACTAGGTTTTCGATGTTCGTACTTGACCTGTTGACAATTCTGTCATTTGGTCACAAAATCTATAATGTCTCACTTCATTCTTCACCACCAGTAATGTTGTCTCAAGTCTCTATACATTTTTGTTGCACCTGGATGTATAGAATACTTAGAATTATAAGCCTTTCAAGGAATGGTAGGAATTAAGTTGTCCACATGAGGTATACACACGCGCCCCCAATTCCTCAACACTCCATCTTTATCAAGAATAACCTCCTTGGCCTCACCTTGTGACACTTTCTCCCTAACGTTGCTCAACTTCTTGTCTTCATATTGCCTGCTCTTAATCTTCTCAAAAAAAGTAGACTTGGCCTCCACATGGGTTAACACCCCTCCCTTGCTAGTCACCTAAAATCTCATGAAACCATTAGTTAGAGTTTATATCTCTTTAGCCAATGGGAATCTCAACACATACAACCATGCCAAATTTCCCATACTTGCCGGTCTCCGGCTTAATGCGCCTTCCACCATAATTGCCTTGCTGGATGATATAAGATTAAGATGTCATAATCCTTGATCAATTCCATCTACGTTCTCTACCTCAAATTCAGGTCTCGCTGAGTAAACACATGATGTAAACTACGGTGGTCTGTGAACACTTCACACTTCACCCGATAGAGGCAGTGTCTTAAAATTTTCAAAGCAAAGACCACAGCTGCCAATTCCAAATTGTGAGTGGGATAGTTCTTCTTATAAGGCTTCAGTTGCCTCGAAGCATAAGCAATCACATTCTAACCCTGCATCAAAATTGCACCTAAAACAGACCGTGAAGCATTACAATACACAATGAAATCCTTACCTTTAATAGGAAAGGTAAGAATAGGAGTGATGATAACAAAGTCTTGAGCTTTTGAAAGCTCCCCTCACACTTATCATCCCACACAAAAGGTACCTCTTTCTGATTCAAGCGAGTCATATGCGAAGCAATAAAAGCTAACACTTTGATGAACACACGATAGTAACTGGCAAATCCCATAAAACTAAGAACCTCTGTAACATTTGTTGGTCTAGACCAGCTTTTAATAGCTTCAACCTTCTACGGCTCTACCATAACCCCTTCCTTAGATACCATATGCCTCAAGAAGGACACTGAAGAAAATAAGAATTCACACTTCGAATACTTAGCATATAGTTGCTTTTCCTAAAGCAACCCCAACATTGTACGCAAGTGAGCTTCATGCTCCTCCTTACTCTTTGAGTAAACCAGAATATCATCAATGAAAACAATAACAAATGAATCCAAATATGGCTTAAAGACTCTATTCATCAAGCTCATAAAAGCTGCTGGGGCATTGGTCAAACCAAAAGACATAACCAAAAACTCATAATGTCCATAATGAGTTTGGAAGGTAGTCTTTAGACATAACCAAAAACTCATAATATCCACAATGAGTTTGGAAGGTAGTGTTTGGGATGTCCTCCACCCAAATCTTAAGCTGATGATATCCTGACCTCAAATTAATCTTGAAGAACACTGCGGCTCCCTGCAACTGGTTGAACAAATCATCTATTCTAGGCAAAGGATACTTGTTGTGAATAGTCACCTTATTCAACTATCGGTAGTCTATGCACATCCACATACTACCATCCTTCTTTTTCACTAACAAAACATGACCACCCCAAGGCAAAACACGGTGGTGAATAAGACCCTTTTCCAACAACTCTTGCAACTGGGACTTCAATCCTCTTAACTCTATCGGTGCCATCCTATAAGAAGAGATAGATATAGGGCGGGTTCTCAACTCTAAGTTTATACAAAAGTCAACTTCACGGTCAGGAGGCATACCAAGGAGATTATTAGGAAACACCTCTAAGAATTCACACACTACTTAAATCGAAGCTATAGGAGGGACTGCTGAACTTCCCTCCCTAAGATGAGCTAGAAATACCCTACACCACCATTTGACTAACTTTTGAGCACGAAGAGCTGACAAATTTCTCATAGGAGTAGTCTTAAAAATACCTTCCCACTCTAACTTTTCCATTCTGGGCATAGCTATAGTGACAGTCTTAGCATAACAATCAAGAATATCGCGATGAGGAGACAACCAACTCATCCCTAAAATAATATCAAACTTTTTCATATCTAAGATCACTAAGTCTGCCAAAGTTCTATACCCCATAAACATCATAGAACAATCCTAATAAAGTTGATCAACACATACAAAAACTGTAACTGGTGTAGACACATACATAGAAATTCACATTTTAAGTCCCAACCCAAGGCAAATTTTACAGACAAATAAGAGAAAGTAGACCCGGGATAAAATAATACAAAAGCCATACGATCACAAAAAAGAATAGTACATGTGATCACAACATCAGAAACTTTAGCTTTAGGATAGGCTGAACCAACATAAAGATGAGCCTTATCACCACCCTGACCACCACCTCTACTAGCTTGTATGCCACCTCGATAAACCTGTCCTCTAACATTGTTGGCTTGGTAGCCACCCCTCCCTACATTGTGACCACCACTCCCACCATGTGGACGACCCTTACCATATCCTCTACCACCATGACCTGCTTGAACTAAAGTATCATAAGTTGATTGCTGAGTCAACTGAACTATAGATAAGAAATTAAGACAATACCTTCAAACATGACCTAAACCCCCCACACTCATAGCACGTGATGCCTATGAAAGGTCGCTGAGTTGAAGATGATGGAGCTGTATAACTGTCTATCTGGAAGGGCTTATAACTAACCCGAGATGGGCCCCCTACAGACACAGGCATGACTGAATGGATTAGATGAGAAGAGTAACCTTGTAAACCAAGACCCATAAAAAAAGTACCATTCAATTGACTCATTTTCTGGGCCTTCTTTTCCTCTACCTTTACTTTTCCTTGCTTCTTAATCCCTTTCATCTTCCTTGTAAACTCAACCACTTCCTGAAAAGTCTTTCCAGACATAGCCACTAATAGTGCAGGCACCAAAAGGCTAAAGTTTATACCTTTCACAAAATACCTTATTCTCTCCTCCTCTAAAGTAATCAATTGAAGGGCATAGCGAGACAAGGCATTAAACTTAGCCTCATAAGCTGCCACAGAAAAATCATCCTGCTCAAGTTTTAGGAACTCATCTTTTTTTGATCTCGATAGGTGTGAGGAACACACTTCTGAAGGAACACATTCTGGAACTGAGCCCAAGTAAGTGGAGGAAAAGCAGTCCTACACTGAATAAAAGACCTCAAACATTACTTAGGCTCTACCTACAATTGAAATGTCACAAACTTCACACCATAGCTCCCCACAACACCTATCTTATGCAGATGCTCATGACTATCTATCAAAAACTCAAATGCATCCTCTAACTCAGTACCCTGGAACACTGGAGGTTTCATCTTCATGAACTTATAAAATAATCCATTCTCATCATCAGTCATCACAGGTCCTCATACCTGTTGGGGAAACACTCCTGTCTCAGAGTCCTCATCCATCTAAGGTGCTACAGCAGTGGTATGCTGTAAAGCTGGGGATAGAAATGTAGGCTTTGCTAGTGTAGTACCTGTGCCAGCCAAACTACTCAAAACCCCCAACACTTGCTGAACTAATTACGCATACATAGGTACCTGAGTTGTACGATTCTGCACGGGCACCATATTCTCTGGAACTACCACTTCTTCCTCCTTAACCATCACCTCCTCCTCTTGGACCAAATTTGGAGAAAACTACGGTGGGGGAGGGGATATTAATATCTACCTAGCCGGTCCTCCGAATACCTGGGCTTCACACCTGATAGGTGCTGCCCCTCATCCTTCTCTTCTAGCTCCATCCCTAACTCTAAACCTGCTTCAAACTGCGGCCTTAGCAGCTAGTGCTAGTGCGACTGATGTGGTGCTACTGCTCTAGATAAATGAGTGTTCATCATCTACGAAATAAGAGTAAAGGAGGTTAGATACCAATTTGGATCACTAGATACAAATTGGAATCAAGTACTAGCACGAATGGAAGAAAAAAAAGAATTTTGTTTCCTAAATCCATGTAGCCTCCCAAAGAAAAGTACACACGTCTCCGTACTATTCCATAAGACTCTACTAGACCTATTCTTGTATGGCGAGATTAACCAACCCAATGCTCTGATACTATCTTTGTCATAACCTAATTGGGCATGAGTGGCACCCACTCTAACTCTTACTGCGAGAGAACCATCTAACCCAACCCTTACCAACTAAATCAGACCTTCACAAGTCACTTTTAGTCAATGCTTATAATTAATTTACTAAGACACAATATCATTCAACTAAATTCAATCCTAACTCATTTAATATCCATAACTAAAAATAGAGTGCAGAAATATCTCTAATTATCATAACCCCCGAGACTTGAAGTCACAGTACAAGAATAATTAAATAGTATCCAAAATCAGGTCTAAAAGATTATCCAAATGCTAAATAAAGGAATGTATTAGTCCTGAAACAAAGGACATAAATAATACAAGAATGATCCAATGACTGCCCGGACATGGTGCTCACCCTTGAATCGATGTTTGAAATCACTGGTTAGAGTCAAGGTCTCATCAAACGCTGGAACATGCTGTGCATTCAATAAAAAAAATGTACATTTAGTATCAACACAACAACTAAGTACTGGTTGGCATCATCAGCAGACTCAACATAACACTATACAACTAGGAAAATTAGATGCAAGTAACAACAATCAAAACATAACTCACAATTAGTTGACGACCAAATACAGTCAGAACACTTCATCTTATCAGGAATACAAGTACACAAGTACATCAATTACACTTAGGCAGATTCTTCAACAATGTTCATGACAGTATATATATATATATATATATATATACATATTCAAATGAAATAACGATTGTATGTATGCAAGATGTACAAACATACTAGTGTCGGCAATGACTCTCAGATATGACCTACAGGGGACAAACATAGTCCATGATCTAGCACTGGTGTGGTACCCAATCTAATAACGGTATGGGTGTGATACCCGATCCATATATCATCTTAATATCATCTCTACACCATATCAATATCAAATATTCAATGCAAAATGCAGTCAATAATCACAATTAATGCCCGAAAGCAAATTACAAACACCTAATTCACATATAAACACAGAGTCAACCAAATCTTTACTACAATTAAACCATAACCGTCCTTGATTCCTTGTTCAAAATTAGTATAATGCCACAACCTTGTCTTTCCTGTCAACTTTGGCTCGTTCTTGATCTATACACAACAATTACCCAACTCTTAATACAATATTTCACCTTTCCTAACCATTAGGGACTCACATTTATCAATTTAATCCAAAGAATTGCCTTAGTTCATCTTATTAGGATTTTCTACACTTTAAACTCTTGAATTTTTCGTATTTTAGCATCACCAATAAGAATTCTACCACAGGAAGTGTTTTTAACACCCTAGAATCAATAACAATTGAAAATAACCAAATTCCCCACCAATTCCCACTAGTTCATAAATTAGGGTTAAACTCCAATTTCTACCATAATCACGATTCTTGCGATTTCTATGAATTTAAAGGAGTAATTCAAGTTTAGAATCTAAAGAAACCTTACCTCCAAAGATGAAAACCCCCAAAACTGAAGAAAATCACCCTTACTAAGCCCTTGAATGCTTTTTAGAAAAGTGAGAATGAAAAATGAGTTTTCTAGTTTTAAAATTCGAGATTCTACGTTTTCACTGCTACAGTGGAGGATCTGCTGCTGCAGCGGCCCTCAGGTCAAATGGGGTAGCCGCTGTGATGACATTTCTACCGCTACAACGACACCACTGTAGACGTACTTCTGTCACTGCAATGGGACCAAACCATTAACTTGGGACTTGGTCCCAGTTCTGGCTATTTCACAACACAATTCTGGAAATTCGGCATCACAAACTAACCCTTTCACATTAATTGCTATAATCGGAGTTCTACTAATTTGTTCTATGCACCAAAAGTTGCTACAGCCTACTAAACTCGCCCTGTAACTCAATATCAAATCAAAAACACCAACCAACGCTCCAATCATTAACAGATTTCCCTAGACCTCCACATACTCAAAATATGGCTAAGACTAGGCCATCCCTGAATTTTTAATTTTTTGTCTAAGGGTAAACTAGACAGGGGTTTTACTCTCTATTTCAGAGTAACGATGCTTTGGGTCGTTACAAAACCACACAAATAGTGGTACGCACTATCAACTAATACTTGGATTTGAATCAAAAGGATGCAATTTAGAAGGGGTGAGTACAACCACTAGTACTCAATAAGCATCATAGGCCGACCGAGCTCAAGTACAAAACTATATCAAATAAAGATTACTAAAGTAACCCTAAAAGAAGATAAGTCCCAGCAGTTCAATGTCAAACAATATCACAAATATCTTAATCACAACCTTAGTGCTAAAGGATATGCAATATAATACAATGATATACAACGGCCAACGCATACCGGTATGCACCCTCCGAGCTCAATCATTCTAGGACACGACCAATGAGAGACTCACGAGGTCCATATTCAAAACAAATTTCATCAATATATATATATATATATATATATATATATATATATATATATATATATATATATATATAAAGTAACCCTACAAACAGAAGAATCCTGACAGTTCAATATCAAACGATATCATAAATAACTTAATAACAACCATAGGGAAAAAAATATGCAATGCACTACAATGATATGCAATGGCCAATGCATACCGGTATACAACTTTCGAGCTCAATTATTGCAGGACGCAACCAATGAGAGACTCATGAGGTCCATATTCAAAACAACTCTCATCAATATATATATATATATAAAAATTGATGTCACATACTCAGACTCAAATCAGGATTTTAATAAGTCTTACTTGGACTCATACCGGGACTAATTCATTCATTTCGTCCAAATTCATTCTTTCATATCATTTCTTTTAAAGTCAAATCATTCACTGTTTTCATGATTCATGAGATGTATGAATCTGCCTGAACAAAAAATTAAAGTGAATCAGATACAACAAATATTTCCAACATCTCAGATTCATAGTCAATCCATGAACACAGGCTACAAGCCTCAATATCAATACCATAGATCCAAGTCCTATATCATCAGTAAAATATAAGTCTCTAATCGGACATCACAATGATAATCAATCTTATTTCAAACTCAAATCAGCAAATTCACCCACCCATAGCATGCTTTACATGATAATCCCCCATTAAACCAAAGTCTGAAGAAAGTTAAGCCATACCTTACCTCAAAACTGAAGAAATGTGCCACAAACCACCACTAAAATAGCTTCTTCAAAAACAACCTCAAATCACCTTAAATCTATCAAGAACAATTTCTACACATGAATGCGAGTTCATCGATACCTATATTATTACTATACTTTTATCCTAAACTCAAAAAGTCAACCCAAAAGTCGACCTTGAGCTCACTAGGTCAAAAGTAGAATTTTATTTCAAAAATAATTAACCCATAACTTAAGGAGCTCAAGTATGAAATTTAATCAAAAATGGAGTTAAAATCAATCTTCAAATCATCAAAATACTATTTCTAAACTTTATCGTGAAAATCCCAAATTTCCATGTTCATATGCGGTTTAAAATGAGAACATTTGGTAAATTTATGCGAGAATCTATTTACCATACTACAAGGACCTTAATTTATAAAATTCAAAGCAAACCCATCTAAATTGATCCTAAAATGAAAAAAAAATTAATTTCTTTACTTTGGGGTTTCAAATCTCAAAAATATGAAAAAAGAAATAGATATTCTTGGAAACACCTACCCACTGATATTATGAAAAAATGTTACAAAATTATCTCAATCGGAGCTTTCTAGCTCCAAAAATGTCAAAAATATAAAAATATCAAAGTCTTCCCCCTATTTGTACTCAGAGATACCACAATTGCATAAAATTGACCACATTTGTGGTCATTTTACTGCATTTGCGGGACCGTAATTGCTATTGAACCAGCATAGCATAACTCAATATGGTAAAGAGGTCGTAACTTGATTATACAATCTTCAAATCCATCGATTCATTTTGCATTGGTTCCGAAATTTTGATACGGACCTAATGGTACCATCCAAACACCCAAGATAGCTCATTGAATTCAGGTGATACTATTAAAACTCAATGAAAAACAACTCCAAACTCCGAACAAGTACCAAAAACTTATCTAAGACTTCTCGAACAAAAACCAATAGTGCAAACCACTTGTAATACATATTTTGGACCTGATGGAATCATCAAAACACCAAAACGAGATCATTTTAGGAATCATCAAAACACCCAAACAAGATCATTTTAATCGGATGTTTACCAAAGTCAATTCTTAACTTAGAAATTTGCAAATTTCCAAACAACCACTCAAAACTCACCTCAGAGCCTCAAGAACTGAACTAAACCTTCATCAAGATTAAATATCACCCTTCAGACCTAGTGAAATCACCAAAACTTGAAAATTATCTTTGTAACTTCAAACGTTGACTTTAGTCAACTCTATTAAGTTTTCAACTTTTAAAATTCACCAAAACTCATGTGAATGCATCGAGACTCAAATCAATAGTCCTAGTAACCCAAAAATTACATTCCAAAACTGATGACGCTGATAAAATTGTGATACAATCTCAACTTCTATGGATGTTGATTAAAGTCAACTATATCAACTTTCTAACCTTCCAAAATGAAAAACTCACGCAATACACAATCAACCACCTCGAAAACCCTGTCATCCACTCTCGTATACCACAAATACAATAAGGCAACTACTAAAAGGGGCAAAATGATCAAACTACACCAAAAGATGAAAATCAAAATAAGGATTGTTACATCAGCTATGCTATAGGGGTGGAGGAACTAATAGAATTAGTCCAAAGGGACTATAATACTCTACTACACTTCCTGGCCTTCATATGGGTAATGTATTTATGTTGTTTTGTTACAACAATTTCAAGGATTTAAGGACTTTGTTTTTCATCCATTGACTCCTTCATTAGTTTATGTGGATCCATGCCACTATTCACACATAATGTTGAGAAGAGATTTGTGTGAAATACATTGTTCTCCAAACCTCAAATTACTCTCATCATTACATCCTTATATTCACACATACTAGAGTCTTCACAAATAATATTTTCTACTTCATCATATGACTTTGGTGTACCCTTTTCACCAGTGACATCATCTATAAGAATATGGTTAAATTTTTGAGGATCTTATTTCTTCTCCACAATCTGGCCCTTATCCACAACAACTGGTGATTAGGCATCAAATGCCTTAACCTTTTTATTTAAGTGAGCCTGCAGGTCACAAATATCAAAACCAAATTGATCTACCTCTTGTCTAAGTTCTATTCTCCTTTCACTAAATTATTTAGCCTCTTTTGAAAGACCATCCCAATAAGCACATGAGATTTTTTAAGTTGAACTTCTTTCTCGCAAAAATATTGGCTCACTTTTTCATTTTTATCCCAACTCTTTACTTGTGGAAACATTATGTAGGTCTAGTTTACACTCTTTTTTTTTTAACCATCTTTGCCCATATCTAAGCTTTATTTCGAAGATAAATTGGCCTAATACTAATTGTTTATGCTTGATTTCATGATTTATCACTTATGTAAGGTGTATTGTGCAGTGTTTATGAATGAATACAAAAAGAAACTAAAATAGAGCTTAGAAAGTCAAAAACTCTCAAATTGATGTCTAGGGGGAAGTAAGAAGGTCACAAGGCAATCTCTAATTCGAAGGAGGGTCAACAATACACCCTTTCTGAAGTTTACACCTTGAAAATAATATTCCTAGGTAAGCAATAGGATCTCGAGGACAAGCAAATGGAGCTCGCATCGTATGCATGTTTAGTAAGGATGGGAATTTTCCCTTCTTTCCTAGTCTTATTTGTTGGGGTCCATTAAGTATTTTTAAATTTTGTAATACCCTATAAGTTATTTTAACATGATTTTTCATATGTTTTTAAAATTATTGAGAGTTAGAAGTGGCGAGGATCACAAAGCTTCACTATAACTAGGTTTATCTCTTATACTCTTTTACTCAGCATAATTGATTGTTCAAATATTATTATTAATTGCTTTGTGATTAGATTATGAGTGACTAAAATCCCTCACATATAGGACTGTCTCCATAAGTATGAACCACATAATATATATATATATATATATATATATATATATATATAAATAAAGAGAGAGAGAGAGAGAGAGATTATTTTGCAGAATCTACTATTAAATTTGTTTCTCTTTATCTTGTTCTTTCTATTCTATTACTTAATGATCAATAGAATAAATGGACCATTTTTGGGGGTGTGGGTCCTTCTGGATTGATTATATCCATTTATCTAAATGCTGCTTCAAAATATCTATTACGTAGCGGAATTAATATTAACATATGGGTTACATTTTCTAGTATTCTTTGTAAGTATGTTGTATCTTGGGTTCTATTAAATAAGTCCAGGTTATATTGTATTAGAGTTGATGTTTCTCTTATTTCATCTACAGTTTGTCTCCAGTTTTCAAACTGTTCGTGGTTCATTTAATCAATATCTGGGTAATCTAGATAGTCATCTTCTAGATAAGCATTATCACTATATGATATGATAGCTTCTATCCAATTATCTTGCATTAGTTCTATAACTTCATAGGTCATTAATAAGTCATAAATTTTTCTAGTACTATCTGTGTCTAATCTTTTAAGTATGTATAAAAGTAGTATCTTATAATTTTCATCTTCGTTTACTAAATAATAATTATTTGTACCTAGGTGGTAATTATCCATAATTCCTATTTGTGCGTTAAAATCATTATTCCCTCTAATCTCTGTTGTATTATTATATTATCATGCAGTAATACAGTATGCTTAACATGCTTGTTGTGTCACTACTATGGGTTTAGGCCTTAATCAGTTACCCTAACAATGCCTCGACATTAGTCTACTACCCTCTTTACGGCTTTCTTTGCCTTCTTTGGTTTCGACTCTTAGGACGGCTTAGTCTGGGCTTACTTACTCGCGGCTTATCTAAACATAGCAAACTTATTTAAGCAGTTTAGCATAATCATACTACTATATGATAAACATTAATAATAATCTAGAGACTATTAGGAATATCAGATTTAGTTACACATAGATGGATATGAGTGTACCTTAGCTGTTATGTTTTCTGTGGTATGTGATACTGATGTATGTATATCCTGATTATTTGAGTCGTCCATGAGAATATCTGTGAAAATATTTGTTTATTTATATAAGAAAGGCTCAACACATGAGCGGGGGGAGAGAGAAGAGTGTGCTAAGAGAGGATTTCTCAAAGTCTTACCCCTCTCAAATGAGTTACACACATATATATATACATAAGGATTGGCTATCGGCTAATCCGAAAGGCCAATTACTATTTTAAGATAGGGACATTTGCCCTTTCAAAAAAGTAAAAGGTGCACAGTAAAGTTACTGTACACTTTTTGACTTATTCACTAAAAAACAAAATAGAAAAGAAAGAAAAGAAAGAAAAGGAATCTACTTTATTACATATCTGAATCCTTTATCTTTTGTCGGTCATATCTTCTTTTCTTGTTGTCGGTAGCTTGTCTGCTGACTGGGTCTTCTTCTTTATTCTAGTTGAACATCTGGAATATGTACTGTATCTCCTCCGTTACATTTTGTACATTGATGATCTGTGTATTTTGGTCCTATCATCTGGCAGTATATTGTTAGTAGTTTTTCTGAAATAAAATCCTTTTTCAAGGCTCTTGTCATAGGTAGTTCTTCTGGTCTTAATAGTGAAAGAATCCATCGACGGACTTCCTCCATAACTGCTGGTCGTAGTTCTCTTGAATTGGAATATATCATAACTTGATTTCTAGCTGAATATTTCCATATGGCTTTGCCATTAGTGTAGTTATGCATTAGCTCCTGGATAATAGTATTTATTCCTATTAATCTTTTATTTGCATAGAAACTGGGTATTTCTTCTTCTTTTATTTCTGGTTGGGGACCAATTTCTTCTGGTAGTATCATTTCTCTAGTTAATCCTATTTTCACAACTTGTATAACTGGTTTAATTCCTGTATATAGTATTTCTGCTGGGGCTGTATAACATTTAACATAAAAGAATGTTCCTTTGGTAATTCGCATATAGGTAGTGAATGCTGAATATAATTCGGGTATTTTTTGTAATTCGTTTCCTGTAGATGTGTAGACTGTGTTTAATAGTCCAAAATCGTAACATGTTTTGACTAGATTGGCGTTTGTGCCTGGCTGTACGATTAGCTTGTTATATCCTTGCAATTTATGGGTAATATAATCAGTTTCTGGATTTGTAGTAGTCGTAGATCTTGGTTTAAGATTTAGGTATGTCTGGATTTGGTGTAAATTTCTGATATATGAACTGGAAATATGGTCATATATTTGTTTGTCTTGGTTTAAACTGGCTGCGTATGTTGCGGTTTGTGGGGTTGGTATATTTGTTTGTGGTATTTTTTGGACAAATGGTCCGTTAAACAGACTGTTTAGGTTGCTATTAGCTGGTCTTTTACTAGCTGACTTGCTTGATCCTGCACTGCTTGTTCCTGCAACTGCATTAACTAAATTGTTATGAGTTTTTAGGAGTATCTCAACGTCTCCTTCTAGTTCTGGATTTTTACCGTCTTCCGATCGACGTACCTCAGCATTTTTAGAGTCATGCGGCTGACTTACGGTAGCTTTAGGTTTCAGTATGACTTCATTAACCTTTAGCTTTTGTATTTCTATGTCCATACTATCCACTTTTTGACAAAGTGTAGTAATGGCTTTTAGCATATCTTCCATTATATTATCTGGCTCTGTCTGTGTAGCTTTGTCTTGATAGGTGATCTGCAACAATATTTTTGTCAGTCATAATTACTTCAATAGTAAATGTGAAATTTTGTATATTTAGTACGAGTCTTCGTATTTTCTTTGTTGTAACTGAGTCCTGTATTTTTCTTGTTAGCCACCATTTTACTTGTGTGTTATCTCTTCTCACAATAAATTTATTATAAACACTATATGGTTCGAAAGCTAATAAACATTTATATAAAGCAAATAGTTCTTTTCGATTTATCTCCCATTTTACCTGTGGTTCTGTATATGATCCTGAATAATACCTGCAGTGATGTTCTGTTGATTCATTAGCGTATTTATATTTTAATACTCCGCCATAGCTATGTTCACTTGCATCTGTTTCCACTATGTATATGAATTCTTTCTTTTCATCTGGGAAATATAGTTTTGGTAATTTTTTACACAATGTTTTAATATGTTGTATGTGGGTTTTGTCTTGTTCATCGAAGTGGTATTCGACATCCTTTTTTAACTTTTTCTGTAAAGGCTTTAAATGTGTTGCTAATTTTGGTATATAATCACGTAATTGATTAACTAATCCTAGAAAGGATTGTAACTTATTTTTTGTATCTAATAATTCTTCTGAAGTAAGTATTTTTTGTACTATATGTGTCTGCATTTTTATTCCATCTCTATCTATTTGTATTCCTAGAAATTCTATTTGATTTTTCATTATCTCTGCTTTTTGTTTACTTAAACTAATTCCTGCTGTTTCAACAATATTTGCAAATTTGTGTAATAGTTGAATATGTTCATCTTTTGTTCTGGAATATAATAATATATCATCTATATATATGATGCAATTTTCTAGTTGGTTAAAATATTTATCCATAAAATGTTGGTATCTACCTGGTGCATTTTTATATCCAAATGGTAAAACGTTCCATTCATAAAATCCTTGTGGTACTGTAAATGCGGTTAGTTTTTTAGATTCGTCGTCTAACTTAAGGTGGTAAAAGCCTGATTTACAATCAAATTTACTAAAATAGTTGAATCCTTGTATCTGTCGTATTTTTAATATTTTATTAGGGATTGGGTAATTATAGGTCTTAGTTTTTGCATTTAAATTTCTGTAATCTATAACCATCCTACTTTTCCCTCTTTTTTGTTCACTATGTTTATTGACAATAAAAGCTGGACTAGTGTGTTTACTATTACTTGGTTGTATATAGTTATTTTCTAAAAGTTCGTTAATATGTATTTTAAATTCCGTAAGGTCTGCAAAGTTGTATTTTAAAGGTTTTTGTGTAATTATACTATCCGGGTTTATTAGTTCAATTGTTACTAAGGTTTTGTGCTTATGCCATCCTTGGAGAGGATTGTCATTATATAGTGTTTCAAACTTATCTTGTATGGGTTTTAAGATGTTAATAGAAAACCTTATAATTTCCACTGATGTATCTTTTGTTCGAGTATTTTCTAATTTTTGTGTTATCTTTTCACTTCCTTTTATCCATGGGGTTGTTTTTCTAGTTTTATTGTATACTCTTTTAGCTCCTAATTTTGTTTTGCATGGTGTGGTAAACCACCAATGTGTTTTAGTTAATATATGTGGGTATAAGTTATCTAAGAAAGGCATTCCTAACAACATATCTCTAGTTTTAAATTCATAATTATACATTAATTTTACTGTTAGTATTTTATTCCAAATTTGTATCTTAACATTCTTAGCTATTTTTGTAATCATACTTCCTTCGTCATTAAATCCTGTTATAATTATGGGATATCTTATTTTTTCCCATTTACTTTCTGGTAAGCAATTGTATCTACATAGATTAGCTTCTGCTCCTGTATCTATCATGGGTGTATAATATCTGCTATTATATCCTTTCACTACTATTTTAGCTAGTATATATACTTTTGTCATTACATTATTCTAGGTTCTACTAATGATAACTTTTTTGTTATTATAGTAAATTACTAGTTGTTTATCTTCTAGATTATAGGGTTTAACTTGTTCTAGCCATGTTAGTCCTAAGACAATATTTTCATTTGTTTGTTCTTGTGTTATTATAAATTATACCTCCTATAATTAATTCTTGATCAGTTATTTCTTGTGTTTGTCGTAATTCCCTAGGTAGGTCTAAACATAGTTGTCCTTGATGTTTAATTTCACTTTCTAATACTAGTTCTCGTGTAATATAATTTTCTTGTTCTCCAGTGTCTATTAGTATTAGGTATTTTCTTTGATTTAATATTCCTGTTATATAATATTGGTATGTTTGTATTTCCATTGGTATTTTTTCCATTCTTCTGGATGTACTCATTCTAGATGATGTTGATGGGATATCCATTAATCTTTTGGAAGAGGTTTTTATCCTATCTTGTACTATTTCTACATCGGATTCGATATTTAGTTTTTTATAACTATAATCATTATTATCGATAGCTGTTACTATATTATCAAATGGGTTGTCTATCTTCATTTTGTCTATTGTATTTACTGCTTTTACAGTATGTTGTGTAGTTAATACATATAGGTTTTTACATCTTGCTGTAAATATTTTACTTCCTGGTGCTAGTTCTATTCCTGTCATTTTCCAATATAATACTAATGATTTATCTATGTTTTTATCATGTATTACCACTGAGTAGTTAGGGCTTACTATAAATGCAAATTTTTGGTATATTAGATTTTCTTTTACTGCACTGATTATACTTTTTTCTATTGGGTGTATTATTCTGTCATCTGCTAAATAAAGTTCTATTGGTGTATCTATTCCTTCTCTAAAACATGCTTTTATCAATATTTCTATTGCTCCTAAGTGGACATATGTTATATTACTTTTAGTCTTCAGTTTTTGTATTTCTTTATTTAGTTCTTTTTTGTTTATTATGGGTACCATAGCTTTTCCTTTAGCGTACTTACAATCGATGATGTGTTCTCTTTGACTTATGACATAGTATTCTTCTTTTTCTTTTTTAAACCAATTTTTTACTGTGGGTACATCTAGTATTCTATCTATCCTTAATGGTGTTTCTTGTTTCTTAATTTGATCAAATATATTTGTATCAAATATTATTTTTTGGCTTGTAGATTCTTCATCTTGGTGATCTTCTCGACTAATTATTCTTATATTATTTTCATTCATAGATGTCTATTTTTTCTAAGTCTATTTCTAGATTTTCTTCTTCAGAATTATATCCGTTCTTGTCTTCTAATTCTAGATCATCTAGTTCTAAATTATATATACTATCATCACTTTCTATTTCATAACTTATGAAAGGTAGTTCTGTGTATAAATCTTCATGTATCTGTATTTCAGTTACTTGCTTTTTCTTAGGGTATAGTACAATTTTTTGCTAAGTGTCCTAGTTTTCCACAATTGTAGCATTTACATTCTGCTATTTTCTTCTTAGGTCTGTATGGTTTTTTCTGTTTATAATTTTTTATATAATACCTCTTTCTTGGTTGTTTATATTTATACCTAGATTTGTGTGTTTTATATATTTTTGGTCGTTTTTTATATCTGTATTTGTTTGGTATTTTACATCCAAATTGCGGTGCTGTTTTATTTGTGCAACAGGCCATATTTTTGTTTAATATTTTGTCTAGTTTTTGTGTCTCCTTATATTTTTCACATAGGTTTGTAAACCAATTTTGTAAGAATTTTATTCTAGATCCTAATGTATCTGTCAAGCTAGCAGTATCCCAATTTTCAGTTATTTTTGTACTAAATGGTTCTGGTAATTTTGTAAAATATAATTTTCTTATTTCTGTACTTTCATTACTGTCATATAATCCTTTGTAATAGAATTCCCTAAATGCACATGTATATTCATCTATGTAACACATGTTACATATAGATAATTTATTCATTAATTGTCTATTTAGATTTTTATCTTTGTTTTGTTCTTCTATTTCTGTGGTCATGCTCCCAAATTCATTTCTGATTCCTAATTCATATTTGTATAGTATATCTATGTTTGACGTAGTTACTGTTCCCTCTGAATTTTTATTATTCCGTAGTGTAGCCAAACTTTCTGTTGCTAAATTATATAACCATAGTTTTGTTGTTCCTATTAATGTTCTTTCTATATATCCTGGTGTTTCTGCTATTGATATCTTATTGTCAACTAATTGTTTTGCAATATTTCCTAACCATAATTGTATTACTTTATTTATATCTTTGACACAATCTAAATCTAAGAAACTAGATTGTTCTGGTGTTTTATTTGGTGTCCATCTTGTATAATATCTTGTTTCTGTGTAGTTAGGTGTAAAGCTTGTAGTTCTTGGATTAGTATATTTTCTTTCGTTTGATGTTGAGGATGTACTAGGTTCGTCTTTCATATTTACATTCACTTCTTTTGGTTTAGCATTTGTTGTATTTATTTCTGGCATAATGTCTGTTTGGTTAATTTGATCTAGTATTTCTGTATATGTTTCACTAAGTTCTTGATCATCCATTATTATTCCATCTGTATCTTCATTTATTTCATCTATACTAATGTTAGTAAAGTCTTCATTTAAGAAAAAAGTATTTTCCTCATTGTGTATTTTTTCTACTTCTTCTGCTAATTGTTGTTCTTTAGTTATTTTTTATTTTCTTTTTCTTTTAATTTTTTCGCATAGACTTGTTTTAAAAGTTCTAGTTCTTTTTCTAATTCTCTAATTCTTGATGAGCTGTTAGGTGATTCTGGTAGTGAATTTTCATTCTCAGATTTTTCTAATTATTGTTCTGATTGTTTTATATGCATAGTTTTTAACTGTTCTATCTCTTTTTTAGCTTGTTCGTGGATTTTTTCTATTTCTAATTTTTGATCTATCTCTCTATTCTCTTTTGTTATTCTGACCATTGCTGTTAAGCTATCTTCTAGTTTTGCTGAATTTTGGTCTGGCATTAAGTGTAAGATATTACCTAGTTTTTTATATCTTCGTCCTAAATTCGAGTGAATTATTGTTATTGTTATACCTTCTGATCCTATAAATGTTTTTTCTTCTACAGGGTATTCTTCCTTATTCATTTTAAGTCGTATTTGTACTTTAAATTTAAATGTTGTTTTTTAAATTCTAGATCTAATAGTGTCTGTTTTTGTGCGAATATAGATTTGTAATTAACTCCTGCAAATACATTATTTTGTAGTCTATTTCTTCTATGATGTATTTCTTCTCTTAATTCTATAAGTTGTTTGAGTATTTCTATCTGATTTTTTGATACTTTCCTGTAGTATATATTACTATTACTGGTACTGGTTTCTTTGTCGTTATTCATATTTTTCTTTTAAGATATTGAATATATTTATATTCTGTTTCTGATATTGTAATTATTAACTGTGATAGCCTATTAAGATTTGATTTGTTATTTGTTAGTTCTTTATATTCTGGGTATAATTTTGCTAATTTTGTTTTCATTCTTCTTATATTTTTATCATTTCGTGCTGTTTTTAGAAGCTGTTTATATCGGTCACTATTTGGTGATAATTCTTCTCCATACTCTAATATGTTATTTGTAATTTTTTACACGATTTTTTACTCCTATGCTCTGATACCATTTTTGGGGGTGTGGGTCCTTCTGGATTGATTATATCCATTTATCTAAATGCTGCTTCAAAATATCTATTACGTAGCGGAATTAATATTAACATATGGGTTACATTTTCTAGTATTCTTTGCAAGTATGTTGTATCTTGGGTTCTATTAAATACCAATGAAAATACAAACATACCCCAGAAATTGCAAGGATATAACAAGCTAATCGCATAGCCAGGCACAAACGCCAATCTAGTCAAAACATGTTACGATTTTGGACTATTAAACACAGTCTACACATCTACAGGAAACGAATTACAAAAAATACCCGAATTATATTCAACATTCACTACCTATATGCGAATTACCAAAGGAACATTCTTTTATGTTAAATGTTATACAGCCCCAGCAGAAATACTATATACAGGAATTAAACCAGTTATACAAGTTGTGAAAATAGGATTAACTAGAGAAATGATACTACCAAAAGAAATTGGTCCCTAACCAGAAATAAAAGAAGAAGATATACCCAGTTTTTATGCAAATAAAAGATTAATAGGAATAAATACTATTATCCAGGAGCTAATGCATAACTACACTAATGGCAAAGCCATATGGAAATATTCAGCTAGAAATCAAGTTATGATATATTCCAATTCAAGAGAACTACGACCAGCAGATATGGAGGAAGTCCGTCAATGGATTCTTTCACTATTAAGACCAGAAGAACTACCTATGACAAGAGCCTTGAAAAAGGATTTTATTTCATAAAAACTACTAACAAGATACTGCCAGATGATAGGACCAAAATACACAGATCATCAATGTACAAAATGTAACGGAGGAGATACAGTACATATTCCAGATGTTCAACTAGAATAAAGAAGAAGACCCAGTCAGCAGACAAGCTACCGACAACAAGAAAAAAAGATATGACCGACAAAATATAAAGGATTCAGATATGTAATAAAGTAGATTCCTTTTCTTTCTTTTCTTTCTTTTCTGTTTTGTTTTTTAGTGAATAAGTCAAAAAGTGTACAGTAACTTTACTGTGCACCTTTTACTTTTTTGAAAGGGCAAATGTCCCTATCTTAAAATAGTAATTGGCCTTTCGGATTAGTCGATAGCCAATCCTTATGTGTATATATATGTGTGTAACTCATTTGAGAGGGGTAAGACTTTGAGAAATCCTCTCTTAGCACACTCTTCTCTCTCCCCCCGCTCATGTGTTGAGCCTTTCTTATATAAATAAATAAATAAATATTTTCACAGATATTCTCATGGACGACTCAGATAATCAGGATATACATACATCAGTATCACATACCACAGAAAACATAACAGCTAAGGTACACTCATATCCATCTATGTGTAACTAAATCTGATATTCCTGATAGTCTCTAGATTATTATTAATGTTTATCATATAGTAGTATGATTATGCTAAACTGATTAAGTAAGTTTGCTATGGTTAGATAAGCCGCGATTAAGTAAGCCCAGACTAAGCCATCCTAAGAGTCGAAACCAAAGAAGGCAAAGAAAGCCGTAAAGAGGGTAGTAGACTAATGTCGAGGCATTGTTAGGGTAACTGATTAAGGCCTAAACCCATAGTAGTGACACAACAAGCATGTTAAGCATACTGTATTACTGCATGATAAATATAATAATACAATAGAGATTATAGGGAATAATGATTTAAACGCACAAACAGGAATTATGGATAATTACCACCTAAGCTAAGGTACACTCATATCCATCTATGTGTAACTAAATCTGATATTCCTGATAGTCTCTAAATTATTATTAATGTTTATCATATAGTAGTATGATTATGATAAACTGCTTAAGTAAGTTTGATATGGTTAGATAAGCCGCGAGTAAGTAAGCCCAGACTAAGCCGTCCTAAGAGTCGAAACCAAAGAAGGCAAAGAAAGCCGTAAAGAGGGTAGTAGACTAATGTCAAGGCATTGTTAGGGTAACTGATTAAGGCCTAAACCCATAGTAGTGACACAACAAGCATGTTAATAATACTGTATTACTGCATGATAAATATAATAATACAATAGAGATTAGAGGGAATAATGATTTAAACGCACAAACAGGAATTATGGATAATTACCACCTAGGTACAAATAATTATTATTTAGTAAACGAAGATGAAAATTATAAGATACTACTTTTATACATACTTAAAAGATTAGACACAGATAGTACTAGAAAAATTTATGACTTATTAATGACCTATGAAGTTATAGAACTAATGCAAGATAATTGGATAGAAGCTATCATATCATATAGTGATAATGCTTATCTAGAAGATGACTATCTAGATTACCCAGATATTGATTAAATGAATCACGAATAGTTTGAAAATTGGAGACAAACTGTAGATGAAATAAGAGAAACATCAGCTCTAATACAATATAAAATGAACCAGTCTTAGAATGGAAGGGTAGTACTTCAACACCTATAAGTTGGTTTATCTCTTACCTTAGGGTTAGTAAGATGATCTCTAAGGGTTACGTCTACCATCTAGTTCGAGTAAAGGATTCCAAGTATGAAACTCCAACTCTTCAGTCAGTTCCTATTGTGAATGAATTTCCAAAAGTGTTTCTGGAAGATCTGCCCGGAGTCCCTCTCGAGCGGGCGATAAACTTTTGAATAGACCATCTTCCAGATACCCAACCTATCTCAATTCCTCCTTATAGAATGACTCCAGCTGAGCTTAAGGAATTGAAAGAATAGTTAAAGGGTATCTTATACAAAGGCCTTATCAGAACCAACATCTCTCCATGGGGTGCTCAATTTCTCTTTATGCATAAGAAAGATGGTTCCTTTAGAATGTGCATAAACTACTGTCAGTTGAACAAAGTCACAATCAAGAATAAGTATCCTATTTGTAGGATTGATAACTTGTTCGACCAGCTTCAGGGTGCCAATTGTTTTTCAAAGATAAACCTCAGATTTGACTATCGTTAGCTTAAGGTCAGAGAGAGAGACATTTTGATGACAACTTCCAAAACTTGGTATTGTCACTATGAATTTGTTGTTATGAATTTTGGACTAACAAATGCTACTACAACTTTTATGGACTTGATGAACAGGGTGTTCAAGTAGTACTTGGACATATTCATCATTTTCTTTATAGATGACATCCTTATTTATTCTCGGGGTGAGGATGAACATGAAGACCATTTGAGGATTGTCTTGCAGACTCTCAAAGACCACTAGTTATTTGCTAAGTTTAGCAAGTGTGAATTCTGGTTGAAATCAGTAGCATTCCTTGGTCACATCATTTATAGTGAGGGCATTTAGGTTGATCCCTAAAAAACCAAAGTAGTTAGGAACTAGCCTAGACCCATCTCTCAATTAGACATTAGAAGTTTATTGGGTTTAGATGGTTACTACAAACTATTTATGGAAGGATTTTCATCTATTGCTTCTCCTATGTATAGATTGACTCAGAAGAAAGTCAAATTTCAGTGATCCGACGCTTGCGAGAAGAGTTTTCAAGACTTGACGACTCGACTCACTTTTGCTCCAGTTTTGACTCTACCAGAGGGTTTAGATGGGTTTGTTATTTAATGTTATTCCTCCTGAGTTGGCCTCATATGTGTGCTAATGCAATATAGTAAGGTCGTAGCTTATGCCTCTAGACAGCTCAAACCTTATGAGAAGAATTGCCCGACTCATTATCTTGAGTTGGCAGCAGTTGTTTTTGCCTTAAAGATTTGGAGGCACTATCTTTATGGAGTTCATAGAGATATGTTCACTAATCACAAGAGCCTTTAGTATGTATTCAGTCAGAACAATCAAAATCTTTGTGAGAGGAGGTGTTTAGAGTTATTGAAAGATTATGATATGAGTGTTTTGTACCATTTGAGTAAAGCCAATGTAGTGGTTAATGCTCTTAAGATACTTTCTATGGTTAGTGTTGCTCATGTAGAGGATGAAAGGAAAAAATTGGTTCGTGATGTCCACAGACTCGCTAGATTGGGTGTTCGGTTGGTTGATTAGGCCGAAGGTAGTGTTATGGTACAAAATGGTTTAGAATTTTCCTTAATAGCAGAGGTAAAGGCAAAGTAGGATAGTGATCCTATTTTGCTTAAGTTAAAGAGAGCAGTCCAATATTAGAAAGTTGATGTTTTCTCCCAAGGAAGAGATGGTGTTCTTTATTGTCAGGGCCAATTATATGTTCTAGATATGGATGATTTGAGACAACGGATGTGTACAAAAGCTCACAGTTCTCAATATTCCATTCACCCAGGTGCCACCAAGATGTTTCGTGACCTACGAGAAGTCTATTAGTGGAATGACATAAAGAAGGAATTCAGGGCTAAGTGTCTAAATTGCTAGCTGGTTAAGGTTGAGCACCGGAGACCAAGTGGTATGAATCAGAATATCCATATTCCTACTTGGAAGTGGGAAGATATGAATGTGAACTTCATTATAGGGTTGCCTCATAGAGGCCGACAACACAATTCAATATGTGTTATTATGGACCAAATGACTAAGTCAGCATATTTCCTGCCAGTTAAGACTACATATTCAGCCGAGGATTATATTAGACTCTATCATAGAGAGTTGTTCAAGTTGCATGGATTCCCCTTGACTATTATTTTCAATAGGAGTACTCAATTTACTTCACAATGAAGTCCTTTCACAATTTTTGAAGTCATTTCACAATTTTGGAAGTCCTAAATCATTCATGATTTAATGCTTAGTTTTGTATTTCATTAGTTTGTATGATTTAGTCTTACTTTCAGAAGAGCTTGGTGTGTTATGAACAGATACCATAATTATTGATTTTAGCATGAACAATATATTTAGTTTCATTTTATGGTTTTACAGTATGAACTCAATTATACAAGCTTTCAGTGCACTTCCAGATAAAGCATATTCTGATTCAGTTTTTAGTATATTTGTATTTTATGAGCTATTAGTAACAAACAAGTTTGGGAGTAGTACTTAGCACCGAGTAGATGTAGGGATGAAGGTTCACCCGTCATTAGAGACTGATGTCTTCGGTTAAAGTCCCAAAGTCCAAGAACTAGGTTGCCAGGTTGGTTATTGAGGGTCACCCTCTAGTTGAGTCTGACACCTTAGTCCAATGGACGTCAGTTAGTGTATTCACGTTAGTTAGGTTCATTACCTTTAGCAAGGCATATAAAACCCTGCCATATAGGGTTACATGTCAGACCTTATTTAGCTTAGATGAGGTGTATCGTCTAACAGACTCTCCCACAGATCTTAGACTTAGTGTTTGTAGATGACCCTCAGTTTTGTTTATTTACTTTAAACTATGATTTTTAGATTTATCCTTCTATATCAGTTTATATGCATTTGTCATAGGGTCATTGTACTTCAGTTCAACTTATGCATTCAATCTTGCATTTTAGTTTAGTCTATCAATATTTTTCTACATACTAAGTTATTTTACAGATTTATATCTCACATGCTTAGTACATTTGAAGTATTGATTGCATACTTTCTTTTTTGAGTTGTATAATCTTATGATATAGGTTCCGGAGCTCAGTATTATGCTCACGATTTGTACGATTTAGTGCCTTATCATCTACTACCAGTGGTGACTCCTTATCATCCGAGGAAATTATTCTTTATGTTTTGATTAGTATTTCAGTTTCAGACAATTTAGAGATAGCTAAAGACTTGTCCTATCAAGTCATTTTTTTGTAGAGGCTTTCAGATAGATAGTAGACATTTCATCTTTGTAAATTGTTTTTAGACTTAGTTTTATTTTCAGTTTATTTTAGATATTTGTTATCAAATCAGTTAGCTTCTGCATTTAGTATTTTAGCTAAGTATTATTAGTGTCATGCCAAGCCATGGGTTAGCTTGGGATTACTTGTGGCTCTAAGTACCTTGTTATGTCTAGGGTGTAAACTCGGGTCGTGATATTAACTTTATGAGGGATCGACAATACCTGGTTGCTTATAATTAATGTATTATTTGCAACCACATACACTTACATGTGTGTTGGGAGACAATTGTAACAACTCGTTTCGTCGTTACTAAAAATATCTGCGGTAAAGGCATAAGAATATCTTTCATCATAGGTACTAGGATCAATTCCTTAGTATGGTAGTGCATTAGATATGAATTAAGGTCGTATAATACCCCTAACACAAAGTTAAGTTGGAAGTATCCTTATCGATTGAGTTTCGGTCTATGATTAAACTAGGGTTAACTTCAAATGATCACTCCTAGAATATGAAGAGTTATGGGGCCCAAATACCCACCAAATTAAAGATCTTTAAGTCTTCTTTCCAAATCTACCAACTGTTGTTTAATATGCTTCTAAGTAAAATGTTATGAACATTTTGCTGAAGACTATCCATGCTGAAAAGCTGAGGCCACTGTAGCAGGACTAGGACGATATAGAGGGATTCAGACCATTATTGCTGGCTTCGGGCAGTACTTAAACTTATTTTTGATGGCTTTGGGGGGTTTTAACTCAAAAACTTCATTTCAAAGCACTAGAGGGAAAATTTTCCAAGGTCTAGGGTGAAAATTCTTGTCACGAAACAAATGGTCGTGAAAGGCACTCACCCTAACTCTAAAGTGGGAGAACCAATCAACCCAACCCTTAGTTGAACAATTAAACACTAAAACTTAATATTACTAAGCCCTTATCCAAAACCACCATTTATTAACTTAAAGCATGCCAAACATAATATTAGTCTAATTCGCCAAAACCCTATAAAATAACAAAAGTACAGAAGTATCTCTAAACTATTAAATATCCCCAGGACCTAAAAGTCACCGTACAAGAACTACTAATCAAAACAAAGTCCAAAGATCATAGTCCAACTACTAATATCAAAGATAGAAAAGACATTGTTCGAAATAAAGGACATGAATAAGAGGAAGAACCAATGGCTGCCCAGACATGAAGCTCACCCTTGAATCAAAGCGCTGATCCCAAGCTAAAGCCGAGGTCTTATCTCGAATGATGGAACATGCTCTTCACTCAATAAAAAGAAGAGAACAAGTAGTATCAGTACAATTACAATGTACTGGTATGAATCGTCAACTGACTTTACTTAAAGACACAACTTATAATCAACTAACATGTCAATACATATTCATATATTTCAGCAACTTACAAACCACTGACTATCCTCTTCATAGCAATCCTTTTTAAGTAATTCATATCAATCATTTACACTTAGGCAATTCAATTAACAACAATCAAGTAACCAACAATATGTGCAATGCAACTAATGAATGCATGCCTAACATAGTGTACATACATACTAGGGTCAACAAGGACCCTTAGTCATGACCTGTAGAGGATGAGCTCATTCCATGTACTGTATCGGTGTGGTACCTAATTCTAATATCAATTTGTGTAGGTGTGACACACGATCCTAATACCATCAAAATATTTAAAAACGTCAACAAAATTCTCAAAGAACAATAATATCAATATTCAAGTTCATATTTCATTCATCAACACTTTAAACTTCAAATTAATCTCAGAATCTTTTACATCAACTCAAACAATAATTACAAACGTGCCCAAAGGCTAATCATAATCATCTAACTCAAATATAAGCATAGAGACAAATCAAGTCTACAACTACTTTCAAACCATAACCAACCTCGTATCCTCATCCAAATGCACTATTTAGCCAAAACTTTCCCTTTTTTGAAAGTTTTGCTTGTTCTTAGTCTATAAATAACAAATGAGAATGATTCAATACATCATTCATCATTTCTAGGCATTATAAACCTAAAACCATTGATTTTAACACAAGAACTTAGTCTAAGTCATTATTCCAGGATTTTTTACTCTTTAATCTCTTCAAATTCTCTATATTTCATGATTACAAGAAAGAATTCTACGTTGGGAAGTGAATTCTAACAATCTAGAGTTAATAACAAGTTAATTAAAACTATTCATAACTAATTCCCACCAATTCATCAAACCTAGGGCTAAACCTAAAATTTTCAGCTATGATCTTGATCCTTATAGTTCTAAGGATTAAACGATGTAATTACATATTAGAATGGTAGGAAAACCGTACCTCAATGGTTGGAAACCCCTTAGGAATGAAGAAAATTGCCATTCCTTATTAGGTAAAAAACTAAATATTTTAGGATGAAAAATGATAAATCTCAGATTTCTGGGTATAAAACTGCCTAATCAACGCTACAGCAAGGCTTAGGCCAAATTTTCCTTATACCGTGGTGGCCCCCTCCCTTGCTGCAGTGGGACTTCTACCACTACAATGGTAATTATATAGAAACTTAGGCTTGGTTCCCAGCTATGCCCATTTCATAACACACTTCCCAGATTTTGACATCACGTACTAACCTTTCCATGGAAAATGCTATAGCCAGAGTTCAACTAACCCATTTTATGCACCAAAAGTTTCTATGACTTCTAAAACCCATCATATAACATAAAATCAAATCAAATCCCACAACTAAACCACTAAAAATCACCAAATTTTCCTAGACCACACAATACCCAAAATCACCCAAAACTAGGCGAGCCCTGAATTTCACAAATTTCATCTAGGGAAAGGCTAAGTTGAAATTTTACCCACCAACTCACCATAACAATATTTTAGGTCATTACATTAGATACCAATTAAACACTTATTTGTCCCCAAATGTCAACTAGTAACAAAAGATGAAAAATAATAAGGATTATCTGAATCGATAAACAAATAGGGATCGCACATGCACCTGTCTGCCTCAGTCTCCCAAGTGGACTCCTCAATAGGATGGTTTTTACACTAAAATTTTATAGATGGAATCACCTCGGTTCTCAACATACTTACATATCTATCTAGTATAGCAATAGGTTCCTCCTCATAAAAGAGTTCCTTATCAAACAACTCTGAATGCAAATAGATAATGTAATCTCCATCTCTATAATACTTCTTGAGCATTGATACATAGAATACCAATGGAATACCTAGTGAACTCATGCCAAACCAGGAGGTAGAACTAACCTATAAGCCATAGACACTACTTTATTCAAGATATTAAAAGGTTTGATATACCTTGCACTTAGCTTACCCTTTTTTTTGAAATGCATTATACCCTTCATGGGTGATATTTTAAGCAAAATTTTCTCACCCTAGGTTCATGAGATTTTGGGTAAAATATATGGATTGGGGTAATAACACCTAGAATTACTTCTACATGTCAACTAATGACTCCTAGCATGAATTTATTATTTCAAAGCATGAATTTTGATGGTTGGGGACCTTGAATTCAATAAAGATGAGATCTTTACCTTTAAAACTCCATTAATAGAGAAAGGTTCAGTATGATAGAATTAGTTAATAGTTAATTAACACTTTTGGTAATATTGTAGACCATGAATAAAGATAGAATTAGTGGGTTGAATTCCCTAAGTATTTATTCGAAGAGCAATTAATTAATTACTCTTATAATTGCTTGATTTCTAGATGATTGAACTAATGGAGGTATGAATGAAAGGAAAGAGCAACCTTGGTGTGGCTTGCTTATTCCAAGATCTTTAGTCGAGGTAGGTTAAAGTTTATGAGTAGTAGACTATGGTTAAAAATTATATTTGTAATATAGATTTGATGGGAGAAATCATGCTTAGGCCTGTGGACACGGAGTTTGGATGGATAAAATATGAAATTAAGCAAATAAAGATCTAATTGGGTCTTATTATGTTTTGTGTGGATCCTTTGATGGGTGTTTATGTTTATGTGACTTCTTGATGAATTACAAGGTAAATATGTGAATGTGGGTAACAATAGAGAAATTGTTTGAGCTTGTAATCTATAAAACTCATCTTTAATGCCTTAAAAAAGGTGAATTTTATATTGTGTGTGTTTGGAATTTGGGATATTCTTTCTGAAAGATAGTTATGAGAATTGATTATGATAAGAAGAGGTGGTGGCATAAGTTAAGAACCTAGAGTCAAGTTAGGCTAAGTGTTAGGAAGTAAGATGTATAAAGGTGCATTACTAAAGCTAGAATAAGATGGAAGCTGGGAAGTAGAATGGGTCCAGTCTTAATAAGTGGTTGTGGTAGCGGAATACATATAGAGTTTAAGGAATAGTAGTGTTTTGTTAGAGTCGAACGCATGTTTAAAAGAAGAATGTTGTAAGGGAATTTTGTGTACCCCTGGGTTTTATAAAGTAAAAGGTCAGCCTAAATTGCTTGTGCGTATACTCACTTATTATATGTTGCTTGGCCCATAAGCACTAATGTCTGTTGAGTAGGTGATGGTTGAATTAGAGTTATAGCTCAAGTTGGTTGTATGTGTACATCTTTAACTGATTGTTTGTTGATTTAGTTGCAATGCATGCTAATGAATGATGAACTTGTTAATTATTGAATGCAAGTTTGTAAATATTAACCTATAATATGATTGGTAAAAAGGACCTTATTTGATATGCAGTATGGTTGATTTATCTTATTATATTATTGTACTTGTTGATGGTACTAGTTATTTTTTGTGAGTGATTTGATAAAGATTGATTATGATTGAATTAGTAGATTTCAGGGAGGATAAGGGTGGAGACGTTAGACTAAGAGTGGTATATAACTTGGTTTGGGATTAGGATGGCAGCCACTAGTTGTCAGGGATATTTGGTACATGGACTAAGTTTGTCCCCAACAGATCATGGCCAGTGGGAAGTCATAATACCCTTAGCATGTGTGTACACCGTGATTGGAAAATTTGACAGTTCCTTGAGTGGATCGATTTATGTTTGATGATAGATTATGATTCCTTCTGTGGATTATTTATTTGATGAGATATCATGGTTCCTTGACTAGATCAGTTATATTGATGAGGTATTTTATGGTTCTTTATGTGGACTGGTTTATGTTTTATGATATACTGTTTCCTTGTGTAGGACAATCCTTGATGTGGTAATATGATAATGAAATTCTTGATGTCCTAAATGGATAGATGAAATAGGTGTAATCTACAATTGCATGAGATTTTGATATGAGAATTATTAAAGCTTACTTGATGACTTGAATGTCTACTTGATGAATTGAAAGCTTACTTGATGACTTGCATGTCTATTTGATTTATGTTAAGTGTGGTAGTGCTTACTTGTTAGTTGGAATATTTTACGCGTCGTGTGACTCTCAAGCCTTGACAATTGTTGTGATGTTGCCTTAATTGAATAAGAGGTTAGAAGAATAGTGACTAGTAGCTTGAATCATAGAATTAATTATGGAGTTAGTACGCATCGCGTGTGTTTGGTGTCAATAGTGAAGAACCTAAGGTTAATCCTTTAGTTGAAAATTATGCGGAGTTGACTAGTTGGATAATTTTCAAAGGTTTAGTAAAAAGGAAGAGTTATTAAATGAAACTTAAATTGGTCATTGAATTCTAGTAAAATAGTCACTTAAGCTAATGAAATATAATTGGAAGCTCTTAAGAAGGTGATATGTGGACATATGAATTATAAATTGGAAATTAAATTGTTATATAAGTTGTCATGCTTTATTTCTGTGATTTTTATAAGATATTTACTTGATCTAACCCTAGTCGGTCGATGATACCTACCAGTATATGTGGTTGTACTGATACTACTCTTGATGTACCCCTTTTGGAGTATAGTCTGGGTGTAGGATTAGTTATTGTTTCTTAGGTAACGTGGATAGTGATCTCCATCAACTTCTACTCATTTTATTCCTACAGTGGGAGCTGTGTTTTTTTTTTTTTTTTGTCTTTTACTGTATTAGAAGCTCTTGTACATGTCTAGACTAGGTCCTTAGGGAGATGTTTTCCTTTTATTGGTTCTTTCCAAAGGTTGTAATATTTTTATAATTAATTCAATTATGTAATTAGTTGTTTCATTAATGGCTTCTACAGATTACTTGAATGTGTGGTAAGGGTTATTCTATCTAGTTAGAATAGAGTAGGTTCTCGTACGATCCTCCTAGTTGGGTCATAATAGTTGGTATCAGAGCATAGGTTATCGGTCTCAGAAGTACAAGAGAAAATGTCGAGTAGAGTACTGTGGATTAGTTTGTAGATGTCCACATCAAATATTTAGGAAGCTATGAGGCATTTTAGGAATGGTTTCCCTTCCCTCTTTCATTTTGTGTTGTTTCAGTCTATCGTCCACTAGGTCGAGTTTAATTGGTATTTAATCGATCCTGATTTCTACTGTGATGAGTCCAATTGGTATCTTGATAATTTCACAATTGGAATCTAGTTGATTCCAATTGGTATCTAGCGATAAGAGTCACGTTAATGCGTAAGTAACTAATATTTGTGATTACTTTGTATTGATGATTTATTGTGACTTTGTGATGTTAGGGGTTATTTGTAGATTCAATGGTAATTTGTATGAGTTCTTTGATGAATGGTTCTAGTTGTGTGACTTGCTTGACAATCGTATCTTGAATTACATGAATTGGATAATAATAAGAGAAGATTGATTGAGCGGCTGGATATAGTAGCCTTTGGCATAAAAGTTGAATGATGTGGTTGATAAGATATGATGTGTTGATAAGTTAAATGTATGAGATGGGCGTTGTTGTCTTTCTAAGGTGACATACACATTTAAACATCATACTTTATTTGACTTGATGGTTTTGACTGTTGATTGAGTAAACAACGTGTATTGTAATGATAATGTGTATTGATGAGGAAATAGTAGGATTATGGTGGAACTGAGTTCCTTTGTATTGATGAAACGGTAAGTATGGCTGCCTATTGGTAGAACTTGTCACTCATGAGTAGATTAACAAATGACTTGCATTTGGCTGATTATGGTTTGACATTGCCTATATGCTTATTGTATGGGAATAATTATTGATTAATAATAATTCTTGCATGTTGTATAATTGAATTGCTAAGGCTTGTGAATTAAGTGAGGTTGATTATGATTAATGATCCTTAGTTGTAGGGTCGATTGAGGGAGTAGAGTTATTTGATGTGTTTATGCATATTCATATCCCTCACATTATTACATAATAATACTTGGTTGTTATTGCTCCTTGAGTGGTTGAGGTATATTGAGTCGGTAATTTGATTAACTGTAAGCTTGTTGTGAGGCTAAATGAGTATAGCTTGTCGTTGGGTGATAACTGATGAGCTGGTTTGATTATAAAAGATTGATTGTTGAGGGGTTGAATAGACTAATGTGAGTTGTGATAGATAATTTATGTGTTAATCAAACCCACATTAGTGTGTTGGTTAGTGGTTGTACTTTAGAGGATATATTCTTTGTGCGTAGACCATAGACGTGTGAAAAAGAGTCATAAAATGGATGTACCAAGGGGAAAATATGGTGTAATGTTTGGTGGTGTTGTGTTAGTTATAACATTGATTAGGGTGTAAGTGCCTGAGTAGAGTTTTCCCTAGGAGGAGAGTTAATAAAATCTCAGGCTAGGGTTGGTTCCAATGGTGTCACGACCCAAATAGTCGTGAGTGATACCCACCCAAACTCTATAGTGGGAGAACCGATCAATTCAACCCTTAACCCGACAATTTATCCTTACACTTAAACATGACTAACCCAAAACACTAATTATTAACTGAGAAATCTGCTAAGCATAAATAACCATCTAATAATCCATTAAACTGTAATATAGTAAGAAAGTGCAGAAATATCTCTACTTATTACATTCCCCAGGACCCGAATGTCACCGTACAAGAACTACTAAATCAAAAATAAAGTCTGAATCATGATCCATAAGTACTAAAATCCTTAGGAAATCATTGTCAAGAAACAAAGGACATGAACTAGAAGAAGATCCAATGATTGCTCGGACATGGTGCTCACCTTTGAATCGAAGCTGAAATCACGAACTAGAGCTGAGATCTCATCTCAAATGCTGGAACGCACTTTGCACTCAATAAAAAGAAGAGTATGTAGTATCAGTGCAGCAACTACGTACTGGTAGGCATCATCAGATGACTTAACTCAACATTGTACAAATAGATAAGTTAAATGAAAGTACAAAGCGATCAAGACACAACTCACAATCAACTAATAATTAAATTCATGTTCATAAACACTTCAATTCACAAAACAAACAACTATTCTCTTCATATCAATATTTTCAAGTTATCAAATCCATCACTCACACTTAGGCAATTTAGTCAACAATAGTCTAAGAACAACCACATTTGTAATACAACAATGAATGCATACATAATATATACATACATACTAGGGTCGGTAGGGACCCTTAGTTATGACCTGCAAGGGATGAGCTCAGTCCATGTACCTGTACTGGCGTGGTACCCGATCTCAATATCAATCTGAGTCTTCATGACACCTTCTCCGAATATTATTAGAGATAGGTAAAACCTCAACAACATGCTTAATGTACAATAACAATCAATATTCCAGGTCAAACTAGAATTATCAACACTTAAACTTTCAAGATAATCATTTCAACTTATTTTTTAACATTATCTCAACTAACAATCACAAGCTAGCTCGAAGGCTAATCACAATCATTCAACTCAACTATAAGCACAGAGTCAAATCAAGTCTATAACTATATTTAAACTATAACCTTCCTCATATCCTCGTTCAAAAGCACTACTTGGCCAAAGCCTTGCCTTTCCTTTCAATTTCTGTTCGTTCTTGGTCTATAAACAATAAATAAGCATAATTCAATACAATATTCCCCACTTCTAGGCATTATAAACCCAATCCCATCAATTTTAACCTATGAACTCAATCTAGTGCATCATTCTAGGGTTTTCTACCCTTTAATATCTTGATTACAATAAAGAATTTTACGCTAAGAAGTGATTTCTACCAACCTAGAGTTAAAAACAATAGAATTTAGGTCATTCCCAACCAATTTCCAACAGATCATAAACATAGGACTAAATCCCAATTTTCAACCATGATCATGATCCTTATAATTCTAAGAATCTATGGGAGTAATCACAAGTTTGAATGATAAAGAAACCTTACCTGAAAGATGGAAAACCCTCAAATATGGTGAAAATTGCCCTCTTTCAACCATTAGACAAAAACTAAAATAATGGGAATGATAAATGCTACTTTTCTATTTTAACTAGGAAATCTATGAGTTCATTGCTACAGTGATGGATTCATCATTTCAGCAATAAATCTATCATTGCGCAGCGATTAATCCGTCGCTACAGCGACACTTAGGCAAAGCAGACCATTATCGTGGCGATGCTTTTTTCACCATGGCGATATCACTACAACGATGAACCTGTCACTGCAGCGATGCTTAATCCATAGATCTGGAATTGATCCTAGCTCTTTTCATTTCATAGCACATTCTCAAATTTTTACATCACGTGCTGACTTTTTCACGGTAATTGCTATAACCAGAGTTCTACCAACCCATTTTATGTTTCAGAAGTTTCTATGGATTCCTAAACTCATCATCTAACATATTCTAGAATCAAATTCCACCATCAACATACTAATAATTACCATATTTTCCTAGACCACCCAATACTAGAAATTCTCTCAAAACTAGGCTAGCCCCAATTTTCACAAATTTGGCCTATGGATAGGCTAACTTGAGGTTTTACTTTTAAATTAACCATAACAATATTTTGGGTCATTACATTAGATACCAACTAAACACTACTTCATCCCTGAACAACACTAGTGACAAAAGATAAAAATTATGCAAGAATTACCTGACTCAATGAATAAATGAGGATAACGTTTAAACATATCTACCTTAGTCTCCCATGTGACATCCTCAACAGGAGAGTTTATCCATTGTACTTTCATGAAAGAAATCACGTTAGTTTACAACTTCTTCACATCTCTATCTAGGATAGAAATCGACTCATCTTCATAAGAGAGTTCTTTATCAAACAACTTTGAATCCCAATGAATGATATAATCCCCGTCTCCATGATACTTCTTGAGCATTAAAACATGGAATACTGGATGAACTCATGAAAAGCTAGGAGGTAGAGCCAACCTATAAGCTACCACCCCTACTTTATTCAATATCTCAAATGGTTCGATGTACTTCAAACTTAACTTACGTTTCTTCCCAAACTGCATTACACCCTTCATGGGTGACACTTTAAGTAAAACCTTTTCACCTTTCTCAAATTAAACATCTCTTACCTTATTGGCCATATACTTCTTTATTCTATTCTGTACTACTACTAACTTTTCTTGGATGAATCTCACTTTCTCCATTGACTACTTAAGAAAATAAGTGACCCAAGGTCTCACCTCAAAGGCATCAAACCACCTAATTGACAATCTATACCTTGTTCTATACAAGACTTTGAAAGAAGTCATGTCAATGATTGAGTAGTAGCTGTTGTCGTAAGAAAATTCACACAATAACAAGAACTAGTCCTACTGACCACCAAAATCCATCACACATGCTCTAACACCTGAATCATCTGTTCTTACTGCCCATCAGTTTGCACATGAAAAGCTGGACTTAGGTCCAATCTAGTACCCAATTCTTTTTGATACTTCTCCTAGAAATTAGAGGTAAACTGTATACCTCTATCCAACATGATGGAGACAGGCACCACATGAAGTCTAACAATCTCCTATACATAAATCTTAGCCAACTTGGCTGCATTATAATCCACTTACACCATTATAAAATGTGTAGACTCAATCGATCAATGATTACCCATATTAAATCACATTTCCTTAAGGTCTTAGGAAGACAAACAAAAAATTCATAGTTATTATCTCCCACTTCTATTCCAGAATGGGCATCCTCTGAAATATGCCACCAGTTTTCTGATGTCCATATTTACCCCATTGACAGGTTTGACACTTAGTCACAAAATCAACGATGTCTCGCTTCATCCAGCACCACTAGTAATGTTGCCTTAAGTCCATATACATTTTGGTTGCACCAAGATGTATACATCACTTAGAATTGTGAGCCTCTGCAAGAATAGTAGAAATCAAGTAGCCAATATGAGGAACACACATGCCCTCAGATTTGTAACACACCCTTCTCATCAAGAATGGCCTCCTTGGCCTCACCTTGTAACACTTTCTCGCTAATTTTATTCAGTTTCACATCCTCAAATTGCCTTTCTTTAATCAGATCAAAGAAGGTGGATCTACCCTCAATATTGGCTAAAACTCCTCCCTTGTTAGTCACTAGCAACCTCATAAAATAGTTAGATAAGATTTGTACCTACCTAGCCAATAGAGGTCTCAACACTCCAACCATGCCAAACTCCCCAAGCTTACAACTTCCAACTTAAAGCATCCGCTACTACATTGTCCTTACTAGATAATAAAGAATCAAAATATCATAATCTTTGAGCAATTCCACCACCATCGCTGCTCGAATTCAACTCTCACTGAGTAAAGACATGTTGCAGGTTGCGGTGGTCTGTGAATATTTCACACTTAACACTATAAAGGTAATGACTCTAAATCTTGAGAGCAACCATCACTACTGCAAACTTATATCGTGGGTAGGGTAGTTCTTCACATACACTTTCAGCTGCCTCAAATCATAGGAAATTACATTCTTTTCCTGCCTCAAAATAGCACCAAAACCAGATCGTAAAGCATCATAATACATAATAAAATCTTTACCTTCTATTAGTAAAATAAGAATGAGAGCTGAAGTTAGCAGAGTCTTGAGCTTTTGAAAGCTCTCCTTACATTCATCATATATTCCATACAAAAGGTACCTCTTTCTGAGTTAGATGAGTTATATGTAAAGCAATAGATGCAAACCCTTTAATAAACCATCGATAATAGCTGGCCAACTCCATAAAACTACGAACCTCTATCACATTGGTCGGTCTGGCCCAATTCTTAACAACTTTAATATTTTTTGGATCTACCATAATCCCTTATTTAGATGCCACATGCCTAAAAAACGACGCTAAATACAATGAGAATTTACACTTTGAATACTTATCATAAAGTTGCTTCTCCTTAAGCAACCCCAACACGGTACACAAGTGAGTTTCTTGTTCCTCCTTACTTTTAGAGTAAACCAATATAACATCAATGAAAATAATAGCAAATGAATCCAAATAGGGTTTGAATACTCTATTCATCAAACCCATAAAAGCGACTGGGGAGTTGTTCAAGCCAAAAGACATAACCAAGAACTCTTAATGGCCATAATGAGTCCAAAGTGGGATGTCCTTTGTCTGAATCTTAAGCTGATGATAACCCAATCTTAAATCAATCTTAGAGAACACTGTGGTACCCTGCAACTGTTCAAACAAGTCATCTATCCTTGGTAAAGGATACTTATTAGAAATGGTAACCTTGTTCAACTATCGGTAGTCTATGAACATCCATATACTACCATCTTTCTTCTTAACAAAGAGCACTGGAGCACCCCATAGAGAAATAATAGGATGGATAAAACTCTTCCCCAAGCACTTTTGTAACTAAGACATTGATTCCCTTAACTTTGATGGTGCCATCTTATAGGGAGGGAGGGATATAGGGTGAGTGCTAGGCTCTAAGTCTATGCAAAAGTCAAAGTCACGGTGAGGTGACATCCTAGGAAGATCATCAGGGAGAAACTCTATGAATTCACACACTACATAAATTGAAGAAATAAGAGGGACCATAGTAATATCATCCCAAAGATGGGCTAGAAATAACCGACACCCCTTGTTAAATAGATTTTGGAAACGAATAGCAGGAAAATATCTCAAGGGAGTAGGTTTCTAAACACTCTCCCACTCTAACTTTCCATCTTGAGCACAACTACAGTAACAATCTTAGCATAACAATCAAGAACAACATGATAGGGAGACAACCAGCTCATCCCAAAAATAATATCAAAATCCTCCATATCTAAAAGCACATTGTCTGCCAAAGTTTTGTACCCCATAAACACTACAGGGCAAGCCCAATTAACCTGATTAACACATATAAAAATTCCAATCGAAGTAGATTCATACATGGGTGCATCAAGCATTTTACAAGTTAAATCCCTGCCCAAAGTAAATTTCATAGACACATAAGAGAAAGTAGACTCCAGATCAAATAACACAGAATCCATACGATCACAGACAAGAATGGTACCTGTGATCATAGCATTAGAAGCTTTAGCTTCTGGATTACCCAGAATTACATACACATGAGCCTTGTCACCAGCCTTACCACCACCACTACTAGTCTGTGTGCCACATCAACCAACCTTTCCTCCACCACAGTTGGCTTTGTAGTCACCCGTACCGGTAGTGTGACCACTATGCCTACCCTGTGGATGACCTATACTATTTTCTCTCTTAATATGACCTACCAAAACTAAAGCACTAGAAGCTGGCTGCTCAGACAACTAACCTGTAGATAAAAAGTTAGGACAATACCTCCAATATGATATACTCCTCCGTACTCATCACATTTACGGTCTAAAGCAGGTCACTGGGCTAAAGATGCTGAAAGTGTATAACTGTCTGTCCAAGAGGGTTGATAATTGACCCCTGATGGGCACCCAATAGAGATAGGCTTAGTTGAATGAAATAGCTGAGTGGAGTAGCTCTGCGAACCACAACCCCTAAAATATAAACCACTAAAATGACCCAATTTTTGAGCCCTCTTCTCCTCTACTTTAACACCACCTTATTTCTTCACCTCTTCTACAACCTTTTGAAAAGTCTTTTCAGAAGAGACTATTTACAGAGTAGGAACTTGAAAAATTGATTTCACACCTTTTAGGAAGAACCTAATTCTCTCCTCCTTAGTAGGTATCAACTACAAAGCATAATGGGACCAGGCTTAAAATTGGTCTCATAGGCTGCACAGATATATCACCTTTCTCAAGCCTCAGAAACTCATCCTTTTTCCTATCCCGTAAGGTATGAGAAACATACTTCTCAAGAACCACATTCTAAAGTTGAGACCAAGTTAGTGGAGGTAAAGCAGCCCTACACTCAACAGAGGATCTCCACTATTGCTTGGCCTCTCCCTGCAACTAAAAAGTCAGAAACTCCTTACTATAGCTCTCCAGAATGCCCATCTTGTGTATACACTCATGGCAGCTAATCAAAAATTCATATGCATCCTCTGACTCCACACCTTAAAGTACTAGAGGTTTTATTTTCATGAACTTACAAAACAAACCATGCTCATCATTAGTCATAACTGGACCTAATACCTATCGAGGGGAAACTACTATTTCAAAACCCTTATTTATTTGAGGTGCTACAACATCGACATGCTGCAAGACTGGAGGCTAAAAGGCTAGAACTATTAGAGTAGCACCAGTGCCAGATAAGCCACTCAAAAACCCTAACACTTGCTAAATCACTTCTAAGGGCATTTGCACCTAGATCAAATCACAGCCCCAACATTGAATTTCGGTGTTGTTAGTGCTGTTGCTATTGCAGCCGCTATGGTTGATCTAGCTGAATGAGTGTTCACCATCTATAAAAAAAAATGAATGAGGTCAGATACTAATTGGATCACCAAATACCAATTAGAATCAAGTATTAGCACAAAGGAATGAAAGAAGTGAAAGGTTTCCTAAAGTCCTGTAATCTCTTGAAAAAAGTACAATAGTCTCTGTAAGAACCTAGCACTCTAATACCATTTTTTTCAAGACCTAAACAATCACGAGTGGCACCCATACTAACTCTATAGTGGGAGCACCAATCAATCTGTAACACCCCGTATTCTATAGACACTACTCTTACTTATATGGAAAATGGTACAGACTTATGGCAATAGGTGATGGAATAACTAGTTCTTGGATTCAAGTACAACACCTCATACATTTTTTGAAACTTGTGCGACTAACCTAACATGGATAAAAGTATTTAAACTTGAGATAGTAAGGACATACTTAAGTGTAAAGTTAAAGTTAAGTGGTGGATTAAGGTAGGAGGATTAAGACGTTGGAAAAAGGGGAGAACATAAACGAGGTGCTTCCGTAACTTAATTAGGATAGTAGGTGTATCATCTACTTAAGCTATTGGGCTGTATTTGGACATCTATTAATGGACTCAATTGAGGCCCAAACTAAGTATATAAAAATGGAAAGATGACCAGCCCAACACTTACTATTAATTCAGGCCCAACAAGACATGATCCAAGTAGAAAAAAGGTGAGAAAATGGACTGTTTTGGACAGCTTATATAGCCAAGTAGGTGCATCACCTACTTGGACTATTTTTGACCAAGAATTGACTAAGTATAGCCTTATAAAGTCGGTTCTAAGAGGGAGTATATAAAGCTGAAATGCAGCTTATTTTCTTCACAATTCACTTGCCAAATTCCAGCATTTAAATTAAATTACTCTCTTCTCTCTCAAACCCTAACCAACCACCCCTTTGGACAAATCTTCCACTTGCAAGCTTTGGTAAGTATTTAACCTTATATATTGATGTAATATATGTATAATAGGTTGTGGGAATCACGTTGGTGGTGTTTAAAATGTATAGGGCAGTCCCTTAATTAAGTTGGCAGTCCACTTGTGTTAGTTTTGATGAATTTGTCTTCCTTGTGGCTTGGACTTGTATAGGGGCTTAAGGTGTTGAAGAAATTAAGTTATGATGATGAAATTCCAGTATATTAAAGTGTGGTTCTTCCCCTGAATCGTTCCTTTTATGTATGGCTTGATGGAAATGTTTATATGTATTGGTAAATGGAACGTTTGTTGTAGTGAAAAGAGAATACTCTTTTGTTATGTTAAACTGAATGTTGGAACTGTTGTGGAATGATTTTGGTATGCTACTGTGTAAGGAAGTATGGTGACCTTATGGGGTGAATATATGGAGTTTCGTTGGAGTGGAAATGTAAAGGATAAACTAGGTAGGTAATCCTACCGGTTTGTAACGGTTATGTTGGTTTGTGGACTGTTTTGGTGGTGTGTGGACTGATTTGGTGTTGTTGTTTTGCAAAAGCAGTTAGTTATAGTGAAATGTTGTGGAATAATGTTATTTGGTAGTATAATGAAGGTGGGAGTGATGCACAATGTGTTTTGGAGGTTGGATAGTTTCTACTTTCCGTTAAGCACCTACTTACCGTCTTGTGAACTTATACTGTAGCTAGCCATTAATGTTTGCTCCATTATGTACTTGTGTTGTAGAGTAACACATAAGGAAGGAGCTGAATCAGTGTAGTTACATATTGGGAAGATAAGGTATGTAAGGTTACTTTGTCCGTACCTTTCTGTAGCATATAATGTTCACATCGACGTTACACTTGTCCTATTCCGAGATGTACCAAGGTATCCTATTTCCGATTATCAATGGTTATTGTCACATGTTTCCTATTCATTGCACAATGGAGAATCTTGTTTCATAGTCAGTACTAAGGTTCCAAAGGTCCAACAAAGTTGTGTTCCAATGTTCCAATAGTGATTATATTCATGTATCTGTTATGTTCCAAAGTTCAAAGTGAGATTATAATTATCATTGTATCAACCTCATTGTACCAATCTCAAAGTAAAGAACAAAGTAATGCATTTGTGGTCAATGATCAAGTATGGGTGGCAGGTCTAGGGGCATAAGCCTAGCTCGACTCGATCCCGATGTATTGATTTATGGGTGGCAGGTCTAGGGGCATAAGACTAGCTCGACCCGATCCCGATACATTGATTTATGGGTGGCAGGTCTAGGGGCGTAAGCCTAGCTCGACCCGATCCCAACATGACGATATGTTATGTAAAGACCCACTGATCAGTCGGGGCCCGGGTACAGTATGACACATGTAATGACAAGTAAGCATTGAAGGAAAGAAGCAATCAAAATAATACACATGGTTCCCAAAATACAGAATGGTTACTTATTCATTGGATTATTCATATGTATCTGAGTTCATTGAAATATTCATGTGTTGTATAGTTTTATATGAGCCTTACATACTCAGTACATTCTTCGTACTGACCCCTTTGGGGAATTTACCTTACTTGCTGCAGGCGCAGGTTCTAGTAGACCTCCACAGTAGGTTACAGGATATTTACAGCTTTTGGCAAGCTCCAGTTGTTCGGGGCTTTCTCCAGGTCACAGTTGTACATATGTTTTGGTGTTGTACATGTCGTATAAAGCGGGGACTTGTCCCGACTTTTAGCTCATTTTGGTCAATGCACTTGTTAGAGGCTTTTGTAGACGAATGTGGGTATATGTATATAAGATGACGCATGAAGTCTTATTTTGATGGCCTCAACGGCCAAGTTTCACATATGTATATTTGTATATGTCATATGTTCTATGAATTTTCGTTGTTAACATAATATGTCCTCACGTGTTAAAAGTGTTTCTGATGGCATGTATACGAATGCACATAAGTACAGGTTGGTTCTCTTGGGCCTTATCGGCTACGGGTGCCAATCACGACTCGATGGGATTCGGGGCATGACAAAAGTGGTATCAGAGCCAGGTTGTTCTAAGGGTGTCTACAAAGCCGTGTCTGAGTAGAGTCTTACTTATCAGTGTGTTGTGCACCACATTTATAAGTAGGAGGCTACAGGACATTTAGGATGTTGTTTCTTTTCTTCATTCTAGATCGTGCAATAGAGCCAATGTTGTAAGTTGAAATGTGTCTGACAATAGTAATTATTTCTCTTTGATATAGTAATAATGCCGATCACGAGAAGAGGTAGAGGTAAAGGGAAGCAGGTAGATGTGCTTGCTGACGAAGGAATGAGTAGACTACCACCTGACCAAGCTAGTCAAGGTGGAGCAAATGCTGAAATTTCATCGCGGTCTTCGTCTACCTTTCCAGCTACGGAAGATACAATTGGTAGAGAAGTACCTGCAGAACCACCGATGAATGCCACAGATCAAGATCTTAGAAATGCTGTACATATGTTGACACAGTTAGTGGCAGTACAAAGCCAGGGACAAGCTGGTATAATGACAAATGAGGATGATGCGGCTAGAGTGGCAAGTCGCAGGACACAGGACTTCTTGAAACTGGACCCTCCTATATTCACTGGGTCCGATCCAAAAGCAGATCCACAGGACTTCGTGGATCAAATTCAGAGGGCCTTGGAAGTGATGCATGTATCGGGGGTAGAGACAGTTGAACTTGCAGCGTACATGTTGAAGGGAGAAGCACTATTGTGGTACGAGGATCGGAAGAAATCCCGTGATATTGGTACTAATCCACCTACGTGGGAAGAGTTTAAAGAGGCTTTCCTTGATCATTACTTGCCTTATGAGATCCGTGAGGCACGTGCGGATCAGTTTCTAAATCTCCGTCAGGGAAACCTAAGTGTCAGGGAATACAGTTTGCAATTTAATTCCTTGGCTCGATATGCGTCAAATGTGGTGGCTACGATGACAGATAGAGTCCATCGATACGTGGACAGACTAGAGCCATATTTGGTACGAGATTGCACCATTGCTGCCTTGAATAAGGACATGGACATAGCGAGAATTCAGGACTTCGCGCAGAAAATGGAAGACCAACGATAGAGGAGAAGAGTGCATGAATTTGATAGGGGACAGTCCAAAAGGGCTAGACCTATGGGACCACCTATGATGTCCCAAGGAGGGTCTAGGCCTCGTATGTTCCCTAGACCACCTAGAACGTCATTTTCTCATTCCGTGGCAGGTTCTTATTCTCAGTCTCGAGGGTTTAGAGGTGGTTCAGCTGGGCAGAGTAGTGGGGTTCACGGATCACAGGCAGCAGGTTTTCCTAGTCAGCAGTGTCAGCACTGCGGGCGTATTCACTTAGGCACATGTCGGTCAGGGACGAATGTCTGCTTTTGGTGTGGTATACCAGGGCATATAGCGAGAGATTGTCCACAGAGGAGCATGGGTGGTATGATACGACCGGCAGGATCAGCCGTTGCGTCATCAACATCGGTTCCTTCTTTGGACCGAGGTGTACAGCCGGTTGGCCGTGGTAGGGGTGCCAGAGGAGCATCCAGTACTAGTGGTGTCCAGAATCGCACTTATGCTTTAGTGGACCGACAGAATTCAGAGGCTTCCCCTGATGTTATCACAGGTACATTATCCATATTCTCATATAATGTATATGCATTGATTGACCCTGGTTCTACATTGTCCTATGTTACTCCATTGATTGCGGTAAAATTTGCAAAAGCACCAGAATTATTAATTAAATCAATTGAAGTATCTACACCGGTGGGTGAATGTATTATTGCGAAAAGAGTATATCGAAATTGTGTGGTAACTGTGTGTGGCCATGATACATTGGCCGACCTTATTGAATTGGACATGGTGGATTTTGATGTGATAATGGGGATGGATTGGTTGGCTTCTTGTTATGCCACGGTAGATTGCCGGGCCAAGAAGGTACATTTTCATTTCCCACAAATGAATGTTCTTAAATGGAAGGGTGATGTAGGGGCACTACGAGGAAAATTTATTTCCTATCTGAAAGCCAGGAAAATGATTGCTAAGGGATACATATGTCATTTAGTACGGGTAAAAGATACTGAAGTGGAACCACTAACTCCGCAGTCGGTTCCGGTAGTCCATGAATTTCTAGATGTATTTCCAGAGGATCTTCCAGGCTTGCCCCTAGAGCGGGAAATAGAATTTGGCATTGATGTGATTCCAGGCACTCAGCCTATTTCTATTCCTCCATATAGAATGGCTCCAGCAGAATTGCGTGAATTGAAAGAGCAATTGAAAGATTTGCTGGACAAAGGCTTCATTAGGCCGAGTATGTCACCGTGGGGTGCACCGGTATTGTTTGTACGAAAAAAAGATGGCACGTTGAGAATGTGTATCGACTATCGGCAACTGAATAAGGTGACAATTAAGAATAAATACCCCCTCCCTAGAATTGACGATTTGTTTGATCAATTACAAGGTGCTAAATGTTTCTCAAAGATTGACTTGAGGTCGGGTTACCATCAAGTAAAGGTCAGAGAGAGAGATGTACCCAAGACAGCTTTTCGAACACGGTACGGTCATTATGAGTTTTTAGTTATGTCCTTTGGACTAACAAATGCACCAGCAGCTTTTATGGATCTAATGAATAGGGTGTTTAAGCCGTTTTTAGACGTATTCGTGATAGTATTTATAGATGATATTCTTGTCTATTCAAGATCAAAAGAGGACCATGCTAGTCACTTACGACAGGTGTTACAGATTCTTCGTGATCGTAAGTTATATGCAAAGTTCTCTAAATGTGAATTTTGGTTAAAATCTGTAGCATTCTTGTGTCATATTGTGTCGGATGAAGGAATAAGGGTTGATACTCAAAAGATAGAAGCTGTGAAGAATTGGCCAAGACCTACAATGCCTACAGAGATTCGTAGTTTCCTCGGGTTGGCAGGTTATTATAGAAGGTTTGTTGAAGGATTTTCTTCTATCGCTGCACCTTTAACAAAGCTAACACACAAGGCAACTAAGTTTCAATGGAATGATGCATGTGAGAAGGGTTTCCAAGATCTGAAAAATAAGCTGACCTCTACACCCGTATTGGTACTTCCAGAAGGGATAGAAGGTTATGCGGTGTATTGTGATGCTTCAGGAGTTGGCTTGGGATGTGTATTGATGTAGCATGGTAAAGTAATAGCTTATGCCTCCAGACAATTGTGGCCACATGATAAAAATTATCCAACACATGATCTTGAATTAGCAGCAGTGGTATTTTCTTTAAAGATATGGCGCCACTATTTGTATGGGGTTCATGTTGACATATATACCGACCATAAGAGTTTGCAATATATCTTTAAGCAGAAGGACCTAAATTTGAGGCAACGGAGGTGGCTTGAACTATTGAAAGATTATGACATTGATATTTTATATCATCCGGGGAAGGCAAATGTGGTAGCTGATGCATTAAGTCGTAAGGCAATGGGGAACACTAATGGCCAGCTTAGAGGAAAACAAGGGTTAATCAAGGATCTACATCAATTAGCTAGCTTAGGCGTTCGCCTTCTTGAAACTCCAGAGGAAGGAGTTGTGGTGCAAAATGCGGACGAATCATCATTAGTAGTTGAAGTGAAAGAAAAGCAGTATGCAGATCCTATTCTATCACAGCTTAAGGAGAATGTACAGCAAGGTATGACAAAGGCATTTGAGCTTACTCAAGAAGGAGTACTTCAGTGCCAAAATAGACTATGTGTACCTGATGTAGATGAGTTAAGACGAAGGATTATGACAGAGGCACATCATTCCAGGTATTCTATACATCCGGGATCAACTAAAATGTACCACGATCTTAAAGGAGTGTATTGGTGGGGTGATATGAAGAAGAATATTGCAGAATTTGTAGCCCAATGTCCAAATTGTCAACAAGTAAAAGTAGAGCATCAGAAGCCTGGAGGTTATATGCAATGTATAAATCTCCCAGTATGGAAGTGGGATATGATTAATATGGATTTCATCACAGGTTTACCTCGTACACTGCGGAAATTTGATTCCATATGGGTAATAGTTGACAGGCTTACCAAGTCAGCATACTTCCTACTAGTCAAGACCACTTATACAGCTGAAGATTATGCACGGTTGTATGTTAAAGAGATAGTTCGACTGCACGGAATTCCAATCTCTATTATATCAGACAGGGGAGCCCAATTTACTGCACACTTTTGGAAATCTTTTCAGAAGAGTTTGGGAACCCAAGTGAATTTAAGTACGGCTTTTCATCCTCAGACAGATGGACAAGCAGAACGTACTATCCAAACACTTGAAGATATGCTACGAGCTTGTGTATTAGACTTTAAAGGTAACTGGGATGATCATTTACCTCTTATTGAGTTCTCCTACAATAATAGCTATCATTCAAGTATCAAAATGGCGCCTTATGAAGCCTTATACGGGAGAAAATGTAGGTCACCGATTGGGTGGTTTGAAGTAGGTGAGACTATTTTATTTGGACCAGATCTTGTTCATCAAGCCATGGAAAAGGTTAAGGTGATACAACAACGGCTAGGAACAGCCCAAAGTCGACACAAATCATATGCCGATGTTAGAAGAAGGGGGCTAGAGTTTGCTATAGGTGATTGGGTATTTTTGAAAGTGTCACCAATGAAAGGGGTAATGAGATTTGGAAAGAAGGGAAAACTAAGTCCACGTTATATAGGGCCATATAAGATTATCCGAAGATTTGGCCAGGTTGCGTATGAATTGGAACTACCCCAAGAACTCTCCACAGTTCATCTAGTGTTTCACGTCTCAATGCTTTGAAAGTGCATAGGATATCCATCTTATATTACTCCTACTGAAGAAGTACAAGTTACGGATGATCTCACCTATGAAGAAGTACCTATTGCTATTCTGGATCGACAAGTGAAGAAGTTAAGAAATAAAGAGGTAACTTCTGTAAAAGTGCTTTGGAGGAATCAACAGGTAGAAGAGATCACATGGGAATCTGAGGAAATGATGAAATCTAAGTATCCCCAATTATTTGAAACCAAAGTGGAAGCCTTTGATGCTGAATTGAAGCAATAACAAGTAAGTATGTATATATATGAGTATTATATGGTAGTATAAAAACTAAACTTAAGCTTGAACTTGTTTAAGCTAAGTAGTGATAATACTACCATTCGAGGACGAATGTTCCTAAAGGGGGGAGGATGTAACACCCCGTATTCTATAGACACTACTCTTACTTATATGGAAAATGGTACAGACTTATGGCAATAGGTGATGGAATAACTAGTTCTTGGATTCAAGTACAACACCTCGTACATTTTTTGAAACTTGTGCGACTAACCTAACATGGATAAAAGTATTTAAACTTGAGATAGTAAGGACATACTTAAGTGTAAAGTTAAAGTTAAGTGGTGGATTAAGGTAGGAGGATTAAGACGTTGGAAAAAGGGGAGAACATAAACGAGGTGCTTCCGTAACTTAATTAGGATAGTAGGTGTATCATCTACTTAAGCTATTGGGCTGTATTTGGACATCTATTAATGGACTCAATTGAGGCCCAAACTAAGTATATAAAAATGGAAAGATGACCAGCCCAACACTTACTATTAATTCAGGCCCAACAAGACATGATCCAAGTAGAAAAAAGGTGAGAAAATGGACTGTTTTGGACAGCTTATATAGCCAAGTAGGTGCATCACCTACTTGGACTATTTTTGACCAAGAATTGACTAAGTATAGCCTTATAAAGTCGGTTCTAAGAGGGAGTATATAAAGCTGAAATGCAGCTTATTTTCTTCACAATTCACTTGCCAAATTCCAGCATTTAAATTAAATTACTCTCTTCTCTCTCAAACCCTAACCAACCACCCCTTTGGACAAATCTTCCACTTGCAAGCTTTGGTAAGTATTTAACCTTATATATTGATGTAATATATGTATAATAGGTTGTGGGAATCACGTTGGTGGTGTTTAAAATGTATAGGGCAGTCCCTTAATTAAGTTGGCAGTCCACTTGTGTTAGTTTTGATGAATTTGTCTTCCTTGTGGCTTGGACTTGTATAGGGGCTTAAGGTGTTGAAGAAATTAAGTTATGATGATGAAATTCCAGTATATTAAAGTGTGGTTCTTCCCCTGAATCGTTCCTTTTATGTATGGCTTGATGGAAATGTTTATATGTATTGGTAAATGGAACGTTTGTTGTAGTGAAAAGAGAATACTCTTTTGTTATGTTAAACTGAATGTTGGAACTGTTGTGGAATGATTTTGGTATGCTACTGTGTAAGGAAGTATGGTGACCTTATGGGGTGAATATATGGAGTTTCGTTGGAGTGGAAATGTAAAGGATAAACTAGGTAGGTAATCCTACCGGTTTGTAACGGTTATGTTGGTTTGTGGACTGTTTTGGTGGTGTGTGGACTGATTTGGTGTTGTTGTTTTGCAAAAGCAGTTAGTTATAGTGAAATGTTGTGGAATAATGTTATTTGGTAGTATAATGAAGGTGGGAGTGATGCACAATGTGTTTTGGAGGTTGGATAGTTTCTACTTTCCGTTAAGCACCTACTTACCGTCTTGTGAACTTATACTGTAGCTAGCCATTAATGTTTGCTCCATTATGTACTTGTGTTGTAGAGTAACACATAAGGAAGGAGCTGAATCAGTGTAGTTACATATTGGGAAGATAAGGTATGTAAGGTTACTTTGTCCGTACCTTTCTGTAGCATATAATGTTCACATCGACGTTACACTTGTCCTATTCCGAGATGTACCAAGGTATCCTATTTCCGATTATCAATGGTTATTGTCACATGTTTCCTATTCATTGCACAATGGAGAATCTTGTTTCATAGTCAGTACTAAGGTTCCAAAGGTCCAACAAAGTTGTGTTCCAATGTTCCAATAGTGATTATATTCATGTATCTGTTATGTTCCAAAGTTCAAAGTGAGATTATAATTATCATTGTATCAACCTCATTGTACCAATCTCAAAGTAAAGAACAAAGTAATGCATTTGTGGTCAATGATCAAGTATGGGTGGCAGGTCTAGGGGCATAAGCCTAGCTCGACTCGATCCCGATGTATTGATTTATGGGTGGCAGGTCTAGGGGCATAAGCCTAGCTCGACCCGATCCCGATACATTGATTTATGGGTGGCAGGTCTAGGGGCGTAAGCCTAGCTCGACCCGATCCCAACATGACGATATGTTATGTAAAGACCCACTGATCAGTCGGGGCCCGGGTACAGTATGACACATGTAATGACAAGTAAGCATTGAAGGAAAGAAGCAATCAAAATAATACACATGGTTCCCAAAATACAGAATGGTTACTTATTCATTGGATTATTCATATGTATCTGAGTTCATTGAAATATTCATGTGTTGTATAGTTTTATATGAGCCTTACATACTCAGTACATTCTTCGTACTGACCCCTTTGGGGAATTTACCTTACTTGCTGCAGGCGCAGGTTCTAGTAGACCTCCACAGTAGGTTACAGGATATTTACAGCTTTTGGCAAGCTCCAGTTGTTCGGGGCTTTCTCCAGGTCACAGTTGTACATATGTTTTGGTGTTGTACATGTCGTATAAAGCGGGGACTTGTCCCGACTTTTAGCTCATTTTGGTCAATGCACTTGTTAGAGGCTTTTGTAGACGGATGTGGGTATATGTATATAAGATGACGCATGAAGTCTTATTTTGATGGCCTCAACGGCCAAGTTTCACATATGTATATTTGTATATGTCATATGTTCTATGAATTTTCGTTGTTAGCATAATATGTCCTCACGTGTTAAAAGTGTTTCTGATGGCATGTATACGAATGCACATAAGTACAGGTTGGTTCTCTCGGGCCTTATCGGCTACGGGTGCCAATCACGACTCGATGGGATTCGGGGCATGACACAATCTAAACCTTAACACAATAGTTTATCCTTACACTTAAACATTACTAACCCAAAAAACTAATTATTAACTGAGAAACTTGTTAAGCATAAATAACCATCTAATAATCAATTAAACCAAAATATAATAAGAAAGTGCAGAATTATCTCTACCTATTACACCCCTCAGGACCCGAAAGTCACCATATAAGAACTACTAAATCAAAAATGAATTCTGAATCATAATCCATAAGTACTAAAATCCATAGAAAATAATTGTCCAAAAACAAAGGACATGAACTACAAGAAGATCCAATGGTTGCCCGGACATAGCGCTCACCATTGAATCAAAGATGAAATCACGAACTAGAGTTGAGGTGTCATCTCAAACGCTGGAATATGCTCTGCACTCAATAAAAAGTAGAGTACATGTAGTATGAGTACAACAACTACATATTAGTAGATATCATCGGCCGACTTAACTCAACACCATACAAATACGTAAGTTAAGTGAAAGTCAAAAGCGATCAAGACACAACTCATAATCAACTAACAATGAAATTAATGTTCATAAATAATTCAACTAACAAAACCAACAACTATCCTCTTCATATCAATCTTTTTCAAGTTATTCAAATCTATCACTTACACTTAGGCAATTTAGTCAATAGTAGTCAAAGAACAACCACATGTTCAATGCAATAATGAATACATACATAAAATATATACATACATACTAGGGTTTGTAGAAACCCTTAGCTATGAACTGTAGGGGACGAGTTTATCCCATGTAACTGTACTGGTGTGGAACCCGATCCAAATATCAAATATGTGTTAGTCTGACACCCTCTCCTAATATCAGCAATGATAGGTAAAACCTCAACAACATGCTCAATGTACATTAACAATAAATATTCCAGTTCATACTACAATCATCAACACTTTAACTTTTAAGTTAATCATTTCAACTTATCTTTAACATTATCTCAACCAACAATCACAAGCATGTCGGAAGGCTATCACAATCATTCAACTCAAATATAAGCACAGAGTCACATCAAGTCTATAACTATATTTAAACCATAACCTATCTCATATCCTCGTTTGAAATCACTACTTGGCAAAAGCCTTGCATTTCCTTTTAAGTTCCATTTATTTTTGGTCGATAAACAATAAATAAGCATAATTTAATACAACATTCCCCATTTGTAGGCATTACATACCCAAACCCATCAATTTCAGCCCATGAACTTAACCTAGTTCATTATTCTAGGGTTTTATACCCTTTAATCTCTTTGGATTCTCCATATTTCATGATTACAATGAAGAATTCTATGCTAGAAAGTAATATCTAACAACATGGAGTTAATAACAATGGAATTTATGTCATTCCCAACCAATTCTCATCAGTTCAAGAACCTAGGGCTAAACCCCAACTTTATACCATGATCATGATCATTACAATTCTAGAATCTAAAGGAGTAATCATAATTTTGAATGATAAAGAAAACTTACCTTAAAGATGGAAAAACTCCAAATATAGTGAAAATCTCCAGCTCTTAACCCTTACACAACTGAAATAATGGGAATGAAAAATGCTAATTCTCTATTTTAACTAGGAAATATGCGAGTTCATCAATATAGTGATGGATTCATCACTAAAGCAACAATCCTTCAGCGATGAATTTGTCACAGTAGTGACACTTAGGAAAATAGACCATCATCGTGGCAATGTTTCTACTACAGTGATGAACCTGTCCTACAATGATGCTAGAATAATAACTTGGGAATTATCCCCAGCTCTGTCCCTCTGTCCATTTCACAACACATTTCTCGAATTTTGACATCATGTATTGACCTTTTCACAGTAATCGTTATAACCAGAGTTCTACTAAGCCATTTTACACATCGAAAGTTTCTATGGCTTCCAAAATTCGTCATCTAACACATTCTAGAAATTCCACCATTAACATACCAATAATTACCATATTTTTATAGACCACCCAACACCAAAAATTTACCCAAAGTTAGGCTAGCCCTAATTTTCACAAATTTGGCCTATGAATAGGCTAAGCTGAGGTTTTACTCTTAAATTCACCATAACAACATTTTGGGTCATTACAAATGAAAATCTGGTGTTTTGTTGTTTAGAGATATTTGGTATCTTGAGATGTAGTATATTAAGAATTTAAGGTGATATCATAATAGGTGAGGGGCATAGTATCTCATAGAAACTTTCAAAATAGAAATTGGGTTAGTAGAACTCCAACTATAGCATTTGGTGTGAAAAGGATTAGTTCGTAATGTCGAAATCTAGGTATTGTGTTGAAAAAATAGAAAAACTGGGAACTAGTCCCATGTTTTTGCCTCACCTACCCCGCTATAGCAGGTAGCAGGCTGTTGTAGCTATCCATCTATAGCAGGAGTTAACCTTAGTTACTGCTAAGATAGAGGGAGAATCATGCTATGGAGATGCCGTTATGACGGGAATCAGGCTATTATAACAGGATCGAAATAGTAAATTGTAGTTTTTTGAGTTTGTTTCACAACTTAAAGGTTAGTCTTTAGACCGTTGTGAGAGAGAGAGTCTTCTATTGTTGTTAATGAATGATCTCTTGCTAAGGGTTGGATGATACAAGCCCTAACTTTCCACAAGGTCCATATTCTCTCATTTCTTGATTCTTGACAAGGACTTGCATAAATATATTCTTTCTCAAGTTTGAAATCATGAAAGAAATGATTTGATTCATGCATAAATGTTTAGATCCTTATCTTCTTGTCTTGAAAAGCTTCGATAGAGAGGCCGAGCATAAAATGTGGTTTAGTTAATAAATGATAGTGGGTGGATAAGTAAAGGTTCAATATAAGAAACTCTAAAAGTATTGTACTTCTAATCTTTACCTCTTACTCTTCTTCACCAATGTCATTTGGGCACAAATGGTTGATAAATTAGTATCTAATGTAACGATCCATTCCGTCGTTACTTAAAATATCTATACTAAAGAGATAAGAATATCTTTCATCATAGGTGTTAGGATCAATTATTTAGTATAGGATTGTATTAGACATGAATTAAGGTTATACAATACCCCTAGCACAAAGTTAAGCTAGAAGTGTCCTTACCAATGGAGTTTCGGTCTAAGTTTAAACTAGGGTCAACTTTAAATTAACACTCCTCCTAGAATATGAAGATTTATGAGGACCAATGCCCACCAATTAAATATTTTCAAGTCTTTTTTCCAACGCCACTGATCATTCATTAATCCACTTCGTGGATAAAAAGTTATGGGTGTTTTACTAAAGACTGTTCGTGCTAAAAAGTTGAGGCCACCGTAGCAAGACTAGGCTGCTATAGAGGGACTAGGCTACTATAGCATGATTTCGTATTCTATAGTAGGCTTTAGGTACAACTTATTCTTATTTTTGATGGATTTGGGGTTTTTAACTCAAAAACTTCATTTCAAAGTTCTAGAGGGGCGATTTTCCAAGGTCTAGGATGAATATTCATAATTGAGGTAAGTTCTTCTATTATTTTCTTCATCTTTTATTCCAATAACATCGTAGAGTCATTATAATGATCAGAAATGGTGAAATTGAGGGTTAGAACCCTAGGTTCAAGAGATATTGTAAAAACCTATGTTTGGGGTAATATCACCTAGAATTAATTCTAGATTTTTAAGTAATGACTCCTAGCATGAATTTATTATTCTAAAATATGAATTTTGATGGTTAGGGACCTTGAATTCAATAAAAATGAGATCTTTAGCTTTAAAACTCCATTAATGGAGATTGCTTGAGTATGATAGAACTAATTAATGGTTAATTGTCCCTTGGATAATGTTATAGACCATGGATAAGGATAGAATTAGTGGGTTGAATTCCCAAAGTATTTATTCAAAAAGTAATTGATTACTTTTATAATTGCTTGATTTCTAGATGATTAGACTAATGGAGGCATGAAGGAAAGGAAAGAGCAATCTTGGTGTGCCTTACTTGTTCCAAGATCTCCGGTCGAGGTAGGTTATGGTTTATGAGTAGTAGACTATGGTTAGAAATCATATTTGTAAGATAGATTTGTGGGAGAAATCATGCTTAGGTGTGCGGGCATGGAGTTTGGATGGTTAAAATATGGAATTAATGTAATAAAGATCGAATTGGGTGTTGTTATATTTTTTGTGGATCCCTTGATGGGTATTTGTGTTTGTAAAACTTGCTTGATGAACTACAAGGTAAATATGTGAATGTGGGTAACAATAGAGGAATTGTGTGAGCTTGTAATATATAAAACTCATCTTTAATTCCTTATAAAAGGGCGAATTTGATATTGTGTGTGTTTGGAATATGGGATATTCTTGTTGATAGACAGTTACGAGAATTTCTTATGATATAAGGAGGTGGTGGTGTAACTTAACAACATAAATTCAAGTTAAGCTAAGTGTTAGGAAGTAAGATGCGTAAAGGTGCATGACTAAAACTAGAATTAGATAGAAGTTGGGAAGTAGAATGGGTCGAGTCTTAATAAGTGGTAATGGGTGCGGAATACATATGTAGGTTGAGGAATAGTAGAGTTTTGTTAGGGTTGAACTATTGATTAAAAGAAGAATCTTTTAAGGGAATTGAGTGTACCCCTGGGTGTATAAAAAAGGTCAACCTAAATTGATTGTGTGTATACTCACGAACTTTATGTTGCTTGGCTCCCGAGCACTAATGTCTATTGAGTAGGTGGTGGTTTAATTGGAGTTAAAGCTCAAGTTCATAGTATGTGTACATGTTTAACGATTTTTTTTTCTTATTTAGTTGCGAGGTATGTTAATGAATGATGAATTTGTTAATTATTGAATGCAAGTTTGGAAATTGATAACCTATAGTGATATTGGCAAAAAGGACCTTGTTTGATATGTAAGTGTGGTTGATTTATCTCATTATGTAATTATACTTATTGATGGTACTGGTAATTTGTTGAGAGTGATTTGATAAAGATTGATTATGATTGAACTGGTGGATTTCAGGGAGGATAAAGGTAGGGACGTTAGAATAAGGTTGGTATAAAACTTGGTTTGGGATAAGGGTGGTAGGCGCTAATTGTCATGGATATTTTGTACATGGACAGAGGTCTTCCCTTGCAAGTCATGGCTAATGGGCAGTCCTAAGATCTTTAACATGTGTGTACACCGTGTTTTTAAGAGTTTGATTGTCATAACCCGAGAGTACCTCCTAGTCATAACACGGTGCTTAGAACCATAAGTGATCCCAAGCTAACCCATGGTACTAGCATGATGCATGAGTAACTGAATAAATTATAAATAAGGGCTAAACTAACTGAGCGGACGCATAATCATGGAATAACTGGTTCAATACATTTGATATTAGAGAGTTTATTTACAACATCTGTAATTTGAAAAGAAAGAGAAACTGAATATGACAACTCTGACTGACTATCTATGAAGCCTATACTAATACTGACTATAGGTAGCCGGTACATGACCCCTAACTATACCTAATCAATACATACAAATAGAAAAGAAACACTGGATCTGTAACTAATTTGAGTCCTCAAAATAAGAGAACTCATTACCTGCTGGCTGGGTGCTATGATCTGCCTAACTATCATCCTGATTGTAAGCCCCTGAATCTACATCACATGAAAAATATAGGCAGAAAAGGTATGCAATTAGTACTTTTGAATGTACTGAGTATATGAGATACACACTAGTCATAGAAACACTTAAAACCAACTTTAAAACTGAGCACATAAACCATTTACTAAAATATGCATTTAAAACATGTTTGTACATAAAATCTGTGAAGCATATTGAAATCTCTTAATCATGAACTAAAGCATTTCTGGAGACTGGAGTGCTGTAAAAGCATGAGTATTTCAGATGATGTAAAACCATTGCTAAACATACTGTAAATAATTTTGAGTGCAAGCGAATGCAATGAGCTGAGCTGCAGTATAATGATCCTATATAAAATATATATATACTAATATAAAGTGATATAAAGTCATAGTATAAATGCCAGTAAAACTAAAATAAGGGTCATGTTTGAATACTGAATCTAAAACTATAGGATGTGAACTGATGCAATGACTAGGTAAATAAACATGTAACTAATCAATACTGTACTGAATAAATTAAATACAAGGTCATGCAATAACTGAATTTGAACCGTGGGAGTTACTGTTAACCGACATGTAACCATATGAGGTAAACATGTAGTTCAATGTATAATCCATATTGAAAAGGGCTTAATATACCTTGCCAGGGTATAAAGGCTGAACTGATGTAGTACCACTAAACTGATGTCCAAAAAGTACTAAGGTGTCAAGCCTAGTCTGACAGGTGACCCTTTAGAACTTATGGTGGTACCTTAGTTCTGAGACTTAGGAACTTCTACTAAAGGTCTCAACCTAACTGACGGGTGACCCTTCATGCCTGCATCCGCTCGGTGCTAAGTACTACTCCCAACTAAATATAAACTTATATACTGAATAGCTTAATAATACTTAAGTTCTGAGACTAAAGTATAAGTGCTTTATCTGAAAGCATTCTAACTCATGTACACCGAAAGGACTGAGTGTTCAACAAACAATGCATGAAATCCTAAATCATAGGATGTTCATAACTCGCTATCTCTGAAGAATGCAACTACTAATCATGGAAATTTTATTATCTGAGTAAAATGTGAAATTACAAAACTCGAGTCCAAATCATGAATTATTTAATATATTGAGGGGCCATGAATCACAAGTTTTTAGAGATAATGAATTTCATGGGAAACATGTCATGTCAAACTAATATAGATTGAAATCCATCAAATCATGATAAATAATGCTTAATATATCCATAATAAATCATAAATAATCATTAATACATGCTCATGGATGAAAACTAATCATGGAGAATTGAGTTTAAATTTGGAATCATAATTAAGTAGAAACCCTAGTTCATGGGAATCATACAATTTAGGAATGAAAAACCATAATTTGGGCATGAAGATCCTCATTGAATACCCACATATCAGATTGCTTTTGATTCTTGAACTAAAGCTTGGAGGATTTAAGCTTGAAAATGAAAAACCCTAATTTCTTGCTTTGGAGAAGAAAAGTCGCATGTTTCTCTTGTTTCTCTGAGTAATTTTGTGTGTTCTGAAGTGAATGAGGGTTTAGGAGTAGTTTAGGCTTAATATTCAGACTTAGGATTGTTAAAACGATGTAGTTTAGGGTGTTAAAAGTTAGGAAAAGACCGGAATACCCCTCTTAAAATATTGCAGAAAAATCTGATTTTGGAAGTCAAACGGAGCCTCCCACGATCGTGGGACCTAACCACAATAGTTGTATTGAATATTGAATTCTATGGGGCCTTTTCAGGCCTCTGAAATTCTTCAGACGAGCACATCCCATGATCTTGGGTTCTACCCTCGATCGTGGGTTTCGGTCGTGGTATTGAATGTCAAATCTAACTACTTGACAGTGCTTGAATAAATTGGTCATAACCTTTTACTTTGACATTGTATTAAGGCAAAATTAGATGCGTTGGAAATATAATTTAAATATATATCATTTGTTGGGTCTTGAGCTCAAAAATACATCCAAATCTAGGAGTTATACTCGTTTGAAGTTGACTATAGCAAGATTCTTCACAAGAAAAATAACTGGTAAGGGATGTTTCAACTTGGCCATGAGCTAGGAGTTACTTGTGGCCTTAATACATGTATAAATCACTTCTCATACTACCAAAACATGAAGTTTGATTCTACATGTACTTGAGTCATGGTTCTAATCTTAGCTCAAATTTTTGGTGTGTTAAATATCTCCCTCTTGGGGTCATTCATCCTAGAATGAAGACTAACTAAGCTAAAAGGATAGGGAAAGAGATACATTCCTAACACTGAGTTTTGAGAGCTGATTACTGACATAATGACTAAGTTTCTAGCTGAAACATGGAATGGACTGGATGCATGAATGTATACTAAGACATATGAGCAACTAAGTGACATGAGACTGAGGGAAGTAATAAGGAGGAAATTGTTATCTTGAACTAATTTTAGGCTGAGAATAAGACTTGACTGTATTTACTCATAATACGAATGCACATAAGAGCTCAAATAGAATAGGAAGAGATGTGAACTTATAGGAGTACGACTAGAAGGATTGATGGGAAACTACCAGAGCTTGTCTGTCTGATCTTTGAACTGAATTGTTGGCCATCTGGACTGACTCATACTGAGAGTTTATAACTCAACTAAAACATTCCTGGAACGAACATATATGTAGAATTGTAAAGTGATTGATAAGGATATGAGATTTTCTGAGAGTCACAGAGAAAGCAGTATCTGTTACCTTCAACGCACCTTGTCAGAGGTTCTAATAATATTAGGGAGGGAAGAATTTTGGGCATGATTTGAGTGAGATATCTGAATAAAGATTCCAACATCATCTGGGCATTCCAGTCTACTGATCTGAGCCCATAGAATAGGAAAAACTTAGAGTTGAACATGAGACACCTTTTTGTCTGAAACTATCTATCATGAAACAAGAGTATCTTGGGCTGAAAGTAAGGTTAGGACTAATATAGCTTAACCAATGTGACTGAAAATTTTACAACTTAGCAATATTTTTCAATGATGCTCTTGTTTACGAACATACCGCACTTAACTAGCTGAAGTTTTCTAACTCTCTTAGGGATACACCATAATTGGATGCTAGAGGATAAGTATAGTTACATACTCTTAAACCCTTTAAGCCTAACTTGGAGATACAAAGCTCTAACACTAAAATGACCATACTAATCTCAATTATGGAAATCTATATTCTATATCCATTAGAAGATATTAAGCTCAAAATACACTACTTTTGCCTTAAAATTGAGCTTAAGTTCTAATCAGAGAGTTACCAGCCACCATAAGCCATTATCTGCATTTATATCAACAAATCATTCAGGTTGTTGGCTGGATTTGAGGCTCCTCTGGACTTCATCAGATGAGCCAAGGTACGACTCATGGGATCCTTCCATGATCATCTATCGATTTGTCACTGACTGTCCAAGTTGTGATAAATCTGCAAGGTACGATCATACCCATGATTGTGGGTTCTTCCTACGATCATTTTTACCCTTCAATCTAGGAAGTATAATCATCAACTTTTAGGGTTTTGGGTCTGTTTCATGTAGACGAGGACATAGTACAATCATACTCTCTACCTACGGTCGTGGGTTTTGGTCGTGGTGTTTGGCTCCCCTGGCTCTGTTCTAGAACTCACTAGCATCACTACTAGAATATGAAGACCTGACTTAGTTCTTTGTTCTATCATCTCCCCCTTATATTTAAGCCATCACTCTAAGTATGTAGACCTCCTCAATAAACTCTACACCAAACTATAATCACTTCACTCTAGTGGTTGGGGTATAAATATACTCATAAATACTAAACTCCCCTGAAAGACTATATCTAAAAGTGCAAAAGCAAAACCGGCTTAGTACTTTCTTCTGAGCTACAACTCTTAACTCGCTCTAGCCTCAATAGTTATCATACTATAACTTATACACTTACTAACTTAGAATCTTTTGAAGTGTCACAATACCCTGAGTACACCCTTTTTCCTTCTAGAATTCAAAACTCTTCTCTCTATTAGCCTAATCATCCACAATCCACACTTGGCATCTAACACTCAACATGAATATACCCACAAACTTTTCATGCTCTATACTAACTTACTACTATTGGATAGGAATTATGAAACACTAGTCCACTCAAAATTTTATGAACATACTCAACCTTAACAAGCTTCACTATGTTTCTGGTCACTACCTAGGCTTGATCCTTGCTAAAGCATTGACATACTCTAAGTCCACTCAACCGATAAATCTCTCTCAAAGTGTCATCATAAAGTCTACACAACACCTTGTTATCTCACTTGATACATAACTCTCATCTACTAAATCTAGATAAATACTATCCCCCGTCTATTGCTACTACACTTCAAGGATCATGCTTTTAACTCTAGGTCATTCTGCCATAGGATTTTGAGAAGGGATCTATGAGCACACATCTAACTTTGGCTCACCGCAAGATTTTCATGAATAAGAGTGAACTCTTTCAAAATTATGAACTTAGAGGAACCAATGGGATCCTTTCAACCCCCTATGAAATCTTATAATTATCTGTAGGGACTGTCCGAGAAAACTTTATCAGTAGAAATTTAAGGTTGACTGTTTTTATTACCTCAAGATGAAGCGTATTTAGTGGAAATGGAGCAATGCTCATATCTATATAAATTTCTTAGAGAACATTTCTATTGTACAATCTGAGATATGAAAGAAAAGAAATATTTCCTAAATGCCTGTAGCCTCTCAAAAAAAGTACAGATGTATCTGTACCATTTCATAAGACTCTACTAGACACGGATTCATAGAAACCCTAGGACGCTTGAACCGTGGGCTCTAATACCAAGTTTGTCATGACCCGAAACTACCCCCTAGTCGTAACACGGTGCCTAGAACCACAAGTGATCCCAAGGTAACCCATGGTACTAGAATAATGCATGAGCAACTGAATAAAATATAAATAAGGGCTAAGCTGACTGAGAAGAAGCATAATCATGGAATAAATTGGTTCAATACATTTACTATTAGAGAATTTGTTTAAAACATCTGTAATCTGAAAAGAAAGAGAAATTGAATATGACAACTCTGACTAACTATCTATGAAGCCTCTAGTAATACTGACTATAGGTAGCCAGGATATGACCCCCCAACTATCCCTAATCAATGCATACAGATAGAAAAGAAATACTAGATCTTTAACTGACTTGAGTAATCAAAATGAGAGAACTCATCACTTGCTAGCTGAGTGTTGTGATCTGCCTAACTATGATCCTGGTAATAAGCACCTGAATCTACATCACATGAAAAATATAGGCAGAAAAAGTATGCAATCAGTACTTTTGAATGTACTGAGTCTATGAGATATTCACTAGTCATGGAAACACTTAAAACCTACTTTAAAACTGAGGACATAAACAATTTACTAAAATATGCATTTAAAACATGTTTGTACTTAAAAACTGTGAAGTATAGTGAAATCTCTTAATCATGAACTAAAGCATTTTTGGAGACTGTAGTGCTGTAAAAGCATAAATATTTCAGATGATGTAAAACTAATGCTAAACATATTGTAAAAGGATTTTGAGTGCAACCGAATGCAAGGAGCTGAGCTGTAGTACAATGATCCTATATAAAATATATATATACTGATATGTAGTGATAACCTGCAAAGTCATAGTGTAAATGCCAGTAAAACTAAAATAAGGGTCATGTATGAATACTGAGCAGTGATAACCTGCAATGCAAAGTCATAGTATAAATGCCAGTATGAATACTGAGCAGTGATAACCTGCAAAGTCATAGTATAAATGCCAGTAAAACTAAAATGAGGGTCATGTATGAATACGGAGCTATAGGATGTGAACTGATGTAATGACCAAGTAAATAAACATATAACTGATCAATACTATACTGAATAAACTTAATACAAGTTCATTCAATACTTGAGTTTGAACCATGGGAGTTACTGTTACCCGACATATAACCATGTGAGGTAAACATGGATTTTGATGTATAATCCCCATCGAAAAGGGCCCAATATACCTTTCCAGGATATAAAGGTTGATATGACGTGGTGCCACTAAACTTATGTCCAAAAGGACTAAGGTATCAAGCCTAGTCTGACATGTGACCCTTTAGAACTTATGGTGGTACCTTAGTTCTGAGACTTAGGAACTTCTACTAAAGGTCTCAACCTAACTGACGGGTGACCCTTCATGCCTGCATCCGCTCGGTGCTAAGTACTACTCCCAACTAAATATAAACTTATATACTGAATAGCTTAATAATACTTAAGTTCTGAGACTAAAGTATAAGTGCTTTATCTGAAAGCATTCTAACTCATGTACACCGAAAGGACTGAGTGTTCAACAAACAATGCATGAAATCTTAAATCATAGGATGTTCATAACTCGCTATCTCTGAAGAATGCAACTACTAATCATGGAAATTTTATTATCTGAGTAAAATGTGAAATTACAAAACTCGAGTCCAAATCATGAATTATTTAATATATTGAGGGGCCATGAATCACAAGTTTTTAGAGATAATGAATTTCATGGGAAACATGTCATGTCAAACTAATATAGATTGAAATCCATAAAATCATGATAAATAATGTTTTATATAGCCATAAAAAATCATAAATAATCATTAAGACATGCTCATGGATGAAAACTACATCATAGAGAATTGAGTTTAAGTTTGGAATCATAATTGGGTAGAAACCACAGTTCATGTGAATCATAGAATTCATGAATGAAAACCCATAATTTGGGCATGAGGATGAAAGGAGATCCTCATTGAATACCCACATACCATATTACTTTTGATTCTTGAACTAAATTTTTTAGGATTTGAACTTGAAGATGAAAAACCCTAATTTCTTGCTTTGGAGTAGAAAAATAGCATATTTCTCATGTTTCTCTGAGTAATTTCATGTGTTTTGAAGTTAATGAGGGATAGCAATAGTTTAAGCTTAATATTTATCCCTGGGATGGTTAAAATGTTGTAGTTTAGGAGGTTAAAATATGGGAAAAGACCAAAATACCCCTCTTAAAATGTTGCAGAAAAATCTGATTTTGGACGTCAAATGGACCCTCTCACGATTGTGGGACCTAACCAAGACCGTGTTATTAAATATTTTATTATATGGGGGAATTTTCAAGCCCTCTGAACTTCATCAGATGATCACATCCCACGATCGTGGGTTCCGGTCGTGGTATTGAATGTCAAATCTGACATCTTGATAGTGCTTCAGTAAAATGGCAATAATGTTTTACTCTGATATTGTATTGAGTATAAACTAGATGTTTTGGAAATATAATTCAAATATGTATCATTTGTTGGGTCTTTAGCTCAAAAATACTTCAGAATCTAGGAGTTATGCTCGTTTGAAGTTGACTATAGCAAGATTCTTCATAAGAAAAATAACCGGTAAGGGATGTTTCAACTTGGCCATGAGCTAAGAGTTACTTTTTGACTTAATACATGTATAAATCACTTCTCATAATACCAAAACGTAAAGTTTTATTCTACATGTACTTTAAGTATGGTTCTAATCTTAGCTCAAATTTTCAGTGTGCTACATTGATGGTTCCTTGAGTAGACCAGTTTATGTTTGATGATAGATTATCGTTCCTTGTGTGGACTGATTATTTGATGAGATATCATGATTCCTTAACTAGACCAGTTATGTTGATGAGGTGTTTTATGATTCCTTGTGTTGATCGATTTATGTTTTGTGATATATTATGGTTCCTTGTGTGAGTCGATCCTTGATGTTATAGTATGATAATGAAATTATTGATGTCCTAAATGGCAAGCTGAAACGGGTGTAATTACCCTTGTGTGAGATTTTGACATGAGCATTGTTAAAGCTTACTTGATGACTTGAATGCATATTTGATGAATTTAACTCTTACTTGATGACTTGCATGTCTGTTTGATTTATGTTAAGTGTGCTAATGCTTATTTGTTAGATGAGATATTTTATGCATCGTGTTACTCCCACTCCTTGACAATTGTTGTGATGTTTCCTTAATTGGATAAGAGGTTAGAAGGATACTAACTACTAGTCCGGTTCATAGAGTTAATTATGGAGTTAGTACTCGCCATATGCGTGTGGTGTCAATAGTGAAGAACTTAAGGTTAATCCTTAAGTTGAATACTATAAGGAGTTAACTAAGTGGATAATGTTCACTTATTTAGTAACGAGGCAGAGTTATTAGATGGAACTTGAATTCATCGTTGAATTCTAGTTAAATGGGTCATCTAAGCTAATGAAACATAATTGGAAGCTCTTAAGAAGGTGATGTGAGGATATATAATTGTGAATTGGAAATTAAACTATTATATAAGTTGTCATGCTTTATTTCTGTGATTTATATAACATATTTACGTGATCTAACCCTGGTCAGTCGATAATACCTACCAGTATGTGTGGTTGTACTGATACTACTCTTGCTATACCCTTTTGGGGGTATAGTTTGGTTAAAGGATTAGTTGATGTTTCTTAGGTGACATAGTTAGTGATCTGCAATAGATTATATATAATCATTTCATTCCTATGGTGGGAGATGTGCCTTTTGTTCTATCTTTTACAATATTAGAAGCTCTTATACATGTCTAGACTAGGTCTTTGGGGAGATGTTTTCCTTTAATTATATCTTTCCAAAGCTTGTAATATTTCTATAAGTAATTCAATTATGTAATTAGTTGGTTTATTAATGGCTTTCGTAGATAATTGAATGGGTGGTAAGGGTTCTCCCATCTAGTTAGAATAGAGTAGGTGCCCACATGATCCTACTAGTTGGGTCGTAACAACTATATAATATCAAATTCTATTTCTTTGGATCTAAGCTGAATCTTGTATATTAAGTTTTGGCATCATTTTGGTGACTTAAAGTATTGACAAGTTAAATATTTTTACCATTATTTTTGTTTCTATAAGTGTTTACAACATGCTCTTAGCTATGATATTGAAGGCTACAGATTTATTCTAAGTTTTGACAATGAAGAAGACCATTTTGAAACAGAGGAAGTGCTAACACTATTGTAGTCGAAACTTGAAAGGTTCCTCCATAAAATGTTAAGGGAGAAAGCCTCATTTCTAGCAGAAAGAAACTAGTCACCCATAATAATGGCAAACAAAGTGGTGGAACACCCACCACTAGTTCTAGTTGTAGTTCGAGAAGTGGCCGTCGCACTAGCAAATAATGGAACTTCCAGTACTATAATAAATGAATTAACTGAAAGATGGGAGTTAAAACAAAATATAGTGCAACTACTACACTCAAGCGGGTAATTGTAATAACCCAAAATGTTGTTACGTTAAATTAGGAGGTAAAAGTTGTACCTAGACTTCCCTTAGCTAAAAATTGAATAATTCAAGGCTAGTCTAGTTTTAGCTCAAAATTGAGAGTGTGGTAGTTGTATGAAATCTGGAATTGATATGATCAATAATAGTTGGGTTTGATTTAATGGTTGGATATCCAACGAGTATATGAAGTCATATTAACTTCCGGCACCTGAAACAGAGTGATAAAACTCTGGTTATAGCATTTATCGTAGAGGGTTCGTTCGCGTTGTTGAGATTGTGGTGTGTATTGTAAAATGAAAAAAATTGAGGAGAGATCCCAAGTTTGTTCCTCAGATCATTGCCGCAGAAAAAGTAACTGTTGTAGTGGTACCACCGTAGCGGTCAGGGAAACCGTAGTGGCGACCTTCAACAAAATGGGCGCAAATCACTGCAGCGGAAATTTAACCGTTGTAGCAGTAATTATCCACTACAGCTATAACGTACAGTAAAATATCAGTTTAAAATCCCAAAAAAATGTTTTCATTTCCCACTTTTTGAAAAATGCAATAGGGCATTAGGGAGAGGCGATTTTCAGCAGGAATTCAAAGTTTTTCATCTTTGGAGGTAAGTAATTACATTATAGACTTGAATTCACTTTGTTAACCTTAGAAAATCACTAGAAAATGGATTAATGGTGGGTTTGGGGGTTAAAACCTAGTTGATGGAAATTGATGAAAAATAATGGGATTGCTTATAAATTTGGTACATAATGATCCTAGGGTGTTAGAAAATACTAATGGGACTAGAATTATGATTAAGTATGCTAAATTGAGTGGTGTTCATTAGTTAAAACGGTGAGGAAATACTAAGATAATGAAATAGGGTAAAATTATGGTTAAAATTAGGGACTTTTGAACCCTAGTAGTTAAAAAGGGGGATGAATTATTGAAATGTGTGTATATTTTGTGTTGGATAGATCAAGAATGAATTGAATGAGAACAAAAAGGGAAAAGGGTGGATTAAGGGTGACTTTGAGCAAAGGAGTTGAGGTAGGCTATAATTTTTTGTAGCACTTAGACTCTGTTGGCTTTGTGCTTGTTTATGATTTGAATATTTATGATTACTTTCTAGCATGGTTTGTGAATTAATAACTGCATTGCATTTTCATTGCATTCTGATGAGGTATTGAAGTGATGGGTTGGATACCATGGTAGTATGTTATGATATGATATGATGATGAGTTGGGTACCATGCCGGTATAGGGTGATATGTTATGACAATGGGTCGGGTACCACGCCAGTACGTTATGTTGATGTTGAGAAGGGTAAGAGATGATGCACACATCTTGCATACATGCACTCATTGACATGCATTGAGTGTTATTTGATGAATATATGTGATGATGAATGGTTGGTGAAATGATTAAGTATGAAAGCCTGAAAAGGTGAACTTATGAGTGTAATTATATGGTCATTCGTGATGTGTAATTTGATTGATATCATTGATTTTTAATTGTGTTATGATTGGTTTTATACTTGTTTGACTTATTTACTTGTACATTGTTAAGTTAGTCGACCTATGATGCTTACTGTTACTTGTTGTACTGAGGCTACCTATATTCTTCTTTTTGTTGAGTGGAGCACATCTTCTAGCGGTTGACACACGAACTCGGCTCTAGTTAGCATTTGGATCTGATTTTGAGGGTGAGCACCAAGTTCGGGCAACCTTCACATTCTTCTCATGATGTTGATGTCCCTTGTTTTCGGGACTAAGCCTATCTTAGTTATTGTTATATTTTGGGATATCTCTAGATGTTTTCAGACTTTATTGTTTTTCTTAGATGTTCTTGTATGGTGACTTCAGGTCCTGGGGATTTTAATAATAGAGGTTTCCACACTCTATTGTTTTATGGATGATTATTTTGATGACTAAGATGCTTAAATAAATGAAAACACTTTGAATTGATTCAATACTTAGGAAATTGAATAATGTGAATGAGAGAGTAACCTTCAAGTGAGTAAGGGTAAGATTAGTATGGTTCTCCCTCCATGGGTTAGGATAGGTGCCAATCATGGTCAGTTGGGTCGTGACAACAATTATAGATTTATCATATCAAGACCTGCAGGTGTATCTCCATAACCTTTTAGAGATAGCAGACATGTATATTACTTAGGAGGGAGTCTCATCGGACTATGTGAAGCTCACCTTTTCCCATTTTGGTTATTTGGGGAAGACAAAAGATGGCTTAAGACGATGCCGCCAAACTCTATCACTTCATCCGCTGAATTAGCCCAGAAATTGTTGCAAGTTTTTTCCTATCTGGGAGGATGGTTACGCTACAAGGTGAGATTTTGAGTTCAAGCAGAAAGAAGGAGAAGGTTTACACCAAGATTCAAAATGATTTAAGATGTTATTTCTTTGTCATCCTCATCATCGTCGATCTCATAAATTACTACTAAATAATTTTATTGAAAATTTGGATATTCACTCTAAACTTTTTCGGGATTCAACTGCAGGTAGACTAGCATTGGAGAAAACATTTGATGAATTAGTGCTTTTGTTAAAAAGGTTAGGAGCTATCAATCCAGAGTGGACCGACGAGTCCAATAGAAGTCCTTTGAAAAAGGTTGCAGTACTTATTGTGGTTGATGGAATGACGAATTTGCAAGAACAGATCACTACTATGAGCAACAACTTCAACAAGTTGAGTAACTTACTAATAGATAAAGTCCAAGACTAAGCTCAAGTACAGCAAGTAGTGTTATTCTATAAGGTTTGTGGAGGAGATCATGTAGGTGATGTGTGAAGAGCCAATACTGGATCCATTCACTTTATGGACTATGCAGCTAGAGGTACAGGAAATAAAAATTTCAAGAACACTTACAAGTCGAATTGGGAAAAAACAATCCAAACTTCTCTTTTGATGGTAGTAAAAATCAAAATCAGTATTGTAGAATGTCAATAGTAGGTATATCAATGAAATCAAGACAACACAATACAAGATTAGCTTGATGAGATTTAATAAGTGATAAAGAACCTGGTAGAAGGGCAATAAAAAGCAGAGGTAGTATAAAAAATAATGACTTAGGACTCTGAGGTTTGGAAAGACAAATGAGTCAACTTGCTAAATCACAAAATATGAGACCTCTCGGATGTTTACCCAGTGATGTGAATCCTAATCCAAAGAAGGTTAGTAATCATGACTAAAAATGGATAGAGTTAGGAGAAGCAACACCAAAAGAAGTAGAAGTGATAGCAATGAGGTGGAGATTATTGAGAGGCAAAGGGAAAAGGCTCAAAACAGGTATCAATCAAGAATTGGAAGTCTACCCATTCTATTCTCACAAAACTTGATCAGAGCAAAGGAGTACACAACTTGTCAAAAGTTCTATGAGTTACTAAAGTAGGCAACCACTAACATTCTTTTGTTGATGTTTTGCAGGGCATTCCCCAATATAAAATGTAATTTAGAGAATCAATAACCGATAAAAATAGGTTGATGGAAAAATGATATTGTACCACACACAGAAAATGTTTATCACAGAGTCAAAATAATGTTCCTACAAAGCAGTAAGACCTTGGAATTTCAACATTGAGATTTCAATTGGGCAGTAGCTGAAAGCTAAGACATTGTGTGACTCGGGAGATAGTATCAATTTGATATTACTATCATTTTTTTTGAAAAAATGTGGTTGTGCAATCCTGACCCACTTCAGTTGTATTGGAACTGGTTCACAAGTCGCTGATTAGATCATATGACATAATTGAAGATTTATTGGTGTAGATAGGATATTTGATATTCCTAGTGGACTTTATTATTCTTGATCTTAATCCAGACTTGGAAGTCCCATTTATTTTGAGATCCCCATTCTTGGCTCCAGGAAAATATATTATTGATGTGGCAGTTGAAAAGTTCACTATTGAAGCATATGGTAAAGTTGAAGTGATCAACACATGCAAGCCATCCAGGTGATCAACCAGGACAGAAATAGAAGATGATGTGGAATCTGAATGTAATAAAGTAGAGGCCAACACAGCACAAGAACTCATCAGCAACAGAGAATTCTGCAACCCTTGGGAAATTGAACAAATTCAGTACTTAAAGTGTGTGGATATATATGCCAAGCATGGACATCCACAAATATAAGATAAAGTGATGAAGCTAAAAATATTTATATGTTCTATTACTGGAGAAGAAGAAACACGGTACCAAGAAAATAATGGTGAGCCCATCCATACATGGGCTGCTGTTATGCATTTGTTTCTACGTGAATGGAGTTCAAAACGACAGAAAAATAACCCTAACAAATAATATCTTCTATTTTAGAAAAGTGAATAATGAATTGTTATTAGAATCATGTGGTATATTTAAGCCCATGATGTTATATCCATGGCATGGTATTAATGAAAAAGTTGTGCTTGAAAGGTTCTACTTGTAACACCCCGTATGTTTCCGAACCTATACGACTACGTGTACATTTATGGAATTATTTAAACATGAGAGATTTGATGAATTATACATTAATTTGTTGGGGCTTACATGAGTCTTGTGCCATTGGGCCAAATGAGGCCCAAAGATCATAAGAAAGACATGGCCCATTCTTCAATTTGACCAAGCCAACATTGCATTTAATGCCAAGACTTGGATAAGAGTGACTTGAGGGACTATATATAGCAAGAAAATCAGATTTTTATTTCAATACAACACCCATGCCTTTTCTAGAATATTCACAACATTTCCTTAGCTCTCAAGAACCCTAAGTCATCTTTATGGACAAGATCACCTTTGTACAGGATTTGGTAAGTGTTTATTACTATAGTTTTATATATTATGTCCATGAGAGGGTGTATAAATAATGTTTCCTATGTTGATGAAGTATTGAGAAGTTCACTATGTGTGAAATGTTACATGTTTGTTAAATTGACAAAGGGTTTTGCCTTATAAACTTGAGAGTGGACTTGTGGTATTGAAGGAGGTGGATTTGGTGGATTGAATATCAACATGTATGGTTTGGTTATGTCTTTATCTTGTTTACCTTTATGTATAACATTTGGAATTGTTGTGGAAAATTTGTTCATGGAATAGGTGATGTAAGTGAAGGGAAAGTGTCGTGTTGGTGATGTTTTTGTGCATATTGAAACCATGGTTGTTTGTTGGAATCCAAGTGACCAAACATATGTAAATAAAAGCTTACTTATGGACTTGGACCATTTATTACACAAAAGGACCAAAAAAGGACCCATTTTGGTCGATTTGGGCATCCGCCCCTATAGACGAAGGCACCTACGGGGCGCAGATGCCAACGCAGGTGCCTCTGGCTTCTGCCAAAGGCCACCTGTGGGCGCACCTCAGCCACCTGCGGGAGCAGGTGGCTTCGCAGGTCAGCCCAAATTTTGGTTTTGTGTGTTTTTGTCTCTCTTTGATCCCCGAAGGCCCCTATACCCTTTTGGATGTAATTATCAACTTGTGATACCATTTTAATGACTTTAAAGGGTCGTATGAAGGCATGTTGGACTATATTAAGTATGATTTGTTGTTCATATGTGGTTATGAAGGAGTAATTGTGACAGAATAATAATGAGGAGACCTAAAGGGTAAATGTGGTGTGAAAGGCTATTAATGTATGACGTCTTGGTCAATGTGTGAAACGTTATGGTGTTTTTGGTATGAGAATGTAGTGGATTGTATTGTAAAGGGTGACACAATGTTATACGGCAGTCATATAGCTCATTGTCTTCTTGTACACTTGTATAATAGCTAGTTGCTAATGTAAGCTCCGGTATGTGCTTGTATTGTAGAGTAAGACGTAAGGAAGGAGCTGGACTATTGTATTCACGTGTAGGATTGAGTGTTCATATTGAGAAGATAAGGTATGTAAGGTTACTCTTTCTGTATCTTTCTGCAGCATATAGTATTCACCTTTTTATGGTACTTACTCATGTCCGAAATGTCCTAAGGTATCTCATTTCCGGTTATCATCTATTGTTAATAGTATATACCTCATTCATGATCTATTGTCATTTATGTGTCACATAATTATGAACATGGTTCCAAGTTCCAATAATGATACATTCAAAAGTTCCAATAATGACATAATCATCGAACGAACTACTTTAAAGACTAAGAAGTGAGGTAAAGAAGTGTTTATTCTTGGGTGGTATCCCAGAGGTTAAAATACCTAGCATGGGTCGATCCCAATATCTACGGGTGGTATCCCAGGGGTTAAAAGAACACCTAGCATGGGTCAATCCCACTACTACGGGTGGTATCCCAAGGGTAAAAGAAAAGACTAGCATGGGTCGATCCCGAAAATTATTGATTACCCACTGATCAGCTGGGGCCCGGGCATTGTAAGAATAGAAGGATGAGTAGTGAATGAAGAAGTGAGTGATGAACGAATGAATGAGCATAAAATTAAAGAAAGTAATCCATCTAATGTACATACTTCCACACATATAGAATGGTAACTTATCCATATTGGTTATTTACTTATATTGATTCCATTGAAGTATTTGTGTATCATATAGTTTCTCATGGCCTTACATACTCAGTACATTCTTCGTACTAACATCCCTTGTGGGACTTACCTTACTTTCTATAGGCACAGGTACTAGTAGACCTCCACAATAAGCTGTGGGTCGTCTACTGATCTCTGGTGAGCTCCAGTTGGTTCGGGGCTTTCTGATTCACAGTTGTATATTGGTTTTTGGTATTGTAAATATTATTTAAAGCGGGGACTTGTCCCAAATTTAGGTTGGTTATGTATGTATTTCTGTTAGAGGCTTTTGTAGACATATGTGGGTATATGAACGTAAGGGATATATGTCCTTTTCACTTGATGGCCCTAACGGCCAAGTTTCGCATATATGTATATATATCACATGTTCCATGATTTTTGCTATTAGCTCTTTTTGTCCTTATGTGGTGGTGATGTTTCTAATGGCATGCATATGAATGAACAGGAGTAAAGATTGGTTCTCTCGGGCCTTATCCGCTTCGGGTGCCAGTCCACCCTGTTGGGATACGGGGCGTGACAAAAAGTGGTATCAGATTAGGTCGTTCTAAGGGTGTCTACAAAGCCGTGTCTGAGTAGAGTCTTACTTATAGGTGTGTTGTGCACCATATTTATAAGTAGTAGGCTACGGGACATTTAGGAGTTGTTTCATTCCTTCATTTCTAGATCGTGCATTAGAGCCTAAGTTATAGGTGGACTTGTTTCTGACCATAAAAATTGTTGTTCTTGTATATTATAGTAAAATGCCGATGACAAGAAGAGGTCAAGGTAAAAGTAAAAGGATAGAGAGAATTGCTGGAGAAGGAACTAGTAGAGCCCCGCCTGAACCGGTTACTCAAGGCGGCGCTAAACCAGAAATGGCATAACAGGCTTCTTCTTCTCTTCCATTTTCAGAAGAGTCAAGAGGAAGAGAAGTACCTATAGAACGACCAGTAAATACTACTGACCAGGACTTAAAAGAATGCAGTGCAAATGTTGACCCAAATAGTTGCTGCACAAGTTCAGGGACAAGGTGGTCCAATGACAGGTGATGATAATGCAACTAGAGCAGCTAGTTGACGGACGCAGGATTTCTTGAAAATAGATCCCCCTACATTCACTGGATCAAATCTGAATGAAGATCCGCAAGACTTTATAGATCAGATTCAAAGGGCTTTGGATGTTATGCATATAACTGGGGTAGAAATAGTTAAACTTGTTGCATATGGATTGAAGGGAGAGGCGATATTGTGGTATGAAGATTGGAAGAAATCTCGTGGTGTTTGTGCAAACCCACCTAATTGGGAAGAATTTAAAGCGGCTTTCCTTGATCACTATCTTCCTTATGAGATCCGAGAGGCTCGTGCGGATTAATTCTTGAATCTTTGTCAAGGGAACTTGAGTGTCAGAGAATACAGTTCGCAGTTTAATTCTTTGGCTCGATATACTCCGAATGTAGTGGCCACAATGACAGATAGAGTCCATCGATATGTGGATAGATTGGAGCCATATTTGGTACCAGACTGCAATATTCCTGCCTTGAACAAAGATATGGATATAGCGAGAATTCAGGCCTTTGCCCAGAAAATGGAGGACCAAAGACAGAGAAGAAGGGTACATGAATATGAACGAGGACAGTCCAAAAGAGCTAGACCTACGGGATAGTCTATGATGTCCCAAGGAGAATCTAGACCTCGGATGTTTCCTAGACCACCGAGACCGTCATTCTCTTATACTGCAGCAGGCACTCAAGCTCAATTTCGAGGGTTTAGAGGTAGTAATGTTGGGCAGAGTAGTGGGATTCGAGGTTCGCAGACCGTTGGATTTTCTCGTCAGCCATGTCAGCAATGTGGACGGTTTTATTTAGGTGAATGCTGGCATGGGTCAAATATTTGCTTTTGGTGCGGAATGGCGGGGCGTATGATGAGAGACTGCCCACGAAGAGGCTTGGGTAATGTGGCGCGACCTGTGGGATCAACCGTTGCATCATCATCATTGGTTCCTCCCCTAGGCAGAGGTGTGCAGCCTGCAGGTCCTGGTAGAGGTGCCAGAGGAGCAGCCAGTTCCAGTGGAACTCAAAATTGTATGTATGCTCTAGGACCGGCAGAATTCGGAGGCTTCTTCTGATGTCGTCATAGGTACATTATCCATATTTTTGTGTAATGCATATGCATTGATTGATCCGGGTTCTACCTTGTCATATGTTACTCCATTGATTGCTGCAAAATTTAAAAGAACACCAGAACTATTAACTAAGCCAATTGAAGTATCTACACTAGTCGGTGATTTTATTATTGCAAAAAGAGTATATCGTAATTGTGTGGTAACTGTGTGTGGTCATGATACACTGGCCAATCTCATTGAACTAGACATGGTGGATTTTGATGTGATAATGGGCATGGATTGGTTGGCTTCTTATTATGCCATGGTATATTGCCGGGCCAAGAAGGTATATTTTTGTTTTCCGCAAGAAAACGGTGTTGAATGGTAGGGTAATGTGTGGGCACCAAGAGGAAAATTTATTTCTTATTTGAAAGCAAGGAAAATGATTGCCAAGGGGTACATATGTCACTTAGTACGAGTGAAAGATAATGATGTGGAACCACTAACTCCTCAGTTGGTTCCAGTGGTCAACGAATTTCTCGATGTATTTCTAGAGGATCTCCCAGGCTTACCCCCAGAACGGGAAGTAGATTTTGGCATTGATGTGATTCCAAACACTCAGCCTATCTCTATTCCCCCATATAGAATGGCTCCAGCAAAATTGCGTGAATTGAAGGAGAAATTGAAATATTTGCTAGACAAGGGCTTTATTAGGCCTAGTATGTCCCCGTGGGGTGCACCGGTATTGTTTGTACGGAAGAAAGATGGCACATTGAGAATGTGCATTGACTATCGACAATTGAATAAGGTAACGATCAAGAACAAATATCCCCTCCCTCGAATTCATGATTTGTTTGTTCAGTTACAGGGCGCCAAGTGTTTTTCAAAGATTTATTTGAGGTCAGGTTACCATCATGTCAGAGTTAGAGAAGAAGAGGTACCCAAGACAGCCTTCCGAACACGGTATGGCCATTATGAATTTTTAGTTATGTCATTTGGACTAACAAATGCCCTAGCTGTGTTCATGGATTTGATGAATAGGGTGTTTAAGCCATTTCTAGACGTGTTCGTGATGGTATTTATAGATGACATCCTGGTTTATTCAAATTCACAAAAGGATCATGCTAAGCACTTACGAGAGGTGTTACAGATTCTTTGGGAGCGTAAGTTGTATGCGAAGTTCTCTAAGTGTGAATTTTGGTTGAAATCCATCGCATTCTTGGGTCACATTATGTCAGATGAAGGAATTCGAGTTGATACCCAGAAGATTAAAGTGGTGAAAAATTTTCCAAGACCTATGACACCTACAGAGATTCATAGTTTTCTTGGATTAGTAGGTTATTATCGAAGATTTGTGGAAGGTTTTTCTTCTATTGATGCACCTTTAATGAAGCTTACATACAAGGCAGTTAAATTTCAGTGGAATGATGCATGTGAGAAAAGTTTTCAGGAGCTGAAAGATAAATTGACTTCTACACTGGTGTTAGTACTTCCTGAAGGCACCAAGGGTTACGCAGTGTAATGTGATGCTTCGGGAATTGGTCTAGGGTGTGTATTGATGCAGCACGGTAATGTTATAGCATATGCCTCACGACAGTTGCGGCCATACGAGAGAAACTATCCCACGCATGATCTTGAGTTAGCAGTGGTGGTTTTTGCTTTAAAGATATGGCTTCATTATTTGTATGGAGTTCATGTTGATATCTATACTAATCACAAAAGTTTACAGTATATATTTAAGAAAAAGGAACTCAATTTGAGGCAAAAGAAGATGGCTTGAGCTATTAAAAGACTATGATATTGATATTCTATACCATCCAGGAAAAGCAAATGTGGTAGCTGATGCATTGACCCGCAAGGCAGTAGAAAGCACCAGTGGCCAGTTGACTAAAAAGATAGAGATAATCAAAGATCTACATCAATTAGCCAGCTTGGGGGTTCGTCTTATTGAATCCTCAGATGAAGGAGTGATTGTACAAAATGCGGCTGAATCTTTATTGATAGCTGAAGTGAAAGAGAAGCAGTTTGCAAATCCTGTATTATTGCAACTAAAAGAGAATGTACAATAGAATCTGACAAAGGCATTTGATCTTACACAAGAAGGGGTGCTTCAATGCCAAGGTAGGTTATGTGTATCGGATGTAGATGAACTGAGGAGACGAATTATGACAGAGGCACATCATTCGCACTATTCTATTCATCCGGGTCTACTAAAATGTACCATGATTTAAAAGAAGTGTATTGTGGGGAAATATGAAGAAGAATATTGCAGAGTTTGTTGCTCAGTGCCTGAATTGTCAGCAAATAAAGGTAGAGCATCAGAAACCAGGAGGTTACATGTAATATATCAATCTTCTAGTCTGGAAATGGGATATGATTAATATGGATTTCATCACAGGCTTGCCTCGTACACTGCAAAAATTTGATTCTCTATGGGTTATAGTGGACAGGCTTACCAAGTCAGCGTATTTCCTACCAGTCAAAACCACCAATACAACGGAGGATTATGCAAGATTGTATTTGAAAGAGATAGTACGGTTACATGGGATTCTGATCTCCATCATATCAGATAGAGGAGCACAATTTATTGCGCATTGTTGGAGATATTTCCAGCAGAGTTTGGGTACACAGGTGAATCTGAGTAGGACATTCCATCCTCAGACTGATGGACAAGCAGAACGTACCATCCAAACACTTGAAGATATGCTACGAGCTTGCACGTTAGATTTTTGAGGCAGTTGGGATGACCATTTGACTCTTATTGAATTTGCTTATAACAATAGCTATCATTCAAGTATTAACATGGCACCTTATGAAGCTTTATATGGAAGGAAATGTAGATCACCAATCGGATAGTTTGAAGTGGGTGAAACTGCTTTACTTGGGCCAGATATCGTTCATCAGGCTATGGAGAAAGTTAAAGTGATTCAACAAAGATTACAAATGGCCCAGATTCGACACAATTCCTATGCTGATGTTCAAAGAAGAGGGCTTGAATTTTCCATAGATGATTGGGTATTTTTAAAGGTTTCACCGATGAAAGGGGTAATGCGATTCGGAAAGAAAGGGAAATTGAGTCCACGTTATATAGGCCCATATGAAATTATTAGAAGATTTAGGCAAGTAGCGTATGAGTTGGTACTACCCCAAGAACTCTCCACAGTTCATCCAGTATTTCATGTTTCGATTCTTCGGAAGTGCATAGGGGATCCATCTCGTTTTATTCCTATTGACGATGTACAGGTTACAGAGGATCTTACCTATAAGGAGATACTTATTGCCATTATGTATAGACAAGTGAAGAGGTTGAGGAATAAAGATGTCGCTTCCGTAAAGGTACTTTGGCGAAATCAGCAAATAGAAGAAGTCACATGGGAAGCTGAAGAAATGATGAAGTCCAAGTACCCTTATTTGTTCCAAAGGGAAGAACAAGTTCACGATACGAGATCGGAACAATGACAAGTAAGTATCTATAAGCATTGAGTATATATATATATATGATAACATGAAGAATTCTCCTAGACTTGTAATTTTTTACTTTGAGTAATGTCACAAACATTCGAGGACGAATGTTTCTAAGGGGGGAAGAATGTAACACCCCGTATGTTTCCGAACCTATACGACTACGTGTACATTTATGGAATTAGTTAAACATGAGGGATTTGATGAATTATACATTAATTTATTGGGGCTTACATGAGTCTTGTGCCATTGGGCCAAATGAGGCCCAAAGATCATAAGAAAGACATGGCCCAATGGGGCAAAAAATGACCCATTCTTCCATTTGACCAAGCCAACGTTGCATTTAATGCCAAGACTTGGATAAGTGTGACTTGAGGGACTATATATAGCAAGAAAATCAGATTTTTATTTCAATACAACACCCATGCCTTTTCTAGAATATTCACAACATTTCCTTAGCTCTCAAGAACCCTAAGTCATCTTTGTGGACAAGATCACCTTTGTACAAGACTTGGTAAGTGTTTATTACTATAATTTAATATATTATGTGCATGAGAGGGTGTATAAATCATGTTGTCTATGTTGATGAAGTATTGAGAAGTTCACTATGTGTGAAATGTTACATGTTTGTTAAATTGACAAAGGGTTTTGCCTTATAAAATTGAGAGTGGACTTGTGGTCTTGAAGGAGGTGGATTTGTGGATTGAATATCAATATATATGGTTTGGTTATGTCTTTATCTTGTTTTCCTTTATGTATAACATTTGGAATTGTTGTGGTAAATTTGTTCATGAAATAGGTGACGTAAGTGAAGGGAAAGTGTCGTGTTGGTGATGTTTTTGTGCATATTGAAACCATGGTTGTTCATTGGCATCCAAGTGAACAAACATATGTAAATAAAAGCTTACTTATGTCCTTGGACCATTTATTACACAAAAGGACCCATTTTGGTCGATTTGGGCATCCGCCCCCACAGACGAAGGCACCTGCGGGCGCAGATGCGAATGCAGGTGCCTCTGGCTTCAACCAAAGGCCACCTGCAGGCACACCTCATCAACCTGCGGGTGTAGGTGGCTTCGCAGGTCAACCCAGATTTTGGTTTTATGTGTTTTTGTCTCTCTTTGATCCCCGAAGGCCCCTATACCCTTTTGGATGTAATTATCAACTTGTGATACCATTTTAATGACTTTAAAGGGTTGTATGGAGGCATGTTGGACTATATTAAGTATGATTTGTTGTTCATATGTGGTTATGAAGGAGTAATTGTGACAGAATAATAATGAGGAGACCTAAAGGGTAAATGTGGTGTGAAAGGCTATTGATGTATAACGTCTTGGTCAATGTGTGAAACGTTATGGTGTTGTTGGTATGAGAATGCAGTGGATTGTATTGTAAAGGGTGACACGATGTTATACGGCTTTCATATAGCTCATTGTCGTCTTGTACACTTGTATAGTAGCTAGTTGCTAATGTAAGCTCCGGTATGTGCTTGTATTGTAGAGTAAGACGTAAGAAAGGAGATGGAGTATTGTATTCACGTGTAGGATTGAGTGTTCATATTAAGAATATAAGGTATGTAAGGTTACTCTTTCCGTCTCTTTCTGCAGCATATAGTATTCACCTTGTTATGGTACTTACTCATGTCCGAAATGTCCTAAGGTATCTCATTTCCGGTTATCATCTATTGTTAATAGTATATACCTCATTCGTGATCTATTTTCATTTATGTGTCACATAATTATGAACATGGTTCCAAGTTCCAATAATGATACGTTCAAAACTTCCAATAATGACATAATCATCGAATGAACTACTTTAAAGACTAAGAAGTGAGGTAAAGAAGTGTTTATTCTTGGGTGGTATCCCAGAGGTTAAAATACCTAGCATGGGTCGATCCCAATATCTAAGGGTGGTATCCCAGGGGTGAAAAGAACACCTAGCATGGGTCAATCCCGCTACTACGGGTGGTATCCCAGGGGCAAAAGAAAAGCCTAACATGGGTCGATCCCGAAAACTGTTGATTACCCACTGATCAGCTTGGGGACCGGGCATTGTAAGAATGAAAGGATGAGTAGTGAATGAACAAGTGAGTTATGAACGAATGAATGAGCGTAGAAGTAAAGAAATTAATCCATCTAATGTACATACTTCCACACATATAGAATGGTAACTTATCCATATTGGTTATTTACTTATATTGATTCCATTGAAGTGTTTATGTATCATATAGTTTCTCATGGCCTTACATACCTTGTGGGACTTACCTTACTTGCTGCAGGCACAGGTACTAGTAAACCTCCACAATAAGCTGTGGGTCATCTGCTGATCTTTGGGAGCTCCAGTTGGTTCGGGGCTTTCCGAATCACAGTTGTATATTGGTTTTTGGTATTGTAAATGTTATTTAAAGCGGGGACTTGTCCCGAATTTAGGTTGGTTATGTATGTATTTCTGTTAGAGGCTTTTGTAGACATATGTGGGTATATTAACGTAAGGGATGTATGTCCTTTTGACTTGATGGCCCTAACAGCCAAGTTCCACGTATATGTATATATATCACATGTTCCATGATTTCCGCTATTAGCACTTTATGTCCTTATGTGGTGGTTATGTTTCTAATGGCATGTATATGAATGAACAGGAGTAAAAATTGGTTCTCTCGGGCCTTATCGGATTTGGGTGCAAGTCCACCCCGTTGGGCTACGGGGTGTGACACTACTATTCCCTTGACCAATAGAAAAAGCCTATTGAAATTTTTTGGCAGGAGAGTGTTTCAAAGAAACTTTGCAAATAGCAACAATTGATGAGTTGGATGATATGGGAGTGAGTGGAATTTAAGGTTCGGGCACCTAATGACAGAAATTAGACAAGGTAGTGGAAATTGAAATAGTGCAAGTACAAATGATATCTCCATGAAAAAATCCACTCCAACAAAGCCTGTTGATAACAATGAGTCCATCGTGCTATTACGTTAAATTAAGCTCTTATTGGTAGTCAAACTAAGTTAATTGTTTTATTTAGATTAGATTTCATTATTTTGTTTGTTTCATGAACATAAGCATGGTAGAAAAGTCATTGGTGGAAGGCATATAGGAGCAACATTATTGAGACTAAGTGTATGATACCGCAAAAAGGAACAATACTTGGAATGATGTCTTAGTATTTTCAAAACAAAAAGTGCTTATGTCGGCCTGTGGCTATCTAGGGAGTCCCTTAAACCTGTACATTTGGATTCTTTATGTAATTATTGTCACAACTCAAATGAAGGGATCGTGAGGGCACCTACTCTATCATAACTAGATAGGAGAACCCTTGACACCCAACCAATATCATGCGTACGTTCAAGTAAAAGTCTCAAACATAAATTAACATAATCTATAATAAAAAGTTTCCTATGACATTTATACAGACGATTAATGCTTTACTTACTATCCAAGACCTAGTCTAGACATGTAAAAGTGCTTCTAATATAATAAAGTACTACCAAAGTACATTAACTTCCACCATATGAATAAGATGAGCAGAAGTTATTGGTGAATACTTGCCGCTTTAAATTAGAAGCCTAAACTGATCCTACAACATATCTATCCAAAATGGGATATAGCAAGAGTAGTATCAGTATCACATATACACATAGGCATAATTGGCTGACCAGGGCTAGAAAAATATAACAACATATTGAAATCTCAGAAGAATAACATGAAAAGCCTAACTTCAACATAAGTTACCCATGTCCAACACTCCCCTATTACCAGTTCTAGCAATTTCGTTTATATCTTATTCTCCTAGCTAACCCTATTTAACAAAAAGCAAGCAACCTAAATCCTTATTTATAAATTCTTCTTAATCACCATCTCTAGTTTTAACTCTATGAGTTAGACTAAGGCTACCATGCTTTGCCCACTCTAACCCATGATCCTTAATACCCTTTTTCACAGATATAGACCATATTATAATAATTCTTTAGGTATTAAGGTCACTAGACTCATCAGTATCTTAACTAATAGGGAGCACTACTTAGTAATCAACAAGTAACAACTAATCTAAAACTAATGCACTACCATTCACAGATAACCACACAAGCCACAAATAAGGTCAACGGGAAAACCTATGACTCTCTACTTACCACAAGTGTAACATACATAGTATATTAACCTAATCGCTCCACAAATAGTCTCACATAACTTTTATTAATCATGACACTTATGCAATGTATTTAACATTCAAACCCAGTACTATGAATAATGTATTAACCAATCGATCAGCCATAAATTGTGTATGCATATACTAAGGGTCTTATATGCCCATTAGGCATGACCTACATGGGACGAGCTCACATCCATGTACCATACCGGCGAGGTGCCATCTCCTCCAACATAAAAACTATAATCAATATGTACCGGCGAGGTACCCGAACCACCAAATATAATAATAAATGAATGTCTCCATTAACATTAATTACAATATGATAAGATGCACCTATATGCCATTATACAGTTTAACTAAACATTATTCAACCTCGCGATTAATCATTTTAAGTATGATATGAATTATTATGTCACTTTCCAAAATCACAAGTATTCCCGAATGCCAATCACAATTACTCAACTCATGAATAAACATGGAGAATCAAATTAAGTCTATAACTACATTAAATTATTAAGGCATATTAACTAATCTGGTCCTAGTCTACCTCATCACTACTTCTACCTATCCCTGAAATAACCAAAGTTCCTCGATATGAGAACACCTCTAATCTTTGAGTGACTTTCTTAACCAATATTAGTAATAGTACTCTACACTACCCAATTGTTACTACTCCTACCTCACACCTTACTATATCTACACTTTATATGCTATTATTATTACATTAATCTGCCCTACATCGATCATGGCCCAAATCTACTAATCCATAATATGACCAGTATTTGCAAGACCCCAAGCTGGACCTGCCCCTTTTCCTTAACCCTATTTACACCATTCCATGTCTACAAACTCGCACGACACCCCATCACCATTTTTTTCCTCTAATTAGCCTAACTTTAATTAACATTAACCACGTAGTAATAATGTACTACTTAGTACAACACCTATACAACTCATTGAATGGAAACCACAATTGCCTCATGATTTGTATGTGATTAACCATCAAAACTTCATGCCTGTAGGCCTAAGAAAGATATCTCTCGTCAACTATATATCATGTCTGCAAATAAACAAGGTCTACTACTAATTAAACCATAACCTACCTCGATTCCAAGTATTTTTGCTACAGAATGCATGGATCGCTTTTCCTCGATCCTATTCTAGCAATTCTATCAAAGATTCCCCAAAATCATTATTAGAACATGTATTTTTGAAATTTTGCCTCTTTATCCATGTTGTTTTTAGTCTAGAGGTAACCCTAGGGTGTTCTTAGGAGGAGGTAACGGAATAAGAACAAGAGATGGTGGAAAAAGGTTTTTAAAATGCGAGGTTGATTGCCCGATCACCATTGTAGTGGATAGATTCCTGCTGCAGCAGTGTCACTGCAATAGTACCATTGTCGCTATAGTGGGCGCGGGGCAGTCTAGCCTCCCTAAATTTTAGTTGATTAAATCATTTTATTGAACTTACCATGGTTTTTAAATCTTAATAAGGTTAACTTAAGACACTTCCCATTCATGATTTTCCTATTACAGTGTTCATAGTAACAATGTGACATGTTATATTAGATTCTAATTTACCCACCATTTGTCCCCAAACAACAATGGTACTGAAGAATACTAGGTCGGTGCACTTCCAGGGTTATTAATTCCCAACCCATAAATTTAGATTCGTGGTCTCAACATATCTTACCAGCCTTACAATAGAATCACACAAACTCTATATACACAACTTACCACCATGAGGTACCCATAGAATGTACACAGTAGTGGTAACAAGGAATAGTTATTTTAGCATGAGCATATACCCAAGGTAACCGAGACCTCATCAATATGCAATACTTTATGATAAGCACCCAAAGGTATGAAAATGTTCTTCCTATCCTTCCCCATGTGCCTTGATCCCTCTATAGCGAGACCACTACCACTGCAGTAGGAAGTAGGCTGATATAGCAGCACTTTGGTAGTTTTAAGAATGGGAAAAATGGGTTATTTATCCCATTTTTCTTTCTTTCAAAAAATCCTACTCTCCCACATTCTCTGATCAATGACTCCATCCTGACATTGAATTCGAGATAAATTCTCATTCTAACTCTGTCTCTTTACTTTATAGCACTTAGTTTTAAAGATTTGGGCTAAAATATAGAAATCACAAGGGTAGGGGTTGATTTTGGTATGGTTGATTTTGCCTAATTTGGGATTGATTCATGAAGCATGCTAGATTTTTTTTTACATTTGCCATGTTGTTATGTCATTATAGTCATATTATTCACTAAGTTCATGGAAGTTTGGGGCACGAGAATAGGGTATATGATCGAGGGTCATCTTACTAATGATTTACTTAGCCATTGGGGCTTGGGGGTTTATTCACCCAGATTTTAACATTTAGAAGTCCTATTCTACTTCACTAGACCCGATCTATGTTATAAAGTTGAAAAATTGCAAAAACTTATGAAAATACACTATGGTTGTGTTGTAGGTCTGTCGGGGATGAAGGGGCCACTACAGCGAGATGCATCCTGTTGTAGCAGTCCGACAGCTGTGACATGTTGCTTCTATAGCAACCCTACTATAGTGGAGATCTGGAAGTAACCCTGCCTGGAAAAATACCAATTATTCAGTTCTCAAAATTTGTGACCATTTGAGCATGTCTATAACAGCTAACTCTAATTGCATTTGATTTACAGTATTACTACATTATGGTCAACCAAAACCAAGGTGACACTTGTCCTTCATACATGTGATTTCTCAATCAGTCTTATCAGCAAAGGTTTGTAGATTATAGGAGGAGGAGTTTTTTCATAACAGGGTCTTTGTAATAAAGAATATGGACAAAAAGGAACTGAAATTCTATGCCCGACTGTAGGAGTTGGGGCGGATGCTACTAGTGGAACCCACCTAGGATTATAACTAGGGCTGGGTATGAGATTTTTATTCTATGCTCTTAATTGTGTGTTTAGACAACCAATACCCAAACATCCGCATTCATAGAGTGAATGCCCTCATGGACATGGCCACTATCAATGACGCCTTAGGGGTGCCAAATCCCTTAAATGAGGCTTATGATACAAAGCTTGGAGAGACCGACTTGCGATGGTTGGTGGATACTTTGGTCGCGAAGGCTGACAGGGAGAAAGGTCCGCTAGACCAGTACTGTGGGGCTCAAGAGTACCTTCTTTTCTATGCAAGCTCAGAGGTGGCTTGACATGGTGTCTTGAAGGATTCGTCCCTCAAGAAATATTACCAACGTTACTTACCCTCGGGATATGGTAGTGGCTTTTGTTATAAGGGGAATAGATCTCAATTTGAGGGCTCAAATTGTGGCTAAACAGAAGGATTTCTATCGTGGGAATATAAAAGACCCTACGTTCTTGCCTTTATTACTGAGTTGTATAACAGAGAATAGGTTCCCTAGGAAGATAATGATACCAAGATAGAGTGTGACATGCCCTTTAACCCCCTCAAGATTAAGGGTACTTAGGGGAGGAGCAAGAAGATAAGGAGGGTAGAAGTGGAGGGAAAGAGTAGCAGGGCCCTTGAGAGTGAGGGAGCTTTTGTTCGCCCTACACCAGCCACAGGGTTGGAGTCAGATTTGGCTACAGAGAAAGGCATTCTAATAGATTTGGCTGCAGAGAAAGGCATTCTAATATAGTCTCACATGCCTCCTCGAGGGTCAACTCTATCTAGGTCCACAGCCCCATAAGACCTTCAAATATCTCTAAAGCTCTATTTAGCACATGCCTATGCAGTTCTCCAATAGGATTTGGATTAGGAAATGAAGAATAGGAGCCAGAGACCACATGCTCGCCCCAATGTGGAAAGCCATAAATGATATGTTCGGGTGCATGGCCCCAAATAAGAAGCTCCCAAAGTTATGAACTGAAGATGCATAGGAGTTGTCATTTGTTTGTGGAATGGAAGAAGAAGGCTCTGATGCTTCGAGCCTCAACGGTGATGGGTCCTTTAGCTAGTTCCCGGGCATGCAAATTTCCCCCTTATCCCCTCTCTATTATTGATACATTGGTTAGTTGCCCCCATTTGTGGATGTATTCAAACAATTTTTTCCTTATTTTAAATAATGAATTATATTCCTAGATTTCTTTTATCAAGTTGAGGTTTTTATGAGGTAAGCTAACTCATGTTATGGTCTTTTGTACGTAGAATTGTGTCAAACGAGGTTGGAAAGAAAATAAGAAAAATAGAAGAAAGGAGCTGGAAGCTCACTACCTGGAGACAGCTACAATGGTCTGTCCTTTTATCTCTACAGTGGTCCCAATGCAGCGGCAGAGTATAACTATACTGGGCCTTTTAATATTGTGGTGACTCCTGGGTTGTAGCTCCAGGTTTCCTACCTCTGTATCTCTCCGTTCCTTCCCAAGCGATGATTTTCTAGAATTATCATTACAACCTTACTCCAATAGCTCCACTTTTATTCTAGGACCGAAACCCCACTACACAAATTACAATTACCCTTAATACATGCCTCGAGTGTCGCTATGCCACTTACAACCATTCATTAACCAAAATATTATAAAATAGGACGAAATAAAAAATATGTTTAACCATATGGCCTCAATTAAAGGAATCTTAGACCTCCCATTTACGTTTTGCGGTAATGATTCCTCGATTTCAATTTTAACCACAACCTTTTACTTAATCCATAAGAAAACAACATACAAGTAAATAGTATGACCCTCACTTAAGGCATTACAACCAATATTTAGGAATGTAACACCTATGCCTCCTATTAACCTATAAGAGTTATGACAACTAGCCTTGAGCTTTCGAACACCATAGAGGTACCAATTGGAATCAACTAGATTCCAATTCAAATTAGTCGAGATACCAATTGGGCTCAACACAGGTGGACAATATTAAGATAACACGATAGGAAAGAAGAAAATAGTGACTCCTAGATTTCTTATAGCCTCCTAAGGTTTTGAAGTGGACGTCTACACACCAATCCACAGGACTCTATTCGATACTTGATGTTGTACTTATGAGACCGGTAACCTAGCTCTCTGATACCAACTATCAAGACCCAAATTATGGGATTGTATGGGCACCTACTCTTTTCTAACTAGATAGGAGAACCCTTGCCACCCAACTAAAGTAAAAGTCTCAAACATAAACTAACATAGTTAACAATAAAAAGTTTCCTACGACATACATACACTCGATTAATACTTTACTTACTACCCAAGACTTAGTCTAGACATGTACAAGAACTTCTAATACGATGAAGAACAACCAAAGGATACAGATCCCACCTTAGGAATAAGATGAGCAGAAGCAGCTGGTGAATACTTGCCGCTTCAAATAAGAAACCTCAACTGATCCTGCAACATATTTAAATCCCACATGGGGATATGGCAAGAGTAGTATCAGTACAACCATACGTACTGGTTGGCAATATCATCTGAAAAGGGTTAAAAACATATAAAAATCTTATAAGAATAATATGAATAATCTAATTTTAACATAAGTTACCCATGTCCATACTCCATAATCCAACACTCCCCTATTACCAACTCTAGCAATTTCATTTATATCTTATTCACCTAGCTAACCCTATTTAACTACAAGGGAGCAACCTAAATCCTTAGTTATATATTTTTCTTAATCATCATCACTTGTTTTAACTCTATGAGTCGGACTATAGCTACCTTATTTTCCCCACTCTAACCCATGATCATTCTACCTTTTGTAATTGATATAGACAATGTAAGAATAATTCTCGAGGTATTAAGGTTAGTAGAGTCGTATGTATTTTTATAAATAATAAGGGAGCACGACTTAGTATCAACATGTAATAAGCAATCTCAAACCAACGATCTACCATTCATAGATAACCATATAAGCCACCAATAATCTCAATGGGAAAACCTATGACTCTCTACTTACCACAAGTGTAACATATTGAGTTCATTAATCTAATAATTCCACAAATAGTCTCATGTGACTTCTATTAATCACGACACTTATGCAATGCATTTAACATTCAAGCCCAATACTATGAACAATGTATTAACCATCTAATCGATCATAAATTGTGTACACACATACTAAGGGTCTTATACGCCCATTAGTCATGACCTACAGGGGATAAGCTTATATCCATGTATCGTACCACCAAGGTACCTGCTCCTCCAACATCAAAATTATAATCGATACATACCGATGAGGTACCCGCCCACCAAATATAACAATAAATGAATGTCTCCATCAACATTAACTAGAATATGATAAGATGCACCTATATGCAATTGTACAGTTTAGATAAACATTATACAAACTCCTAGTTCGTTAATTTAAGTATGAGATCAATTATTAAGTCACTTTCCAAAATCACAAGTAAGCCCAAAGGCCAATAACAACTTAGCTCATGAATAAGTATGGAGAATCAAATCAAGTCTATAACTGCATTAAATTACTAAGGTTAACTAACTAATCCGGTCCTTGTATACATCCTCACCTCTTCTACCTATTCCTAAAATAACCATGGTTCCCTGATATTAGAACACCCCTAATCTACGAGCGACATCTTTTCCAATATTAACGATCAGGCTCTACACTACCTTACTATTACTACTCCTACCTCACACCTTACTCTATCCGCACTTTATATGCTATTATCATTACTTTAATCTACCCTACATTGATCATGACCCAACTATATTAATCCATAATATGAACGACATTCCCAAGACCCCAAGCTGGACCTACCCGCGCCCTTAACCCCATTTACACCATTCCATATCTATGGACTTGCCCAATACCCTATCACCACTTGTTTTCCTCTAATTTAACTAAATTTAATTAACATTAACCTTGTGATACTAACATACTACTTCAGAAGACACATATACAACACATTAAATGACAACCATAGCTATCCCTCGATTTGTATGTGATTACCCATCTAAACTTCATGCATGTAGGCCTAAGCATGATATCTATCGTCAAATTATATGCTGAATATACAAATAACCATGGTCTACTACTAATTAAACCATAACCTACTTTGATGTTGAATTTTGTTGCTATAGAGTGTATGGATCTCTTTTTCTCGATTCTATGCTAGCAATTCCATAAAAAATTCCCTGAAATCATTATTGGAACACACCTTCTTGAAGTCTTTCCTCTTTATCCATATTGTTCTTAGTGTAGGGGTAACCCTAAGGTGTTCTTAGAAGGAGACGATGAAATTAGAACAAGAGCTGGTGGAAAAAGAGTTTTAAAATACGGGGTGACGGCACGATCGCCACTGCAGCAGACAAATTCCAGCTGCAGCAGCGTCACTATAGTGACACCAATGTCGACATAGTAGGTGCGGGGTAGTTCATCCTCTTGAAAATTTAGTCGATTAAATCATTTTATGGAACTTACCAAGGCGTTTGAGTCATAACAAGGTTAATTTAAGACTGTCTCATTCACAATATTTTCTGTCACAGTGTTCATAGTAACAACGATACTGGTCATTACAGTTATAGCACTGAGGATAGTGCAAGATTTTAAGTGTGGGATGACGAGATATCATGGATTCTTTTCATGCTTCACGTGGTAGTAAATATTAAAATTTGTTTATTAGAAGTGTTGTATCAACAATTAGTGCTTTTGATAGAACACTTGATTTTTGTTTTCAGTTGGTTTTTGAAGGAGTCATTTGAATCATAAGTCCTAGGATTTTTCTTTATTTTTAGGAAATTTTTAAACTTGTAGTATTTTTCTTATTTAAAACAAATTAAATAGGGTAGAGTAACTCAAAACACCTTAAATAAGCTAGGGGCTTAATCTAGATATGCTAAGTGTACATAGGTAGCTCTCTCAAAAACATTATGCATAAAAGAGTTGATTTTCTAGTTAAGACAGGTAGGCTCTAAGATTGACTTTAACAAATAAAAGGGTCTTAATGATATATTCGTTGTTGTTAGATAGGGGATAAATAGTTAACTAGTTTTATTAAATATTTGTCATTGTATGGTGAGTCTTTGTATTTTTTTATTTTTCTCATTGATATCTAGAACTTGTCGGTGTGTGTACAAAGTGAAATAAAGTAGAGATTCATAGGAGATGATTAGGGATTTCTTTGAAAAACATAATTGTTATTTATGAGAAATATGTGAGGGGGTATTACTTTTGAAGTGAAGGAACATAGATGATGTAAACTTGATGATATATTCCTTTTTTTTGCTTAATTACATGATATTGAGTTGCCCTATATAATGAGTAACGAGTTGGCTTCTAGAGGTTGTGTCATCTTGAAAAAAGTCTTTTGTTATGAGTTATTCATGCACTTTGTTTGAGAGTCATTTTCTAAATTTCTAGGCAATATAGGTGGATGTATTTTGTTAAGTTTGAATAATAGGGGGGGGGGGGTTAGGCTATTAGGTGATTGGTCGAGGATAAACAAAGGTTAAAGTGTGGGGTTGTAATGTGAGTCTAGTTTTTACTCTTTTTCACCATTTTTTGGATACATATAAGCTTTGTTTTACGAATAAATTGATCTAACACTAATGGTTTATGCTTTATTTCAGGATTTATTACTTATATAAGGTATTTTGTGTAGTTTTGATGAACAAAGAGAAAAAGACAACAAAATGAAGCTTAGAAAGCCTAAAACTCATAAATTGACATTCAGGATGAACTCTAATGCGAAGAAGGGTAAAAAATATACCCTTTTAGAAGTTTACACTCTAAAGAGAACATAACTAGGGTGAGAAACATGGAGTGTAGAGGTATCTCACATTGCGAGCAGGATTAGTATGGAGGGGAATTTTTCTCTCTTTCCTAGTTCGACTTGGAGGGGTTCTTATGTGTTTTAAAATACTATAAATACCCCTTACGTTATTTTTAATGTATGTTTGTATAAGTTTTGACAAGTATTGAGAGTTAGAAGTAGAGAGGTGCACCTACGCATGTATGATTGTTAATTTTATTGATAAGACATAAGAGATAAGTACAAGCTTAATATGATATATATGTAGAATAATAGAAGGGAAGTTATCTCTTATGCTTGAACAGTCCTACTAATCATAATTATGGTTATCCCTTATACTCTTTTCCTTAGCATAATTGATTGTTCAAATATTATTATTGCTTCGTAATTAAATCATGAGTGGATAAAGCCCTCTCCCCCCACCCCCAAATCTAGGGTTGTGGCCACAAGTATGAACATCATAATATATATATATATATATATATTTTGTTTTTATGAAATATATTATTACATTTTGTTCTCTTAATCTTATGTTTACTATTCTATTGCTTCACGATTAAGAGGATAAATGGACAATTTCTAGAGAAACTCGAGAAATAGAGACTAAACATAGAATATGTATTAAGGGAATTAGTGTTTGTCTGCAGAAAAAATAGTTTCTAGGACGCAGACGTACCTAGATCTCCCTACTTGAGTCAAATACAAGATGATAGCTTATTTCCATTTGAATTAGTTCACCTATCCCTGCTTAATGATTTAGTTAGAAGGCAAATTCAGACAGATGGTTAGACTATTATGAGATACCATGACCATACCATTAACCCTGTGATTCAGCAAATATGTAGATGTCTTAATAATGCTGAAGCAATATATGTAAATTATGATATGATTGTTAAAGAGCCATAACCCTATGTCTTAACAACTCTGTGAACAAACTCTTAAACTTTCATGTCTTATTGATTTATTAGTAGTAGAATAAATCAATCAAACAAACTCTATTTTATCAGATAACACTTGTTCTTACAAACATAATAGTAGGTTATTTAACTTGTCAGCAATTATATCGATGAGGGATCGATAATACCAGATTTCTTACAATCACTTTATTAATTATGGCCAGGTACACTTGCATGTGTGTTGCGAAACAACAAAACTCAGCCTCTTCATTTATTTGAGGTTGGTCCTGGATATTGACTAAGTCTGTAGCTTGCTGATCAACATAAGTTTCCTCTTCGACATGCATCTCTGTGAGCTTGGCACCAATTCTTTCAAAGGCTTTTGGCTATTCTAATAGGCTCTTTTTGTCCCATTCATATCTTTCCTCTAACTACTTCAACATATTCGTAATTTTTGCTAGTGTTCCCATCACTCCATTACTTCGACCATCATCACAAACTACAGGAGAATCATAATAGAGGCTCAGGTGAGGGAAATAAGAGTTAGGACAACTATTTGAATAGTCATCTTGACCACCACATATTATAGATGTTCCACTCAAATGATTGGAGAGGTACACACAACTCATTCCCTAAAATATAATAACAGTTTTACCGAAGATTCCTCCATAATTAAGACAAGGATAACCAAAATAAGAATACCCATTATTCGACTGATTAAATGTCTCGACCCAGAATTCGAGGTCATGATGCAACCTACCCTATCATAACCTTGGTAGGTAAGCCCAACACCCAAAAGAGAAAAAATATAAGAAGAACATAAATAATACCTAAATAAGAAACTTAAATATAAAGTCAAGCCAGATATATATAAAACAATCTCTGAAACTGAAATAAACACAACTCAAATCCCAAAATCTAGTGTCACGAGTAAAGAACACTAATAACTGACATTAAATATGGAAATACACAACCCTGTCTCTGAAATGTAATGTAAAGACAAAATAAAGATATGATGAAGTCTGGATCATGCTCTGAATGAGGAGCTCACCAGTACTCCAAAATAGCCTAAACACATCATTCACTCAAGCTCTGTGGGTCGCACTCGAACGAAAATCTTCACCAAAATGGTACAAAAAGTAGGAATGAGTACGGTCACTTGTACTCAGTAGGCATCACAAGCCAATCGAGCAAAGTAGAAAACAAAACATATAAGAGATACCATGAGCATGCTTTCACCAACATACAAAAAAGTTCCCAACGGTGGGTCAGTTCTATCTCCTAATGGTATAACTACTACAAGTATAATAGAAGTACAAGAATAACTACACACGAACCGATAAAGGAAGGTTAAATTGCACAACTAGCGAACAACATAAGAGAAATGCAAATGATGCAATGCAATGGTCTGATAAGGATGAAATGTCTCAATATCCTCGTATACACTTTTCGAGCATAAGCTTCTAGGACAGGACCCATGGGAGGTTCACAACCCATATACTTTCACAATCTCTTCAACCAACCTTGCTGGAACATTCCTTGGTCAAGGCATTTTATAAAGTGTCTCATTTTCTTTAAAAATCAGTGTTTCTCAATAGTACCAGTTCCATGAATATGGATGAACAAAATGAGGATGCATGCTCAGAACTAAATCAATATCATGTAATGAATCAACTCAATAATAGTATAAATGAGCTTAAATCTAAATAGATATAATGTAAGCCATTGCATGGCACCATTGTAGTAAAGAGTCATGTAAGACATCAATAATATTAGTCCAAGCCCCCGCCCTCGTATCACAATAATAATAAAGGTAAATAATTCTCAAATAAGACCAATACCAGCTCCTGAATGGGCATTACAATAATAATAATCTTTAGAGTCAATACTAATATTCACATAATCTCCCACACAAGCAACACAATAAAATAATGATCTCAAAAGGTCAATCTCACTATAAATCCCCAACACATAGCATAATTTACAAGAATGGTCAACTACCCAGCCCGATCTGAAGAAAGTTAAGCCATAACCTACCTCAAAAAGCTGAAACACGAGCTTGGACCCTTCAACAAGGAGTTTTTTCTTTTCGTGCGATCTCGCAATAAACCCAATCTACGAAAAATATAATCGACATGTAAAGAAGAGTCAAATGATACCTATATTAGATACTTTCATTCCGGATCCAAAAATAGTTTGGAAATCGACCACAAATAAAATGATAAAATCAGAATTTTATTGAAGAATCAAGTTTCCCCTATATTAAGAGTTCTAAATATGAAAATCCATCAAAAAATAAGTTGAAATCAAGCTTGAAATCGAAGAAAATTCATTTTCACACTTTACTGAGTGAAACCCCAAAAATTCAAGTTGTATATCCAAGTTTTGAAGATAATTTAGTGAAATAATCAATTGGTAATGATAGAAATTGAGTTAAGAAGTTTACCCAAGCAAGTTTGAAGAAGAACTCTCCTCAAACCGCCTAAAAACGAGGTCTCAAAGTTCAAAAATGGTGAAAATTGAGTAAAAAAGGATTTTATACTCAGTGATCAGCACTTAAGCGGTCGTCTAATCGCTTAATCGGCCATTGCTTTAGTGGTAAGACTACTGCTTAAGCAACGGTCACTTGCCACACAGTTGGTTACCTAAGTAGGTAGATTGCCGCTAAAGCTACGCTCACTAAAGTGGAAAAGCCACCGCTAAAGCGAGGCCGATCCAGCTGGTCCATGTCCACTAAAGCGACACATAGTCCATTTAAGTGACACCCACTAAAGAGACTAGGTGTCTTCTTAAGCGGCTGCATCAGCATAGCTGAACCAACAATAGTCCAAGGAGATAAATATTTCCAAACGGATCCTCGAGACCCACATAAATAAACCAATAATGTTACTAGGCTAATTTTGATGTCCTGGACTCAATGTAACAATTGAATTTATCAAAAGAGGTCATTATCAACAAGTTAACCCTCGAGAACCCTTTTAGGCTAATTTAACTAGTTTCTCATCTAAGCACTCATAACCCAAAATAAATACTCAGAACCCAAACCAACCACGCTACTAACCCAAAATTGACATTTCAGATCTAATGGAACTGAATGAATCACCATTCGACACTCGAATCACAAAATATTGACCGAAGTCAAATATCACTCTTTAAAAGCTACTCAAACTCATATAAATCTCTCCCGAATACTTCAAGGACCGTACTAACAATCGCCACAACTTCTAAATGATCTATAGCAACTATGAGGAAGGGTAAAATGGTTAAAATATAGAAATGGTTAAATTCACAACAAGAGTTGTTACATTAAAATTCCACAATGGCATGTAAAGAATATTTTTTAAAAAAATTACTACTAAGAACATATAAAAAATATAAAATAAAAACTTGAATAAATAAGAAGAAAAAGTCTAATTAGATAAATAATTAGTTTCTAAGTCCCCGGCAATTACGTTAAATAATTTTACCTCCCACAGCACCCGCAAGTGTACGTCATCAAGTAATATAGTGATTACAAGCAATCAGACGTTGAACCCACATGAACTTGTGATTAACTCTTTATTAAATTAAACTAGTTCTAATTATCTACTTAAGCTGTAAAATCTCAAGGTTTGGTTATTGTTTATTATACTACTTATTATACTATAAGTAATAAAATAATTGAGAACAAATATCATGGAGGTTGTTCATAGAAAAGTTTAGACCTAGGGTTATGGAGTTGCATAATTTTGTCATATCTTTATATTGTTGATAAGATTATTCAAAATATCTAACAAATTACTGACTCACAAAATTGATATTATGGCCATGGTCTCTCGATCCTCTAATCGTCTTCCCAGATTGACCTTCTAAATACACTATTGAGCGAGGATAGTCGAACTAATCTAATTAATTTATTTGTCATCATGCATTTGAGCCAAGTAGCGAAACTAGGTATGTCCCCATCCTAGCTGCAAATCCATCAGTAGACACATCCTACACTTTTTAACCCAAGATCTATTTCTAGTCTTTGTCTCTTTAGTTCCTCTAGGAATTATTCATTTATCTTATTAGTATCTAATCAATAGAATAGAAAGCACAAGATCAAGGCAACAAAATGTAATGGAGGAATCCTCAATAACAATCTATATAAATAGTATGATGTTTATACTATAACCAAAACCCTAGAAATAGGTCCTTTAGTCACTCACAATCTTATTACAAAGCTTTAATCCGAGTAGAGATAAGAAATAATGGTAAGTAAAGAGACAAAGAAGTAACCATTGAAGAATTTAGCTTTTGCCCTTAATATGAGCCCTCACAATGTTCTTCCTCAGCTAAATATAGGTTAGGAGGGGTACTTATAATATTTAAAAATACCTAGCAGGAATATCCAGGTAAGACTGAGAAAAAGGCAGAATTCTACGCTGCTTTTGGGAGCTTGTAGCGCGAGGAGGATTGGATCTCCCAAGAACTTATGCTACAAGGCTTGTTTGCTCACACTTGAAATTTCTCTGCGGAGTATAAACTTTAGAGGGGTGAAAATTGACCCCCTTCATCTTGGAATTCGCTTCATGATCCTATGGCTTCGCCTTGGATTTTACTTTACAAAATCCTGCCATTTTTGCTCCATTTTAGATCGCTTTTAGCACTTTTCATCTAAACTAAATAAATCACCTCAAATAACGGATAAATATGGAATTAGGCCTAAATCAATTATCCTTGAAACACATCATAAATGTGAGAAAAAAAGTAGTGAAAAAGTGTCATGACCCAAAATAAGAGGTTGTGGGGGCACCTATTCTATTTTAATTAGATAGGAGAGCCCTTTACCACACAATAATTTATTATGCGGAATTTCTTGAATACGATATTTTCTTAATGGGAAATTTATTTAAATGCATAATCATAATAAAATCTTATAAATCTTTACAAGCTTTCAACTTAGCAAATTACACTGTCTCCCAAGGACCTAGTCTAGACATGTACAAGAGCTTCTAATATAGAGTAAGGATAAAAAATAAATGATACAACTTTTTCTTGAGGAATGAGAAATGCGGAAGTTGATGCTGAATACTCGCCAGTTCGACTACGGAACTTCAGTCAACCTACAAAAACACCTACATCCCAAAAAAGATGTAGCAAGAGTAGTATCAGTACACAATACCTATTGGTAGGAATCATTGGTCAATCAATATTAGTTCACGTAGTACCATATAAAATCAAAAAAATCAATAATGACAATCTCACATAACAGTTTAACACAAGTTCACATCCTTACTGTAATTTCTCAATAATTTTTGAAGTTTCCAATTATCTTTCATAACAAAATTAACTCCACGAATTACGTTAAGCATTATACTTCATCGTGATAAGCTCACAAAAAACTAACACAATTACTGACTTTTACCACACCAGGGTTATGTGCTTAGTATTTATATTATTCTCAGGAGAACACCGAAACCGACTAAAGATTCGACCAACCAATCAAGAGTATATTCATATAAATCAAACTATCTAAACATCACAGGAAATACAATAATTCACAACAACATTAATATCCCACAAATTAGATAAGACAAGTAAATAGGTACCTCGACACATAATCCATAATCATATCAGCCAGGTAGTTTACTCAACATCCAGACACATCAATACTACCGACATAACGACATATACATCATAAGTCAAACATATCGAATCATACAAATCACTGCAAATAGTAGTTACCTCACAACAAATGGATCTTGTCCATACCAAAATCACCACTTTATAATTTATATATCTCATCAACACTCATAATACTCTCTCATTTGTACACACAAGCTAAGGAGTCTTATTTCTGCCCAATAGTCATGACCTGCAGGGGATACACCAGGGTCCATGTACCATACCGGTGTGGTACCCGATCTATCACAATAATATTATACCAGTGTCGCACCCAATCCAAACTATAATACCATACTAGTGTGGCACTCAATCCATAATATAATCGCTTGTTCATAAACTCACATCAGACACGAGTCACTCATCAATAAAAATATTTATAACTATATCGTTACCTTTCTTAAGATGTCATAGTATGATCCCACATTCCGCTATCTCACAAGATAGTACAACCAGTATAAAAATCTCACAAGTGCACTTCAATAATCAACAAAAAATTCAATGGGTATCAACAATCTACAGATTATGCATAAAAGCATTGTCAAGCCAACAACTAATCAATCACAGGTTATGTCCGAAGACCAATCAACATGCCATTTAATTGATAAATATACGAGGGAATATATTAATAAACCGTCGCTGAAATTGAGATCTTATTCAAAGAGAAAGATCTCAAATATCTGGAGTTTCTTTTTGTATGTTATATGGATTATCTGATCCGCAAGGACCATGATTGGAAATTGTTTGATCGTCTTTCTCTAAGGAAGAGTCGAAATAGAATCAACTTGAATTTAGGACCGCTATTCAAAAACTTAGTGAAACACTGGATTTCTTATCTCATGTCTGCTTTTTGTGAAAAAATTACCAATTGTAACTCTATTTAAACGCTTATAAGTTCCTTCACTTACTCAACCACGATTATTAAGGGCCAGTGAATTTAGTTACTATTATAATGGCCCTTTATTCATGTTATTATTAGATTCATAGACACAACTTCATTAGCCGTTTATTAGACTATCCGTAAAAATTCGACATACAACTATAACTATTGTTATTAACTTGCGGATTATTATTTACATGGATACACAATCTTTCCAGCGTCACTCACATTCACCTTATCCACATTGTATCTCATCATAAAACTCATACAAATACATTTCACACATCAAGAAATTCATATATCAATATATTATCACACGTTTTAGATCTATTTACATCATATAATGTTTTATCCATTCAAACATCATACTTGCAGGCCTAATCATGCTTCTCCTGTCAATCACTTTTTTATAATTATAGTATACTACTCATACACCATAACCTACCTTAACATAAATTGTTGCAATAGTATTCATGTACCAGGGTTCCTCATTCCTAGTTTAGCCATTTTTGTTAAAGAATTCAAGAGGATAAATGATGGCGTCACTTTTTTGAGAGCCTTGTCTCTCTGTTATAGTTGTTCGAGCTTGGAATAGACCTAGGGGTATTTTTTGGAGAGAACTCCTCTTTTTAGAATAAGAATTGAACCTGAAATAGGTTTATATCATGACTAGCTAGCTCGGCTCCACTACAATGGATGTGTCTTTACTATGGTGGGCTCATTGTAGCAGGAAAAGGGTCACGACAAGGGGCTTAGGTAGGTCGGGCTCACTTCTTTGATTTATTAGCTTACTTATTATTAAATGAACCATTGCCACCTCAAATCGAATTGCCACGTAGAAATAAAATTTTAAATTCTCACGCCTTTGTCACAACATTACAATAACAACGGAATAGGTCATTATAAAACGAGTGTATATTATCCCACATCAGTGAACTATAAGATTAAAAAAGTAAGGTTGTGTCCTTACTCCATCACTCAATCTTCCCCAAAAGTTTAATGATTTATCTCAATATAATTTTTCCAAATCTATACGAGTAATTTTGATAAGAACGACTTATTATTTATGCAAATTCAGTTTTTTCTCTAAAAGAATTTATTAAACAAGGGTTTGCAGCTTAATTTCATGCAAACTATCTCTACCAAATTCCAATTCTCTTTCCCACGAAAAACTAAGATAATATGGAGTAGGTTAATGTTTGCAATCATCAACCAATCACGAAAAATAAGAAATAGTTTGATACCCAAATTCTCAAAAATTATGCAAGACATGAAAACCTTGAATAAGAATTAAGTCATAATGTTTACTATGAAATAATTATGAATGAATAACTTATTATTTGTTCTTGGAAACAGCTATGAACTAGAGAGAGAAAATATTGAAACCTATAAAGTAAATTAATTTTGGTAACTCTATACTACAGAAACTCTATAAAAGTATTTAAAATGGCCAAAAGTTTTTGAATCCTAAACAAATCAAATTGCCCAACAAACACCATCTATGGATCATACATTGATTCATGGTCGGTGGATTGCCTTTAACTTTATCATAGTTTCTGCCTTAGAGTTTCTGAACCTCCACCCTTGATTGATCCACCTACCATACATTGATGTAAGATCCGTGAATCTTGCCTTAGGTTTTCCTGCCAACTTAATCTTCTTCAAATGTATATAATTGTTACTGTGACATACAATTCATGCTTTCTTCCATAAGTTGATAATCTCCAGAACACTCTTTTTGCATCCTCTCTAGACATTTCCACAATGGGTTCTATGGTTCATTCTCAATTAACAATAGTTGATTTTCTTTTTCTAGCAATTTCTCAAATTTTCCTTTGTTTGGCCATTTTGACATAAAATACCCACAAAATAATATTCTGGCATAAAAACATAGAAAATCATGCAACATAACATAGAAAATGTAAGTAAAAGACAACAGCTGTGTCATAAATCAAGACACATCAACACATTTGAACTTAATGCTTTTGCTTGTCCTCAAGCAAGTTACATAAGACTTTATACTACACCTAAGTCTAAGCATAACAGAGTAATCTGCCTACAATGGTTTAAGGATGTACCTATAGGCATTTACTATCAAAACACGATCAACCCCTTAATTGTTTTTAAATACATGGACTTACTCCTATATGCAACATCTATCTGTAATGCATACAAGAGACTTAGTTTAAGAAGTTAAGTTATTTAGCTATTTTAATTCAAGTTCCCACACATAGATCAAAGAAGTATCCCAAAATAACACACATATATACAATGAACCAATGGGACAAAAAGACTTAAGAGGAAAGAAAACACTCAACATTCACAAACAAAATTCATATGCTACACATTCAAGTACCATAGGCTTTTCTTTATTTTCTTTTGCCACTATTATTGGAATGCTCGACTGAGATCACATAAGGAATTTTCTGAGCTTGTAATGTAGGCTTTGCAAAAGGTAGGATACATATTAGAGAAATATGACTAGACCCTCCTTAAACCAAACATTCTATTCACGTTTTCATCCTTTTACTTTGTCTTTCCTTTTTGTTCTTTTTCATTCATCAACTCTGGTATGGTGTTTTAAATCTTTCTTTTTTAGATTTTCCTTACTCTTATATATTTTTTGGTTTACCACATCAGGTTATGTTATATATGTAACTTCTTCCCCACCGCAACTTAGGCTTGAAGCTTCAATCATTACTATTTTTTTTACACCATTCACCCCTAGCTTAAGTTGTTTAAGCCTCATTTTCACTATCAATGTCAATATTGGACGAGTTCAAAAATGGAAAAATGCTTCAAAATATACCCAAACTTTCGCAAAATTTGTTATAACATGCCCAAAATTTGCGGGGGTCCTATGACCACCCTGTACTATTGATATCACCCAAAATATACCTCCAAAAAAGTATAATGCGGTTGTGGTATCAAAAATAGAACCCAACTAGGTTGGGGTCGATCCCACAGGGAATAGGATGAAATTATGTAGAATGCTAGTTTGAGCAATTAGCAAGTAAGTAAAAATGGGGGGGTGGGGGGTGATGTCGCCCAAAATATACCTCCGAGAAAGTACAATGCGGTTGCTGAATCAAATATAGAACCCAACTAGGTTGGGGTCGATCACACAGGGAATAGGTCGAAGTGTTAGTAGACTACCAGATGGAATAATTGGAAAGTAAATAAAACTGGGGGGTTTTGCTAGTGAATAATAACAATGACGAATGCTGGTTGTATTGAGTTTGTAAACAATAAGAGAAATTCACTAGGACTGTGATCCCCAATGATTCTTTAACTCCACCGGTTACTTGTGCTTAACAAGATTGCCTCGCTGCGCTGCATGCAAAATCTAACAAGTTAGGTTCATCTAACTGTCTCTCAACCTTCATTAGATGAATTACACTCTTTTTATCTCAGACTCCGAGTGTCGTACTACTAACCCTTGTCCTGGATCTCAGATAACCATTCCCGCTAAGGCTCCGGTTATTAGATGAAGGTTGATAGCTTCAAATCTCTGTTGTTATCTCCTTTTCCCAATATCTACCTCTCTCTCGAGCAAGTCTAGAATACAGGAATAATCCAAAGATGAAAGCATAATTATGATCTCACAAGAATGAAGAAAAACCAAAATTTCAATTATCAATCAACCTCAAAATTAGGGTTTGTGAATACAAAACCAAATATATGTCTGAAACAGTGTGAAATAACTCTCAAAGTAGTAAATTGTCCAACTCTTGCACTTAGGACTACATAGGAGTATTTATAGATACAAAACTAGTCCTATCCAAAACCAAATAGGAGAACAGAGTTGGCAACTTTCACGGTATCGTGACTTGGTGTCGTGGAACCAAGTCACGCCACGTGGGTTGATATCGTGGGAATCAGGCTCAACTTGTGGTCTTCAGAAGTTGGATCATAGCAGGCTTCCACGTCACGTGGGTGTCAGTCACGCCACGTGACCCCTGCCGTGAAAATCAGGCCCTGTTTCTTCACTCTAATGTTGAGTCACGATAGCCACTCACGTGAAGTGAGTGGCTTCCACACCACGTGACTTGTGGTGTGAGTGGCTTTCTTCTGCAGCCTCTTGTTCTTTCTTTGTCCGATGCTTCGTTCTCGGGCTCGATTCTTCCTCCTTTGCTTATTTTGCCTTTAAAGCCTGTTTTCCTGCAATTTAGGACAGAAACCACATCATACCAACAAAACACACCCAAGTTATTGCATATTTTCCTTGTTTTAAGCAGCAACAGTGCCATGTAACCATGACACATCAACACCCTTAACTTAGAACGTTTGCATGTCCTCAGGCGAACAAAATAAAAATACGCAAACACAATGCTTCATGAAGAGAAACCTAAGGGACCTATGGCAGTCAACTTGTTGCTTTTGACACAAAAACTTTTCGACCCCTCCTATTTTCAAAGTAAAACGAAAGCGTGTATGTAAGCAGCATAGGATCATGACACAGAAGGGATCAAGTGATGGCACTAAATTTTGTACAAACAACTAAGCGTGTATGCAATTTGACATTTCCCAAACAACTAGCAGCTAATTATACAAACCATGTGCCTTCACAATCAAAGAAGTCCCATGCACTCTCAGTATACTAATGGATATCAACATAGGGACGAGGTCAAAGCACTCACGCTCACAAAGAAGTTAAGACAGTGTGCATTAAATACCATAGGCTTGCCCTTATTTTCTACGCCTTCGTTTTTGGACAGTCGGACTAGGATCACTATAGGACTTTACTCGACTTGTAATGTAGGCTTAGGGACGGGTATGGTGCATATGGGTATAGTGACTCAACCCTCCTTGACACTACACACTTTTTGGCTACAACTTCTAACCTTTTTCCATTTTTTATTCTCCATTCTTTTATTTTCAGATTTTGGGTGTGATTTTTCTTCCCAAACTTTAAACACATATATATATTTTTTTTTTTTATTTTTTTTTTTTATTTTTTTTTCTTCACACCCAAATCTGTTTTCTCTTTTTCCTTTATTAACCCTTCTTCATAACCAACTCAATCTACGCACCCCTATAATAGCCACCCTCCACTTAGGCGATTTGCCTGAGTTGAGGTACACAGTTTCCAAGGAGGGACCAGGGCCAAGACAGGTTCATTGTGATTAACTGGGAAGGTGAATAGGCTAAATGAAAGAAATAGGACAATTATGGCTCAGAGTCGGGATCAAGGGATACTTCTTCCTTTGGTTTGGCATTAAGGCTAAAAGTGGACTTTATTCAAAAACGGCCTATGATCCTTTCCTAATCCCTATCCTTTAACTTAGGCAAGACTAATCGGGCAAGTTCTGGATCGCACACACAGAGCTAACTAAGTAGTGACCTCACACACACATAGCACAGGGTTGTATTACCAACTATTACCTATCCGTTCATTCAATGCTAGCTACGGTTATTTTCTTATAATTCTAGTGCCATAACAAGATCCAACAACAGTCACACACAAAGCATGCTATTTACACAACCAAAATTTCAGGAGGGGTATCCTTAACAGTCAAAATACATAAAAAAATCTTTCAAAAACTGGACTGCACTAAAGTTCCCTCATTTTTCTCCTAATATAGTAAGAAACATAAAAACATCAATAATAACATCCTAAACATGCCGGCTCTACTATGATAGCAAACTCGGGGGAAAAGAAACACGGGCAACAAAACCCCCCAAGTGGTGGTACACCCTCACCCCCAACTAAACATGGTGCAATGCCCTCAATGCACGAATATCAACTAAATACAAGGGAGTGAAGACATACTTGTGGCGCTCTAAGCGCCAAAAGTGGGCCCACCATCAATGAAATCATCAGACTGTGTAGTAGCCGCATCCGGTGGGGGGATAGCCTGACTAGCAGATGTACCACGCGCCCTCTGCTATGCCTCAATCTGGCTCGCATGGTACTCTACCCGGGAGGCTTTAACAGCCCTCCTCAAATCACTCTCATACTCAGCATCACTCGCACCCCCATACATCATACTGCAGGGTCTCTTTCCTTTATCCATCGGAGGCTCCTCATCAGCAAACAAATCAACCTCAAAGGCTGGTCTCACGGAGGTCGAGGTAAGCATAGGTGGTATAATGGGAGTGCTACTCGATGCCAGTGCCCGAACCTCCTCTCTCAATACAACAACCTCCTGGGTCAGGCTAGCCATATCAGGGCTCGGTGCAGCACTCAATCGAGAGGCCATACGTGCCTCAAAACTATCAATCCGCCAATGCAAGACCCGCATAAATTGGTCCATAGCTGCATTCATCCGAGCCTCCACCCTAGACTCTGCACCCTCTACTGTAGATCGAAACCACGACTTAAGTGGGATACCAACTTAGCCATCTGAGTCTTAGTATGAGCCTGACGCTCAAACATCTCCATCTGCCTGTCAACCAGCTGCTGCAGAAAGTCTCGTGCTACTGAAACCATCCCAGCTGGAGTCGGTGGGGCACTAGCACTGGGTACTCCCTCATCAATAGGGCCAGCGCCTCAGTCTATATAGGTACCCTAACTGCTGCAAGAACAAGCAAAGGGGCACTACTTGGCTCATCCAGGGTTGCACCCGCCGACTCAGACGGCTGTGACTCTCGTGGAAGCACGGGGTGTGAACCCCTTTGCTGCATCAGTGAAATGTCCACAATGCGGGTCACCTCGATATAATGGTCTAGGGTAGGTATCTTGGCCACCCCTTCCCTATCACACAACCCCTAGATCAAGCATGGAAAGGGGATACTCGTGTGATCTCTGAACGCCCGCTCGTGAATCTCGCGGACTATGTATCTAGCAAAAGGAATCTCATAACCAGTTAAGATGTTGGCTACCACTACTGCCCACTCCAACGTGAGTGAATTGTCAGCATTGGTTGGACCCAACCGATGCCGAACCACGGACCACCAGAATTTACCAACAAAATAAAGCGTGGACTTTTTGATGTCCAGCTTCCCAGTTACCCAACTAGCCTCCACACCATCTTCGGCTATGTACCCTACAATCCATTTTAGCAAATCCAACTTCTGCTCTGCATCTCTCATCTTTACCCTATCTCTGACAGTGTCCATCCTATGATCATATTCAGCAGTCAACGCAGGAAGTGGATGGTCATCTCCAAGTAAGAAGCGGTGAATGGTCTGCTCTAAAATATCCACACGGGTACCACGAACCATGACATGGGTCAAAAATGGCTGTAATATAAATTTTGCCCAACAGGAGTGCCCAAATCTAATGACGCAGCGTACGAGGCATAAAACTCTCGGACTAACTCTGAGCTATATCGACCAGAAGGCTGCGCCATCCACCCCAAACCGTATCTCTCAACAACAGGCCATATATCAGTCAAGGTCCTCAATTCATCCACCCGATACCGTGGATCCTCCATAATGCTCCTCCGACACACCCCTCTCTCAGTCAATTCAGCGTCTCTATCATAAAAGGCATACATGCCCTGCACTCACCAAGGCTGAATCTCAGTACTCTGCGTGGGAGTTGGAGCACTCTGGGTACCAGAACCTAAAACAGAAGCCGTAGCCTCCGCTGCAGACGTACCCTGACCCGTAGCATCATCACCCGAGCCTGATGCAAAACCATACTACCCCTCTTTATATTGGGGGGCGGACTCAGAAGACTCAGCCGGAATGACTGGCTCAACAGGTGGTGGGGTCGGCTAACGTACTGCCCGGGCATTCGCTCGGGTTCGTGTTTGTAACCTCGTAGCCCAAGGAACTAAAGTAGTATCGTCATGGCTAATGTCGAATTACTCCACAGAACCACTTGGCTCAGACTCAGTTGGTTCATCCCGCAGACGGGTTGGTAAATCCGGATTTTTGGTCGGAATTCGGGATGAGGCATCAAGGTGGTCACTCTTGGGGTTGGATTTTGGAGGCATGGAAACGGGTTTGGATCAAATTTTAGGGTATAGGGTCGGATTTGGATCGGGTTTGGTGTGGTGGATTCGTATTTTATGGATTTGGATGTAGGTGGGTCGGAATTTCAAATGATTGGGTCAGACTTGGGGAGTTTGGGCAAAAGGATTTTGGATATTTGGTGTTTGAGAAGGAAGGTGTTCGGATTTAATGGGAAGATGAAGAGAAAATTGGAATTTTAGGGTTTTAGTTTAAGGATTTGAAAGTGGGGAAAGAAGAACTTGGATCGGACTATACATCGGGTAAGGAAGAAAGGATTCGAATTTATTTTGAGAAAATTCAGGTCGGGTTGGGTCGGATTTAGGTTGCTGAAGTTTTTACTTTTCACGGCATGACCCACGCCACGTGGGTATGACCTACGTGATGTGAGGTATGTCGTGGCTGATATTCTGAGACTTGAGTTTTTGATTTCCATGACACCACTCACGTGGCGTGGATCCCATCTACGTGACTTGGATGCATTTCGTGGAATAGATTTAGAACTTGGAAATTTTCCTCTGATTTTGACGACACCAATCACGTGGCGTAGTATACCCTCACGTGATGTGAGTAATGTCGTGGATGAGATTTCCCCCAGTCAGGTAAATTTTGTGATTTTTAGCTAACTGCTCCTCAATAATTCGATCTTCACATAACAAAACTTGGGTTGCCTCCCAATCAGCGCTTGATTTAATGTCACGGCACGACATGGCTAACTTGGATACTCAGAATTACCCAACTAGACCATGGGTTGCCTCCCATAAAGTGCCTGATTTAATGTCGCGGCACGACATGGCTGACTTGACTACTCAGACTTCATCAAGTTCAAGTTCTTCAATCGTCCTTATCTCTTCCGGAACTCCTACATAATGCTTAACATGTTGTCCATTGACTTTGAATAGGACATTATCTGCTCCTTTTAGCTCAATAGCACCATGTAAGAATACCCGAACGACAGTGAATGGGCCAGACCATTTGGATTTTAGTTTTCCAGCAAACAGGCGAAGCTTAGAATTAAACAATAAAACCGAGTCGCCCGGGTGAAATTTGCGGGTCTCAATCCGACGATCATGGTACAGTTTCATTTTCTCCTTATACAATGCTGAACTTTCATAATCCCAGAGACGAAATTCATCCATCTCATTTATCTGCTCAAGTGCAATTTGGCCGCTTCGCTCCAGTCTAAATTCACCCTTTTCAGGGCCCACAAAGCTTTATGTTCTAGTTCAATGGGCAAATGGCAAGACTTACCAAATACCAACTAATATTGTGATGCACCAATTGGTGTTTTGAAAGCCGTGCGATATGCCCATAACGCATCATCCAGTCGTCGAGCCCAATCAGTCCTCCTTGCATTAACTGTTTTTGCCAGAATTGACTTAATCTCGCGATTTGACTCCTCCACCTGCCCTCTAGTCTGAGGATGGTAAGGTGTTGCCACCTTATGTTTGAAACCATATTTTTCAAGCAAGGCTTTGAACAAACAGTTGAAAAAGTGGGATCCTCCATCACTAATAATAACTCGGGGTGTCCCAAAATGTGAGAATATGTTCTTTTTCAAGAAGGTTGTGACACTTCTCCCTTCGTTATTAGGAAGCGCAATTTCCTCCACCCGCTTAGACACGTGGTCAATGGCTACCAAGATGTATTTCATTCCATGCAAGCTCACAAAAGGACCCATAAATTCAACTCTCCACACATCGAATAATTCAAGCTCAAATATGGTTGTCATGTTCTTGTCTGCGTGAAATATTACCTTGCCTTTCACATCAGTCACAAGCGTGGGCATAGTCATGAGCATCTTTGTAAATACTGGGCCAGTAGTACCCACATTACAAAATTTTATGGGCGGTCCGTGCACCTCCATGATGACCCCCAACTGGAGATGAGTGACACGCCTCCAGAATACTTATCATTTCGAACTCTGGGACACATCTTCAAATTATGCCATCAGCACACACCCTAAAAAAATACGGCTCATCCCAGAAGAACTTTCTTAATTATGCATGGCAAAATCAGCAAACCACGGGATCAAGTCTTGAGATGCTACCAGTACTTGTTCATCCGAAAAAGTATCATCAATCTCAAGATCATCCTTCAATTTTAGCATGGCCTCCTCCTTAAGGCGTGAAAGATGGTCAGCCACTTGATTTTCGGTCCCCTTACAATCCTTGACTTCAAAGTCAAATTCTTGCAATAGAAGTACCCACCGAATCAGTCTTGGCTTAGTATCCTTTTTCGACATAAGATACCGAAGGGCTGCATTATCTGTATGCACAATCACCTTCGTACCAATCAAATAAGATCTGAATTTCTCAAAAGCGAATACTACGGTCAACAACTCTTGCTCATTCACAGTGTAATTCATTTGAGCTGGGTTAAGCACTTTGCTAGCATAGTCGATCTAGTGTAATATCTTCTCACGTCTTTGGCCAAGGACTGCACCCAAAGCCACTCCACTAGCATCGCACATAACCTCAAAAGGCTTAGTCCAATCCGGTGACACAATAATAGGGGCTGACACCAACTTCTCTTTAAGACACTCAAACGCTTTAAAACATACGTCATTAAACACAAACTTCACCTCTTTCTCTAAAAGTTTGCACAAGGGATGAGCAATCTTGGAGAAGTCCTTGATGAATCTTCTATAAAAACCAACATGACCTAGAAAACTTCGAATACCTTTTATAGAGATAGGTGGGGCAGCTTCTCAATTACTTTGATTTTTGCCTTATCCACCTCAATGCCGTTCTTTGAAATCTGATACCCCAATACAATACCTTTATTGACCATAGAGTGACATTTTCCTCAATTCAGCACTAGGTTGCACTCATCGCATCTTTGTAGCACATTAGCAAGTTGTACCAAACAACCCTCAAATGAGTCACCCACAATAGAGAAATCATCCATAAAAACCTCGATTGTGTCTTCCACCATGTCGAAGAAAATAGACATCATATAGCATTGGAAGGTGGCCGGTGCGTTACACAAACCGAACGACCTCCTCTTGAATGCGAACGTCCCATATGGACAAGTAAAAGTGGTCTTATCTTGGTCTTCGGTGGCAATAAAAATCTGATTATACTACAAGTACCCATCAAGAAAACAATACCATCCTCTACCCGCAAGACGGTCTAACATCTGGTCCATGAAGGGCATAGAAAAATGATCCTTTTCAGTCCACGAATTCAGCTTCCGATAGTCCATGCAAACTCTCCACCCAGTCACCGGCCTCATTGGAATCAACTCATTTTTATCGTTAGGAACCACTGTGATTCCACCCTTTTTTGGTACACACTAAACCAGGCTCACCCACTTGCTATCCGCAATGGGCTAAACCATTCCTGCATCCAACCACTTGATAATCTCTTTCTTCACAACCTCTTGCATAGGTGGGTTCAGACGACGCTGGTGCTCAATGCTAGGTATGCACTCAGGAACTAGCTGGATCTTATGAGTGCAAATGCTGGGTGGAATACCTATGATATCCGCAATGGACCAACCAATGGCCCTCTTAAATTTTCTCAAAACTGAAACCAAAGCCTCTACTTGCCAATCCATCAACTTAGCAGAAATAATCACTGGCAAGGTATTGTTGGCTCCTAAGAAAGTGTAGCAAAGGTGGGCCGGAAGAGCCTTAAGCTCTAACACTGGAGGCTCTTCAATAGATGGACGAACTGGTGGAGTCACCCTATTCTTCAAATCAAGATCCAGTTTCTTGGGCGCATAAGTGTATGCTCCTTTACCAGTTAGTGCCCCCACCATCTCATCATAGTCTTCTATACTATCATCTTTAAAATTCATGATCACGGCAGCTAGAGGCTCTACTCCTAACCTTTCTTCATTGGACACAGCAACCTCACTATCATCAACAACATCTATCACTGAAATCACTCACTTATCTCTTGGTTGCTTCATAGACCGACAGACATTGAAAGTAACCTATTCATCATTCAATCTAAATTTCAGCTGCCCGATTTCCATATCAACCAATGCGCGACCCGTGGCAAGGAATGGTCTTCCCAGTATGATGGGAATCCCAAAGTCAACTTCACAATCGAGAATCAAAAAATCAGCCAGAAATATGAAAGAGGCCACCTTCACTAAAACATCGTACAGAATGCCAATCGGCTTTTTCACAGTTCTATCAGCCATGAGAAGTCTCATGGAGGTTGGTTTTGGTGCTCCCAACCCCAATTTCTTGAACACAACTAATGGCATTAGGTTGATGCTAGCACCCAATAGTACACGGGATTGTGAAAGCTCCTGGATCCTCCTTATTTTCAACTAAGGACCGTGAAGCAACTGCACTACAATGATGAATGTTATCTACTGGATCAAAGCTGACCATTCTCTTCTTTGTCACCAAGTCTTTCATGAACTTGGCATAACCTGGCATCTGCGCCAATGCCTCTACAAGAGGGATGTTAACTAATAGCTCCTTCAATATGGTGATGAACTTCTGATACTTTCCTTCCTCCTCCTTCTTCTTCAACCTTTGAGGATAGGAAGAAGGAGGTCGTGGGATAGTTTTGAGCACGTTTGGTACCTCTTTCTCCTTCCTCTTCTCAGATTTTGCATTGTCTCTATCATCATGCTGATTTGGAACCATGTCACCCTTTGCATTATCCGACTCTACTTTAGCTTCAACATCGATAACCACTGGATCATTAGGCACTCTACTGTCGGCAGACATAGGTGGATCTTTTGTGCACTTCCCGCTTCTAGTAGTGATGGCGAGGCAGTGACTATCACTTTTAGGATTCTGGATGGTATTACTAGGAAGGGTGCCTGGCAGACGTTGATTCAGTGCCAATGAAATCTTCCCAAACTGTTGCTCCAACTGTTTAATGGAAGTTGAATGAGACTCCACTTTCTGACTTATGCCCGAAATGTCAGTCCTAATCTCTTTCAAGCAATTTTCCTGGCTTTCGGCTCCTTTGACCAATTTATTTGGGAGTGCCTCCATTCTTGAATTTCCAGACTCCTCATCACGCCTTCCAGGTGGTACATGTATGTCATTTTTTTATCGATTATCATCCTTCCGCATCCAATCACCATCACAGTCCCGTTCTCGATCTCTATATCCCGATTTGTTGTAGCTGTCTCCATAATAGTTCCAACCTTGATTCCTTTGCCTTGAGTTCCAAGAGTCTTGATAAGACTCTTTGCCCTTGGCTCAAAAACCCGCCATTTCGCGATCTAGATACTTCGCCTCTTCATCAGACTCACTATCATCATGTCTAGCCGATTTACTTTGTGCACCAGCAGCATGCACTTTCTCCGAATCTCTGGCCCCTATCTGTTTAGCCAGAAGACCAATTTCCGTTCTTAATTGAGCAACCTCTTGCACCACATATTCATCCAACGCACTTTGAGTTGTTGAAGCTCCAATAACATATGTTCCAGCCGGCGTATCTGCCTCCTGAGTATGCCATCCTCGGTTGGTCTCAGAAGCTTGGTCCCATCTCAAACTCATGAATGCTCCACCAGTGTTAGTATCTGCTACTGCTTTTGTGTTGACATTCAAAGCTCTGTAGAATATTTCAAGTAAGTTCCTGCCGCTCATCTTATGATTTGGCACCATCTGCAGCTTCTTTTTAAATCTCAGCCAAGTCTCATAGAGTGCTTCCGAGTGAAGCTGTCTGAAATTGTAGATCTCGTCTTTCAACTAAAGTATTTTGGATGGTGGGAAAAATCTTTCCAAGAATTGATTTCTCAATTCATGCCAAGTAGTGATAGAACCTCGAGGCAGCTCAGCCAACCACAACGTGGCTTCTCCTGTAAGAGAGAATGGGAACAACCTCAATCGTATCGCCTCTTGGTCAACCCCAGGAAGATTGTATGACGTGCAGACCCCCACAAAATTCATTACATATATGTTTGGATCATCAGTTGGAAGACCCGCAAACACGTCCTTCAAGTTCAACAGATGAATCATGGCACTAGTGATTTCAAACTTAGTGCCCGGAGGTAACTCAGGTGGAACAATGGCACAGTTCTCGATTGGCTCAAAATAGGCCACATATTCATCTTCAGGATCATCATAAACAGGCACATGTTGTCTCGGTTGTTCTCTTAATCGTCTTTTTTGCTCTTCAGCATCAGCCAGACGCTATGTTGCTTCTTGCATAGCTCGATTATCTCTTTCTGCTTGTCTAAGAGCAGCTTATCTAATATGCTCTTCTCGTGTTAATCGAGCAGTAGTTTGTTCCGTTGTTTCCTGACCAGCCGGATGAAGTGGCTGGTTGTGAATTTCTCCCGCAGCTGTGGGATTCTGGACTCCTTCAGTATTCACCATTCTCTGATTAGCTCTTAAAGTCCTTTCGATTTCAAGATCAAGTGGAATCAGGGGATTGCCTTGACTCCTAGTATTTGGCATACACCGGCATATGCCCTAGAAAGTATGTAAGAACACACCCAATCAACTCCAACCAGTAATGTTCGACTTCGTAAACGTATTCCCCGGCAACGGCGCCAAAATTTGATATAGAAAGTACAATTCGGTCGCTGAATCAAATATAGAACCCAACTAGGTTGGGGTCGATCCCACAGGGAATAGGTCGAAGTGTTGAGTAGACTACCAGATGGAATAATTGGAAAGTAAATAAAACTGGGGGGGGGGGTTCTAGTAAATAGTAACAATGACGAATACTGGTTGTATTGAGTTTGTAAACAATAATAGAAATTCACTAGGACTGTGATCCCCAATGATTCCTTAACTCCACCGGTTACTTGTGCTTACAGAGATTGCCTCGCTGCGCTGCATGCAAAATCTAACAAGTTAGGTTCATCTAACTATCTCTCAACCTTCATTAGACTAATTTCACTCTTTTCCTCTCGGACTCCGAGTGTCGCACTACTAACCCTTGTCCTGGATCTCAGATAACCATTCCCGCTAAGGCTCCGGTTATTAGATAAAGGTTGATAGCTTCAAATCTATGTTGTTATCTCCTTTTACCAATCTCTACCTCTCTCTCAAGCAAGTCTAGAGTACAGGCGAGTTTCTAACGTTTGCAACTGTTAGAAAACCAATCACAATGAAGGAAACAACAATACATGCATACACAGCAGTACAAAGTTGCTTTGCACTTAACCGATTTCATTAATTTCTCATGGTTCACACAACCCTAGTTGATGGGTTTAGTTGCTCATAATTGCAAGAACACAAGAATAATCCAAAGATGAAAGCATAATTATGATCTCACAAGAATGAAGAAAAACTAAAATTTCAATTATCAATCAACCACAAAATTAGGGTTTGTGAATACAAAACCAAATATATGTCTGAAATAGTGTGAAATAACTCTCAAAGTAGTAAATTGTCCAACTCTCGCACTTAGGACTACATAGGAGTATTTATAGATACAAAACTAGTCCTATCCAAAACCAAATAGGAGAACTGAGTCGGCAACTTCCACGGTATCGTGACTTGGTGTCGTGGAACCAAGTCACGCCACGTGGGTTGATGTCGTGGGAATCAGGCTCAACTTGTGGTCTTCAGAAGTTGGATCACGGCAGGCTTCTACGTCACGTGGTTGTCAGTCACTCCACGTGACCCCTGCCATGGAAATCAGGCCCTATTTCTTCACTCTGATATTGAGTCAGATACCACGTGAGTGGCTTCCACGCCACGTGACTGTGGTGTGAGTGGCACTCTTCTGCAGCCTCTTATTCTTTCTACGTCCGACACTTCGTTCTCGGACTCGATTCTTCCTCCTTTGCTTAGTTTTCCTTTAAAGCCTGTTTTCCTGCAAGTTAGGACAGAAACCACATCATACCAACAAAACACACCCAAGTTATTGCATATTTTCCTTGTTTTAAGAATCAACAGTTCCATGTAACAATGACACATCAGGGGGTTTTGTGAATAAGTGATAACAGTAACAATTGTTGGTTTTTGAATTTTCAATCAATATGAGAAATACACTAGAACTGTGATCCCCAATGATTCTTTAACTCCACCTATTACTTGTGCTAGCAAAACTATTCCGCTGTGTTGCATGCAAAATCTAACAAGATATGTTCATCTAAACTTCTCTCGACCTTGGTTAGACGGATTTCACTCTTCTCTTCTTGGTCTCCGAGTGTTGCACTACTAACCCTTGTCCTGGATCTCAGATAACTATTCCTGTTATGGCTCAAGTCATTAGATGAAGGTTGATAGCTTCAAATCTCTATTGTTATTCCTTGTTCCCAATCTCTACCTCTCTCTCGATCAAGTCTAGAATACAGGCGAGTTTCTAACATTTGCAATCGTTAGAAGATTAATTACAGTGAAGGTAATAACAATACATGCATTCCCAATGATTCAGAATTGCTTCGTACTTAACCTGTTTTGTTAATTCTTCATGGTTCACACAACCCTAGTTGATGAGTTTAGCTACACATGATTGCAAGAACACAAGAAGAATTCAATAATGAAAGCATAATTGTAAACTCACAATAAGAAGAAAACTATGAAATCTCAATATGAATAAAACCTTAGAATCGATGTTCCAAGATTGCAAAATCAATAATATGTTTATGAACTTAAGAACAATAGAAAATATTCCTCAAAACAATGTACTGACCAACCCTGAACATAGAAATAAAGGGTATTTATAGATACAAGATGAATCCTATCCTAATCAAAATAGGAAAACAGAGTTGGAAACTTTCCACGGTACCGTGACTTGGTGTCGTAGAACTAAGTCACGTCATATGGGTCCCATCATGGAAGTCAGGCCACTTGACAAACTTGCAAGAGTCGACCTACGGTACAGACTCATGCCATGTAGGTTGATTCACGTGATGTGGTTCCTGTCGTGGGTCACTCCTCTGGTGTAGGACCTGATTCTTTCATCTTCAGATACTCCATTTTCGAGCAGGATTCTTCCTTGTTGATCATTTTGCCTCCAAAAACCTATTCTCTTGCAATATAGAATAGAAAACACATCATACCAACTAAGCACACCCAAGTTATTGTATATTTTCCTTGTTTTAGGCATCGAAAGTTCCATGAAACCATGGCACATCAACACCCCCAACTTAGAACGTTTGCATGTCCTCAGGCAGAAAAAATAAAATGAACACAATCGATGCTTAACTATGAAAAACCTAATAGACCTACGGCAGTCGACTTATCGCTTTTGGCACCAAAACTTTTCCTACCCCTCCTATTAGCAAATCAAAATCATGGTGTGTATACATACAACATATTATCATGACACAGAAGGGATCAAGTGTTGACATTAGATTATGAACAAACAACTAAGCATATATTCAAATGACATTACCCAAACAAATAGCAGCTAACAATGCAACCCGTGTATTCTCACAACAAAGAAGTCCTATACACACACAGTACACTAATGAATATCAAAGTAGGGACTAGGTATAAACACTCTCTGTCACAAAGAAGTTCAAACAATGTGTGTGAAATACCATAGGCTTGCCCTTATTTTCTATGCCTTAGTTTTTTTTTTTTTTGGACAGTTGGACTAGGATCACATTAGGACTTTCATCGACTTGTAATGTAGGCTTGGGGATGGGTATGGTACATATGGATATGGTGACTCACCCTCCTTTACACTACACTATATATATATATTTTGTTTTGCTCCACTTTCTAATCATTCTTATTTCACTCTCCCTTATTCTCCTTCATTTATTTTCAGCTTTTGGGTGTGATTTTCTTCATACTTCCAAAACAAAAAAAAATTCTCTCTTTTTTTGGCAATTTCTATTTATTTCACTCATTATTTTTTTTTTTTTCACACTCAAATCATTTCTATTTTTCTTTTACGAACCCCTTCTTTATACCCAAGTTAAGCTACGCACCCCTATAATAGCCACCTTCAACTTAGGCAATTTGCCTGAGTTGAGGTACACAATGTCCAAGGAGGGACCACGGCCAAGACAGGTTCATTGTAAGTCAAAATGGGAAGGTGAATAAGCTAATGAAATAAATAGGTCAATTAAGGCTCAAACTCGGGATCAAGGGATACTTAATTCATTTGGTCGGGCATTTAGGCTAAAAGTGGACTTATTCAAAAAAGGCCTATGATCCTTTCCTAAACACTATCCTATAACCTAGGCAAAATTAACCGGGCAAGTTCTGGATAGCACACACAAAGTGAACTAGGTAATGACCTCACACACACCTAGCACATGATTACACTATCAACTAATACCTATCCAGCTCATGCATTGCTAGCTACAGTCATGTTGCCTATAATACTAACGCCATAACAAGATCTAACGGCTGTCACAAACTAACATCCTACACACAAAATTTAAAATAAAACTTTTCAGGAGGGGTGTCCTTTAGACAATCACAAACAATATAAAAAACATGCTCAAAACTAGATTGCACTAAGGTTCCCTTATTTTCCTCCTAATTAAACACAAATACACATAATAATATAAATAAAAACCTAATTATGTCGGCTCTACCATGATAGCACACTTGGGGGAAAAAGAAAACACGACAACAAAACCCCCCAAGTGGTGGTATACCCCCACCCCCCAACTAAATAATAGTGCACTGCCCCTAGTGCACAGCTACCAATAGAGTAAGTTTAAGGGAGTGAAGATATACCTACGACGCCCTAGACGCCGTATGTAGGACCTTCCACAGTAGGATCATATGCATGCTCTTTGGGCTCTCCGCTATGTGCGTCCTGCGTAGGGGGTACCTGACTAGAGGATGCACCTCGTGCCCTCTACTCCTGAGCAATCTAACTGGCATGGTACTCTACTATGGAGGCCTTAATCGCTCTCTGAAAATCACCCTCAAACTCATCATCACTATCAGCCTGATCCTCCAGACTACATGGTCGCTTGCCTCTATCAATAGAAGGCTTTTTGCCAGCAAACAAATCCACCTCAAAATTTGGCCTCATCAGGGTCGGAACGGGCATAGGTGGAATTATAGGAGTGCTTCTCGGTGACAAAAATCTAACCTCATCTCTCAATGCAGTCACCTCTTGTCATATCAAGAATATGTGCCGAACTCATCTGCGTAGCCATCCGTGTCTCAAAACTATCAATCTGCCCATGCAGCTCTCTCATAAATCTATCCACAACCGCAATCATTTGGGACTCCACTCTAGCTTCTGAGGCCTCTACTATGGTCTGAACCCATGGCTTAAGCTAGGACACCAACTTAGCCATCTGGGCCTCCGTGTGAGCCTGCCTCTCAAACATCTGCGTTTGCATATCAACCAACTGTTGTAGAAAGTCCCTTGAAATTGAGACCATACCAGAGGGGGGAGGTGGTGTTGTAGTGCCTATTACCTCATTGTTAATCACCGGGCCTGTGCCCTCAGCAGGTACATAAATAGTTTCAGGTATAGTCACCGGTGCTGGAGTACTAATCGGCTTCTCTCTATCTCCAGGCCCTTAAAAATGGGTTGCTCCTGATGACACAAAAGGTTAAGACCTCCACAGACGAACTGGGTGAGCTCCTTGCTACTATATCAACCCTATATCAGCAATACGGGTCACCTCAATATGATGATCTACTGCAGGCATCGTGAACACACTAACACTCACACATTAACCATGAATCAGACAGGGGAAAAGGATGCAGGTAAAATCTCTAAAAGTACGCTCATGAATTTCCCTAATGATGTAGCGAGCAATATTGATGTCATATCCGACAATGATGCTCGCTACCAGCACAACCCGGTCAAGAGTAAGTGAACTATCAGTATTTGTGGGACACAGACGGTGCCTCACAACAGACCATCAAAATTCTCCAACAAAGTGAAGTGGGGACTTCTTAATGTCCAGTTTCCCAGATACCCAACCGCATCAACACCATCCTCCGCGATATATCCCGCAATCCACCATAGTAACTCCAATCGCTGATCGGGGTCCTTTATTTTAGCCCTATTTCTCACAGTCTCCATACGGTGATTAAATTCTGCAGTACTAGTTGGAAATAGACATTCAGCACCAAACAAAAACTTGTGGATAGTCTACTCAGATATGTATACTCTGGTCTCCCGAACCAAAGTGTGATTTAATGGTGGTTGGTCTCGATATCGCTGCCCATTGGGTGTGATCAATTCAATAGAAGCAGCATAGGAAGCATAAACCTCATGGACCAACTCTGAGCTATAGTGCCCAAGAGGCTTCATTATCCACCTGAATCCATAATGATAAAATATTGCCTTAATCTCCGGTAGTGCCTTTAACTAGTCTAGCTGATAGCGGGGCTCCTCAGTGATACTCCATCTACACACGCCCCGCTCAGTAAGTTTGGCATCCCTTTCATAAATGGCCTTCATACCCTAAACACACCATCTCTTGTTTTCCCTTTGAACTGCAGCTGTGGACTGCTGTGCAACCACCTATCTCTATGAGGAAGTCATGGAGTTTTGACCACCAGTGCCAAAAATAGATGTTGTCGCCTCAACCGCAGAATCATCCTGACCTTTAGCATTTTCCTCAGACTCAGATACATCAACCTCAGCATCATCCGTACCCTCAGCATTCTCCTTAGACCCAGATATATCAACATCCTATTCATCATTGATTGTCGAAGCATCCTCACATTCTTCAGACTGGGGAGAGGAATCAGAAGACTGAATAGGAGCAACCGATTCGGCAGGTGTCGGGGGCTGTGAAGTAGGCTATTGTGCATCCCAGAAAGCAGCTTGTTCCCTAGTTTATGGCCTCGTGGTACAAGGTACCAGTGTAGAATTAGCGGTAGCAAGCTTGTATATCTCTTTGGACCCACTTTTATTTGACCCCGAAGGTTCATCGTACAACCTAGTCGTAAATTTGAGGTTTTTAGTACAGATTCTTAAAGATAAACCCATGTCTCCAAGTTTTGGGTTTGATTTGGGCGGCATTGGGTTGGGTTTGGGTTTGATTTTAGGTCGAGTGGGTCGAATTTGGGAGCTAGGGTTTTGAAAATTTGGGAATTGCGGGGTTTAGGATTTTTGGGCTAAATAGTGGTTTGGATTTGATGAATTTCAGATTTTGTATAAGGGAATTTGAGAGGAGAGTGATTGCAAGTGAATGATTTGATGAATTCTTGAAAATAGGATTTATGTTAGGATGTGGATTTGAGAAGGTTTAAGTTCGGATTTGAGGGTGACTAGTTTGGATTCGAGGTCGGATGGGATTTAAAGGGGGTGTACTAAAATAAATATAGTCAGGTTGGGTCAGGTCGAATCTCGGATATAAGTTAGTTTCTGATTTTCACGGTACCATCCCACGTGACATGGGATGACCTACGTCATGTGGGTCCCTAGCATGGGTCAGGTTCTGCAGGTTTAAATTTTTCTCTGAATTCTACGGCACCAACCCACATGACGTGGGTTGAACTACGTCACGTAGGCCCCTATCGTGGGTCGGGTTCTGCAGGTTTAAATTTTTTTATGAATTCCACGGCACAAACCCACGTCAGTTGGATGAACTTACGTCTCGTGAATCCATTTCGTGGGTTGTACTTAACATATTCAGTTCCATATTGTAAATTCTAGCTAATTTATCTTCCAATGATCAGATCACAACTAAATCGGAACTTGGGTTGCCTCCCAAACAGCCCCTGATTTAACGTCGCGGCATAATATGGCTAAATTAGATACTCAGGCTTCACCAACTAGTCCAGGGGTTGCCTCCCATGAAGTGCCTGATTTAACGTCGCGATACGACACGGCCAAATTGGATACTCAGGCTTCATCAAGACTAAGCTTCTCACAAGTCTTTATCTCTTCTGTGATTCCCACATAGTGTTTTACACGCTGCCCATTGACCTTGAATAAGACATTATCTTCACCTTTCAGCTCAATTGATCCAAGCGGGAATACCCTAACAACAGTAAATGGTCCAGACCATTTAGATTGCTATTTTCTAGGAAAAAGGCGAAGCCTGGAGTTATAGAGCAGCACCAAATCTCCCGGATGAAACTCTCATCGTTCAATCTTATGGTCATGATACATTTTCATCTTTTCTTTATAAAATGCTGAACTTTCATAAACCCGGATATGAAATTCATCCATCTCATTCATCTGGTCTAACCTCAATTTAGCCATTTCACTCCAATTTAGATTTAACCTCTTCAATGCCCATAATGCCTTAGATTCAAGTTCGACAGGCAAATGACAGGATTGTCCAAACACTAACTGATATGGTGAGGCACCAATCGGTGTTTTGAATACAGTTTGATATGCCCATAATGCATCATCCAATCTTCTTGCCCAATCAGTTCTATTGGCGTTCACCGTTTTTGCCAAAATAGACTTAATCTCATAATTTGACACCTCAACTTGCCCGCTTTTCTGAGGGTGGTAAGGTGTGGCCACCTTATGTTTGACACCATATTTTCAAGCAGGTTTTTGAACAGCCGATTGGAAAAGTGGGATCCTCCATCACTAATGATTACTCGGGGTGTACTAAATCGTGAAAATATGTTCCTTTTCAAGAATATCGTGATACTTCTTCCTTCATTATTGGGAAGCACAATCGCCTCCACCCACTTAGAAACATAGTCAACAACTACAAAAATGTAGTTCATCCCATGTAAGCTCACAAGGGGCCCATAAAATCAATTCCCCATACATTAAACAATTCGAGCTAAAGTATAGTTGTCATAGGAAGTTTGTGTCTTCGTGAGATGCTCCCTTGTCTTTGACATTTGTCACAAGCTTGAGCATAGTCATGAGCGTCTTTATAGATGGTGGGCCAATAATACCTGCATTATAATATCTTGTGTACAGTCCACGTACCACCATGATGACCCCCAACTGAGGATGAATGACATGCTTCCAAAATACTCACCATTTTGGCCTCTGGGATACACTTTCTAATCATACCATCTTCACATGCCCTAAAAAGGTAAAACTCATCCAAGAAGAATTTTCTCACCTCATGCATGAATCTCCTCCGCTGCTGGTACGACATATCTTTTGGGACTACATCACTTGCCAGAACGTTGGCAAAATCTGCAAACCATGGGATTAAGTCTTGTGATGCTGCTAACACTTGGTCATCTGGAAAAGTATCATAAAACTCACGATCATCTCTTAATTTGAGCATGGCTTCCTCCTCAAGGCATGAGAGGTAGTCTGCAACCTAATTCTCAGTCCCCTTTCGGTCCATGACCTCAAAATCAAATTCTTGTAGTAGAAGTACCCACCAAATAAGCCTTGGCTTGACGTCCTTCTTTAACATAAGATATCTAAGTGCAGCGTGGTCTGTATTTACATTCACCTTCATACCAATCAAATAAGATAGAAATTTTTCGAAAGTAAAAACTGTCGCTCACAACTCTTGCTCAGTCACAGTATAATTATTCTGGGCAAGATTAAGTACCTTGCTGGCGTAGTAAATAGGATGTAGAAACTTTTCATATCTTTGGCCAAGGACTGCACCCAAATCTACTCTACTAGCATCACACATAACCTCAAATGGCATCATCCAGTCTGGTGTGACAATGATAGGAGCTGAAATCAACTTCTCTTTCAAACATTAGAACACTTTTAGGCACTCTCCATCGAACATAAACTTCACCTCTTTCTCTAAAATTTTGCATAACGGACGTGCAATCTTAGAGAAATCCTTGATGAATCTTCTATAAAAGCCGGCATGACCTAAAAAACTTCAAATCCCTTTCATAGAAATAGGTGGAGGTAATTTTTCAATCACCTCAATCTTTGCTTTGTCTACTTTGATACCTTTTTTTGAGATTTGATGACCTAACACAATACCTTCTTTGACCATAAAGTGATAATTCTCATAATTTAGCACCAAATTACACTCTTCACATCTTTGTAACACATTAGCGAGATAGGCCAGGCAGTCATCAAAAGAATCTCCCACTACAGAAAAATCATCCATGAATACCTCAACAGTGTCTTCCACCATGTCGGAGAAAATAGACATCATGCAACACTGTAAAGTCGTTGGCGCATTGCATAACCCGAACGACATCCTTTTGAAAGCGAAAGTCCCATATGGACAGGTGAACGTGGTCTTCTCTTAGTCCTCGGGAGCAATGAAAATCAGATTATATCCTGAATAAATATGAAGAAAACAATACCACCCCTTCCAGCAAGACAATCTAACATCTGGTCCATGAAAGACATGGGAAAGTGATCCTTTTCGGTCCAAGAATTTAACTTTCGATAGTCCATGCAAACTCTCCATCCGGTGACTGGCCTCATTGGAATTAACTCATTCTTTTCATTTGGAACCACAGTGATTCCTCCCTTCTTTGGTACACACTGCACTGGGCTTACCCACTTCAGCAATGAGGTAAACTACGTCTTCATCTAGCCACTTAATGATTTTTTTCTTCACAACTTCCTGCATAGGTGGGTTCAGCGATGTTGGTGCTCAATGCTTGGTACACACTCAGGAACAAGCTAAATTTTATGAGTGTAAATGCCAGGCAGAATCCCTATAATATCAGTAATGACCAACCAATGGCCCTCTTAAAATTCTTCAGTACCAAAACCAGAGCTTCTACCTGCCATCCTGCTAACTCAGCAGAAATAATTATGGGCAAGGTTTTATTGGCTCCCAAAAATGCGTAGAGAAGGTAAGAAGGAAGAGCCTTAAGCTCTAAGACTGGAGGCTCCTCAACAGAAGGGCGAGCTGGTGGGGTCACGCTATTCTTTAAATCGAGATCAAGTTTCTTCGGAGTATAAGTGTAGGATCCCCTAACAACAAGCGCTCCTACAATCTCATCGTATTCTTCAATAACAGCACTGTCCAAATTCATAACCACAGCTACAAGAGCTTCTACCCCCAACCTTTCTTTAATTGGAACGACTATGGCACTCTCATCAAGTATATCAATTACAAAAATCACCTACATATCTTTAGGTTGCTTCATGGAAAGACAAACATTGAAAGTAACATGTTCATTGTTTAACCTAAAATTTATCTGCCTATTTTTCATATCAACCAACGCACGGCCAGTGGCAAGGAATGGTCTCCCCAGAATGATAGAAACCTCGAAATCAACTTCACAATCTAAAATCACAAAGTCAGCTGAAAAGATGAAAGATGCAACTTTCACCAAAATATCATACAGAATGCCCATTGACTTTTTCACAGTTCTATCTGCCATAAGAAGCCTCATAGAAGTCAATTTTTGTGATCCCAACCCCAACTGCTTGAAAATGGCTAGCGGGATTAAGTTAATGCTAGTACCCAAATCACACAGTGCCTTTGGGAAGTTGTACGACCAGATAGTACAAGGAATTGTGAAAGCTCCGGGATCCTCCTTATTTTCTACTAGGAAATGTGAAGCAACTACACTACAATGATGCAAGTTATTTGTCGGCTCAAAACTGACAGTTCTCTTCTTCATCACCAAGCCTTTCATGAACTTCGCGTAATTGGGAATCTGTTTTAATGCCTCAACAAGAGGGATATTTACCAATAGATCTTTCAACATCGTAATAAAATTTTGGTACTTACCTTCCTCAGCTTTCTTTTCAACCTTTGAGGAAAGAGAGAAAGAGGTCGTGGGATAGTTTTCAACATTTGTGAAACCTCCTTTTCCTGCCTCTTTTCAGATTCAACTTCCTTATTAATATTGTTATCCGCTACTAAATTTTTTGGCTCTATCTCACCCTCTTCATCACCCACCACTGGATTATCTTTCTTATCATTATCCACAGGAATAGATGGGTTGGTCGTGCTCTTTCTGGTTCTTATAGTAATGGATAAACAATGACCGTCATTTTTAGGATTTTGGATGGCATTACTTGGAAGAGTTCCTGGTTGACATTGGTTCAATGCCACCAATATCTACTTGAACTGTTGCTCCAACTATTTTATGACAGTTGAGTGAGCTTCAACTTTTTAACTTATACCCAAAATGTCCGCCCTAATTTCCTTCAAGCAATTTTCTTGGTTTTCTGATCCTTTAACCAATTTGGTAAGAAGGGTTTCCATTCGTGAATTTCCATAGTCAGTATCACAGATCTTTGGTGGGACATAAGCACCGCTTTTCTCCTTGTAATCCTCTTTTCGTCTCCAGCCTCCATCACGATCTTGTTCTCTATATACTGACCTGTTGTAATTATCTCCATAATAGTTCCGACCTTGATTCCCTTCCCTCGAGTTCCAAGAGTCTTTACTAGACCCTTGGCTCTTGGCTCAAAAACCCGCCACTTCTCAATACAAGTACTTAGATTCCTCATCAGATACATAATCGTCATGCTTAGGTGTTTTACCTTGTGTACTTATGGCATGCACCTTCTCACAAAAATTAAAGAAATGAAGTAATGTATATTTGGTTGAGTACGGGTGGTAGCTCTGGGGGCAAAAGCCTAGCTCGAGCCGATCTCGATTGATTATTGGATGCAAGGGGTAGCTCTGGGGGTTAAAACCTAGCTCGAGCCGAACTTGATTTATGGGTGGTAGCTCTGGGGGCATAAGCCTAGCTCGAGCCGATCCCAATGTTATTTACCACTGATCAGCTGGTCCCGGGCATTGTATGATGTATATTGATATAAAGGTAAAAGGAAATATATGAATGTAATGTACATGGTTCCACATATACAGTACAGTGGTATATTAGTATTATCTATTCAGTTGTATTTGATTACATTTGAGTTCCTATATTTCATACAGTTACTTATAGCCTTACATACTCAGTACATTCATTCGTACTGACGTCTCTTGGGGGACCTACCTTACCTGCTGCAGACACAGGAGCTAGTAGACCTTCACAGTAGGGTTCGGGTCATCTGTAGGCTATTGGTTAGCTCCAGGTTGATTCGGGAATTTTTGAGTCATTTGTATATATTTTTGGTACTGTGTAGTAGTTGTATAAGGTGGGGACTTATCCCGACCTTATTCATGGTTATGTATCTTGTAGAGACTTTGTAGATATTGTAAAGTCAAATGTAGAAGTGTCTTACCTTTTAGACGTTATGGCCCCAACGGCCAAGTCTCCTATCTATTTTGAATGTCTTTACATGACTTCCGTCATCTATATATTATATCTGCACGTGGCAGAATTTTTGTTCACTTAATGGCATGCAAATGAATGTACTCGGTCATAGGTTGGTTCTCTCGGGCCTTTACGGCTACGGGTGTGTCACGCCCCGAATCCCATCGGGACGTGGTTGGCACCCGTAGCCGATAAGGCCCAAAAGAACCAAGCTTTACTTACAATCACTCAAATGCATGCCATAAGAATCACCACCATCACGTAAGTACATAAACGGCTAATAACGGAAATCATGAACAAGTGAGATATAGATACTTGGCCGTCGAGGCCATCACATCAACCGGACGTACAACTCTTTCCTTCACATTCATTTACATACCCACATACGTCTACAAAAGCCTCTAAAGGAAATACATACGTGACCAACATAAATTCGGGACAAGCCCCGCTTTACATAATATGTACAATACCAAAATCAATGTACAACTTGGACACGGAAAGCCCCAAACCAACTGGAGCTCACCAAGGATCAGTATATGTCCTGTAGCTTACTGTGGGGGTCTACTAGAACCTGCGCTGCAGCAAGTAAGGTAAATTCCCCAAAGGGGTCAGTACGAAGAATGTACTGAGTATGTAAGGCTCATATAAAACTTCATGAGATAGAAATACTGTAATGGAAACAAATGTAAGTGATTAATCAACTTATCTGTAGGTAACCATGTACATTACGTTCTTTCCTTCTCTTGCTTTTACTTTACTTTACTTTTAAATTACTCGTATACTATCTGGGCCCTCATCATGCAGGTGTTCTTTTCACCCCATGGATAAAGTATCATCATCATGCAGGTATTCTTTTCACCTCATGGATAAGATCATATCATCATGCGGGTGTTCTTGTACCCCATGGATAAATTAACATCATCATGTGGGTGTTTGCACCTCATGGATAAAATATCATCGTCATGCAGGTGTTTGCACCCCATGGATAACACCCATGAACACAATCAATATGCATTACTTTATTCTTACTTCATTTCTTTACTTCGATGATCTTTTTGGAACATAACAATTTTGGAACATTAACCAAAGAACATGTGAGTAACAATAATTAATGATCGGAAACGGGATACCTCTATCCATTTTGTAATGGAACAAGTATAACGACAAGGTGGACACTATGTGCTGCAGAAGGATACGAAAAGAGTAACCTTACATACCTTCACTTCCACGTATGAATACGCAAGCCTATATATGAACACAATAGTCCAGCTTCGTCCTTACGTCTTACTCTACAATACAAGTTCATATCGGAACTTACATTAGAAACTAGTCACTACACAGGTGTACAAGACACCAATAAACTATGTGACTACCATATAACCTCATGTCATCCCTTACAATACAATCCACAGCATTTCCATATCAACAACATCACAACATTACACACATTGACCAAAAGATCATTCATCGATAGCATTTCACACCACACTTACCCTTTACGCTTTTCTCTTTACCATTCCATCTCAATTACTCCTTTATAAAAACATATGAGCAACCATACATACTTAATACAGTCCAACACTCCTTCTTACGACACTTTAAAGTCATTAAAATGACATCACAAGTTGATAATTACATCCAAAAAGGGTATAGGGGCCTTCGGGGGTCGACTAGGTACGAAAACATACAAAACCGGATCTGGGGGTGACCTGCGCTGCCACATGCACCCGTAGGTGGATGAGTTACATGTGAAGATGCACTTTGGCAGCAGACAGAGGCATCTGCGTTGGCATCTGCGCCCGCAGGTGCCTCCGTCTGCGGGGGCGGATGCCCGTTTTGGTCCGAAATGGTTTCTTTTAGGTATTTTAATGCCATCAATTGTACATGATCATATACTAACTTATTTTGAAATATTTTTTATCATATTAAACACCAAAATTCATCCATGGTCTCACAACACACATAACAACACCTAAAACTACATTTTACGGTCAATACGTCACCGAATCCGTAACCAATATCGCAACAACAATTCCAAACATTATACACCATGGACAAACAAGGGAAGACTATAATCACATATCACATGACAATATTTAATCTACCAAGTTCATTTCCTTCAAGATCACAAGTCCATGTTCAAGTTTACAAGACAAAACCATCCTCCGATTTAGTAAACAATAATGGTTTACACACAGTGACCTTCTCACACTTCACCAACATAACCAACATGATATAAACCATCTTACATGCATAAAATATATTAAACCATGATAATAAACATTTACCAATTCTTGTACAAAGGTGATCTTGTCCACAAAGATGAGGGCTTAGGGTTGGTATAAGATAAGAAATGTTGAGATATTTCTAGAAAACGTATGAGAGTCCAATTGAATAAAATATCTGATTTTCTTGCTTTATATACCCCTCAAGTCACTCTTATCCCTTTATTAACATTAAATGCAAACTTTGATTGGTCAAAGGGACAAATATTGAAAGAATGGGTCAAATATCCATGTTGGGCCATGTCTTCTTATTAACTTTTGGGCTTCATTTTGGGCCCAATGATAAAAGACTTTTTCATGCCCACAAATTAATGTGTAATTCATCATTTCTCTCAGGTTTCATTATTTCCATAAATGTTACGGTAGTCAGTTAGACCCCGAAACATACGGGGTGTTACACTCTCCCCCCCTTAGGAACATTCGTCCTCGAATGTTAGTGTTATCACTTAAAAGTCAACAATTACAAGTTTAGGAACATTCTTCATGTCATCATATAAATATATACTCAAGGCTTATAAATACTTACTTGTCATTTTTCTCCTTGGAACAAATGAGGATACTTGGATTTCATCATTTCTTCAGCTTCCCATGTGACCTCTTCTATTTGCTGATTCCTCCAAAGTACTTTTACAGATGCTATATATTTATTCCTCAGCCTCTTCACTTGTCTATCCAGAATGGCAATAGGTATTTTCTCATAGGTAAGATCCTCTGTAACCTGTACATTTTCAATGGGCACAATACGAGATGGATCTCTTATGCATTTCCAAAGCATCGAAACATGAAACACTGGATGGACTGAGGAAAGTTCTTGAGGTAGTGCCAACTCATACACAATTTGCCCAAATCTTCTAATAATTTCATATGGGCCTATGTAACGTGGACTCAATTTCCCTTTCTTTCCGAACCGCATTACCCCTTTCATCGGTGACACCTTTAAAAATACCCAATCACCTATGGCAAATTCAAGTCCTCTTCGTCTAACATCAGCATATGACTTGTGGCGACTTTGGGCCATTTGTAACCTTTGTTGGATCACTTTAACTTTCTCCATATCCTGATGAACAATATCTGGCCCAAGCAAAGCAGTTTCACCTGCTTCAAACCATCCAATGGGTGATCTACATTTCCTTCCGTACAAAGCTTCATAAGGTGCCATTTTAATACTTGAATGATTGCTATTGTTGTAAGCAAATTCAATAAGAGGCAAATGTTCATCCCAAGTGCCTTGAAAATCTAACGTACAAGATCGTACCATATCTTCAAGTGTCTGAATAGTACGTTCTGCTTGTCCATCTATCTGAGGATGGAAAGTCGTACTCAAATTCACCTGTGTGCCCAAACTCTGCTGAAAAGATCTCCAAAAGTGTGCTGTGAACTGTGCTCCTCTGTTTGATATAATGGAAAGTGGAATACCATGCAGTCGTACTATCTCTTTCACATACAACTTCGCATAATCCTCAGCTGTATAGGTGGTCTTGACTGGTAGAAAATGGGCTGATTTGGTAAGCCTGTCCACTATGACCCATATAGAATCAAATTTCTACAATGTACGAGGCAAACCTGTGATGAAATCCATATTAATCCTATCCCATTTCCAGACTGGAAGATTGATACATTGCATGTAACCTCCTGGTTTCTGATGTTCTACCTTCACTTGTTGATAATTCGAGCATTGAACGACAAACTCTGCAATGTTCTTTTTCATATTTCCCCACCAATACACTTATTTTAAATCATGGTACATTTTAGAAGCACCCGGATGAATATAATAGCGCGAGTGATGCGCCTCTATCATAATTCGTTTTCTCAATTCATCTACATCTGGTACACATAATCTACCTTGGCATTGGAGTACCCCTTCTTGTGCATGATCAAATGCCTTTGTCAAATTCTGTTGTACATTTTCCTTTAGCTGTAATAACATAGAATCCGCAAACTGCTTCTCTTTTACTTCAGCTATTAAGGAGGATTCCGCTGCATTTTGCACAATAACTCCATCAGCTGAGGATTCAATAAGGCAAACTCCCAAGCTGGCTAGTTGATGTATATCTTTGATTATCTCCTGCTTTTCTATCAACTGGACACTAGTGCTTTCTATTGCCTTGCGGCTCAATGCATCAGCTACTACATTTTCTTTGCCTGGATGATAAAGAATATCAATATCATAATCTTTTAAAAGCTCTAACCATCTTTGTTGACTCAAATTGAGTTCCTTCTTCTTAAAAAGATATTGCAAGCTTTTGTGATCAGTATAGATATCAACATGAACTCCATACAAATAATGATGCTATATCTTTAAAGCAAATACCACTGCTGCTAACTCAAGATCATGTGTGGGATAGTTTTTCTCATGTGGCCACAACTGTCGTGAGGCATATGTTATGACATTACCGTGTTGCATTAATACACATCCGAGGCCAACCCCGGAAGCATCACAATACACTGCATAACCTTTAGTACCTTTGGGATGCACTAAAACTAGTGTGGAGGTTAATTTATCTTTCAACTTTTGGATGCTTTTCTCACACGCATCATTCCACTAAAATTTTACTGCCTTATGTGTAAGCTTTGTTAACGGTGCAGCAATAGAGGAAACACCTTCCACAAATCTCCTGTAATAACCTGCCAGTCCAAGAAAACTACGAATCTCCGTGGGTGTCGTAGGTCTTGGCCAATTTTTCACTGCCTCAATCTTTTGTGCATCAACCTGTATCCCTTCATCTGACACAATGTGGCCCAAGAATGCAACTTAGTTTAACCAAAACTCACATTTAGAGAACTTGGCATACAACTTACTCTCACGGAGAATCTGTAGCACCTACCGTAAGTGATTAGCATGGTCCTCTGGTGATCTTGAATAAACCAGGATGTCATCTATAAACACTGTGATGAACACGTCTAGAAATGGCTTAAACACCCTATTCATTAAATCCATGAACACAGCGGGTGCATTTGTTAGTCCAAATGACATAACTAAAAATTTATAATGGCCATACCGTGTTCGAAAAGCTGTCTTGGGTACATCTTGTTCTCTAACTCTGACTAGGTGTTAACCCGACCTCAAGTCGATCTTTGAAAAACACTTGGCACCCTACAACTGATCAAACAAATCATCAATTCAAGGGAGGGGATATTTGTTCTTGATTGTTACCTTATTCAGTTGCAGATAGTCGATGCACATTCTCAATGTGCCATCTTTCTTTCGTACAAATAAGATCGGTGCACCCCCATGGGGACATACTAGGCCTAATGAAGCCCTTGTCCAGCAAATCTTTCAACTGCTCCTTCAATTCACGCAGTTCTGCTGGAGCCATTCTATATAGGGGAATAGAAATAGGCTGCGTGCTTGGAATCACATCAATGCCAAATTCTACTTCTCGTTTTGGGGGTAAGCCTGGAAGATCTTCTAGAAATACATCTAGAAATTCATTGACCACTGGAACCGACTGCGGAGTTAGTGATTCCACTTTAATATCTTTCACCCATACTAAATGACATATATAACACTTGGCAATCATTTTTCTGGCTTTCAAATAGGAAATAAATCTTCCTCGTGGTGCCCCTACATTACCCTGCCATTCAAGAACATTTTCCTGCGGAAAACAAAAATGCACCTTCTTGGCCCGGCAATCCACCGTGGCATAACAAGAAGCCAACCAATCCATTCTCATTATCACATCAAAATCCACCATGTCTAATTCAATGAGATCGGCCAACGTATCATGACCACATACAGTTACCACACAGTTACGATATACTCTCTTTGCAATAATACATTCAACAACCGGTGTAGACACTTCAATTGTTTTAATTAATATTTCTGGTGACTTTGCAAATTTCACAGCAACCAATGGAGTAACATAGGAAAATGTAGAACCGGGGTCAATCAATGCATATACTCTATATGAGAATATGGATAGTGTACCTATGACAACATCAGGAGAAGCCTCTGAATTCTGTTGGTCCACTAAAGCATAAGTGCGATTCTGGGATCCACTGGAACTAGCTGCTCCTCCAGCACCTCTACCACGACCGGCAGGCTGTACACCTCGACCGAAGGAAGGAACCGATGCTGATGATACAATAGTGGACCCCGCAAGTCGTACCATACTACCCAAGCCTCGTCGGGGGAAGTCCCTCATTATGTGACCCGGAATACCACACCAATAACAAGAATTCATCCCCATCCGACATTCACCTACATGAAATAGTCTGCAAAACTGGCACAGTGGGCGAGAAGACCCTGCTATCTGTGAATCTGGCATCCTACTACTCTGCCCCATATGACTGCCTCTGAATCCTCGGGAGTGAGACGGAGTGCCTGCTGTGGAATAAAAGAATGTGGGTCTAGGTGGTCTACTAAAACCTCGTGGGCTAAATGCTCCTTGGGACTCCATAGACTGTCCAACCGATCTAACCCTTTTTGATGGCCCTCTCTCAGAGTCCTGCATTCTCCTTCTTTACCTCTGGTCCTCCATTTTCTGTGCAAAGGCCTGAATTATTGCTATGTCCATGTCTTTGTTTGAGGCAGTAATGGTGCAATCCCTTACCAAATATGGATCTAACCTATCCACGTATCTATGAACTCTGTCTGTCATCGTAGCCACAACATTTGGCGCGTATCGAGCCAAGGAATTAAATTGCAAACTAAATTCTCTGACGCTAAAATTTCCTTGACGGAGATTTAGAAAGTGATCCGCACGTGCCTCACGGATCTCATAGGGCAAGTAATAATCAAGGAAAGCCACTTTAAACTCTTCCAACGTAGATGGATTTGCACCAATATCACGGTATTTCTTCCAATCCTCGTACCACAATATCGCTTCCCCTTTCAATCTATATGCAGTAAGTTCAACTTTATCTACCCCCGTCATGTGCATAACCTCCAAGGCCCTCTGAATTTGATCCACGAAGTCCTGTGGATCTGCTTTCAGATCTGACCCGGTGAATATAGGAGGGTCCAATTTTAGAAAATCCTGTGTTCTGCGACTCGCCACTCTAGCTGCATCATCATCATGTGTTATTGGACCTACTCGTCCTTGAATTTGTGCTGCCACTAACTGTGTCAACATATATACTGCATTTCTAAGGTCCTGATCTGTGGCATTCATTGGTGGTTCTACGGGTACTTCTCTACCAACTGGCTCTTCTGGAGCTGGAAAAGTAGAAGAAGACCGCGATGAGAGTTCAGCATTTGCCCCACCCTGACTATCTTGGTCAGGTGGTAATCTACTCATCCCTTCTTTAGCAGGCATATCCACCTGCTTACCTTTACCTCTACCTCTTCTCGTAACCGGCATGGTTACTATATCAAAGAGAAACATTTACCATGGTCAGATTTCAATTCAACTTACAATGCTGGCTCTATTGCACGATCTAGAGTTGAAGAAAAGAAACCACATCCTAAATGTCCCGTAGACTCCTACTTATAAATGTGGTGCACAAGACATCGATAAGTAAGACTCTACTCAGATACGGCTTTGTAGACACCCTTAGAACGAACTGCTCTGATACCACTTTTGTCACGCCCCGAATCCCATCGGGACGTGGTTGGCACCCATAGCCTATAAGGCCCGAGAGAACCAAGCTTTACTTACAATCACTCAAATGGATGCCATAAGAATCACCACCATCATGTAAGTACATAAACGACTAATAACGGAAATCATGAACAAGTGAGATATAGATACTTGGCCGTCGAGGCCATCACATCAACCGGACGTACAACTTTTTCGTTCACATTCATTTACATACCCACATACGTCTACAAAAGCCTCTAAAGGAAATACATACATGACCAACCTAAATTCGGGACAAGCCCCGCTTTACATAATATGTACAATACCAAAATCAATGTACAACTTGGACACAGAAAGCCCCGAACCAACTGGAGCTCACCAAGGATCAGTATATGTCCTGCAGCTTACTGTGGGGGTCTACTAGAACCTGCACTACAGCAAGTAAGGTAAATTCCCCAAAGGGGTCAGTACGAAGAATGTACTGAGTATGTTAGGCTCATATAAAACTTCATGAGATAGAAATACTGTAATGGAAACAAATGTAAGTGATTAATCAACGTATATGTATGGAACCATGTACATTACATTCTTTCCTTCTCTTGCTTTTACTTTACTTTACTTTTACATTACTCGTATACTGTCTGGGCCCTCATCATGCAGGTGTTATTTTCACCCCATGGATAAAGTATCATCATCATGCAGGTATTCTTTTAACCTCATGGATAAGATCATATCATCATGCGGGTGTTCTTGTACCCCATGGATAAATTAACATAATCATGCAGGTGTTTTCACCCCATGGATAAAATATCATCGTCATGCAGGTGTTTACACCCCATGGATAACACCCATGAACACAATCAATATGCATTACTTTATTCTTACTTCATTTCTTTACTTCGATGATCTTTTTGGAACATAACAATGTTGGAACATTAACCAAAGAACATGTGAGTAACAATAATTAATGACCGGAAATGGGATACCTCTATCCATTTCGTAATGGAACAAGTATAACGACAAGGTGGACACTATGTGCTGCAGAAGGATACGAAAAGCGTAACATTACATACCTTCACTTCCACGTATGAATACGCAAGCCTATATATGAATACAATAGTCCAGCTTCGTCCTTACGTCTTACTCTACAATACAAGTTCATATCGGAGCTTACATTAGCAACTAGTCACTACACAGGCATACAAGACGTCAATGAACTATGTGACTACCATATAACATCATGTCATCCCTTACAATACAATCCATTGCATTTCCATATCAACAACACTACAACATTACTCACATTGACCAAAAGATCATTCATCAATAGCATTTCACACCACACTTACCCTTTACACTTTTCTCTTTACCATTCCGTCTTAATTAATCCTTTATAACAACATATGAGCAACCATAAATACTTAATACAGTCCAGCACGCCTTCTTACGACACTTTAAAGTCATTAAAACGACATCACAAGTTGATAATTACTTCCAAAAAGGGTATAAGGGCCTTCGGGGGTCGACTAGGTACCAAAACATACAAAATCGGATCTGGGGGTGACCTGCGCTGCTACCTGCACCCGTAGGTGGCTGAGGTGCGTGTGCAGATGCACTTTGGCAGCAGCCAGAAGCATCTGTGTTGGCATCTGCGCCCACAGGTGCCTCCATCTGCGGGGGCGGATGCCCATTTTGGTCCGAAATGGTTTCTTTTAGGTATTTTAATGCCATCAATTGTCCATGATCATATACTAACTTATTTTGAAATATTTTTTTATCATATTAAACACCAACATTCATCCATGGTCTCACAACACACATAACAACACCCAAAACTACACTTTACGGTCAATACGTCACCGAATCCGTAACCAATATCGCAACAACAATTCCAAAAATTATACACCATGGACAAACAAGGGAAGACTATAATCACATCTCACATGACAATATTTAATATACCAATTTCATTTCCTTCAAGATCACAAGTCCATGTTCAAGTTTACAAGACAAAACCATCCTCCGATTTAGCAAACAATAATGGTTTACACACAGTGACCTTCTCACACTTCACCAACATAACCAACATGATATAAACCATCTTACAAGCATAAAATATATTAAACCATGATAATAAACACTTACCAAGTCTTTTACAACGGTGATCTTGTCCAAAAAAAATGAGGGCTTAGGGTTGGTATGAGATAAGAAATGTTGAGATATTTCTAGAAAAAGTATGAGAGTCCAATTGAATAAAAAATCTGATTTTCTTGCTTTATATACCCCTCAAGTCACTCTTATCCCTTTCTTAACATTAAATGCAAACTTTGATTGGTCAAAGGGACAAATATTGAAAGAATGGGTCAAATATCCATGTTGGGCCATGTCTTCTTATTAACTTTTGGGCTTCATTTTGGGCCCAATGATAAAAGACTTTTTCATGCCCACAAATTAATGCGTAATTCATCATTTCTCTCAGGTTTCATTATTTCCATAAATTTTACGTAGTCAGCTAGACTCCGAAACATCCGGGGTGTTACAGGGTGTCTGTCCGCCCCAATGGGATTTGAGGCATGACAAAAGTGGTATCAGAGCGGGTCATCCTAGGGTGTCTACAAAGTTGTGTCTGAGTAGAGTCTTGCTTATGGATGTGTTGTGCACCACATCTATACGTAGTAGGCTATGGTACATTTAGGAGTTGTTTCTTTTCTTCATTTCCTAGATCGTTCAATAGAGTCAAAGTTGTAGGTGGAGTCATATTTAACCACTAAATTTGTTTTATGTTTTTTTGTTTCCTCAGTATCTCAAAATGCCGTTTACAAGGAGAAACAAGGGTAAAAGTAAGAAGCTAGATAGGATTGCTGGAGAAGGAACCAGTAAATCACCACCTAAACATGCTAATCAAGATGAGAATGAAGACGAGTTTGCATCGCGGGCTTCTTCTACTCTTTCACTTCTCGGAGAGCTAGGAAGGAGAGGAGTACCCCCAGAACCACCTGTTAATGCTACTGAGCAGGATTTAAGGAATGCGGTGCAAATTTTGACTCGTATAGTTGTTGCATAAAATCAAGGACAAGCTGGTAAAACTACAAGTAATGACGGTGCGGATAGGGCAGCTAGTCGGCGGACACAGGATTTTCTTAAATTAGACCCTCCCATATTCACCAGGTCAGATCTTAATGAAGACCCACAAGACTTCATGGACCAAATTCAAAGGGCTTTAGATGTTATGCATCTATCTGGTATGAAAATGGTTGAGCTTGAAGCATATAGATTAAAAGGAGAGGCTATATTATGGTACGAAGATTAGAAATGATCTAGGGGTATCGGTGCACTTTCAGCTAGTTGGGAAGAATTCAAAGCGGCATTCCTTGATCATTACCTTCCATATGAGATCCGAGAGGCTCGTGCAGACCAGTTCTTAAATCTTCATCAAGGTAATATGAGTGTCAGAGAGTACAGTCTGCGGTTTAACTCTTTGGCCTGATACGCTCCTAATGTAGTAGTTACTATGGACGATAGAGTTCATTAGTATGTGGATAGATTGGATCCATATTTGGTTAGGGATTGTACTATTTCTGCTTTGAATAGAGACATGGATATAGCTAGGATACAAGCTTTTGCACAGAATATGGAGGATCAGAGTCAAAGGAGAAGAACGCAAGAATTTGAAAGAGGACCGTCAAAGAGGGTTAAACCTATGGGACAGTTCATGGCGTCCCAAGGAGAATTTAGGCCTCGGGTTTTTAATAGACTGCCTAGACCATCATTTTCTTATTCTACAGCAGGTACTCCATCCCAATTTTGATGGTTTAGAGGCAGTCAAGTTGGGCAAAGTAGTGGGATTCAAGGTTCACAGACAACAAGGTATCAAGAACAAGGAAGAATGAGCCAATCGAGGTTTTATCGTCAGTCATGTCAGCACTGCAAAAAGTTTCATTTAGGTGCATGTCGGCTTGGGACAGATGCTTGTTTCTAGTGTGGTATGTCGGGGCACATAATAAGAAAGTGCCCACGGTGGGGCACGAGTAGTATGGAGCGACCTACTGGATCAGACATTGCATCATCCTCATCAGGTGTACAACCTACTAGGCGTGGTAGAGGTGTTCGAGGAGCATCTAATTCTACTGGAGTCCAGAATCATACCTATGCTTTAGCAGATCGGCAGAATTCGGGCTTCTTCTGATGTGGTTATAGGTACATTATCCATCTTTTCACATAATGTATATGCATTGATTGATCCGAGCTCTACCATATCATACGTCACTCCATTAATTGCTGTAAAATTTGAAAGAACACCGAAATTACTAGTCAAGCCATTTGAAGTATCTACACCAGTTAGTGAATTTATTGTAGTTAAAAGAGTATATCATAATTGCATAGTAACTGTTTGTGATCATGATACATTGGCTGATCTTAGAGAGCTGGATATGGTAGATTTTGATGTTATAATGGGTATGGATTGGTTGGCTTCTTGTTATGCCACGGTAGATTGCCGAGCTAAGAAGGTACATTTCCATTTTCCACAAAAGACCGTCCTTGAATGGAGGGGTAATGTTGGAGCACCAAGAGATAAATTTATTTCTTATCTTAAGGTAAAGAAAATGATATCCAACGGTTACATATGCCATCTAGTAAGAGTGCAAGATATTGATATGAAGCCACCAACTCTTTAATCGGTTTCGGTGGTAAATGAATTCCTCGATATATTTCCTGAAGATCTTCCAGGTTTGCCTCCAAAATGGGAAGTAGAGTTTGGTATTGATGTGATTTTGGTACTCAGCCTATCTCTATTCCTCCGTATAGAATGGCCCCAGTAGAGTTACGGGAATTAAAGGAGCAATTAAAAGACTTGATGGACAAGGGATTCATAAGGCCTAGTATGTCCCCGGGGGGTGCACCAGTGTTATTTGTACAGAAGAAAGATGGCACATTGAGAATATGTATTGATTATCGACAACAGAATAAGGTAACAGTCAAGAACAAATACCCTTCCCCAGAATTGATGATTTGTTTGATCAATTATAGGATGCCAAATGCTTCTCAAAGATTGACCTGAGATTGGGTTATCACCAAGTAAGGGTTAGAGAAAAAGATATACCCAAGACAGCTTTCCAAACACGGTATGATAATTATGGGTTTTTAGTTATGTCATTTGGGCTAACAAATGCACCAGCAGTTTTTATGGATTTGATGAATAGGGTGTTCAAGCCATTCTTAGATGTGTCCGTGACAGTGTTTACAGATGATATTATGGTTTATTCAATATCAAAAGAAGACCATGCTAATCACTTACGGTAGGTGTTACAGATTCTTCGTGATAGCAAGTTATATGCAAAGTTCTCTAAATGTGAATTTTGGTTAAAATCTTTAGCATTCTTGGGTCATACTATGTCGGATGAAGGAATAGGGGTTATTACTCAAAAGATAAAAACTGTCAAGAACTGGCCAAGACCTACAACGCCTACAGAGATTTCTAGTTTCCTTGGGTTGGCAGGTTATTATAGAAGGTTTGTTGAAGGATTTTCTTCTATTGCTGCACCTTTGACAAAGCTAACACACATGGCAACCAAGTTTCAGTGGAATGATGCATGTGAGAAGAGTTTCCAAGATCTGAAGGATAAGTTGACTTCTGCACCTGTATTGGTACTTCCAGAAGGGTATGGGGTATAGCACGGTAATGTAATAGCTTATGCCTCAAGACAATTGTGACCACATGAGAGAAATTATCCAACACATGATATTGAGCTAGCAACTGTGATATTTGATTTAAAGATATGGCGCCACTATTTGTATGGGGTTCATGTTGACATATATACTGATCATAAGAGTTTGCAGTATATTTTTTAAGTAGAAGGACCTAAATCTGAGGCAGCGGAGGTGGCTTGAACTATTAAAAAATTATGACATTGATATTTTATATTATCCAGGGAAAGTAAATGTAGTAGACGATGCATTAAGCCACAAAGCAATAGGAAACACTGATGGGCAGCTCACGGAAATGCAAGGTATAGTCAAGGATCTACATCAACTAGCCAACTTAGGGGTTCATCTTCTTGAAACTCCAAATGAAGAAATTATGGTGTAAAAGGCAGAAGAATCTTCCTTAGTAGCTGACTTAAAGGAAAAATAGTATGCAGATCCTATTTTATTGCAGCTGAAGGATAATGTACAACAAGGTTTGAAAAAGGCATTTGATCTTACGTAAGAGAGAGTACTTCAGTGCCAAAGTAGATTGTGTGTACCTGATGTAGATGAGCTAAGGAGACAGATTATGACAGAGGCACATTATTCACGGTATTCTATTCATCCGGGAGCCACCAAAATGTATCATGATTTGAAATAAATGCATTGGTGGGGTAACATGAAGAAGAACATTGTAGAATTCGTAGCCCAATGTCCAAATTGTCAACAAGTAAAAGTAGAGCATCAGAAGCCTGGAGATTATATGCAATGTATAAATCTTCCAATCTGGAAGTAGGATATGATCAATATGGATTTTATCACATGTTTGCCTCGTACACTTTGGAAATTTGATTCCATATGGGTAATAGTTGACAGGATTACCAAGTCATCACACTTGCTACCGGTTAAGACTACTTACATAGCTGAAGAGTATGCAAGATTGTATATTGAAGAGACAGTTCGATTGCACGGAATTCTAATTTCTATTATATCAGACAGGGGAGCTCAATTTATTGTAAATTTTTTGGAAGTCTTTTTAGAGGAGATTGGGTACACAAGTGAATTTAAGTATAGCTTTTTACCCTCAGACGGATGGACAGGCAGAGCGTACATACAAACACTTGGAGATATGCTACGAGCTTGCACATTGGACTTTAAAGATAGTTGGGATGATCATTTATCTCTTATTGAATTTTCCTACAATAATAGCTATCATTCAAGTATCAAAATGGCGTCTTACGAAGCTTTATATGGAAGAAAGTGTAGATCACCAATTGGATGGTTTGAAGCAAGTGAAACTGCCTTATTTGGGCCAGATCTTGTGCATCAAACTATGGAGAAGGTTAAGGTGATACAACAACGGCTACAAACGGCCCAAAGTCGGCCCAAGTAATATGCTGATATTAGAAGAATGGGGCTAGAATTTACCATAGGTGATTGGGTATTCTTGAAAGTGTAACCAATGAAAAGGGTAATGAGATTTGGATAGAAGGGAAATCTGAGTCCACGTTATATAGGGCCATATAAGATTATCCAAAGATTTAGTCAAGTTGCGTATGAATTAGAACTACCCCAAGAACTCTCCACAGTTCATCCAGTGTTTCATGTTTCAATGCTTTGGAAGTGCATAGGATATCCATCTCTTATTGCTCCCACTGAAGATGTACAAGTTACAGAAGATCTCACCTATAAAGAAGTACCTATTGCTATTCTAGATCGACAAGTTAAGAGGTTAAGAAATAAAGAAGTAGCTTCTGTAAAAGTGTTTTGGAAAAATCTGCAAGTAGAAGAAATCACAGGGAAAGCTGAGGACATGATGAAATCTAAGTACCAGTATTTATTTAAAACTGAAGAGAAAGTTCAAGATGCATAATTGGAGCAATAACAAGTAAGTACATATAAGTATTACGTGCATGTGATAATATGAAGAATGAACTTAGACTTGAACTTTTTTAGATTGGATAATGTTACTAACATTCGAGGACGAATGTTCTTAAAGGGGGGAAGGATGTAACACTGTCACGACCCAAAATCCCATCCGAGCCGGACTGGCGCCAGAAGCCGATATGGCCCAAGAGAACCAATCTTTGATCATGAACCTTCGTATGCATATCCTCGTATGAATTGTGTTATACCTTATGCAACTATGCGAAAAACATAATCATGGAAACATGTGCTATAAATATATATATAAAACTTGGCCGTTGGGGCCATCACGTCTAACTAAACGTACATATCTTACATCCATATACCCACATATGTCTACAAAAGACTTTAACAGATGCATTTACCAGACCAACTAAAAGTCGGGACAAGTCCCCGCTTTATACAAAATTTACAACATCAAAACGACTGTACAACTGTGACTCGAAAAGTACCGAAGCAACTGGGGCTCACCAAAGATCTGCAAATAACTGTCCACCTACTGTGGAGGCCTACTAATTCCTGCACCTGCAACATGTAAGGTAAGTTTCCCCCAAAGGGGGTCAGTACGACGAAAGTACTGAGTATGCAAGGCTCATATAAAACTACATGAGGTAAAAATACTGCGATGGAAACAAATGTAAGCGAATAATAAATGTGAATAGGTCACCATTCTGTTTATGTAGGGAACCATGTACATTACGTTCTTTCTTTCTCTTGCCTTTACTTTACTTTACTTTTACATAACTCACATACTGTCTGGAACCTCATCATGCAGGTGTTCTTTTCACCCCATGGATAAAATATCATCATCATGCAGGTATTATTTTAACCTCATGGATAAGATCATATCATCATGCGGGTGTTCTTGCACCCCATGGATAAATGAACATCATCATGTGGGTGTTTGCACCCCATGGATAAATGAACACAATCAATATGGATTACTTTATTCTTACTTCATTTCTTTACTTTTGATATTGATACCTTTACTTGTGAGAGATTGATACTTTTGCTTATGAGAGATCGATACAATGATAGTCACAACTTTATTTAAAGCTTTGGATCAATAATCAATGAGTGAGAAACATGCAAATAAACATTATTGGAAACATAGCCTTCGTGGAAACATAACACTATTGGAACCATTGGACAATGATTATTGAACAAGATACATGAGTCTAACCACTATTGAAACTTTGAAACACAACCTTATTGGACTTTCGGAACATTGCCAATGAATATGAGACATGTGATTCATAACCGCTCAATGAATAGGAGAAATATGAGTAACACTAGTCGACTACCGGATTTGAAATACCTTAGAGCATTTCGAAACCAAATGAGTACTATGAAAATGTGGACACCATATGCTGCAGAAGAATATAGAAGAGTAACCTTACATACCTTGTCTTCTCAATACGAATATACAATCTTAGATGTGCATACAATAGTCCCGCTCCTTTTTTATGTGTCACTCTACAATAAAAATACATAACAGGATTCACATTAACCATCAACTACTTTACAAATGCATATAACATCAACGAGTTACATGTTTGCCTTTTAAACATGCCATTTTCCCTTGACAAAACCATTGATGAAATTATATTCCAAAAATCCCCCAATATTCCATACATTGATCAATACATGATAATCAATAAATTTCACCACAACACTTCTCCTTTACACTTTCTTATCCACACCACATCACAAATAATCCATCAAGTCACCTTAATACACCTCATAGCACATATCGGCCAAAATCTCATAATTTATACTTATATGAAAACAAAAATTTTAATAAAAAAATCACACCATACATGTTCATATTTTATCCATACCATGCTCTTTCATCAAAGTCACAAGTCATAATTCAAGTTACAATCCCATGGATAACACATCTTTTTCACAAAACCAAAAGTGCCATGTCCAACACCTCCAACCATAACCAACATGATATACATAATCGATCATGCTTATAATATGTTAATTCATAAGAATAATTACTTACCTAAGCTTTAAATATGATGATCTTGCTCCAAGAAGTGCCTTAGGGTTTTGGGAGCCAAAGAAGCTTTCTTGAGAATTCTCTAGAAAAAGATAGAAAAAGCATGTGTATTTCTCTTGAATAAAATCAGCCTTTTTCCCCTTTATATAGGCCCTTAATTTTCATACTTATCCACTCTTGGCATTTAATTCAATGTGTTGCATTAGTCAATGGAAGAATGGGTCATTTGACCCATGTTTTCTTCTCACATTTTGGGCCCTTTTTGAGCCCAATTCACTTAGCCCAATAAAATCAATAATTACTCATTTTTAATTCATTTCACACGTGTCATGAAAATATTCTCACTCATGCAATTCATACTCGTAGCCTTAATTCAAAAAACAAACAATTCTAGCCACGTATGGCTTATTTTGACTACAAGGGTAAAATCATCATTTTGATGCCAAATTCGTCCTCGAGTAATTTTATCATACCAACATAATAATATACTCATTTCATGTATATTCTCATGGTTGTAGAAGATATTTAGCAAAAATCGGCTCGGTACGTCCCCGGGCACCCTTGGGACTTAGAAAATTTCCAACTTTCGAAAAAGTGGAAAAACCACCCTGGCACGCCCTGGGGCACGCCAACTTGCTGCCTCTGGGATAAAATTTTTATCCCAGAGCGGCCTGGCAAGCTCTCTAGCATGCCCCACAATTAAACTTTTCAAAAATTTCATTTTTCGACTTTTCTTCGTGGGTTTGAGTAGATACTTCAAGTCCTATTCTTTAACTTACTTCTTAACCTTAATATCCTTTGTTTAGAGGTCCTCTTAGCCTCTTTTTTAAACCCATGAATTTCCCATGAAAATCACAAAACACCTCTTATGAAGGGCTAATCTCATGTACGAAGCCAAATTTCAATTTTCTCATCACTAACATTACAAATTACATACTCATGGCATCTCGACACCTAAGTAACCATTGTTCAACGTCGTCACATAGGGTTGGGAGTATACGGGGTGTTACAAACACCCCATACATTTCTAAACTTATTTGACTACCTTAACATTTATGGAATTATCTAAACTTGAGATAGTTGGTGTATTACCCACTAAATTTATTGAGCTGAATTAATATTATGTTTATGGACCTAATTGAGGCCCAAAATTAAGTAAAAAGACATGGTCCCAAAAAGGAGATGATCCATTTAAAAATGGACCAAGTTTACTTGGACTTTTTGACCAAATAATTGGCTAAGGATGACCAAAGGAGAGGATGTTTGGAGGGCCTTTATAAGGCTGAAATTCAGCTTATTTTTCGCACATTTCACTTGCCAAAAATAAGATTTTCAATCAAACATTTTTTCCTTTTTCAAACCCTAGCCACCCTAATTTTCTCTAAGGATTTTGGACAAATATTCCACTTGCAAGCCTTGGTAAGTCTTTAACCTTATATATTAATATATTATATGCATAAGAGGTTGTGTAAATCATGTTGGTTAAGTTTAAAAAGTGTTGAGCAGTCCACTTTTGCTAAATTGGTAAAGGATTTGCCTTCTATGTGGTTTAAACTTGAAAGGGGACTTAAGGTCTTCAAGGAATTGATTTAGATGGGTGAAATTTCAGTATATTTAAGTGTTTTTCTGTACCTAATTCGTTACTCCTTGTGTATGACTTGTGGAAATTTTTATACGTAATTGTGCATGGAACGTTTGGCGTAGTGAAAGGAGAATACTTTCTTGTTATGTTAAAGTGAATTCTAAAACTGTGGACTATTTTTGATAAATTGTTGTGGAATTTATTTATGTGACTTGAAGGAATAAAAATATGGAGTTGTATTGAGGTAAAAATGTGAAGTATGCACTTGGTGGAAAATCTTGTTGGTTTGTGACGTCTATGTTGATGTGTGGACTGTTTTGGTATTGTTGGTATTGTGGGGAAGTAAATTATATTGTAGGAGGGTGGAATAAAGTTATATGGCAGTAGAAAGGAAGGTGGAATGATATACCATTCGTTTGGGATGTTGGATTGTTTTTACTTCCCGTTAAGTTACTAATTACCGTCTTGCAACTGGTAATGTAACTAGCTTTTAATTTTAGCTTCATTATGTACTTGTGTTGTAGAGTAACGCTTTAAGGAAGAGATGAATTGTTTTAGTCACATGTTGGAAAGATAAGGTATGTAAGGTTACTCTTTTCCGTATCCTTTGGCCGCACCTATTGTTCATATCGTTACGAAACTTGTTTCCACTCCGAAATGTTTCAAAGTATCTCATTTCAGGTTTGTTATCAATTGTTATTTACGTGTCTCTTATTTGTTGACTATTGTTCCAATGCTCCAATAATGTTATGACCACCGATGAAATAATCTCACAAAAATTAAAGAAATGAAGTAATGCATATTTGGTTGAGTACGGGTGGTAACTCTGGGGGCAAAAGCCTAGCTCGAGCCGATCCCGATTGATTATTGAATGTATGGGCTAGCTCTGGGGGTGAAAACCTAGCTCGAGCAAAACCTGATTTATTGATTTATGGGTAGTAGCTCTGGGGAATAAGCCTAGCTTGAGCAGATCCCAATGTTATTTTCCACTGATCAACTGGTCCCGGGCATTGTATGATGTATATTGATATAAAGGTAAAAGGAAAGAAATGAATATAATGTACATGGTTCCACATATACAATATGGTGGTATATCAGTATTATCTATTCACTTGTATTGGTTTCCATTTGAGTTCCTAAATTTCATACAGTTACTTATAGCCTTACATACTCAGTACATTCTTTCGTACTGACGTCCCTTGGGGGACCTACCTTACCTGCTGCAGGTACAAAAGCTAGTAGACCTTCACAGTAGGGTTCGGGTCATCTACAGGCTATTGGTGAGCTCCAGGTTGATTCGGGGCTTACCGAGTCATTTGTATAGATTTTTGGTACTGTGTAGTAGTTGTATAAGGTGGGGACTTATCCCGACCTTAGTCATGGTTATGTATCTTTTAAATGCTTTGTAGACAATGTAAAGTCAAACATAGAAGTGTCTTACCTTTTAGACGTTATGGCCCCAACTGCCAAGTCTCCTATCTATTTTGAACGTCTTTACATGACTTCCGTCATCTATATATTATATCTGCACGTGGCAGAATTTTTGTTCACTTAATGGCATGCATATGAATGTACTCGGTCATAGGTTGGTTCTCTTGGGCCTTTATGGCTACGGGTGCCTGTTCACCCCAATGGGATTTGAGGCGTGACATCCTCTTCTTCTGGATCATCAAAAATTGGCACATGTGGTCTTTGATGCGCCCTCAGTCTTCTTTGTCTTTCTTCAGCATCAGCCAGACGCTGTGCTGCTTCTTGCATAGCTCGATTATCTCTATCTGTTTATCTAAGAGCAGCTTGCCTATCTTGCTCTTCCCGTGTCAATCGAGCGGCAGTTTGGTTTGTTTTTTCATGACCAACTGGCTACATTGGTTTGTTATGAATGTCTACCGCGTCTGCCAAATCCTGAACTCCATCGGTATTCACCATTCTTCGATTAGCTCTCAAGTTCTTTCTATTTTCAGATCAAGTGAAATCAGGGGATTGCCTTGACTTCTAGTATTGGGCATACACCGACGTGTGCCCTTAAAAGTATAGTAAAATAAAACCAATCAACTCCAACAAGCAAAATACTCAACTTCGTAACCATAATTCCCCGGCAACGGTGCCAAAATTTGATATCGCTCAAAATATACCTCCAGAAAAGTATAATGCGGTCGTTGTATCAAATATAGAACCTAACTAGGTTGGGGTCAATCCCACAGGGAATAGGACAAAATTATGTAGAATGCTAGTCTAAGCAATTGGCAAGTAAGTAAAACTGGGGGATTTTTGTGAATAAGTGATATAACGATTGCTGGTTTTAGAATTTTCAATAACTATGAGAAATACACTAGGACTGTGATCCCCAATGATTCCTTAACTCCATCTGTTACTTATTCTAGCAAAACTATCCTGCTGTGTTGCATGCAAAATCTAACAAGATATGTTCATCTAAAAGTCTCTCGACCTTGCTTAGACGAATTTCACTCTTTTTCTCTTGGTCTCCAAGTGTCGTACTACTAACCCTTGTCCTGGATCTCAGATAACTATTCCTATTACGGCTCAAGTCATTAGATGAAGGTTGATAGCTTCAAATATCTGTTGTTATTCCTTGTTCCCAATCTCTACCTCTCTCTCGATCAAGTCTAGAATACAGGCGAGTTTCTAACATTTTCAGCCATTAGAAGATCAATTATAATGAAGGTAATAACAATACATGCATTCCCAACGGTTTAGAATTGCTTCATACTTAACCCGTTTAGTTAGTTCCTTATGGTTCACACAACCCTAGTTGATGGGTTTAGTTACTCATGATTGCAAGAACACAATAAAAATTCAATAATGAAAGCATAATTGTAAACTCAAAATAAGAAAAAACCTCTGAAATTTCAATATGAATAAAACCCTAGAATTGATGTTCCAAGATTACAAAATCAATAATATGTTTATTAACTTAAGAACAATAGAAAATATTCCTCAAAACAATGTACTGACCAACCCTGAACATAGAAAAATAAAAGGGTATTTATAGATACAAGATGAATCATATCCTAATCAAAACAGGAAATTAGAGTCAACAACTTTCCATGGTACCGTGACTTGGTGTCGTGGAATCAAGTCACGTCACATGGGTCCCATTGTGGAAGTCAGGCCACTTCACAAACTTGCATGAGTCGACCTACGACACAGACTTACGCCAAGTAGGTTGACTCACGTGACGTGGGTCATGTCGTGGGTCACTCCTCTGGTGCAGGACCTGGTTCTTTCATCTTCAGATACTCCGTTTTCGAGCATGATTCTTCCTTGTTGATCATTTTTCCTCCAAAATCCTATTCTCCTACAATATAGAACATAAAACACATCATACCAACCAAATACACCTAAGTTATTGCATATTTTCCTTATTTTAGGCATCGAAAGTGCCATGAAACCATGGCACATCAACTATTTATTAGTATATTTTTGTGACCTTTATTTTCTTAGCTAGACCGTTAACTCAGTCACGTACTCAGTGCACGTGTATTCATGTTTAGGTCCAGCTATGTAAATAAATATCACTAAAATACACTAATAAATAGTACGGGGGGGTCATAGGAGCTCCATAAAGTTCAGGCGTGTTAAAACTATGTTTGCCAAAGTTTGGGTATATTTCAAACCCTTTTCCCTTTAAAAATAGGATTATTATTACACAAGTGATTTGGATTTGAGTTACGCCTAGTCAAACAAAGGTCAAAAGTATAAAGGGTAGACTAGAGATAATATTTCACACTTGGACGACTCATTTACACTAAACTGAATTTTGTTCCACAAAGAAAGCCTAAGTTTATCTCTCAACTTAGCTATTCCAGATTGCATACATAATACAATAATAACAAATGACGCAAATTGTTGAATCAATACCACGTAGTATAGGAGTGCTTCCCTAATCAGCTATCATATCATTTATAATCACCAGTTGTGACCTTAGTTTTAGAAGGGATTCGATTAGAGTCTTTGATTCTAGTACACTATACTTAACATAGGTAAATTGATCTTTATTTATATGATATGGTATACATGTGGAAGAACTAGGCTAGAAAAGAATCTAGGATTTTTGGTCCTCTCCTAACAGTCAAGTGGATTTCAGCTCCTTTGGTGCGCCCTAGTTGAGAGTTCCTCGCCTGCACAAAAAAGCATATTAGCCCCCTCATTTTGGGGGAAAAAAAATGGGCCCCTTTTGCTACAGAGAAGAAAGTTGAGCTTTCCCTCACGTAGCTCTATTCAGAAACAATACAAAAAGGGCCTTGGTATGGCGTATACATGATGGATAAAGGTTTTGTCAAGGTTCAGAATGGATGGTACCTATAATTAGACCCAACCATTGCAGTACTTGAAAAGAAAGACAAAACTCTTCTCATTTTATCTATGTTAAGGCAGCTACCGATTCCTTATATGTTATCCTGACATCCTATATGCAGGGCTATTTGGTGGACCTATGGTTCTAAACAGGGACCCCAATACTTACACATGCAATTACACTAGACTTTATTTAATTTTTATTCTAACTCCAAAACAAGTACTCTAAGCATCAACTAAGATACTATGGCATAGGTTAATGTTTTAACTAGAGCTGATCAAAGAGCTGAGCCGGCTCGGAGCTCGGCTCGACTTGCATATATTTAGCTTGGCTCGACGCGGCTCAACTCGATCAAAGTCCGGTCAAGCTCGGCTCGGTCAAAGCTCGGCTCGACTCGATTTAAGAAATAATATCCATTAAATAGGTTCAATTACCAAGTACATTAAAAATTTAGCTTAAAATACTATATTAAATTAACAGTTATATAATTAGTATTTATTCAAATATAAGTAAATTTTTAAATTAAGCCTACTATCATCAAATCAATTTAATTGATAACCCAAATATAATATATTTCTTTATATCATTAGTTGATGCAATTAAAAATTTTAACTTATGCATCTAAATTATTAATGTGGGTATAATTTTGTAAGTACACTATAAAGTTTTAAAATACAGAATATTGTTCAGTAAAAATAGTGCACTTTTTAAAACAATATAGTAATAACTAATATAAAAGAGTCAGTTTGGCTTAACTTTGGCTCGGCTCGGGCTCGGTCAAAATGTAGAAAAGCTCGTTGAGCTTGGCTCGGGCTTGGCATGGCTCGGTGCTATTTAAAATTCGGTTAGACTCGGTTCGAGCTCGGATCTGCTCGGGCTTGGCTCGATGCCCAGACCTAGTTTTAACCATCAACCAATCAAGAAAAGCAAAAAATAATTTGATATCCTAATTCCTGAAAATCATGCAACACATTAAAACTATTGAGCTTTACACCCGATTGGATTCATAACCTCGATAGATAAATTAGCTACTTGTAATGAAAGAGAAGAAAACAAAAATTAATTAAGGTCATAATGCTTACAATACAATATACTAAAGATGATAGCATAACTTGTTCTTCGTTCTTCGCAAGAACTCTGAAACTAGGGAGAAAAATTGAAAACTTTAAGCTAAATTAATTCGTGTAACTCTATTACGAAAACCATATGAAAATTATTTATAATAGTCCACAAATTTGAACTACTAAACAATCAAATTGCCAAGCTGACACTATCCATGGACCATATACGCCTTTAACTTTATCATAGATTCTGCCTTAAGTTCTTGAACCTCTGATCTTTGGTGTGTTTATACATCTGCTTGCCACATATTATTCATGTTTAACCTTGTTTCGAGGGAAAAATCATATATATATATAGAGAGATAGATAGATAGATATCCTTATGTTATGTGCCTATTCTTGATGGTGATCTAATATATATAATTAGATGTATTTCATGTAAAATATGGAGAAATTACCCTAAATGATACTAAATACAGAAAATCAGGGCATTGGAGCGAGCATGGGAGCATTCCGGACGATGACCCATGTCGGGGCTTTGGCTTGGGCATCACCCCATCAAGCAAACTTCAAAGAAGATCTATTATGCAGGTTGGTGCTATGGCTGGCATGCCGGCCCAAGCCCTAAAATTCAAGTGTGCAGGTTGGTACAATGGCAGGCGCGTAGCGCTAGGCCTCAAACTTCATGACAGAATTTTTCACCAAGTCCAAATCCAAGTTCGATAAGGATTGAGGGTTATTTCCATCTTCTATAAATACATCATAAGCACAAATTTTACATAACTTTTGACCTAGAAAGAGCTAGAAGCCATTGTGGAGGACAGAGAAGATTATTTTGATTTTTTCTTCTCCATACTTATTTATTTTTATATTTTTCTTTGGATGATTTGTTGTAATTTATCCATGTATATTTGGGGTAAAACTTCTCATTCTAGGATATTATTTTAGTAGACTCTTGATTCGATTTGTGGAGATTATCATGTTAGTTGTTCTTCTATTCTTGAATTTACTATTTTACTACTTCATGACTAGTAGAATAAATCTATATTCTCATTGTGAACTTGAGATGAATCATGAGTTAGAACGAAGAATATAGGAAGTAATATATGAATTTGAATCAATAAAGAATGAATTAATGACTAGGATAAAGATATACCTAGATAGCTTTACTTGGTTATAAAAAGAAAAAAGTAATTGTATTTGCATGATCATCATGAACATAGAGATATAGATATTGAAGTGCGTGTGAATAGATTATTAGAGCCTCGAGAGACTATAATCATATCATTAACCCTATAAATCAACAATAAGATAATCAAACAAGTCTATAAAATTGATTACTCAACATGATTGTTAGCGAGCCTATAACCATAGATTGAATTTATCTCATTGATTAGGTAAAAATAATATGCTCTTTATCTAGTTAATTGTTCATTAGTTTCTTTTTAGTTTAGTTAATTAATAAATTCATCTTTGGGATCTACCACTTGAATAAATAATTAATATTAGTTTAATTAGTGAATAGTTAATCAACAAGTCCCTTTGGGATTGGGGCATCTGGACCAGCTAAAGGTCAGGTTGGGATTGCCTCTTCAGGATCTAGAGTTTCTCATGATTTTGTGTCTATTAAGATAGAGGGTTTGAGCTTGATATAGAGACCACCTATGATCATGTCCATACCTATGCTTGAGGATTTCTTGGTACGAGTTTTAGGTTACCTTGAGAGGATGGCTCCTATTTTAATTCAGCGTACTACTTTGAGGCTTCAGACTCCAGATACACAGTTGTCTACTACTATAGATCCTCCTATTATTGATGAGATATTTTCAGTTATCACCCCATATCTAGTGACCTTACCCTTTATGTCCGTTGAGAGACAGATTATTTTCGTAGAGTTCATGAGGACAGATCTTCCCCAGTTTAATGAAGATCCTAGGTTTGATGATTAAGAGTTCTTGGTTTGTTGTTACGAGATATATTGCATATGTTGGGCCTGTTAGACTCTAATATAGTAGATTTCACGGCTTTTCCATTATGTGGACCAGCCAATCAGTGGTGGAGGACTTTTATCGAGGGTAGACCAGATGGTTCACCACCTCTCTCATGGGATCATTTTACTCAAGAATTTCTAGAGGAATTTATGCGGAGGTATGAGAGGCACTCAAGCAACAAGCCTCGTGGACTTGATAATAGTGACGATATTTATAGTAGAGGTCAGGCTTCTCATGGTTATCTTCAGAGGTGGTTAGGCCGTGGTGACCATTTGGTTTCTTGGTACAAGTTTTAGGGTTCTTTGAGAGGATGGCTCCTATTTTAATTCAGCATACTACTTCGAGGCTTCAGACTCTAGATACACAGTTGTCTACTGCTATAGATCCTCATATTGTTGATGCGATATTTTTAGTTATTTCCCCATATCTAGTGACCTTACCCTTTATGTTCGTTGAGAGATAGATTAGTTTTGTATAGCTCATGAGGATAGATCCTCCCCAGTTTAATGAACATCCTAGGTTTGATGATTAAGAGTTCTTGGTTTGTTGTTACGAGAGATATTGCATATGTTGGGCCTGTTAGACTCTAATAGAGTAGATTTCACTGCTTTTCCATTATATGGACCAGCCAGTCAGTGGTGGAGGACTTTTATCGAGGGTAGACTAGATGGTTCACCACCTCTCTCATGGGATCATTTTACTCAAGAATTTCTAGAGAAATTTATATGGAGGTGTGAGAGGCACTCGAGCAAGAGGCCCCGTGGACTTGACAATAGTGACGATATTTATAGTAGAGGTCAGGCTTCTCATGGTTATCTTCAGAGGTGGTTAGGCCGTGGTGACCATTTGGGTTCTTTAGATCTATCTCAACAGACTCCTACTCTTTTGGGTTGCTTCATATATAGGAATATTGGGCATTATAGGAGGGATTACCCACAACATTGACAGAGAGATGCATCATCAGTAGCATGGAAAGATGACACGGCTTAGTATTATGTTCCTCAGAGTGGACTCAAGGTAGGAGCTTCCGATACAGTAGTCACAGGTATAGTTTTAGTACACCTTTGATTTGTCTTGGTAGTGTTTAACTATAGTTCTACATTCTCCTATGTGTTACCTATTTAGCAGTAGGTCTTGATGTGATTCGTGGGTTCTTATTATGTCTATGCCTATTTCTACCCCATAGGTGATTCTTTAGTGGCGCATCGGGTGTGTCAATCTTGTATTGTGACTTATTTAGAGTATTCCAATATGTTAGGTTTGATTTCCCTAGATATTATGGATTTCTGTATTGTTTGGGTATGATCTTCTTAATGGTTATATTCTGAAATAGTTGTAGATCAATGGTAAGTATTGGTATATTCAGATTATAGGATGTAATTTAGAGATTTACTTGATAGTTGTGATATCAGTTGGGATTGAGAAAGTGATTCGATTATTAGGATAACATGTTGTAAATAAAGGAAGCTTATAGCTGGCGGATTTGTGTGGGATTATCTACAAGTGTTAGCAATAGGGTACGTGTATAAGTTAGTGTATTTTACAGGATCACATCGGTATATCTGCAGATTGGGTTAGCACTTTAATGACTAGATCGACTTTGTGGGATGACTAATGATACTATCAGTTTGGGGAAAATGTATTATATTGAAACACTCCTCAGTTAGACTTGAAGGAATTCAACTTATAAGGGTACGTACTTTTGGTTTGGAAGGATTTGTGAATGAAAAGGTACCTGGTTTGTAGCATTTATTACTTTGAAAGTTAAAGGGATTAATGAAGTATTTTGCCCAAGAGTTTTGAGTTAATGTATGTGGTATTATTCCATGGTTCTTGTGTTAAAGAATATGGAAGGGGGAATGAGTTAAGGAAACATAAGGAACTTGTACATAAGAAATTTTGAAGTATGCAGAATTGTGCTATTGGTACAGTTGGAAATTTGAAGTTCTAACAGTATGGTTCCACAGTGACTTATGAGGAGACTAGTGGTGACTTTCCAGGGATTTGATTTGTGTTTTGGGCGTCAATCAGTGATATGTAGTATTTTATTTTCATTTCTTCTATGGTTTGAATTGTGTCTGATATGACAGGTTGCTTACATGTGTATGATTGAAAGGGGCTTTTCGTTCTACCGAATTATTGAGGACCTTGGGTTGATTAACACTGAATGGATGTTGAGAACTTTATGAATTATTGTGATAGGTTGCATAAGAATTTCGTGACATATAGAGCATACATGATTTTGGTATAAAGTATTTTACGATGATTCATGGTTTTCTCTAAGGGTTGAGCATGATGATATGACTACTTGAATAGTGATTGAAGTTTGATAAGTGTGACTTTTGAGGTTTTGTGTGGAAATGATATCGATTTCTGACTTAGCTGCTTCAGGTTGAGAAGATAGTACTATCTGATTCGGAAGGTATGGTATCAGCCTTGAGTAAGTTTGATTCAATCAGAAAATGTATAAAGTGGGTTTCAAAATAGCAAAAAGTTCTTTTGAGATAGAGGAAAGCACGATTCAGTATTGTGGAGAGTTTTAATGTAGTTCCATGGTTTCTTTGGTATTTTGATGGTATCGGGATGACATTGGTTTTGTGGTACAGTGAGTAATTTGTGGTGTTTTTGACAGATTCAGGTAAACTGGGTATGTTTAGAACTTCAATTGTAATTAACTCAGTCTATGGGTGTAGAGGAAGTTTGAAAATAAAGGAACTCAATTTCATTGAGAGATTTGGCTTCAAATGCTATAGTTGTGACCTTGAGGGTCATAATGTGAAGAATATTTTGTTAATATAGTGAGACCGGTAGTTCTATAGATGTGACTCTGCTTGAGAGTGCTTGCATGAGGTTTACGAGGGTAGTTTTTATCCTTTCTCTATTTTGGCACTTTTCTTACAGTTACGTTCGAGGGTGAACATGAAACTTAGTGGTGGATAATATAACAACCTTTTTTGTGACTTTTAGAGTTTTCTATGTTTTGACCATTTTTCCCTTCCCCGTTATTACTTTATACCATTTATGAGTTGTGTGAATGGTTTTCATGTTCGAGAGTGATCTATATGAGTTTATGATTTTAAGTAGCTTTTAAAGTGATATAATTGACTTTGGTAAACATTCAGTGATTCGAGCATCGGATGGTGATTCTGTCAGTTCTATTAGATCTAGAACGTCCATTTTCAATTAGTAGCACAGTTGGTACGGGTCTTGAGGCCATCTTGTATTTTTGAGTGTTTGGTTGAAATATTAACTTTTATTTAGCCTAAATTTGATTTTAGAGGCAATTTGTTGATAACAAACTCTTTTGGTTGATTCAATGATTCTGTTGTGTCCAGAATATTGAAATTAGCCTAGTAGCACTATTGGTTTGTGTTGGAGAGGTCTAGGATGAGGTTTGGGTACTTGTTCGGATTTTAGAATTTTACATTGTTGAGTTTTAATTGTGTCGCCTTAATTAAGTACCATTAGATCCGTACCAAAATTTTGAATCCAACGCAAAAATAATGGATAAATTTCGAATCTGTATGAGGGAGATATAATTATTTTAGGACGGACAACAATTGCTAGTTTTCTAGAGCGGAGGTTCTTCTTCATGAACGTGATGGGTACACCGCAAATAGGAAGAAGGATTTTTTTTTGATTGGTCAACGCAAAAATTTGTTCTTCCCAAATGCGGTAGGGGTCCCGCTAATGCAAAGAACAAATTTTAACCTAGACGGTGCTTAAATTGGTAGATCACAAATTTTTAGTATTTTTGACATTTTGGGAGCTAGGAAGCTCTGTTTGAGGCGATTCTTGATATGTTTCTCTTGTATATTCATTGGGTATATGATTATACCTTCATTTTGACCATTTTCGAAGAATTTCCATTTCATTTTTCATGATTTCTACCTAAAGTTGAGAATCAAAACACTATTTTCACCTTTTTTAGAGTCGGGAGCTCGGATTGAAGCTATTTCAAGTGGGTTTTCTAGATTTGAAACTTGGGTGGGTTTCTAAAACTAGTATTTCAGCATTTCCCATTGATTAATTTATGTTTTCACCTTCAAATATTGGATTTTAAATTTGAGATTTTAGAGTTTTCCCGGTAAAGTGAAATAAGCAATTCTTTAATAAAATTTTGATTTTACCCTTTTAGTTTTGGGGTTGAATTTCGAGGTGATTTTGGATCTCGAACTAAAGTGTGTCAATATGGGTATTGTTGGTCTTTTATTTACATATAGATCTCATATTTGATTAGATTGGATAAGTTTGGTGATGATATGAGGGAATAAAGATTCCAGTTGATTCTTCGGACTGTGCTTTGGCTTTGCATATCTTCTTTAAGGTAAGTTGAGATGTACCTTAACTCTTTTCTGAGGTGTTTATTTGGTATGTGCTTATTGCTCGTATTTTGTGAATCATTTGGGGGTCCCACTTAAATGAGATGTTAAACTTATTCGCGGGTACCACAGTTTATTCATTGGTTGAAGTAATAAAAATGGACTTCTTGACTGTTATCTATAGTTGTTGATATGTTTATGGTAAATTGTAGATAGGCGATTTGTTGATCTTGAGTAAATTGATAGTGGATATCTATTTAAGAGCTTGAATCATGTTTAGTGGATTTTGATGAAATGATTGGGATTTAGTACACACTTAGGGTATAAATAAATTTGTAGTAGTTGATGTAATTATTGGATTTTAGTAATCTCTTAGGTATATAATCGATGATAGTGTAGTTAAGTAGTGAAGTAGTTAAAAAAGGAATCTTGGCTTAGTTATTAGGTATGCGAACCCTCCGACAGAAACCGCATCTTTTTTGTCACTGATAAGTTTTCCCTTAGTGCCCTATTATTCATAAGAAATACTGATTATTGAGAGACTACTTTATGAAAGCCCGATGATGCCTCAACCGACAACCTTGCTTTTTTCTACGATAATTTTCAAGCTAGCACCCGTTTAGCATATCATCTCACTCGATTCCTAAAAAAAATGCAATTTTTGATTATCCAGTTCTATAAGGTGAACTTTAGGAAATGTTGTCAGCTAGTATAGTTCTTCTTCTAGTAATTTAGTCTAATAGTATTACGATTGGGAATGATGGAAACTTATCGTGTAAAACAAGCTAGGTTTTGGGTACGTTCTCTATATTTATGTTGTTTGAATTGTTTATTATTATTGTGTTACCCTTGTAGGGGCTTATGTGAATGTTATTATTGACTTGAGGAATTATTATTACTTTAATACCCATGGGGGGATGGTATTAGTCTTTTTGAGCATTATTTACCTTTATTATTATCTTACACTTGAGTGGGCGTTTTGATTAATATTTTTGGCCTTATTTGAGCATTATTTTCCTTATTATTATCGTGATGCCTGAGTGGGGGCTTGAATTGATATTATTGGCCTTATTTGAGTATTATATGCCTAACTATTATTGTGATTCCGAGTGAGGGGTTTGGATTGATATTAATGATGTCTCACATGAATATTTATTACATTGGTGCCATGCGATGGCTTACACCATGATTTATTGAGATTTGAGAAGATTTTGAGCTCATTTATACCATTGTTGAGTTAATTCATTACGTGATATTGATTTGGTTATGAGCATGCATCCTCATTTCATTCATTCATATTCATGGAATTGGTACCACTGAGAAACATTAATTTTGAAAGAAAATGAAACACTTTACAAAACCCTTGACTGAGGAATGTTCTGGCAAGGTTGATTGAGCTATGAGATTGTGATAGTATATCAGTTGTGAACCCCCGTTGGGTCCTATCCTTGAAGCATATACTCGAAAGGTATATATAAGGTGTCATGTCATAGTTGTCATACAATGGATTAGTTTATTAACACTGCATTGCATTATTGTAATGATCCAAATCACTGTTACATTGAAATAAAGAATAGAAACTTCGATTAGTCTTCCCTAAGACAAAAAATTGAAAATTCAGGGTTTGCCTAGTTTTAGGCAAATTTTGAGTGTGTCATAGTCTAGGGAAATTTGGTAGTTATTAAGAGTGTTGATTGGTAGTATTAATTTGATTTTGTGTTATACGTCTAGTTTAGGAATCGTACCAAATTTCGGTGCATAAAACGGGTTAGTAGAACTTTAATTATAGTGATTACCATGAAAAGGTTACTTCGTAATATTGAATTTCAAGAAGTGTGTTGAGAAATGGACAGAACTAGGTCCATGTCCTAAGTTACTAGTTTGGGCTCGCTACAACGACAGATGTGCTGCTGCAGCTATAGAATCATCATCGTAGCGGTAGCCCCATTTGGCCTAGGATCTACTGTAGTGGCAACCCCTCTGCTACACCGGTGCCTCTGTAGTGATTATCGTACCAATGCAGTGGCCAATATGCAGTATTTCAATTTTTAAAATTCAAAAACCCATTTTTTATTATCACTTTTCTAAAAACATCAAAGGTCTTAGCAGGAGGCAATTTTATTCAGATTTTGTGGGGTTTCATCTTTGAGGTAAGGTTTTTTTACACTTTAAACTTGAATTACTTCTTCAAATTCATAGAAATTATGAGATTCATAATCATGGTGGAAATTGAAAGTTAGACCTAAATTATAAATTAGTGGGGATTTACCTTATTATCAGTTGTTGATGAACCTAGGGTGATAGAAAATACTTCCTATGATAAAATTCTTGATTGTAATGTTAAAATATGTAGAATTCAAGAGTTCATAGGGTAGAAAACCCAAAGATGATGAACTAGGACAAATTCATGGGTTAATTTGATAAATAAGAGTTCCTAATGTTTAGGAAGGGTGAAATATTATGTTAAAAATTTTGTAATTGTTGTTTATTGATCAAGAACAGATTGAGAAAGAAAGGGCAAGTTTGTGAAAAATTAGTGGTTACAAGCAAGGATTGAGGTAAGTTATGGTTTAATTGTAGTAGACTTTCTTGACTCTATTCTTATATGTGAGTTGGGTGTTTGTGATTTGCTTTCGGGGACTACTTATGATTATTGACTGTATTATGTATTGAACATATGGTTTTAGATATGGCATTGAGATGATATATGGATCTGGTGTAATGCCGATACTGTTATTGGATTGGGTACCATGCCAGTACTGGTAGATAGACTAAACTTGTCCTCTGCAGGTCATATATGAGAGTCCTTGTTGACTCTAGTATGTGTGTACATCTTGTATGCACATAAGCATCATTTTATTTGAATATATATATATGTTGTGGTGAATATTATTGAAGAATTCCGCCTAAGTATAATTGATGTACTTGTATACTTATATTCCTGATGAGATAAAGTGTTATGACTGTACTTGGTTTTCAATTAATTGTAAGTTATGTTTTGATATCTATTACTTGTATTTATCTTTCCTATTGTTATGGTGTTGAGTTCAGCCGGCCGATGATACCTACCAGTACTTAGTTGTTGTACTACTACCTGTACTCTTCTTTTTGTTGATTGCAAAGCGAGTTCCAACATTTGAGATGAGACCTCTACTCTAGTCCATAATTCAGACTTTGATTCAAGGGTGAGCATCATATCCAAGCAACCATTAGATCATTCTTATATTGTTCATGTCCTTTGTTTCAGGACTAAGCCATTTCTTTGTTTAGTATTTTGGATAAAATTGTAGACTTGGTTTTGGATACTATTTAAATGTTCTTGAACAGTGACTTTCAGGTTAAGGGGGTTGTATTTATTAGAGATATATCCACACTCTATTTTTGTTTTATGGATACTAAATAAGTAAGTATTGAATTCGGTTGCTTAATATTGTGTTTTAGTGAATTAATGTTATGTATTTGAGGAAAGTGAATTGTGAAGGTCTGATTTAGTTAGTTAAAGATTGAGTTAGATGGTTCTCCCATCGTAGTGTTAGGGTAGGTTCCACTCACAATCAATTGGGTCATGACAAAAATATTATCAGAGTACTGGGTTCATCGATCTCATCATACAAGAACAGGTCTAGTATAGGGTTGTGGAATGGTATGAAGATGTTTGTACTTTTCTTCGGGAGGCGGGAGGCGGGAGGCTGCAGGGCTTTAGGAAATAATTTTCACTACTTTCTTCCTTTCATACTAGTACTTGATTCCAATTGGTTTCATACTATCTACTTGATTCCATATTTAGTCCATAATGAGGAGGTGATGGTCAAAGAGGAAGAAGTGGTAGTTTCTGAAAATATGTTGCCAATGCAGAATGGTGTAGCTAAGGTGATTATATCCGCAGAATTAATTTAGCAAGTATTGGTGTTTCTGAGTAGTTTGGCTGGCACAAGGACTACTCAATTAGTGCCTGTATTTCCCTCCCCAGCCTTGCAACATACTGCTTTTATTGTGCCTTGTATAGATGAGGGCTTTGAGACAAGACTGTTTCCCTGACATGTATTAGGACTGGTGATGACTGATTAAGAGAATAGACTATTTTGTAAATTCATAAATATGAAACCTCAAGTGTTTCAGGGTACTGAGTCAGAGGATGTATTTGAGTTCATGATTGACTGTCGTGAGCGTCTACATAAGATGGTCATTGTGGAGAGGTATGGTGTGGAGTTTGTGACATTTTAGTTGTAGGCAGAGGCCAAGCAATGGTGGAGGTCTTTTGTTGAGTGTAAAGTTGGTTTACCTCCACTTACTTGGTCCTAGTTTCAAAATATGTTCCTTGAGAAGTATGTTCATCATACCTATCGGGATGAAAAGAAGGATAAGTTCCTGAAACTTGAGCAGGGTGATTGTCTGTTGTGGCCTATGAGGCCAAGTTTCATGCTTTGTCTCGCTATACACTTCAGTTGATTACTTTAGAGGAAGAGAGAATTAGGTATTTTGTGAAAGGTCTAAACTCAGGCCTTTAGATGCCTGCACTGTCAGTGGCTACATCCAAAAAGACCTTTCAGGAAGTGGTTGAGTTTATAAAGAAGATGGAAGGGATTAAGAAGCAAGAAGAGTTGAAGGCAGAGGAAAAGAAGGCCCAAAAAAGGGTCAATTTAGTGGTACTTATTCGAGGGGTTGTGGTTCATAGTGTTACTCTTCTCGGTCATTTCAATCAGCTATGTATGTGTTTACAGGAGGCCCTTTAGGGGTCAGTTATTAGCCCTCTCAAACAAATAGTTATACACTTTCAGCATCTTCGGCTCAACAGCCTACCTTAGATATCAGATGTCATGAGTGTGGGGGATTGGGTCATATCAGAGGTATTGTCCTTACTTCTTATCTGCAGGATAGTTGACTCAGTATCTACCTTCTAGTGCTTTAGTTCTAGTAGGTCGTGGTGGTAGAGGATATGGTAGGGGTTGTCAACATGGTGGGTATGGTGGTCACGATACAATGAGGGTTGGGTACCAGAAGATCGTGGTGGAGGACAAGTTAGTCGAAATGGGGCTCAGCCTAGTATAGGTAGTGCTCAGGGTGGTGATAAGGATCATTTTTATGCTATTTCGGCCTATTCTAAAGCTGAAGCTTCTGATAATGTTATTACAGGTACTATTCTTGTCTGTGATCATATGTCTTTCGTGTTGTTTGATCCTGGGCTTACTTTCTCTTATGTGTCTGTGAAATTTTTCTTGGATTGGTATTTAAAATATGAATTTCTTGATGCTTTTATGTATGTGTCTAATTCGGTGGGGGTTTCTATATGAGTGGATCAGGTTTATCGATCTTTTCTTGTGATATTTGTAGTGTATAGAACTTTGGAAGACTTAGTGATCTTAGATATGGGGGAGTTTGATATTATCTTAGAGATAAGTAGGTTGTCTCCCCATCGTGCTATTCTTGATTTCTATGCTATGACTGTCACTGTAGTTATGCTCAGGATGGACAAGTTAGAGTGGGAAGGTACCCTTAAGTCTGCTCCTTTGAGAATTTTGTCAGCTATTCATGCCTAGAATTTAGTTAAGCAGGGGTGTAGGGCGTTCTTAGCTCATCTTTAGGATGATAGTTCAACAGTTTCTCTTATTGCTTCAGTTTTAGTAGTGTGTGAATTCTTAGAGGTGTTCCTTAATGACCTCCCCTCTATGCCTCCTAAACGTGATTTTAACTTCTGTATAGACTTAGAGCTGGGAACTCTTCTTATATATATCCCTCCTTATAGGATGGCACTGACAGAGTTAAGAGAAATGAAATCTTAGTTACAAGAGTTGTTGGGGAAGGGTTTTATTTGTTCGAGTATCCCTTCTTGGGGTGCTTCTGTGCTTTTTTTGAAAAAAAAGGATTACAGTATGCGGATGTGCATATAATACTGGCAGTTGAATAAGGTGATGATTCGTAACAAGTATCCTTTGCCTAGGATAGATGATTTGTTCGACTAGTTACAGGGAGCTGCAACTCGCAGTGTTCTCAAAGATTGATTTGAGGTTAGGTTGCCATCAGCTTAAGATTTGGGTGGAGGACATTACAAAGACTACCTCCCAAACTTGTAATGGACATTATGAGTTTTTGGTTATGTAATTTAGTTTGACCAATGCCCCAGCCGCATTTATAAGCTTGATGAATGGAGTATTCAAGCAGTTTTTGGATTTGTTTGTTATTTTTTTCATTGATGATATTTTGGTTTACTCAAAGAGTAAGGAGGAGCATGAATTTCACTTGTATACAGTGTTGGGGTTGGTTAAGGAGAAGCAACATTATGCTAAGTATTCAAAATGTGAATTCTGGTTGTCTTCAGTGTCCTTCTTGGGACATGTGGTATCTAAGGAAGGGGTTATGGTAGACCCACAGAAGGTGGAAGATCTTTCGAATTAGGCCAGACCGACCATGTGATAGAAATTTGTAGTTTTGTGGGGTTGGCAAGTTATTATCGTTGGTTCGTAAAAGGGTTCGTCGCTATTGTTTTGCATATAACTCGCCTGACTCAGAAAGAGGTACCTTTTGTGTGGGATGATAAGTGTGAGGAGAGCTTTCAAAAGCTTAAGACCTTTCTAACTTTAGCTCCTATTCTTACCTTGCCTATTGAAGGTGAGGATTTCATTATGTATTGTGATGTTTCACGGTCCGGTTTCGATATTTTTTTGATGTCAGGTCAGAATGTAATATTGCTTATATTTTAAGGCAGCAAAATTCGTATGAGAAGAACTATGGTACCATGATTAGGAATTGGTAGCAGTGGTCTTTTCTTTGAAAATTCGGAGACACTACCTCTATGGGGTGAGGTATGAAGTGTTCACAAACCACCGTAGTTTGCAGCATGTGTTTACTCAACGTGATCTGAATTTGAGGAAAAGAAGGTGGATGGAGTTAATCAAATATTATGATATCTCAATTCTATATCATTCGGGAAAGGCTAATATGGTGGCAAACATATTGAGCCGAAAGGCGAAAATCATAGGAAGGTCGGCATGGTTGGAGTTGTTGAGGCAATTGTCTAGAGAGGTACAAACTCTGACTAATAGTTTAATGAGATTGTAGGTGACTAGCAAGGGAGAAGTGTTAGCATATGTTGAGGCTAAGTCTACTTTCTTCGAGTAGATTAAAATTAGGCAGTTCAAAGACAAGAAGCTGAGCAATCTTACTAAAAAGGTGTTACAAGATGAGGCAAAAGAGTACATTCTTAATGAGGAAGGAGTGTTGAGAATTTGGGGGCTCATGTGTGTGCTTGTGGGAAATTTGATTCCTACCATCCTTGCAGAGGCTCACAATTCAAAGTACTATATATATCTGGGTGGAAACAAAATGAATTGTCACGACCCAAATCATGGATCGTGCGGGCACCTATCCAACTCTATCCTAAATAGGAGAATCCTTACCACCCAGCCATTCAATTAAGTGTGGAAGATATAATAAACAGTTCGAAATATAATTAGTCTCCTAAATAAAAGAAGAACTTCTTATTCAATAAGTTTCATTACACAATTACATTGCGGAAGTTAAAAGATAAAATCCCAAGAATCTAGTCTAAACGAGTACAAGAGCACTAAACAAATGGAAGAAGGACTTGAGACATTGCATCTATATATGAGTAGGATGACATTAGCTGCTAAATAATAATCACCACTGTACCTATAGAAACTCCAACTGACCTAAAACATGGCTATATCCCCAAATGGAGATATAGTAAGTGTAGTATCAGTACAATGACAAGCATCCAAGTTAATATCTGAACATACTTAACTTACTTCAACCTCCAACCTTACTGCCTTTCTTTTATTTAATCAATATTACTTTATCCTTAGAGTGTGATTAACTAACTATATTCTATGGATTAATCTAACCTACAATTCGTACGCACTTACATTATTACAACAACTCTATATACTTCTCTCTCTTTCTTTCTCATTAATCCTCTTTCATGACAACCCTCACTCCCTCTTATGCTACCATTAACCATCAAGATGACAACAACCAACACAATTGATAACATCAACAACTTTACAATAGAGGGTACTACAATATATATCACGTATATAACTATATACACGGGGGAATAAGATTTATAAACAATACAGAACATACCTTGTATTCATATTTTGCTGCAATGCACAACACAACCATCAACATTACCGGTCCACTTAAGGAACCATAATATCTCCACAAATAACTGGTCCACACAAGGAACCATGATATATCATCAACATAAATCGGTCCACTCAAGGAACCATCAATAATATATACGTATAAATGTACATTCAAATGCATCTGATGAATATATGTATGCAAGATGTACGTATCATCCCATTCTCATCTCAACATCATCATCAACTATCATTTCATCATGATCTCAATGTCATTATCACTATCATCTCATCATTATTTCAATATCATTCTCAACATTATCATCATCATGCTCTCAATATCATCATTAATATCATCTCATCATCATCATCAATATCATTCTCAACATCATCATTATCATGATCTCAATATCTTCATCAATATCATCAATATAAATGCAAGAAACAATCAATAATCACAAATAGTGCTCGAAAGCAAATTATAAACACCTAATTCAAATCAGGTGCAAGTAATAGCAATCAAAGCAGAACTTACAATTAATGATAACCAAGTAAATACAGTCAATACTCAACAAGTTCATCATTCCAAGTAAACAAAAAATATCCACTAACACATACAATCACAAGTATGCCCAAAGGCCAATTCACCACTTACTCAAATGAGAATTTTCAAACTCAATCATTAATCAAATACATCCGAAGACCAATCAATCAAGTATCCATTTTAGGAGTGCCCATTCCACTAGGATTGATATATACACTCTAATTCATCATCCTATTTCATTCACCAATCTAACTCTCTTTTATTCATATTAAAATTGATAAATTTTGTTACTAACTAGTAACCCTTACACTCAAGTCATCATTAAGTTCAGGGCACTATCCCCTTTAGTCGATTATTCAATCATTCGACTATATTCATCTTACGATTCTAGCTAGAGTCATACGCCTTTACACTTATTACTTTCTACAACTTAGCCAAACTTGACTTTAGGTTCTTAAGTTATAACATCACCTCTTCTTATCACACTTAATCCTCCTAACTATCTTCTAGCAAGAATATCGCATACTATAAACATACACAATATTGGGTTCACCCCTTTTAAGGTATTAAGGACTAGTTCTATGGATTAAATACTCTTATACTCCTTCTATTGCTAACTATATTCACATATTAAATTTTATAAATCATCAAGTAAGTCACGCAAATACACTCATCAAGGGATCATACAGTACACAATAATGCACAATTATATCATTATCACATTAATTCCATATTTTTATCCATCCAAACTCTGTGCCCGTAGGCCTAGACATGAAATCTCTTATCAACTATAGTTATTACATGCAACTAATCCAAGTCTACTATACCTTAAACCATAACCTACGTTGATTGAGGATATTGGAACAAGCAAGCCGCACCAAGGTTGCTTTTTCCATTCCTTAATGCTTCCATTAGCCCAATAATCTAGAAATGAAATAATTAAAAGAGTAATTAATTAATTAATCTTTGAATAACTACTTTGGGAATTAAACCCACTAATTCTATCCTTATTCATGGTCTAAATCATTACCTAGGGTCAATTAACTCTTAACTAGTTTTATCAGACTCAACCCATCTCCATTAATAGAGTTCAACTCTAAAAGTTCCATTTTTAGAGAATTCAAGGTTCCAAAATCAAATTTTATGTTTTAGAAACACTAGTTCATGCTAGGAATTGTTAATTAACAATATAGAAGTAATTCAAGGTGATATTACCCCAACCCATAGGGTTTTTCCAAAATATCAAGAACTTAGGGTTTAAATCCCCAAGAATTTCACCATTAAAGATTGTTCTAATGATTCTAGGATGTTAAAAGATTGAAATACAAAGAATATGATGGAAGAACTTACCTCAACAAAGAATTTTCACCAAAAAAGTTGGGAAATCTTACCCTTAGGGCTTTGGGACAAATCTTTGGAGTTAAAAGCCCCAAAAATATCAAAACTGTCAATAAATATACCGTTGCGGCTGTTAACTTCTCAGCTCGAATGATGTTAGTTAAAATAGACATAACGTTTTACTCCAAGGGTGGATTAATGAACGGCTGGATGTGTTGGAAACACAACTCAAAGATTTTTCATTTTGTGGGTAATAGTCCCCATAACTCTTTATATTCTAGGATATATGCTCATTTGAAGTTGACCCTAGTTTACACTTAGCTCAAAACTCAATCGGTAAGAACACTTCCAACTTTACTTTCTGCTAGGGGTATTGTATGGCCTTAGTACATGTACAATGAACTCCCATACTAAAGAATTACTCCTATAACTCATGACAAAAGAGTTTTTTATGCTTTTACCATAGATAATTTTAGTAATAACAGAATGGGTTGTTACATGTATAGAGATTGGAGACATCATTATTGGTGGCGGCAGAATAAAGTAGGACATTTTTAATTTTATGACCAAGTATCAAAATTGTCAATAGGTCAAGTATGAGCATCAAAAACTTGGTGGTACTTTTCAGAGGATGCCTATTCTAGAATGGATGGGGGAAAGAATAACTATGAACTTTGTTGTTGGTCTTCCAATGACCTTAAGGAAGTGTGACTCCATATGGGTGATCATCGATCGATTGAACAATTTTGCATACTTTATTTTGGTAAGGGTGGATTATAATGCAGCCAAGTTGGCCAAGATTTATGTGAAGGCGATTGTGAGACTTCATAGGGCGCCTATTTCAATAGTGTCGGATAAAGGTACTCAGTTTACCTCAAACTTTTGAGTGATGTTTTAGTTAGAATTGGGTACTTGGTTGGACCTAAGTATAACATTTCATCTTTAGATCAAAGGTCAGTCAGAATGGACAATCTATGTACTTGAAGATATGTTTCGAGCCTGTGTGATAGATTTTGGTGGTTAGTGGGACCAATATATACCCTTGTGAGAATTTGTTTATAACAATATCTACCACTCTAGTATTGACATGGATCCTTTTAGAGATTTTTATAGAAGAAGTTGTAGGTTGCCGATTGGATTATTTGATTCTTTCAAGGTGAGACCTTGGGGCACTGATATGCTAAAGGAGTCGATGGAGAAAATGCGGTTCATCTAGGAGAAATTTGTATCAGCTCAGAGTCAATAGAAGGAATATGCAGACCATAAGGAAAAAGATGTGCACTTTGAGAAGGGGAAGAAATTGTTGCTGAAAGTGTCACCCATAAATGGCGTAATGTGATTCGAAAAGAAAGGGAAATTCAGTTCAAAGTATATCAAACTCTTTGAGATTTTGAATGGAGTAGGGTCAGTGGCGTACAGGTTGGATTTTCCACCTAGATTGTCAGGGGTTCATCCTATTCTTAATGTGTCAATGCTCAAGAAGTACCACTGAGATGGAGACTACATAATTCATTAGGATTCAGAATTGTTCGACAAGGAGCTCTCTTATGAAGAGGAGCCAGTGCTATTTTAGATAGGTATATGAGAATGCTTTAAACTAAAGTCATTCCATTTGTGAAGGTACAGTGGAGAAACTGGCCAGTGGAGGAAACCATTGGGAGACAAAGGTGGATATGCATAAGTGTTATCCGCACTTGTTAATTGACTCAAGTATTTCTTTGCTCATTTGTTTCATCTCTTTGGTTAGTTGTCATTCAGGGATGAACAAGGGTAAATTTATATTTAATATAATTACCTAAATCATCATTACATAGAAATGGAGAGTAAAACCTTCGCATAGTCTTCCCTTAGATAAAAATTTAAAAATTCAAGGCTGGCCTAGTCTTAAAAAAATTTTGAGTGTGTGGTGGTCTAGGGAAATTTGGTAGCTATTAGAGTGTTCTTTGGTAGATTTTATTTGATTTTATGTCAGAGGACGAGTTTAGGAAGTCATTGCAACTTTCGGTGCGTAAAACGGGTTAGTAGAGCTCTGATTATAGCAATTATCGTGAAAAGGTTAGTTCGTAATATTTAATTTTGAGAAGTGTGTTGTGAAATGGCCAAAACTTGTTCCATGTCCCAAATTACTGGTTTGGTCTCACTACAGCAACAAAAGTGCCGCTGCAGTAGTGCTATTGTCGTGGCAGAATTATCGTCGAAACGGTAGCCCTATTTGACCTAAGAGTCGTTGCAGCGGTGCCGCTATAGCAACTATCGTACTACTGCAGTGGACAATATGTAGTATTTCAGTTTTTAAAATTCAGAAACCCATTTTTCATTCCCACTTTTCTAAAAACATCCAAGGGCTTAATAGGAGGTGATTTTCTTCAGTTTTGAGGGGTTTTAATTTTTGAGGTAAGGTTTATTTACTCTCCAAACTTTAATTACTCCTTCAAATTGATAGAAATTATGAGAATCATAATCATGGTGGAAATTGGAAGTTAGTCCTAAATTATGAACAGGTGGGAATTGGTGGTGATTTAGCTTATTATCAGTTGTTGATTAACCTAGGGTGTTAGAAAACACTTCTTATGGTAGAATTCTTGATAATGTAAAATATGTAGAATTCAAGAGTTCATAGGGTATAAAACCCTAAGATGATGAACTAGGGAAAATTCTTGGGTTAATTTTGTAAATGTGAGTTCCTAATGTTTAGGAAGGGTGAAATATTGTGTTAAGAATTGTGTAGTTGTTGTTTATTGATCAAGAACGGGTTGATATTGAAATAAAGGGCAATTTTGTCATAAATTAGTGGTTACAAGCAGGGAACGAGGTAGGTTGTAGTTTAATTATAGTAAAGACTTTCTTGACTCTGTTCTTAAATGTGAGTTGGGTGTTTGTGATTTTCTTTCGGGCATTACTTATGATTATTGACTATATCATGCATTGAGCATGTGGTTTTGGAGATGGTATTGAGATGATATATGGATTTGGTGTCACTCCAATATTGTTATATGGATTGGGTGTCACGCCGAGACTGTTATTAGATTGGGTACCATGCCAGTACCTACTGGTACATATACTAAGCTCGTCCCCTGCAGGTCATATTTGAGAGTCCTTGCTGACTCTAGTATGTGTTTATATCTTGCATGGATGCAATCATCATTTCATTTGAATATATATATATGTTGTGGTGAATATTGTTGAAGAATTCTACCCAAGTGTAATTAATGTACTTGTATACTTGTATTCCTGATGAGATAAAGTGTAATGACTATACTTGGTTGTCAACTAATTTTTAGTTGTGTTTTGATCATTGTTACTTGCATTTAACTTGCCTATTTAAATGGTGTTGAGTTGAGTCGTTCGATGATTCCTCCAGTACTTAGTTGTTGTACTGATATTACATGTATTCTTCTTTTTATTGAGTGTAGAGTGTATTTCCTTATTTGAGACGAGACCTCAACTCTAGTCCGTGATTCAGACATCAAATCAAGGGTGAACACCATGTCCCAACAGCCATTGGATCATTCTTATATTGTTCATGTCTTTTGTTTCATGACTAAGACATTTCTTTGTTTAGTATTTTGTATAATATTTTAGACTTGGTTTTGGATACTGTTTAGATTTTCTTGGATGGTGACTTTCAAGTCCCAGGGGTTGTAATAATTGGAGATATTTCCATACTATTTTTATTTTATGGATAAGTTAGTACTGAATTCGGTTGATTAATATTGTGTTTTTTGTGAAATAATGTAAAGTATTTGAGGAAAGTGACTTTTGAAGGTCTAATTTCATTAGTTAAGGGTTGGGTTAGATGGTTCTCCTACCGTAGAGTTAGATTGGGTTCCACTCATGACCAATTGGGTCGTGACTATTTCATTACCTGTTTTGCATTGCATTCCTTTGTATGATTGATATTGCATTTGATTATTCCCTTTTGTATTGTATTGTCGTGATTGAATCTTGTTTGTGATATTGTGTATTTTGCTTCTCATATCGCTACATTACATTGCATTGTACCTTCTCTTGGGTGATTGGGAGGTTGAGATATTATGAGATAGGGAGTATTGTTATGGCTTGATCCGTTGAGTCTGTTACATCAAATTGAGTGTTTGTGGGAGATACACCCCCTCTACCTTAGCCAGGATTGTTGGTTTGAGATTGTGAATGTATATCATATACCGTGTTATTGAGATTCTCTTTTGATGTAACTTATCTCTATTGCTGTTAACCTTGAACATGTACATGTATGCCTTAAATGCACTGATTTGATTATATTGATAAGTGTTCTATGTACTAGGATAGGCTGGAATTTTTCTGAGTGCAGGTTTATTTAGAGTAAATTAGATGGTTGCTGTGGTGGTCCTCGCCATCACTTTGGATTAGGGTTGGTTATCGACGATTCTTGCTGAGTATACATGTTTTGTACTGACCCTTTCTTTTTCTTTCCTTTTTCTACACCCCGTACAGGTATTGATTTGAATAGCTGAGCGTGGACTGTGTTCTCTCAATGTTGGCTTTACGAAGATTGAGGTAGAGGCTAACGGGTCTCAGAGCTTACTCGGATCTCTCCTTATCTTATCTTATGCTTTATTCATATTTAAGATACTTTAAACTATTTGATCATATTCTGTATTAGAGGCTTGTACCAGTGACGATCACACCTGGGATGTATTATTGAGATTATGCTTCTTTTATATCATTTGGGATTATTTCCATTCTTCTTCTTCCGCTTCTAATTTACTTTGAATATTGAATTTGGGTTGGGATAGACTTACCTGTACCGGAGGTTGTGACAGGTGTCATCATGGACTCTATTTTGAGTCATGACAGTAAGGAAATTATAAGCCAAATTGAGGAGCTTATACTAGAGGACCAACTAGTCGACTATACTTTTATCGATGTTGCCACTGTTGAGAAGAGTACAGTAGAGTCACGTGAGGGAGTATATAGTATTAATTTTGAAGACTCTAGTATGCATGACTATGAGGATGTAAATAGTAATACAATTCATGAGTTAGGGTGCATTAGGTCTCATTCCAATCATTTTCCACACTATACTTAGATAGTGAGATAGTAATCGAGCCATCTAAGCCTATGGATGTTACGACCCAAACCTGCCGTGAGTGGCACCCACACTAACCCTCCAGTGGGAGAACCATTAACCTGAATAGTCACTATCAACACTCATTTTTAAATGTGAGGAAAATAGTTTTATATCAATAACAAATATCTAAAATAGTCTAAACAAATAGTTCAGAATAATATCAATAAACCTAAAACGCCACCAAAAACTGAAGGTCATTGTGGCAGAACATCTAACTAGAACAAAACCATGGTACAACCCAAAAAAATAATAAGAATTCTAGAACTATATATTTCCTAAAACAAATGAACAAGAACATAATGCAGAAGAGATCCATGGCTGCTCGAAAGATGAAGCTCACCCTTCGATCAGGAATCATGTTGCGGACTACAGATGAGGTCTCGTTGAAATTGCTGGAATATGCTTTGTACTCAACAAAAAGAAGAGCGGAGGGTAGTATCAGTACAAAACTAATATGTACTGGTAGGGTCATGGGCCAACTCAACTTAACCAATATGAACAACCTTCGATCAGGAATCATGTTGCGGACTACAGATGAGGTCTCGTTGAAATTGCTGGAATATGCTTTGTACTCAACAAAAAGAAGAGCGGAGGGTAGTATCAGTACAAAACTAATATGTACTGGTAGGGTCATGGGCCAACTCAACTTAACCAATATGAACACCCTTCGATCAGGAATCATGTTGCGGACTACAGATGAGGTCTCGTTGAAGTCACTAGAATATGCTCTGTACTCAACAAAAAAAAGAGCGGAGGGTAGTATTGTAACACCCCGCATACTCCCAACCCAATGTGATGACGATAAACAATAGGTACTTCGGTGTCGAGAAGCCATAAGTATGTATTTGGTAATGTTAACAATGAGCAATTTGAAATTTGGCTTCGTACATGTGATTAGCCTTTCATAAGAGGTGTTTTGTGATTTTTGTGGAACATTCGTGGGGTTCAAAATGAGGCTAAGAGGACCTCTAAACAAAGTATATTAAGGTTAAGAAGTGATTTAAATAATAGGACTTGAAGTATCTAACCGAACCCGCGAAGAAAAGTCGAAAACAAAAATTTTGGAAAAAAATAAGGAGGGCCGCGCCCAGGGGAGTGACACGCCTCTCTAGGCTGAAATTTTCAGTCCAGAGGCAGTAAAGGGGCGCGCCAGGCAGCGTGCCACGCCGCCCCTGCGCACCTTTCAAAAGTTGGAAATTTTGTTTAAGTCCCAAGGGTGCCCGGGGACGTATCAAGCCGATTTTTGACACGTTTCTTCTAAAATCATGATCATATACATGAAATGAGTAAATTATCACATTGGTATGATAAAATTACTCGAGAACGAATTTGGGGTCAAAATGACGATTTTGCCCTTTTGGTCAAAATGGGCCATACGTGGCTAGAATCGCTTGCTTTTGGGATTGAGGCTACGAGTGTGAATAGAATGAGTGGGAATATTGTTGTAACATGTATGAGGTGATTTAAACACGAGAAATTATTGATTTTATTGGGTTAAGAGAATTGGGCCCAAAAAGGACCCAAAAATGAAAAGAAGACATGGCCCAAAAGTGGGTCAAAAGACCCATTCTTGTGTTGACTTGTAAATAATGGACTTAATGGATAAGTATAACTTTAAAAGGTTATAAAAGGTGGCCAAATTCAGATTTTAATTCATTGTACACACACATGCTTTTCTCTCATTTTCTAGAAAATTCCCAAGAACACTTCTTTGGCTCTCAAACCCTAAGACACTTCTTGAAGCAAGATAATCATCTTCCAAGCTTGGGTAAGTGATTATTCTTGTACTTTAACATATTATAAGCATGATAAAATATGTATATCATGTTGGTGATGGTTGAAAATGTTGGACATGACACTTTTGGCTTTTGTGAAAGATGTGAAATCCATGGGATTGTAACTTGAATTATGACTTATGACTTTGATGAAAGTGCATGATACGGATGAAATAACAACATGTATGGTGTTATTATGGTCTTAAACATGTTATTTTTCTATAAGTATAAATTATAGGATTTTGGCCGATTTGTTGTTATGAGGTGTATTGAAGTAATTTGATGGAAGAATTGTGATGTGGTGGTGATGGAAAAGGATAAAATATGAGCTTGGTGTAACATTCCATTGGTTATCATGTTTTGGTCAATGTATGGAATATTGTGGAATTCTTGGTATGATGATTTTATAAATGGTGTTGTCAAGGGGGGAAATGACATGTTCGAGTTGAACATGTGACTTATTGTTGTTGTATGCCATTATAAGGTTATTGGTGGTTAATGTTGGTTCCGTCATGTATTTATGTTGTAGAACAAAACATAAGGACGGAGCTTGACTATCGTATGCACGTCTAAGATTGTGTATTCGTAAGTAAGAATACAAGGTATGTAAGGTTACTCTTTCCGTATCCTTCTACAACATATTGTTCCTATTGACATTGGACTTGTTTCAATTCCGAGTGCCTTGAAGTATATCAATTCAGGTTGACATATATTGTTATCCATATGTGTCTTATTCTTAGATGACTTATGATTCACTTATCCCTTGTTCATTGATTGAAGTTCCGAAGATGTCATAACGTTGTAAGCCTTAAAAGAACTATCTCAAGAGGGTAAAATATAAATAAATCTATGTATTCTTGAAAAGCATTTTTTCCAACCATGTCATGCTCCAAATCCTATATTAGGAGGATCATCTTAATACCATTCTCATAAGAGTAATAAGAGAGATGATGTGCAAGGTAGTGTGATTATTACTCATAAGTGAAGATGTCAATCTCATGAGTTAAACGCGTGAAGTGAAATGTGCATATAAGTGTGTGCTTTACTGTCATTATCTCTAGGGTGTCACTTTCCTAGCTAGACAAAAGGGGTATAAGATTGTAAAGAAGTAAGGTGCTTGGGTACTATATGTTTCATTAGGTATGGATCACATTCTAAAGGTTATAAGTTCTAGATGGAATAATTCCAATACTATGCTACGTTAGTCACTATAGACCACCAAAGGTGGAGGGCCGGTACTATACGCTTACTTATATAAGATCTCATAAGAAGTAGCAAAAGTTTCCAATAGCATTGTGATCCTCAATAGATCATACAAATGTGTATATTCTACCTCTAAGTTTCGGAACTGTGATGTTATGATTATGCTTGTACCAATCTGGTAAAAGTTGAGGTATAATTATGAGTATTATCCATGGGGTACAATGGACACCTGCATGATGGTTCTCGTTACATTATCCATGGGGTGCAATGAACACCTGCATGATGGTTCTCCTTACATTATCCATGGGGTGCAATGGACACCTGCATGATGGTTCTATGAATTTCCCACTGATCAGTTGGGCCCGGGCAGTGTATGATTAAGAAGTGATTAAGTGAAGTAAGGTAAGGTAGAGAAGCATGTAGAGTGGATGTATGATACCCCACCCATAGAGTGGATGTAGGTTATATTATTAATCCACCAAGAGAGTGTGTGTGTGTGGATGAATGTTATTCTTTCGTAATTTACTAACCAAGTAGTAGAACAATAGTGGTCATGAATAGAGGAGAAGAGTCTCTTGAGTGTAGATGAATATGAAAGATATTCTATGAATAGTAAGGATATAAAATGAATGTCCTAAAATGTTCATAACGAAAGCAATAGATAAGTTTCCAATTAGACTGATGGTTTATCCATATTGAAAATCTCTCATATTTATTTCATTGACATTCTCATGTATGATGTAATTTCTATAGCCTTACATACTCGGTACATTCTTCGTACTGACCCCCTCGGGGGACTTACCTTACATGTTGTAGGTGCAGGCATTAGTAGACCTCCTCAGTAGACTGTGGATCAGTTGCAGAAGTTTTGGTGAGCTCCACTTGATTCGGAGCTTTCTGGGTCATAGTTGTATATTCATTTTGATGTTGTAAAGGTGGTATAAATAGATGTATCTGTTAGAGGCTTTGTAGACATATGTGGGTATATGAATGGAAGATGTATGTTCAATTCGACGTAATGGCTCCAACGGCCAAGTTTGATATTTCTATTTATGGCATATGTTTCCATAGTCATGTCTTCCGCATAGTTGCATGAGGTATAATAAGATTCATACACAGATATACATACGAATATTCATGAACAAAGATTGGTTCTCTCGGGCCATATCGGCTTCGGGTGCCAGTCCGGTCCGAATGGGATTTCGGGTCGTGACAAGTATCAGTACAAAACTAATATGTACTGGTAGGGTCATGGGCCAACTCAACTTAACCAACATGAACAAGCAACTAATAATTTGTAAACAAGTAACAATCATGTCATCTAACAAGTAAATATTCAAATCAATCATTCCACCACAATTTCCATGTTAACCAATCAAGTCAAATAAATAACATATTATATTTAACAAATGCTACTCAATTCAATTCAACTTTAATGAAACCCAATCAGTTCAGTTTGTCACTTTCCCATAAACACATTATTGTTGTTTCACAATAAGTATTAGCCCAATTCAAGTACAATATCAACAATCTGGACCACAAAGATCCTGTATATAGCAAGTAAATTAGATCTCACAAGGATCCAACTATAACATCAAGTAAACCGGACCTCACAAGGATCCAAATATGTTCCAACAACACTGTAAACTTGGTCTACTCAAGGAACCGTCAAACTCTCAAATTTACTATGTACACACATACTATAGGTCTTATATATTCCTACTAGCCATGACCTGCAGTGGACGAGCTCAGTGGATGTACCAAATAACCCAGACAACTAGTATTTGTCACTGTTATCCCAAGCCAATGTGATCCACCCTTATTCCAACGTCCCCGCTCTTATCCTCCCTCAATTCCACTAATTCAATCATGATAAACCTTTATCGGTTCATCACATAATAACAAACAGTACCAAGAACAAGTGCAAGTACAGAACAAGTTAAATCAACCACCTTGTACAACAAACAAGGTTCCTTTTTACAAGACTTATCATAGATTATCACTTTCTAACTTGCATTTATAATTAAAAAGTTCAAAATTTAATAGCATGCATTGTAACAAGTAGACAAATAGTAAGTTAATGTGCACACATATTATCAACTTGAGTTTTAACTCCAATTCAACTATCACCTACCTCAATCCAAGCCCTGCAATGCTATAACGAACTTGAGCATTGCATTTTCTTGAAACTTCAGCTTAATTGTGGTCTAAAAATAACATACACAATACTAATCAACCAATGTTCTAACAATCTTAAGGATTATAACCTAATTCCATAATCCTAAGGTCAAATTCATGAATCATTCCCTTATTCTAGGGTTTTTCTACCTTTATTCCACTTTAATTTTATCAATTTCATATGTACAAGAGTAAATTCTAGTATAATAACCAAAATCTAACAATCCTTGATAAAAAAAACCAAGGCTTTACAATCCTTTTTCACTATTTTGCACCAAAAAATTCACCTAGGTCAAGTTACTTCCTCTACTATGACCAAAACCTAATGATTTTAAGGATTAAGAAACAAAAATCTAGTTTAATAGGTGGATCTTACCTCAATGATGAAAATTGATTGGGAACTGATGGAATTTGCCCAAAATTGCCATATTCTAACCTCTGAACATTTTTGGAATGAAAAGAACGTTTAAGACTCTAAATTGATATTTATTGTGTGTTGCCTGCTATAGCGGCCTAATTCCCACTATAGCGAGACTGGCCAATCTTGACTTGCACTATAGCGGGAAAATTCTTGTTATAGCAGGCTCGTGGTAGCGGCCTGCCTCTCGCAATAATAGCGTAGGCATGGCAGAATATTCGGGCAGTCCCATTTTTTGGATAATTTTACAACACACTCCCATATTTCAACCTCCCTAACTAACCACTTTACGTCAAACGCTATATCCAATGTTCTACTAATCCAAATTTAATTTCAAAAATTCCTACAAACTCCCTAACCTCTTAGCTAATACATTATAATCTTAAATCATATAATAATCAACCTATCCATTACTGAATTTATCTAGACCACACCATACTTGGAATTTTTCCAAGACAAGTCTAGTTTGAACTTTTTTAACACTTCATCTGGGGAGACTCTTAATCAAACATTTTGCATGCTAAGCTATACCGTAATGATGAAAAGGGTCGTTACAATGGAAGAGTCTAAGAATGAGGAATATTGTGTTATATTCTTAAATTTGTTGTGCAAGAACCATAGAATTACATTTCTCACATAAGGAGAAGCATAGGATACGACATCTATTTCTTGGTTCCTTTAGATTTATACCACAACCCCTTGAGCGTAGCAAAAAACTAGCAAAGAAATTAAGTTCAAAGTGAAAGGAAAACTGGAGAACTGATGGAGTCGTACCACAACGTAAATCAGGCACTTATTGGGAAGCAACCCACTTTATAGTATTTAGCTTCTTATTTTAATTCTTATAGTGTCACATTTTTATTTAATTTTTTTCTTCTGCAGATTAGGGGAAGTATGAATACCTAAATTTGAAGCTAAGGAGCATGATTGAGTTTAAGTGTAGGATTATGTAATCCTTGATGGAAAGTGAGTAAACAAACTACTAGCTAAGCCCCAGAAAACCTCAGGGAGTATCTCTTACCATTGCTTTTAAGCTTTTACTATAAATTTCTTTGAGGATAAAGCATGATTTAAGTGTGGGGTGAGAAATTTTTTCATATTTTTGAGATTACGGATGATTTATACCATAGCATTTTGGATTATTTTTGCTTGCTAGTTTTCAAAAATAAAAGAGAGAAAAAGCCTAAAACACAAAGATTTTCTTTTGGTTAGTATATTTTTTTAGTTTTTAATTTAAGTAGGGGCATACTTCACCAACCGTTTGGACTTTGTTTTGACTGTGATTCTTTTCCAATAGTGTGGCCTTTAACTTGGGTAATTTTTATTTTTTATGAGTATTTTTAATTTATTTTTCTTAGTTGTAGTTAGTGACTTTTTTCCATGACGGATCGATGAATACTATCTTAAAGAAAAATTAGTCATAGAATGATGTAGGAGTAGATTTCATCGCCTTTTAAATGCTAGGTATCTGCCTAATTGTGTATTAGATGTCATGGGTAATTCACTCAAAAAGGAGCATAAAAAGGAGGAAACTTTATTTGGAGACACATAGGCTCTTTGACTTGACTCTAAATTATAAAGATGGTCTTGATAGTCTTGATACATTCAATTTACTTGCTTTACATATATAGACACAATCGAACCATTATGCCATGAGTGGTAAGTGTTTATTGTATTTCTTTTATCTATTGACATATAGAACTTAAATTGTGTGTGTATGAAATGAAACTTTGACTCACTTTGTGGGATATGATGAAGGCATTTCTTCGTTAGAAAATTGTTTTGACTATTGTTTGTGCCACCCTTTCATAATCCTTAGTTAAGCCCCTTTGAGCCTTGTTAGCTTGCTTTTTGACTAGCTACATAATAATCCTTTTACCTTTTTATTGATGTACCCAGAGTTAATTTGATCCAAAAGTCCCTAATATACTTTGTAGCTGAAAAACTTAGAGAGTAAACAAAATAAGAGAGGAAAGGTGAAACAGAAGGAGGTCAGTGTGGTGAGAATAAGTTATTAGAGTGATGCCCTTGTATGGTTTTATATTCTGTATGTCATTAGTGAGGAGAAGAAAAATAGAAAATAGGAACAAAAGAAAAATTCAAAAAATCAAATAAAAAGAAAGCTCAAAAAAAAATCTCCTTCCTATAATAGGTGCATAAAGAATAGGGCGAAAACCAAAAGAAAAGGGGGATCTTGAAGGAAAACATGAACATAAGTTGAGAGTTGAGGTAGTATATAAAGAAGAAAAAATAAGTTTAAAAGTGCCTTAAAGTGCATAGAGAGTAGTCACTATTTGCCAAATATTTTTTACCCATCCCTTAGCCGATATTACAACTCGTAAAGGTCCTTTTGATCCTAAAATATTGATGATTGGTTAATTGAGTATTACACTACGGGAAATTCTATGGTATGTGTCATATGCTTGAAATGTTCTTTGAGAGAGTGAGTAAATTTCTTATTTATATGCCCTTATTTGAATATATATATATATATTCATTATGTGAGAGAGGGGCATTTCTTTCAAATGTGAGGGCATTATTGGTGAGAATTTGGCATACTAATGATTGAATTCTTTACACATGATCATGTTGGCATTATTTTTCATAAAGAGTCATTTTTAGAGGTTGTGTCATTTCAATTAAAGGATATGTGAAAGTATGATTGATGTATGCATGTTGAGTGAATTATGGTCATGATTAAAATGTCTAGTTAACTTGGGTGTGAGTAGATCTCTTCAAATTGGTGTCTTAATGTGTGGCATGTTGTTAAGGTGTATAGTGAAATGTTTGAGGATGAACAAAGTTTTAAGTGTCTGGTGGTGATCCTGGGTATATTTATATGTTTTCTTAGGACATTTTACCCATGTATAACCTTGTTTCGAGGGAAAAATTTACATATACTCTTACGTTCTGTGCATATTCTTGATGGTGAGATAATACACATGATTAGATGTGTTTCAGTTCAAATGTGGATAAATTAACCTAAAGGATGCTAAATATAAAAAATTAGAGCATTGAAGTGAGCAATCTATACAATGACTCAGACTGGGGTACAAGTTGAACAGGTTGATGCTATGGCTAGCATGTTACCCCAACCCCTAAACAACAAGGTACAGGTTGGTGCTATGGTTGGCACACCATGTCAGGCCCCAAATTTTGCGACATAATTTTTCTCCAAGTCCATAGCCAAGTTCAATAAGGGTGTTATTTCCAACTTCTATAAATAAATCCTAAGCAAAATTCTTATATAAATTTTGACCTAGGAAGATCTAGGATCCATCATGGAGGCCAGAGAATAAAGAAAACTCTTGATTGATTTTTGAAAATTATCATATTAGTTATTCTTCTATTATTGATTTTACTATTTTACTGCTTCATAACTAGTATAATAAATCAATATTCTCATTGTGAACTCGAGAGAGGAATCATGAGTTAGAATGAAGAATATAGGGAGTAAGATATGAACTTTCGTCAATAAAAAATAGATTTATGGATAGGATATAGCTATACCTAGATCGCTTTGCTTGGTTACAAAATGAAAAAAGTAATTGTGCTTGTCTATTCATCTTTGATCATAGATTCATAGACATAGAAGTGAATGTGAATAAAGATTTGATGCTAAATCAACAATGAGATAAATCAAGCAAGTCGATGAAATTAATTACTCAATATGATTGATAGCGAATCCATAAGCCTAAATCAATTTCATCTCATTGATTATGTAAGAAACATTCTTTATCTGATTAATTGTTCATTCATTATTTTTTTAATTTTTAGTTTAGTTGATTCATAAATTTATCTTTGGAATCAATTGCTTGAATAAATAATTAGCATTTATTTAATTTAGTGAATAGTTAATCGACAAGTCCCTAAGGGTATGACATCTAGACTCTAAATCCTATATAAATTGTATGAATGTGTACACTTGCGAGTGCATTTGGATATAACAACCTTTATTGTGGATTGATTTCCAGATTGTACATTGATCTACGGTCTGTGAATCCTATATAGGTCTTCCTACCAGCTAAATATTCTTCCAATGTATGGTTGATAATGCTCAAGATACACCTCTAGATGTATGCGGTCGCGAGCAATATAATTTATACCCAACTTGGAGTCTAGATCGATTCTATAGGGAATGAAGGCGATAGATTCACCTTTGAGTATTGTAAGTGACTAAGTGTTTGCATGTAATGTTAAAAATAATGCGGAAATGTAAAAATGGGGGTTTAATGTAACAGGATTTCATTTTAAAATTATCAATTTCTATGTTGGTTTGTCAAAGCGAATGCTAGACATGTAATAGATAAGTGGAAGTACTTGGGGTTATGCCTTCTTAAGAGTGATTATAAGTGTGGGTAAGTGAAAGTGCACCTACAATTCAATTGATAGTTATGACTAGGCTTGGTCTTAGGTATTGGAGGTAATCTTTCAATCTACCATCATATTTCATAAGGGTTTCTTTCAAACACCCATATGTGCACAATACCAAGCAACCAATAACCTCAAATTAGTTAGTCTATTTCTAGCACTAGCTATTAAGTGAGGAATTATCAAGTCTTTGTCAACTAAATCTCTCCACCCTTGTCTTCTCTTTCAAGTAAAACAAGAGATCTAAGAATGAATAGAGCTTGCAACGTCAATTCTTGAGTTCAAAATAGAGATTTAGTTAAATTCATAACATTCAATCGAATATAAAGACAAATAATCACCACCCGCACAATAATCAACACTCAATAATGAATAACCCCAAGCTTGGAAAATTAGATACTCATAGCAAGAGAAAAAGGAAATATACCTATATTCACATTCAAATCTGCCATGGAATCCTAATAATTCCAAAGAAATTCCAAATTCAAAAGCTAGAAATTAGCAATAAGTAACTAAAATTCCAACTAGGGTTTAATTACAAGCTTTAGCTTCAAGATATGACAAAAGACAGGGTTCCAATCAGCCAAAAAGGCTTAAATAGCTTCAGCAAAAATGGTCCTCAAAATTATAGAAATGCCACCGCGTCCGATTCGATTGAGGAATTTTCCATTGTTGAACATCTCAGCGATGCACTGAATTGTAAGTTGCTCGTTAATTTGACATTGTATTGAGCTCCAAGGGCTGACATCTATAACACTTGGCGATTGGTCTTGGGCTTCGCCGATCCGTTCGGCGATGCACCAAATTATTCTTATCATTATCATTATGTGCAACTTTGGATCTGGCCCAAATTGTTATATTTGGTGATGGTCTGTGCCTTTTGGCGATACTCAGGCCACTTTGGTGATGCGCTAACTATCCCAAGCAATGCTCTTTTGCACTTTTAGCTCCAATCTTCTATCTTTTTGCTTCTTTTTGCTATTTCAACCACTTCTTGGTCTTAACCCTAAAATTTAACCAAATTAACATTAAAACCTATTCAAATTAGCATTGAGGACATGATTTCTTACCATTTTTAGGCCAAATCAGTAATTTACCGACTCATCAATACCACCAACTTAAATCTTTACTCGTCCTTGAGTAAAGAAATGCACACACAATAAAATAAACAATGCCTATAAATGGTACTACTTGGGAGTTTAGACACATGCTTTATTTGTGAAAACACTTTGCCCTCTTGGTTTCGAAAGCAATGGCTCAAGTTTCACCTATTAAATGCTCATATCGTGAACAATGAGCCTCAAATGTTGACTAAATGTTTCCATACCTCGCACATGCTCATAGACTCCAACCAAGATCAAAAAGTGCTCAAGTATTGTAATTAAGTGCCCTTAGACAAAGAAGTCCTTTCTCTCAAGAGCAAATCAACATTAAAATGAAGGACTATCATGTATCATTCACACTCCAAAAAATGATCATACAAATGAGAACCACACCATAGGCTTGCCCATAAGTTCCACTTCACCACATACAAGCGTGCTACTTCGGAGATCACTAAGGTCTTGTTTCGGCTTGTAGGGTAGGCATCGGGTAAGGTAGGGAAATTTAAGGTTATAGTGACTCTACCTTCTCGAAGCATCTAAAGAGACCTCAATTACACTTATTTCCCAAAGTTTATTCCTCAAATCATTCAAAGGACCAATTCTCAAAGGTTTTCAAACTATCTTCCCCCTCCTATCTTTTCAACACAGAAACTATTGCAACTCTTTTTCAACCTCTTTTTTTTGAATCTTTTTCATGTTTTTTCTTCTTTCTCTTATTTTTACTATTCATAAAAAATATTAGGATAACTAGGAAGAATGGAAGTGATTGGTCCTCAAATTCATAAACTTCTTATTTCAAATCCCACTCGGGATCTCTACCACCCCCAACTTAGGCTTTGGGCCTAAGTTGGTTTTCGGTCTCACCGAAATACTTCAAGAAGGGTTAGGTTCAAAAGAGGGGGCTTTGAAAATTAGGTTTTGGCTTGTAATGAGGTTATCCAAGAAAAAGGGTTCCAAGGCTCGAATTAGGGATAAAATTAGTCACTCAACTCACAATGGGGTGGCTATTTTGGTCAAATTAGAGGTTCACTCAACTAATAATATCTTAATCGCAGTCATAACCACACACCAAAATAAAATGAATAACTTAAACAGTGTATCATAAGAATCAAATATCAAGAACCCAATACTATACAGCCAAATCAAATAAACACCCCACCCTCAACTCTAAAATATGCATTGTTCTCGATGCAATAAGACTAATAGAAATAGAAGAGAATGAGAGTAAGGGTCCCCCTGAACATGGCAAAGCCTAATGCGGTGACTGGCTCACGTAAATGGCCACCGTCTGGGCATCAGTGCCTGGCTTAGCTTCAAGTGTGTCCTATGAGGAGGGTTTGGAATAGTGTTTACAGTCTCTATGGTAGTCGCTGAAATGGAGGTCCCAACATATGCCATCTCATGCATCGACCTCCCAAAAGTGGCATTAAGAATAGCATCATCAGTCTCCTTCCTGTTAGCATGCTCATCAATCTAAGCAGCAACCTGAGACTCGACTTGTATCCCTATCTGACCCTACTCTTCAAAATAGCCCTTGATCTTAACATCATCAACATCCTTATCTGAAGCATGGTCATCCTTGTCCTCTTACTCCTCACCTTCCTTCTCTACTACTGGCTTATCCTCATGAACATGTGTTGGAGTTGGAATCGGTGTCTCAGATGAAGCTCCCTATAAATATGTCAAGTAGGGGAACCAGAGCTCATTCAGATTCTTTCGAATGGAAGCGAGCTCATCCTGCATCTTCATCACAACATCATCAGGAATAATAGGTCGTGAAGCACTCAACTCATCCAAATAGGTACCATAAATATGCAAGGTCTCCTGGATGCCCCGTATCTCATATGAATAGGTACCATTACATCTTTCACCATGTCATCAATCATTTAAGACATCTCCCACTCCAATCTAGATGACTTCGTATCACCCAAGGTATTACCCAAATAGGCCAACTACCCCATCCGGATAAAGTAAGCCTGAGTCAGTAGAGCCCTCGATATTTCTAGAGTAGTGGATAGATAAGGACCAAAAATTATGGGTTCGGGAGGCTGAGTAGAGGGATATGTGGAGGGTACTGGTGGAGGAAGAGCTGAAGTAATAGGAGTGGGATGGTTAGCACCATTATCAGGAGAACCAAGATCAATTGCTGCGGAATCTTCCACCCGAACTTTATTCTTTTTCACTTCCTACATAGTTTCAAGGCGAGTAATATCAATAGTGGAGGTGGGAAAATACTCACAATCTTTCTTCTGATCAAAGAGGATCCAAGCACAACGACAAAGCTTTGTGATCAAACATAGGAAGGCAAGGGAGGTTTGCTTTTGTTGGTCCCTTTAAGCAATATCTTGGGCAATAAGCATAGCCAGATTAAGCCTCTCCTTCACCATTATCGTTCCTACAAGCACTTCTCATGAGAGCAAAGTCATGGACTCATTTTGGAATGCCAAGATGTTGCTGCACACAAAACTGAGCCAATATCAAGCTTCTATATTTATATTATTTTTCTCTATTGAGGTCCTTGAAGTGATCCATTTAGGTGTCATATCACTAAGCAAAGGGAATGGCCATCCCTGAAGATCATTTACACTACTCAAAAACATGAGTAGCAAAGTAGTGATGTGAATCGATCTTGTCACCACAGACTTCATTGATTGTGGCACCATCACACATAGCATTAATACCCCACACCTTTACCATATCATGAGTTTCTTAAGGTTTTCCTTTCCTTATCTTCTCAAGCAATAATATCCCATAGGCTGCATAAAATTACCATACCTAATTTTTAACATACAATTTTAACGACTGAGTGAACTGCTTAAAGTTGTGATACCGAATGACATCTAACACCTGAGGGTGTTTTCCTTCTATCCCATCAAGGCTTAGTCTCTACTCTTTAATGATTGTTTTTTGTCTGACAACTTTGAGCTGGTTGAGGAATCTATGACCTCCTTGAGGATGGGTTGGAGGCCTTGTTATAGCAGTGGAGGGTTGTTCTACCCTCTTCTTCTTTGGTGGAGTAGCCTCCAGAGTAGGCAATTGTTCATGGATATGTGTGGTGTTCCCCTCATTTGAGGAACCAAGGTTATACCTCTCAAAATTTGAACTATGTTCCAAGCTTGCTTCCTCAACTATTGGTGCTTTGTTTGCATTTTTATTCACCCTCTTTCATTTATAAACTCTTTTTGCTTGAGCTCTTTCCTTTATTTTCACCCCTTTTGTAACTTTTGAGGTAGGAGGAGGACAACCAACTTGCTTTCTTGCCACACATTTGTTCATAGTCACATTTGCATATAAGAGTAGTGAAGGGCTTTGGCAAAGTTAGCAAACCAACACTAAAAAGTTTACCCAAAAAAGCATCACTAACATATCAGCACATCGCCAAACAGTTCGATGATGCACTTGTCTATCGCCAATTGGGACAGATACAAAGAGGAAGGCCTAACGAATGGAAGTGGGGAATCGGTAATACATCAAAGAGTTCAGCGATACTCCTATAGCATCGCCAAACTACTTCAGCATCGCCCAAATCTCACTTAAACTAGCCAACATACTATGACAAAAGGCGATATGGGGAGCACTTTGGCAATTTGCCACAAAGTTTGGTGCATTACTGAAATGCTCAACCCATCTTCGATAGTCATCTTCCCCAAGAGTCAGTCGTGATTTTTAAGGTATTTCAATGGAAATTTAATTTCCAATAACCATGGGTACTCAAACATCCCCAGGTTTCAACAATGAGACCACAATACGATGATTTTTCCATTATGAATGTGGTCACCCAATCTATCATTTGGCAAAATTGATTGATTTCAAATTCATTTAACTAAATTTAAACTTTTTTCGACACCCATTTCAGCAACAACATATCCCCAATGAAAGCATGAACAAAATTGAGCAATTAAATACACAAATTCAAAAAGTTACTATAATCTAACAAGAATCTGATTCAAATTGAGGAGTTCAACAAAAGCTTCAATCACAAATAATAAAATCTAGCACAATAAAACCAACACAAAAATTCCACTATAAATATAACCAACATCGATAATACATAGATTTTAAAACAAAATTGATTCTAACCTTTAAACTTTAGAGAGAAATCGATGAGGAAATGAGAGATTAATGTGACGTGCAATTCTGATGGTGTTGGTGCTCGTGTGGTGGTGGTGTTAAATTATGAGAAAAATGATGAGTGTGTGTATATGCTTGTATGTGAGTGTATGTTAATCATAGAGAGTGAAAGAGAAGAGGGAAAGGGGGAATAGGATAGGTTTGAATAAAAGTAAAGGTCAAAAGCTAATAAAAGGTCAAGGGTCAAGGAAGTCAAACCGTCATCACTTTAAACACATGACCCTTTTAGAGATATCATTTCCTTCGTCGAACTCATTGGTTATACTCCAATTTATGGTTATATCACCAAATCTAACAGTTACCAAGACCTGGGTACACCTTAATGGCAAAGTATTTCTGCGATGGTTGGCCCTTCGCCAAACTTTCGATAATATGCCGAATGGTAACTTACCATTGTTGATTGTGACAGTTTATCTGGGCTGGAGATCCATTTTGATGAAGGGCTTCGGCGATTCACTATTAGGATCAGCGCATTACCAAAGCCTCTTCCATAGAGCTTTGTGGATGATCTCCCAACTTTTTCTTCTCTGGTTTGTGTTTTAGCATGTTTCCCACATTCCAACTCCATCACATACCTGCACCAATCAACACATATTATTCAAAACAACAAAATTAAACTTGGGTTGCCTCCCAAGAAGCATTTTACTTATCATCGTGGCATGATGTTATTCCTCATCAATCACGCATCATCGAGGTGTAATATCTCCAAGAAATCCACTTATAGTGATATCCCATTATAATGTCTAACTCATTGGTCATTCACTGTAAACCGGGATCCCATGTCATTCTCCAATTTTATTGCCCCACTAGGAAAATATTGAACCACCTTGAAGGGACTCAACCATCTAGTTTTAAGCTTTCCTAGGAACAACTTATACCTTGAGTTAAATACTAGGACATCATCACCATTTTTGAACTCCCTTTTAATAATTTTAGGATCATGTCATCTCTTCATACGCTCCTTGTAGAGAGTTGGACTCTCATAGGCTCTCAAGCGGAATTCATCGATCTCTTGAAGTTGTTCCACCATCAATTTTGAAGCATCCTCCCAATTCATATTAAACTTGCGCAAGGCCCACAATGCCTTGTGTTCTAATTCAATGGGGAGGTGACAAGCCTTGCCAAACACTAATTGATATGGTGACATGTCAATGGGGGTTTTGAATCCAGTTTTATAGGCGGCCCACAAAGCATCATCAGGTTTTTGGGCCCAATCAGTTCTACTAGAATTCATGGTTTCACCAAAATACTCTTTATCTCCTGGTTGGACACTTCCGCTATCCCATTGGCTTGAGGATGGTATGGAGAAGCCACCTTATATTTCACTAAATATTTAGCAAGCAAAGAACCGAAAGACTGATTATGAAAATAAGAATGCCCATCACTTATGATAGCACGGGGTGTCCCAAACTAGGTGAAAATGTATCTCTTCAAGAATTTATTAACACATTTAGCTTAATTATTTTGAAATACGACAGCCCCAACCCATTTGGAAACATAATCAACCGCTACCAAGATTTAGTGGTTCTCATACGAGCTCACGAAGGGTCCCATGAAGTCCAACTCCCACACATCAAATAAATCTACATCCACATTGGTTGTAAGGGCATTTCATGCCTTCTTGAGATCCCACCTTACCTTTGGCATTGCTCACATACCTGTACTAACTCATGGGCATCACGATAAAAAGTTGGACAATAAAATCTGCTTTGGAGAACCTTTGCAGCTGACGCACACCACTATGATAACCACCAACTAGTGATGAGTGACATGCCTCAAGAATAGGCCTCATCTCATTATCCATAATATAATGACGTATTACTCCGTATATACACTTTCTAAAGAGATAAGGTTCATCCCAATAATACCTTTTCACATTGTAGAGGAAAAACTTCTGGTAATGATTCCTGTCATCAAGGAGCAACCCACTCACCACATAATTTGAAAAGTTGGCATATCATGGTAGCATACTCCCCTTGAAATCCATGACAAGCTCATCAGGAAATATGTCATTAATCTCAATGTCACCCCACTTTTCCTTGTTAGATTCGAGGAGGGATAAGTGGTCCGCCACTTGGCTATCATATGCTTTTCGATCCTTAACTTCAAAATGGAATTCTTGAAGTAGCAAGATCCACCTAATTAATCGAGGTTTGGCCTGTTTTTTAGCCAGCAAGTACCTGAGGGTTGCATAATCGATGTGCACAATGACTTTCGCACTCAATAAGTAGGCACAAAATTATCAAAAGCATAGACTTCGACAAGAAACTCTTGCTCCATAACCATATAATTTTGTTATGCATCATTCAAGGACTTTCTTGAATAATATATAGGATGAAAAAGCTTATCCTTTATTTTTCCTAACACCACACCGAATGCGAGGCCACTTGCATCGCATATTAATTTAAAAAGTTATGATCAATTTGGGGCTATAATGATGGCAGCTGACACAAGACTTTCTTTGAGGCAATTGAATGCCTTTATGCAATCACCATCAAACTCAAATGTTGCTTCCTTATCAAGAAGCTTACATATCGGATGAGAAATCTTGGAGAAATCCTTGATAAACCTTCGATAAAACAGACATGCCCAAGAAAACTATAAATGCCTTTCATGGAAATTGGAGGAGGTAACTTGGAAAAAACATCCACTTTAGCTTGGTCAACCTGAATACCTTCACCAAAAATCTTATGCCCAAGTATAATGACCTCCTTCACCATGAAATGACACTTTTCCCAATTCAGCACAAGATTAGTTTCAACTCATCATTCAAGCACCTTGCCCAAGAGTTTGAGACATGATTCAAAGGTATCACCCACAATGGAGAAATCATCAATAAATACCTCCATAGTATCCTCCACCATATCCAAAAATATTGATAACATGTACCTTTGAAAAGTGGAGGGTGCATAAACCAAAGGGCATGCACTTGAAGGTAAATGTCCCATATGGACATGTGAAGGTAGTCTTATTTTAACCTTCGGGTACAATACAAATTTGGTTATAATCGTAGTATCCATCGAAGAAACAATACCACTCCGTCCCACCAAATAATCAAGCATTTAATCGATAATTTACATGGGAAAGTGGTCCTTCTTCATCCACAAATTCAACTTTCGGTAATCCATGCATACCCTCCAACCCATCACTGGTCTCATGGGAATAAGTCCATTGTTTTCATTAGGAACCACCGTGATTCCTTTTTTTGGAATGCATTAAACCAGGCTAACCCATGATCGAATACACGACACCCGCATCCAACCACTTTATTATCTCATTTTTTACTATTTCTTACATCGAAGGGTTAAGCCTTCGTTGATACTCAGCACTCGGTACATAATCGGGCTCTAACTTTATCTTGTGAGTACAAATGTTGGGATTAATCCCGATAATATCTGCAATAGTCTACTCGATGGCCCAAATGATTTTTCTCACAATCGACTTCAATGCTTCCACTTGCCATGGCAATAATTCTTTTGCAATAATAATGGGTAAGGTACTACCTTCAACTAAAAAGACATATTGAAGGTGTGGTGGTAATGGCTTGAGCTTAAGTTGTGGTGGGTATACAATAGAAGGCTTTGCGGGAGGATTCTCTCAATTTTTCAAGTCAAGATCTTATTTTCATGGGTTTTTGGTGTAAGAACCAAGACCCTTTAATGAATCTACGACTTCCTCATACTCTTCAACCTCTTTACTTCCATAATTCCACAACACTCCCGCTAATGGCTCACTAATAAAATCCTCTTCCATGGCATCGGACACCTCATCATCAATCATGTCAATCACGGAGATCACTTGCAAGTCCTTTTGTTGCTTTATGGACTTACACACATTGAAAGCTACCTCTTCATTATTCACTTTAAACTTCATCTCTCCATATTCCACATCAACTAATGCCCTCCTGGTAGTAAGGAAAGGTCTACCAAGGATAATGGGAACTTCATAGTCTATCTCACAATGCAGGATCACAAAGTCACTGGGAAATATGAATTTGTCGACCCAAACAAAAACATCATATAGAATTCCCATCAATTGTTTAATAAACTGATCCGCCATTAGGAGTCTTAAGGGTTATGGACTTCGGAGCTCCCAACCCCAACTTCTTAAAGATAGCTAGAGGCATCAAGTTAATACTTTCCCCTAAGTCACACAAAGCCTTGCTAAATTGATATACCCCAATGGTGTAAGGGATAGTGAATGCACCGGGGTCTTCTTTCTTGACCACCATGTTGCTCAACATAATAGCACTATAACTATATGAGATCTCGACCATTTCAAAATCCATTTTTCTTTTATTTGTCACCAAGTCCTTTATGAACTTGGCATACCCAAGCATCTCTTCCAACAAAGGAATGTTCACTGATAAGTTGCAAAATTTTGAGAGGAACTTCTTGAACTTTGTATCATCCTCCTTCTTCTTAAGACTTTGAGGGAATGGTGGAGGTATTTTGATTTTTGACTTTGAGACAATCGAACTTCCCTATAGTTTTGAGACATTATTACCAACCGCTTGAGGTATCTCTTTTCTTTCAGTATTCTCTTCCACTTCATGAGGCTTTTCAACATTTGGCTCCTTTGGAATATGGACTTCATCATTCGTCTTCTCAAGCCATTTCTCTTTTCGCTCACTTATTCTTCAAACCCCTCTTATTAGGGTCATCATTAAGATTCACAACATCATTACCAAGGGTCCTACCACTTCTAGTAACAATTTCCATTACATGACCATTATTTTTTAGATTTTCCATGGTATCACTAGGTAAATCACGCATTTGCCTTGTGTTAAGATGAGCCGAGATTTGGCCCAGTTGCAGCTCAAGTTTCTTTATTGAGGTTGAGTGTGAAGTAACTATTTGATTGAGTTACAAAAATTCGCTCTTCATCTCCCTTGGCAACCTATAACTTTCTTTAACCCCCATAAGAATACGAGCAAGCACATCCTCTTTCTTATAACTTTCTAGATCAATATAGGTAGCCTCTTTACCTTTTTTCCTATCATATGGAAGGATGTACCTATAATGGTAATTCTTTTTGTCTCTCCAATTAAGGTCCCTATCACTTTCCTTATCCCTCTAATCTCGATCATGATCATGGTCCCTCCAATCATAATCTTTTTCCTTCCAAGCTTGATTCCCACCTTGCTTTTGATAGGTAGGTCAGGAACCCCCATTTGGTTCGACAAGTACTGAATTTCTACATTGAGTGACTCCACATCATCATATTCATATGCTATAGTCCTCTTTGATGCTACGGCATTAACTTTTTTGGAGGTTCACCTATTACATGCTTCGTGAGGAGATCTAATTGTGTCATCACTTTGGCCATATTTTCATCTCTTTCCTCATCCTTCTTCCTTTGTTCTTGGCTCACACAAGACATGGAGGGAGCCCCCATGGCTACCTTGATATCTCGTATGTGCCATGGTGTATTTTTCTTTATCACTTGATCCAATAATCCTGAAGCAACTCCAAAATATTGGTTTATCAAAAATCCTCCAATCGTATTGTCCACTACTATCTTGTTCAATTGATCCAATGTTCTATAGAAGATTTGTAGAAGTATCTTATCTGGAACCTCATGGTTTGTACATTGTAACAACTTCTTTTTGAATCTCATTCATGCTTCATGCAATAGTTTATAGCTTACTTGCCAAAAGTTAGTTATCTTATCCCTTAATTGAAGCGTGCGAGATGGTGGAAAGAACCTGTAACACCCCGTACATTCCCAACACTACTTGATGACATTGAATAATGCTTACTCAGGTGTCGAGGGCTAGAAGTATGTATTTGGTAGTGTGAAAGATGAGAAAAAATGAAATTTGGCCTTGTACATATGACTAGCCTTTCATAGGAAGTGTTTTGTGATTTCGTGGAGCATTTGGGTAATACCACGTGCACATTCTAACCTCATTTGGTGACTTTAAGTCATTTTTACTTGATGATTAAGATCACTAAGTAAGTATTTTGTAGTGTTTTGATAAGGTATTGGACGATATGCAAGTATTGAAGAAAGGGCCGAAAAATTCAGCAAGGTGCTGAAACTTGCGCCACTACCTTGTTTCAGGGGGTGTGGAACAATCCACCTGATTCATAGGGGGTTCATTTCTTGCGCCACATCTTGCTTTGCAGCTAGTGGCGCAAGGCACAAATCTTGTGCCTTTCCGGACCCGTTTTGTAACGCAATTCTACGACGATTCTTTGATGGTTTCTTTTGGTTCTTTGGAGTTCTTTGAGCATTGTTAAAGCTTCAAAAACTTCAATACACTCATACATACTCCTACATGATCAAATCATGAACCATGAATAGTGATCCAAAATGTCTAATGAAGCCATGGGCGACTAGAATTCCTATTTTTGCGATTGAAACGACGAATGAGAATCTCGTAAGAGAATATTGTCGTGACATTATGGAATTATGTAAACATGATATATATGGTGAATAATACATGAAAGTTGATTGGTTAAATGGATATGTGCTATTGCGCCCAAATTTAGGCCCAAAATGGAATTAAAAGACAAGGCCCAAAGGGTAAAATGACCCATTCTTCCACTTTGACCACATTTAATGCCAAAGGAATGGCTAAGTATGACTTGGGGTCTATATATAGGCCCCAAAATCAGAATTTTAATCATCCAAAACTCTCATGCCTTTGAGATATTTTCTCAAACATTTCTCTAGTTCCAAACCCTAAAGTAAAATAATTCCTTTGGACTCTTTGGACAAGATCATCCTATCCCAAGCCTTGATAAGTATTTCTTCTCATGGATTAACATATTATATGCATGGGAGATTATGTATATTATTATAGTTGTGTTGGCAAGGTGGTGAATAGTGTATTTTTGCTTTTGGTGAAAGATGTGCTATCTTGGTGATTTGAACTTGAATTAGGACTTGTGCCTTTGATGAAAGAGCATGGTATGGACAAAATATGAACATGTATGGTGTTATTTTTGGTATTAAACTTGTTATTGTCTATAAGTGGAAATTGTGGGATTTTGGCCGATATGTGTTATGAGTTGTATTAAGGTAATTTGATGTATTATTTGTGATGTGGTATGGCTAAGAAAGTGTAAAGGAGAAGTGTTGTGGTGAAATGTGTCAATTATCATGTATTGGTCAATGTTGGGAATATTATGGAATTTTTGTAATAACAATTTTATCAATGGTTTTGTCAAGGGGAAATGGCATGTTTAAAGGCAAACATGTAATTCATTGACATTGTATGCATTTGTAACGTAATTGGTGGTTAATGTGAGTTTTGTTATATATATTTGTGTTGTAGAGTGACACATAAATAAGGAGCGGGACTATTGTATGCACCTCTAGGAATATATATTCGTATTGCGAATCCAAGGTATGTAAGGTTACTTTGTCCGTATCTTTCTGCGGCAAATAGTATCCACATTGACATGTCACTAGTCCTATCCCGAAATGTGCTAAGGTATTCCATATCCGGTTATCAATTGTCATATATTTCCTACTCATGGATCATTTGTGAGTCTCATGTCTCATATTCATTGTTAATGTTCCAAAAGCTCAAATAAGGTTATGTTCCGATAGTGACTATACTTATGTCTCTTGTTCATTGATTATTGTTCCAATGGTTCCCATGGTGTTATGATTCTAATAATGTTATGTTGCCAAGTTATTCACATGTCTCTCACTCATTGATTCATGATCCAAAGTTTCAAATAAAGATATGGCAACCATTGTACCAATCCCAAAGTAAAGAACAAAGTAATGCATATGTGGTCAATGATCAAGTAGGTGGCAAGTCTAGGGGCATAAGCCTAGCTCGACTCGATCCCGATGTATTGATTTATGGGTGGCAAGTCTAGGGGCATAAGCCTAGCTCGACTCGATCCCGATGTATTGATTTATGGGTGGCACGTCTAGGGGCATAAGCCTAGCTCGACTCGATCTCGATGTATTGATTTATGGGCGGCAGGTCTAGGAGCATAAGCCTAGCTCGACCCAATCCCGATGCATTGATTTATGGGTGGCAGGTCTAGGGGCATAAGCCTAGCTCGACCCGATCCCAATATGATGATATGTTATGTAAAGACCCACTGATCAGTAGGGGCCCGGGTACATTGTGACACATGTATTGACAAGTAAGCATTGAGATAAAGGAAGCAAAGAAAGTAATGAAAGAAATTCACATGGTTTCCCAAAATGCAAAATGGTGACTTATTCACATTGATTATTCATATGTTTTGAGTTCACTGAAATACTCATGTATTGTACAGTTTCATCTAAGCCTTGCATACTCAGTACTTATTTCGTATTCACCCCTCTTAGGGAATTTACCTTACTTGTTGCAGGTTCAGGTACCAGTAGGCCTCCTCAATAGATTGTCAGTGTTAGCGGTTCTTTGGTGAGCTCCAGCTACTTCGGGGATTCTCCGAGTCAGAGTGTATATATGTTTTGGTGATGTACATGTTGTATAAAGCGGGGACTTGTCCCGACTTTTGGTTTGTATTGGTCAATGCATCTGTTAGAGGCTTTTGTAGAAGCACGTGGGTATATGTATATAAGGTGACTCATGAAGTCTTGTTTTGATGGCCTCAACGGCCAAGTTTCTCAAATATGTATATATATGCCACATGTTCCATGATTTCCAATACCAGTCGTTCATGTTGTTATGTGATAATGGTGTTTCCTATGGCATGCATATGAACGTATAGAAGCATAGCTTGGTTCTCTCGGGCCTTATCGGCTACGGGTGTCAATCATGCCTCGTTGGGATTCGGGGCGTGACAGAACCGATCTAGAAAAGCTTCCATCAACTCAACCTAAGAGGATATAGATTCCTTGGGAAATTCCCTTAACCACAATACCATATCACCCATTAATGAGAATGGGAAGAGCCATAACCATATAGACTCTTGTGAGTTATGAGCAATGTCAAACGGGTTGCAAACATCTATAAAATTATTCAAGTGGATGTTTGCATCTTCATGGGGTTGTCCTCGGAATAATCCCTTTATTTGGAGTAAGTCGAGCATCACACTAGTCATATGGAATACTCCATTACCTTCTGAAGGTGGAATGCAAATTGCACTTGCCCTTCTGGCATACCCTAATTGATCCTCATCATTAAAATGTCCATCAAAGGAGGTGGCGTCGCTACCATGTTGACTCATTGTATCGTGAAGACGTAGATTATCCTTTGAACAAGACAAAAACAACAAATAAAGTGAAGTTTACACAATGGCTAACAAAAGTAACTAATAACACTACAATGAATAAACGCTATATTTAATTTCCTGGCAATGGCGCCATTTTGATAATACTCAAGATACACCTCTAGATGTATGCGGTCGCTAGCAATATAATTTATAGCCAACTTGGAGTCGGGGTCGATTCCACAGTGAATGAAGGCGATAGGTTCACCTTCAAGTGTTGTAAGTGACTAAGTGTTTCCACGTAATGTTAAGAATAATGAGGAAAAGTAAAAATAGGGGGTTTAATGTAACAGGATTTTGTATTCAAATTATCAATTTCTATGTTGGTTTGTCAAAGCGAATGCTAGAGAATGTAATAGATAAGTGGAAGTACTTGGGGTTATGCCTTCTTAAGAGTGATTATAAGTGTGGCTAAGTGAAAGTGCATCTACAATTCAATTGATAGTTATGACTAGGCTTGGTCTTAGGTATTGGAGGTAATCTTTCAATCTACCACCAAATTTCATAAGGGTTTCTTTAAAATACCCATATGTTCACAATACCAAGCAACCAAGAACCTTGAAATTAGTTAGTCTATTTCTAGCACTAGCTATTAAGTGAGGAATTCTCAAGTATTTGTCAACTAAATCTCTCCACCCTTAACTTATCTTTCAAACAAAACAAGAAATCTAAGCATGAATAGAGCTTGCAACCTCAATTCTTGAGTTCAAACATAGAGATTTAGTTAAAATCATAACATTCAATCGAATACAAAGATAAATAATCACCACCTATATAATAATCAACTGTCAATAATGAATAACCCCATTTTTTGGAAATTAGCTACTTATAGCAAGAAAAAAAGGAAATATACCTATATTCACATTCAAATCTGCCATGGAATCCAAATATTTCTAATGAAATTCCAAATTCAAAAGCTAGAAATTAGCAATAAGTAACTAAAATTCCAACTAGGGTTCAATTACAAGCTTTAGCTTCAAGATATAACAAAAGATAGGGTTCCAATCTGAGAAAAAGGCTTAAATAGCTTCAGCAAAAATAGGTCTCAAAATTACAAAAATATCACCGAGAAACTCAGCGATGCACCAAATTGTTCTTCTCATCGCCTTTTTGTCCATCTTTGGACATGGCCTGGACTGTTATATTTGATGATGGGTTGTGCCTTTTGGTGATATGCATGCCATTTTGGTGATGCACCAATTATCCCAGGTGATGCTCTTTTGCACTTTTAACTCTAATCTTTTATCTTTTTGCTTCTTTTTGCTATTTCAACCACTTCTTGGTCTTAACCCTGAAATTAAACCAAATTAACATTAAAACACATTCAAATTAGCATTGAGGACATGATTTTTTACCATTTTTAGGTCAAATGAGTCTCAATTTGCCGACTCATCAATGGTATATGAATGGAACATATGGCTCGTACTTTCCTCCATAGGTTGATTATCTACAAAATACCCTTTTTGCATCCTTTCTAAATATTTTCATGATGGGATCCACGTTTCATACCTTAATCCATAACCATGGATTTTCTTTTTTGGAAATTTCTCAACCTTTTCTTATTTTTGTCATTTTGACATCTAATACCTATAAAATACCATAATAACATCAAAACACAGATTAACATGAAAGAACATAGAAAACTAATGTAAAAAACATTAGATGTGACATAAATCCAGGACAAATCAAAATGCTCCACTTCAATATGCTTAAAGAAATTCAACATGTCCTAGTTCACCAGTATCCTTTCTAAACATTCAAAGCTACAATCCTAAGCTAACCTCTTATTTCACCATGTGAAAGGGTTGTCTTTGAATTCTACTTCATATAACTTGGATGAGTTAAAAAAAAAAAAAGGCAAAGTCCTCAACTTTCGAGGGTGAAACTTGTAGGCCACAAATTTTATTCTTTTCATTCATCACCACATTAAAATCTATACTTACCATCCAAGGTAATGACATATTGTTGGCCAATTGATAAATACTATACCATAAAAAGAGTCTTTAACTAGCATCATATTTAGCATAAACTAGTATAACAATCAGGTATAGTATCATGAACCAAACCCATCGTGAGTGGCATGCACAATAACCTTCTAGTGGGAGAACCATCTAATTGAAGTACTGCTACCAACACGTAACCATTATAATTAAAAATAAAATAATTCTATTAAATAAACTAATATCTCTAACATATTAATCAAATGCGAAAATAAAATCATCAATTCTAAAATATCCCCAGAAACTGAAGGTCATCGTTCTAGAACATCTAACTAAACATATCCCTGGGTACAACCCAAAAAACTAACAATAAAAACAAAAGTTGTCTTTGCCGAAAAACAAGTGGACAAGATGTAAACAGGATAGATCCACGGCTGCCTGGAATATGATTGCTCACCCTTGGATCTTAAATCGCACTATGATATTGTCATGACCCAAGGCTACCCCCAAGTCACAATATAGTGCTTAGAGCCATAAGTGACCCTAAACTAACCCATTACCTGGCATGACACTACGGATACTGTAACAACTGAATAATACTGAGCAGAAACTAAAAGTATAAATAACATAATAGTAGTAACATTCATTCCAACACTAAGTTAATATGGAAAACATTTATCAAAAACCATGATGCTGAATACACTAGTCTATATGTCTGAAAGCCTCCACTAAGATGAGTTGCAGGGATAAGGCCCAGCTAACTCTAACTGTCTAAAAACTGAATGACTAAAATAAAGATAAATCTGGTCCTCGAAAGATGAGGATTCACCAAACCCTGCTACTAAGATGATGCGGGATAGTGCTAATTGCAAGATGTATGTTGAGCATCTGAACCTATATTATAATAAAATATAGCACAAAGAAAGTATATGGTCAGTACTTTAAATGTACTGAGCATATGAGATATGTACTATTTAATATAAAACTGAACATGAGATACTAACTGAACATGAGCTGAGGGAATGAATACTGATGCAATGACCAAGTAATTAAGCCCGCAACTAATCAATATTGTATTAAATAAATTGAACACAAGGTCATGCAAAAATTGAGTCAGAAATGTGGGAGCTACTGTTAACCAATATAACCTATCTAAGCTAAATAGGACCCAAACCTATAACCCCAGCTGGAAGGGGTGCTCTGTACCTTGACAAGGGTACGAACACTGACTGACGTCGATCTACTAATGATACGGGTGGGACAAGATCCACAAGTGCACGGCCTTTCACACGAAGCCAAGCTCGGGAGTTACAAAAACTCCAAGCCTTGTTCATGCAAATGGCCGTGTGTGAGTTGGTGAGTCAGCCACCTAAGGACCTAAATCTTCTTAAGTGTGAAGTGGGACCTTGAAGTGTAATAAGCTTACACTCCAAGGGGGCATCTGCCAAGGGCTAAACTTGTCATTTTAGCTTTCATTTTGGCTTGTAATATAAATAGACAAGCTTAGGGTCATTTTGCTTAGTTTTCATTGTAATTTCAAGACAAAGACTTGTAATATTTCTCTCTCTCTCTCTCTTCCATTGGGAGGCAGAATCTGCCAAGGTTCACAAGAGTGAAGCTTGTGTTGTGTTTTGGCTAGAAACTAGGGTCTTGAGGTCATTTGAGTTCCTCTTAGTCCAAGTAAGAACTTGGTGTTCATATTCAATAGTCTTAGGGTCCTCTCTTGTTGTTAGGGTTCTTAGCCTTTTGAATATCATATGTCAAGTTAACTATCTTTTTATTTATCTTGTTGTTGTTGTGTTTGTGACCTTGAAGTCTAGTGAAGCCGTGTGGGGCTCTTTCGATTCACTAGCATTTGTGTTCATCTTGTTGTTCTTGGTTATTGTTGCTAAAATCTTGTGTTGTGGACTTGACCTTGTATCATTTGGTATCAGAGAAAGACCGGTTGTGTTCCAACACAACCCATCTTGGGCTTGTTCTCAGATAAAAAAAAAAAAAAAAAAAAAATCTGAAATTTGTCCATTGAAGACAAAACCGAGAATGTTGTTGTATGTTTAGATCTAGGTGTTATTTTGCTTGTTTAGTGTGTTTCTAGTGTTGGTTTCTTTCTCACCAACACTAAAGTGTCTAGATCTAAAAGTGAGCTTGAAAACTTAACCATTGTTGTGGTGACTTGAAGTGGCTGAAAGTTGTATGTTGTTGATGACAAAAATTGGTGGTTGTGTGTTATGTGCTTGAAGAAGTTGATGAAGTTTGTTGAGGTGTTCATCTTTTAAACTTGTTCATCTTGTTCATCTTGTTGTGTTCAAGTTGCAACACAAGTCATATGTTGGTGAAAGACTTGCACCCATCTCTTCCAAGACTTGACAACCACTTTTCCTTAAAACACGGAACCTTGTTTTGTGGGATTAGCCTAGTCAAATCTTACCTTTTTGAGTTTGAAAGGTTGAAAGACTACAAGACTTTTACTTTCCCTCCAAAACACATTGTCATCTATAACAAGTTGTGTGAGTATTGAAAAATTTCAGATTTGAGATAAAAAAAAAAAAAAAAGGAACAAGGAAGAAGCAAAAACGTGTGGGACCACTTACATGCTGCCACGTCACTATAAGCTCAACTTTGGATATTATTCTAGTTGCTAATTGTTGATTCTTGGTTTCCTTTACTTGGTTCTAGAACTAATTAAAAAACTAGTACATTCCTACTAGGTTGTCGATTAGTCCTTTGAATCTGTTTGTTCGTGTCAACGATTACTTGAGTGCCTTTTATCTTTTGAATACGTTGCTATTTTTGGTTCTAGTCCGACAAGAATTCTTTGAGTCTTCAAACAAAAATCCACTCCGGATAAGAGCTTACTCATACCTTAAAGGATTCACGGTTACTAGCCAATTTACAACACTTGTGGAACTCAAGCGTGTGGTGATCGAAAGAGTATAATACCTTGACAATGGAAGGGACCACGTCCCATAACGTGGATACTAATGCACTTGACTCTATGTGGGTCACTCTTGAGGCCGTTACCCGGACACTTGAGAGGTTGAATTCGGAATTTGGGGCCGTGAGAGTGGACTTGGCAGCAATCAAGGGAGAGGTGTCGACTATTAGTGGGAGGTTAGAACAAGTGGAGAGTCAAAGGAACTCTCGTCCTTCTACTCCTCTACATGTTTCTACCAATGGGCATGATAGGACTTCCTCCGCAACCATCACTCCCGAAACAGTCCACCAAATTCTAAATGCACCTCAAGCTCCACTAAATGCCGCAAGCCAAACCACCTTTTTACCTCCTAACCGTGGCCCCAATAGACCAACGCATTTCCAGAATTCCCAAGTCCCGCATGAGGGATTTAGACGTCAAATTCCACCACTAAATACGAACCTTCCATTCCAAGCTCCATTAAACCAAAGACCACCACCTCCACAAAATCCAATACCCCCAAATCAAATTCCAAATATCCAAAACCGACCAGCCCACCTTGAGGAATATGGTAGGGAGGAGTATGAAGGGTACGGGGCCTTTGATGATACTTACATGAGGGAGGAGGAGGTGAGAGGGGGCAGAGGAGTTCAACGGAGATACCGTGGATATGAAGAAAGAGGAAACCGACACCATGAGAGGGATGTAGGCATCAACACCATCAAGTTGAGTCTACCTTTCTTTAAGGGTGAAAGTGACCCCGAGGCATACTTAGCTTGGGAATCGGCTTGTGACAAAGTCTTCCAAGTTAATGATATCTCGGAAGAAAAGAAAGGAAGTTATGCTATAGCTCACTTTGAGGGTTATGCTAACACTTGGTGGGAGTACGTCAAGCGGTTTGGTGATGAACTAGTGGATGGGCAGCCACCACCTTGGTATCGGTTGAGGTACTTGATGAGACAACGATACCTTCCCGAGAGATATCGCCATGAGTTGCTTGCTAGATTGTATGGCTTGCGTCAAGGTAACAAGAGTGTGATGGCCTACTTTGATGAGTTTCAACAACTCATGTTGAAGCTTGATCAGCGTGGGGAGCAAATCAGCCACGACATTATCCGGTTCAAGTGTGGGTTGAACAAAGAGATATCCACTCATTTAACCCTTCACAAGTTTGAAACCGTTGACGGTATTTTCCAAGCGGCTCTTGAAATTGAGAGGGAACTTAAAGAGAGATCATCTTTCAAGGTTAGGGGACAAGCCCCCTCGGGTTGGCCCAAAAACAAGGACCAACCCGCCACTACAAGGCTGCCCGAGTCCAAAACAGTCCCCAAATTTCCTCCAAAATTAGAGGCTCACAAGTATCCTAACCCAAAGGGATTCCAATGTTTCAAGTGCCAAGGTTGGGGGCATAAGGCCAATGAATGTCCAAACCGACGCAATGTGATCCTAAGGGAAGGGAGAGTGTATTACCTTGGTGAGGAGGTGGGTCCCGAAAGGGGAGAAGATGAGGCCGAGCCTCAAGATGGAGAGGAAATCGATGATGGACCACACGATGATGATGGTGATGATGGTGAAGATGTTTATCCTCAAGAAGGGGAGTGTGTGGTTCCAAACTTTGTGGTTAGGCGCGTCATGATTAGTACGGCAGTAGATGACCCAAGCCAAAGGAAAAATCTATTCCACACTAAATGACTTGTAAAGGGGAGTGTGTGCACCTTGGTGATCGATGGTGGTAGTTGTACAAATGTCGCAAGTCATGCTTTGGTAAATTTCTTGAAGTTACCAACTACACCACACTCTAGCCCTTACAAGTTACAATGGCTGAATGATTGTGGTGAATTGAAGGTCACAAGGCAATGTGTGATACGGTTTAAGGTGGGAAACTACCACGATGAAGTACTTTGTGACGTGATACCAATGCAAGCATGTCACTTGTTGTTAGGTAGGCCTTGGCAATATGATAGGTCTACCAAACACGATGGTAGGTCCAATCGATATACACTTGAGAAGGATGGCCGAAAGGTCACACTTCATCCTCTTTCACCTTCCCAAGTAAATGAGTGGCATCAAAGGATGAGAGAATTGAAGAAAAAGGGAAAGGAACCCGAAAGGGGAGAAAAGAGAGGGAGTTCCGTAGGTGGGGCAGTAGGGACATCGGAGGCTGCCCCAACAGCAATGGGGGGAGGGACTATGGTGATGTTGGCTAGGAAGAAGGAACTTTTCATAGATCATGATGAGGGCACGCCTATGTTACTCTTGGCTCATTGTTTTAATACTAACCCCACTAATCCTTCCATGTATCCTTTGATTTCTTGTGTATTGCAGGATTATGAAGACGTATTTCCTCAAGAACTTCCACAAGGATTGCCCCCACTTCGGGGAATTGAGCACCAAATTGATTTGGTGCCGGGTTCACAACTTTCAAACAAACCGGCCTATAGGAGCAATCCCATGGACACTAAGGAGCTTGAGAGACAAGTTGAGGAGCTTCTCCACAAGGGATACATCAAGGAAAGTATGAGTCCGTGTGCTGTCCCAGTGCTTTTGGTACCAAAGAAAGACGGAACTTGGCACATGTGCGTCTATTGTAGAGCCATCAACAAAATCACTATAAGGTATCGTCATCCAATCCCTAGACTAGATGATATGTTAGATGAGCTCCATGGTTCTTGTTTGTTTTCTAAAGTGGATCTTAGGAATGGCTACCACCAAATTCGCATGCAACCCGGTGATGAGTGGAAGACCGCATTCAAGACCAAATTTGGTCTATATGAGTGGCTGGTCATGCCCTTTGGCCTTACCAATGCTCCTAGCACCTTTATGAGGCTAATGAATCATGTAATGAAGCCTTATATTGGAAAGTTTGTGGTGGTGTATTTTGATGATGTGTTGGTATATAGTAAATCTATTGATGATCATGTGATGCATTTGAGGTGTGTGTTTGATGTGCTCCGAAAGGAGAAGTTGTATGCCAACGTAGAGAAGTGTTCTTTTGGTGTTGATAAAGTGATTTTCTTGGGTTTTGTCGTGAGCTCAAGGGGTGTGGAAGTGGACGAATCCAAGATAGACGCTATACGAAGTTGGCCGACCCCTAAAACTATTGGAGAAATCCAAAGTTTCCATGGGTTGGCGAGCTTTTATAGGAGGTTTGTAAAAGGTTTCAGCTCCATAGCATCACCCTTGACCGAGGTTATTAGAAAGGACCAACCCTTTAAGTGGGGGGGAGAGCAAGCTAAGGCTTTTGAAGCCTTGAAAGCTATGCTCATCTCGGCGCCTTTGTTGCAATTGCCCAATTTTGATAAGATGTTTGAAGTAGAGTGTGATGCTAGTAAAGTTGGCCTCGGGGCTGTTTTAATGCAAGAAGGCAAGCCCGTTGCTTATTTTAGTGAAAAGCTCAAAGGGGCAACTCTTAATTACTCGACTTATGATTTGGAGTTGTACGCCCTTGTTAGAGCTTTGGGCAATTGGCAACATTATTTGTGGCCTAAGGAGTTTGTGATACGAACGGACCACGAATCGTTGAAACACCTTAAGAGCCAAGACAAGTTGAATAGGCGTCATGCTAAGTGGATTGAGTTTATTGAGACCTTCCCTTATGTAATTCATTACAAAAGGGGGAAGGAAAATGTTGTGGCTGATGCGTTGTCTAGAAAGCATGTGCTTGTTGCTACCTTGTCTTCGAAGTTGATGGGATTTGAGAGCTTGCGGATGTTGTATCCCGAGGATCCTACCTTTGCTCCTATTTATAGGGAATGTGAAGAGTGGGGAAGGGACCGATGGCTTAAGGAGAATAGCAATTCCTCCTACTCTCGATTTGATGGCTATTTGTTCAAAGGGAGGAGGTTGTGTGTTCCTTCTAGTTCATGGAGGGAATTGTTTGTGAGAGAGGCACATGATGGTGGCCTCATGGGGCATTTTGGGGTTGACAAGACCCTCGGTATCTTAGAGGAACAATTCTATTGGCCCAAAATGTGCAAGGATGTTGCTAAAATTTGTGGCCAATGTGTGGATTGCCGGTGTGCAAAATCCCGCCTCCGACCTCAAGGATTGTACACCCCACTTCCCACTCCCCTTAGCCCTTGGTTAGTTATTTCGATGGACTTTGTTTTGGGGCTGCCAAGGACTAGAAAGGGTCGAGATAGCATTTTTGTTGTTGTTGATAGATTCTCCAAAATGGCTCATTTCATTCCATGTGCTAAAACTGAAGATGCTCCTAGTGTAGCTTCATTATTTGTTGAACATGTTGTAAAGCTTCACGGAGTCCCAAGGACTATTGTGAGTGATAGGGACTCAAAGTTCCTAAGTCTCTTTTGGAAGTCCATGTGGGGTAGGCTTGGAACGAAGTTGCTTTTCTCCACGTCTTGCCACCCACAAACCGATGGCCAAACGGAGGTAGTAAATAGAACCTTAGGGTCTATGCTACGTTCTATGGTTAAAGGTAAACTGACTTTATGGGAGGATCACCTACCCTTGGTGGAATTTGCATACAATCGGGTAATACATTCAAGTACGGGAATGACTCCCTTTGAGTGTGTTTATGGCTTGAATCCCCTTACCCCTTTAGATCTCACTCCTTTGTCTAGTGATCTCATGACAAGTTTAGATGGATGCAAAAGAGCCGAGGCAATGAAAAAGGTGCATGAGAAAGTGCGGATCAAGCTTGAAAGGAAGAACCAATAGGTTGCAAAAAGGGTAAACAAAGGACGAAGAAGGCTTGTGCTTGAACCCGGAGATTGGGTGTGGGTGCATCTTCGAAAGGATCAATTTCCATCTCAAAGAAAGTCCAAATTGCTGCCTAGGGGTGATGGTCCATTCCAAGTACTTGAGAGAATCAATGACAACGCCTAAAAGATTGACCTTCCACCGGAATATCAAGTGCACCACACTTTCAATGTTGGTGACCTCTCTCTCGTGGATGCGGTTGAAGATGACCAAATGCTGAATTTGAGGTCAAATTCCTCTCAATATGGAGAGGATGATACGGGTGGGACAAGATCCACAAGTGCACGGCCTTTCACACGAAGCCAAGCTCGGGAGTTACAAAAACTCCAAGCCTTGTTCATGCAAATGGCCGTGTGTGAGTTGGTGAGTCAGCCACCTAAGGACCTAAATGTTTTTAAGTGTGAAGTGGGACCTTGAAGTGTAATAAGCTTACACTCCAAGGGGGCGGCTGCCAAGGGCTAAACTTGTCATTTTAGCTTTCATTTTGGCTTGTAATATAAATAGACAAGCTTAGGGTCATTTTGCTTAGTTTTCTCATTGTAATTTCAAGACAAAGACTTGTAATATTTCTCTCTCTCTCTCTCTTCCATTGGGAGGCAGAATCTGCCAAGGTTCACAAGAGTGAAGCTTGTGTTGTGTTTTGGCTAGAAACTAGGGTCTTGAGGTCATTTGAGTTCCTCTTGGTCCAAGTAAGAACTTGGTGTTCATATTCAATAGTCTTAGGGTCCTCTCTTGTTGTTAGGGTTCTTAGCCTTTTGAATATCATATGTCAAGTTAACTATCTTTTTATTTATCTTGTTGTTGTTGCGTTTGTGACCTTGAAGTCTAGTGAAGCCGTGTGGGGCTCTTTCGATTCACTAGCATTTGTGTTCATCTTGTTGTTCTTGGTTATTGTTGCTGAAATCTTGTGTTGTGGACTTGACCTTGTATCAACTAAACTATTGTACAAAAGGACTAAGGTGTTAGCCTGATCTAATGGGTGACCTTTAGAACCTATGGTGGCAACATAGTTCTGGGACTTAGGGACTTCTACTATAGGTCTCGACCAAACTAACAAGTGAGAATTTATCCCTGCGTTTGCTTTGTGCTAAGTACTACTCCCAACTAAATTATATTGATAAACTGGTAAGCTCATGATACTGATATCTGAAACTGAGATAGTAGATGTTTTATCCGAGAGCATCCTAAAACATGTGAAACCGACAGACCAAACATTCAACTACCAATGTATAAGAAACTAAATCATTGGGTGTTCATAACCCTCCATCTCGGAAGTGTACAACTATTCTTGACATATGTACAAGCATGAGATCATGGGGTTTAACTATGTCATCTGGGTCATATCATACTATCATAGTATAATGAGTATTAAATCATGGGATTTTTATGTCAAAACCAACTAGTCATTCAGAATAAGTTTAAGCAAGTGAATTGAGTCATATCTAAACCATAAAATTATGAATCTGTAAAATTGTATGAATAATTTCACAGGAAGGCCTAAAATTCATGTTCATGAGAAATTGGGTTTTGAACCTAGCTACCAATCTATAAGTCGTTCTTAAAGACAAAGTTTTTGGGCACAAGGATGAAAGGAAATCCTTGTTGAAACCCCACATACCTGGTCTTGTTGATTTATTGTAGGGAAACTTGAACCTTGAAGCTTGAAAGTAGAAATTGAAAAGGAAACCCTTATTTGTTTTCTTGAGAGAGGAGAGGGGACAATGAAGTTTACTAAGTATTGAGGGGAAAATGTTTATACATTAGTTAAAAGGTCATTTGGGGTCAAAAGGACTAAATTTCCCTTGAAAAAACAAAAGAAAAATAGAGGAATTATATCGCTGGGGCGGCCACTGGCGTGGTACGATCGTATCGCGTCAGGCCAGCAGTGTGGCACGGAGCCATCGTGCTACCTGGGCAGCATGGCATGGCCATACGGTATCCCTCCACTGGTTTTTGCACTTGGTTCATGCCTAACCTCTTTAGCATGGCCCTAATGCAGACCCTCACTATTTGGTGATGTATTTGTCCCCAAAACTCATCCTAAAATCCCAGAACACTTCCCAATGGTCCCGTTGCCCCTCCTAATAATCAAACAACCTTAAAATCACATCAAACCATGCGGGAGCTATCAGAATAGAATCATAGAACTTGTGGGGTATAACATATATACAAATGAGGTCTCATTGAAGCCACTGGAATATGCTCTGCACTCATCAAAAAGAAAAGCATAGGGTAGTATTAGTATAAAACCAATATGTACTGGTAGGATCACAAAATAACTAAATTTAATCAATGTGAATATTTAACAAATAGTTTGTAAACGAGTAGCAAAAACATGTCATATTTAGCAATTATGCATCCAAATTGGTCTTTCCACCAATATTCCACTTTAACCAATCAAGTCAAGTAAATAAATGAATCACATTTACGTAAATAGTACTCAGCTCAAGTCAACCACCAAGGATCTTATAAAAATAATTCAACTTATTACTTCCTCATAAAAATAGATCATCATTGCACATCAGAAAGTTTCACTCATTTCAAGTAAGTATTAAATAACCAGACCACACAAGGATCCAAATGTAAGGCCAAGTAACCAGACCACTCAATGATCCAAATATAATGATCAACACAACAAAACCCAGTTCACTCGAGAAATCATCTCACATGCTATGGGTCTTATTATTGCGCACTAGCCATGATCTGCAAGAGACGAGATCAGCCCATATACCAAATTACCCAAACAACTAGTGCCTGCCATCGTTATCCCAAACGAATTATTATACCACTCTTATTCCAATGTCCCCATCTTAATCCTCCTTAAAATCCACCAATTCAATCGTGATCAACATTTACCGATTCATCTCACAAAAACAAACAATATCATAAAACAAGTATAATCACATAGTTAGTAAATCAACCATATTGCACATAAAACAAGGTCCTTTTTACCAATCTCATTATAGATTATCAATTTCCAAACTCGCATTCAAAAATTAATAAGTTCTATATTCATTAGCAAGCATTGCAACTAAGTAAACAAACAATTTGTTAACATGCACACCTACAAACAACAATCTGTTAACAAGCACACCTACAAACAACTTGAGTTTTAACTCTAATTCAACCATCACCTACCTTGATCCAAGCCTTGCAATGCCCTAAATGACTTAAGCCTTGCCCTTTCTCATAGCTTCAGCTTGATCTTGGTCTAAAAATAACAGATAGAACAAAATTTAACCAATGTTCTAACAATTCTAGATAATATAACCTAAATTCATAAACCTAAGGTCAAGTTCATGAACAATTTACTACTCTAGGGTTTTCCCACCCTTCATTCCACCCAAATTCTCCATATATTATGATTAAGAGGCCAAATTCTAGTTTAGAATACTTTATTCACCACTTCAAAACCATTAACAAGCAATTCAAATCCCACCTCAAGCATATCATATTAATTCCTCCAACCTAGGGATAAACCCATCATGCCCACCACAATCAAACTAAGAAGATTATAAGGGTTTAGGGATTAAATATAGATTATAGATTGGTCGAATGACTTACCTCAATTGTGGAATTCAAGAAGAAACTGAAGAAAATGGCCCAAATTTGCCCTTGAATGACCTCTGAATGTTTTTGGATGAAAAATAATGTTTAAGTCCAAAAACTTCTATTTACTACATCGAGCCCGCTATAGCAGCCCGATTCCTGCTATAGCAACATCGCAATAGCGAGATTCACCCACTATAGCAGAGCTTACCAAAGTTAACCCTCATTATAGCAGAAAAATTCATGCTATAGCAGGACCATAACAGTGTCCTACCTCCCACTACAATAGGGTAGGCGAGGTAAAAACTTTTCTAGCTTCCCAATTTTACCATTTTTACAACACACTCTCAGATTTCAACCCCACAAACTAACTTTTTTTTTACATCAAATGCTATATTTAGAGTTCAACTAACCCAAATATCATTCCAAAAGTTTCTATGAACTCCCTAACCTCTTAGATAACATGTCATAATCTTAAATCATCGAATTACCACCCTATCAATTACCAGATTTATGTAGACCACACTATACCTGAAATTCATCAAAGACTACCCAAGCCTGAAATTTTCAACACTTCATCCAGAGAGAAACTTAACCTGAATTTTTGCATTCTAAGATACACCATAACAACAGAAAGGGTCATTACAATAGATACCACTTTACCCATTGCTCATCCCCGAATGACAAACAAAGAAAAGAAGGAAAACCTAGCAAGGAAATACCTGAATCCTCAAACAAGTGAGGATACTTGTCACGCAAATATGATTCAATCTCTAAGGTGGCCTCCTCAATAGGACAATTCTTCCACTAGACTTTCACGGACCTAATCTCTTTAGTTCTTAATTTACAAACATCTCGATCAAGTATTGCCACTGATTCCTCCTCATAGCACAGGTTCTTATCTAATAACATCGAGTTCCAATGAATGATGTAGTCACCATATCCATGGTACTTTTTAAGCATAGATACATGGAATACCATATGGACTCCTAATAAACTTTTAGGCAACACAAGTTTGTAAGCCACTGAACCCACATCGTTAAGAATCTCGAATGGACTAATATACATATGGCTAAGCTTGCCCCTCTTGCCAAACCATAGCACTCCCTTCATAGGAGAAATATTAAGTAGTATATATTCACCCTTCTTGAAGAATATGTCTCTCACCTTGCAATTTGCATACTCCTTCTATCAACTTTACGCTGCCAATAACTTACCTTGAATAAACCTTACCTTTTCTTGAAACTCTTTTACTAAGTTAGTTCCCAAAGGTTTCACATCAGCTACCTCAAACTAGCCTAGGGGTGATCTATATCTTCTCCCATATAGAGCCTCAAATAGGGCCACGTCAATAGTTGATTGATAAATGTTATTGTATGAAAGCTCACACAATGGAAGACACTAATCCCAATTACCCCAAAAGTCAGCTACACACGCTCGAAGTATGTCTTCTAGGAGCTGAATGGTCCTCTCGGACTGCCCTTCAGTCTGAGGATGAAATATAGTGCTAAGATCTAACTTAGTGCCAAATTTCTCATGCAACTTGTGCCAAAACATAGAGGTAAACTGTGCACCTATATTGGATATAGTGGAGACTGAAACCCATGTAATCTTAAAACCTCCTTAACATAGATCTTGGCTAACTTCTTTGCTTTATAGTTCACCTTGACCAGAATGAAATATTCAAACTTTGTTAGCTTTACAACAATAACCCAGATAGAATCATTCTATCCCAAAGTCTGAGGAAGTCCCACCACGAAATCCATAGAAATTTTCTCCCATTTTCATTTGAGAATGGGCATCCTCTGAAGTAGACATGCAAGCTTTTGATGCTCGTATTTTACCTACAGACAATTATGACACTTGGCTATATACTCTACATTTCTCTTTATTCAAGGCCACCGATAGAGTTGTCTCAAGTCACAATACATCTTGGTTGCACTAGTATGTATAGAGTATCTAGAGCCATAAGCTTCTGCTAGCAAACTAGGAATCACTTCATCAACACGAGGCATATACACACACACCCTTCAACCCTAATATGCTACTAGCATCAAGTGTGGCCTCTCGGGCCTCACCACAGACCACCTTACTTTAAATCTTATTTAGTTTTACATCTTCAAACTGCTTATCCTTAACTTGATCAAGGAATGATGACCTTTCCTCAATGCTATCCAACATTCCACCCCTTTCGGACACCCCAAACTGTATAAACCACATTGCTAGAGTTTTAATCTCTCTAGCTAAAGGATGCCTTGTAACTTTCAAACATGTCAGACTTTCCATATTTACATCTTTCCTGCTCAATGCATCCGTCACCACATTGGCCTTTTCTGAATGATACTGGATGGTAACATCATAATCCTTTAGCAACTTCATCCACCGTCGATATCTCAAATTTAAGTCTTTTTGAGTAAACACATATTGTAGGTTGTGATGGTCTTTGTAAACCTCACACTTAACACTATATAGGTAGTGCCTCCATATTTTAAGTGTAAAAACCACCACTGCCAGCTCTAAGTCATGAGTTGGATAATTCTTTTCATGGACCTTCAGTTGCATTGAAGCATAGGCTATCACATTTTTATCCTGCATCAACACAGCACCCAAGCCAGAACATGAAGCATTACAAAATAATATAAAATTCTTACCATTAACAGGCAAAGCAAGGATGGGAGTTGTGGTCAAAAGAGACATAATCTTTTAAAAGCTATGTTTACACTTGTCAAACCAAATAAAAGGTACCTCCTTCTGAGTCAGTCTTGTCATGTGAGTAGCAATCGAGGCAAAGCCCTTGAAAAATCTCTGGTAATAGCTAGCTAGACCCACGAAGCTACAAACTTCTATCACAAAGGTAAGCCTAGCCCAATTCTTAACCACATATATCTATTAGGGATCTATCACTACTCCTTTTTCAAAAACCACATTCCCTAAATAGGATACGAATGACATTCAAAACTCACACTTAGAGAATTTTGCATAAAGCTTATTCTCTCTCAATATATCCAAGACAATGCACAAATGCCCTACATGCACCTCCTTACTCTTAGAGTAAACCAAAATGCCATTAATAAATAAAATAACAAATGAATCCAAGAAATATTTAAGGATATCATTCCTCAAACTCATGAAGGCATCCGGTGCATTGGTCAACCCAAAAGATATCACAAAAAGTTTGTAATGCTCGTAACGAGTCCTAAAAGATGTCTTACGAATATCTTCAGGATGGATCTTCAACTGATGATACCCCAACCTTAGAACTATCCTAGAAAACACTGAAGCACCCTATAATTGGTCAAAACAACATCTATTCTAGGCAATGGGTACCTATTTTGGATGGTTACCTTACTCAGTTGTCGATAACCTATACATATTCTCATACTACCATCCTTCTTTTTGACAAACAACACTGGAGCACCCCATGACAAAGCATTGGGATGAATAAACCCCTGATCAAGCAACTTTTGCAACTGATTCTTAAGCTCTCTTAACTCATTTGGATCCATTCTATAGGGAGGAATAGATATAAGGTGAGTGCTCGGTTCTAAATTAATACAAAAGTCAATGTCCCAATCCTAAGGCATACTAGGAAAATTAGTAGGGAACACTTCCTAGAATTCACAAACCATAAGAACTGACTCAATAGATGAAACCTCTACACTAGTGTCCCAAAGATGTGATAAGAAGGCTACACACCCCTTTCCTACTAAATTTTTAGCATGACTAAAAGAAATAAGTTTCATCGGACCAGGCTTATAGACACCCTCCCACTGTAGTTTATCCATCCTCGACATGGCTAAGGTTCTAGTTTCAAAATTACAATTCAAAATAGCATGATATGGAGACAGCCAAGTCATACCCAAAATAGTATCAAAATCTAACATATCCAGAATCACCAGGTCTATCCAAGTTTGAAAACCCATAAACATCACTAAACAAACATGATATACTTGATCACTACCAGAGAATCCCCAAAAAGAGTAGATACATAAATAGGTGAATCAAGCATATCACAAACCATGTCTAACCCCAAAGAAAATTTAAAAGACATATAGGAAAATGTAGAACCTAGATCAAACAAGGATGAAGCCATCCAGTCATAGATAAGAATGGTTTCTGTAATAACTACATATGATGCCTCCGCCTTAGCTTTACTCAGGAAGACGTAGCAATAGGCCCTATTAGCAAATCGAAGAAACTTTGCTAGTAGGTTGTGCACCACCTCTAGCAGTGTTACCACAACCTCGATTACCACCACGGACCAATTGATAACCACCATGCCTACCCTATAGACGACCTCAACTATTTCCTCCACCTCTTTTGTGGACCAAAACTAAAGCTCTAGACTATTTTTGACCCTAAAATCCTGATTGTCTACCATTAGGATAATTTCTCTTATAATTCCCAATTCCGTCACAAGTAAAACTAGCTCAATCTAATAAAGGCCGGTTAGCAAAAAATATAAAGCCTCTTGGATACCCACACCCCATACTTGAATGTTGTTGAGTGGTCCCTACTTGAAGGTTATTGAGTGGTCCCTGATGGAACCCTTATAGAAATGGGCAAAGTTGACTAAATCAGACGTGTATGGTAGGCCTGATAATTGTGGCCTCTAGAGTAGGATCCACTAAAGTTGACCCTATTTTAGGCCTTATTCCTCATTATTATGGCATATCTATCCTGTCTAACTCCTTTTACTTTATTCATAATAGCCACTACCTTAATAAGGTATTTTCTGAGGAAGTCATCTATACCACTGAGACCTATAAATTAATATTTAAAACCTTTACAAAGTGTAAAATCCACTCTTCCTTAGTATCAAGCAAATGGATGGTAAAATTGTACAAGGCATGGAACTTAGCCTCATAAGCTGCAACGGTCATATTGCCCTGCTTAAGGGCGTGAAACATAACTTTCTTCTTGTCACACAAGGTGTGTGCACATACTTCTCTAAAAATAAGGTGTAGAATTGATTCCATGTCAATGAAGGAAATGCTAAAGATCGACACTTGAGATATGCTCTCCACTACTGCTTAACATCTCTTTATAGTTGGAAGGTCACAAACTCTGTGCCATTATAACGACTAGTTCTGTCGTTACTGAAAATATATGCGGTAAAGGTATACTAATCTCATTTTTCTTATGTGTTAGGATAAATTATTTAGTATGGGAGTTCATTTGATATGTACTACGATCATACAATACCTCTAGAAGAAAGTTAAGTTGAAAGTGTCTTTACCGATTTAGTTTTGGGCTAAGTTTAAACTAGGGTCAACTTCAAATGAACATTTATCCTAGAATATAAAGAGTTAAGGGACTAAATACCCACCAAATTAAATATCTCTGAGTCTTATTTCCAATGCAACCTACCATTTGTTAATCCAAGTCTTGAGTAAAATGTTATGATCATTTTACAAAAGACTGTCGGTACTGAAAAACTGAGGGCACCGTAGAGGGTTCAAGTCGCTATAGAGACATCGCTATAGTGACATGAATGTTGCTATAGAAATGTAACATCAGTTTAACACTTAATTTTGATGGGATTTATCCCCCAAACTCCAAAATTTCATTCCTAAGCCCTAGAGGGGCAATTTGTTCCTGGTTTGGGTGGAAATCCTTCATTGAGGTAAGATTTTTGGTTCTTTTTAAGATTGATTTATCTGTTTATCTTTTAGAATCACTAGCATGGGGAATCTATGGTGAAATTCTTGTGGTTTAGTACCCTAGGTTCATGAAATTATGGGGAAAACCCATGGTATACGTAGTTTCAACTAGAATTGATTTTATTTTATGAATGAACTCTTTCTAGTAGGAAATTGTGGTTCTAAAATATGAAAGTTGATAGTTGGGGACCTTTAATTCAATAAAGATGGGACCTTTAGCTTTAAAACTCCATTAATGGAGTTAGATTGAGCTTGATAGAACTAATTTAATTATTAATTAACCCTTGGGTAAATTTATGGGTCGTGAATAGGGGTAAAATTAGTGGATTTGAATTCCCAAGTTTTTTTTTTGAAGAGTAGTTTGTTAATTACTCTTGTAATTATTGTTTATTAAATAATTTAGCCTTTGGAAACGTGAAGAAGAAGGAAGACCATCCATGGTATAGCTTATTTGTTGCAGCGGCTTGGTACCTAAGTAGGTTATTGTTTATGAGTAGTAGATTGTGGTTAGTAATTGTATCCATAATATAGATTTGATGGGAGAAATCTTACCTAAGCCTGCGGGCATAGAGTTTGGATGGCTAAAACATGGATTTAATATAATAAGGGCCTAAATATGTGTTATTATGTTAATGTATGAATCCTTAATGGGTGTTTTGTGTTTGTAAAACTCCATGGTGGATTGAAATGTGAATTATGTGAATATAGATGATGATAAAAAGATTATTGAAGCTTATAATCTATTGACTCATCTTTAATACCTTAAAAAGGGTGAACTTGTTATTATGTGTGTTTGGAACATGGAATATGCTTGTCAGAGTATAGTTTATGAGAATGGATTATGATAAGAGGTGGTGACATAACTTAAGAGCCTACAGTCAAGTTAGCCTAGGGATTAGAAAGTAAAAGGTATAAATGTGTATGGCTAAAACTAGATGTAAGTTGAATAGAGTTGAATGATTGGTTAATGGAGTAGAGTCTTGAACCTACTAATGACTTGAATGTATGGTTTGCTAGATAATTGCGAAATCCTTAGTTTTAGTTTGAATAAAGGGGGATTGGATTAATGAATGAATTACAATATTTTAGACTTCGTATGGTTAACTGAGCTCCTAAAATGACAACTTGAATTTAAAGAATATGGATTGATAATGCTTACTTGAATAAGACGGGAATTGGTATTTGTACATGCTATAATTGATGAAACCAATGATTCATATCTACTTGTGATTTAGTGTGTTAAAGTATGATTGTTATTTACATGAATTGATTAACTCGAGTTGACTAAGTATTTGGGTGGTTGTCTATTGTTGCAATGAATACTTAAGGAATGTAATTGTTAAATGATATCCTAAGTGTTAATCACATATAATGAGTTATATTAAAGGATAGTTGACTGTACAAGTATGATTGTTTATTTTTATTGTGTTTGTGATTGTTGTGATATCGGTTATTACTGAGGGATGTACCGGTATTTAGACATCTTTACGTGATTTGTTGATATGATTCAGTGGTTGGCTCGGGTACCAAGCTGGTACAGTACATGGATAAGAGCTTATCCCCTACAGGTCATGGCTAATGGGCAACCATAAAACCCTTAGCATGTGTGTACAAGGTATTTATGAGTGTGATGATCCCTTGAGTGGACCGAGTTTATGGTTACTATTATTGTTGTTGTTTACATTGGTTCCGTGAGTGAACCGGATCTATATGCTTATTTGCTAAATGTGGTTTCTCGTGTCAATCTATAATGTATGTTGATTTCCATTATTGTTTGTTTTTGGATCCTTGAGTTGATCCAAGTTAAATTAACAAATGCTTAGCATATTTGTGTTTGCTACTCCCATATTCGAATTGAGGTATGAATATTGTTAGAGTCATGGATTATCGACTTGAATATTGTTGTTGATTCATGGTTGTACTTGTTACTAGGTTATGGTTATTGTGCTCATTTACTATTAAGGTTAATCGAAACTGATTGTCTTATAATAACTGTTGGGGTTAAGCAAGTAAGAGTTATGATGGATGGCATTTAAAGTGAAGGGTGATGTATGATTAGTGAGATTAAGTGTGAAAGGTATAAGTGGAATATCAATTGTATATATTGACTACTAGCAATGGATTAGATATAACTAAGTCAGCAGGAACAAGAATGGTATACTCTTAGGCAACACAAGTGGATGAAAGTGATGTGGATTGAATTGTATATAATTTTTCATGCTTTCTTTCTGTGATTTCTATATTTTGTTTATGCGATCTAACCCTAGTCGGCCGATGATACCTACCAGTAAGTATTGTTTGTACTAATACTACTCTTGCTATAACCTCTTTGGGGTATAGTGTGGTTGCAGGATCAGTAGATGTTTCTCAAATGATATGGATAGTGATCTCCAATAGCTTCTACTCCTCTCATTCATGGTGGAAGTTGTTTCCAGTATTAACTTTCTTAATTTAGAAGTTGTTGTATCTGTTTAGACTAGGTCCTCGAGTAGTTTCATTCCGCATTTATATGTGTTGTAAAATCTGTTGTAATAAGGACTTGGCTATTTTTTTAGTTATTTTCAGACTTTCATATTTCTTGTTGAAAGAGTGGTAAGGGGTTCTCCTATCTAGATGGATTAGAGTAGGTGCCTTCACGATTTGGTAATTTGGTTCGTGACTCCATATTGCTCCACAATACCCATCTTGTGCAACCTCTCAAGACAGTCCACAATAAACTCAAAGGCATCCTCCATCTCTAAACTAGGAAAAGCTGGGGGGTTTATCATCAGGAACTTACATAATAATTCATGCTCATTCTCAGTTATAACAGGACCTAATATTGGATGAGGAAACACTTCTATCTAAGAAAGCTCATCCATCCTAGGGTCTACCATAGCAACATGTTGGACCCCTAGGTGTTGGTGAACATCCACTGTAGGCATGGCGCTAGTACCGGCCAGCCCACTCAGAAAACCAAGAACTTTTGAATAAGATCTAAAGACATCTGTAGAGGGATTGCACCTCTTTGAACTAGTGCGACATCCTCCTATTCTGTAATCTCCTCATTTTTTACCTCATCATAATGATCCTCTGGTGGGGGAGATGACTCAGATCTCTACCTGGATGGATTAGCTACAGCTCAGGCTCTACCCCTGGCAGGTGCTACCCTCAGGCTCTACCCCTGGCAGGTGCTACCCTACATCTTCCCCTTTCTCGACCCCTCACCCATCCTCAGCCACTAAATGTCGGCTCAGCCACTGGAGCAGCTGGTGCATGAACCTCAGCTCTAGATTTATTTGCTCTCATAATCACCATATATGAAAATAGATTGAAGAGGTCAGATACCAATTTAGATCAACAGATACCAATTGGAATAAGTCATATCACGAAAGAAAGAAGAAGGTAAAGTCTTCCTAAGTTCTTGTAGCCTCTTAAAAAAAAAGGTACATATGTCTTTGTATCATACTGCAAGACTCTACTAGACTCATTCTGGGATAATGAGATCAATGAACCTAGGGCTCTAATACCAACTTTGTCGTGACCCAAATCGTCATGAGTGGCATCCAAACTAACCCTCCGATGGGAAAACCATCTAAGCCAAAGTACTGCTACCAACACTTAACCATTTTAATTGAGAACAAACCAATTCTATCAAATAAACCAATATCTCTAACAGATTAATCGAATGCAGAAATAAAATCATCAATTTTAAAATTTACCTAGAAACTGAAGGTCATCATGCTAGAACATCTAACTAAACATATCCATGTATACAACCCAGAAAACTAAAAATAAAAACAAATGTTGTCTTTGCCCAAAAATAAGTGGACAAGATGTAAAAAGGATAGATCCACGGTTGCCTGAAAGATTATTACTCACCCTTGGATCTGAAATTGTGCTATGATATACAAATGAAATCTCATCAAAGCTACTTGAATGTGCTCTGCACTCAACAAAAACAAGAGCACAGGGTATTATTAGTACAAAACCACTATGTACTTGTAAGATCATAGGCCAACTCAACATAATCAATGTGAACACTTAACTAACAATTTGTATACAACTATAATAAACATGTCATCTTTAGTAATTATGCGCTCAAATCGGTATTTTCGCCACTATTCTACTTTAACCAATCAAGTCAAGTAAATAAATGAATCACCTTTACGCAAATAGTACTTAGCTCAAGTCAACCACAAAAGACCTCATAAAAATAATTCAACATATTACTTCCTCATTAATGAACATCAGTAATAATTAACTCATTTTAAGTAAGTATCAAATAACCGGACCACACAAGGATCCAAATGTAATGCCAAATAACAGAACTACTCAATGATCCAAATATAATGATCAACATAATAAAACCCAGATCACTCAATGAATCATCAAACTCTCTAAATCACAGTATAAATACATGTTATGGGTCTTATTATTTCCCACTAGCCATGACCTGGAAGGGATGAACACTAGCTATGTACTAAATAACTCAGACAACTAGTGACTACCGCCCTTATCCCAAACCAAGTGTTATACCACTCTTATTCCAACATCCCCATTATTATCCTCCCTGAAATCCACCAATTCATGATCAATCATTACTGACACATTTCACAACAACAAACTGTACCATAAAATAAGAACAATCACATATAGTGAGTAAATCAAGCACCTCACACATTAAACAAGGTCCCTTTTACTAATCTCATTATACATTATCAATTTTCAAACTTGCATTCAACAATTAATAAGTTCTACATTCATTAGCATCCATTGAAACTAAGTAAGTAAACACTCAGTTAACATACACACCTACAATCAACTTTAGTTTAAACTCTAATTCAACCATCACCCACCTTAATCAAAGCCTTATAATGTCCTAAATGATTTGAGCCTTGCCCTTTCTCATAGCTTTGGCTTGATATCAGTCTAAAAAATACATAGAACATAATTTAACACATGTTCTAACAATTCTAGGTAGCACCTTGCACATCAAACAAAGTCAGTTGTACCAATCTCATTATAGATTACCAATTTCTAAACTTGCATTTAACAGTTAATAAGTTCTAAATTCATTAGCATGCATTGCAACTAAGTAAACAAACAATCATTTAACATGCACACCTACAATCAACTTGAGTTAAAACTCCAATTTAATCATCACCTACCTCGATCCAAGCCTTGCAATGCCCTAAATGACTTGAGCCTTGCCCTTTCTCGTAGCTTCGGCTTGATCTCGGTCTAAAAATAATACATAGAACACATTTTAATGAATGTTCTAATAATTCTAGGTATTATAACCTAAATTTATAACCCTAAGGTCAAGTTCATAAGCAATTCCACTACTCTAGGGTTTTCCTACCCTTTATTCCATCCAAATTTTACATACATTATGATTAAGAGGCCAAATTCTACTTTAGAATACTTAATTCACCACTTCTAAACCATTAACAAGCAATTCAACTCCCACATCAAGTATATCATATCAATTTCTCCAACCTAGGGTTAAACCCATCATCCCCACCACAATCAACCTAAGAAGATTTTAAGGGTTTGGGGATTAAATATAGATTAGATTGGTAGAATGACTTACATTAATTGTGAAATTCAAGAAGAAACTGAAGAAAATAGCCCAAATTTTGCCCTAAATGAACTCTGAGTGTTTTTTGATGAAAAAGAATATGTAAGTTCAAAAACTATTATTTACTACACCGATCCTACTATAGTGGTCCGATTCCCGCTATAGCAGTATTTCTATAGCAGGATCCACCTACTATAGGGCCATGGTAGCAGTTTTCCTCCCATTACAGTGGGGTAGGCGAGGCAAAAACATTGGCAGTTACCTCGTTTTACCATTTTTACAACACACTCTCAGATTTCTACCCCATAAACTAACCCCTTTATGAAAGTTTCTATGAATTCCCTAACCTCTTAGCTAATAAGTCATGATCTTAAATCATCAAATCACCACCCTATAAATTATCGAATTTACCTAGACCACACCATACCTGAAATTCATCCAAGACTAGCCTAGCCTGAAAGTTTCAACACTTTATCCGAGGAGAAACTTAACCCAAATTGTTGCATGCTAAGCTATACTGTAACAATAGAAAGGATCGTTACATGTGAGTTGTATTACTATAAGAATAATTTCAAAGGCATATGTTGTTCTGTATCCAGAGTAACTTCTGCCTCGGTATTGTACTTCACAAAGACCTGATCTTTTCAACATTATTAGCCTTTTTCTATTGCATTAAAGTTTCCTTCTATATTGTTGTATATGTTTAGTCTGTTAGAAAGGTTTCATCAAGACAACTAGGAAAAACTAATAATGTTTGCTTAATATTTAGAGCATATGAATGACTTGTTGAGTATAAATAAATCTAATGTTCCAAACAAAAACTTCAATCAACACAAGATTTGTTAATTTTCCTCTTTGGAACAACCTAGTGGTTTGTTAAACTTTACTATTGCCCTAATTTTTCCCTTTTTTCCTTTTTTATTTATCTTGGTGAAATATCAGCCTATTTTGCCACCTGCTAGGAGTTTTGTTATTGAGATTCTCAAACATCTTTCTCCTCTAGTTTTCCTTTATCCATTAATTTTTCATCTTTGTACAACCCAAGTCTATATCGTAGATGAGATATGGTACTTAGAACCAAAAGTGGTCCCAAAGAAACCCTTGATACTGGCATACTACTGGGAACAACTAATGAAACACTATGTAGAAGCATATCATAAATGAAATAGGCAATCTAATAATAATAAACTGAGTGAATATTTAAATTAATAACATAATATCAGAGACATAAAATCAAACGGCTATAATTACTATGTCTGAAATCCTCTAATAATAAGAATGAGTTGATGGGACAAAACCCCCAGCTAACTCTAAGAACTTAAATAACTGTCTGAAATAAACAACTAAATCTAAAACTAAAATTGTCCTTGAATGATGAAGACTCACCAAAGCTAGGCTGGAGTATTTGCAATCTGTTCTAGTCACAAATCTCGGAATGGGAACCTGAATCTATATCATAACACGTAACAACCATCGTAGTGATTATTAGATTTTTCTATGTTTTGACCATTTTTTCCTTCCTTTGTAGATTTATATTATTTATGAGTTGTAGGGATGGCTAGAACTATCCCAAAGCATTCAAGAGTGATTTATGTGATTTTATAGTTTTAAGTAGCTTTTAAAGTGATATAGTTGACTTTGGTCACATTTTATGATCCAAGCATCGAGTGAGATCTTCATCAATTCCATTAGATATGGAACGTACATTTTGGGGTAGTAGCATAGTTGATTTGGGTTTCGAGACCCTTTTGTGATTTTTGAGCATTTGGTCAAAATCTAATTTTATTGGCTTAGAGTTGGTTTCGGGGGTAACTTATTGTTAACGACCTCCTTTGGTAAATCCAATGGTTCCATTGAGTCTTGAATATCAAAATTATCCTATTAGCATTATTAGTTTGTTTTTGTGGGGATCCAAATGCATTTCGAGGGTCCATCAGTGATTTCTAGACATATGTTTTCAGCTGAGTTACTGTCTGCTGGTACAGACCAACTCCTTCTTCGTGCTTGAGGTAGTTCCTTTGCGTTCACAAAGAAGGATTCTTTTGGGGATTGTGGACGCGAGGTGGTGGCTGCATTCATGAAGAGTTAACAGTTTGGATTACTCATTGCATTTACGATGGGTTGACCTCATTTGCGAGGGTGGGCTGGGCCTATTTCTTGCGTTCACGGCTGTTTCTTCACATTTTCAAAGAGAAAATTATGGATGGGTAGTATGTAAAAAAAATTCTTGGCCAAAACCCCCTTTTCACCACTTTTATAGTTTGGTAGCTCAATTTGAGGCGATCTCAAGTGGGTTTTCGAGATCTAAATCTTTGATAAGTATTTTAAAACTTGATTTCATCATTACCCATTGATTATATTGTAAAATCATCTTCAAATATTGTCTTTTAAACTTGAGATTTTACCCAGTAAAGTGAAAAATAAATATTTTGATGAATTCTAATCTGATTTCAACTCGATTTAAGATGGGATTTCAATGTTGAAACCCTTAAATTATGGGGAAAGCGATTTTCTATTAAAACTCTAGTTTTATCATTTTATCTTTGGGGTTGATTTTTGAGGTGATTTTATACCTTTAACAAAATTTTGCAATATGGCTATTATTGGTCTCGTGTTTACATTTAGATGTCTTTTTTGATTAGATTGGACATTTTGGGTGGTTATTCGAGGGAGTAGAGATTTTTTTTGATTCTTAAGACTATGGTTTGGCTTTGATGGTCTTCTTTAAAGCAAGTTGAGATCTACCTTTACTCTCTTATGGGGTGTTTATGTATTATATGTTAATTACTTGTGTTTTGTGAATAACTAAGGGTTTAAGGATCCTGCCTAGATGAGCTGGCGAGTATCTTCGTGGCTATCAGAGTCTATTGATGAGTTAAAGTAGTAAATATGAATATCTTAACTATTCTTCCTACTTGTTGTTAGACTTATGGTAAAATATGGATAAATGACTTATTGGTCATGAATAAATTGATAGTGAGTATCTACTTAAGAGTTTGAATCATGTTTAGTAGAATTTGATGGAATGATTAGGGTTTAGTGATAAAATAGGGTATAAAGAGTGTAGTTATAAATAAGAAGTCAAAAAGAGGAATCTTGGATTAATTACTATGTAATGTGAATGAAAGTGAACTTTTGAACATGCTTGTTGATGTGTATATTTTCCTTTTTTAGTATTTGAGTCTAATTGTATCATAATTGGGAAATATGGAAACTTATCATGTAAAGCAGGCTATGGTTTAGGTGAATTCTCTATGTTTACATTATTCAGGTTGATAATCATCATTGTGATGCCCTTGTGTGAACTTGTGTGAATCTTATTATTGATTTTAGAGATTATTATCATTGTAATACCAGTATGGGGGCTAGTGTTGGCCTTGTTTGAGTATTAATAGTTCCTTATTACTATTATGATGCCCGTATGGGGGCTTGTATCATGATTTATGAGATTTGGGTGAATTGGGTTCATTAATACCATTGTTGACTTGATTATTGTGCATTGTTGATTTTTCCATGATCATGCATACTCATTCATCACTCATTTTCATGGAAACGGTTTCTTCTATTAAACTTTGATTCTTTTCAAAAGAAAATGAACCATTTTATAAAATCCATTAGCTGAGGAAAGTGTCAGCAAGGTTTATTGATGAGATTGTGATTAGTATATGTGTTGTAAACCCCTCATGGGTCCTCTCCTGGAGCTTAGGCTCAGAAGGTGTATACAGGTTATACTTTGTCCATTGCATTTCATCTCATATCACTACATTGCATTGCATTCCACTTTCTTTTAGGTGATATTGTGGTTGAGATATTATTATATATTGTGTATTGATTATGCCTTTATCCATTGAGACTGTTGTGTAACATCTATTGATTGCGTGACCACTTTCTCTATCTTATCCTAGATTGTTGGTTTGTCATGGTGAGTGGATATAACACAATATGTTGGTGAAATTAGCTCCTGATGTGACTTATTACTATTACTATTAATCTTAAACATGTATGTGTCTACCTTAATTTAATGGATTTGGCAATCTTATTAATCATTGTTATCTGCTAGAATAGGCTATGACTTTTCTAAGTGCAGGTTTATTTGGTCTAATCATTGATGGTTGGTATGGTGGTTCTCTCCATCACTTTGGATTAGGGTTACTTATCAATGATGCTTGTTGACTACATATGTTTCGTACTCACCCCTCACTTTTTTTTACTTTTCTGCACTACATGTAGGTATTGAGCGGGTAGTTAAGTATTGATTGTGACTTCTGGCGTCAACATTTTTAGAGATTGAGGTAACGGTTGTCAGAGCCCCAGTTTCATTGGTATCACAAATACAAGTCGAGTAAAGTAGAGTCTTGTGGCTTAATGTGACTTAAAAACCTTTTTTTCACTCTTTCACAAATAGTGAGGACACATTCTTTATTATCTAGAGTCTCAGAGCATATGCCTTCAGTATGCGGTAAGGGAAAAGTTCGAGATAGAGGTCAAACTAGAGCATTTGGACCCATTAAAGGTTGGGTTGAGGTTGCCTCCTTAGGTTCAGAAGTTGCTCATATTGATGGGTGGGTTGAGACAGAAGGGTTGAGCCTAGTAGACACATCACATATTTTCATATCCATATCTATGCTTTAGGATTTCTTAGTATGGGTGTTGGGTTTTCTTAAGGGAATGGCTCAGACTTTCATTTAGCGTGCTACTTTGGGGCTTTAAACTCCAGATACATGGTTGCTACTACTACAAATTTCTCTAGTGTTGATGTGGTATTATTGGGCATGCCCCATAGTCGGTGACTTTACCCTCTATATTTATGAAGGGATAAAGTAGGTTTGTGGAGTTTATGATGATGGACACACCTAGCTTTGATAGAGACCCTAGGTCAATGCTTATGAGTTCTTGGTTGGTTGCCACAAGAGGTTCCACAAGTTAGGCTTGGTAGACTCTAATGGAGTAGATTTCACTATTTTTTAGTTATTTGGACTAGCCAGACAGTGGTGGAGGATTGTTGTTGAGACTACACCAGATAGATCACCTACTCTTTCATGGGGTTGGTTTACTCAGGTTTTTATAAAGGAGTTTGTGTGAATATGCGAGGAGCACAAAGGCAAGAGGCCCCATAAACTTAATAGTGGTAACGACATGTATGGTAAAGGTAGAGGCTAGAGTTCTCATAGTTATTCTCAGAGATAGTTAGACCGTAGCACTCGTTTGGGTTCTTTGATCCATTTTAGTGGACTCCTACTCATTTGGGTTGCTTCATATATGGGGATCTAGAGCACTATAAGAGGGATTTCCCATAGCATAAACAAAGAGATGCATAATTAGTAGTGTATAAAGATGACAGGGCTTAGTATTATATTTCTAGGGGTGGACTCAATGTAGGGCTTAGTTCACTTTTGGTATGTCTCGATACTGTTTGGTTGTGGTTCTATGTTCTCATATATTCCTAATTATTCTGCACTAGGTCTAGATGTGATTCATAAGTCTCTTATCATGTCTATTTATGTTACTACCCCAGTAGGTGATTCTTTAGTGGTGGATCGGGTGTGTCGATCCTGTGTTGTGACTTATTTAGAGTGTATCGCTGAGTTAGATTTGAATTCTTTAGATATTCGGATTTTGGTATAATTTTGGTTTAATCTTCTTAACAGTTATATTGTGGGATAGTGTTTGATCGATGGTAGGTATTGGTATGTTCAGATTATGGGATGTATTTTAGAGTTCTACTTGAGGGCCGCAATAGCAATTGGGATTTAGGGAGTGATTCAATTATTGGGAAGATGAAATATGAATAAAGGAAGCCTATAAGTGGTATACTTGTGTGAAGTTATCTAAAGGTGTCATTAGAAATGTCCATACATGGCGTATTTGTCTTATGGGATTGCATCGATTTATCTGTGGTTTGGGTTCTCGCATTGACAATGAGGGTGATCATGTGGTACAACTAGGGATATCAATCAGATCGAACAAGAAGACCTAAAGATGGATTAGACTTGTGGTGCAACTAGCTCAGAAAGATCACAATTAAAGGATTCTAGTTAGATAAGGGAAGATTTTCAAGTGTTCGGGCCTTGCAATTTATTACTCCCTTGGTGATTAGCTTTCCTTACATGGAAAGACTTATGGTCTTTTAAAAACTCTCCTTTGTAGACTTGAAGAAATTCAACTTATAAGGTTATTTGCTTTTTATTTGGAAGGTTATGGGTTCGTCTTCAAGGATTGGGACTTCCATTAAGAGAGGCGTGGTTACTTGGCTCTGGTTCAGATTATGATGGTACTATTTTATGTTTTGAACGTGTTATTATTGATGGGTAAGGAAGTTGTCTATTTAGGTCAAGGGTAGAATTTTGGGTTTTTGTGGTAAGAATACATTATGGTAGTGGATTATATCATAGTATGGATTGGAAAGATAAGAAAGAATACGCATATCTGTGTTAGAGAATTTTAAAGTACTTGTGCATGGAAAAGTACATGGATTGTAGAATGTATTACTTTGGAAGTTAAAGGGCTTAATTAAGAAATATACTCAAGAGTTTTGATTTGGATTTTGTGGTATTATTTAATGATTCTTGTGTTAAAGAATACAGAATAGGGAATGAGTTAAGGAAAATATAAAGAACTCGTACATGGGAAATTTTGAGGTATTTAGAATTGTGTTATGGGTACGAGTTGGAAATTTGAAGTCCTGCCAGTATGGTTCGACAGAGGCATACGTAGGGATTAGTGGTGACTTTCTTGAGATTTAATTTGTGATCTGGGCATCAATCAGTGATATATGGTAATCTTGCACTTCTACTATGGGTTGAATTGTTCATGATTATGATGGGTTGTTTGTGTGTGTGTTATCAAAAAGGAACTTCTGAGCTACTGAGTTATTGAGGACTTCAGGTTGATTTATGTCTGTTTTGTTGCTGAAAAACTACACAGGCTATTGTGAATGGGTTGCATAAGAAGTTGGTGATGTATAAAGGTTACCTACTATGGTATGGAAAGTTTTGTGCTGATTCTTGGTTTTCTCTAAGGTTTGAGCATGAGGATATGAATATTTGAATGGTGATTGAGGAGTGACATTTGAGAGATTATGTGGAATTGATATCGATTTTTGACATAATTGTTTTAGCTTGAGGAGATTGTACTATCCGATTCGACAATTATGGTATCAGCCCTGGGTAAGTGTGATTCAGGCAAAAAATATGCAAAGTGGAATTGGAAATAGCAAAAAGTTTTTTTGAGATAGAGGGAGGAATGATTCAGTATTGTGGAGATTGACAATGTGGTTCTATGTGTTCTTTGATATTTTTTTAGTACAGTGACAACAGCTGTTTTATGGTACAGTTAGTGACTTGTAGTGTTGATGACAGATTCGGGAAAACCAGGTATGTTCAGAACTTCTATTGCAGTTAGCTCAGTTATTGGGTATAGATACAGGTCAAAAATAAAGAAAATTGAATACATTGAGAAATTTGGTTTCAGATATTAGAGTTGCGGCCTTAAGAGTTAAAATGTGAAGGAATTTTAGTTACTAGAGTGAACTGGTGGTTCTATAGCTGTGACTCCACTTTAGAGTGCTTGCATGATGTCTGCGGTGGTATTTTTGGGTACTTGTCAGTTTTGGTACCTTTCTTATCAGTATGTTTGAGGATGAATGTGTGTTTTAGTGGTGGATAATGTAACAATCCTCATAGTGATTTTTAGATTTTTTTGTGGTTTGACCATTTTAACCTTTTCTATTGTTGCTTTTTATCATTTATGAGTTGTGGGAATGGTTGGCACGATCCTCGAAGTATTTGGGAGTGATTTATGTGAGTTTGTGGTTCTGAGTAGCTCTTAAAGTGATATAGTTGACTTTGGTTAACATTCTGCGATCCAAGAATCGGATGAGAGTTTCATCAGTTCCATTAGATCTGAAACGTCCATTTTGGGCTAAAAGCGTAGTTGATTTGTGTAACAACCCAAACTGTAGTTATGTGTAAAAATGCCTCGAGAATAATTTACGATGAATAATGGGATCAAAATGAACCTAGAAAAAAATTAAATTGGGGAGGAAAATTGAGGACTAAGGGAATTGGGCCAAGAGGTCGTATAATGGACTGGGCTGGCCAGCCGATAACCGCTGCAGCGGTAAAAGTTCTGCTGTAGTGGTAATAGGTAGTAACCCAGTAGAGGGATTTTTAAAAACCCTCCCTTTTGTTACTTCCCCAGGTCGCCCCCTTCCTCCAAAAACATGTTAAAAACCCTACTCCCCCAACCATGAGATTCAAAGGCCAAGGTTTATGATAGCGATTACTAGGCACACCCAGAGGGAACCCAATATGGGAATACATCTAGCACGCGTAGGATAGCTCACTCCTCTCTGTAGCAGTATGTTTTGCCTATGAGGTAAGCTAAGGTTTATTTGTTGTAGCTAGACCTGGGCTAGATGCATTTAACGTTAATAGTGATATCAGGAGAATTATGTATTAGGACTTCGAGCATGGAGTTGGATGAATGGACATGTTTAAAAATCCGAATGGGCTTGATTTTATTGAATTACTTAATGTTATGTTAAGTTTGATCGGGCTAAGAGATGGATAGGAAAATGGAACAAATGCATGTAGTATATTATCTTTCAGGGTTTGAGTATAGTGGAAAGTTGAATGAAATAGTATGAAATGGTAAAACAGGAAAGTTAAGGCAACTTGACTAATATATGAATGTTTTTAAATGCCCAAATTGCATGAGGTAGACTCGTACAATTCTAATGCCTTGATAGTCATAATTGATGTTTTCAAAAATATAGAAGATGATATAGTGAGTAAAAAGGTATGAGATGAGATATTGAGTAAAAAGGTATTAAGACGAGATAGTGAGTAAAAAGGTATTAAGACAAGATAGTGAGTAAAAAGGTACTGAGACGAGATAATGAGTAAAAAGGTATTGAGGTTAGCCGGTTTGCAGAGTTGGCATTGCTTGTCATATTGTCGTGATCAATGCATCCCAGAGTTAGAAGGTAATGTAAAAATCTTGAGGTTGGGATACGATTAGAGGGAAGGTGCATAATAATGAGAACTTATGTGACGACAATCACATAGGGGTGTTTGTAAATTATGAATATGTGATATATGTGAAGAATGAGGTCACCAAATTGATTAATTAGAAGGTTGATGTAACTATAGACTGGATTGACATGTGTTGGGTTATGGACTGATACTGTGATATATGTCGGGTACCACGTCGGTACAGATATGGTATGTTGTGATATGGGTCGGGTACCATGTCAGTACAAATATGATATGGGTTGGGTACCACCCTGGTACGTTATGATGTTGTTGGTGATGAGATGGGGTGATATGAGGAGAGATGGCACACGCATCTTGCATAGATGCATTCTTGCATATGTTTTGAATGTATAGTTATTTTATTATGCTTTCATACATGTTTTTGTTGTAGTACGTGGGGAAGGATGCTACTAAGGTATGTTAGGTCCGTAGGTGGGACGAGTTGAGAATGAAATTTTATGGTCACTATAAGAGGACCGATTGTGAAAACTTATCATTAGTACGATCTGGAATTTTGATGGATGTTGACAAAAAAATCGTATATATTATAAAGATAAGTCTGGATTGGAGGGAAAGGTATTGGTTGGAATAGGTGATCGAAGGATAAAGATATACAAAAATATTAAATGACAGGTAGGTCACAGAGATGCTAAGTGTAGGTCACAGGGATGCTAAGTGCAGGTCACAGAGATACTAAGTGGAGGTCACAGAGATGCTAATTTTAGGTGATAGATATGCTAAGTGTAGGTCACAAAGATGCTAAGTGCAGGTCGCAGAGATGCTAAGCGTAGGTCATAGAGATGCTAACGCGAGGCAATAGAAGTTGTTAATTGGGGATCCAAAAACTGGAAACTTTACTTGATGATGTGATTTCTCCCTATTTGTTATTGATGTTATTTGTTTCTAACCCTGGTTAGCTGATGACGCTTACCAGTACGTGTGGTTGCACGGATGCTACACTTACTATATCTCCAATTTGGGGGTATAGCCATGGTGCAGGTTAGTTGGAGTTTCTATAGCAGCGATGTCGATCATTCAGCAGTAGCTCCTTCCCTCTCTATTCTGCATGGATGTTATGTCATGGATGTCCCTACTCCTTGTTTAGTGCTCTTGTACCAGTTTAGGCTAGAAATGGGGAGTCACTAGTAGTTATTTTATGTATTTATTTTTCATATTTGATGTATTAAAATATGTTTTGGATAGAATAACTGAGTAACTATATTTTGACTTGATGAGATTCTACATATAATGGACATTAAATTGACTAAGATTATATATAGCAGTAACTTTCTCATTAGTTGAATCATGGAATATTAAGTTATCTCCTATCTGGGTAGGTCTAGGTAGGTGCCCGACACGATCCGGCAGGTTGGGTTGTGACAAATATGGTATTAGAGCCCAGGTTATCGGTATTCCAGTACAAGAGCAAATGTTGAGTAGAGTTCTACAGATTATTGTGTTGACGTCCACATAAAATCTAGAGGACGCTACAAGTCATCTAGGAATCCATCTCACTTTCTTTTTTTCTATCGTTCCCTCTGAATTTCATACCCCCAGGTTGAATTCAATTGGTATCTAGTCGATTCCAATTGGTATCTCAATCATCACAATTGGGACTAGTTGGTCCCAATTAGTATCTCTTAACGTGAAAAGGTTGGGATAACATTCCCAACTGATAGTGGTCAATAAAAAACATAAAAGTGGACTATTATGTTGTGTTTAATTTGTGATTAAGTAATTGTATTGAGGCAATCACATGTTGAAATGTGCTATGTGTATTGTTGTTGATGGTAGTGTATGGTAACTTGCTTGGTGATCTTTAAATTCTTGAATATGATTGTTAGGTGTATGTGTGGTTGGATGGTGTGTAGCCAAGCAGATCGGTGGATGTAAGGATTAGGTATGATCTCGAGAGTGTCTTCATTTCCATAGTTTGAGCTACAACTCATCTCTCCGTGATTTGGAGTACTACTTGTCTTCTATTCGATCTTGTACGAACCACCTGGATGCCTGGCTGTTAGTTGAGCACTGTTGAGGATAGTGAATTGAGTAAGTAAGACGGTTTATGAAAGTGTAGCGCTATTTAATTTGGTAGATGGAAAATTATATTAGTTGTGGTTCAGAAGCAATAGAGTTGCGAACTCAATTTATATTATGTATAACGAGAGATTATTACACTACTTAAGCATGCAAAAAAAGAGTATTGTGTAGAAAAAATGCCTAAGACTGGGTAAAGGAAAAATCAAGACAGAGCTACTGGAGGCTACTGCTGTCGCGGATCTTTTACTGCTACAGCGGATGTTTTACCGCTGCAGCGGCTCCAGGCAGAATCCTACCAAGCATTTTTCCTATTTTTGCAATTTTTGCAATTGTTGCAAGGCAACCCTATTTTTTGAAACAATAAGTGATAAAATCCACCCAACATGCCATAAGACAAGGTGATTATTACTAGGGGCGGGGGAAAGAAAACGTTTGCAAAGTACAAAAATAAAAGAGAGTAATTTTTTGTTACATGCCCTAAATGGGGGCAGCCCAATCCAAAAAATAAAAGGTAACAAAGGCGGAGGGAAGGGGAACAACTAGCTGTCGGCACTGTCTCCCAGACTCGAGGCATCCGATCCCTCCTCTTCCATGCTAATAAAGAAAGAGAACTCCTAAGTGTCCTTCCTGGTCAGCTTCAGTAACTTTTTTAGGGGAGAAGCTCACCCGAACATCACCTGGACCGCCTTCCACATCCTCACAAGCATGCAGTCACGGGATTGATGCTACTTCTTTTCTTGGTTCAGCTCTTCTCAAAGCTCCGCATAAGCTCAGACCTGGTCCAGTGGGGCAGTAGAGCTCGAAGAAAGCTCTTACTGTGTCACCCTTCCTCAAACTAGGTACGACTAGCATTGTCAGGAAATCAACGATAGGTGGGTTTTTAGGCCATTATGATCCTGTAAGTACCATAAAAATGGTTAGAAACATATCAAAACACCATGGGAGGGAAGGAGAATTCAAAGTTTTCAGAAAATACAAAAATTGGGGACATACTGCTTAGTACCGCTGCAGCAGTTAATTTACCATTGCAGCAGTACCACAACTATGGTACTTACTGCTGAAATGATACCGCTGCAACAGTAAAGTTACCGTTGTAGTGGATAGTCATCTTCAACTCGTAAACCTCTTTTCCCATGGCAGATTTTTAACTTTTCTCTATAATTTTGAAAATTAAGCATAGATCGGGCTTAAGGAAGTGTGTGTGAACCTTTTTAAACAAAAATAGGGTTGTGAAACACACAAAATCAAACCCAAATTGAAGAAAATCATTGGAGAAGATGAATTTTCATCTTTCACCCCTCCCATGGCCAAAACCAACTATGAACTACGTTAATCTTATGTCCCGAACGCCATAGGAGCATTGAAAACGTAAGAAAACTTAGTATGCCACCCAATATGTTCAAGAACGCCACTAAATTTGAGTTCAAAAGTTGCACCCAAAACAACCCGAATTACCTCTATCCCAGCAAAATTCTACGATTCTATAATTAGAAATATGTAAAGTAAATAGAAGAAATGAAGAAAATACCTTCAGTTCATTGATGAAGAGAGATTTTTGCAGAGAGAGTTGACAGCAATTAAGAGAATGGGGGAAAAATGAAATTTCCCCCTACTTAACTGTTGTGAATCGTTGCCACGATTAGTTACTGCTGCAGCAATAAATAACCACTGCAGTGGTAAACCTTTTTCAAAACCAACTTCATCTCGACTTTTTATGCTCTGAGATAGTATAATATATTTGGGTAGTTGTTCCAATAATTAATTGTGTAATCCATCTCGGGGAAAAACATAGGAATAACCATCGAGCTTAGATTAAGCAATGTTGCAATAGGTACCCATTAAGGAGCATGGATTTATAATGAGCTAGCATTACTTAATTCTCCTAGTGGCTTTTTATAGCTAAAAATCCATCAAGCGCTAGTACAAATGTTTCGACCTCACCTTTAGGGTCGTTCGGAAATGAACGACGGGTAAATTGGTATCTAATGTAATGAACCAAACCATTGTTATGTGTAAAAATTCCCCAATAATAATCTACGATGAATAATGGGCTCAAGATAGACCTGAGAAAAACTAAATTGGGGAGGAAAATCTAGGAATAAGGGAATTGGGCCAAGGGGCCCAACAATGGACTAGGCCGGCATGTAGGTAACCACTATAGGTCAATTAACAGCTGCAACAATAAAAGTTATGCTAAAGTGATAATAGGCAGTAGCCCAGTAGAGGGCTTTTTTTAAAAAAAAACTCCCTTTTTATTATTTCCCCTAGTCACCCCCTTCCTCTAAAAACACCCTGAAAAATCCTACTCCCCCAACCATGAGATTTCAAAGGCCAAGGTTTATGAAAGCAGTTATGAGGCACACCCGGAAGGAACCCAATATGGGAATACATCTAGCACGCGTAGGATAGCTCACTCCTCTCTGTAGCAGTATGTTTTGCCTATGAGGTAAGCTAAGGTTTATTTGTTGTAGCTAGACCTGGGCTAGATGCATTTAACGTTAATAGTGATATCAGGAGAATTATGTATTAGGACTTCGAGCATGGAGTTGGATGAATGGACATGTTTAAAAATCCGAATAGGCTTGATTTTATTGAATTACTTAATGTTATGTTAAGTTTTATTGGGCTAAGAGATGGATAGGAAGATAGAACAAATGCGTGTATTGTATTATCTTTCATGGTTTGAGTATAGTGGGAAGTTGAATGAAATAGTATGAAATGGTAAAACGGGAAAGTGAAGGTGACTAGACTAATATATGAATGTTTTTAAATACCCGAATTGTGTTAGGTTGACTCGTACAATTCTAATGTCTTAATAGTCATAATTGATGTTTTACAGAATTTAGAAGATGAGATACTGAGTAAAAAGGTCTTGAGACGATATATTGAGTAAAAAGGTATTAAGACTAGATAGTGAGTAAAAAGATATTAAGATTAGATAGTGAGTAAAAAGATATTGAGGTTTGCCAGTTTGTAGAGTTGGAATTGCTTGTCATATTATCATGATCAATGTTCCACAGAGTTAGAAGATAATGTGAAAATCTCGAGGTTCGGATATGGTTAGAGGGGAGGTGCGTAATAATGAGAACTTGGGTGACGACAACCCCATAGGGGGGTGTAAATTATAAATATGTTATATATGTGAAGAATGAGGTCACCAAATTAATGAATTGGACAGTTGATATAACTGTAGACTGGATTGACACATGTTGGGTTGTGGACTAACATTGTTATTATTTGTTGCATGAATTATGATTTATTGATTTCATGCACTTATTCATATGCATTGGGATGATATATTGTGATATGGGTTGGGTACCATACCGATATAGATATGGTATGTTGTGATATGGGTCGGGTACCACGCCGGTATGTTATGATGTTGTTGGTGATGAGATGGGGAGGGATAAGGAGATATGATGCGCACATCTTACATCTCGCATATGTTTTAAATGTATTGTCATTTCTTATGATTTCATACTTATTCTTGTTAAGGTGAGTGGGTAAGGATGGTATGAAGGTATGTTAGGTCCCTAGGTGGGATAAGTTGAGAATGAAATTTTATGGTCCCCCTAAGAGGACCAGTTGTGATAACATATGATTAGTAGGATCTGGAACTTTGATGGATGTTGACTAAAAGATCTTATATTTTATAAAGATAAGTCAGGATTGGAGGGAAAGGTATTGGTTAGAATAGGTGGTCGAAGAACAAAGATATACATAAATATTAAATGTCATGTAGGTCACAGAGATGGTAAGTGCAGGTCACAGAGATACTAAGTGTAGTTCACAGAGATGCTAAGTGTATGTCATAGAGATGCTAATTATAGGTGAATGATATGCTAAGTGTAGGTCATAGGGATGCTAAGCGTAGGTTACAGAGATATTAACGTGAGGTAATAGGAGTTGTTAATTGGGGATCCATAAATCAAAAGCTTTACTTGATAATATAATTTCTCTCTATTTATTATTAATGTTATTTATTTCTAACCCTGGTTGGCCGATGATGCTTACCAGTACGTGTGGTTGTCCTGATGCTACACTTACTATATCTCCAACTGGGGCTATAGCCATGGTGCAGGTTAGTTGGAGTTTCTATAGCAGCGATGTCGATCATTCAGCAGCAACTCCTGCCCTCTGTATTCTGTACGGATGTTGTGTCATGGATGTCCCTACTCCTTGTCTAGTGCTCTTGTACCAATTTAGGCTAGAAATGGGGAGTCACTAGTAGTTATTTTATGTATCTATTTTTCATATTTGATGTATTAAAATATATTTTGGATAGAATTAAATGAGTAACAGTATTTTAACTTGATGAGATTCTACATATAAGGGACATTTAATTGACTAAGTTCATATATCGCAGTAACTTCCACATTAGTTGAATCATGGAATATTCAAGGTTCTCCTATCTAGGGTAAGTGTTGGTTGGTGTCCGACATGATCCTGCAGGTTGGGTCATGATAGTTCGGGTTCTAAGACCCTTTTATGATATTTGAGTATTGGTTGAAAATCTAGTTTTATTAGCTTAGAGTTATTTTGGGGGGTAACTTATTGATAGCGACCTCTTTTGGCAAATCTGATGGTTTCATTGAGTCCGAAACATTGAAATTAGCCTAGTAGCATTATTGGTTTATTTTTGTGGGGTTCTAAATGCATTTTGAGGATCCATCGGGGATTTCTAGACTTGTGTTTGCAGATGAGTTGCGGTATGTTGGTGCATCCCAACTCCTTCCTTGCATTCATGTTGGTTCCTTTGCGTTTGTGAAGAAGGATTCTTTTGGGCATCGTAAACGCGAGGATGTGGCTGCATTCGCGAACAATTAACAGTCCACATCTGGTTCGGGTTTCACATCATGTTTGTGATGAGCTGATTGTGTTTGCAAGGGTTGGATCAGGTGGGTTCCTCATGTTCGCGGATGTTTCTTTGTGTTCGCTAAGAGGAAATTAGGGTTGGGCAATATTTAAAATTCTTTCTCGGCCAAAACCCCATTTTCACCACTTTTAGAGTTTGGGAGCTCGGTTTGAGGCAATTTCAAGTGTATTTCAAGATCTAAACCTTGGGTAAGTTTCTAAAGCTTGATTTCATCATTACCCATTGATTATATTGCAAAATCATCTTCAAATCTTGGCTTTTAATTATGAGATTTTGGGATTACCTGATAAAGTGAAAATGAGTATTTTGATGATTTCTAACCCGATTTCAACTTGGTTTTTTATGGGATTTCAGATTTGAAATCCTTAAATTAAGGGAAAAGTGATTTTCTATTAAAATTTTAGTTTTACCCAACCAAAAGTATGTAAACATGGATATCGTTGAACTTGTATTTACATGTAGATGTCATATTTAATTAGATTGGATGCTTTTTGTGGTGATTTAAGGGAGTAGTGATTCTGTTTGATTCTTCGTACTGTAGTTTGGCTTTGTGGGTTTTATTTAAGGTAAGTTGAGATCTACACGGACTCTCTTCTGAGGTGTTTATGTGTTATGTGCTAATTACTTATGTTTTGTGATTGACTGAGGGTTTGGGGGTCCAGCCTAGATGAGATGGTGAGCATTTCCATGGTTATGAGAGTCTATTGATGGGTTAAAGTAATAAAAATGTATATCCTAATTGTTCTCTCTACTTGTTGTTATGTTTATGGTAAATTGTGGATAAATAACTTATTGGTTATGAATAAATTGTTAGTGAGTATCTACTTAAGAGATTGAATCATGTTTAGTGGAATTTGATGGAATGATTGGATTTTAGTAATCACCTAGGGTATAAAGAGATTATAGTTATAAATAAGAAGTTAAAAAGAGGAATCTTGGCTTAATTACAATGTAATGTGAATAAAAGTGAACTTTTGAGCATGCTTGTTGATGAGCATATTTTCCTTTTTCATTATTTGAGTCCAATTGTATCATAATTAGGAAATGTTGAAACTTATCATGTAAAGCAGGCTATGGTTTAGGTGAATTCTCGATGTTTACATTATTAGGTTGATTATCGTCATTGAAATGCCAGTGTGGGGACTTGAGTGAACCTTATTAGTGATTTTAGAGATTATTATCATTGCAATGCCAGTGTAGGGGCTGGTGTTGGTCTTATTTGAGTATTAATAGTTCCTTATTATTATTGTGAAACCTATGCGGGGGCTTGTATTATGATTTACCATGATTTGGGTGACTTTGTTTCTTTTATACCATTGTTGAGAGGATTTTGTGAATTATTGATTTTGCCTGATCTTGCAAATTCATCACTCATTTTCATGGAAATTGGTGCTACTATGGAACTTGAATTCTTTGTAAAAGAAAATGAACCATTTTATAAAATGCCTTAGCTGAGAGAAGTGATGGAAAGGTTTATTGATGAGATTGTGATAAGTATATGGGTTGCGAACCCCTCATGGGTCCTCTCCTAGAGCTTAGGCTTGAAGGTGTATACAAGTTGTACATTGGCCATTGCATTTCATCTCATATCACTATATTGCATTGCACTTTCTCTTAGGTGATATAATGGTTGAGATATTATTATATTTTTTGTATTTATTACCGCTTGATCTGTTGAAATGGTTGTATCACATCTATTGGTTGTGTGGTATGCACTTTTTCTATCTTATCCTGGATTGTTATTTTTTCATGGTGAGTGGATATAATACATTGTGTTGCTGAAATTCTCTCCTGATGTGACTTATCACTATTATTGTTGATCTTAAACTTGTACGTGTCTACCTTAATTGAATGGATTTGGCTATCTTGTTAATAATTGCTCTGCTAGGATAGGTTGGGACTTTTCTCAGTGCAGGTTTATTCGGGGTAATCTTGGATGGTTCTTGTGGTGGTTCTCTCCATTACTTTGTGTCAGGGGCGATTGTCAATAATTCTTGCTGAGTACACATGTTTCTTACTCACCCCTTACTTTTCTTTTCTTTTCTACACTATGTACATGTATTGAGGGAGTAGATGAGTATTGATTGTGACTTCTGGCATTCTTTTTTTGAGATTGAGGTAGCGGTTGTCGGATCCTAGTGCTTCCCCAAATCTCTTCTTTTTTTATCTCAAGCTTATTCGCATTTGAGATACTATAGTCTATTTTATTGTATTTTGATATTAGAGGCTTGTACTAGCAACAACAAGACCTGGATATTGTGTTGATATTATACCTCTTTTTCTATCATTTCGGGATTATTTCTATTTTTACTTCTTCTGCTTCTGTTTTACTTTGATTATTATGTTTGGGTTGGGATAATCTTACTTGAATAGGAGGTTGTCATAGGTGCCATCACGATTCCTATTTTGGGTGGTGACGTAATAGGATATAGCACAAAGGAAAAGTATGCAGTCAGTACTATCTTATGTTTTGAGCATGTGAGATATAAAAATACCATAAATAATACTTAAAAACTTGATTTTAAATTGCTTTTAGATGCATTAAACAAAATTGTATGAAGTATCAAAACTGTAGGACAACGACTCAAGTAAAATTGGAAACTATAAACATAAAGACTATTTGAAAGTCCTGAAATAGCTTAATTGGGCCAAAACTGTGGGTCATGTACCAATGTCATAGTTTAAATCATATCTGTGGGATATTCTAAAGCGACATAAACCATGTGAGTAAAATGTAGTCCAATGTACGACCCCAGTTGGGAGGGTACCCTATACTCTACAAAAAGTATAGAATTTGTCTGATGTGGATCCACTAACTGAGCCCATTTGGGCTAAAGGTGTCAATCTCAACTTGTAAAAGGCCTTTATCCTACGGTTGTAACGTAGTTCTAAGACTTGGGTCATCTGGAACCAGTGTCCGTTTGGTGCTAAATAATTCTCCCAAAACATATTGCTAGTTGCTTATAAAAATAAATTGATGTCTGAAAATAAAGGATGAACTAGTTTAATTTACCTTTTAATGATATGCTGAGATACGGGAACTAGTCATGCTAAATTTATTGAGTTCTAGGATCATGTGTTCAAAATATGCCAAGTTGTACTGAAATGGACTGAAATCTATCAAATCATGCATAATTATTCTTCAAATATAATAACTGAGTAGGGATTACTAAAATCATGCATAGTTACTAAAAACAAGAACCATACCAACATAATAACTTGTAAAGACTGAAAATCTCATAATTTTGGCAAAGTGTGTTTGAACCCAAAATCATGGAATCATGAAGGTTATAACTAAAACTCTAAAACTTTAGGAATGAGGGTTAAAGGGAACCCTCATTGAAATCCCACTTACCTGATTACTGAAGAATCTTGACAAGGAACTTGGCTTAGGAGCTTGAAGTTTGGAATCTTGAGGAAGGAACCTAAATTTGGCTTGAGTGCTTTTTTTTTCTGACTTTTGATGCTAACCATAAGAATGAGGGAAAAGATAGTCTGATTAGCCTTTAACATCCCTCTAAGAAAGTGAAAATGATGTAGTATTGGACTTAAAAAGGTTGAAAAAAACTAACTTACTCTTGAGGAAACCATTTTAAAACTGTTGGATCTGCACCCCACGAGTCAAGGTATGACTCATACACTAAACCTACAAGTTGTATTGGGACTCGTGGTCTCTGGGACCATATTGGGTAGGGTTCTGGAAAGGCCACCTATGAGTCACTGTACGACTCATAGGTTGATACCACGTTTTGTACTGAGACTTATGGTCTCTGGGACTTGGTTTGAATGGTTTCTGCTTAAGGGGGTCTATGAGTCATTCTATAACTTGTACCTTTATATCACCACTTTTACAATGAGTCGTAGTCCCTAGGATGATTTTGACAACTCATCAGAAATGGTACCACGGATCAACAGTACGGATAGTGATCCCAACCACGAGTCATAATATCGTTTGTGGTAACCTGGGATGATTACTATTTTAAGGGACTCTGTACCACAAGTTCTACCATGACTCGTGGTCCATAATGCGACTCGTACATAGAGTCAACTGGTCTAGGATCTGAAAAAATTTTATCTAGTTTTTTCTGCAATAAGACTGAGTTTGAGCATAGCAAAGCATGGGGTGTTACAATATCTCCCCCTTGAGATTATTCGTTCTCGAATGAAGACTAGAACTGAGTTGGACTGATAAGAAAAGAACTACTTACATGAAACTGACTTCTGAATCTAAACACAGAGCATGATTGGTAAAGGTTTAAACTAAGAGTAGGGACTCAATTGAAACGTATAGAGCATGAATGTTGTAACAACCCTAGTGGTGATTTTTAGCTTTTTTATATTTTGACCAATTTGCCCTTTCCTGTTGTTGCTATATTATTTATAAGTTGTGAAGATAGTTGGCACGATCCTCGAAGCATTTATAAGTGATTTATCAAAGATTTTGAGTAGTCTTTAAAGTGATATAATTGATTTTGGTCAATATTTTATGATCCGAGCATTGGATGAAAGTTTCGTCAGTTCCATTAAATTTGGAATGTCAAATTTGGGCTAATAGAGTTGTTGGTTTGGATTTTGATGCTATATTATGAATTTTGAATGTTTGGGTGAGAAACTAGTTTCTCAGGGTGAAACATGTTGACAATGACCTCTTTTGGTAAATCTGATGGTTCAATTGAGTCTGAAACGTCAAAATTAGCCTGGTAGCATTATAGGTTTATTACTGTGGGGGCCCAAATAAATCTCTAGGGCCCATTCAGAGAGATTTGTAGCCTTTAACCATTACTAGTGCAAGGCTACTGGTGAAAGGCTCAGATATTTTTTGCATTCGAGGCCCTCTGTCACGTTCGTGGAAAAGGAAATTAGTATACTTCATGAATGTGATGATGGGACCACATTCAGAAAGAGTAATTGGGTTTGGGTTGATCTCTTCTTTTTATACGTTCACAATTGATCCACTATATTCGTGGTTTGTGTAGGTCAGTGGCCCATCGAAATGCGAGCGGTTTACCTAGTTCGCAAAGAAGGAATTGTTCATCAGAATAGTATTTAAGCCCATTTTCGCGATTTAACTCTATGTTCACCATTTTCAAGATTGGGAAACACGATTTCGGGTGAATATAAGAGGGTTTTTTCACAAACTTTGATTTGGATAAGCTTCTAAACCCATTTTTATCCATTACCCGTTGATTATATTACAAAATCATCTTCAAACCTTGGATTTTAAACTTGAAAGATTGGGTTTTACCTGGTAAAGTAAAAAAATAAGTATTTCGATGATTTCTAACCTGATTTCAACTCAATTTTTTATGGGATTTCAGATTTAGAACCCATAAAATATGGGTAAAGTAATTCTTTATTAAAATTTCAATTTTACCCTTTTATTTTTGGGGTTAATTTTTGAAGTGATTTTTGGACCCGAAACCAAAGTAAGCTAATAAATATATCAATAGACTCCTAATTACATATAGAAACCATTTTTTATAGAGTGGGAGCAGCAAGGCTTCATGTTGAGGGGCCCAGGCTCATGTTTTTGGCTTTCGAAGTAGGTTATGGCTTAACTTTCCTTAGACCTTGTTGGGTAGATAACTATTCATGTAAAGTAGGCTATGAGTTAGGTGTAATCTCAATTTTTAAGTTATTTAGGGTTGATGATTATTATCATGATGCCCGAGTGGGGGCTTGTGTTGACTTTATTGATACCTTATATGGTTTTTTAATATTGTGTTGCCATGAGGGGCTTTTATCATGATTTATTGAAATTTTAATGATTTGAGCTCATTCATACCATAGTTGACCTGGTTATTGTATGTTGTTGATTTTTCTATGATCATGCACACTCATTCATCACACATTTTCATGGAACTAATATTACTATGGAACTTGGATTTCTGTACGAAAGAAAATGAACCATTTTATAAAATGCCTTAGCCAAGGAAAGTGCCGACATGGTTGATTGATGAGATTATGATTAGAATATGGGTTGTGAATCCTCCATGGGTCCTCTCCTGTAAGCTTAGGCTCGGAGGGTATCTATAAAGTGAGCATTGTAACATTGCATTTCATACCATATCATCATGTTACACTACATTGCATCTCTTAAACGTCTTTGATACTGTATTTTGTATATCTTTATACGTTATGTTATTATACTTATGTTGTTGTTGAGGTTATACCATTATATTATTAGGAGCAGTGCGGCTTGATTTGTTGGGACCTTTTTTCTGTATGTAGGGTGGTTACCTTATTCAAAGTGTTAATTTACTTGTTTAACTGTCTAATTAGATTGGTCGGTCTATGATCCCTACAAAGTAGAAGTGGACCGTACTCATTCCTACTTTTTTGTTCCTTTATGGTGCAGATTCTAGTTTGAGTGCCATCCCCAGTTCATGATTCGTGCAGCTTTGGGATCTATCAGAGTCGTGGTGAGCTCCTCATTCGGAGCATGTTCTCGACTTCATCTATGTTTTCTTGGTTTTACTTTATTTCATTTACAGATAGTTGTATATTCATAGTTTTGACATTTATAGAGTTGCTATTACTCATAACACTAGATCATTAGGGATTTGAGTTGTCTTATCTAGATATTTATCTTTGTTATCATATTAGCTTGACTATATTTTAAAGTCTCGTGTTTTACTTTATAATGTATCTTCTATTCGAAATTACTTTCTTTTAGTATTTGGCTTACCTACCAAGGTTGTGTCGGGGCAGGAGCCATCATGACCTTAGAATTTTGGGTCATGATAAGTTGGTATTAGAGTGCTAGGTTCACCAATCTCATGACTAAAAGAGGAAAATGTCTAATAAAGTCCCGCGGATTAATACTTTGACGTTTGTATCTATCTTCGAGAGGCTATGGGATGTTTTTAGGAAAATTCTTTAATTTGATTCCTTATTATATGAGTTGTTCATACTCAGTATTCTAAACTTATATCTTACTCTTTATCTGCAGATGGTGAGAGCACAAGAGCTATTAGTGATGCTGAGGTAACACTCGTTGTAAGGTGCCCAGTCATGGGATGAGGTAGGGGCCAGAGCTAAGACTATGGTAGAGGTAGGGAATAGGGAGTGTCTTCGTCTAGAGGGCGTACTAGAGTGGCCATTGCCGATCCAATATTGATCATTAATGCATCAGCTAGAGGGTGAGGGACTAGCCTAGTCCCTTTAGGATTTTGTTGCTACTCTAGTATTGCAAGATGTTCTGATTGGGGTTTTGAGGCACTTGGATGGCACCTCTTAGGTAGGTACTCTACTTGGTATACTAGGAGGTTCATTTATAAGAGAGGGTGTTCAGCCACCAGGGAAGTTTCCTATTCATGGTTTTTAGACTCCCAAGGCACATCCAGCTGTTGTTTTAGTTGTTGAGGTGTTACCTACCAGACTTATTACTCCATATGTGGTTCCTAGTCTAGTGAAGTCTGCGGATGAGCAGAACAGGTTTGAGAGATTTCTGATATTGGCTCCTCCCAAGTATAGTGGTGATATTGGTGAGGACACATATGAGTTCTTAGTCAGTTGTCAGGAGAGGTTTCATAACCTTAGGTTGCTTGAGTGTCATGGCATTGATTACACTACCTTTCAGTTGGCTGCTGTAGCCAAATAGTGACGGAGGTTTTTTGTTGGTTTTAGGCCAGTGGGTTCCCCTCCTTTGATTTGGACCCAGTTTTCAGATATTTTCCTTGAGATGTATGTGCCCTTGAGCTTAAAGGACAAACTGAGGGACGAGTTAGATGACTTGGACCAGGGCTCTATGACTGTTGCTGAGAACAAGGCCTATTTCCATGCTTTGTTTAGACATTTTATTGCTAGTATCTCCATAGAGTCTGAGAGGATCAAAATATTTATGAAGGGATTGACTACTACTCTTTAGTTGTTGACGCCTCAGTTAGTAACTATAGGTGGCTCCTTTTAGAGTATTATGGATCATACCAACAAAGTCGAGAGTATTTGCAGGGTGCTCAAGGTAACAATGGTAAGAGTTACGCTGAAAGGGCAGTTTCAGTGGTCACTCATCCCGAGGTAGAGATTCTCATGGTTACCATAATAGACTAATTCAGGTAGCATTATAGGGTTTAGATAGTGGGTTTGTAGGTTCAGAGGCTTTAAGTGGTTAGACGTCAGGTTATGCAGATCAATGGTCTTGTTCTGGTTCTTTGGGTTATAAAGGGCATTCCAACTTTTTTAGACCCTCACAATGTTATTTTTCTAGTATAGGATGCTATGTGTGTGATGAGTTTGGCCACCTAGCTATAGATTTCTCTAGATAATTGTCAGGTCCTCCACAACAGAGTTTACAGCTTCAGCTTTGTCAAGCACTAGTGCCTTCGGGCAGAGGGGGTGCATAAGGCAGTAGAGGTGGATCTCATGGTTCCAAGGGTAGAGCTTAGGGTGCTCGTGGTAGTGGATGAGTAGTTACTTAGTCCGATAGCAGATGCGAGCAGTGCTATGCTTTTCCCAAGAGACCTAAAGTAGTGGCATCTAATGCTGTGATTACAGGTATTGTCCTAATTTGTCATTATCTTTCTTCAGTATTTTTTGACCGACCATGTTCCTATATTTTCTTATGTATCTGCATATTTTGCTTCTGGTAGTGATTCTATATATGAGTCCCTTGTCGTATCTATTTGAGTTTCTACCCCTGTAGGCAATTCTTTAGTGGTGGATCGGGTGTATAAATCATGTGTACTGACTCTTTTAGGGTGTCACTTGGGTAGATTTGATCATTCTTGATATGGTCAATATTGATGTATTTTTGGTATGAACTCGTTATCTCTTTATCATGCATTTTTGGATTGTCATGCCAAGACCATTTAGTCATGCCAGATGTGCCTAGGTTAGAATGAAAGGTACTACTATTCCATGTATTAAATGGGTTATATTTTTTCTTTATACTCGTTGGATGGTAGAGAAGGGATGTTCTATCTTACTTGGCTTATCTGCGGGAAACCAGTGTTGATTTACCACCCCTTTTGGATTCTATGAGAGTTGTTAGAAAGTTCATGAATATGCTTGCTATGGTTTGCTTGGTGTTCCTCAGAGATAGGGATATCAATTTTCCATTGACATGGAGTTAGGCACTAAGCCCATTACTGTTTCTCCATATAGAATGGCCCCGACAGAGTTAAAGGAATTAAAGGATAAATTACAAGATCTGTTGAGTAAAAGGTTTATTAGACTGAAGGTTTCTCCTTGGGGTGCTCTTGTTTTGTTTGTTAAGAAGAAGGATGGGATCATGAGGACGTGTATTGATCATCGACAGTTGAACAAAGTGACCATCAAGAATAGATATCCTCTTTTGCATATCAATGATTTGTTTGATCAGCTTCAGTGTGCGACAGTGTTCTATAAGATTGACTTGCGGTCTAGTTACCATCATTTGAAGATTAGAGCTTCAGATATTCCAAAGATGGCTTTCAAGACGTGGTATGGCCATTATGATTTCTTGGTTATGTCTTTTGGGCTGACTAACGCCCCGGCAGCATTTATGGAGTTAATAAACAGGGTGTTTTGGCCTTATCGTAATTCTTTTGTGATTATGTTCAATGATGATATCTTGGTTTATTCCAAGAGTGAGATAAAGCATGTGAGGTATTTGAGGGATGTACTTCAGAAATTAAGAGATAAGCAGTTGTATGACAAGTTCCAAGTGTGAGTTTTGGCTGGATTCTATTTCTTTCTTGGGTCATGTGGTGACCAAGGATGGTATCATGGTTGATCCGGCCAAGGTGGCAGCAGTTCATTATTGGGCTAGGCCTACTTCCCCTATCGTGATTTGGAGTTTTGTTAGGTTAGCAGGCTATTATCCGCAGTTTGTAGAGGGCTTCTCTTCCATTATAACCTTTTTTCACTAAATTAACTCAAAAAGGCTATTTTCCAGTGGTCTGACGAGTGTGAGAGGATCTTTTAAAAGCTCAAAACCTTGTTGACTTCAGCTACTAGCTTGATTTTTCCCAAAGAGGGCTTCGATTTCACAATGTTTTACGATACTTATGGAGTTGGCTAGGGTGATGTATTGATGAAAAAGGGAAAAGTAATAGTTTATGCTTCTCGACAGTTGAAATTCCATGAGAAGAACAGCCCTACTCATGATTTGGAGTTAGTAGTGATTCTGTTTCTGTTGAATTTTGGCTTCAATATTTGTATGGGGTCCATTGTGAAATTTTCACCGATCATCATAGCCTTCAATACTTCTTCAGTCAGCAGGATCTTAATATGAGACAACATAAATGGTTAGAGGTTCCTAAGGATTATATCTTACTATTCATTAGCATCAGGGTAAGGTTAACGTGGTAGTGGATGCCTTGAGCCAGAAAGTGATGAGCACGGGAGTTTTGCTAATCTTTTGGCGGAGGAGCAACCTTTGGCAGTAGACATTCAGTCTTTGGCCAGCCAGTTGAATCGACTTGATATTTTAGTACCATGGCATGTTTTGGCTTGTGTCGAGGCTAGATCCTCATTGATGGAGCATATTCAAGCTCGATAATTTGATGATGAGAAGTTGAGAGTGATTCGTGATAAAGTTTTCACCATTTTCGAGCTTGGGGAACACAATTTTGGAAGAATCTAAGAGGGTTTTTCATCAACTTTGATTTGAGTAAGATTCTAAACCCATTTTTATCCATTACCCTTTGATTATATTGCAAAATCATCTTCAAAACTTGGATCTTAAACTCGAAATTTTGGATTTTATCCGGTTAAGTGAAAATGAGTATTTTGATAATTTCTAATCCAATTTCAACTCAATTTTCGATGAGATTTCAGATTTAGAAGACTTAAACTATGGGTAAAGTTATTCTTTATTAAAATTCCAATTTTACCCTTTAATTTTTTTGGTTAATTTTTGAAGTGATTTTGGATCCGGAACCAAAGTATGCCAATATGGGTATTAATAGGCTCCTAATTTCGTATAGAAACCATTTTTGATAGATTAGGAAGATTCTGAAGCCTCTTGGAAGGGAAAGGCTTTGTTTTGAGTGGTTCAGACTCGTGTTTTTGGCTTTCAAGATAGGTTATGGTTTAACTTTCTTTAGACTTGGCTGGGTAGATAACTATTCATGTAAAGTATATTATTGGTTGGGTGTAATATCGATGTTTACATTATATAGGGTTGATGATTATTATAGTGATGCCCTAGTGGGGGCTTGTGCTGACTTTATTATTAATTTGAGAGCTTATTTTCATGTGATACCCGAGTGGGGTCTTCTATTAACTTCATTAGGTTATGGTTTAACTTTCTTTAGACTTGGCTGGGTAGATAACTATTCATGTAAAGTATATTATTGGTTGGGTGTAATATCGATGTTTACATTATATAGGGTTGATGATTATTATAGTGATGCCCTAGTGGGGGCTTGTGCTGACTTTATTATTAATTTGAGAGCTTATTTTCATGTGATACCCGACTGGGGGCTTCTATTAACTTCATTAATGCCTTATATGCTTCTTTACTATTGTGTTTCCATGAGGGGCTTATATCATAATTTATTGAGATTTGGGTTATTTGAGCTCATTCATACTATTATTGAACTGATTATTGTTTGTTGTTGATTTTTCTATGATCATGTATACTCATTCATCACTCATTTTCATGGAACTTGGATTTCTTTGTGAAAGAAAATAAATGATTTTAATAAATACCCTAGTAGAGAGAAGTGATGGCAAGGTTGATTGATAAGATTATGATTAATATATGAGTTGTAAACCCCTCATGCGTCCTCGCCTGGAAGTTTAGGCTCGAAGGGTGTGTACAAGTGAGCATTGTAACATTGCATTTGATACCATATCATCATGTTACACTATATTACGTCTTTTATATGAGGTTGATATTGTGCTTTGGATATCTTTATACGTGATGTTATTATACTTATATTGTTGTTGAGATTGTACCATTATATTGTTAGGAGCAGTTTGACTCCGCTGGGACTTTATTCTGTATGGAGGGCAGTTGCTCATTTGTAGTATTATTTTACTTATTTAGTTTTCTATTTAGCTTTGTCGGTCGATGATACCTATTAGATATAAGTGGACCATACTCACTCCTACTTTTCTGTACCTTTTTGGTACAGATCCTAGTTCGAGTGCCATCCACGGTTCATGATTTCTGTTGCGTTATGACCTATCAAAAGTATGTTGAGCTCCCTGTTCGGAGCATGTTCCCAGCTTCATCTATGTTTTCTTGTCTTTACTTTATTTTGGAGACAGAGAGTTGTATATTCATACTTATGATAATTTTAGAGTTGCAGTTATGTATGACACTAGATCATTGGGGATTTGAGTTGTATTATCCAGATATTTGTCTTTGTTATCATATTAGCTTGATTTTATCCAAAAGTCTCGTGTTTTAATTTATTATGTATTTTTTTTTTATGTTATTATTCTCTTTTATTGTTGGGCATACCTACCTAAGTTGGTTCAGGGTAGGTTCTATCATGACCGCGAGATTTTGGGTCATGAAAAATATATACATAGGATCATGGATGTAACGACCCAAATCATTGCTACGCTGAAATAAAGAGTAGAACCTTCACTTAGTATTTCCTTAGACACAAATTTGAAAATTTAGAGCTGGCCTAGTCTTGGGCATATTTTGAGTATGTGGTAGTCTAGGAAATCTAGTAGTGATTAGAGCATTGGTTAATGATTTTGATTTGACTTTGTGTTAGAAGATGAGTTTAGGAAGTTGTAACAACTTTCACTGAGTAGAACGAGCTAGTAGAACTCCAGTTATAGTAATTACCGTGAAAGGGTTAGTTCTTGATGTCAAATTTTGAGAAGTGTGTTGTGAAATGGCCTGAACTGGGACCAAGTCCCGAGTTACTAGTTTGGGTCTACTGGTTTGGCCCTACTGCTGGAACAGAAGTGGCGGCAGAAGTTTCACCATAGCAGCAACCCCATTTGGCCTGAAGGCCGCTTCAATGGCAGATCCTCCGCTACAGTAGTGCCACTACAGTGGTGAAAACGCAAGATTTTAGTTTTAAAACAAGAAAACACATTTTTTTCATTCCCACTTTTCTAAAAACATCCTAGGGCTTAGCAAGAGGCGATTTTCTTTAGTTTCTTGGGTTTTCATCTTTGGAGGTAAGGTTTCTTTATATTCTAAACTTGAATTACTCCTTTAAATTCATAAAAATCACAAGAATCATGATTATGGTAGAAATTGGAGTTTAGCCCTACTTTATGAAATGGTGGGAATTAGTGGGAAACTAGGTTATTTTCAGTTGTTATTGATTTTAGGGTGTTAGAAAACACTTCCTATGGTAGAATCCTTGTCGGTGATGCTAAAATACGAAGAATTCAAGAGTTTAAAGGGTAGAAAACCCTAAGATGATGAACTAGGTAAATTCCATAGATTAAATTGATAAATGTGAGTTCCTAATAGTTAGTAAAGGTGGAATATTGTATTAAGCGTTGTGTAAATGTTGTATATAGATCAAGAACAAGTCAAAATCAAAAGGAAGGGCAAGTTTATGGCAATTTAGTTGTTACAAGCAAGGAATCGAGGTAGGTTATAGTTTAATTATAGTAAAGACTTGCTTGACTTTGTGCTTATATGTGAATTGGGTGTTAGTGATTCACTTTCAGGCATTACTTATGATTATTGACTGCATCTTACATTGAACATTTGATATTAGGATTATGTTGAGATGGTGTTGTGATTATATTAATATTGAGATGGTATTAATATGATATTGAGATGATATGTAGATCGGGTATCACGCCGATACTGTTATTAGATCGGGTACCATGCCGGTACTATTACATGGACAGAGCTCATCCTTTACAATTCATATCTGAGAGTCCTTGCCGATAGTATGTATGTACATCTTGCATGCATGCAATCACCTTTCACGCCCCGAATCCCATCGAGACATGATTGGCACCCGTAGCCGATAAGGCCCGAGAGAACCAACCTTTGCCTATGTTCACTCATATGCATAACATAAGCATCACCACCATTATGTAAGAACTTGAAAGACGCATAACAGAAAACATGGGACATATATATACATGTGAAACTTGGCCGTTGAGGCCATCCAGTCAAAACAACATATGCCTTTTACACTGATACACCCACATCCGTCTACAAAAGCCTCTAACAAGAGCATTGACCAAAATTAACTATAAGTAGGGACAAGTTCCCGCTTTACACAATATGTACATCACCAAAACATATATACACTCTGACTCGGAGAAGCCCCGAATTAGCTAGAGCTCACCAATGATCTGCAACGACTGGCAACCTACTGTGGAGGCCTACTAGTGCCTGCGCCTGCAGCAAGTAAGGTAAATTCCCCAAGAGGGGTCAGTACGGAATAAGTACTGAGTATGTAAGGCTCAAATGAAAGTATATAACACATGAACATATTAATGAACTCAATACAAATGACTAATCAATGTGAGTAGTCACCACTCTACATTTTGGAAACCATGTGTATTGCTTTCATTACTTTCATTACTTTCTTTACATTCAACTCTTGGCTGTCAATACATAGGTCACAATGTACCCGGGCCCCGACTAATCAGTGGGTCTTTACATAACATATCATCATGTTGGGATCGGGTTGAGCTAGGCTTATGCCCCTAGACCTGCCACCCATAAATCAATGCATCGGGATCGGGTCAAGCTAGGCTTATGCCCTTAGACCTGCCACCCATAAATCAACATATCAGGTTCGGCTCGAGCTAGGTTTTCACCCCTAGAGCTGCCCCCTATCAGGTTCGGCTTGAGATAGGCTTTCGCCTCCAAAGCTGCCCCCTGATCCAATAGTCTCAGGATCGGCTTGAGCTAGGCATTTTGCCCCCAAAGTTGCCACCCGTACTCAAACATTAACCACATTTGCATTACTTTATTCATTACTTTGAGATTGATACTAGGATAGTCATAACTTTACTTGAAACTTTGGATCATGAATTAATGAGTGAGAGACATGTGAATAACTTGGCAACATAACATTATTAGAATCATAACACCATGGGAACCATTGGACAACAATCTATGAACAAGAGGCATAATTATAATCACTATTGGAACATTGGAACATAACCTTATTTGAGCTTTTGGAACATTAACCATGAATATGATACATGAGACTCACAAATGATCCATGAGTAGGAAATATATGACAATGACTATATAGGATACCTTAGCACATTTTGGGATAGTACTAGTGAAATGTCAATGTGGATACTAGTTGCCGCAGAAAGATACGGACAGAGTAACCTTATATTCTCAATACGAATATACAACCTAGATGTGTATACAATAGTCCCGCTCCTTCTTTATGTGTCACTCTATAACATAAATACATAACGAAATTCACATTAACGGCCAAGGCCAATTACGTTACAAATGCATACAATGTCAATGAATTACATGTTTGCCTTTAAACATGCCATTTCCCCTTGACAAAACCATTGATAAAATTACTATTCCAAAAATTCCATAATATTCCCAACATTGACCAATACATTATAATTGACACATTTCACCACAACACTTCTCCTTTACACTTTCTTATCCATACCACATCACAAATAATCCATAAAATTACCTTAATACAACTCATAACACATATCGGCCAAAATCCCACAATTTCCACTTATAGACAAGAACAAGTTTAATACCCAAAAACAACACCATACATGTTCATATTTTGTCCATACCATGCTCTTTCATCAAAGGCACAAGTCCTAATTCAAGTTCAAATCACCAAGATAGCACATCTTTCACCAAAAGCAAAAATACACTATTCACCACTTTGCCAACACAACTATCATAATATACATAATCTCCCATGCATATAATATGTTAATCCATGAGAATAAATACTTACCAAGGATTGGAATAGGATGATCTTGTCTAAAGAGTCCCAAGGAATTATTTTGCTTTAGGGTTTGGAACTAGAGATATGTTTGAGAAAATATCTTAAAGGCATGAGAGCTTTGGATAATTAAAATCTGATTTTTGGGCCTTTATATAGACCCCAAGTCATACTTAGCCATTCCTTTGGCATTAAATGTGGTCAAAGTGGAAGAATGGGCCATTTTGCCTTTTGGGCCTTGTCTTTTAATTCCATTTTGGGCCTAAATTTGGGCCCAATAACACATATCCATTTAACCCATCAACTTTCATGTATTATTCACCATATATATCATGTTTACATAATTCCATAATGTCACGACAATATTCTCTTACGAGATTCTCATTCGTCGTCTCGATCGCAAAAATAGGAATTCTAGTGGCCCATGGCTTCATTAGACATTTTGGATAACTATTCATGTTTCATGATTTGATCATGTAGGAGTTTGTAGGATTGTATTGAAGTATTTGAAGCTTTAACAATGTTTAAAGAACTCCAAAGAACCAAAAGAAACCATATAAGAATCGATTTAGAATTGCGTTACGAAACGAGCGCGGGAAGGGCACATTTTTTGTGCCTTGCGCCACTGCTGCAAAGCAAGGCAGTGGCGCAAGAAATACACCCTCTCTGAATTCAGGGGCTTGCGCCACACCCCCTGAAACAGGGTAGTGGCGCAAGTTTCAGCACCTTGATGAATTTTTCGGCCACTTCTCCAATGTTTGCATATCGTTCAATACCTTATCAAAACACTACAAAATACTTACTTAGTGATCTTAATAATCAAGTAAACATGACTCCAAGTCACCAAATGAGGTTAGAATGTGTACGGGGTATTGCCCAAATGCTCCACGAAATCACAAAACACCTCCTACGAAGGTCTAATTGCACATATTAGGTCCGATGTCAAATGTTTCACCAATGACACTATAAAACACATACTCATGGCATCTCAACACCTAGGTAGATATGACCCCAAGGTATCAAGTGAGGTTAGAAAAAAAAATACGGGGTGTTACATCACCATTCCATTTGAACATGTATATATATATATATGTATTGTGATGAACATTGTTGAAGAATCTGTCTAAGTGTAATTGATGTACTTGTGTATTTGTATTTATGATAAGATGAAGTGTAATGTCGATATTTGGTTGTCAACTAATTGTGAGTTGTATTTTGATTGTTGTTACTTGCATCTAATTTGTCTATTTGTATAGTGTTGAGCTGAGTCAGCCGATGATGCCTACCAGTACTTAGTTGTTGTACTGATACTACCTATACTCTTTTTTTTGTTGAGCGTAGAGCGTGTTCCAGCCTTTAAGATGAGACCTCGACTCCAACCAGTGATTTTAGACAACGAATCAAGGGTGAGCACCATATCCGGGCAGCCATTGGGTCATTCTTACGTTGTTCATGTCCTTTGTTTTAGGACTAAGACATTCCTTTATTTAGTATTTCGGATAATCTATTAGACTTGGTTTTGGATACTTTTTAGGTGTTCTTGTACGATGACTTCAGGTCCCGGGAATTGTAATAACTAAAGATATTTTCGCTAACTAAAGATATTTTCGCACTCTATTTCTTGTTTTAGACATTTATTAAGTTAGTATTGGACTTTGTTGATAACATTCTGTTTAGTGAATTAATGTTAAGTATTTGAGGAAATGTCTTGTGAAGGTTTGATTTAGTTAGTTAAGGGTTGATTTAGATAGTTCTCCCACCGTATAGTTAGGGTGGGTTCCACTCATGACCAATTGGGTCGTGACAAAGATGATGTCGGCGCGTGAGAGGAAAACCTGTGATGAAATTTATATTGATCATCTCCCACTTCCTAGTAGGAATGCTGACATACTGAGTCATACCTCCTAGTCTCTAATGCTTAACCTTCACCTACTGACAATTAGGACACTTAGCAAAAAAATCAGCATTGTCCCTCTTCATTCCATTCCACTAATAAACTCCCCATAGATCACGGTACATCTTGGTGGCACCTAGATGAATATAATATCAAGAGCTGTGAGCCTTTGTCAAAATTTGCTGCCTCAAACCATCTACATCAGGAACACACAATCTTCCCTAATAACGAAGAATACCATCTCCCATAAGGAGAAAACCTCCACTTTTTGATTGAGGAAATCATCCTTCAACTTGTGCAAAATAGGATCACTATATTTCTTTTCCTTAACCTCCATCACAAGAGAAGACTCTGAACCATTCTGAACTATAACACCACCATCCTCTAAATTTGTAAGACGAACACCTAAACGAGCAATCCAATGAACATCCATAGTCAATTTCTTATTTCCCTCCTCAACATAGGCCACACTACCCATGGAAAACCTACTAAGAGAATTAGCTACTATATTGGCCATACCCGAATGGTAAAGCACACTTATGTCATAATCCTTGAGAAGCTTAAGTCATCTCCTCTGCGAAAGATTCAAATCCTTCTGACTAAACACATATCAAAGACTCTTATGATCTGTAAAGATATCAACATGAACACCATACAAATAGTGTCTCCAAATAAACAAGGCCAAAACTAATGTTGCTAACTCGATATCATGAGATGAGTAGTTATTATCCAAACAATGAGGTTTGACTCGAGGTGTTGGGTTTGGCCGACGGAGATGCAAGGGTGGAATTTGGAGTCCACAAGGAACTCGCATCACATATGACAAGAAAGAAAAGAAGATATAAATTAGCAAATAAACTAATAGAAAGTTTTTTAATGGGTAAAACAAAATTTAGCAAACTAAATCAACGACAATTAGCAACTATTGAAGGAAATTTGCAACTTTACAGAAAAGCCCAAAGATTTTTCAATTCACTTAACCGATAGAATTTGTCCAAAGAGAAGTCAATTTTACTAGCAAGTCATAATCCAGGAGTAACAAATGACCAAAATTATTCAACATATAAACAACCTCTTCCTTTACTTGACCAAACATATGCTTGCAAAACTATTTGTTCTTTTCCAGGTTAAACGGCATAACAAAATTTCCATCTTAAGCGATTTTTTCAAAGCCTTTAGTTGAATTTAAGACTCGAAATGCAGGGAGCCTTTTACTAAAATGATTCAACATATAAACAACCTTAAAAAAGCAATTACCCAACCTTAAAACATACTACAAGTTTCCCAAACAAGATAATAAGGAAACAACTGAACCAATGTAAGTTGCCACAATACTCGAAAATTGCCCAGACATGAACAAAAGAAAATGATAACCGAGTCACCTTGCTTATTAAAAACATAAAGACATTGGTATAAAATTCACTAGCTGAGGAATATTGATCCAAGCTTATTACTAAATTCAGATCATGACAGGGAAAAAAATAATAATTTAAAGACATGAGTTTGTTGCTCAAATGAACTCGCAAAAATTTGCCCATAAAGTTTCAAACAGTTATCCTGATTTTGGAAAGGAAACAGAGAGCGGAGAACTCATAAACAATTAGAACATATTCATACAATCGACACAACAAGGGACACATTCATGGCTTGATTGAGCAGCAAGCAACTCTTTACAAAGGAGTATATTAACATAACAGAGGGCATTCATTTCCGAACTTCATACTAATTGAGGGAAAGGCTCATAATTTTAATACACTGTTATTCCAAATTTCGTACAACTGCTTAGTAAGGACATGAAAAGGGTAACACAAAGGAAAAGATCAAGAGATAATCACAACTGAAATGAGGCTAAATAAGTTACAAGACCATATAAAATCCATGCTAGGAAATGAATGAAATTCTTTAGGTAAAGCAAGAAAAATTGGAAAACATTCCGACCTAACAAAGATGATCACAACTGAAAAATCACACTTTGTTGTTCAATCATAAAGCAAGATACAGTAGATTTACTAGCATTAAAAGTTATGTTCAAAACATTTAATGAAAATATATTGACATCTAAAAGAAACTAAGCTAAAGAAACTAATACTCTTGCTATTAGAACCAAATTTTAAACCCCTGAAGGTTACTACTACTTGAAGACTAAAAGAAATAAGACATGCCAATGGAAAGCTTAAAATACAGAAAATAAACACATAGTTGAAGAAATTGAAATATAAATGGGCTTTTACCTTTTTGTAGGCAGCTAACCGGGACTCGAGCCGTCGCCGAAATCCTTTATCCACCACTGGAACACCACTACTAATCAAAATTCTAGGCTCAAAGGAGTTTTATAAGAATTCCGATAAAATTTTAAACTAGAGAAAAAAATTTAGATCGAAATTTCCTTTTTGCTCGAAAATTCTCATCTTCAAGGCTTTTACTCAGAAGTTTTTCACCTCCAAGACTTTTGCTCAGAAGTTTTTCACCTCCAAGACTTGGATTTTAGCCCTCAATAGTGAGCTATTTATAGAAATCTTCGGAATCGATTTTTGAGCTCCCGTCGATGTGGGAGAATGGATTTGAAGGGGTTTTGCAAAATTTTCTAAGGGATATGGGATGAGCTGGAAATTGTTACCAATTTCATAGAAAATCATAAATTGAATGAATAATTGTTTGGGATTTCTGAAATCTTTTCGAGTACACCTCCTCACGTTGTGCATGCCTCTCACGTACGAGGTTGGAGAGAGACGAGAGAATGAGGTCGGCATCGTTTTTAGTTTTGCGAAGGCTATCGTTTGGAGTGGAGAAGATGGTCACTTTGGTTTTGTTTTTGTCGTCTGTGGAAGTTGTTGTTTGTTGTGTTGTTGGGTTAAGGAGAAGAGGGAATATAAGGTGTATGGGCCGGGTATTAGTAGGGAAGGGTTTGGGCCTGAAGTGAAAACAAAAGGGGTTGAAGGGATTAAAATGGGTCCAAATAATTGAGGATTTGGCCACATAACTTAAAAATATGGCCACGTCATATTTATTTAGACAAAATCTGGTCAATTGGTCAAATAGATGAATTAGATCCCGAATTAATTCATTAAGCTTCTAAATTTAACAAATTTGAAATAATTATTTTGACACTAATTTTGATTTATTTTGAAAATAAAGTCAACTAAATTCACAATTTAACCGATTTTAAAACAAAATCAAATTAAATGTCATTTTTAATGAAATTTCCTTTCAAAATATTCTCTCAAGTAAAAATCATATAAATTCTGTATATTTAAATACAAAATCATATATTTTACTTGGGAATGATAAAATTAGCATGAAATCAATTTTGAAAACATTTTAATTTTATCAAGACGATTATTTCAAAATTGTTTTAAAATTAAAGAAGCTCAAAACTAATTCAGACTAGAGAGGGAAAAAATTAGGCGTCAACAATTGTCCCCTCCCTTTAGGTGGGTGAATGCAAGTAAACCTAGGCAAAGGGAGTTTGACGTCCCTAATTTTGTCCGACCACGGATTCATCTCTCAACGGTGGTTGGTTTTCTAAAATATTTCAAGGAAATATGGCTGGACTCTGGTAACAGATTTCCTACATATCAAGGGTTTCATAAGAATTCAGGCCACTTGTAGTTCATAATGCTTGATGTGTAAGCACGATTTCAAAGAACTCACAAGCTATCCCGGTTTCGAATTTTAAAGAGACCAAAAAGCTGGGGAATAATGGGATTAGAATTTTGGAATGTAGTTGAGTTTTCAACACAGAGCCCAGTCTATATATCCCAATTTTTAGGGAATCATACTGCTTGTAGTTTGATTCGATCAGTAGAAAAGGTAGTCTTTTATGCTAAGACGACCTTTTACTTAGGATGAGTGACGAATAGTTAAGCTAGGGAGAAAAGACTTGTAATTATTTCAATTATGAAATGTGGGGCCTTCACATCCTTAGGTAAGATTTTACTTGGACATAGTCTCCAAAGCTAAAGGTGTATTATCACTTGGATTTGAAGGAAAAAGAAAGTTACCTTCGGTGTGAGTTTAGAAATACTCTGAAAGTGAAACTGAAATAAAAATATCCCGAAGTACTCATATTCCTTCTGGTAGGGGTGTGGTTTGATGGTTCAATGGTGGTGGCAATCTTCCTTTAGCTAGTGTCCAAAGAGTTTGATATTCCTCTTCGAACTAAGTCCCGATTTGCTGCTAAAAAAAGTCTCACGTTGTGCTGCGTCCTTTTTGGAGTCGTCCGCACTCTGTGGCCTTAGTTTGAGATTTTCATCCTTATCGGATGCTCTCAAAAATATTTTAAAACAAGATTATTAGTAGTAAAATTAATTTACGTAGAGAGATAGTGTCTCCACCTCAACTCCGCATTGTGCTACATCTCTCTTGGAGCAGCCTTCATCATAATATACGTATGACATTTGTCGCGCCCCATTTATCTCTTGAAAAGTAGGATCCGACATGACAACTCTATTAGGATGGTTTAAGAGTGAAGAGTTACCACCCAACGAATTAAGGTGCGTTAGGGCACCATTCGAGACTAAATTGCGAACTTATTTTAATTATTTAGTCTACGTCAACCAAAAATTCGGGTAAGGGTTCAGGTTACCTCGAAAGGAAGGTGTTAGACACCTTTCGACGTCCACAAATATGGGTACCGGCCGAACTCATATATTACGTGGGATCTTACGTGATAAACAAAGTAATTGTTAATTAACTAATCTAAAATAACCAAGTGCCTAAGCATGCGACATTTAACTTAATTATTCTAGATGAAGAATAAAAGCAAGTGAAAGAGTAATGAAAAGATGAATAAAAACCTAAAAAAATACATGCATTTTTAAATTCAAACACAATTTAAGATTATCATTCAAGTTGACACACAACCTATTTTATAACTAAAAAAAAATACAAATTCAATTGTTACTTAGTGACATAATACGAGCATAAAGAAATGAAAGAGATTAAGTTGATTAACTTATACTATACAAATAATAATTGTAAAAATTAAGGGACTGACCTGATTTATGAAGCATCAATTTAATAAAAATGCTAAAATATTCAAAATGTTGAGTTATGAATAATAACGGGACTCCAATAAGCCAGCCGAGATTCTTGAAGAGTCCTCAACTTTCTCTATTCCGCATAGTGTTCTAGACCTCTCGTAAATTATAACATCTCAAATAAGAAAAGAAATTATTAGTAAAATGTGTGTCACCTTAATTTGGTGACAAATATAATGTAATAGAATGGATAATAAATAAACAATACTTAAAGTTAGGGTTAAGAGTGAGAGAATGTGGAATCAGGGTATGACAAGGCAGCTACAGGCCCAATGCGATGCTACATCCCTCTTCTCTATTTTTTATATGATCAACTCTCTTAAACGTCTCAAGAGAAGACGAATATAATTCTTAAAGAAACTTATTTAAGAGTACTAGATAAAAAAATTTGGCATTTAAAAGTCATGTAAAGCAAAAAATATGTAGGTATAATATATAAATTATATCAAAGCATACAATTAATATAATTGTAAGAGTTGTCAAGTCTTTGAGACTTTTAAAAGGGTGACATATTAAATAAGAAAGGAAGGGAGTAATGAGGTGCTTTATATTTTAATAAAGCTATGTGTATGCTTCATACAAGAAGTCAGCTATAGCCTGTCTTTTTGTCATCATTTTCCAAAACGTACCTGATCCCCGCTTGGGGGCGACTACTCCATTTGAACTCACTTCATGTATTGACTCCTCCCCTCCCATGGTTGAACTCCAAGTGACATCAGTCAGCTGTAGTATACGTGTAAAAAATAGTCAAAAAGAGTGAGAGCATGTCTATTCTTAACGTTTAACTAATCAAAAAAAAAAAAGAAGTTAAAATATCGGAGTAATAAAGATTCTTAATTAAAACAACATATAAGTATAAAAAGGGTTCACATTTACCCACTTGAAACTAATACTGAATCATGAATTGATAACTAGAAACGTTAAAAGAAGCACATGAATCAATATGAAAAATGATAGCTATACCAAAATTTACATTTTTGTCCTATAGAAATAAATTAAAATACATGTCAAGCTTTCATTCGTCATTATCAAATTTTAAACAATATTTAAGCAAATAAATTAAAAACAAAAAATACAACACCAATAGATCTCAAGCGAATGCATTTAAATTATTTCAATAAATAGAGTAAAATAAAAAACCAAAAGAATGGACCTTAGTAAAGTAAAATATATCACATTAATAAACTTAAAATACCTTTGGTTTCATTAGCTCCAGACCAAACATTCTTTTAACTTGGACTACTGAAACCATCCATTTAGAAGTTTAAAGCAACTTAAAACCAAACCCCTTCTTCGTCTTTTATTTGATCAACGTAAGCCAAAGATAAATTCACCTAACTATTAATACTATTTAATCAAACACGCAACACCTAATCTTGAACAAGATATTCACATGACGAAGCATGGACTAGTTACAATATAGTGATATTAAACACAAAAATAGACCATGACTCGAGAATTAAGATCTCTCCATTTAATGATTAAACAATTTTTCAAAATGGGGTGGCACTTTTAGACACCGACAATATTTTGAGTAGGATGGTCCTTACAATTGTATGATCTTTTCTTTGATATGGTAACCATCTCGGTTATCCATAATGATGTGGAAACAAGAATAATTTGAATATGATAGCCCTTTCACAATTGAACATTTTCAAAATGGGGTGGTCCTCTTGGACACCAATGATATTCTGAATAGAATTGTCCCTGCAACCATTTGATCATATAGCATAGGCTAAGTCTTGTGCATCATCTGACTTTGGATAAAAGGGGGCTTATAGACATCCTTAGGCATGTCCAACTGTAATGGGTAGACGGCCAGATGGACCTCTTGGAAATGATATGCAATGGATATGTGATGAATATGTAATGAATATGGATATGAGTATGAACATGCAATGGACATGTAATGAATATGAATATGATTTTGAATATGCAATGGATATGTAATGAATATGCAAAGGATATGTAATGGCCCTCTCGGAAATGATATGAAATGTATGAATATGAATATGTAACGGCCCTCTCGGCAATGATATGAATATGTATGAATATGAATATACAATGGCCCTCTTGGCAATGATATGAAATGTATGAATATGAATATGTAATGGCCCTTTCGGCAATGATATGAATATGTATAAATATGAATATGAAATAGCCTTCTCGGCATTGTCCTCTCAGCGATGATACGAATATATGAATATGCAATGACCCTCTCGGCATGGCCCTCTCGGCGGTTGTACATCAGTCTCCTCTGATTTTGACGTTACTTATGGATATCTCTTTTTGACGTCAGCCTTAAAGTAAAGAAGATATCATGGCCCTTTTGGCGGTTGCGCATCATCCTCCTCTTATTTTGATGCGACTTATGGATATCTACTTTTGACATCAGCCTTGACGTAATAAAGATATCATGGCACTCTTGGCGGTTGCACATCAACCTTCTCTGATTTTGACGTGACTTATGGATATCTATTTTTGATGTCATCCTTGACATAATGAAAATATCATGGCCCTCTTGGCGGTATGAATGCAATGGCCCTCTAGGAGAAATAAATGCGATGGACCTCTCGGCAAAATGAATGTAATGGCCCACTCGGCGATATGAATGCAATGGCCCATATGTACCTGTACTTGGAACACATAGTTAGTAGACACATTGTCGCTTGACCTAGAGACTTTAGTCAAAACTAAAGACAGAACTTTAGAAAAATCTGTCAAAGAATGAATACCGTCCCTTTAGAGGGATCGTTGTGGATGTGTTGGTCATTGGAAGGACAATGTTTGGTGGAATTTTTGAGGTCTTCCTCAAAAATTCTGCCCCAGTTACCTGCTTCAAGGCAAGTCCTATGTTGTTGATGGGGAAAATATTGGCATTTTATGTAATTTTTAGGTTTTCTCAAAATTTAGCACTCTAGTCAAAATATTTTATCGTGATCTCTAACCTTGGCTTGCTGGAGAAAAGCATCTTCTTGTGAATTTTTTAGATCTCCTAAAAAATTCTATCCCAGTTCTTGTGACAAAAAGAAACGGAAATCTTATGGAGAACATGACCGAGCCATTACAGCTCCTACATATCCTATTGAGATAGGAATCAGGTCAAACGTAGTTTAAAATTTCTAGTGTAAAAACTTGAAATAAAACTATTAGTAGCAAATAAGGTATAAATATGGACTCAAAAGTAGTGTAACAAGATTTATCTATTGGTCACATTTTTAGGACGGACGACCCAATTTAGCAAAATAGGCATCTTACCCTTGCAAAATTAGCCCATTGATCACTTTTTTTAAGGAGGACACCCCAAATAAAAGAAAGGAAACTTTGTTGGGGAATAACAAGTTACTTTGACAGATATCAAAGGTGGGCGTCTGCCCATTTTCAAAACGAGTGAAGAGAATCAAATCTAGACTACAATTGGTACCAATTGTTAGTATTTGCATAGAAAGTCTTCTGATTTGCTTCTCTTTTAATTGAGACTGCTTCGAGATGATTCCAATAGCTTTGAGTGGTACCTCAAACACACCTAAGTATCGATATGATTTGTTCAACTTGCTTCAAACAAAGGTTTTGAACTACCCTCATGGTTCAAGTGCCCTCACCACAAAGAATGTCATATTCCACACTCATTTGAAGTATTTGATTGAGGACTTTTGCAAAGTATTCTCACACTCAGAAGGATTTTCAAAGCATGCGATTGAGATATCATATGCTTGGCATTGATGTACATCTCCACTAATGTGAGAACACTTGGAATGAGATCATGTAGGGCTTGTTATTGACTTATAATATAGGCTTAGGGATGGGTAGGATATCCATTTGGGATAAGAGTTACTTAACCCCTCCTTGAACGTTGCACTAATTTTGGTATTTTTGACGTTTGTACACTTTTGGTGCTCGTTCTTCTTTGTTGTCCATTTCTTTTTGTATTTTGTTCGGACTTCTTTTGTATTTCGCTTACTTGAGCCTTTTATCTTTTTAGGATTTTTTCTTTTTTTCTTTTGAATCTTCTCCTCTATTTGTTGGAGTATTTTCTTCCTTTTTTTTCATTGCGATTTCTCCGTGTTTTGTGGGAGATTTTGACTCTTTTTCCTTTTTTTTGAAGTCATTTTTGCATTCTTGACTTCAGGGACTTTGCATCTTTTGTCTTTGACAGCTTCAAACTTGATCTTCGTCTCTAATTTGTACATTTTCAGTGCACTCAAGGAGGTCGGCCAAGAGAGGGGTAGTGCATGTAAGCACTCAGAAAGGTATAGGCTAAGATGTGGTTTTCTAATAAAATAGGCTTAGGCTCAAAGTGGTACATGCTAAGGATTAATTTCATTAGGTAGGCATTGAAAGGAACAATTGGGTCAAAGAAGGCCTACGATCCTTTCCCAAACCAAGAATTACCCAGGATTTCACCTCAACAAACATTCAGGCGAAGTTCTAGCTCAACAATGCAATGCAATTGAATTAAATCTAAAAACTTGCTACATGATGTACGTGAAGAAATAAGGTCGGTTTCATTCTTATCTTAAATGCATGCAAGGAACATTTTCGAGGGTCACAAAAGTATGATGAGAGGTACCAAAAGAATCTATAGTTCACCACGAAGTCAGTCCTATCTATCAAATTAATCATCATTTTTTTGTTTTTCCATATGCATGTTCATAATCATGTTGGCACCAACCATGTCAAAGACATGATCCTAAAAATAATGATTAATTAATTATTTTTTTATTTTTTTAAATAAAAAGTACCGAACCCGTGGAAGTCTGCTTGAGTATCTCACTCCAAAGGATGAGAATCAGGTGTGCGTAGTTCTTGCAGATAAGATAAAATATATGCACAAAAGTAATGCAAAGGTAGAGAGAAACTCAGAATGGTGCCTCCTAAGCTTGATGTTTTTTTTCGTAAGGCATCTATCAATCATATGCAAGGATTGTTGCAGTCTCTCAGTTGTCTTATGGGGACCATTTATTCTCATAATTATCACTCACTTCTAAGGCATGGTATTAACTGGCCTTTCCATTATCTGTGAGGACACTTGTTGTTGCTTTGTGTAAGTGAGTTTCAAGATTGCTTACAAAAACAATTGTTGTTGGTGTTTTCTCTCAGAATATTTTTAGGAGAATATGGGGTTTCTCAAAACATCTGTGGAAATTATATATTCAGGTGACCGTCCTCGACCATTGTTGAGGACGGCCCTCCTGTAAAGAGACAAAAATAGGGTGAAGTAGGAAAGTCATAAAATAACAGCATGGAAGAGTATAGTCAAAGACTCCCCTGATTTGTTTTACCAACTGGATATTGGTGCCTCGTATAATTCAAGGACCAATGTTGCTTCTCTTGAAGTCCAGAGATTCACATCCTGCAAAGTTAAAAGGAATATTATTAGAATTATTCTGGGATCATAAGATTAAAAAGGATTAGAGTTAGGCTTTCAGCCAAGAGATTCATCAAATAAGAGATCCTTGTAACTCTCCCACGAGTTTCGTGGATGATATTGTTTCCCCTTCATCCAAAGAAAACTTTTTAGTCTAGGAAAAAGGATTTTGACTTCTATGGACTTTGAGATTTTAGCTCTCTTCATCTGTATAATTCTCCTGTAAAGCAAAAGATTGGATTTTATTGAACCCTGCATTCAAATAAAGATTCTTCGTTTGAGAGGCTGATTGTCTTGGCTTTGTCTTGTTGTCCCGTTACTCCTTCCAGTGCTTGTCTTGTAAGCTCATCTGGCCTTGAATCATAACGTTGGTGGAATTTTTGAGGATCTTTCTCAAAAATTCTGCCCCAGTTTAGAACACAAAGGAACCCTTGGACATTGTTGTATTTCGCGATGTTGCTTTGTATGGAACTTTTGAGATCTTCTTAGAAACTCGACCCAAAATTCAACAAGCTCTTCAACCTTGTAGAAGAATGTTATTTGGTGTGGAATTTTTGAGATCTCCTCAAAAACTCTACCCCAGTTTCCACTATGAAGGAGAATGGAAATTTTACGGGGAATATGATCGAAGCCGACATAGGCCGCCTACGTATCTCATTCTTGAGAATTCAGGTCAAACGCAGTTCAGACTAAGTAAAATTGCAATTACTAGGAATCTAAACCATAATGTGCCATTATAAAGAAATGAAAACAATGAAGTGTGATTACATGAAAAGAAAGCAATAAAGTATGATTACAAGGAAAGAAAGCAACAATCATAAGATTGAAAGACGCCAAAAGTGCAACTTCAAGAAAGCATCATTCTTCTTTGTAACTAGTTTATTGAAGGCCTACTCTCGTGGTTGGGTTGTGGGTTGCTAATCAAACATGGTAGAGTTGCCACAAGAGGTATCACCTTGTTGTCAATCAGGTCTTGCACCTTGTTCCTAAGGGTAACATTCTCGGTATCATGCCCAACTACTCCTGAGTGGTTGGCAAATCGCTTGCTTGGATCATACTATTTGGCTGAAGTATTCACAGACTATGCTTTTACTGGATGCAGGCTCCCTGCTACTTTTATCTTTTCATAAAGTTGAGCTAATGGTTCTTCTAGTGGCATGAATACTTTAGGAGGCTTTCTTTTAAAACTGAAATGAGGTGAACTATTTTAAGGATTTTGTGGTGAATCCACAGAATGATATGCTGGATATGTCTGATAGACAAGGCACATCATTTGAGGAGATTGAGGTTGACACAATGGCGAAGTAGGGTAATAAGGGCGTGGAGAATATCGTCCATACTGAATATTGGGTTGGTACTTTGACGGTTGTTGATGATATGATGTACCTCCTTGTGTTATTGATCCCGTGATCTCTTTCACTCTTTTCTTTTTATTCTCAACAGAGCCAACTTAAAAGGCCTTTTTAGAGGATTGTAATATTGTCAGACTTGTTATTTTTCCAGTTCTGAGGCCATCTTCGATTCTTTCCCCCACTTTGATAACTTTGTTGAAGGTTTCTATTCCCATTACAATCAATCGTTCGTAGTAGTCTGATTTTGGTGCTTGAATGAAGTGAACGATCATATCTTGTTTATCCATGGGTGGGTTCACCTTATATGCTTCTTTCCTCTACCATATAGAATACTCTCGAAAGAGTTCAAAGGCATTTTAACTGAGCTTTCTGATTGAGATTCTGTCATGTGTGACTCGACACAGAATCTGTATTGGTCCATAAAATATTTTATCAAATCATCCCAAGTACGCCACTTGGTCGCATCTTGCTTAGAATACCACTCTAAAGCTTTGCCACTCAAGCTTTGACTGAACAACTTAATTCCTATCCTTTTGTTCTCTCCTACACTGGTCAATTTTCCAAAGTAAGCTTCCAAATGAGAGTAAGGGTTTCCCAATCCATCAAACCTTTAGAACTCTGAAATCTTGTAACCTGGAGGCAACTCTAATTTAGGAAGTTCGCACCATTTTTCATATTTCATACTCTGGTTGCTATTGAACCCACGATGACCTTTCACCACATCTTCTAATTCTTTGAGCTTCTCATCCACTACCTCATTATCTATCGTCCTGGTGTCTCTTTCAGTCTCATCATAAGGGTCAGTATCTAGGTGGCATAACTGTTGGACTCATGGAGCAACATAATTATGCGCTATGGGAGCATGGTGTTTCATTGATACATTTTCAGACTTTAGAAAAGCATGATTTTGATGAATAGGCGAAGTATCTTGAATTAGCTAAGTGGTGAAATGATTTTCTTTGGCAACTTCATTTGAAAATGGCATGGGCCCTTCTTGACGAACATCAGGAATTGTGTTCATGCTTGGTGAGAGCTGAGAAGATGCATTGTTTTGCATTATCATGGACCTTAGTTCAACCACTTGCTTTTCAAGACAGGTTATGGCTTCCAAGTATGGTTTTGATTTTGTTGAAGTGGTAGACTCGATTTCAACAGGCATAGTAGAGATTGAATCAGGTGACGTGATGGTGTTGATCAAACCGTCTTCCATGTTGTAATGAGTCTTTGAAACTGTTTTTCCTCGATCGTTGGTTACCAACACAAATCAGCCTCTCTAAGAAAGAAGAATAACTCAAAAGGCGAAATGTTAGTTTTGTTGATCACAATAATTAACCAAAAACAATGCATAAAGCATAAAATACTTATTTCGCTTTAAACCATAGACTTGTCCAAAATTTGAAAACCGAGGCACCTCAAAAACGATGATTGGATGATTTTGGCCATTGAACGAGTTTTGGGACTTTTGTTAAGCAAAACGAACCATGCATTTGAAGAAAGGCATAAAGACTCGAAGATTCAACACAAATCAATGTTTTGATTTGTATTTATTGAAAATGATGGAGTATAAATTGTTTGGATATTTGGTTGGCTCTTTTTTATTTATTTATTTTTGAAATTCCTCTAAAAATGATGAAGTCCTAAAATCTATTGATCGAAATTTGATTGACTGATCATGACTGAATATTTGAAAACATTGATGCGGTCAATGTGAATTAGATGGTTACCCTTCTTTTTGAAATTTTATAAAATAGAAACTGATCGATTTTGAACAAATTTGAGGATCAGCTTTTGAAAAATGCTTTAAGAAGACACATTTTGAGTTTATTTGCCCAATGATATTCTAAAACTTTGGACAAGTAACGTTTAAAGAAAAACTTGTGCATTAAACACGCAAACACATAAGCATGGATGAAGCAATTTATATAGTATGTGAATAACATATAACGCATCCTAGCATACATGTGACCTTTTGAGCCAAAGGTAAGCCTAACGATTGAAGGATGCGTATGCCGTTTGTGAAACATTCCATTGCTCCAAAAATATATTTATACAAATTTATGAATAAGCCAAATGGGGATACAAAATGAGAAAATGGAATGTAAAAATAAATATCAGTCCCATGCAGGGGTGCAATCCTAAACTAGACCGCCATGGAAAGTTCTTCAATCTCGGACTTCTTGGAATTTTGAATGCCTTTCGGATGAAGATCTTCAAACCAAGCAACTACCTAAACATTTCCTAACCCCGAGGGACATGGTCCGTACACATTGGCATCACATCCTTCAATTAAACAAATAAGGGATGATTGTCTTTTCAGATCGGGGGCCCTTTTAGACACGAGGTGGTCTCATTAATAGACCCGATACACCTTGGATATCAGATTAGTTAGGTCAGAATGCTTATTCAACAGGATTTGGTTTTACGTTATCCTAGTTAACTAGAGTGGTTTGTTCGAATTGATAGGAAACCCGAAATGGACTTTTCAGGGTAACACACCAAGTGACGATTAACCGAATCGAATCAAATACTTCACTTGGCGGTTCAAAGACAGTCAAGGTATTATACGAAAGGGCGGGTGCAGATACCCGTATAACTACTTTTTTTTCCTAATGCCTAATGATTTGTCAGGAGTGGTGGAATATGCTATGAATGCAACAGTTTATAATTTCAAGAATATAGAAAAAATAAGCAAATAAGGCAATTAAATAAGTTTACTACTTATTACATAATTAAATAGTTAGTCATATAAAAGTTTGTTTCAAAACAGTTTGTTAGAAACTAGTTGAGTCCCCAACAGAGTCGCCATTTCTGTTTTACAGAGAAAAAGACTGGTTTAGACTTGTTTGAATTCAAAAATTTAAGAAAATTTCCAAATTCAATTTTGAAACAGAGTCGCCACTTAATTTATTAAAAATAAAAAATTAAGAAAACCTTAGAAAAAATCTTTAAAGATTTAAAATAGAAAAAATCTTTAAAAATTAAGAAATCTGGGTAAGCGGCTCTTATTAATACTCTTGAAAGGTTGTTAAGACACCAAGAGTATCCGCTAACTTGCGGTTGTCCGATCTGTTGAAAAACTAACTTTGATTAATGACAAATTTTTAAAGAAAAGGGGATTTTCTGATTAAGTAGAGAAAATGATTTATTATTTTAAAGAAGAGCTATCTTTTGCAAATTTGATTTGATTTAAAGAAAAGGGAAGGAGTAAATGGATTTTAACATGAGCAATTCCGAAAGAAACAGTGGCCACTTGAAAGAACACGAACCCAATTAGAAATCAAAATGCAAAACTAATTAAACTTTGATTAAATGGTTATTTCCAATAGGAAGATTGTGAGTTATTTGGGGAATTAGTGACTCTATAGGGAATTCAACTAAGTTAAATAAAATAATTAGTGTTAAACAATAAACAGTAAGCAAATATTAAAATCAAGGTAAAGAGTTCGAAGAATCTAAGAATAAAGCCCAAATTCATCAAATTTTCCCTGTCCTAATCTAATTGGGTTTTTGGAGCCCACACCTGTCATAATTCTGGTTTTTTGAGACCTTTGCCCATAGCTACTGCATCTCAGGCTTTAGAGCCTCCAAATCGACTTCCCCCGCTACAAATTTTATTTAGTCTTTTAGTTCATTTCCCCAAACACTCATTTGTGGGTTTCAGTTCATTTCAATTCCATCTTCAACCTATATCATGGCTTCCAATTTGCTCCAAACGATGAGGTTTGACTCGAGGTGTTGGGTTTGGCCCGACGGAGATGCAAGGGTGGAATTTGGAGTCCAAAAGGAACTCACATCACATGTGACAAGAAAGAAAAGAAGATATAAATTAGCAAGTAAACTAACAGAAAGGTTTTTAATGAGTAAAACATAATTTAACGGACTATTTTAATGAGTAAAACATAATTTAACGGACTAAATCAACGAGTATTAGCAACTATTGAAGGAAATTCTCAACTTCACAGAAAAGCCCAAAGATTATTCAATTCACTTAACCGTTAGAATTCGTCCAAAGAGAAGGCAATTTACTAGCAAGTCACAATCCAGGAGTAACAACTATAAGATTATGCTTTACTATCAAATTCAAACAAATGACCAAACATATGCTTGCAAAACAATTTGCTCTTTTCCAGGTTAAACAACATAACAAAATTTCCACCTTAAGCGATGTTTTAAAAGCCTTTACTTGAATTTAAGACTCGAAATGCAGGGAGCCTTTTACTAAAATGATTCAACATATAAGAAACCTCAGAAAAGCAATTACCCAACCTTAAAACATACTACAAGTTGCCCAAACAGAATAACAAGGAAACAACTAAACCAGTGTAAGTTGCCACAATACTCGAAAATTGCCCAGACATAAACAAAAGCAAATGATAACCGAGTCACCTAGCTTATTAAAAACATAAAGACATTGGTATAAAATTCACTAGTTGAGGAATATTGATCCAAGCTTATTACTAAATTCAGATCATGACAGGGAAAAAAATAATAATTTAAAGACATGAGTTTTTTGCTCAAATGAACTCGCAAAAATTTGCCCATAAAGTTTCAAATAGTTATGCTGATTTAGGAAAGGAAAAAGAGAGCGGAGAAATTATAAACAATTAGAGCATATTCATACAATCGACACAACAAGGGACACATTCATGGCTTGATGGAGCAGCAAGCAACTCTTTACAAAGGAGTATATTACATAACAGAGGGCATTCATTTCCGAACTTCGTACTAATTGAGGGAAAGGCTCATAATTTTAATGCACTGTTATTCCAATTTCATACAACTGCTTAGTAAGGACATAAAAAAGGTAATACAAAGGAAAATATCAAGATATAATCACAACTGAAATGAGGCTAAATAAGTTCCTAGACCATATAAAAGCCATGCTAGGAAATGAATGAAATTCTTTAGGTAAGGCTAGAAAAATTGGAAAACATTCCGACCTAACAAAGATGATCACAACTGAAAACCACCCTTTGTTGTTCAATCATAAAGCAAGATACAGTAGACTTACTAGCGTTAAAATTCATGTTCAAAACATTTAATGAAAATATATTGACATCTAAAAGAAACGAAGCTAAAGAAACTAATACTCTTGCTATTAGAACCAAATTTTAAACCCTTGAAGGTTACTACTACCTGAAGACTAAAAGAAGTGAGACATGCCAATGGAAATCTTAAAATACATAAAATAAACACATCTTTGATGAAACTGAAATATAAACGGGTTTTTACCTTTTTGTAGGCAGTTAAGTGGGACTCGAACCGTCGTCGAAATACTTTAGTCACCATCGGAACACCACTACTAATCAAAATTCTAGTCTCAAAGGAGTCTTATAAGAATTTCAATAAAATTTTAAACTAAAGGAAAATCTTTAGCTAGAAATTCCCTTTTTGCTCGAAGTTTCTCATCTTCAAGGCTTTTGCTCGAAAGTTTTGCACCTCCAAGATTTTTGCTCAGAATTTTTTCACCTCCAAGACTTGAGATTTAAGCCCTCAACAGTGAGCTATTTATAGAAAACTTTGGAATCAATTTTTGATCTCCCGTCGATGTGGGAGAATGGATTTGAGGGCGTTTTGGAAAATTTGCTAAAGGATAAGGGATGAACTGGAAATTGTTACCAATTTCGTAGAAATTTAGGAATGGAATGGATAATTGTTTGGGGTTTTCTGGAATCTTTTCGAGTACATCTCCTCTTGTTGTGCCACCGCTCACGTACGGGGTTGGAGAGAGAGATGAGAGAATGAGGATTTGGCCATATCATATTTATTTGGACAAAATCTAGTCAATTGGTCAAATAGATGAATTAGATCCCGAATTAATTGATTAGGATTCTTAATTAAACAAAGTTGAAATAGTTATTTTGACACCAATTTTGATTTATTTTGAAAATAAAGTCAACTAAATTCACAATTTAGCCTATTTTAAAACAAAATCAAATTAAATGTCATTTTTTAATGAAATTTCCTTTCAAAATATTCTCTCAAGTAAAAATCATATAAATTCCGTATATTTAAATATAAAATCATATATTTTACTTGGGAATGATAAAATTAGCATGAAATCAATTTTGAAAATATTTTAATTTTATCAAGACGATTATTTCAAAATTATTTTAAAATTGAAGAAGCTCAAAACTAATTCAGACTAGGGAGGGAAAAAATTAGGTGTCAACAACTGATTCACCTGATATCATAGCCTGAGCCAACATTTGGATGGCATTACAAAACTCATCATTTATGATGTCATTATTCACTAGTGCAAGGGGGTTAGCATTCTAACCATTCCATTGTGTGGCGTTTCTTCATGGACGCATGATATGAAATGCATACAGAATGAGTTAGAAAGGATAAGTAGATTTAAACTTAATTGCACGATAATGAACATGAAATAAGGAAAATTTTCCTAAATATTTTGAAGTCTTTCCCTCATAAGTGTGGAGCGCTTCACACCCATGAAAAAGACTCTACCAAATGTGGCTTTTCAGACATCCTAGGACTCTTGAACCTAGTGCTGTAATACCAAATTTGACACGACATGAGTCTACACCATAGATGAGACATGGTACTTAGAACCACAAGTTGTCCCAAGCAAACCCTTGGTACTAGCATACTACTGGGAAGAAATACTAAAATACTGAAACAATATGTGGAAGCATAACATAACTAAAATGGGCAATCTAATAATAATAAATTAAGTGGATATTTAAATGAATAACACAATATCTGAGACATCAAATCAAATTGCTATAATGACTATGTCTTAAAGAATCTACTAATAAGAATGAGTTGATAGGACAAGACACCTAGCCAACTTTAAACAACTAAAATAACTGTCTGAAATAAACAACTAAATCTGAAACTAAAAGTGCTCTTCAAATGATGAGGACTCACCAAAGCTAGGCTGGAATATTTGCAATCTACTCCAGTCATGAATCTGGGAAGGGGCACCTGAATCTATATCATAATAGGATATAGTGCAAAGAAAAAGTATGCGGTCAGTAATATTGAATGTAATGAGTATGTGATATGCAAATGCCATAAATAATACTAAAAACATGCTTTTAAATTGGTTTTAGATGCAATAAGCAAAACTGTATGAAGTATTAAAACTGTAATACAATGACTCAAGTAAAATCATAAACTATAAACATGAAGTATATCTGTAAGTAATGAAATAGCTTAACTGAGCTAAAAATGTGAGTCATGTACCAATGTCATATTTTAAATCATTTTTGTGGGAGTTCTTATAACCGACATAAACCATGTGAGCAACATAGAGTCCAACTTATAATCCCAATTGGGAGGGTGCCCTGTACCTGACTAAAATTTTAAAACCTGTCTGATGTGGATCCACTAACTGAGCCCATTTAGGCTAAAAGTTTCAATCTTAATAGGCGAAAGACCCTTATCCTATAGTGGAAACATATTTCTGAGACTTGGGTTATCTGGAATCCATGTCAGCTTGGTGCTAAATAATTCTCTCAAAATATATTACTAGCTACTTATAAATATAAATTGATATCTGAAAATAAAGCATAAACTAGCTTAATTTACTATTTAGTGATATTTTGAGATACTGGAACTAGTCATGCTAAATTTACTACTAGTCATGCTAAATTTACTGAGTTCTACGATCATATATTTAAAACATACCAAGTTTTACTGAAATAAACTAAAATCTGTCAAATTGTGCATAATTATTCTTCAAATATAATAACTGAGTTGGGACTACTGAAATCATTCATAGTTACTAAAAACAAGAACCATAGCAACATAATAATTTGTAAAAACTAAAATTCTCATAATTTTGGCAAAGTGGGTTTGAACCTTAAACCATGAAATCATGAAGGTTATGACTAAAAATCTGAAACTTTAGGCATGAGGGTGGGAAGGAACCCTCATTGAAATTCCACATACCTGATTACTAAAGAATCTTGGCAATGAACTTGGCTTAGGATCTTGAAGTTTGGAATCTTAAAGAAAGAACCCTAACTTGGCTTTAGTGCTTTTGATTTCTGACTTTTGATGTTACCAATAAGAATGAGGGAAAGGATAGTCTGATTAGCATTTAATCTCCCTTTAAGAAAGGGAAAACAATGTAGTATTGGGCTTAAAAAGATCAGAAAAGACTAATTTTCCCTCGAGGAAACTATTTTAAAACTATTGGATCTATGTCCCACGAGTCAAAGTATGACGCATACGCTGAACCTACAAGTTGTATGAAGACTCGTGGTCTCTAGGACCATATTGGGTAGGATTCTGGAAAGGCCACCTATGAGTCACTATACGAATCGTAGGTTGATACTATGAGTCGTACTAAGACCAGTGGTCTCTAGGACCTGGTTTGAATGTTTTCTACTTAATGGGATTTATAAGTCGTAGTACAACTCGTACCTCAATACCATGACTCGTACAATGAGTCATGGTCCCTGGGATGATTTTATCAACTCACTGGAAACAGTACCATGGCTCAACAGTATAGCTCATGATCCTAACCATGAGTCATGCTATGGTATGTGGTAACCTAGGATGATTAGTATTTAAGAGACTCTCTACCATGAGTCATAGTCCATAGTATGACTCGTACATAGAGTCATACTGGTCTGGGATCTGAAAGATTTTATCTATTTTTTCTGTAATAACTCTGAATCTGAGCATAGCAAACCATGGGGTGTTACCTATCTACAGTCTCCTCCTCAAGTATGGTATGAGAAATGATGTTATTAAGAACTGTCATTGATGTGTTATTTACAGTAGCAAAGGCTTGTTCAATTAATTTGGGCTAGCAATGGTAATTACTTTCTACAAATGCTCATAGCCTGCATCTTTTACTCTGGAAAGTGTTTTTCTAACCTCGGATATATCTTTGCCATCTTCATGTTGCTCAGTTCTACCTGTACTAATTTTTGCTCACCATTTGGACTATTATTTTGATCACTTTCCTCTATAGTTGGGACATCAGTTCTCACTATAAAGATTGGTAACTCCTTCTCTATATTTTTTCTGAGCACTAAAGCTCGTTCATTATTGTTATTTGTTCTTCCTCTATAGTATACACTGAAGATCTTGGTGTGTAAAACTATTTCACCTTTCTCTCTTATATTTTTCCCCTCTTTCTGAGTTTCAACACTAGCTGCACTTATCCTTTCCTAATGCTCAACATCTTCTGCTACCTTTTCCTTAATCAATCTCCCTTCTTCTTCATTTTGTATCTCTTTTCCAAGATCTTCTTTGTTATCAGTGGCTTCCCCCTATTCTTCTTCTTCTTCATCTCCTTTTCACCTTAGAATTTATTGTCCTATTGTAATGAAGAAAGGTACACCTAATTGATTCCAAGATATTTTGCTACCCATACCTTGTTATCCTTTATCTTTTTGTTTGTCCTCCATAATGTTTTTTTCTACTAGCATGCCATTATCAAATCTTATCCATTTCGAGTCTTATAATTTCCATTTGATCTACTACTTTCATGTTCCGTTTCTTCCTTATTTGACAAAGCCTCAAATTTATTAGTAGTGTTTACCACATTCTCCTTTTCAATCTCCATTCTCTTTGTTGAGAACCTTGTCGCTTATTCATTTAGTCTTCTTGACACTATTTCAGTTGTTTGAATTCCTACCACCGTACCACTTGACAACACTCGTGAAAGAAATTTCCTTTCTTAATAATCTTTGTGAGAAATCTGCATCTGTTTGTCATGTTGATCATCATTTTGATATACTACTCCATGTTCCCTTCAAATTCTTCTTCTACTTGCCTTTGTGCCAACTTTGGATTTAGAATTCTACAAGTACCACTAGCATGCCCTTATAGGTAACTTTTTATAAAGTACTTCTATAAGAAATCAAATTGAATCTTTATCTGTGCATTTTATTATCAAAATAAAAATATTAAAGTGCACGATTATTAGTAGGCATAAAGTGGAGAAAGTGGTGTCATTATTCTTTTAACTCATATAAGCACAATGACATTTCTCCTCATTATCATTTTGTATTAGTGGATATAAATTGACAAGAATGTGATCAATTATTTTGTTGTAACTTATATAACCACTAAGAAATGTTCTTCCCACTAACTCCTACTAATTGCCCACTCCTCCTCAAATGACTATACATATTCTTGACATTCATTTGTGGAAGAAATTCTATACTTATATAGAGTCGGTCAGGTCTCGGGTTGGGTATTGGGTTTGGAAGTCGAGTTCAGTGTCAGGAGTCGACTTCCGAGTCGGGAGTCGGGTTCAGGTCTCTGGTCGGTAGTTGAGGTCAGATCCTGGCAGGTGTCGGGTGTTGTGTCGGAAGTCGGGGTAGGGTGTTGGGGTTAGAGTCAGGGTCAGGGTTGGGTCTTTATTTGGGTGTCGGGGTCGGGTCCTGAATCGGTGGGTTGGTTCCCCGGTCAGAAACTATTTTCCTAAAAAGTATTTTCTACTTTCTAGCTAAATACTAGAAATCATTCACCAACCAAACAATAGAAAATATTTTTCAGAAAATTTTTTCTACTCATCAACCAAACATGAGAAAATAAATAAGAAACCAACTTATTTTCCATGAAAACATTTTCCTTCATACCAAACACACCCATAAAGGAGATCTTTTTCCTTGCATTGAAATATAAGGAAAAAAATACATATTAGAAATATATTTTGTTTATATTTGAGGTTAGTGTAGTGAAAGAGAGAGTTGATACAAAGAAAATATTTAAAGTCTCCAACTATATTTACTATACAAAAGAGAGTAATTATATGTTAAAGGAAGATGTTCTTTTGGTGGAGTTTTGGACTCTTCAATTAATCCAGAGTTGTTTGAGTTATACGACGTTGTTAGGCTGCTGTATCCCGAAGAAAATAATTCAAGAGTGATACTGCTAGATCAGTGTAAATTATGTCGCAATGAAATTGCATCTCCTTCAAAAGAGCGAGATATCTGCGCCTTTGCCTGAATTTTATTTATTCAATTTTGTTCATTTAATTTTTTAACTGTAATAATTGTAATTTATGGTATATTACACCAACAATCTTCACCTTCTCAGTCCTTATTTCTCTAATACCCTCATCTATAATATCCATGTTGACATGGTTGAGAAAAGTAGACACTAGATCCACCTGCACCTGCACCTATGCACAACTAGGTCAAGTTTTCTTCTCAAAGTTCATGCTTAGTTGTAACGGTTTCCCAACAGCTAAAGTTAGAGAAAAAATAGCTTCTTTCACAAAAAAGGTGGGCCATAAATTTGAGAAAAAGATCCATGCTAAGGCATAGGTTATTTCTACATCAATTTTAAACTTTGAATAATAAATGACAGGTCTCATCAAGTGTTAATTCCATTCTTTGCCTTTAAATAGTAGGATGTCCTCGACATGATGTTAATAAAATCCTCCTTGATTGAACATTTGGTTAACACATGTCTGTTTCTTAAAAGAACAACCATATATTCACATTTCATTCCACACTGCAAAAAATTTCTCGATTATATCATAGTTTAATTTTTCAATCACATGTATTTGCGACCCTTCTTCTTCTATCCAACTATTTATAGTTTCTCCCTTGATTATAACATATTTAATGGGAATAGGTTACTTGACATTTTTATTACTGCCAACATATGCCTGAATCATTTTATGCAAAATTTTATACTAAAGTAGGGCTCATAGTGTGATTCATTGTACTGTTGGTTTGCAAACTTTGAGTTCTTATTATGTTGGACTGTCTATTGTCCTAATTAGGTTGCCTACATTGATTAGTAGAAGATTCCTAGAAATCCTACCCATTATAGGTCATGGTTTTTTCTTCCTTAAACAAGGAGGTTTTTCTTGTTAAATCTCATGTTCTTTATTTTACTATTTGCATTATTCTTAAGGTACCTGGTTCCTTAAGCTGAGTAATGGCTACTAATTTCTTTTAGAGCAGGTTGCTGTTGAAACTTACCCAAAAAAAAGTTTTAATAGCAGTAAAATTAATGTATGAGGTAAACATATCATTAGTAAGGATTGGGTCGATTGGGCAGACATGGGCAGACATGGGCCAGGTAAAATACGAATCGACCCATAACAGCGTCATCTCGAGAGTGATTCAATACAACGAGGCATCCACTCGGGCAAAACGAATATAACCTGAGACAAGCTGGGATGGTGACCGCACACTAATAAACAAATGGGGGGACAATGTGTTAGGTTTTTCTAGAACGCACCAGCAGCCCTCAGCAGAACCGCATCAGACACACGCTGGTAGGCTGATTACTCTCCAATGGCACAGGGGAGAGTGGCATTCTCCTATTATCCACAGAAAATACTGGCACCCTATAAATAAACACCCCTCCCCCATTGTAAAGGATGGGATATATGCTTATCTCTGTCCAAAAAAAAAAAACATCTTTAGCTTTCTTCTTAAGCATTCTCTGTTTTCTTTAGTTGTTTTATTATTTTCTTGCTATTAGGCTCGCTTACTCTACATACTCGGTCACAACCTTCCTATATCATGAAGGACTATGGACTACGATGTTGTTAGAGATTCGTTCCTAATCACTTCCTTATCTAATATATCTTGTCTTTCATTTACGTTATTTACCTTTTTGCAAACACTCACTACTAACTCAAATCAAAGATCCTAACGTGTGCTCTTGAGCCACAAACAAATTTAACTTTCCTAAATTAATGGTAAACAATTGCCACCCACCATGGGGCCAGAGCAACTGTGTGATTTTTTTGCTTTTTCCTTCTTGCCAATTTTCTTTCTGCATTTTTGCTTTGTGAGAAAGTAAGTCATTGCTTTTGTCATCTGCTCTGAGAGGGCTATTACTCTTAGGGGAGAGTTGGGCACTCAGCTGGTGGATCCATTGAACTAGGGAGAAACAACTTCCTTTGTGATCAGAGGGACGCTGGGCTAGATCACAATCATCACTTTGGAAGGAGAGCGACAAGGACTGTGAAGGCCAAGAAAAGCGAACTATATTCTTTTTCCTTCGACCAACCTTTTATCCCCATGTGTATTTTTCTCGGCCTGGTTTTTTAATGAGGTAGCAATAAGGGTTTTTGGGTAAGAATTTAGGGTAATTTTCTTTTGTAACTGGCAGTTTGTGAAGAAACATTAAAGAATCTTGTGAAAGCTTCTGGTATACATGAATCATATATATTGAATAGTTTCTCAGCTTACGGAGTGGATCCTATATTCAAAACCCACTGCAAGCAAGCAGGGCCTCTTAGGCTGAGGACTAAAAACACTCAACCAAGGGGAAATAACGCTGAAAGGTGATCTACCTGACCCCTCCTAAAAGGAGGAACGAGTCGATGATTCCAAAGGTCAACACTAGGGACTAGTCGAGGAATCTAGAGCAGCTCGATGAGATAGATCTGGGACTTACTTCCACAGGAGTGTCTGCCCCTCTCATGACCTCCCTAGGAAGAACATTCACTGAAGACATACGGACTGATCATTCGATTATGAGAAAACCCAAGGCCATGTCACCACATGCTCAACCTAAGATGCCCGAGCAAGAGGCATAATTGAAATCAACCTGTGAAGATATTTTTAATTGTTCCCAAAGAATGGTCCTCTAAGTCGATATCGACTATTCAGAGTTTTAACACTCTTAAGGCTATGCGCTAAACTGTCTAGGAGACGTCAAGATTTAAATGCACAGCAAAATAAAATCAAAGGGATCCCACCTCAATATAATGAGGTATGAAAGGGGCCAAAAGTGACCAAAGTCAAACTCAAAATCGGCTGATATAGATGACCCAAAACTGCACAAATAAAAAACCGATTTGTGTACACCTCTGTTAGCACCCCTAGCCTAATGGTGTAAAAATTCAACTACAATAATCACAAGTAGTCCAAACCAAAAAAGGACCCTAATACAAGAGACATTTTCAAGAGCCCTATGGAAAGACTGGCAATATATACCCTTTTAAAGGGAAAAGTCGGAAAAGTGAGGGTGATTTGATGAGGTCAGGCTTGGAAGAAAGGTATAAAACGATGACATTTTCATGTTCAAACTGCGAGACAGGTTTCTAGAAAAAAAATAGTTAAAATGCAAGGTTCTCGGTATAAATATAATAGGAGTAGTCAAGGAAACCTCTTCATTTAACATCATAATTAAGTCCTCGACAGGACAGTGCGGTTACATATTCAAAGTCTAAAACAAGTGTCATGGGGATTCAAACTTGAGTGGTTGTAGATTTTGGCACAGCCCTACCATTAATGTACGCCATGATATAACGTACCCAGAAAAGGTTTCAAATCCACATCACGATAGAAAAATGCGGACAAAGCCTCCACGACCGCGCTGAAAGAGTAGACAATAATGTGGGGAGCTCTAAAGCTTCGCAAATCTCGCCAGGTGAGTCATTTTGCCTTTGCACTTTCTCAGGACTAGCGCCTCCGATAGTGGAAACAAATAAAAGAGGGAAATAGAGCTTCCCTTCCTTGAGTATGCTGCTAAAGAACGACAACGACAATAATAATAGGGGCAGAACCCAATAACCCTGGTCCCTGTGAGAGTGGGGAAGGGAATGACTCTTTCATAAGAAACCTGAACCGCGACTCCCTCCTGACCTTTTCTCTAGTTCCTACTCTTTTCTTGGCCAGCAACTATGGCAATAAGAAAGACCACTGGATCAAATACAAAGGTAAAGTAGGAACTAAGGAGAAAGCGAGAGCTGGGTGTGAAAGGGGCCTAAGCAAAAGAAAGGTCGGAGGCATCGGGCACCGCGGCTACCATCTGCATGACAAGCTAAGCCTATTTTAGGTGTGGATGAATCTTATATTTGAGATATACACCTTTTATAGAGGGATAAAAGGGAGGGGAAGATCTCCCTATAGACTCACGGAGTAGAGTACCACGTTGACCTATGAATAGGGGGATGCCATAGAGCAGCCAATATTTATTAAAAAGTTGTTGAAAAGGAAACATGTCTTACAAAAAAACATGCATACAGATGCCTCATTCATTACAAGTTTTGACCATTACAAACCACCCGAAATCCCGTACATAAGAAACAAAACAAAATATACATTAAAAAAAAGGTGAGAAAAGAAAAAAAAAATCTCAAATTCATGGCTCTGGGTTGCCTGTGGGAGGGACTTCACTGGATCCCGAGTTAAGGCTCCGCCCTGGGGACTCTAAACTATTACCATTATTGGGAATATCTTCCCCTAAGGTGATGTTGGGCTTTGGCTTTCTCTGCCTCTAGGTCCAACCGTATGGATTTCACTTCCTCAAGGATTTTGATCCGAGTGAGTTGAGTCTCAATACTCGTCCCGATGGAATCTTGAACCCCACCATCCCAGCAAGCAAATATAAGCGACCAGATCTTCTCTCTAAGTCAATAAACCTAGGCATTACTTAATATCACGATAGGGTGCGAAGGCCCAACTTTATTTAAAGGATTGTGGCGGCACCATAAAGAATCCCATGAAGCTCTACCCACTATTAATAGAGAAACCCATCAATCACCTCTGCCTATGTCGCACGTTCCTAGTCCAGCCTCTTGAAAGGCCTCTATTTCTTGTCTACCTTTATTTGTTTGGAGCCTAAGAGCGTCAATCTTGGAATTACACTAGGCAAGGGACTCGTCCAGCAAAGATTGGTCGCGTAGCAAACTCAGGTCTGCTTCTTGTGAAACACAAGGAACCTCTAAAGTTTACTGCTCCTTCTGCCACTGCTATAGATTTTCTGCGACTAAGAGGCTAGCCAGGAAAGGGAAAATGTAGAGCAAGGTAAAGAATTAAAAGAAATAAGAGAGGTAATTATTAGACAAGGCTACAAGGGAAAGATCTGATCACCGGGGATGAAGCATGGGCACTCTCGTTATCCAGCATTTGGTCGAAACTGCACCCAACCTCTCCTGATCATCGAAGGAAATAAAGGGCCTGAAGAAGTTTGCTACTCTAACCTGTCTGGACATAAAGTCCATGTCTACGGGAATGGATGTATGAACCATTTTAGATAATAAAGGCTCGCCTGTCGGTGTGGGAAATTAGCCAATTAGCATATAAGGATCATTCTCAGGTTGGCCCAAGAGAGCCGAAAGATCTTGGTCAGGTGGAACTCCCGACCTCGAGACAGGATATCTGTTGGCTGGTTGCTGCAAGGGACTAGGGTAAGGATCAAGAGTAGGCCCAGAACCAACGACTGGAAAACTATGGGCTCGAACCAAAGAGATGTCGGCGTGGTCCGCCCTCCTGGACCTCTTCTTAAGAGGCTCGAACTCTGCCTCATCAGAATTATCTAAGATCACCACTTATGTGGCTGGTCTCTTCCTCTTTGAAGAACAAGGACCACGACTAGGCCCTAGCCCGCTTCACTTAACTAAGTGGTGGCCTAAGCAGCTGGGCTCACTCCTATAAGATGGAGCACTAATAGTGCTTAGGGGTCCCTCAATTGTGGGAGAATGAAGGTAATGGTTGAATAAATAAGGGGTGGGAAGACAAAAAGAGAAGTGAGCAAAGTATGGAACAACCACAAAGAAAGCTCAAGGGTAACAGAACATATCGAGAGAATAGGCTGGATCATGGAGGAAAGAAGATAGGACATCCCAAGTTTTGGTCCTACCTGATGACAAGATTCTAGAGACCCACTCTCTAAAGAGGCCAAAAAGAATAGAAAAGACGCTCGCCAGTGGGCACTGCTGGAAAGCTGCAACGCAAAGTGAGTAAGGCAATTGCCCATAGACAATGGTGATAGGCAAATAAAAGGTAAGAAAGGACTTACGGCGATCATTCCAAGGAAAAGAGAGTGATGCTCCTACTAAATCCTCAGAGGTGATGGCTACAAAGAGAGAAGACTAATCAAGACTGAGGGAATAGTTCAAGTCATCTAGGACAGAGAAAGGCCCATGGGGTTCTAGTTTTACTATGCCACCATAGGCTAGTCTCAGAGAAAAGAGAAAAAGAAGATGCGTGACTGTTAATTTCATGCCAGTCAAATTTTCTAGAACCCTGAGGCAGGATACAACATTCCACAGGTCGGGACCAAGATGTCGAGGCTTAGTTGGAAAATGTGACAGAATAAAATGATTAACTCATCAATTAGGTCACTTCCAGATTAAGGTATTTGTTATATTCAACCTTTGCCAAATGCATCACTATTCTATTTTCAGCAGTGGGGTCTTCTTCAAATAATTTCTCCTTTATGATTGCAATATATTTTCTAATAAGCAGCTGTTGGAAAATATCTCCATATGTTTCTCTACTCCACACAGTCAAAACTTTTTTAATCTTCTTTTTAAAGTCTGGGAAAGGATTGGAAGAGTAACTTGCCTCCCAATTCAGTCTCACAACCTCCTTAATTCACCCATGAGAGATCTAGAAATTAAGAAACTCGAAAGTTCTACTGAAATTAACAGCATCGGTATGATAAGAAAATAATAGGGGTGCATGATCTGACCCATTTCAGGTTAAATGCTCCACCTCTAAATGTGTAAGTAAGTCCTGAAATTCAGCATTAAAGAGCACTCTATCAAGCCTTTCAAAAATACAATCTTCACCAACTCTACTATTCAACCAAGTGAATGGACTCCCCTTAAAAGACATTTGGGTATGATCACATGACTCAATAAAAGATCTAAAATCATCAGTATCAGCATCTAAGAAATAAAGCCCTCTTATCTTTTCTTCCCCATTCAGCACCACATTAAAATCTCCACCTATGATCCATGGCTGATTCATACACTAAGATATATTTAAAATATCATCCCATAAATCCAATCTATGATTACTGTCACACTTAGCATATATAATAGATGTGTAAAAATAATAACCAGAGGCCAAATGCTATAGCTTTAGAGATAATTGTTGATCATTGTCACTAATCACTATGACATCATAACCATGATTAATAAATACCTAGATCTGTCCATTTCTATTGTATTTAGCTTCCTGCATCTTCAATCTATTTCTGTATCTGTTGATATTCCTATAGTGTTGAAAAGGCTCAAGTAAAGCCACAAATGTAAATTTATGATATCTGTGAAGCATTTGTACCCTATGGAATGCATTTTGTGATTTTACTAACCTAATGTTCCATATAAAAGACCTGAGCACTTATTAGATTGATGAGACCCCATATTCCTCTTTGGTTGCACTCTAACAGGTAGTGTTGCATCTCCTTAACCTTGTTTTCTCCCCTTCCTAGCTAATTTAAGACCTTGCTAGACCTAGGGGATAGGTCTCCATCTTTGAAAATTTGATCTTCACTCAATGTGTCCTCTTTCAACTAATCCCCATCTTCTTTATTTGCTACATCCTCAAGCAGATTGTCTATCTTATGAGTAATGATATCATGCAAGGCTTTATTGGGAGACTCAATAGCACCTAGCACCATTAGTAACTCATCTGTCTGCATAACTGTTGGAATATCTACTAATGCCATAGGGTCAGAAACATGAGTCTCTTGTTGTGCTTTCGTATTCTCATCTTCAATCACTGACTGTTGTAGCTGACTTTTCTCATTATTTCCTTCTGCTGCAAGAATTGCTAGAGATGAAACAGTTCCTTCTTCTTTTTTAATGGTTGCATCCAAGGTTCCTTTTTATATTTCTTTTTTACTTTGTAGTATTATTAACACCTTTTGCCTTATCTTGATGAAAAGTGTTAGTTATCCACTCTTTTATGGATAGATTCTTCTCATTTGTACTCTCCTTCATTGCTACCTCTGTTGTGTTTTAATTCTTGCCTGTGCTAGCAGTACTACTTACTCTATGTGTGTTGTCCACTGTATGTAATTCAAACTTTGATGTTGTTGTGTTTTCCTTTATTGGTGACTGGTGCTCACTTATTCACATTTTGATGGTGGCTGCATCCACTTTAGTACTGGAAATGGAATCTTTCTGCTGCATCGTGTTGTGATCATGTAATTGTGCTTCATTGTTACCTTCCTCCTCTTTTTGTAATACATCAAATATATTGGTCACTGGTAGAGTTGTACTGTTAGGGGCAGGTTCAGTAGTAGGGGCACCAAGATAACCTTCTATTCTCCTTTCAATCTTGAATCTTTTTGGGGTTGGGTTCCACCTTTTCAAAATAATTTTGCCATTTACATATCTCTTTTGAATTGGAATCTCCTCTTTGTCTTGAACAATTTAATCAATTTTTTCTTCAGTCACATGTTTCTTCAGCTCCGAATGTAAACTCCTACATTCACTTTCCTCATGTCCTTGGAGTTTACATATGTGACAATATTTGGGTAACATATCATATTGAACCTTTATTTTTTGAACCCTTGTAGACTGTGTTTTACTATTCACCACCTCTAGTTTTACAAAATCAAGTAGTTTTGCTGCTAGGTCTACCTTCACCTTGAACCTTGCACAACTAGGCCTAGTTTTGTTTATGGTTGCCACATCAAGGTGTATAGGCTTGCAAACAACATCAGCCAAGGACAAATGGATTCTTTTACAAAAAAGATAGGTAATAGGTCCGGAAAAGATATCCATGCCATTGCCTGTGTAGTCTCTTCTCTTAGTTTGAAGTTAACATCATATATTAGTGGCCTCATTTGGTATGCAAACCCATCCTTTGCAGTTATGTAGTAGACGCTCTTTGATAGCATGTTAACAAAATCCTCCATTCTGTTGAATCTCATCAATATATGTCTATTTCTAAGAAGACCTATTTTACAATCCCCTTTAATATTGCATTGCTTCGGTATTTGTCTTCTAAGATCTTCCAACTCCGGCCAACCATAGGAGAATTTGCCTATAACCACAAGTTCTAATTCCTCCATATTACCTCTTCCTCCATCCAAGTCATTCTGGGTATTCCTGCATTGTAGGTCACAACTTTCATTGGAATCGTTTCCACAGTAGGTTTTAAGTTTTGTTGTTGGGGCTTCATTAAATCCACATATTTTACTTTGCTTAAAATATCACTTTCTTTGGCTTCGCATTGAACCTTTTCACTTGATTCTTCGATAGGCAGAATTGTAGGAGCGGTAGGCAAATTAGTTTTTTTTGGAAAGTTGGGTGGTAAAGTTCAGGGAAGTAGTTGGGGTGGTATAGTTCAGGGAAGTTAGATAGGGAAGTGACTTCTGTGGTGAGGACAATCTAGCCAGCATTCTCCGGTTGACCAGTGGCCGGTCCGGCCATTAGAGATGGTGAAGCTTTAGGTTTTCCGACTTTGCTGCAATCGCCTTTAGAGAGAGGCAAATTCGACTTTCATGCATGATTGTGTGCAAACAACGTGTTTACACTGTAACAGAGAATTTGAATCCTTCAAACTTATCCATGTAATTGTAACATATTCAAAAGTAACAGACGCGTGACAAGATCATCTAACAACCCTCTATTGAATAATGAGTGCAAAGCAATAAAACAAAAAAAACAAAAGCACTAACCAGAATCCATAAACAGAATCTGAAAGAGGAATAGCAGCAACAAGTGGAGAATAATGAAAAGGTTAAAAGCATTAGGAAACAATTGAAAGTTGTGGGACCACCATTATTCCCATTGTTAACTTTGTGATATATTTGTCTTAATTCATGTGACACATTTTATTTGTCTTTATAAAATTTTTATAATTGCAATGAATTTAAGTTTAATTCTCTTTTTAACCTTAATGAAATAATTTACTGCCAGTCTAGGAGTATTTTAAACCACAAATTTCAAAATCATTTTTTCATTTTTTAAACTTTATTCCAAGTCAAACGGTTGCCACATAAATTGGAGGTAATAATAAAAAGGGAAAAGACTCAAATATGTCATCGAACTATTAGAAATGACTCATCCATGCTATCGGTTAAAAGTTTTGCTCATTTATGTCATTGTCATTAAAAGTTTGGCTCATCTTGATAAGAATCAAAGAGGGAAGAATAAAAAGGAAAGAAAACAAAAGAAGAATATGTGGATTAATATCTAAATATTGAAATTATGGGCAACAAGGGGCTTGATACCCTCACCTCCCAATTGATTTCAACACTCAAACACAAACCCTAGTTTGAGAATTCAAAGGAAGCACCAAAGAAACCACAAATGGGTAACCCATAAATTAATCAAATCAAAGAAGTTCAAAACCAATTCCAAGATTTCACCAAATAAACACTCACTAATTAACCACTAATTCCTTAAGGGAATATGCTAAGAAAACTACAATTTCTCAAAAATGTTCAATATTCATCCAAATCTACCATGCAAAATGAGGAATTATCCTATTTATACTAAGGAAATAAAAGTCAACTAGTTATTGCAAATATGTCCTTAATGAGACAAGGGCCTTGTTTGGTTGTCTTCTTTGTGGATTCTTGAATTTAAAGCCTAGCCACTTGCACAAATGGCCTCTTTTATTCATCCACATCACTCCCATGGACTCCTATGCTTCCCCTTTCACGAACATCGTATGTGTCATCCAAGTTGTCCATGCTCGTGTCAACCATGTCATCCATGCTAGTATCATCCTCCCTTTTTTGAAAAAGATTCGTCCTCGAATCCATACCTTGCAAACACATGAGAAGGACAACAACCAAAACATCCTCAAAGCATGAGGGTTAGTACAAGGGTTAGCAATAATATCACCATGCCAAGGAGGTATAAATTTGAGATACAACCAAATACCCTTTGCTTCCAATAAAAGCAATTCATTATACACGGTGCAAAGGTTTTGGTCATAAGCAACATCATGAGACAAAGAGACCACAAAGGTCTTAATGGCATCAGGAACTCCAAAAGATGGTATCACACTTATCTTGGGATCCATAAGAAATAATTGTTTCGTTGTCTCACAAGAAAGCCACACCAAAAGTGGTGCATTCACACACGCGGGTTCATTCGGGCCAAGAAAGTAAACCCAAATTTCTCTACCTCTATGATAAATGAATCCTACACCAACATGGGTGCAATCATGATAAAAGAGGTAGTAGAAAGAGGTGCTACTATCATAAACCTCATCTAGGGTACTCCAAGAGTTCAGGGTATTGGTAGAGAAGAAGAGAAGTTCTAAACACAAAGTCACCCCCTCTATAAAACATTTTCCAGGAGTCCAATTAGAAAATCCAACTTGTCTAACCCTATGGAGGTGACAAGAGGGTTTAAATAACCATGGACACTCCTACAATTGAACAAGAAACTTAGCATCCACTAGTCGGGGTCCATACATCTCAAGCACATATGTGTAAAATAAGGATGCAAGTATATAAGAAAGGGAATGAAGGATATTCAACTCATCTCGAGGTTTATCAATTGCAAATATACACCTTAAAGCTTGAATGTCAACAAGAATTTATTCATAATTTGAAACACAAGAGGTCATGATTAGGCATTTCAAGTACCGTTCATTGTCCTTTCTCAAACAAACTCCCATAAAGAGTAGATCAACAAATAGAGACATGCGTCCTGAAAAGTTGAAGGAACTATAAGATGCACTTTCTATGTTCACTAATATTAGCATGCTCCTAAGAATCCATCCTAACACATCAACTTGTCTAACCACATAAGTGTGACAAGGAGCAGAATACATAAATTCGGCATCACAAATACACCATGGATTATTTCCCAAATAACAACTATGGTTGGCATTCAAAACATGAAAATCACATAACTTAAGCATAGCCAAAACCAACCATGAATACATTGAAACTATATAATCACTCTCATGGTAGGGTATGAGATCATATAATTTCAAGAACCTACCTACCATAGGGAAAATGTCATCATGACTCCAAGGATTGCATAGAATAGAAGGGGAAGGGTACATACCTTGAAAATTTGAGTGTGCATTCTTATCCTCCACACTTGGTTTCCCAAAGCTTTCCCTTCAATGCATCATCTTGGACCAATAGGTTCGGTCCACCCACTTTTTTGTAGGATCTTCCTCGGTAGGAAACTCCTCCTTTAGAGCCATAGGGTTAGATGTCTCACCCCTTTCCATCAAGTATTTGCCATCCCACAAAGTTTTTTTCATATTCTTTCCTTGATTCAATCCTCCATGGCCCTCTCTAAGGTAAAGATCCTTAGAAATGAGCTCCATTAGGCCTTTCCCTTCAAACTTATAAGGAATTCTCTTCAAATCCTTCTTTGGAACAAGTAGGGAGTCTTCACTTTCAACCTCCACATTTTTCTCAACATAATAGGGATTGTCATACACCAACAAATCAGAATTATCCTCTTGTAAGAGTCCTCCTCTCCTAATAAGGCAAGCAAAATTGACTCTCTCCTCAATCATTTCCACCTCATCCCCCAAGGTCACTCCCTTATCCTCACCTTTATGTTCCTCTCTGTCACTCTCTTCACCCTAATCATCCTCCTCCTTAGTTCTATATCCATCCCTAAGTGCAATAATTTTTCTCCTATTGGGGTACTCATTAGCAACATGCCCCCTTCCTTGACATCTAAAGCATTGAATGGTAGAAGGTCGAGGAAAGTTAAGTTTGACATAGTTACCTTCTTGTGGCTTCTCACTTGCTTTGGACTTATAATCAAGGTTGACTTGAGTATCTTGACCAACACCTTTATGTTGCCCCTTAGAAGATGTCACCTTCTTATTATCTCTACTTCATGTGAAAGTGGAGGAACTCTTGGTCTTGTAGGACTTTTCCTCTTTCAAATCCACTTCTAATTTTAAGGCATCATGAAAGGCCTCTTCAAGAGTATCATAGTATTTGATCTTCAAAGGCTTCAAAATATCATACCTCAAATTTTCCATGAATCGAATCACTATACACTCCAAGCTTTCTTCAAGTTTAGACTTCATCTTCAAGTTTTCAAACTCATCGTAATATTCTTCCACACTTTTGGAACCTTGCCTCAGTATATATACCTTCTTTAGCACTTCTTGATAGAAGTTCAGAGTCAAATACCTCGTCTCCATAAATGTAATCAACACTAGCCACGTAGGTAACTCATAGTTGTGATGGCTCTCCCTTTCCCTCTTTTTGTACTCCCACCAAGTAGATGCATACCCTTTGAATTGTGTTAGAGCATACTTTGCCTTCAAATTTTTCAAAATATTATTTGTGAGAAAGATTCGCTCATTTTTAGTTTTACATTCCAAGAACTCATCTGGGTCACTACTTCCTTTGAACCTTGGAAGTGTGACCTTGATAGTGTTCAAGCCTCGGTTTTGATCACTCCTCTCCCCAAACCTATCTCCTCTATTTCCCATCCTATCGCCTCTATATCCCATTATATCTCTTCTATTTCTAATCCTATCTCCTTTATTCCCATAGTCTTGACCCCCCCATGCCTTGGTCTCACCTCAATTCTCTAGGTCGAACTCCTTCCCTTGGTACTTCATAACCACCCCTACCTCCATGCCCCCAAAATTCATCGTTATTGAACTCATCATTCATTTAATCATAGAGGGGATTTTGGTATTGGTAGTCTTGGTTTGGCATTCGTGGTGCATTTTATGGAGGTGATATGTGGGAAGCATTTGATGTGTGTCGGATTGGAGTTTTGTTTCGGATTTGGTTATCCACAAGAGATCGGTTCTCTTATGGAGGATGATATGGTTGTGTATGGGGATATGGTGTAGGTTGTCTTGGAAAATTTGGAGTGTTGTTCGTTTGGAAGGTAGGTTGTTGGAAGTTTTGGATTTGATTTGGTGGAGGGTAACATAATTCATGAGCTTGCCCGGAGTACTGGTGGTGGATTCCACTGACGCCCTCATTGTCTATTTGAAGTGATTTCCCCCTCTTAACCCATACCAACCTTTCCTCCATGCTTCCCATTCTTCCATTCATTTCAGATCTCATTCCATTCATAGCCATACTCATTTTCGTTATTTGTTTGGTGAGGTGGGTGATAGCCTCTATGATGTGATTTGAGGTTTCCCAACTTGGGCTTGCATTCGACATGGTACCTACAAAACTCAACAAAAAATATTAGTATAAAAGCCTCACGTCACTCGTATCTAAACTCTCAACTCACCTCCTAAAGCGTCATCTCAAAATTGATATTGAACTAGCTTTGTTTGATCAATTCAAGATCACCTATCTTTTATGGTGGAGTGGATTCTTGTGACTCTTGAAATAAGGACAACTCGATTGAAGGTAAAAGTACTTGAATCAAGAAGTTTATCAACGAATTAAGATGAGAAAAGTTGAAGAAAAGAAGCACGAAAGAAAATGGACTAAAAAAAAACTGAGTAACAAAAGTAGAAAAATTACTTGTGTTGCTTAATTTTGATGAATCAAAGAGATGAATTGATGTTTAACTAGTTAACAAGTGATTAAAGATGTTAATTACTTGTTAACTAGTTGAGAAATTGAAAGAGAAAGATTTTAAAAAACAAACCTTGGAGTTTGAACACAGAGAAATTTTTGAGTTCAAAAAACTTTAGGACCCAAAAAAAAACAAACTAAGTGTTGAAAACCTATAATTTTAGCTCTCTGAAACTGTTCAACACACGCCTGCTGATGTAGCATTTTTTTTAAAATATTTTTTTTCACAAGTGGACCTACAAACACTTTGACCAACTTTGACTTGAAGATTTTGGATCAAAGTATACTTTTTCTATCTTCTTCTCCAAAAACAAGATGAAGAAGCTCAAGAACACCAACAAAAACCTCAATCTTCACAACTTCATAATTTCTTCGTTTCAGCTCCAAATTCGATGAAATTTTCACCCACGCGCTCCTTTCAACTCCACAAACAAATCCCCCCAATTTTTAGCCTTCAATTCTAAGTAAAAAAATAAACCCACTTTTCAAAATTGACAAAGTTTCAAAAGTTTGAAATCCTTCAATGACAACTTCACTTCTACAACTTCGATTTGAATGAAATTTGAAATCTAGACTCACAAGACACTTGGGAATCAAGATCTAGTGTCAAAAACAACAAATCAAAACAAAAAAAAATGGATTTTTTTTTGGACTTTCGAATAATTTTTGATTTTTTTTTTTTTGGATTTTTGAAGAAATCAAAATCCCAAGATTAAGATTTGTGAAAACAAACCTTAACCTAGGCTCTTGATACCAAAATGATAATAATCAAAGAGGGAAGAACAAGAAGGAAAGAAAACAAACGAAGGATATGTGGATTAATATCTAAATATTGAAATTCTGAGCAACAAGGGGTTTGATACCCTCACCTCCCAATTGATTTCAACACTCAAACACAAACCCTAGTTTGAGAATTCAAAGGAAACACCAAAGAAATCAAAAATGGATAACCCTTAAATTAATCAAACCAAAGAAGTACAAAACCAATTTCAAGATTCCACCAGCTAAACACTCACAAATTAACCACTAATTCCTTAAGAGAATATGCTAAGAAAACTATAATTTCTCAATAATGTTCAATATTCATCCAAATCTACCATGCAAAATGAGGAATTATCCTATTTATACTTAGGAAATAAAAGACAACTAGTTATTACAAATATGCCCTTAATGAGACAAGGGCCTTGTTTGGTTGTCTTCTTTGTGGATTCTTGAATTTAAAGTCTAGCCACTTGCACAAATGACATCTTTTCTTCATCCACATCACTCCCATAGACTCCTATGCTTCCCCTTTCACGAACATCGTACGTGTCATCCATGCTAGTATCACATTTATGCCACTGTCATTACAAAAATATTCATTCGTGCCATTATTTTTTAACGGTGGTTTTGTAAAACTTTTTTTTCCACATGGCCTCCTATTAGAAGTCTATTTTACCAAATTTAAATCAACCAATATTACTTAAAGTTAAAATTAAAAATCGGATCCATTAAAATAAAAGGGGAAAGGACATAAATGTCACATCGCTCAAAACTATTTCCACGAAATAAACATTGATTTTGCAATTCCAAAAGGTAGCCATTTTAGGCCTTTTTGTTGCTGCTACTGCCTTTTTTTTTCAGTTCATATATCATAATGATACAGTCCCCATGCCACATTCATATAGTTTATACAAAAAAACAAATGCATATATAGTTCATATACCATATTGATACAATTTTGATACCATATTGATACAGTCTCTGTACCATATATACCATATTGATACAACTTATATACCATATTAATACAGTTTCGACTGGACATTTTTGAAATTAGTTTGGGCCGACTGACCATTTTTTGAAATTATTTTGGGCCGACTGGCCATTCCATGTCCAATGGCCCAAACATGGGTCATTTGTTTTTTGATGGGTCATGTGGTGTCCTTTTCCCAAAATAAAATGCAACACAATTAATGGTCCAATTTTTATTTTTAATAAGTTCAATTTTTATTTTAACGGTGTTGGTCGAATTTTATCTTAATGGGCCGGATTCTTAATTTTTATTTTAAGTAATAGTAGTTTATTTGAATTTGGTGACGTGGGCCTCTAATAAGTGGCCTCGTGGCAAAAATAATTTTGTCAAATCACTATTAAAAAATAATAGCACGAATGAACCTCTCTGTAACGACAGTGGCATAAATGAGCCAAACTTTTAAAGGCGATAGCATAGATGAATCAAACTTTTAACGGATAATATAGATGAACTATTTTTAATAGTTCGATAGCATATTTGAGTTTTTTCTAATAAAAAACGGCTTTCATATTAAAATGGAGTACGTTGGTTAACATTGTCAACGAAAAAGTGAAGGGTTCTTTCCGGTCTAGTTGAATCCACCATATAAAGAAAAATTGACATCTTCTTTTTTTTATTATTATTTTTTTGTTTTGTTTTTTAACAAAATAAAAAAATTGAGCAAAAAAAATTCATAGTTTACGAGATTTGACATGTTTTAAAAGAATCTTTGGATACTTTTTCAAAAGTTTTGAGCAGAAAAAGCAAAAACAATTCATAGTTTCCGAGTCAAATCAAATTTGTTTTAAAAATATTTGATATTTTCTAAATGCAATAACTTATTTTATTTCTATTTTTTTTCAAATCGTCCCTTACTTCTTGGATAGGTAGAATGTTTTCAATTAAATGAGATGTTTAAGTTAAGGCGTAAATTTCAGAAACGACAAAGATAAGACCTTAATTAAGGAGGTGATAATAACATTTTAATAATTACTTCCGGTAGCAAATATTGATATCCTCCAAATGTATTTAATGCATTTTTTGGGTAGGAAATACAAATACAAATAAGTTGTGGCAGATGATTTTTGCATATTGGTTCAGTTAAAAAAGGAAAAAAATTGTTCTGGGTGTTAAAATCACGCTTGGTTATTTAATGAAGATTCCTTTTTCCAAACAGGAAGTTGGATTGAAAAATATTCAAACAAAAAAAATGTTAAACTCAAATTCAAAAAAAAAATTGTTATCAAACTCCACGATTTTGCGATCAGAATTTATAAAAATCATGTTGTAAATGTATTTGTTGTAATTATATTTCACATCCTTAAATTATACATCTAAGTATAACAGTTGCACCAGGCTTAGTATAAACTAAATACAAATCCATTTATAGCATAAGATATGTCTACAAATACAAGTACAAGTGAACTACGAGTCTGGGACCTATATATATACAAATACATATGTACTGAAATTAACGATTGAATATATATATATACATTGAATAATCATTACAATTTGTATTTGTTATTACAATTGAAAACTAAAATACAAATACCTAAATACATATTGATACATACACAATTGATACATATATAAACTCTTCCATTATACCAATACCTAATACATATACCTATATCTAATGCATATACAATTGATGCAAACAATCTGATACAAATCTACAAAGATGAAAAACATATAGTATATACATTGATACAAATCTATGAAGAAGAACAGAATTAAAATTGAAGAAATTAGATGAAATCGAATGAAGAGTGAAGGAAAATAACGAAATAAATACATCTCATCTATCTATAAGAGTTGCTTGATTCGTCCTCATCTTTAATAGATGGTAGCACACTCCTAATATTTCCAGGTAATGAAAGATCCACTTGTCTAAAAATACAAATGAAACTCTGAATATATTTATCTGAGGAAACGAATTTAAAACTGTCATGGTATATCTAAAAACGAAACTCTGAATGTATTTAGAACATATATCTGAGAAAAGAAATTATAGATCTGAATATTTCATAATAGCCATTGTAGTTACCTAATTTTCAGAGATCACGATTTTGAGAGAGAAAATGAATTAGAATCATGATTTTTAAAGAGAAAGAGAATTGAAACCACGATTTTGGGAGAGAAAAAGAATTGAAATCATGTGTTAAAGATGGGGGAGTTAAATCAACCACTATTTTAGCTAATGAAGGGGGTGAGATAGGAGGAGTTAACGAAGAAAGTGGTGAGTTACCTGAGCGTGAAAAGGGGAGGTAAATATTCTTCTAATTGTATTAAGAAGTAATGGTTGGGCCCCACTAAAATATTGCTAAATTATTGTGTGGGGTAATTTTTTTGGAAAAATTACATAGCATAGATAAAAAGGTCCTTAATTATCTATTATGGTTAATGTTTAAAATAATTACGTGGCATAGTCAAAAGTTAGTTAAAGAATTATTATTTAAGTGGGCCCTCATTTACAAATATGATAGCTTGTGTAACATGCAATTAATTTCTCTCATCTAATTAGCTTAAATTTTGGCGGACTTAATTGAGCACTTAATTTTATTTTTTGATTTAATTTTAAAAATTGGCCATTTCTCAGAATATGTAATCATCTGTACATATTTTTTCCCATTTATTTAATTTTTCTCTCTCTTCACACATTTCTCTTCTTAAATTTTCCATCTTCTTCAATCTTTTTTCTTGAAAAGTAGAAATTATTGGTAGGTTTTGTTATATTGACTCTTAAATAGTATATTTTTGTGATTTGTCCAAAGATTTATTACATCAATAAACGTTTCTTCAAATTTTTTCTTTCAATTCATGCAAAAAAAGGTTTCAATACGTATACAATATATATATATGCTTTTTCTGTTAGTTACACACAAGTATTGTATACCATGTCAACTTTTTTATGTATATATGTATAAAAATAACCGTCATATACAATTAAACAGTTGTCATGTGCTGGTATATACAAATATATACATATATAAAATATACATAGAAGTTGTATAATCAGTTTTTGGTTTGCATAAAATATGTTAGTTCATATTTTACACATTACATATAGGTATATATCTATCATGTGTTTGTATATAACTCAAAGGTATTTTGTATAAATTATATTTAGTCATAAAGTGAATTTGTTTGTATATTTCTATCAGTGCGTTTGAATTTATTTTGATATATTTCTTTCACATACATTTTGAATTTGTATACATTTATACATTTGAGTTTGTATATTTATACATATAATTTGAATTTATATCAATTTTATACATTTGAATATATATCAATTGTATTTATCTTGAAAATATGAGTTGTAAGCATTTGTATTTGTATTTAAATGTTAAATTCAGAGCTAATTTTCATTTGTATCAATTCTACATTTGTATTTCTATTCATAGCTAATTTTCGTGGATAACTACATTGAAATTATATTTTAAATTCTGAAGTCATATGAAGAAATTAGAGAAATTTCAGTTTGAATTCTATTTTTGTATTTCGAAAATTAAAATGTAAGCTATAACAGTCCATATGGAAAAAGAAGAAACAAAAAAATTGAAAAAGATATGTTGGAGAGAATAAAGAAAGTGAATCACTCCTCTTTCCTTTTTTATCTCTAAACATAAATTAAACAGTAATAAAATCTGTTAGTTAATATTTGTATATTAGAGTCCTAAATACATTTAATAACTAACTGAAATCTATAAAATGAAATTATTAAAAATTAAACTAAGAAGTTAGTTAAGAAGGGTATAAGTTGGCTATATGTGAAGTTTTGCCAATTTTTTTTAACTATTGTTATGTGACATAATTAAGGGTTTAAGTTTCTTATGCCATTTAGTTTTTCATTAAGGTGTTAACAATAAGGAATGATTTAGACAAATAATTTTACGTTTAAGATTACTAGACATCCTTTTAAAGAATACGAAAAATTTAAAAGACGGATATTATTGTTTTGAGTAGTGGAAATCCTCAGCTTAAAAATGTGGACTTGCAGAAAAAGAAAATTAAGTGGTGTTGCTCATTAATGGGAGGTGGCAGGTAGAATCCAATGATTTTAGTCCATCTTCCACCATTTAATCAAAAGAAATATCTTATGAGGACTTCCTCTTCCATGTTCACAGCTCCACTCTCACCTTAAAAATTAAAAAAAATAAAATAAAATATAACGTACAGTAGTAGCAATTAAGTCCCTTGAGTTGTTCTTTGCAGAGAAGATTAAAATATTTTGTAAAGCGACAAAGAATGGAAGTTTCTCACATGGCCGGTTAGTGCTTGCTTACTCAAGTATGTTAGCAAATGTGCTTGCTAATTTTATAGTACATTCATTCACGTGCCGAAGTGGATGGTATAATGTCAACTCTGCCTCCACAGGCCACTACATAAAACACAAATGACAAGTTGAAGGAAAGAAAAGGAAGGCAGGTTTAGCATACGTTTCAAGCAATCCCCATTAAACGCACAACTATCATTTTCTATGGCCAACAATAGTTCTCGCATGAAAAACAAGAGGACATAAGAAAGGCTACAAAATGACCTAAAAACATAGACATAGTGTGTTCGGTAAGTGAAAGGGTCAAGGTCACGTATTTATACAAACATGAGATCTTTCGAAGCCATTGTACAATGAGGAATACAGAAGAGGTAGGGGATGATAATAAAAGAATCGCTTCAAGCAAATTCTAATATATATATAGATAGAGAGACTGATATAGGCAGTTAAACAGTAGCAACCGATCATGAAGGTCAAAGTTTATAGCCTACCCTGTCCCCATGGAGAAAATCAGCCGTCATATGGTTTGGTGGATTTGTTAAATTTCCTCCTTAACACAACAATCCAGGTAATCACTTCCAACAATAAGGCGATTACTCCTAACACCACTAGTATGACAATATATGCAGACCTCCACTTTTTCGCTGGATCTAGTATGTCGAGACCTTTGAATACATTAATCAAGCTGAGGATAAGCATTGTATAGCCAACTCCGTGATGGTAGATATTCCAGTAAAGCCTGTACTTATGGTCCTTCTTCGGCCTCAACAACAAGGCAAAAACCTACAGATGAACACAAGATCAGCACATCCACAGGAAACCAATTAAACAGTAATTATCCCAAGTAGTATTTATATGTTCAAAGAATTTGCCTACCTAAGGCGCATATAACGAGTTTCTGGGAAGTCAAGATTAGCTTCAACAGCATAAATGATATAATGAATAACTAAAGGTAATGATTCAGGTCTCAGGGACACAGAAGCATTACCTGCAATGTTGCAAGACAGAAAAGTGTAATCCCAATATTACGATGGACGTGATATGTGATGCCCGTTGATTCACTTCCAAGCTTAAGACCAGTTGCCCAGCCAGCAACTCCAATAACATAAGCAGAACATTGGCAGGAAACATGAAGATAAAACCATGCTGGATCAGCAGACGGGAAAGTTCTCAAGTACCTCGCAATGATGATCCCGATTGGAAACAGCATTCCCCAACTAATAGCATTAAGGATTCCATGGATCTGCAGTAAGAGTTACAGACCTTTTTAAACACTTCCGGGTAATGGATCCACCATCAACTAGTGATGATACAACAAAAAATCACATAATAATCCAGAAATTGAAAATCACATAACGAATTTCAATACTTCCTACCAATCCTTAACTTTTTTGGCCTGTAATTGTACCAGGATATACTACCAATTCGATCAACAAAGCTTTTTCTATTAATAATTCAAGAAACATCAGCTGAATATCCAGTAAAAGCTGGCGTTGTTTCAAGATTCCTAGGAACACTATATTATTTCTGAGCCTAAAATCTTTGTTGAAGCCCATAAATCTTATTCAACAAATGATAGATATTACTCCCTGAACATGAAGGAAAATATAAACAAAAGCTAGGGACAAAAAAGGAAAAAAATCAACAGATGCTATATGAATAAAGCCCAACAAAAACTGAACTGGTTTTTATCAAAGTATACATAGCATAAAAAACACATAAAAATAAATAAGTTCTGCGTTTGCTCAAAAATTGACCATTTTAGGTCCATCCTTAAGCCATATTTTAACAAGCATTAACTAATATTAGAGTCAAAGCAGGGCCTGAAAAACTCACATTTTTTTTCTTGACCTTAGAATTGCCAGAAGCGTCGGTTTTGCTTTCTCCACTCAACAAATCAAGGGTTCCTTTGGAGTTGAGATTAGCTGGTTGAAAATCATGTTTTGAGGGAAAACCATTGGTAACAGAGGGTCCCACCTGCCACACATGATTCAATGTCGTTTTCCCCTTTTCTGGCAGCACAAGCGTCGCAAACAACCGCATCAATCCGCCGGAGAACTCTGCCGCAGCCTCTTTAACATCGAACCACAACTTTGACGACTCCTTAATAGAAGAATAACTCGAAATGTCATACGTCTTAACCACCATTTCTCCTTTGGAATTCTTGAATGCAAACAAAGTTTGGGCCCCAACCATACCAGCTTCGTTGGGATTAATAGCCCACGCAATCCATCCATCGGATTTGTCAGGAGGTGCGACGAATGCGATAGAAAGAGTGGAATTGTCAGCATCATATGTCCAATGAAGGAATGATTTGAGTGCCGGAAGATCGCTACAACGAGTGTACACCTTGTTGTTGGTGAATTTCTGTGACGAACATGTTTGGGACAGTGATGGGGTTAGAGAAGCAATGACAAGACAAAGGGCGAAGGGAATGGCCGGCGACGACATCGGACCCGGAGATTTAGAGTTGTCCGTCTACCAAAGGGGACTTTGTAACGACAGAATTCCGGCAAGTATGGGAGATATAAATTCAGAGACAGCTAGGGAACCTCTTAAGTTATATATGGGGAACCTCTTAAGTTATATATGGGAAATATAAATTTGGAAGGTTATAAATGTTTTTCCGGGAAATTGTTTTTTAACCCTACAAGTGTACAGTTTATATCCTTGAGTAATTTATTTTTACTTTTCCAAAAATATACAAATTCAATTATAGTAAACTCCCTGATATGACTCAGCTATAAATCCGTGTGATTATTTGATTTCCCATTTTAGCGCAAAAATTAACAAAAAAATGTATTTCCATCGTTCACTTTTATTTCTCACATTTTTGATTTAGCACACCTATTAAGAAAAATAATTATTGACATAGTTATTTTATTATATTACCCCTATTAATTAATGTTTAGTATTATGTCTTAAAAATATTTTGAAGAATAAACAATTAATACTAAGGATAAAACATGAAAAGAAATTTTATCTTATGTTGACATGACAAAAGTGACAAGTAAAAATAAAAATTCATTTTAGAAATTAGTGACAAGTAAAAGTGCATGGAGGAGTACTATAACATACTCTATTCATTTCATATTACTTGATCTCTATTGACTTGGTAAATTTTATAAAAAAAATTTAATTAGAGGTGTATTTTATCAATTAAACTTTATTAATATTTTTTGGAACTCTAAATTTGACAACTTGTTGTTTAGTACTCCTTCCATCTCAAAATAGTTGGCAGATTTAGATTTTACACAAGAAAAATTAATTAGGAGTGTGATTGTACTAATATATCCCTTATTAATTCTTTAATCTTTATCTATTTATATGTCCCTTAATTCTAGAATAATTAATGTTGAGGTTAAAGTTGGAAAAGAATAATTAACGCTCTCTTGATCTTTTAAACTGACAACTATTTTTAGTAAACATGCAACTCTTTTGAAACGCAAGGAGTATTAAGGATAATATGAAAAAATATAATAAAATTATCTTGATTTACTAAAATTGACAAGTAAAATAAAATAAAAGTAAACATCTATTTTTTATATAGAGGCAAGTAAAATAAAAAGAAGTAATGTAACGTATGTTAAACTTAAAATCCATAAAATAAAATTTTTTTAGAAAAAAAAAAAAGAACAAGAGAGGAGTCGATGAAGGGCTTGTGGACAGAAGAAAATTTAAAGAAAAACCATAGTTCCCTTCTTTCAAAATAAATGAATTTTGGGATTTGACACTTTAATTAAGTTGGTCAATAACGTTAACTAAATAGTAATTTGTCAATATTATCATTTTACTTCTTTCTAAGAAAAAAAAATTAAAACTAGAGATGGTTGAAAAATCTATATATATATAAAAGCAAAAGTAAAAACCCCACAATTAGCCAAGTGGCAGCACAATAAAGAGCCATGTGGCAGTTTTAGGACAAAGTTATAACTATTTTGTAATAAGAAAATTGAATTAAAGGATTAAAAATATTTGAATTTGAAAAAATATTAAGCTTTCAAAAGGTAAAAAAAAAGATATTCATTAGCTTAAAGTTAGGAACCATAACTGAAGAGTCCTAAATAAACTCTAACTATTTTATTATAATAATAACAATAATAATAATCTATAAATAAATAATAGGAGTAATAGTAGTGGTAAAATAATAATATTAATAATAATAATAATAAATAGTAGTAATAGTAGTAGTACATACGTAGTAGTAGTTGCAATAATAATAATAATAAAAATTAAAAAAACATAGTAGTAATAATAGTAATACACACGTAATAATAGTAGTGGTAGTAAGATAATTTCATAAAAAATATTTAAATTATAAAATAAATTATTTGAATTTTGTCTGAAAAATAAACACAATTATTAAGAACAAGAATAACTATCCATTTTATCTTTGCATGTTTTTATTTTTATCTTTAAAAGGGAAAAAGAAAAAAAAAGAGAGAGAAAGGTAAGAAGAGTAAATTAAAAAAAAAAAATAACAAGACTCCTTACCTCACATATACACGATTTTGCAAAAAGAAAAGAAAAATAACTAGATTGTGAGTGCTCCTAAATAGTTGCTCCTCTTTTGTCTCCTATATAATTATTCAACTTTAAATAAACTTAAAAATTTTTTAAAAAATTTATTAGATATTTGTTCTATCAATTTACATGATAGGGATATACCTATCAATAATAATAATAATAATAATAATAATAATAATGGTAATAACATTAGATTTTTATCAAACATGATGAACGTGTTTAATTGCTAATAACTTTTAGATTTTATATTAATTGTGATTAAATTTTTTATATTAATTGTGAAAGATAACCTTATCTAAATTCACATCCTAAACAAACGATATTTTTAAGTTTAAAACTGATTATAATTTTTTATTTTAATAAATTATTAGCACAATAGATAATAGGATTTTGAAATTTGAATTGAACCATATCCAGCTTAATCAATTAAAAGATAAAATTATTTGAATTTATCTCTATATATCTATTTATATTTATCTATATTAATTAATTTGCAGAGATATTCTTTAGCTTTTTGAACTTATCAATAAACAAAAATTTTAATTAAATTTGAATTCAAAGTTAGCTGCATTTTTTGTTTTTAGAGATAAGGTAGTTACAACTATTCTTATCAACTCCTGTAAATCTTTTACAAAGTTAAAATAGCTACTACTATATAAATTGAAAAGAACATATGACTTCTATGTATAAAGTTTGCTTTGAGTTTTATTTAGCTGCATCTTTGATGATTTTTTTGGATGGTTTTCAGGTTTTGCTTTTGTTCGTATGAATGATGAAAGAAATGCAAAGAATGTTTCTTCTAAAACTTATGAAGATGATAAAGCAAATTAATCGATGAGAGAATCAGGAAGTTCATACAAGATATTGGTGGTTCATTATCATAATTCTTAATGTTTTATCATTAATGTCAAACTTACGTTTTGTTTTGTTCTCTTTCTCTACGATATTATTATTATAAAAATGACTATTCCTATTCATTATATGATTGCAGGTTTTTCAAATAGAGATTCATGAATTTTTTTCACTGACAACTTTGTCGTATGAAGATTCTCCACGTATGTACTTTTGGTGATTGGATAGTCACATTATCCCCCCAAAATTCAAGATGGCTTCATATTAATATCAAAGGTATTGCTTTAATGAGTGTGTAAAATAATATAGTTAAAACATAATTTAATCTTAAAAAATAGAGTTACATTAAATATGGCAATCTTAAAGTTACTCCTCGAGCCACCATTTTGTAAGCTTAAAATGTATTAAAATAATTTCATAATTAGCCAAAGAAATCAATTTCAATTACCGCAATCATTTCCGGAGTCTTTGTTGATTTGTTTGTTTGATGAATCTATAAATAGAAAGAGGAAAAAGAAAAAGGTGTTACACATTGCATCGGGTATGTAAAATTTTATGTTATTTTCACTTCAAATTTAAAATTTTATTGAAGTTCGTGTATCCAAATTAAAAAGTACAATATTTTAAAAAATGAAACTTAAATCAATTTAATCTCATTGAGTACGATAGTCCTCTCTTTATATGCTTTGCTAATTTTCTTCTCATTTCTTTTTGTTTCAGAATTTTTGTATTGTTGCATAAACAACTATATCAGAGACTCGGGTACAATTTAATTAAGTGCACAACTAAAATATTTTGGTCCTTGAAGTATCTCAATATGTATTAGATAGACATTGCAATTATTGTCGATTTATTTGCTTAGTTTAGAAATTTAAGTTATTAATATTTTAACTTCAAACATTGTGGCCTTTATCATAATATTTAAGTAATTTTTAATATTCAAGATCTTGATGTTCGGATTATGATTTAAATGTCATTTGAAATGATTGTATTAATTTGTATTTTTAAAAATTTGGCTAACTTTTAGTTTCTACTTCATAGTCTTAAGATTTGCTTAGGCCAAATCATTTAAATAGGCTAAAAGAATATTCATTTAGCAGAATAATTATACTTGATTTATTTATGAATAAAATCATGATACCCTAAAATGACTAGATTTATGGTATAACTCTGATTTAACTCTTATAAATATTGTTGTTGATTGAGTTGATTTTTTTTTTAAGAATTATTTTATAAGGAGTATTAGATAATGAGATCTTTTCATGTAAGATGGCAAAATTTTGTTCAGAAAGAATGTATATGTGTGATTTATTCTAACTATATTAAATTTTTTTTTATATATATATATTTTATTATTTAGCTGCAAAATTTTATTGGAGTTTTCAAATGAAAAATTAATCTTTTTGAGTAGTGGTTAATTTTTTGGGACTATTTTTAACAATGATGAATTTCTAAGCTTGTATGTACTCTCTATAGATTTTTAAGTAAGTTGAATGGTTAAATTTTTTCCTATAGTTTGAAAATTTTAGTACTAAATAATGATCAAGAGTGTTAAAATAATGAGAGTAGATAAATAAAAAAAAATTGGAGTCATAACTAATAATTGCTTTAGACCTATTCGAAAATAACTTAGCTACATGTTAACAAAAGAATGAAAATGCATGTCTTCTTATCATGCATTAAGAATACTTTTATTATTGGTAACTATTTTAGACCTAAGAGAAAAATTTGTGGCATGATTATAATTGAATTTTTATTGAGTGTGCTAATATATGATTTTTCTTACAAATAATTTATTTAAATATTTTCAGCGCATATATAGATTAGCATATTCAAAAATTATATTCATTGTTTTGAACTATGCAAACTAAATTAACAAATAAAGGAAGAAAAAAACACAAAGTGAATACAATTAAAGCATATGTGCTGATCTAAAAATATAAAATGAAAAAATAATATTAACAATCTAATAGCTTTAACTTGTGAATAATATAATAAAATAAAAAAAATATGAAAATTGAATTTTTTTATTGACAATTACACGATTGTCTTTATTGATATAGATTTGATGGGTTGGAGGTGGGGGTTTGAATTTTATTGAGAAATAATATGATAGTTGAACTTTTTAAGGTAATATGATTTAACGTGTTTGAACAAAACATCGCAACTTAAAATAATTTGAAAATAGTAATATTTTTATCCGCGCATCGCGCGGGTACATATACTAGTACTACATTAAAGAGAAAGATAACTTTGAGAAAACTAATAATTAATACATTCTTAGACTTCGAACAATTCATTAATTTTGAACCATAAATTAAAAGAGTATTAAAAATTAATAATTATTTAATTTTAAAATATTACCATAACTAATAAAAAAAGAGACTGTTACCGACACTTAAACAAGTACTTGCCTTGCCTCATCAAACAGATCATAACTCTAATATCCATATGTAATGACCCTTCAGGTCATTTTTTTAGTTTTTGCATGATTTTTTCGTTTTGAGTTTGCTTGTAGCTACTACATGATAGTTATGACTTACCGGGAGTGGTGGTTCGGTTCCTGGAGAGTCTGGTTGGGTTTACCAACTTCCCTGTTTTTGGATCTTTTGAAGTTAAGAAATTTGACTTTAGTGAACATTCTTAGTAAACGACATCATATGGAAATTCTAATTGTTCTGTTAGCCCCAGAACGTGGATTTTGGGCTAGAGGGACTTTGGTTCAGATCCCGAGGCTTTCAGACTTGTTTGGGTGCTTGGGAGGATTTTTAGCAAAAATCGAAAAAGTGTTGACTTCGGTCAATATTTTATCAGGACGACCTCCGTTGGTCATTTCTATGATTTCGTTGAGTCCAAAATATTTTTTCAGTTAGGTAGAATATTTGGTTTTATGTTCACGATATTCCGTAAGAATCCCGGAGGTTAGATCGAAATATGAATTGTTTGGCCAAGTTGCTGGTGCAGCTTATGTCTAGTGCAACCTCTCCTATAGAGCTTGGCTCGCACCAGTGAAGCCGCTCCTGCAAAGAAGCGGCCGTACCTGCGAAAGTTGATGATATTAGGAGCGGTCGCTCCTGTGGAGTCACTCTTGCGGGGGAAGCCCTGCTTTTGCAGATGGTGTATTGTGCATCCAGCTCTGCTTAATCAGAGATTTCTCCACTGCGGCGACACCGCTATTGAGGAACTTTATCCGCTTCAGCAGAGGTTCGGATACTAGTGACCTCCACTGTTATGGAGGTTTTATCACCAAAGCGACGCTGCGCCTGCGGCTAGACCTCTGCAGATGCGACGATCGCTGTATATATAATCACCTTCTTCACTTTGTTATTTCCTCAATTTTCCAAATCATTTGAGAGCTCAGTCAAGGATCAAAATTTCTCAATTCTGAGATATTTTCCTACCTTGTAAGATCATGGTCCTCCTTAACTCATCCTTTTACTTCTCCTGGATTAATTTTCGTCCTTAATTCCCTTAAAGGTTGAGTTTTAATCCTTGATTTTATGATTTTGTGGGCTGTTTTGAGCCCCAAAACGGATACCATTCTCACCTAATTTTTTGGGCATGAGTTTCTTACCTTACGGGGAAGTTTATTGCAGGTTCAATTTTTAGATTTCGTTATTGGGCTTCGAGGGTCAATTTTTGACCGGAATTATAAATTTGTAATATGGGTATCATTTTACTTGTAGTAAGGTAAAAAATATATTTTTGATAGCGTGGTAGCATTTTAAAGCCTTACGAAAAGGAAAGGCTTCCCTATGATTTCTCGTGACTCAGTCGTTCAGCCTCCAGGAAAGTTACGGCTTACCTACTTCTAGACTTGGCTCTGTTAGGCCTTATATTGTATAAATTGCTTATTGGTTTGGGAAAATCGTTCTTTAGGACTTAATTATCTTGAATTTCCAGTTCATCTGACTGATTTCGCGGGTTTTAGAGTAGAATCCATGCTTGGCCTTAACTTAGGGTACTTACTTGCTCCTCGAACCTTAGTTTATGTTGCTGCTTAGTTTTAGGTATAAATTAGTGATTCTCAGCATTGTTTCGGGTATTATTTCACCATAGAAAGTCCTTCTTCATTATTTTACTGTGTGGTTATGTCTGTACCTTTTGAGTTACTTTTATATTGTGAGATTGTGAGACCTACGGGTCCATAATTGTATCAGTGAGACTTTCTGCTTGAGTTGGGTATTATAAAGAGAGGACTACTACCTAGTTTATCTATTGTGAGATTGTGAGACCTACGGGTCCAGAATTGTATCGATGTGACTTTCTGCTTGAGTTGGGTATTATAAAGAGAGGACTACTACTTAGTTTATGAACGATTTATACTTGCAAACTTCTATTCAGTATTATATCTTGACTTGTATCTGTGTTGCGTCCAAGCGCACATGCAAATGTACGTGGTCTTGCAAGTAATAAAGTGACTCTTGCGAGTCGAATATCGATCACACAGGGACTTGGCGTTTAACAAACAATCTAATTCGAGTATTACTATTAAGATTTACTGAGCACGATTTGTAACCAAGTTGAGTTTGAGTTTTGTTAAGCTAAAAGTAACAATGAACAATACGGAAATTAAAAGTGTTGGAAACAATAATTTGGAGAATTCTAGGGTCAAGGCATCTTGAACAATCATGCAAAACAATGTACTCTCGTTGGTTAAGTTAACTATCTTGGTTGTTGATTCACGGGGTTAATATCATGATCATGGTCTTTCGAGCCTCTAATCATCTATTTAATTAGCCTCACAACTACATTGTTGAGTGGGGATGTGGGAACTAATTCAAACGCATTTATATTTCATCTCGTATTTGAGCCAAATGGGGCGAATTAGGTATATTCCTATCCTAACCGCGAAACTCATCCTTAATTCATCTTAAAGACAAGAACCCATTCCTTATGTTCCACGTTCTAATCTAATGTTTCTTCTTCCGGGCTCACAAAAGAAATATAGATGTATTCTAAAGGTCGCGAGTCAATAGAATAGTAAATTCAAGAACACAAGAACAACCAAATGTGGTAATCAACAACAACCAACTCAAATATAAGCTAAGCAATCATGTTCATAGCATCAGCCCTAGAAATAGGGTGTTTAGACACTTATATTCATACAATGAATCACCATAAATGAATTCATAAGTAAAAACTACAAGAAAACTAAAGTTGAAAGAAGAAAAACCCTAGAGTAGAGCCTTTGATGCCTTATCCTCTCCCCAGTCTTGTATTGTGTCCAAAGTTGTAAATAATGTGGATAAGTACTCCTTTTATAGTGCTTTAGGTCTTCCATGAGGTGACCCAAACGAATCATATGCATTTACAACTTTTCCCCCACTTAAAAAAAGTTAAAAATCCACTTTAAGATGGTTTAGGGGGAGGTGCGTTGTATGGTCCATCGCACGCCCAAGGAGGCGAGTCACATGGAAATCGTGCACCAAACCAGTAGAAAGGTTCACTAGGGATCGGGAGGCATTCCCTCCCACATGCTTTGGGGGGTGCGACGCATGGGCCCCTCCAAAGTGTGGGGGGTACATCAGTTTCTTCTCGTGCTTTCATTCCTTGTTCCCATACATCTTGTGACTTATTTGTAGGCTTGAGTTAGATTCTCTAGCTTCTCCATTGGTTTCCTACAACATATCACAACAACAATAAGTCCATACAACACAATATAACAAATCACAGTACACTAGAACAAGCGTAGCTTAAGCTAGCGACACTAGTTTCCTCTTCTAAGTTCTATTTGATCATTTTGACTCTAGACTTGTTTCAAACGCATCTTAAACACTCCAAACATGTAACTTAGCACACAAATACACAAATACAAACATACACACTCTATACCTCAATAAGCAGATCAAGTTATCCTCAAAACTAAGTTAAACACACATAGATAATGACACTTAGGAGTATAAATATGCCTAAGATCATCACCCCACACTTAAAGCCTTGTTGTCCTCTAACAACTCTTTACATTAATCACAATAAAAAAAACTCTAACATCGCTATTTGAACTAAGACACTCTATCTAGAACTACAATGACTACATGAATAGCAAGTTCTACAATAGGCATGACATATTACAATTGAAACCAAATGACTACTACTACTTTAAGACCTCCTAGCCTCAAGAATTGACTCTGTCAAGTTTGCAAACTCATGCATATTTCTCAACAAAGAGATCATATAAGTCACCTATCCATCATTAAACATGCGTCCTCACCTTAAAAGAGTCACCCACATTCACTCACACATATGCAATTTATAACAATAATGGGTGTAAGAATCAAATTCCGCTCACTCTCACAAAGAATTCACGTCACATAGGATGAACCATAAGATTTCCCTTAGTGTAGTACTCCTCTAATATCAGAATATCAAAGCTCAAGATCAAGTAGGACTTTACGGGTTGTAATATATATATATATATAGGCTCATGGATGCGTAGGAACTATTCTGGCCAGTAATAGTGACTTAACTTTCCCAAGCACTTTAATACACTACAATTTACATAAACTCATCTCCAACCAACCTATTTTACACTATTTTTATCTCCCCAACTCTCTTTTGTTTTTTCCCAGCTTACACATCTTCAGTAGGGAGTATTTGCTACTACTCATGATTCAATTATTTGGATCAATTTTTCCTTTCATTACATCACTCCCAACCAACAACACATAAATTTTTTCAACACACCAATATCTATTATTTTGGAACTTCACTTTCACTTTCTCTTTTCTTCAACTTTACACTCCTTAACCTCTTAATTTTTCAACTAAAGCGTTTAGGAGTTTTGGATCAAATTACGGTCAATTGAAAGAAAACGAACAAGCTACATATGAGGCTACCAAAAAATAGGCTAAAGGCTCAATGGGACTAACTAAGGTCATGCCTAAAGGGTAGATAAAATAGATATAAAATATGGCTGTCAAAGAAATGCCTATGTCATCTCCTAAACTTAACATTCTTTATTTCGCTTTGCAAACACACCGGGAAAGTTCTAGACACCAAAATGCAACATGGAATATAAAAAAAACCTCACTCACATATGGCACATGTTCAACTCAAGAAGGATCTCTATAGACTCTCAACCAAGTAATTGCAAGAATTTCAATTTAAGCAAAAATTACCCAAAAGTCAAATAAAAGAGCCTAGGTGTCTCACAGAATTCATTCAATTTCCACATTATACCATAGAATTCAACACCACTTGCATCAAGTAATCATGTGTAGAAACTAGCAAGAGCATCTTTATTTATTCCTAACGACAAAAATTTAAAATTACTCCTAAAATCAAAAAGGATACTGGGTTCAAAGGGCTTCCCCTCGAAAAAGAACCGAAAAGAAAAATCAAGGGGTGGGTGAAGTGTTCTTCTACTAAACAAACAAAACAACAAAAACTGAAACAAACAAAGATAAAATCTTTTTGTAATTTTTTTAAAATTTAGTCAAAAGCTTAAAAATAAATAAAAATAGAAATCCTATAGCGCACTTCACCCTAAACAAATCGGAAGATTCCCCACCCAACACTTAGAATCATACTTTTTCCCCAAAGTATAAATCAAATAATAAGGATTAGGAATACTCCCTGAGGCCACTAGGCCTAGCTAGTAGCATGTAAATTTTCACTTTTTCGGTGAAGTACGGACCCCACACTTAGATTTCGCCATGCTCCTTAGGTCAGATTGTGGGTACTCAGACTTCCCCTAAATCTGTAAAAACAAAAACATCAAAAACAAGTAACACTAAAAAAACAAAAAATAAAAACAAACTACTTACTAAACGTTGGGTTGCCTCCCACAAGCGCCTAATTTAATGTCGCGGCACTACCCATCAACTTTATCCTCCACCTTGAGGATATAAATTTCACCCCCAACATAGCATACATCTTTTTGCTTCTCTCATAAGGTGGTGGTACATAGATGAAGGGACCAGGTAATGGATGGTGCACATTAAAACTCTTGGCCCTGAGGTGAGGCATGTTGTTCCGTTGCTTGTCTGGTGCAAATTTAAGAGGATTCTTGTTCATCATCTACGCACTCCTCCACTAGTTCAGATGACTCAAAATACATGTCATCATCTAAACAAAATGTAAAAAAGTGCTTTAAATGGGATCCAACACATCAACTTTAAATGAAGTTAGATGTAAGAATGGTAAATAACATGCAATGTGTAACACCCCATACCTTCCCAACCCTACTTGACGACGTTGAACAATGTATACTTAGGTGTCGAGAGCTATAAGTATGCATTTGGTAATGTTAATGTTGAGGAAATTTAAATTTGGCCTCGTACATGTGATTAACCTTGCGTAGGAGGTGTTTTGTGATTTTCATGGAGCAGTTGTGGGGTTCAAAATTAGGCTAAGAGGACCTCTAAACAAAGTATGTTAAGGTTAAGAAGTAATCTAAAGAATAGGATTTAAAGTATCTAACCGAACCCGCGAAGAAAAGTCAAAAAATGAAATTTTTGAAAAAGTTTAAGGAGGGGCGCGTTTGGGACCATGCCACGCCGCTATGGGCTAAAATTTTTAGCCCATAGGCAGTAAGTTGGCGCTCCCAGGGGCGTTCCACCTTGGGTTTTCCACTTTTTCGAAAGTTGGAAATTTCTAAGTCCCAAGGGTATCCGGGGATGTACCGAGCCGATTTTTGCCACGTATCTTCTAAAACATGTATGAAATGAGTAAAATATTATATTGGTATGATAAAATTACTCGAGAACGAATTTGGGGTCAAAATAACGATTTTACCCTTTTGGGCAAAATAGGTCATACGTGGCTAGAATCACTTGTTCTTGGGATCGAGGCTACGGATATGAATAACATGAGTGGTAATATTGTTTTAACACGTATGATATGACTTGAACATGAGAAATTATTGATTTTATTGGGTTAATTAAATTGGGCTAAAAAAGGGCCCAAAATGAGATAAAAGACATGGGCCAAACATGGGTCAAATGACCCATTCTTCTTTGACTAATCAATCATTGAGCAAGGGACTCCAAGGCCTATAAAAGGGTCACAAAATCTGATTTTAATACATACAAACACACATGCTTTTTCTCTCTTTTTCTAGACTTTTCAAGAAAGTTTCTTTGGGGGCTCTCAAACCCTAAGCCATATTTGGATCAAGATCGTCATCTTCCAAGATTAGGTAAGTGTTTATTCTTATGGATTAACATATTATATGCATGGGAGAGTATGTATATCATGTTTGTTATGCTTGAAAGTGTTGAATATGGCACTTTGTGTTTTTGTGAAAGCTGTGCCATCTATGGAATTTAAACCTGGAATATGCTTTGTGGTTTTGATAAAAGGGCATGATATGGATAAAATACCAACATGTATGGTGTGATTATGGTCCTAAACTTGTTATATTTCCATAAGTGTAAATTATGGGATTTTGGCCGATTTGTTATTGTGAGGTGTATTGAAGTGAATTGATGGAACCATTATGATGTTGTGGTGATGTAGAAGTGTAAAGTATGAATTTGGGGTGACATGCTAGTAGTGTATGATATTGGTCAATGTTGAGAATATTGTGGGATTCTTGGTATGATAGCTTTGTAAATGGTATTGTTGGTGTGTTAGTTTCACACATGGTATAATCAAGAAGGAAATGACATGTTAAAGCCAAACATGTACTTCATTGTTGTTGTATATATTTGTAAGGTAGTTGGTGGTTAATGTAAACTCCCTTGTATATTTATGTGTTGTAGAGTGAAACATAAGGTAGGAGCGGGACGATTGTATTCACGTATAGAATTGAGTGTTCATATTGAGACGATAAGGCATGTAAGGTTACTCTGTCCGTATTTTTCTGCAGCACCTATTGTTCATGTTGTCATTGTCTTTGTTCCATTCCAAAATGTTAAAAGGTATCTCATGTTAAGTTGTCATATGTTATTATTCTCATGTATCACATAATTATGGACATAATTCCAAGTTCCAAGAATATTATGTCCCAAGGCTTCCAATAATGTTACAACATCAAAAGTATCAATCTCATGAACATAAAAGATTGAAGTAATGCACTTATGTGTTTCCAAAATGGTTATGATCCCCCAATGTATCAATCTCAGAAAAGTAAAAGAGAGAAGTAATCCAATGAAGTAATGGAAGAAGTAACTCCCGTATGATGACTTTATATATATTCCCTCTTGACTTTATATATATTCCCTCATGGTTACTTTATAATTTTCCTTATGGTTACTTTAACATTATTTTATAATTACTTTATCACTACTTTATGGTTCTTTGAGTGCTGGTGATAGCTTTGGGGGGAAAAGCCAAACTTGATGCCGAACCTGCTTCCTTGTTTTCCGGGTGGTAGCAGGGGGAAAGCTCAGTGGGGCAAAAGCCAAGCTTGACGCCGGACTTTATTATATTCACTGGATCAAGGGGGAAGCTCAGTGAGGTAAAAGCCAAACTTGATGCCGAACCTGCTTCCTTGTTTTCCGGGTGGTAGCAGGGGGGAAGCTCAGTGGGGCAAAAGCCTAGCTTGATGCCGAACTTGAGACGGTTGCATATTGACGGATATATTGCATATTGAAGGTTGCATATTGACGGATGCATTGCATAGTGACGGTTGCATATTGACGGATGCATTGCATATTGACGGTTGCATATTAACGGTTATACATTATTGACGGTTCTAACTGTTAACGGTAATGGGCATAAAGGCAAATGAAGTAATGAATGTAAGGTACCTATTTCCACACATACTAAAAGATGATTGATCCACATTGACTATTCTCTTGAAATCAAGTTCATTGAGGTGTTTAAGTTTCATGAAGTTTCTTATAGCCTTGCATACTCAGTACATTCTTCGGACTGACCCCTTTGGGGGACTTACTTTATTTGCTGCAGGGACAGGTGTTAGTAGACCTCCTCAATAGGCTACGGGTTATCCGCGGATTATTGGTGAGCTCCAGTTAGTTCGGGGCTTCTCCGAGTCACATGTGTATATTGTTTTGATTTTGAAATCGGGGACTTGTCCCGACTATAGATTGTTGTGTTATGTATTGGTTAGAGGATTTGTAGACATATGTGGGTTATGGATGTAAGAGACAAATGTCCGTTTTGACTTGATGGCTCCAACGGCCAAGTTTCCTACGTATATTTATATAGCGTATGTTTCCATGTTCATGTTTTCTGCATAGTTGCATAAGGTATCCTAAGATTCATACGAGGATATGCATATGAAGGTTCATAAGCAAAGATTGGTTCTCTCGGGCCATATCGGCTTCGGGTGCCAGTCCGACCCGGATGGGATTTTGGGTCGTGACAAAATGTTTATATGGAAACCTCCTTGCTCAAGGGAGAAAAAAACCAAGACCTACCTCGTAGGATTTCCCAACAATTTCACTAACTTCAAGCAACGTGATTACAAACGCGAGTAATCACAAGGATTAAACTCTTAATCATATCCACCTTGTAACACCTATATTACAAGATTTGTGCAATAACTCTACTACACACTTCAAATCAACTAACTCTAGTTGATACTTCTAGGTAACTCTACCCAAGAAAATAAGGATTAAACTCTTAATCCTATCCACCTTGTAACACCTCTATTACAAGACTTGTACAATAAATCTACTACACACTTCAAGCCAACTAACTCTAGTTGATACTCCTAGGTAACTCTACCCAAGAAGCACCAAACAAAAGATGAGAACCTGACTTGACTAAACTTTAGTCGATGCAGCTAACTAACTCTAGTTATGACGACATAGCCTAAAGACATAGATAAGTTCAATATCTACTATGTTTTATAACATAGGAGTGGCTTTACAATTTAGCACAAAGTATAAAGACTCAAACAACAAAGAACTAAGAACAACTGTCGTTGATAGGGAATAAGTCCCTTGTTGTAGAAGCTTTAAGTTGAAGAACAATAGAGACTTTTACTAAGAGAATGTGAATTTTCGAATATGTAAAAGTTAGGTTTTTCTCCCACATAATGATCTATATATATGGAGAAAATAAGAGGGAAAACCTAGAAAGTTTCTCATTAGTCGAGAATGGAAAGTTGCTGCTCCTCTGCTGTTGTGCACCAATTTTTATACACAAATGTATAGCTGATAGCTGTACTGTTGACTTCCAGAAAGTTCAATATCTAATGGACTTGGTCCCTCATCTGTTCCATATAAAACTAGATCACTCTGAGAAATAGTTTCTCTTGAGGACCAAATTTTCCCAGAAGATATCCGCACATGCTCATGCAGTACTGTCAGACACCAGTTGACCATGTACTCATACATCTCAGGTACCAGGTCCCTTTACGCAGTTTGTCAATCATTAGGAATTGATTTTCCATGTGCCAGTTTAGTACTTCCATGTCATATATCACCTGGATATATTTGAACAAGGAAAAATCCCCTTCAGAAGTTCCTGGTTAACGAGGTTATAGATACATCCACCATATGGACCTGGTTCTTAAATAGGTCTGTTAATTATCAAAACCACGAGTATAATTATCCTTATTGAACTTGAAATAGGTCAAAATTGACAGTAGCACAAAGGATACAATAACTAGTCTCAATCAATACTAAAGTCCTGATTTTGTATGGATGGACACCTCAATCTCTCACAGGTGCAGATACAAGAATCATAAGAAATGCTTGAGACTTTAGTACATGACTTAAAACTTGTGTGTTAGTTTGTTCTATGCCATTGTTAAATGACCTGCTACTAGTTGTTATTACTTCTTGCAGAATTTTAGAATGGGTCTTAAATTTGTCTTCTAATGTGTAGAGTCCCTAATTTGTCTAAGTATAGTATCTTTATGCCCAAAATAGGGATATCTTGATATTGATGGATAATAAAATCACCTGAAAAAACAAAAACAAGGTTAACAAAAAAATAAGCAAGAGTATCTCCTTCACGAAGGGAATATTGTACTCTTACTAAATAAAACTTCTCAACCTATTAATGAGATTAACTTCCATTACTACACTCCAAGGGGGATTCCATCTTCCTTCCAAAATTTGAACCATGGTCATAAAATCTGATTCAATAATGATATTATTTAACTTTTGCTTATGAAATACATTAGCCCTTCCCTAATTGCCCTTGCTTCATCAACTAGATTAATTAAATCAGGTAATTTAATACCTTTGGTCACCACAAGCTGCCCCAAAGAATTTCTCAAATAAAAGGTTGCAGAACTAAGGCCTGGATTGCCTTTAGAGGCACCATCAGTGTTACACTTAATCCAATTAGCTATGAGAGGAATCCATCTCACTATTCTGATGTTATAAGAGGGTATATACCCTTCTAAGGCAGTAACCATTTCAGGCCAGCTTTTATTCTCCCAACTAATCTTGAATCTGATCTTAATGAACTTCCTCAAAGTGTCATCAACATCTCTAATAATCTTTAAAGTAGAAAAAGACCCACTATGTAAAATAGTATTTCTCTTCTTCCATATAAACCAGAGAATAATCATAGGGACTATTTGGAAAACCACTCTAATCCTAGGGTTTCCATCAGTAGCCCGCCACTTCCTAATGCACTATTTCAAATGATTCATATGAGTTATACCAATAGTTTTTGAATAGTGATGCCAAATAGATCCTTCAGTTTCTCCCTTCATGAAAAGATGTTCCATTATTTCTCTCTCAGGATTAACAAAAAAATTACAATCAGAAGAAATATTAGGATTCCATATATTTGACATATAAGCTACAACAACTTGACCTTGCCAAACTCCCCAGGCAAGGAAAGAGATTTTAAACGACAATCCCTTATACAAAATCTGCTTGAGGTCTTCATTACTGTCTTTCTTTGTCTCAGTAGTTCCCACACACATTCAACACTGAAATAATCAGTGCTAGTTTTTGTCCACCAAGGCTGGTCACATGTGTCTGTGATCTGAGGACTGCCCAAATTATGTCTGATGTGATCCACTACATATTCAGGGACCATATCTTGCATCTTGTCCCAATCCCATCCCTCTCCTGATAAAAATTCCCTATGTCCTTCATGTTATGACAAGTCTGAACCACATAAGGGTTTAAAAATAGAGGGCCAAGATTGGTTCAGTTGTCATACCAGATATTTGAGGTGCCCCCCTTAGGCTCCCACCACATAAATTGTTCAATCTTTTCTCTATTCTCCAACATATATTTCCATACTTGTGAACCCCCACTCCATTATACATGGGAGGGTATCTGCTTTTTACAATACTTATTCTATAAATAATAAGACCACAAGCTGTTTTATGTCCTAAATCTCCACCACAATTTAGTATACAATGCCTTGGACACATCAGGCATAGATCTGAATCCTAATTCACCTTCTTGTTTAGGGAGACATACCTTATTCTATGTTGATCAATGTTTACTCCTCCCTGATTCCTTGTTACTCCAAAAGAATTTAGCAAATGTCCTATGCAAATATTTGATAACATAAATAGGAGAATAATAGTTGAAAGTACACAAATTGAAAAACTTTGTAGAATACTAGTAAGGAGAACTTCTTTACCCCCATATGATAGCATTTTACATTTCCAAGCTTGAAGTTTCCCTTTCACTTTATCAATCAACTCTACATAATCCTCTTTTCTCTTCTTTTTGCGAGTAATGGGACAACCCAAATATTTTATAGGAAAAGATCCTCTTGTCATTCCTATGATCTACCCCACCTACATAGAGATGTTCACTGCAACATTTTGATGAAGATTATAGGAGCTTTTTTCTTTGTTTACTTTCTGTCCAGAAACCTTCTCATAATCTTGTAAAGTACCCATTATCTTTTCCAAAAAATACTCATCAGTAGAGAAAAAATAATAGTGTCATCTTCACATGCTAGATGGTTCAAATTAGGACTCCACTTAGGCATACCATACCCCATATATTGATTGTCTTCAAATAGAGCATTTAGAGCCCAAGTAAAAACCTCTGCAGATAAGATAAAGTGAGCTTGAGAGATTGGATAACCTTGCTTCACCCCTCTGGTAGAGTGAAAGAAGCCATAAGATTGACCATAGAGAAATATAGAATAATAATTATTTGAAATCAGTCTCCAAATTAAATCAACAAAAGTGCTAGAGAATTCCATCATCCTCAACACTTTCATTAGGAAAAACCAAGAAACTCTGGCATAAGCTTTAGCCATATCAAGCTTTATAACAATATTTGATGGCTTTCCTCTCTTTCTAATATCTGTAACTAGTTCTTGCGTAAGAAGAACATTCTCTATAATACTTCTCCCTTTGACAAGTCCAAATTGATTTGTAGATATGAGATTAGGTCATACCTCTTCCAATCTATCATGAATAATCCTGGACAGTACCTTATTTATAAAATTACTCAAACTAAATCATCAGACAAAAAGGATATTGTGCCAAAGAAAACTTAATTTTGGACTTTAAGTCAAAGAAAACAATGACATAAGTTGTGGGCTAGCAACCCAAACTTAGCTAGAGTTTGGCCACAGATTTTCAAATATTTTTGGCAAGTCAATTTTGGGTGAAGTTTCAACATGTGTTTGGCCATAATTTTTGAAAAATAATTTTACTTTTTTTAAAAAAACATAAAATATGATGTATATCATATGTTCCAAAAACTATTAAAAATATCCATACGTTTGACAAAAAATTATCATTTTATAATGAACTAGATAATACATTATCTAAAAATATAACATGATATTTTAATAAAAACTACTAATAACATAACTACCTCACTCACTAACCAATCAATAAAGCTACAAGCATCATCGACCCTAGTACTACAATAGAGAACTCTTTTTAAGCATAAACAGAGCCACAATAAGGAGTCATCAATAAGAACGGAATGATTTAATAAGGGGTTGGTTGGGTAGATAGATTATATTTGGAGCGATAATTAGTGGGTTCTTTTTATAGGATTTAAAACTTACCAAAATATAAAACTTTGGGGTAAGTTTTAAACTTTTAAAAGAACCCAAAAACTAGATTTTCACATTTTCGCCTAAACACCACTTTTTCTAGTTTTAGGGATCGTGCATTTTTGCCAAATATTTTTTAATCAAAAATTGATAAATTCTATGGACAAACAAATTTTGCCAACAAAATTTTCAAAAAATATTTGGGATAGCTATGGCCAAACGAGTCCTTATTTTATCATTTTATAATTCCTTTATTTTGTTATAGTTCTATATACTTTGGATACTAATACCCCTTTAATTTAATCTAGTTGAATCTCCATGGAAAGTAGCCTTTCTTTTAATATTCGTTGAATACTACACTCGTGATTTCTAATTCAAGATTTTTCTTTTCTCGATATTTGGTTTTATTGCTTTCGTCAAATAAATGATTGAATGGATAAATTTTGAAATTGCCTCGTTTCTTTAGATAATTTTTTAAAATATTTTGACAACTTCTCCTCTCAAAACTTCTTTTATTTGAATGAAATTTTAAAAATAAATTCAACATTTTTCAAATCAAGGAAGAACTTCTCTTTAAAGTTAGTCAAACAAAAGTTTGATCAAATACCGCCGGTTAACCACAAGTTTGTGGATATCTTTAAATGCCTTCAAAACCTTCTTAAAGATGTCATTAGAACACTTGCCTAGACCCTGTAATTGTTAAAGGTCTATTTAATTTTTTAAAAAAATTAGTGGTGACTCTGTTCTAAATTATTTTGAGAATTTCTGTAAGTTTTTAAAATAAAGTGTCATTTTTTCAAAAAACTAATAAATAGAAATGACGACTCTACTGGAGATTCATCTAGGTTCTGACAAAAAAGTTTTCCTGACTTCTGTTTAACTAACTATTTGGATTGTAATAATTAGTAACTAGTAAATTTTCAATTATGTGTTTAGTTTCCACAAATTAAACTGTCATTGCATTCATGGCATATTTCTGTCAATTGACACTTTTAAAATTTCCAATCTATAAAAGGGCAGTTATTCGGTCCGCAACTATTTTTATTCTTTGAAAATCAAAATACTTCGCGGGGTACCTTGCTGAGTAATTGGATCATTGATCGATCCAATGCCCTATGCCAAGTTTTCCACTTGGGTTTTCGATCTATTATTTCAAAACCAACTCTAGACACCTAGCGTAGAGTGAAATCAAAATTCTCAATTTAGCACATTGAACTAAGTTGACACAATACCCAAGGCATGTTGGGCCCAATAGAAAGACCACTTTGTGTTTGAAAGTTCCACGATTTAAAAGGACAATTATACGTATGTGTTCAAAGTAAGGGATGTATATGCTAATTTGCATATTCTTGTTTTTATGGGTGGGGGGTTTCTAATACATTTTTGTTTTGTAGGATGGCCCGAAGGCTTTTGAGGTTTAGAATGGTTAGCAAAGCTCCAAGTAAGATCAAGTTATGGTGGGATATCTTTGATGATAGGTTAAAAAATGCTACTAGCAATATAGGCCACTTGCCTTCTTTGATGGAATTCGAGGAATGGCCTGATTTGAGTGAAGTCATCATGAGGTGTTGGGATAGTGAGAGGATGCTATTCAAGTTAGGGGATATAGAAATGACCCCCACTATTGAAGAAATTAATGATTTCCTAGATACCACAGGGATGTTTCAAAAGAGGAAGCATAAATCTGATGACAATGTTTTGGTTTCCCATAAGTCATTCCATAAAGAGATGCTAGATATGCTACTTCTTTTCAAAGGTGATTAGTTGAACACTACTAACGTACCATTCAAAGAATTCTACTGATGAGGTCTCTAGGGTGGTGTTGATTATTTCCAAGAATAATTTTATGATTATGTAATATGGGATGACACTCATGCTTGTGATTTATCTATTTGTCTCCTAAGGACCATGATATTCCATGATCAAGGGAATGAAATTAACTGTAGGGTTATCAAGACCACAAATATGATATTCTTGAGTATTGGTGAAAAGAATGCAAAGAAGTACTTATACTTGGCTCCGGTCATCTTTTTTGATATCTATCGATCTATAAGAAAATGCAAGAATGGGAACCGTTTCTTTCAAGGTTGAAAGTTGTTACTGTAATGGTGGTTGACCAAACACCTCATAAAATATTAAATGGGCATAACACAACTTCTTTCTAAGTTAAGAGATAAAAATGTTCAATGGATGTTTTCAAGGTTCCAATTTGAGAAGATTTTAGTCAAAGGTAAAAAGGTTCCTTTTCTTCATACTTATGGGCATTAGGGGAATCCATCCATATGCACCTAATCAAATGTTGAGGTAATTCAGCAGAACACAAGTCATTCCCTACAAAGGTGACATGGCTCAAAATGTGATTGATTATAATGGATGTGATTTGGTGCCCTATGATAGATACATCTTGCGGGAATGGAGTAGTTGTGTAAAGTCAAAGAAGGAAGCTATGGCAAAGGATAGGTTTCAAGTTAGGTATGACAAAGCATACAAAGCATGGCTAAAGGATGATTTACTAGGGGCACTCAGCCCGAGGCTAAATGTTTGCTACCAACTCAAAGATAAAGAATACAAAGCTCAAGTACAAATATGCATGTTTCAACAATAAAGGGAAGAAAGAAAGCGAGAGTACCAATGAGAAATAGAGGAGAACCAAAGAGCAACGACTTACATGGCTAATAATTGTCTAAATATTGGTCAAAGTAGGACATTTAAGGATTTGTGTGGAATTGATATCGATCACTGACTCGGTAGCTTCAGTTTGATGTAGCAGTACTATCTGAATTGGAGTTCACACTATCAGTCTTGGATAAGGCCAATTCTTACAAATTATGCTTTGAGTGGATTTGGATCAAGTAGAGGTTCTTTTTAGGAAAAAGGAAAGTTGTAATTTGGACTTTTGCAGAGTGGCAATGTATTTTCTAAGGGTTTTTGGTTCTAATGACAGTTATAGAGGTGTGAATAAAATTTTTGTAAGGTCAAGGTATTTTGTTGGTTCAGACTTGGCACTAGATTAGGGTTTGATTATCCTCTAGTGGTGACTATGATGGGTTTTAGTGAATTGAGTATGTTCAGAACTATATCTATGATTAACTATTTATTGGGTTCAGAGATAGCTAAAATCTATAGATATCAATTTTGGAGAAGCTTTGGTTTTTGATACTAGAGATGCAATTTTATAAGTTCAAAATAAGGGATGATTTTGATTGTTAGGATAAACAAGTGGTACTATAGATATAATTTTTCTTTTTGAGGTTTGTTTAGGGTATTTGCAGTTAATCGACAGTCTTGGTACTTTTCTAGCCGGTTCGAGGATGAATGGATGTTTAACCGGTGGATGATGTAACAACCCTTATAATGATTTTTGACTTTTGGTGTGTTTTGACCATTTTATCCCTCTTAGTAGTTGCCTTATGGTATTTGTGCTATGAGGAAGTGGCTGACTTGGTTTTCTAGGTAATTGGTTGAGTTTATGTGAGTTTTTTATTTTGGAAGGTTAGTATTGACTTTAGTCAACATTTGTAGAAGTTGAGATAATATCGAAATTTTGTCAGCGCCATTAGTTTCACAACATGATTTTTGGTTTAGGAGGACTATTGATTTGAGTCTCAAGGCATTCTGTAATAACCCTTTCCATTGTTATGATAAAGTCTAGCATGCCCAAAATTTGGGTTAAGGTTTTCCCCAAATTAAGAGTTAGAAATTTCAGGCTAGTCTTAGATGAAATCCAAGCATGGTATAGTCTAGGGTAAAATGGGAATGGATTAGTTAAGGGTTAAGTGTTTTGGGGTAATTTTATGATAGCTAAGACGATAAGGAATTCGTAGAAATTTTTGGAAGTGAATTCATGTTAGTAAAACTTCTGATATTAGATTTGACGTAAAAAGGTTAGTCCGGGATGTCAAAATCTGAGGGTGTGTTGAAAAAATGGAAAATTGGGAAGAATCCTTACCTTCTGCCACGCCTACGTCGCTATAGTAGAGGATGGCCACTACCACTACATCGCTATAGCAGGAGTCAACTTTCATCAATCCCACCATAGTGGGATAGGGTCGTTATAGTAGGATATGTGCTGATTAATGCAGAAAATACCCCAAAAATATTATTTTCATTCCACATTAGTGTAAGGAATGGGAGACTCAATTTTGGGCGATTTCAACCTAATTTTCATTAATTTCCTTCATTAAGGTAAGTTAATTCATCCCACTAACTAGTTTTTTGATTATTCCTTAGAATCACTAGTTTTGGGAAGACTTTAACTTGACCTAGGTGAATTTTGTGGTTCACTTAGGTAAATTAGGTGGAAAACCATTGGGGTTTTGGTTAAATATTGTTAATTTATAATTGCATATTTAGAATTCACCATTATATTTATGAAATTAGTAGAATTAAGGTTGAATGATGGTACAAAATCCTAGAATGGAAAGCATGATCATGAATTTGACTTTGGGGTTATGGGATTAGGTTGTAATCCTTGAATGTATTAGGTCATTGTCTGAATTGTGAGCATATTATTATTTTTAGACCACAACCAAACCAAAATTGCACGGGAAGGCAAGGCTCAAGCTTGTTAGAACGGTGCAAGATTGGATTGAGGTAGTTGATGGTTAAATGTACTTGAAAATCCAACTTGATTTATGTGTGCAAATTAATTGTTTCTTCGTATACTTTTTACAATGCATGTTCAAGGAAAGTAAATCATTGAATGATATCTTCAGTTCTAATCATATGTAATGAGGTTATAATAAGGGTTTGTCGATTGTACAAGTATTGTTGTTTATTCTCATATATTGTTATTATTGGGCTATTTGCTATTATTATGGGATATACACGTATTTGGACATCTTCAGGGATTAGTTTAGCACTGCTTTCCATCTTCAGACTGACAAGCAGTCAGAGAGAACTATTCAAGTTCTTGAGGATATGTTGAGGGCCTTTGTGATTGACTTTGGTGGTCATTGGGATAACTTCTTGCTGTTGTATGAGTTTTCATACAACAACAATTATGATTCTAGCATTGATATGGCTCCATTCGAAGCACCCTATGGTAGGAGGTGTAGATTACCCATAGGATGGTTCAAAGTTGGTGATGTAAAATGGTTGGGCACAAACATGGTAAAGGAAGCTCAAGAGAAGGTGAATTTTATTCAAGACAAATTGTTGGTAGCCCAAAGTTGGCAAAAGGAATATGGAAGATCGCAAGGTAAAGGACATGTCATTCAAACTCGGTGAGAAGGTATTGTTGAGGTATCTCCTATGAAGGGAGTTATGCAGTTTGGCAAGAAGGGTAAGCTTAGCCTTCGGTATATTAGTCTTTTTGAGGTTCTTGATGTGGGCCTGATAGCTTACAGGTTGGCTTTGCCACCAAGCCTGTCAGGGGTCCATCCGGTATTCTATATATCAATGCTTAATAAATACCATGGGGATGGGGATTATATCATAAAATTAGACTTAGTGTTACTTGATAAAATTATTTCCTATAAAGAGAAACCAGTTGCGATTCTTGATCGGGATGTTATGAAATTGAGAACCAAGGAGATTCAGTATGTTAAGGTTTAGTGGAAACATGTCCGATTGATGAGGCTACTTGGGAAATCAAGAGGGATATGCGGGACAAGTACCCTCACTTGTTTGAGGATACATGTACTCTCTTACTTCTTACTTGCATTATTTTTCTTATTTGATCATTTGGGGATGAATGATGGGTAAATTGGTATTTGTTGTAATGATCCTTTCCACTGTTATGGGTAAGTATAGCATTCCAAAATTTGGGTTAAGGTTTTCCACGAATTAAGAGTTAGAAATTTCAGGATAGGCTAGTTTCAAATAAAATTTGAGTATGGTATTATCTAGGGTAATACGATAATAGATTAGTTAAGGGTTAAGTGCTTTGGGGTAATTTTATGATAGCTAAGACGATAAGGAATATATAGAAACTTTCAGAAATGAATTTGGGTAAGTAAAACTTCTGATATCGGATTTAACGTAAAAGGGTTAGTCTGGGAGGTAGAAATCTGAGGGTGTGGCAAAAATGGAAAAACTGGGAAGAATCTCGAGTTTCAACCTTGGCTACCCCGCTATAGCAGAAAGCAGGCCTCTACCACTACACCGCTATAGTGGGAGTCAGCTTTGGTCAATGCCACCATAGTGGGCGAATTCCGCTATACCGGGCTATGTGATAATTAATGCAGAAAATATCCCAAAAATATTATTTTCATTCCACATTCATGTAAGGGATGTGAGAGGCTATTTTGGGTGATGTCAGCCTAATTTTCATCAATTTCCTTCGTTGAGGTAAGTTAATCCATCCCACTAACTAGTTTTTTGATAATTAATCCCTAGAATCACTAGTTTTTGGGTTTTGAAAAGGATTTAACTTGACCTAGGTGAATTTTCTAGTACACTTAGGTGAATTAGGTGGAAAACCCCCGGGTTTGGTTAAAATTTTTTAATTTATAAATGCATGTTTAAAATTCAACATTATATTCATAAAATTTGTAGAATTAAGGTTGAATGATGGTAGGAAACCCTATAATGGGAGAAATGATAATGAATTTGACCTTGGGGTTATGGTATTAGGTTGTAATCCTTGAATTTGTTAGGTCACTGTCTTAATTGTGATCATATTATTATTTTTATACCACAACCAAGCCAAAATTGCACGGCAAGACAAGGCTCAAGCTTGTTAGAGTCTGTGCAAGATTGGATTGAGGTAGGTGATGGTTAAATGAAGTTGAAAACCCAACTTGATTTATATGAGAATGTTAACTATTTATTCATTTACTTTTTACAATGCATGTTCAAGGAAAGTAAATCATTGAATGATATCTTTAGTGCTAATCACATATAGTGAGGTTGTAATAAGGGCTTGTCGATTCTACAAGTATGGTTGTTTATTCTCATATATTGTTATTATTGGGCTATTGGCTATTATTGTGGGATGTACCAGTATTTTAACATCTTCACATTGATTGATATAAGGTTGGCAGACACTAGATATCTGAGATTTTTGGTACACGAACAACAGCTCGTCCCCTGCAGGTCATGGCTAGTTGGCGACCATAAAATCCTTAGTATGTCTGTACAAGGTTTTGGTGAGTATGATGGTTCCTTGAGTGGAACGGTTTTTGTGATTATTTTTATCCTATTATTGTTGTTGTTGATTATATTGGATCCTTGAGTGGTCCGGGCTAAGGGTATAAAAGAATGGCATATATTCTGTTATTATCTACTTACTTGTGTATTTGAGACAAGGTGTAAGTTATTGTTGTTGACTTGGTTAATGATGGATAGTTATTCTCTTTACTTGGTTTATTGTCTATATTGAATTCACACTTGACTAAATTGTTTGGTGTTAGAAAGAGGCTAAATGGTTTATAATTGAGGTAAAGGTAATTATTAGGCGTTCATGGTTGTATTTTTTTTACTATGTTATCGTTATGTGTTCACATTCCTTATTTTGGGTTGACCAATGAACCTACCAGTACATAGTGGCTTTGTACTGAAACTACCTGTGCTCTTCCTTTTTATTGAGTGTAGAGCATTTTTTGGTGACTTCATCGAGACCTCAGATTTAGAGTAGACTTCATTCAGACTCAAGGGTGAGCTACATCTTCCAGGCAGCCATGAGTCCTACATTTAGATCTTGTCTATTTGTTTTGAACTTGGATATTTCTTTTTGTATTTTGGGTTGAACCCATTTGTTGACATTTGTAGTGTTTTGGTACAGTGACTTTCAGATTCTTGGGGTTGCTTTTAGACATTTGTTTAATTTCGTATTTACTATTATTATTAGAATACTTGAGATATTGGATTATTTAATGAAGTAATTAGTTTATCTTAAATTTATTATTTAATGAAGTAATTAGTTTATCTTAAATTTATTATTTAATAAAGTAATTAGTTTATCTTAAATTTGGTTAAGTGTTGGGTTTGAGTAGTTTGAGTTAATTGGTTCTCCAACTGGAGGGTTAGTGCGGGTTTCACTCACAACGGGTTTGGGTCGTGACACATTTAGATGAGTTTTGGAAGACTATTTGTGTTTTGAAAGTTGGAAATTTAATAGAGTTGACCAAAATCAACGTTTGAGGTTAGAAAAGTAATTTTTAAGTTTCAATGATTCCACTAGGTCCGAAGGGTGATATTAGTCTATGTGAAGGTTTGGTTCAGTTCCCAAGACTATTGGATGAGTTTTGATTGGTTGTTTGGAAATTTGAAGATTTCTAAGTTAAGAGTTGACTTTGGTCAACATCCGATTAAAATGATATTGTTTGGATGTTTTGATGATTCCATCTAGTCTGGAATCTCTTTTACAAGTGGTTTGCACTATTGGTTTGTGTTTAGGAAATCTTAGATGAGTTTTTGGTACTTGTTCGGAGTTGTTAGGAGTTGTGTTTTATTAGTATCACCTGAATTTAATGAGCTATTTTAGATGTTTGGATTGTACCATCCGTATCAAAATTTCAGAACCAACACAAAAATAATCGATGGATTTGGAGACCGTATGAGGAAGTTATGGCCTTTTTGACATATTGAGTTAAGTTGTACTTGTGTAACCGCAATTAGTACAAGTATGGGGCAAAGTTCGGTATTTTCGTATTTTGGCAGCGTTTTTCTCGTAATATTAGTGCGTACGTGTTTCCAATCTTGTTTTTCTTATTTTCCAAGAATATCTATTTTGTTTTTCATTTTTTGATTCATAAAGTTGAGATTTGAAACCCCAAAGTAAAGAAATAAAGTGTTTTTCATTTTAGGATCAATTTGAGATGGGTTTGTGTTGATTCTTGGAAATCAAGGTCGGTGTAGTATGGATAAACTGATTTTGGCAGAAATTTACAAAATATTCTCTTTTTAAACCACATATGAACATGGAAATTTAAGGTTTTTCCGATAAAATTTAGAAATGGTATTTTGATGATTTGAAGGTCGATTTTAAATATATTTTTGATGAAATTTTATATTTGATCTCCTAAAGTTATGGGTAAAGTGTTTTTGAAATAAAATTCTCGTTATGACCTTGTGGGATTGAGGTTGACTTTATGGGCCCGGAATAGAAGTATGACAATATAAGTATCGATGGACTTATATTCATGTGTAGAACTTGTTATTGATTTATTCAAGGTGATTTGATATTGGTTTTGAAACAAATTTACTTTGGTGGTGGTTTGTGGCGCGTTTCTTCAGCTTTGAGGTAGATTATGGCTTAATTTTCTTTAAATTTTGCTTGGATGGTGGCTTATCGTGTAAAACATGCTATAGGTTGGGTGAATTTACTGATTTGAGTTCTAAATGAGATAGATTATCACTGTGATGCCCAATTAGAGCATTATCTTGTACTGATTATGTGAAACTTGGATTCCTAGTATCTATATTGAAGCTTGCAGACTATGTTCATAGATTGACTATGATACTATTTGAAATATCTGTTGCATCTGATTTCACTTTATTTTTATGTTCTTGCATATTCATACATCACTTGGTTAATGGAAATAATGAATGATTTGACTTTGAAAAAAATTATATGAAAGAATTAATTTGAATGAAATGAATGATTTAATCCCGGTTCGAGTTCAGACAAGACTTATTGAAAACTCCGTTTGAGGCTGGGTATGTGATATTGATTTAGTTATGGTTCGAGTCTAGATCTTGATGAGAGTTGATTTGTATAAGGACCTCCCGAGTCCCCATAGGTCCCATCTTAAAGCGAAAGAGCTCGAAGGGTGTATACTAGTAGGCATTGGCCAATGGATATCATCCATATAATTGCATTGCATATCCTTTTGGAATACAGTTGTGATTAAGATATCTGTGATATTGCTTGATATTTAACGTTTAGGACTCTTTTGCTTGTAGGGTTACTTTAGTATTCTTTATTCGATATAGTTTTATGCTTGAGCTTGGTCGGCCTATGATGTCTACTAAGTACTAGTGGTTGTACTCACCCCTACTTTTTTGTATCCTTTTGATGAAGATCCTGGTACGAGTGGATAATGCAGACCTTGATTCGTGTGGTGTTTCCTAATTTGAAGTTATGGTAAGCTCCTATCTTCGGAGACTATCCTGGCTTCCTCTACCCTTTATTTCTGTCTTCTTTACTTTCTTAGGCAGTGTTGTATCTCTGTTATGACATTCTGTATTAGAGTCACTCTTGTTCTTGTGATGGCTAAGTTTTGGAATTTTGAGTAGTATTGTTCTATTTTCATTAAGGTTGATTTTAAGTTATTATTATTATTGAGTGTTTTTCATGGTATTATACTATTTGCCTTATTTTATGTTGCTTTCATTTATTGAGTCAAGCTTATCTACCATAGATGGGTGGAGTAGATGACATCACAACCCTTAAGATTTTGGGTCGTGACAAGCCGCAAGCTTGATATAAAATTGGTGGTACATTTCATAAATTCAAGGTGGAGGAAAAAGTTGACTGTGTTGTGCCGTGAGGTTATATTAGGCACTTATTGGGAGGCAACCCAACTTTACTGCTTTACTTTAGTTTATGTTATTTTAAAAATTATTATCCTTTTGAAGTTATTTTTTTCTTTTGTATGAATATGATTATGGAAACAATGTCATTGGAAGGATGGAAAAGGGAGCTAGATGGTCGGAACAAAGCATGGGGGCCCACAAAAAAATCACATACAGGAGAAGTTTGAGTATTCCATGATATGAGTTGTTAATGCTTCGGTCTTTGACTATCTAGGGAGTTCATATTACCCTTGTATGGCTTTGTAATGCATTGAGGTAAGTGCATAATATTAAGCATGTAGTGGAGAAATCACTTGGTTGCTTTTGTGATTCTATTTAAGTAGCTATATTAACGTGTCATGCTAGCAGTTAGTTTTATTAGTAAAATTCTTGGTTTTTGTTTTTGATTCTTTTTTGAGGGAGTCCTTTAAACCATATGTCATAGTATGTTTTTACTTTTAGGATAAAGAAGAAGAGTAACTCAAATGCCTTAAATATGCTAGGTGCTTTATCTAGATATTCTATGAAAATGTCACGTAGATCTCTTAAAAACATTATGCTTGTCACGACCCAAATGACCCGTGAGTGGCACCCACACTAACACTCTGGCGGAAGCACCCTTATAACCCAAACCATTACCCATAACTTACCCATTTTTAAAACAAGATAATCAATTAATATAATATGATAATATAAAGCATCTTGAAAACTAAGGAATAATATTAAGTGCGGAAAATCAAACAACTAGCTATTACAATCTCCATGACCCAAAATTTATCGTACAAGAACTCTATATCAAAACTATGTCTAAGAAAAGTATCCAAAACTAACAAAAGAAAGAAAGGCAAGAATCAACCATGAATATCCCCGACAACCTGAAGAAGTAGTGCTCACCCTTGGATTGATATCAGCTGTCAACCGCTAGAGAAAAAGTCATGTTTGAGCCTCTGGAACACTTTCTTCACTCAACAAAACAAGAGTACAAGGTAGTATCAGTACAACCCACTATGTATTGGTAAGTATCATAGGTCAACACAACTTAATAATATGTACACAACAGTAATCAAATAACAAGTAGACATCCATCAACACATAGAGAAAAGGTCATGTATGAGCCTCTGGAACACTTTCTGCACTTAACAAAAGAAGAGTACATGGTAGTATTAGTACAACCCACTATGTACTGGTAGGTATTGTAGGTCAACTCAACTTAATAATATGCACACAATATAAATCAAATAACAAGTAGACATTCCTCGACACATAGCAAGTAATTCAATGAATCAATAAATACATCAATGATTGGTCATTAATGCCCATAACAAGCCACGTAACCAATGAGAGTATCAACCATATTATAAATAACCACAAAATCACCAATCATAGAATAAGTAGAAACTATGTCCATCTCAACCTCACAATCAAACATCATTAATTTGTTATCAACTTATTAACCATATAACCTCTCAAATCACACAAATTTGTAGACACATGCTAAGGGACTAATTTCTACCCAACTAGTCATGACCTGCAAGGGACACCCTTAGTCCATGTACCATACCGGTAAGGTACCCGATCCTCCATAATAAATAACATCAATATCTATAACCTTAACTTCATGGTACCTGATCCTTCATAGTCATATTATATGCATTTTGCCAATTTCAATATCTCTGGGAGTACAACAAATGTATTAAATTTACTAGCACTCATAAAATCATAATTCAATTCATTCAAGTATCACTAACTTAACTATCATCAATTACAAGAATGTCCAAAGACAAATCAACAAGCATCAAATATAGGAGCATACATACAATTAAATTGAGTCTGAACAACAATTAAAATATAATCTACCTCAATCTGATGAACCAAAAAGCAAGCTAGTCCGCACGAGCCTTGCTTTTTCTTGAAGCTTCAGATCGTTCAAAGTCTAAAAACAAACAATAAAGAGTAATTAACAACTTACTCTTCAATTCTAAGCCTTGGGAATCAAAACCCACTGATTTTATCCCTTTTCACATCCTAAAACATAATATAAGGGATTTCCAACCATTAATTTGCCCTAAATCTCCATAAATCACATTTATGGGGAGGAATTCTATGCTAGAAAATGTTAATTAATAACCTAGAATTGTTATTAAACAAATTCATATCTACCCATAGGTTTTGTCATTAATAATTATGAAATTAGTGCTTAAACATAAGAATTCTACCATAAACCCTCATTCTAATCGTTCTATGGATTAAACAAATTAAATGATGTTAGGAGGGAGTAACAATCTTACCTTTTCAGTTGACTCGCCCCAAGTAATAGGAAATTACCTATCTCAAGCCTATGAATGAACCCTTCAGTTTTTGGGAAATAAAACACTAAAAATAAAAGTTGCTGCAGCAGGCATATGGGCACTATAGTGCCCTGCCACGGCAGTCTGCCATCCTTCGCACGTGCTGCCACAACAGCTAGTCATCTACCACAGTGATTGTACTACAACGGGGACGTAGTCGTGACATCGGTCACTAAATAGTAGCTTGGGTAAGCTTCAATTGTTCCTCCATTTAGCAACACACACCTAGAATTTTGACAAACAGTTTAATCCCGATGTGGCAACCTCTATAACTGAAGTTCTACTAACTCAAATTTTATTCTGAGAGTTTATATGGACAACTATGGCCCTTGACTACCACATAATAATAAACTTAGAAATAGAAGACACTAAACCGCAAGACACAAGGGGTCTCTAAACCACACCACACCATATTTTTATTTAAAAACCACCCTAGCCTAAGATTTTATCAACTCTCATCCTAGAGAAAACGCTACCCAGTTAGCTACACCCTCATATATGCTATAACAATGAGATGGATCATTACATTAGATACCAATTAAACAACCATTTGTCTCCAAATGACAGCAAGAACAAAAAGGGAAAAGCAAACAAAAAATTACCTGAATTGGTGAATAGATGCGGATACTATCTATGCATGTCCTCTTTGGTCTCATCAGTGGTCTCCTCAACAAGACGGTTCTTTCACTGTACCTTTACATATGCAATCTCTTTGGTTCTCAATTTATGGATATCTCTATCATGAACCACAATAGGCTCCTCCTCGTAATAGAGGATTTCATCTAACAAGACTGAATCCCATCGAATGATATAATCACCATCTACATGGCCCTTCTTAAGCATAGAAACATTGAATACGGGATGAACTCTCAACAAACTTAGAGGCAAATATAATCTATAGGCCACTGACCCCATACCCTTAAGGATTTCAAAAGGTCCAATATATCTTGGACAAAGGTTACCAAGATTACCAAATATCATAACACCCTTCATGAGTGAGACTTTGAGAAACACTTGCTCTCCTTCAATGAATGCACATCTCTTACCTTCCGATCTGCTTACTTTTTTTGCATGCTTTGGGCCACTAGAAGTTTCTTTTGGATAAACTAAACCTTCTACAATGGGTCTCTCAATAGATAAATACCCCATGACCTCATCTCAAAAGCATTAAACTACCTAATGGGAGATCCATACCTCCTCTCTTACAAAGCCTCAAATGGCACCATCTCAATGCTCAAATAGTAATTATTATTTTATGCAAACACTGCCAAAGGTAGACACTGGTCCTAATAACCTCTAAAATCTATCACACATGCATGGAGCATGTCCTCCAATACCAGAATTATCCACTCAAATTACCCATTAGATTGAGGGTGAAAAGACATTCTAATATCCAACTTAGTACCCAGCTCTTCATACAACTTCTTCTAAAAGTTAGAAGTAAAATGAGTATCCCTATCTAAGATAATAGAAATTGAGACCCCATGCTACCGAACAACCTCCTTAAGGAAGATCTTAGCTAACCTTGATGCATTGTAAGTCACCCACACTAGAATGAAATATGCAGACTTAGTCAGCCGGTCTACTACAACCCATATCGAATCGTACTTCCCCATAGTCTTAGGAAGACCACCAACAAAGTCCATAGCTATCCTCTCTAACTTCCATTTAGGAATGGACATTCTTTGAAGAGTACCACTAGGCTTCTGATGTTCATACTTCACCTATTGGAAATTCTGACATTTAGCCACAAAATTTTCTATGTCTCACATCATTCAACCTCACCAGTAATGTTGCCTTAAGTTTCCATCGTACATCTTGGTCACACTAAGATGTATAGAGTATTTTAAACAATAGGCCTCAGTTAGAATTGTAGGAAGAAAATCATCAACATGGGGCACACAAACTTTCCCCTGAATCTGCAACATACCCTCACCATCAAGAATGGCTTTCTTTGACACATATTGCAGAACATTATCACAAATCTTACTTAAATTTGTATCCTCAAATTGCCTAGTCTTGATTTAATAAAGAAATATAGACCTTTCCTCTACATTATCTAGCAATCGACCTCTCTTAAACACCTCAAGCCGCCTGAAGCTAATAGCTAGAGACTGAACCTCCCTAGCAAACAGACGCCTGGTAACATTCAGGTAAGCCATGCTACCTACAGTTTTTGACTTTCTTCTCAACACATTGGCTACCATATTAGCCTTCCTCAGATGATATGGAATGGTGATATCATAATCTTTAAGACACTCCATCCACCTACACTATCTCAAATTCAAGTCTCTTTGTGTGAACACATGTTGTAAGCCGCGATGGTTCGTGAACACTTCACAATGAACCCCATATAAATAATGCCTCAATATCTTAAGTGCAAACACCACCAGCCAACTCCAAGTCATAAGTAGGATAGCTCTTCTCATGAACCTTTAACTTCCTTGAAGCATAAGAAATCACATTTCTTTCCTAGATCAATACGACACCTAAACTAGAACGTGAAGCACCATAATATATAATGAAATCCTTACCCTCTACAAGCAAGGCAAGAATAGAAGCAGCGGTCAACAAGGTCTTGAGATTATGAAAGCTCTCCTTACACTCCTCAGACCAAATAAAAGGTACATCATTTTGACTCAACGATGTCAAATAAGTAGTAATAGAACAAAAACTCTTCATAAATCTGCAATAGTAACTGGTTAACCCTATAAAACTACAAACCTCTATCACTAAAGAAGGCCTAGCTCAATTCTTAACCGACTCAATCTTTTGTGGGTCTACCATCATCCCTTCCTTTGAAACAACATACCCTAAAAAAGACACAAAAGCTAAACAAAATTCACACTTAGAAAACTTTACATAAAGATTCTTCTCGTTTAACAATCCCAAACAATCCTAAGGTGATTCTTATGTTCCTTATTACTCTTAATAATAAAGTAGAATATCATCTATGAAGACAATCATGAAGAAATCTAAGTAGGGCTTAAATATCCTATTCATTAAACCCATAAAAGCAGTAGAGACATTAGTTAGCCTAAAAGACATCACAAGAAACTCATAGTTCCCATACCTAGTCTGAAATATAGTTTCAGGAATATCATTGGCCTAAATCTTAAGTTAATGATATCTGCAACTCAAATCAATCTTGGAGAAGATTGATGCACCCTGCAACTAGTCAAATAAATTATCGATATGAGGTAAATGATACCTGTTATGAATCATAACCTTGTTCAACTACATGTAGTCTATACACATACACAGGATACCATCTTTATTTTTTCATAAACAAGACAGGCGCACCCCACAAAGAGGCACTTGGACATATAAATCCTTACCCAATAATTTTTACAGCTGAGCCTTTAACTCTCTCTCCTTGTTCAGATCTATCCTATAAGGGGAATACATATAGGACCGGTATTCGAGTCTATATTAATACAAAATATATGTCATGATCAGGTGGCATACTAGGAAAGTCAGCAGGAAAAACCTCTAAGAACTCACACACCATAGGAACTGACTCAATAGGTGGGACATCTGGATAAGTGTGTAGAAGATGTGCAAGGAATACTGAACATCCCCTCCCAATTAACATCTTCGCACGAATAAAAAGATAAGTTTCATTAGAGCAGGATTATAGTCACTCTCTAACTCTAGTCTATCCATCCTTGACATAGCCATAGTTACTGTCTTAGTACGATAGTCTAAAATAGCATGGTATGTAGATAACCAACTCATCCCCAGAATGATATCAAAATCCACTCTGTCTAATATCTCCAAATCAACCAATGTTTGATATCCTATAAACATAACAAAATAATAATAACACATTTTATAAACAAAAACAGAGTGCTCAACAGGGGTGGATACATGAACAAGAGCATCATGCATATCATATATCATGTCCAACCCCATAACAAAACCAATAGATACATATAAAAAAGTAGAACCAGGATCAAACAATACAGTGGCCATCTAGCCACAGACAAGAATAGTACCTATAATGACTGCATTTGATGCCTCTACCTTGGAAAACATAGAAATAGGCCCTATCACTAGTCTAAACGCTACCCTATGATGTCACCCAAATTACACCTCTGAACAAAATATAAAGCGGTCGCTGATCAAATATAGAACCCAACTAGGTTACGGTCAATCCCACAGGGATCAGGTCAAAATATCAATCAAGATATCTGTCTAAGCCATCAATAACAATTTTCAATAAGAAGGGATTTTTGTAAATCAAACTATCAATAATAATAAATGTTGATTTGTTGGATTTATAATCAGTATGAGAGAGGCACTTGGACTGTGTTCCTTAATAACTTCATAACTTCATGGGTTCTTCGTACTTAGCAATTTCTTATGGTGCTTTACATGTAGAATCGTTAGGTTATGTTAATCAAAACGACTATGTTACGCCCCTAGTAGATAACTATCCCCAATCATAAAGGTTCATGTATCATGGGTTTTGCATTACTAACCCCTATCATTGATCCCGTATTAGTCTATCCCCGATTATCGACTCAATATCTAATTAAGTGGAGGTTGATAGCTCCAAGTCTCATTGTTGATTCTCTTTTCCCATCTGATTACCCTTGCTAAAGTCCAGAGTAGAGATAAGGCGAGTTCTAACATTTTGCACCATCAGAAAGCAATCAATCCAAAGAGAATAAAAATACATACCTAACCACCCTTTGAGAATCATCTCGTACTACAAACACTATTTTATTAATCCGCCATAGTTTCCACAACCCTAGTTGTGGTGTTTATCTACTCATAGTTGCAAGAACACAAGAAGAAATTTAGATAAGAAAGCATAATTATGAACTTACAAGGATAAGATGAAAAACATCAAAATCTCACTTTGAATTAAAACCCTAAAAATTGATGTTTTTGAATTCAAGAACAAGAATATGCCTTAAAACCATAAAATAGTGCAATAAAGTGTAAACTAGTACAAAAGACCAAATGAAGTATTTATAGACAAAATAAAACCTATCCTAAACATAACAGGATTTTCTAAGTCAGTGCCTCAGACAGAAGGAAGGTACATTCGTGGTTTGATCCTACAATCTTCTTTGGTGCTCGTAGGTTGGCACTAGACTTTGTCATCTTTCAGATCTTAGATGGTACGGTTCTCAATATGATTTTGTTCTTTATAGGTACGATCGTGAGATCTTATTGTCTGATCCTTATGGCACTTAACATCTGAAACCCTCACTTTTGGATTTTCTTCCAATGATCAAGAGCTATGATCATGACATCAAAGTACGATCATGGGAAGCCTTCGTTCACCTAATACTGAATGTTGCTTCTCAAGTATCATCCCACGATAGCCATGGTACGATCGTGGTCAGATCCCACGGTCGTGGAATGTCTTTGTATTATGCTTCTAAGTCCAAAAACATGCTCTTTCCTTCTCCGTACTAGTTTGACCTGTAAATACCCCAAAACACATTATATCTACATGAAACTACCTTTGTACTTGTAAATATCTATCATTTTAAGCATCAAAAGTGCCGTAAGTCCACAACACATCAACACCTTTAACTTAGAGTGTTTGTATGTTCTCAGGCAAATAAAAATATAACTAAACTATAGTGACGCTTAACTTAGAGAAAAACAAGATCACTATGGCAGTCGTACTTTCACAAAACCAGTTTAGGCATGCATTAACCAAAACACAAGTTCAACTCCATCCTTTACCATCAAAACCAACATTTGTTGTGTATGCACAAAACACAAGTTCAACTCCATCCTTTACCATCAAAACCAACATTTGTTGTGTATGCACAAACTCCTTATTATGAGAAAATGGGATCAAGTTATGGCATTACATTATCAATAGACAACCCAGCATGCTAACAATTGACACTACTCGAACATATAGACTACTATGCAACCCCTACGCCCTCACATAAAAAAAGTCCCTAACACTCATCATATGTAACGAATATAAAGACAGGGACTAAAATGAATCACTCATTCTTAGAACAAAGTTCAGACAATGCGCGTTTGATACCATAAGCTTGCCCTTATTTTCTACTCCTTAGTTTTTCAGAGAGGCGGATTAGAATTACCATACAACTTTTATTAGTTTGTAGTGTAGGCTTGGGGATGGGTGTGGTACATATGGATAAAGTGACTCATTCCTCCTTAGCACTACACTATTTTTGGCTTTATTTTCCTACTTTCTTTATTTTTCTCCCTTTTTCAACTTTTTGGACCCTGGGTGTAGTTTCTTCTTGTTCTTTCTTTTCTCTTTCTCTTTTACTCTCTTTTCTTTCTTTTTCACACAATACTGCACCCGAATCCCTTTTTTTTTTTTTTTTTTTTTCATTTTACTAACTTTTTCTACATACCCAACCTTTTTACACACCTTTTCGATAGCCACCCTCAACTTAGGCAATTTGTCTGAGTTGGTACACAATGTCTAAGGAGGGAGAAGGGCCAAAATAGGTTCATTGTAAACACAATTCAGGAAGGTGAATAGGCTAGTTCAATGAAAAAGGTATATTTAGGCTCAAAATTTTATATCAAAGGATACTATTCTTATTTGGTAGGCTTTTAATGGGCTATTCAAGAACGACCTATGATCCTTTCCTAACCTGCTATCCTACAACTTTGGCGAGACTAACCGGGCAAGTTCTAGATCGCACATATATGCTAACTAGGTTAAACTTCAGACACACTTGGCTCAGGGTTACACACACAGTTACTACCTATCAGGTTCATGCATAGTTACGCTACGGTTATCACATTTATAATCCTAATGCCATGACGAGATCCAAACATTAGTTACAATTCAAGTTAGTACACAACACAACACAAAAACACAAAAACACAAAAAAAATAAAAATCTGGAGGGGTATCATTAAAATATTCAAAATATTTTGCATGCCCCCTTTTATTTTGACTGCACTAAGTTTTCCTATTTTCTCTCAGTTACACACATAACACAAAAACAACATAAAAAAATAATAAAAATACCTAAACATTTTGATTCTTACTAGATAGCACATCCAAGGGAAAAGAAACATAGAAATAAAAACCCTCGAATGTGATACACCCCACCCCCAACTTATAAATCATGCAATATCCCCATTGCATGAAAGCAAAATAAATGCAAAACTAGGGTAAAGGACATACCTATGGTGCACTAGACGCATGTTGTTGAATGGTCAGATAGGGTCACAGATGTAACCCCTCCAATGTCTTTATCAGCAGTAGACACAGTAGTGGCCATGGCACTAGTACTCAAGTTTGCAGCAGTGGCAGCCGGTGCACTCATAGATGATCTCGTGGTCTCTATACCCCCACCACTCACAACTGCCACCTCAATAATAGTCGTACCAAAAAGAGCAAGTGGGACTTTTCTCCTCTCAAAAATAGGTAACTCAAGGGTCCTCTCAATATCAAAAGCTGCCATATTATTGCTATGCTTATCTTTCCTCTTAATTTTTTTTCTTATCCTTCTTCTTTTTCTTCATTTCTCTATTAGTCCTCAGTCTCCTTTTTTTGGCTGTGACTCATCACCTGTCTCATCTATTGACTCCTATATGCTCTTACCCCTACCCTCATCTGTCGAGGCTTGGGTATAGAAGTCTGGTACCTCAATTTCAATATTCTCCCATATAGGGATCAAAGGGGACTGCATAACTGGAAAGTGTCTAGAAGAGAGATCATTCACCACCTTTTGTAAGTCGACCAGCTCGGATGTAAACATATTCATGTCTAGTGCCTGAACCTCCTCTAACTAAGCCATCATCCAGCTCTCAAAATTGTCCAAGCGGGTTTGCATACCCCACACAGTTGCAGAAATTTTATCCCTTACATTGGGCTTTTCCCCGACTTCCAGTTTCTCAATCTTCATATCATAAAAAGCCTATATCCTTATAATCTGATCCAGAAAGGATATAGGAATAAGGGTATAGCCTACTTACATAGATTATAATACACTCAAAGGTGTTATGGGCTACTGAGAAGAAGAATATGAAGTGGCACCAGCCTTAGACATCCAGGATATCATTTTCCTGCGAAGGCAAATCTGGAAAATGGCCTCGGGCTAAAGCAAATAGATTCTGCAAATTATTGGTCAAAGCTATATCCGCAGTCTTTGTCGGCCTGATAAAATTGTCAACCACAGGAATGGATGGTATCAAAGCTTTCTAACACAATATTTTCACCAAATTTGAGAAGGATAGACTAGTATGAAAAAGTTATACCCTATCCTGCATCTCATCCACAATAATTCATAGAATATTCATCTCTAATTCTTCCTTGAAAGTGGTTACCATGCCAGCATTGTTAGAACTAAGTGTGTTGTCATTTGAGGTCAGTGCTAAATAATGCCTGACAATAGACCACTGTGCCTTAGCGGTGAAACTCAATGAGTGCTTGTAGATTGTTGACACATTTACCTATGTTGCATTTTTGTTAGCCTCCACAATGTGGCCCACCAACCACTGAAAGTTCATAAGCTTGTCTTTACTGGATAACATTTTCTATTTTTTTAGTTTGATCATCTAGTAGTCATATTCAGGAGTTTTCACTGCCAGTTCAAACTCATCACCAAATAACAACTTTGGAATATACTTTACCGATATATCAATTGACTTACCCCGCACCATCACCATATCTAATTTGGTCTACTTGCTTATGTCTTTCTCCTTCCTGAAAGGAGTCATGTTTTTCAGAGTTGTGGCATAGTTTGCATAGAACTCCCTCACTAACTCAGCCACATATGTGCCTAGTGGCTTAGTAATCCACTCTAACTTGTACTTTTTGAATACCCATACCAAGTCAGGACTTTGTTGAAGTTCCCCGGGTATCATGCGGGGTTCTTCCTGAATGCTCATCTTCATGTTCCCTTTGTTGTTTAAGGAAACCCCATCAAGATAGTAGTCTCAAGAATTTAGGATCAACCATAGCCTCGAGTTTGTCCCATTTTGAGGCTTGCCTGCAGTAGGTCCATCAGAGGATTTTGGGTTGGATTCTTCCTCCTCCGAGGAACTTATGTCCTCATTATTTTTCTCAACTATAGGCTAAGTCCCATTAGGACTTGAGTCTTGACCTCCCTCTTCAGACTAGGAGGGTTTAATTGGAGTAGATACGGGCATTAAATAAGTCTAAGGTGTAGCTTTGTCCTTAGCTTTTTCAAGTTCCTTAGCTTTGGCCCTAGTGGTCTGAGGTGTATGCTGATCGTTGGAAGTACTTTTAGTGTACTTGGCCTCAGAACCACTGGACTTTTTAGGCTTACTCTTCGAGGATAGAGAGGTGTCTTGGGGTCCTCACTTCTTCGAGATCTCCTTTTTCATCTGCTTGAGCGTCTTAGGTGCCATAGTACCTACACAAACAAATGTTAATCTCAGAAAAAAATATATACCAGGTATGCAGTTATTCAAATAGACGAGCCTTTCTATGATCGTGGTATGAAGGTACGATTATACCTTTGGTTGTAGGAAGTCTCTTTCAAAGGTACTAAGGGGTTGTCATATCAAATGATGACTTACCATGATTGTACGAACATAGGACGATCATGGAATGTGATCTTCTGATAAACTCCTGAAACTTGAAAAATTGGCACGCACAACGATCCAACCCACGATCGTACAATGATCCAATGATTGTGGGTTGTGTCATGGATTGTGCATTGGCATTGAATCAACTCAAAGCCATAATTTTTATGCCTTACCCTATTTTGAAATTATAGGGGTACTCAGTCTTCCCCTTTCAATACCCATTACAAACAACACTCACTTAACGCAACATGTGTGAATAATTTTTACAATTTTACTCCTTTCAAACTTGATTTAGCAAGAATTTGGTCTTTCTCATTTATGAAGTTCTTCTCTTCTCACTCCCTTTACTTTTAAGTCAAAAATTTGCAAACTGAGAAAAAGACTTATGATTTGTGAGAATACTTCTTGAGATTAAAAACAAGTTCACTGAGGGAGTATGCAGTGATGGGTGCAATGAAAACTTCATGATTCGAAGGTTAGAATCATGCAATTTTGCTTACTTTTGCTTTGTTTATCTCCTATGATCGTGAAATATTGTTTGAATGAGGAAGAAAACATATCGAGTTTTAGGGTGGTAGAATTAGGTGAATTAAATCTAGTCCTATCGGGTCAGATCGTATTAAATTTAAATTATCGGACCAACAGATGACTCGAACCCATGATCGTTGGTTTACATCACGATCGTGGTCATACTTCATATCAGGAGAGATGCCTTATGCTTATGCTTAAGTTCGGCATAATGCCTTATGCTTAAGTTTAATCTCTTTAGTGCTTAATTGTCTTATGCATAAGTTCTGCAGGCAAGTGACATGCTTTGCGGTATACAAGTTGATATGGGGACACACCAATGGGGGTCTTGAATGCTGTCTGGTAGGCCCACAATGTATCATCTAACTTTCTATCCCAGTTCGTCCTATTGGCATTCACAGTCTTCGCCAATATGGACTTGATCTCATGATTGGAGACTTTAACTTATCTACTTGTTTGAGTATGGTAAGGTGTTTTCATGTTATGTTTACACCATATTTCACAAGCAAGGCTTTGAATGGACGATTGCAAAAGTGTGAGCCTCCATCGCTAATGATAGCCCTTGGTGTGCTAAATCTAGAAAATATATTCTTTCTCAAGAATGTTGTGACACTCTTTCCTTCATTGTTTGGAAGTGCAACTGCCTCCATCCATTTCAAAACTTAGTCAAAAACGACCAAAATATACTTAATACCATGTGAGCTCACAAAGGGGCCTATAAAATTAATGCCTCATACATCAAATAACTCTAGCTTAAGAATTGTGGTCATTGGAAGCTCTTGCCTTTACGAGATGTTTCCTTGTCTTTGGCATTGGTCACAAATTCTTGCATAATCATGCATATCTTTATGAATGGTGGACCAGTAGTATCCATATTGCAAGATCTTATGCGTAGTCTGCGCACCACTATGATGACCCCCAACTGGTGACAAGTGACATACCTCCTAAATACTCATCATCTAAACCTCAGGAACGCATCTCCAAATCAGTCTATCTACACAAATGCGAAACAAGTATGGATCATCCCAAAGAACTTCCTCACATCATGCATGAACTTCTTCCGCTGTTGAAATGATAGGTCTTCAGGCGCCACATCACTTACCAAATAATTGGAAAAATCTTCAAACCATGGAATCAAATCTTGCAATGCTGCCAAAACCTGCTCATCCGAAAATGTATTATCAATTTCAAGATCATCCTTCAGTTTCAGCATTGCTTCCTCTTCAAGGAGTGATAAGTGGTCAACCACTTGATTTTCAGTCCCCTTTCGATCTTTGACCTCAAAGTAAAACTCCTGCAACAAAATTACCCACTAAATAAATCTTGTCTTAGCATCTTTCTTCTCCATGAGGTACCTAAGAGCTTCATGGTCTATATGTAAAATCACTTTCGTGCCAATCAAATAAGATCAAAACTTCTCAAATGCAAACGCCATAGCAAGTAACTCTTGTTTAGTCACAATATAATTGTTTTGAGTAGGATTAAGCATTTTGCTAGCATAATAGATGGGATGTAAGATCTTATCTAGCCTTTTGCTTAGGACTGCTCCTAGCGCCACATTGCTAGTATCACACATATCCTTGAATGGCATAGACCAATTAGGTAACACAATAATGGGGACTGAAATCAACTTCTCTTTTAGATACTCAAAAGCCTTTAGGTAGACATCATCAAACGCAAACTTGACCTCCTTCTCTAATAACTTGCACAAGGAATGTTTGATCTTAGAGAAATCCTTGATGAATCTACGGTAAAAACCTGCATGCCCTAAAAATCTTCGAATACCTTTCACTGAAATTGGTGGAGGAAATTTTTCATTCACCTCTATATTTTCCATGTCAACTTTAATCCCTTTCTTTGAAATCTTATGAAAAACACTATTCACTCTTTGACCATGAAGTGACACTTCTCCTAGTTTAGCACTAAGTTACAATCCTTACATCTCCTCAATACACTAGAAATATGTGCCAGACAGTCTTCAAATGAGTGACTAACAATCGAGAAGTCATTCATAAATACCTCAATAGTTTCCTCAACCATGTCAGAAAAAATAGTCATGCAACACTAAAAAGTTGCTGGTGCATTACACAGACCAAAGGCATTCTATTAAATGCGAAAGTCCCATGTGGACAAGTGAAAGTGGTCTTCACTTGGTCCTTAGGAGAATATGAATCTTATTGAAATGCGAATAATCGTCAAGAAAATAATACCATCCTCTACAGCAAGATGATCTAACATCTGATCTATGAAAGGCATCAAAAAGTGATCCTTTTCAATTCATGCATTCAACTTCCTATATTCCATGCAAACACACCACCAAGTGATTGGCCTCATAGAAATAAGCTTATTCCTCTCGTTTGGGAGTGCAGTGAGTTCACCTTTTTTTAGGCACACATTGACCCGAGCTTATCCATTTGTTGTTGGAAATAGGGTAAACCACCCCCGCATCCAACCATTTTATAATTTCCTTCTTACCACCTCTTGCATAGGTAGATTTAGTCTTCATTGATGCTCAATAATTGGCACATAATCCGGCTAAAGTTGGATTTTGTGTGTGCAAATTCCAAGTAAAATCCCAATGATATTAGTAATGGGCCATCTAATGGCCCTTTTGAATCTCTATAACACAAACACCAAAGTCTCAACTTGTTAATCTACCAAATCAGCTACAATAATAACCCGCAAAGTATTATTCGATCCCAAAAATACATAATGAAGATTAAATGAAAGAGACTTGAGCTCCAAGACTGAGGCTTCTCAATAGAAGGCTTAGCTGGCTGGGTCACTCTATTCTTCAAATCAAGGTCTAACTTCTTTGGTACAAAATTATATGAACCCCTACCATCAAGTACCCTTATCATCTCATCATAGATCTCAAGATCATTACCTTTGAAATTCATAATCGAAGCTGCAAACACTTTTGACTCTAAGCCTTGCCTCAATAGGAGCTACCAAAGCATCCTCATCGATTGTATTAATCAATGAATTTACATGCATATCCTTTGGTTGCTTCATGGATTAATATAAATTGAAGGTAACCTATTCGTCATTCAATTGAAACTTCATCTGCCCAGTGTCCATATCAACCAACGTATGTCCTATAGAAAGGAATGGTCTCCCCAAAATAATAATAACCTTGAAGTCAATCTCACAGTCAAGGATGACGAAATCAGTCAGAAAAATGAAGGATGCCACCTTTACCAAAACATCACATAAGATTCCCATGGGCTTCTTCATAGTGTGATCCACTATGACAAGCTTCATTGAAGTTGATTTAGGTGACCTTAACCCCAACTAACTGCATATTGCTAGAGGTATCAAATTAATGCTAGCACCCAAATCACACAAAGCTTACAATCTTTTTTTTAGTCACCAAGTCCATCATAAACTTTGCTTAATCCAGCATTTGTCCAAGAGCCTCAACTAAAGGGATGTTGAATGACAAATCTTTCAACATAGAGATAAACTTTTAATACTTTCCCTTATCATATTTCTTATTTAAGGACAAGGAGGAGTAGGTCGGGGGATGGGAGTTAATGTTTTGCATTAGCCTCTTTTTCATCAACTGGAAGATTTTTAGTTGCCTTATCATCTACAACCAAATTTTTGGATTCGACCTCATTCTTATCATTGACAATTACCAGCTCTACCTCATCCTCAACAGCCACAAACATAGGTGGATCAACAGTCATCTTACCACTCCTAGTAGTAATGGCCAAGCAATGACCATCATCTTTTGGATTTTGAATGGTATTGCTCGGAAGTGTACCTTATTGACGCTGATTCAATATGGTGTACATCTTACCAAACTGGTGCTCAAGATGCTTGTTAGCCGTAGAATAAGATTTGCCCAAAATATATGCTCTCAGATTCTTAAGGCATTCGTCATTTTTCTCTACCCCTTCAACACTTTCACTACTATGTCTTCCATCTTTGAATTTCTTGAACAAGCATCTCAGTTCCCAGGTGGAACATAAAGGCCACTCTTATCCTTGTAATAATCCTTTCTCCTCCACTCACCATCTTAGTCCCTACTTCTATCTCTATACAAAGACCTGTTATAATTATTATCTCTATAGTAGTTCCGACTTTGATTCCCTTCCCTAGAGTTCCAATTTTATTGGTTAGACCTTTGGCCCTTGGCGCAGAAACTCACCACCTGATTGTCTAGATACTTGGCCTCTTTATCAGAATCTGAATTATCATGCCTAAGTTCCTTATCTTATGAACCAACTGCGTTCACCTTTTTTGGTCCGTAAGCTGCTGTAAAATACTTAGTGAACAAACTAAGCTCAATTCTCAAATGCGCTACCTCTTGAGAGACCGAATCATCTACCGCTCTCTGCTCTGCGTATGCCCCAATCATAGAGGTGCCTACAGGCACGTTTATGTCTCAAGTATGCCAACCCTAATTGATTTTAGTGATCCAATCTAGAATCTCCAAAGCCTGATCCTAATGTAACTTCATAAAATCTCCACCAGTGATAGTGTCTGCTACAGCCTTGTTATTAGAATTCAAAGCACTATAGAAGGTCTCCAGAAAATTTTGGCCCGATATTCAATGGTTAGGGACATTTTGCAACTTTTTCTTGAAACTTACCCAGGTTTCGTATAACACATGAGAATGTAATTACATGAAGTTATAGATCTTATCTATCAACTATAATATTGTGAAAGGTGGGAAAAACTATCCAAGAACTGAGTCTGCAACTCATTCCAAGTAGTGATCGATCCACGTGGCAACTCTATCAACCATAATGTAGCCTCCTCTGTCAGAGAAAAAGAAAACAACTACAGTCTAATTGCCTCTTGACTCACTCCATTTAGGTTATAGGAATTGCAAATCCCTACAAAGTTGATCACATGCATGTTTGCATCAGCAGTAGGAAGGCCAGTGAATATCACCTTCAAGTTCAACAACTGTATCATACCACTGGTGATGTCAAACTTAGTTCCCTGAGGCAATTTCAATGGAATGATAGCACATGTTTCAACCAATTCTAGAAAATCTTACTTATCTTCCGCATCATCATAATGAGGAAGATACTACTGTAAAGGTTATTGCCCCCTATACCTTTTCTTCCTTTCTCACTCATCAAGTAAGGATAGATGATCTGCTTTGACTTATCTAGCTCTTTCTTCCCTAGCTGCCTGTCTGGCAGCTTCTTGTCGTACATTTTTTAAGCCATCAATTGAGCAATAGTTTACTGCACAGTTTCCTAAAGCATAGGATCTTGCATCCCTTGGTCCAGAACTCCTTCAATATTAACTCCTTGATTATAAACTCCCACATGCACCATCCTTCTATTAGCTCTCAGAGTTCTCTCATTTTTTGTATCAAGTGGAATCAGGGGATTGCCTTGAATTCAACTATTTTGCATTCACTGGTGTGGACCCTAAAAATAAAAGAAAAGTAAAATTCGAAAATAGAAACCAATAACCCGACAAATACAATCAATCAACTTCGTAACGGTATTCCTCGACAACGGTGCCAAAATTTGATATCACCTAAATTACACCTCTGAACAAAGTATAAAGCGGTCGTTGATCAAATATAGAACCCAATTAGGTTAGGGTCGACCCTATATGGAATAGGTCAAAATATCAATCAAGATATCTATCTAAGCAATCAATAACAATTTCCAGTAAGAAGGTGGGTTTCGTAAATCAAAATATCATTAAAAGTTATTGATTTGTTGGATTTGTAATCAGTATGAGAGAGGCACTAGGACTATGTTCCCTAATAAGTTTATCACTCCTTAGGTTCTTCGTACTTAGCGATCTCATGTCGTGCTCAACATGCAAAATTGATAGGTTATGTTCATCTAAATGACTATGTTACGCCCCTAATAGATGACTATCCCCAATCACAAAGGTTCATGTCTCATGGGTTTTGCATTACTAACCCCTATCACTGATCCCATATTAGTGTATCCCGTATTATCGACTCAAGATCTAATTAAGTGGAGATTGATAGTTCCAAGTCTCATTGTCGATTCTCTTTTCCCATCTAATTACCTTTGCTAAAGTCCAGAGTAGTGATAAGGTGAGTTCTAACATTACGTACCATAAAAAAGCAATCAATCCAAATAGAATAACGATACATGCTTAATTACCCTTTGAGAATCACCTCAAATTATGGAAACTATTTTGTTAATCCTTGATGGTTCCCAGAACCCTAGTTGTGAGTTTAGCTACTCATAGTTGCAAGAACACAAGAAGAATTATGATAAAAAAGCATAATTATGAACTTACACTTATTAGATGAAAATCTCCAAAATCTCACTTTGAATTAAAACCCTAAAAAGTGATGTTTTTGAATTCAAGAACAAGAATATGCCTTAAAACCTTAGAATAATGTAACAAAGCATAAACTAGTAAAAAAGACCCAATAGGTGTATTTATAGACAAAAATAAATCATATCCTAAACATAATAGGATTTGCTGAGTCAGTGCCTTGGATAGAAGGAAGGTACGATTATTGTTTGATCTCACGTTCATCCTTGTACTCGTAGGTTGTCTCTGGACTTTGTTATCTTTCATATCTTGGCTGGTACGATTCTCAGTATGATATCATTCTTTCTAGGTACGATCATGAGATCTCATCATCTGATCCTCATGGCACTTAACATCTGAAAACCTCACTTTTGGATTTCCTTCCCATGATCAAGAGGTACGATCGTAACATCAAAGTATAATCATGGGAAGACTTCATCTGACCAACTATTAATTGTTCCTTCTCAAGTATAATCCCACGACAACCATGGTACGGTCGTGGTCAGATCCTATGGTCGTGGAATGTCCTCATCTGATGCCTCTAAGTCTAAAAATATGTACTTTCCTTCTCTGGACTGGTTTGACCTATAAATACAAACAACATATCATATCTACATAAAACTACCTTCGTACTTATAAATATCCATTATTTTAAAAGTTTAAAGTGTCGTAAGTCCATTGCACATCACCCTATAGGGCTGAGTACTACCATGATCTGCATTCCCACCATCACTGTGGTGTTGGTTTTGCACCCCTACCTACCTGGTGACCACCAACCCACCATATGGATGACCTCTACCATTACCACCACCTCCACTACCTACTGGAGTCAGATTTCGAGGAGTTTGCTGCTGGCCCGACTGACATGACTGTCTAAAATTAGGATAATACTTTCAAACATTACCAACCCCATTGCACTCATAATATGTACAATCCAGAGTGGGTCACTGAGCTGAAGAAGATGATGTCAAATAACCGCCAAAGTCTGAAGACGATTGGCTGGCCCCTAATGGATCCCCAATAGACACCTACATTACCAACTAAATGAGTTAGGAAAGGTATACCTACAAACCCTTATCCCTAAAGTAAGAACCACTAAAGCGGCACCCTTTGTGGGCCTTCTTTCTTACCATCCTAGTATAACCCTCTTACTTCTGTAACAATCTTTGTTGTGATTTTCGGTTTTTTCTTAATGTGATTATTTTTCCTATCTCCATAGTTGTTATATATCATTTATGAGTTGCGAGGATGGTTGGCATGGTCCCTAAAGTGTTTGAGAGTTATTTGAGTGAATTTGAGGTTTTGAGTAGCCTTAAAAGTGGTTAGTTTGACTTCGGTCACTAATTCATGATCTGAGCATTGGATGGTGATTCTATCAGTTCCATTAGATCCAGATTGTCAATTTTGGGTTAGTATCATTGTTAGTTTGGGTTTTGAGCCTTTATATTCAGTTTTGACCTCTTAGATGAGAAACTAGTTAAATTTAGCTTAATGGGGGTCTTGCGGGTTAACTTCTTTTTAATGACCTTTTCTGATAAAGTTGATAATTTCACTGAGTTTGGAATGTTGAAATTAGCCTAGTATCATCACTAGTTTATTTTAGTGGGGTTCCGAACGAATCCCATGGGTTCGTTTCAAGGATTTTGGACCTTTTCCCTTTAGCTGATTTGCTGATATCTGGTGCAACATCTGTCCTTAATCGCGATCATATGTACACATATCACAATTATGGTACTTGATTATTTTACTCATCATGATCATGAGGTGGGCTATCACGATTGCGAAGAGTTATCCGGTGTGTTAGGTTGGATTTGCCTATAGTAGTTGCGGGGCCCACCTCTCGCGAATGCAAGGGATTATAAATCACCGATTAATGTTGACCTTGTGATTACAAGGTAGGAATCGCAATCATGAGGCACTGTTCACCTGAATAGTATAAATTTTTTATTTTCTTAATTTTCACCATTTTTGGAATTAGAAACCTCGAGATTAGCAATTTGAAAGAGTGTTTTTCATCAAAAGTGAATGGGTAGGCTTCTAAATATAATTTCCATAATTATCCATTGATTTTATCTTCAAAAAAACTTTAAAACCTGGATTTTAAACTTGTATTTTTCGGGTTTTACCAGGTATTAGGAAAATGGTTTTTCCTCAATTTCAAGCTCGATTTCAACTTGTTTTTCTATGATTTTCATATTTAGAATCCTTAGAGTATGGAAAACATGATTCCTAAAGAAAATTCATGTTTCACCCTTTTTCCTTCGGGGTCAATTTTCATAATATTTTTTAACCCGAAATGAAAGTAGCTAATATAGAAATCGTTGGACTCCTTTTGATGTGTAGATTATATTTTCAATAGATTTGGTCTTTTTGAGACCACATGAAAAGGAAAATCTCTTAGTTGAAGGATATGGGCTCTTGTTTTGCCTTTCAAGGTAGGTTATGGCTTAACTTACTTTAGACTGGACTGAGTAGTCAACCATTCATGTAAAGTATGCTATAGGTTGGGGATTTTATCTTGAGATTCATCTTGTGAGATCATTTTTTTATTGTGTTTCCCCATGGGAGCTTATGTGAATATTATTATTGAGTTGAGAGATTATTATTATTATTGTGATGTCCGTGCGGGAGATAGTATCGGTCTTTTCTGAGAATTATTTGCCTTTATTATTATTGTGATGCCCGAGTGGAAGTTTGGATTGATATTATTGGTCTTATTTGAGCATTATTTTCCTTTACCCATATTTTGATATTCGAGAGAGGGGATTGTATTAACATTACTGATGTCTTACTTGATTCTTTATTACAATGGTGTGACGTGATGGCTTACATCATGATCTATTGACATTTGAAGTGATTTGAGCTTATTTATATCATTATTGAGGTGATTGATTACATGATATTGATTTGGTTATGAGCATAAATCCTCATTTCATTCATCCATATTCATGAAAACTGGTACCACAGAGAAATACTGATTTGGAAAGAAAATGAAATATTTTATAAAATACTTGACCGACGGATGTACCGGCAAGGTTGATTGAGATATGAGATTGTGATAGTATATGGATTGTGAAGCACCCATAGGTCCTATCCTGGAAGCTTTAGTTCCAAAGGTGTATGCGAGGTGATATTAAGACATTACATCATAGCCATTGCATTGCATTACATCACTTGCATTTCTTTAATATGTTTAATATCGTGTACTTAGCCTTCCTCTTATGTTTGTTATTGTGTAGCTATCCTTATACTGTTATTATACTTGTAGTATTTATACTGTTAGCAGATACGGTTTGAGCCACCATTGAAAACTTTATACAGCTGAAAGCTTGCTCATAGTATCCTTTACTTATTTAGTTTTATGCTTTGCTCGGTCAGCTTATGATGCCTAATAAGTACAAGTGGACCATATTCACTCCTACTTTCTGTACCCTTTTGGTGCAGATCCCATTTTGAGTACGACCTTAAGAGCTTGAGATCATGCAGTGTTATGGCTGATTTATAGTACTGATGAGCTCCTCGTTTGGGGCTTGATTTCAGACTTCATCTTAGCTATCTTGTCTTTACTTTATTATTCAGAGATAGAGTTGTGTATTTTCGTACTCTCTATTAGTATATGTGATTTAACCCATGACACTAGATCTTGGATTCGGGTGGTATTTTGTTCATTTTTAGACTTGGTTTATATATATTTGGCCTGACTTTTTCTTAAAGTCTCTTATCTGGTTATATTTGTTGTGATCCCTATTTTCATAAAGTGCAACTTCGAGACTCAAAAATTAATTTAATAAGTGTTTGAAAAATTTAGAGTCATCACCTAGTTTTAGGAAAACTAGGAAACCAATTAATTAAATTAAAGAAAAATAGTCTGCAAAACCAATTAAATTTTTGGTAAGGGTTTAGGTTATTCCGAAGGGAAGGTGTTAGACAACCTTCAGAATCCATAAAGGTGGGTCCCGACTGAACTCATTTTTCAATTGAGGAGGAGATAAAATACTTTCAAAAATATAAAAAAACATAAAGTATACACAAAAAATAAAGTAAAGCATGAATAACGAAAATGGCCTAATATTTGCCTATTGCTAAATAAAATGAATAAATATAATAACTAATTCAAAATAATCCTCGAATTTGAATTCGAGTATCTTCTTTAGAAAGCAACTCCGTATACCTGTAAAAGCATTTGGTAAAAGTGTTAATAATGAACAAATATAAATAAAAAATGAATTAAGGAAATAGTTAAAAAGAAAGTAAAATCCATCTTATATACACGGGAGGCCATGGAAATCGATGGACATTTCTTCATCAGCCAAGTATATCAATACTTGAAATCAAAGAAATAATAAGTAATTGATCTTAAAATAAAATTTCGTCTTCTAAAAAGGGGAGTCCTCGAAAATCCGATGGAGAGATTCTTTCATTGGCCAAGTATCATTTTATTTACTATTAATCAAGAACTCAATAACCATAGCTAAATCTTACCAACCAAAGTAGTCCAAAAATTCACAAAATGATGATAATACGAGAAAACAATGAAAATTGTACAAAAATTAATAAAGTCACTTGAAAAAAGAAAACAAACCTTACATATTCATGCAAACAACATCAGAAAAAATAAAAGAATAAAATAAATATAGTCAAATGGACAAAAGTCAAAACAAATAAAAAAGTGAAGTAATTATAGGTAAACAATTGCCAAGAGTAGCTAAAAATAGAGCTAAATTGAACATGGTAAAACATAAAGTAGAGGTGATTGAAAGAATAACCGACAACAACTCCAATCTGATCAAATTGATAATTATCGATGACTAGAAAACCAATATCAACAAAATATATGTAAAATACATAGTAGAACGAGAGTGACCGGGTTTGATGGAGTTTGGGTTGGTGTTGGTGTTGCTTTCACTAGAGTTCGATGGTTTGTGGATGCCAGAGTTGGAGAAGTGGTTGTGGGTGGGTTCTGACCGAATGTGGTGCCTTTGGTTTCATCAGACTCTTCTTCGATAGTGGGGTTCGTCAGAGGACATGTCCAGATCTAATTTTGTCATCGAAGCTTGGGGCTCGTGAATTAGTGGTTGTATTAGTCGAAGAAGATGACGTTCGGAGTTGGTTGTCTTAGTGGACTGTGGTGTTCCAATGGAGCTTCACCAAAAAAAATAGGGGAAAGTAGAGTAGGGACGGAGGCAGTGCAGTTAATGATCGCTCCGACAAGGGTAAGGGACTATTTGGTTGCTGTTGAATATGTGGTGGAGCTAGTGTCTGGTGGTGGTGGGTCACTGGAAATATGAGAAGAGGAAAGAGGCGGTTGTTGTAGCCAAAAATGGAAAGGGAAAGAATTTAGGGTTTTTGCCTAATTTGGATATTTCCACCACTAAGAAATTGTAAAAGGAGTGGATTAGTTTTATAGACAAAACAAAACCACTCAAGAGAAAAATCGTGTGCTCAATACCATGATTTTGGAAAGCCATGGGCTATCCAAAATCATGAGTTATCTACAACTTTGGATATTTAATTTATCTGTGCAAGAAAATACTCTCCATCTTTTATGAATCAATAGAATGTGATAAAACAATTAAAAATATATTTAATGTTAGATAAAAATGTGATTTGAGTTAAAAATAGAAATGATGATTTAATAAAACTCAAAAAATATTTATTTATAAAATGACTATGCAAAAATCAATGATAATAAAAAATTAATTAAAATAATAATAAATTGATAAAGATCCTAATGTTTTTAAAAACAAGGATAATTATCAATAAATGGAATTAAGTTGAACAAAAAATATATAAAATTATTTTTGTGCAATTTAACAAATAAAAAGCCTAAAGCTTATTATTTTTAAAATGTCGGACCAATATTGGGTGTCAACAACTGCCTCTCTTCATCAAGAGATGATGAAAGAGTCTTTGGGTGAAGACGTTATCATGTTTCCAATTTTGGCTAGACGGAGAAGAAAAGGAATGAAATATGCACAAAACAATGTCAAGCATTGATAAAATTTTGACAATACTCTTTGTTCGTTGGAAGGGGTGGATTATTTTTTGATAAAAGGGGAAAGGACGTTCGAAGATAAAATATTCATGTACCTTCGAACTAACATCCAAATTACCTTAGTGTCGAGCTTGTGATATGATAGGGATGCAAGATTGCATACCTGTTTAAACGAGGTAGAAAATCAACTTGTCTCATTGAAGGGCGGAAGACCTAGCATGAACTTGATATGCCATTTGAACGGGTGGTGATCCATCTTGAACATGATATGTGGAGCCACTTTGACATCGGTTTGGGGTAGTTGGTCATCACTTTGATGACGATCTGGATTTATAGAGTCACCTTAACACCAATCTGGATAAATGGAATCACCTTGATGCCATTCTGAATAAATAAAGTCACCTTAACACCAATCTAGATAAATAGAATCACTTTGATACTATTTTAGATGATTGGTTGTCACTTTGACAACAATCTAAATAAAGAGAGTCACTTTGACGCTGATCTTGCAAAATGGTCATCACCTTGATAATCTGTATAAGTCGAGTCACCTTGCCGGTGTGGAAAGGAGTCACTTTGACGCCAATTTGAATAGCGGTCATCATCTTGATGACAATCTGGATAAATGGTTGTCACCTTGACGATCTGAATAAATGGTCAGCACTTTGATGATGGTCTGGAAGGTGGAGTCATTTTGACGCCAATTTGAATAGTGGTTATCACCTTGATGACAATCTGGATAAATGGTCGTCACCTTGACGATCTGAATAAATGGTCATCACCTTGATGAACGTCTGGAAGGTGGAGTCACTTTGCTGATTTGAATAATGGTCATTGCCTTGATGGCAATTTGGATAAATGGTCATCACCTTGACGATCTGAATAAATGGTTGTCACCTTGATGACGGTTTGGAAGGTGGAGTCACCTTGACGCCAATTTAAATAGTGGTCATCACCTTGATGATAATCTGGATAAATGGTCGTCACCTTGACAATATGAATAAATGGTCATCACCTTGATGAGGGTCTGGAAGGTGGAGTCACTTTGACACCAATTTGAATAAGTAATCATCACATTGATGACGGTCTGGATAAATGATCATCAAATTGATGATCTAAATAAATGGTCATCACCGTGATGATGATATGAAAGTGGAGTCACCTTGACGTCAATTAATAAATGGAATCACATTTGATTCCGATCAATAAACGAAATCACACTTGATGCCGATAAATAAATCAAATCATACTTGATGCCTATTATTAAGAGGGATCACACTTGATGTTGGTCTGAGTTAGTGGTCATCACCTTGATGATAGTCTAGAAAATGGAGTCACCTTGACACCGATTTGAATGTCACGTGTCACCTTAAATGGGATAAATTGCCAATGCATCTCATTAAAATGTGGAAGACCTATAAGAAATGTAACATGCCACTTTGAATGGGGTAACTTCCAATCGTGTCTCATAATCACCTGCACTAAATTTATTAGTAGCAAATGCTTTATAAGGGTAACTAAGAATTATGAATACCGTATGCAATATGTAATGTGTCACTTTGAATGGTGTGACTTCCCAACAACATATGTCACAAATAAGGAGTGATGATCCAATAATATGTCACAAATTAGGAGTGACGATCTAATAAAAAATAACGTGTCACTTTAACAAATGCATGACATGAATTAAGAAAACAAACCTTGTCGATTAAAGGACCAACAGATCGCTTTGACAGGTATTCAAAAGTGGGTGCTTGCCCCAATTTCATTTTTAACAGAAAAGAGAATCAAGTCTTGACTGTAGTTAGTACCAAAAATTAGCATAACCTAAATATTTCTCTCTTTCTTCTCTTCTAACTGAGATCGACTTTGACATAATTCCTATAGCTTCAAGTGGTACCATAAAAATACCTAAGTATTGACAAGATTTGTTCGTCTTGCTTCAAACAAAGGTTTTGAACTAAACTTATTCTCATGTTTCAAGTTCCCTCACCACAAAAGAAGGTCCTCATTTTCACACACTAAAGTATTTTGATTTGAGGATTCTTGCAAAGTATTCTCATACTCAAAAGAATGTTCAAAGCATGCAACTATGATACCATTGGCTTGGCTTTTATGTAAGTCTCCATTAATGTGAGAACACTTGGAATAATATTATGTAGGGCTTGCTATCGGCTTGTAATATCAACTTAGGGACCGGTAGGATTGATTTAGGATAAGAGTGACTTAATCCCTCCTTGAGCGTCAAATTGAATTTGTGCTTTTGACTATTGTGTCACCTTGGTTCTTGATCTTCTTTGTTGTCCCTTTCCTTGTTTTGACTTTTTTTTGAGTCTTTGCTTGCTAGAGCATTTTTCTCCTTTCATTCCGATGTTTTCTTTTTCTGTTGGAGTTTCTCTTTTATTGTTTGGAGTGTTATCCCTTCTTTATTTGGGATTTCTCTTTCTCTTGACTTTGTGGAGAGTTTTTAACCTCTTTTCTTTCTTTTGAAGTCACTTTTGCATTCTTGACTTTTAGGAACTTTAGAACTTTTGCCTTTGGTAACTTCAAAATTGAATCTTCTTTTGAACTTTGCACATGTTCAGTGCGCTCAAGAAGGGCAGGCCAAGAGAGGGATAGTGCATGTAAGCACTCAAAAAGGTATTAGTTAAAATCTGATTGTCCAAAGAAGAGGCTTGGAGCTCAAAGGGGGACATACTAAGGATTAATATCATTTGGTAGGCATTAAAAGGTACAAATGGGACAAAAAAGGCCTACGATCCTTTTCTAAATCAAACGTTACTCAAAATTTTGCCTCAACAAACATTCGAACGAAGTTCTTACAATGATCCAAATCATTATAAAAAGTGAAAACCCTGCCAAATTTTTCTTATGTGATTTTTGAAGAATTCAGGGCTGGGCTAGTGTTAGATGAATTTTGAGGGTGCACTATTCTAGTAATGTCTGGTATTGATGTGAACATTGGTGGGGATGTTTGACTAGATTTCTATATAGATAATGAGTTTAGGAAGCCGTAGTAACTTTCGGTATGTAAAATGGAGTTACAGAACTTCCGTTATAGAGTTTAACATGGAAGGGTTGGTTCGTGGTATTGTAATTCAAGGAATGTGTTGTGGAATGGACACAATTGTGGAGAGTTTTCGAGTTTCTGCCCAGGACCACTAGAGCAGAAAATTGAATCAATATAGTGGTACCGCTACAGTGGTACCCTCGATACCATTGCAAACTATTGTAGCAATAATTTACTGTTGCAGTGGTAAAATATAGTAAAATACAGTTTTAAAAACCCAAAAACTTTTTCATTCCCCACATTTGAAAAATATAAACCAAAGCTTTGGGGAAGATGATTTTCTGTAAATTTTTAGAGGTTTTCATCTTTGGAGGAAAGTTTCTCATATTCTAAACTTGAACTATTTCTCAGAATTACTGAAAATCATTAGAAACTTATTCATGGTGGAAATTAGGGTTTAACCCTAATCAGGAACTTAATGTAAATTTGTGGGAATGAGAATAAAATCAGAAGACAATAATTCTAGGGTGTTGGAAAATACTAATGAGAGTGGAATCATAGTTGTTCATGAAACAAGATAAAAAACCCTAAGATGATGAACTAGGGAAATTTATGGTTAAAAGTTGTTAGTTATTAATCCCTAGTGGTTAAAAAATATGAATTAATTGAAATGAGTGTGTAATCTTGTTGTTATAGATCAAGAACAAGGTGAAAGAAAAAGGAAGGGCAAGGTTGTGGCTTGGCCTAGAAGTGACCATCGGTAAGAATCTAGCCAGGTTATGTTTTATTGTAGCAATTAGATTTGCTTGACTCTGTGCTTATATGTGAATTAATTATTTGTGATTTCTTTTGAGAACTACTTGTTATTACTGACTGCATTGCATATTCATACCCATTTATGTTGTTGAGATGATAATGATAATGATGATATACAAATCATGATGTTTCTAATGTTGTTAGTGATGATGATGTTGACGAGATGATGATGATGATGTTATTGAAATCATGATGTTCATGATGATGTTGATGAGATTGTGAAGAGAAATACATGATGTACACATCCTGTATTCATATATTCATTCATGTGCATTGAATGTACATTTAGAACCATATGTTGTGATGTAACTTTTTGTGAATTTGTCTAAGTGTAAATACATAAGAGTATGAGTTGTATTCCCTGTAAAGTGAAGTTTCATAATTGTGTGATTGTCTTTGATTATAAGTTTTGTGATGATCACTTTGCATTTACTTAGTTTACTTATTTGTATGGCTTTGGGTTTAGTCAACCTATGATGCCTACCAGTACTTGTTGATGTATTAATACTACCTATGCTCTTCTTTTTGTTGAGTGCAGAGCGTGTTCCAACATTAGAGTTGAGACCTCGGCTCTATCCAGAAGATTCAGATTTCAATCTAAGGGTGAGCACCATGACTGGGCGGCTTTTAGATCTTCAGCTTTATGTTCATGTCCCTTGTTTCAGGACTAAGACACTCATTGATTTATTTATGTATTTTGGATACTCTTTTGATTATAGACTTGAGTACTCTTAGATGTTTCTTGTATGGTGACTTCAGGTCCCAGGGATATAATAAATAGAGATTTCCGCACTCTATTAGTAATTGAATTTCATTGGTTTTACATTGATTACTTATTAATTGAATAAAGATATTTTAGACTTATTGAATGATGAGATTAGTGTAAGGTGAATGTAAATGTGACACTTGGTTAGTAGATGGATTGAGTTAACCATGGTTCTCCCACCATTGGTTAGGGTGGATGCCAATCATGACCATTTGGGTTGTGATAGAGATGGTATCACAACACTAGGTTTGTAGATCTCATCATACAAGAACAGGTCTAGTAAAGTCTTGCAGAAGGGTACAAAGATGTCTATACTTTTCTTCGAGAGTCTATAGGGCTTTAGAAAATGAATTCCTTTCTTTCTTCCTTTTATGCTATTGGTTCCAATTGGTATCTGGTAATCCAAATTGGTATCTATCTCATTCACTCTTGTTCATAGATGGTGAATACTCATTCTACCAGAGCAGCAGCAGCAGTAGCTGCGCCCGCAGTTGCACTCACACCGGCCATTGAGGTCGCAGTTTGAGGCAGGTCTCGAGTTAGGGGTAGATCTTGAAGGAGAAGATAGAGGGAACCACCTATTAAGGGTCGATCCCATGTAGCCGGATGGCCGACTAGACAAAGATAACCGTCCTTTCCCCCACAATAGGATGCCCCATACCTTACCCAGAATGAAGAAGTAGTAGTTGAGGAGGAAGAAATGGTATTCCCTGAGAATGTGGTACCAGTACCAAATGGTGCAGCCTCGGTGCCTTTGTCTGCGGAAGTGATTCAACAAGTGTTGGGATTCCTGAGTAACTTAGCTGGAACTGGTAACACTCAAGCTGTTCTGGCCTTCTCGCCCCCAACCTTACAATATGCTAGTGTTGTAGCACCAATGATGGATGAAGGCTTTGAAACATGGGTGTATCCCCGACAGGCACTTGGGCCAGCAGTGAGTGATTATGAGCATGGACTTTTTTGTAAGTTCATGAAGATGAAACCCCTAGTATTCTAGGGTACAAAGTATGAGGATTCATTCGAGTTTTTGATAGATTGTCATAAACGTCTGCATAAGATGGGTATTGTTAAAAGATTTGGTGTGGAGTTTTTTTTTTTTTTTAGCTACAGGGCGAAGCCAAGCAATGGTGGAGGTCATTCATAAAATGTAAGACTGCCTTACTTCCACTTACTTGGGTATAATTTTAGCATGTATTTCTTGAGAAATATGTTCCTCGCACTTATCGTGATTACAAGAAGGATGAGTTCTTGAGGTTGGAGCACGGTAACATGTCTGTGGCCTCCTATGTGGCCAAATTTCATGCCTTGTCTCACTATGCACTATAATTGATCAACTCAGAGGAAGAGCAGATCAGGTACTTTGTGAATGGTCTCAATTCTGGGATTCAAGCGGTTACATTATCTGTGGCTACATTTGGTAAGTCCTTTTAGGAGATAGTTGAGTTTGCCAAGAAGGCTGAGGCACTTGAAAAATAGGGGAAGTAAAAGCAGAAGAGAAGAAGGACCAAACTTTATGCATGTTCAATGGTACTTTCTCAAAAGGGCATGGTTCTTCTCGGCCTTATAATTTAGCCATGCTTGTATCTGCAGGGGGGCTCTCTAAGGTCAGTTATCAGCTTTCACAAACAAGCAGCTGTACACCTTCATCCTCTTTAGTTCAGAGCCTGCTTTGGACATCAGGTGCCATGAGTGTAGGGGTTTGGGCCATATCAGAAGGTATTGTCCTAATTTCTTGTTTGCAGGTTAATAGACTCAGCAACTAGTTTCTAATGCTCTAGTTTCATTGGGTTGTAGTGTTGGAAGAAATGGTATGGGTCGTCCATAAGGTGGGCGTGGCCCTACAGGAAAGGGTAGAAACCAAGCCAACCGAGGTAGGGGCCAGGTCTGTAGAAATGGCGCTCAAGTTGGTAGAGGTGGCAGTTAGGGTAGTGATGGGGCCTAACTTTATGCTGTACCAGCTTGTCCTAAAGCAGAAACTTCTGATGTTGTGACCATAATTACTGTTCTTGTCTGTGATTGTATGGCTTCTGTATTGTTTGATCCCAGTTCTAATTTCTCCTAGGTATCTATGAAGCTTGCTTGGGGTTGGGATTTAAACTGTGAATTGCTTGATACTTCTATGTATATGTCTAAACCGATTAGGGTATCTGTGTGTGTTAATCAAGTTATAGGGCTTGTCCTATTATGTTTATGAGGTATAAAACCTTGGCAGACTTAGTAATTTTAGACATGGAGAAATTTGATATTATATTAGGGATTAGTTGGTTGTCTTCTTATCGTGCCATTCTTTATTATTATGCTAAAACTGTAACTGTAGCGACACCTGAGATGGAAAAGTTAGAGTGGGATGATACTTTTAAGCATACTCCTGTGAGAAATATATCAGCTATTCTTTCCTAGAAACTAGTAAAGAGGGGTTGTAGGGCCTTTTTAGCCCATCTTGAAGAAGATAAGTCTGTAGTCCGTCCTATAGATTCAATCCCAATTGTGTGTGAATTCTTAGAAATTTTTCCTGACGACCTTCCAGGTATGCCTACGGACCGTAAGGTTGATTTTTGTATAGATTTAGAGCCCGAAATTAGACCCATCTCTATCCCTCCCTAGCATATGGCATCAATAGAGTTGAGGGTGTTGAAATCTCAGTTAGAGAAATCATTAGAGATGGGGTTTATTTGCCCAAGTGTTTCTCCTTGGGGTGCACCTATTTTATTTGTGAAAAAGAAGGATGGTAGCATGAGGATGTGCATACACTACCGCCAGTTGAACAAGGTAACCATTCGCAACAAATATCCTCTGCCTAGGATAGATGACCAGTTTGACTAGTTGCAAAGATCTGCAGTATTCTCCGAAATAGATTTGAGGTTGGGCAATCACTAGCTTAAGATTAGGAAGGACTACATCCCAAATACTGCTTTCCAAACTCGTTATGGGCACTACGAGTTTCTAGTTATGTCTTTTGGCTTGAGCAATGACCCAACTTTGTTTATGAGCCTAATGAATGGAGTCTTTAAGTTATTCTTGGATTCATTTGATATCATTTTTATTGATGACATGTTAGTTTACTCCAAGGGCGAAGAGAAACATGAAATTCATTTGCGTATAATGTTGGGGTTGCTCAAAGAGAAACATTTATATGCTAAGTATTCCAAGTGTGAGTTCTGGCTATTTTTGGTGTCCTTGGGGAACATGATTTCCAAAGAAGGGTTTATAGTAAACCTACAAAAGGTGGAAGCTATTAAGAATTGGGCTAGGCCGATGAATGTGATAGAAATTCACAGTTTTGTGGGGTTGGCAAGTTATTATTGTCGATTTGTTAAGAGGTTTGCTGTCATTACTTCGCATATGACCCGCCTAACCCAAAAGGAAGTTCCATTTGTGTGGGATGACAAGTGTGAGAAGAGCTTCCAAAAGCTCAAGACCTTATTAACCTCAGTCCCAATTCTTACCTTGCTTATTGAAGGTAAGGATTTCATTATACATTGTGATGCCTCGTGATTGGGTTTAGGTGTTGTTTTGATGCAGGACCAAAATATGATTGCTTATTCTTCGAGGCAACTGAAGCCTTATGAGAAAAACTATCCCACACATGACTTAGAATTGGTAGCCATGGTGTTTTCTTTGATGATTTGGAGACACTACCTCTATAAGGTGAAGTATGAAGTGTTAAGGGACCACCATAGCTTGAAACATGTGTTTACTCAGAAAGACATGAATCTGAGACAGAAAAGGTGTATGGAGTTGATCAAAAACTATGTGATCTCAATTCTATATCACCCAGGTAAGGATAATGTGGTGGTGGACTTTCTGATTTGGAAACTAATAAGTACAGGAAGCTTAGCATGTTTTGAGGTGTCAAGGAGCCCATTGACAAGAGAGGTACAGTCTTTGGATAATGATTTTCTGAGATGGCATGAGACTAGCGAAGGGGGAGTATTAGCACATGTTGAAGTTAGGTCCATATTTTTTGACCAGATCAAAAGCAGGCAGTTCGAAGACAAGAAGTTGACCAACCTCAGAGAAAAAGTGTTATAGGGTGAGGCAAGAAAGGCCATCCTTAATGATGAGGGAGTGTTGAGGATTTGGGGGCGCTGGTGTTTAGCTTGGGTAGGCAATTTGATTTTAACTATTCTTGTAGAGGATCACAAATTTAAGTACTTTATACATCCCGATGCCACCAAGATGTATAGGGACTTGAGGCAACATTATTGGTGGTGAAGAATGAAGCATGATATTATAGATTTTATGAGCAAGTGTAAAAATTTCCAGCAGGTCAAGTATGAACATTAAAAACTTGGTGGTACTTTTGAAAAAATACCCATTTCGAAATGGAAGTGGGAAAGGATAACATGGATTTTGTGGTTGGTCTTCCTAAGACCTTGAGGAAGTATTACTCTATATGGGTCATTGTTGATCGATTAACTAAGTTGGCTCACTTCATCACGATAAGGAAGGATTATAATGCAGTTGGCCAAAATTTATATGAAGGAGATTATAAAGCTGCATGGGGTACCGGTTTCGATTGTTTTAGATAGAGGTATCCAGTTTACCGCTAATTTTTAGGAGAAGTTTGTTTTAGTTAGAGTTGGGGTCTAGATTTGAACTAAGTACAACTTTCCATCCGCAGACTGACGGGCAGTCGAATAGAACCGCTCAGGTGCTTGAAGACATGTTCCAGGCTTGTGGAATGGACTTTAGGGGTCAGTGGAACAAATATATACCATTGTGTGAATTCGCTTACAATAATAGTTACCACTCTAGTATTGACATGGCTCATTTTGAAACCTTATATAGTAGAAAATGTAGGTCTCCAATTGGATGGTCTGATGCTTTTGAGGTGAGGCCTTTGGGCACTAACATGCTCAAGGATTCGATGGAGAGAGTAAGGTTTATACAGAAAAAGCTCATAGCAGCTCAGAGCCAATAGAAAGAGTATGTGTATAATAAGGTAAGAGATGTAATATTTGAATAAGGAGAGAAAGTAATCTTGAAGGTGTCACTCATGAAGGGTGTGATGTATTTTGGCAAGAAAGGCAAATTGAGTTAGAGAAACAGCGGACCTATTGAGGTTTTGAAGGGGATAAGGGAAATGGGTTATAAGTTGGCATTGCCTCCTAATATTTTCGGAGTGCACCCGGTCTTCCACTTGTCTATGTTAAAGAAATACCATAGAGATAGGGATTACATCATTTGTTGGGATCCCGAGTTGTTTGATAAAGGATTATCATACAAAGAGGAACCAATTGTGATATTGAGTAAAGACATGACAAAGCTGAGAACCACAGTAAAGGTTCAATAGAGTAATCGTACTATTGAAGAAGTAACTTGGGAGACAGAGGCTGATATGCGCAAGTGATATCCGTAGTTGTTCATAGACTAGGATAATTTTTACTTAATTATGTCATTTTGGTCTATTTTTTATTCGGGGATGAATGAGGGGTAAAATGGTATCTAATGTAATGATTCAAATCATCGTTATGCTGAATATAGGAAGGAAAACCCCGCCAAATTTTACTTATGTGATTTTTAGAGAATAAAGGGCTGAACTAGTGTAAGATGAATTTTGAGAGTGCACTATTCTCGGAAAATATGGTATTGATATGAACATTTGTGGTGATGTTTGACTAGATTTCTACATCGATAACGAGTTTAGAAAGCCATAGCAACTTTCAGCACATAAAACAGAGTTATAGAACTCCGATTATAGAGTTTACTGTTGAAGAGTTGGTTTGCAATGTTATAATTCAAGGAATGTGTTGTGAAATGGGCACAACTGGGGAGAGTTCCCAAGTTTTTACTCGGGACTGCTGCAGCTGAAAATGAAACCGCTGCAGCGGTACTGCTGTAGCAGTACCACTCAATCCCATCAGAACCGCTGCAGTGGTAACTTTACCGTTGCAGAGGTAAAATGCAGTAAAATCCAGTTTTAAAAACCCAGAAGCATTTTCATTCCCCACATTTTGAAAAAAACCAAATCAATGCTCTGGGGTACGCGATTTTCTATAAATTTTCAATAGTTTTCATCTTTGGAGGTAAGTTTCTTATATTCTAACTTGTTTATGGTGGAAATTGGGGTTTAGTCCTAAATCAAGAACTTAACGTAAATTTATGCGAGTGAGTATAAAATCAGTAAGTGAGTATAAAATTAGTAGACAATGATTCTAGGGTGTTAGAAAACATTAACGACAGTGGAATCATAGTTGTTCATGCTAAACAAGATATGTTTCATGCGGCTTAAAGAATAGAAAACCCTAAGATGATGAATTAGGGAAATTTATGGTTAAAAGTTGTTAGTTATTAATCCTTAGTGGTTATAAGGGACGAATTGATTGAAATGGGTGTGTAATCTTCTAGTTATAGATCAACCACAAGGTGAAAGAGAAAGAAAGATCAAGGTTGTGGCCTAAAAGTGACCTCGAGCAAGGAATCAAGGTAGGTTATGATTTATTATAGCAATTTGACTTGCTTGACTTTGTGCTTATATGTGAATTAAGTATTTGTGATTGCATTCAAGAACTACTTATGATTATTGACTGCATTGCATATTCTTACCAATTTATGTTATTGAGATGATGATGATGATATACAAATCATGATGTTCATGATGATGTTAATGATGATGATGTTGACGAGATGATGATGATTTTATTGAAATCACGATGTTCATGATGATGTTGATGAGATTGTGAAGAGAAAGAGATGATGTACACACCCTATATTCATACATTTATTCATGTGCATTAAATGTCCAGTTATAACCATATGTTGTGATGTAAATTTTTGTGAATTTGTCGAAGAGTAATTACACGAGAGTATGAGTTGTATTCCCTCTAAAGTGATGTGTCATAATTATGTGATTGTCTTTGATTATAAGTGCTGTGATGATTGCTTTGCATTTATTTAGTTTACTTATTTGTGTGGCGTCAGGTTGAGTCGACCTATTATGCCTACTAGTACTTGGTGATGTACTTATGCTACGTGTGTAATTTTTTATTTATTGAGTGTAGAGCATGTTCCAGCATTTAAGATAAGACCTCGTGTCACGCCCCGAGTTCCAACGAGGCGTGATTGGCACCCGAAGCCGACATGGACCGAGAGAACCAATCTTTGCTTATGAACACTCGCATGCATCTCCTCATATGGACCTTATGAAACCCCATGCAACTATGCAAAAGTCAGGGATATGGAAACGGATATAGAAACATATGCCATATATATATATATTTATATCAACTTGGCCGTTAGGGACAACAAACCAAAATGAGCATACATATCTTACATTCTATTCCCACATAAGTCTACAAAAGCCTCTAGCTGAAATACATAACTATGTAAACCTAGAGTCGGGACAACACCCCGCTCTATACTCATATACAATACCAAAATAAATGTACGTGGCAACTCAGAAAGCCCCGAACCAAGTGGAGCTCACCAAAAGTCGGCCAAAGATCCGCGACCTACAGTGGAGGTCTACTAGTACCTGCGCCTGCAGCAAGTAAGGTAAGCCCCCAAGAGGGGTCAGTACGGAGAATGTACTGAGTATGTAAGGCTATATGAAACTTGTTATAAATACATCAATAGAATCAAAACGTAATAGGATAGGCAACATGAACAACTCATCGATTTGCATATGTGGAACAATGTAGCTTACGTAAATTAAGTTCTTCTCTTTATGATTTATTCCTCATTGCTCATATCATAACGTACCCGGGCCCCGACTGATCAGTGGGTCTTAACATCACATCATGTGATGTTGGGATCGGGTCGAGCTAGGCTTATTCCCCTAGACCTTCCACCCATAAATCAATACATCGGGATCGAGTCGAGCTAGGCTTATGCCCCTAGACTTGCCACCCATAAATCAAGGCTTATGCCCCTAGACTTGCCACCCATAAATCAACACATCGGGATCGCGTCGAGCTAGGCTTATGCCCCTAGACTTGCCACCCATAAATCATAACCAACAACAAATATGTATTACTTTATTCTTACTTTTGATAGATTGATACTTGTGAGGAATTGATTCATCCTCTTATGAGAGAGTGATACAATCAGTGATGAGAGATTAACGTATGTACATAGCCACAACATTCTTGGAAACTCAAGAACACAACATGATTGGGACTTTTGGAACATGTCCATAATTATGTAACCCATGAACCACAATAACTCATGAATGAGGAGTATAGGACTCAACAAAAGATAACATTATTGGAATCATTAGACACAAGTCAATGAACAAGAGGTATGTGTATAGACACTATTGGCACTTTGGAACATAACCTTTTTAGGCTTTTGGAACATTGACTAACGAATATGAGACATACAATTCCCAAGTGATCAATGAGTAGGGAATATGTGCTAATAACCATTTCTAACCGGATATAGAATACCTTAGCACATTTCGGGATAAGACTAGTGAAATAGCAATGTGGATACTATTTGCCGCAGAAAGATACGGACAGAGTTACCTTACATACCTTGTATTCTCAATACCAACACACAATCTTAAATGCGCATACAATAGTTCCGCTCCTTCCTTATGTTCCACTCTACAACACAAATACACAACGGAGCCAACATTAAGCACCAACTACTTTATAATGCATATAATAAGTATAATTCTCATGTTTGCCTTTAAACATGCCATGTCCCGCTTGACACAACCATTCATGAAAGTATTATTCCAAAATCCCACAATATTCCCAACATTGACCAACAAATGATAATCAATATCATGTCATGCCAAGTTCACACTTCCCACTCTCCAGCATCACAACATCATAATTATGCCATCAATTTCCTTTAATACACCTCACAACAACAAATCGGCCAAAATCCCATAATTTACACTTATATGAAAATAACATGTTTAACAAAAAAATAACACCATACATTTTCACATTTTATCCATACCATGCTCTTTCATTAAGACATCAAGTCTCTTTTTCACCTTCAATTCACAAAGATGGCACATCTTCCACCAAAAGCAACAATACACCATTCACCATCTTGCCAACATAACTATCATGATATACATAATCTAACATGCATATAATATGTTAATATATGAGAATACATACTTACCAAGGCTTGGAATAGGATGATCTTGCTTCAAGAGTTGTCTTTGAGCTTCTAGGGTTTGAGAGAAAATAAATTGAAAAATAGACCAAAAGGCATGAGCTTCCAAATGACCAAAAAAAATCAGATTTTTGGTCCCTTTTATAAGCATTTATGTCCATCCTTAGCCACTTCTAAAGCATTAAATGCTTGTTCTAGAAGGTCTTGAAAGAATGGGTCATTTGACCCATTTTGGGCCATGCATTCTTTTCATTTTTGGGCCTTTTTGGGCCCAATTCACTTAACCCAGTAAAATCAATAATTTATTGTGCTCAAGTCATCTCATACGGGTTACAACAATATTCCCACTCATGTTAGTCATATCCGTAGCCTCGATCCCAAGAACAAGCGATTCTAGCCACGTATGGCCTATCTTGCCCAAAAGGGTAAAATCATCATTTTGACCCCAAATTCGTTCTCGAGTAATTTTATCATACCAATATAATATTTGACTCATTTCATACATGTTGTAGAAGATACATGGCAAAAATTTGCTCGGTACGTCCCCGGATACCCTTGGGACTTAGAAATTTCCAACTTTCGAAAAAGTGGAAAACCCAAGGTGGTACGCCCCTGGACGCGCCAACTTACTGCCTCTGGGATAAAAATTTTAGCCCAGAGTGGCATGGCACGGTCCCAAACGCACCCCTCCTTAAAATTTTTCAAAAATTGCATTTTTCGACTTCTCTTCGCGGGTTTGGTTAGATACTTCAAGTCCTATTCTTTAACTCACTTCTTAACCTTAATATCCTTTGTTTAGAGGTCCTCTTAACCTCGTTTTGAACCCCACAAATGTACCATGAAAATCACAAAACACTTCCACAAAGGTTTAATCCCATATACGAGGCCAAATTCAATTTTTCTCATCCTTAGCATTACAAAATACACACGTATGGCTCTCGACACCTAATTAATCATTGTTCAATGTCTTCAAGTAGGGTCATGCCATGCCACCTGTGTTCCTTCGTGGACACCCCCTTGCCACATGCCCTGGCATGCCACAAAAATAGCAAACATTCTGTCCAAACCGACATTCACCTGCATAAAACCTCCCGCAGTGCTGGCACAACCGACAATGAAACCTCGGGCGGTTCATACTGCCTTGTGCTTGGTACCCCACTGTACGTAAACCCTGAATCTCACCTCCTTGCCCAAACTGGTTGCTTCAAAACCCTTGGAATAGAGGAGGAGTAATTGTTATGGTATGGGGAAACGATGGCCTAAGTGGTTTGTGAAAATCCCTAGGCCAAAATCCTCCTTGGGATGCCATGATTTGTCCCATGGGTTTAGCCTTTTTTGACGATCTTTCTTCCAATTCTTTCATTCTCCCTCTCTGCCTCTGTTCCTCCTTCTACTGCACAAGAGCTTGTGCAGCAACTACACGGGTCAATATTTGTACTGCACTCATTAAATCCTGCTCTATAGTATTAACGGACAGTTCCTAAGATACTTCTCTTCTTCTCAGCTCCTCCGAAACTGGGAAAGTGGATGAAGCCCGTGATGCAAAGTCAGTGTCAGCTCCACATTGACTAACTTGGTCAGGTGGTGGTCTACTCACTCCCTCTCCGGTAGGCGTAACAACCTGCTTACCCTTTCCTTTATCTTTTCTTGTCATCGGCAGTTTCTATATCAAAGAAAACCAATCACCATGGTCAGATATAATCTAACGTACAACACCGGCTCTACTGCACGATCTAGGAATGAAGAAAAGGAACAACATCCTAAATGTCCCGTAACCTCCTACTTATAAATGTGGTGCACAACACATTGATAAGTAAGACTCTACTCAGACACGGCTTTGTAGACACCCTTAGATCGACATGCTTTGATACCACTTTTGTCACGCCCCGAGTTCCAATGAGGCGTGATTGGCACCCGAAGCCGACATGGACCGAGAGAACCAATCTTTGCTTATGAACACTCGCATGCATCTCCTCATATGGACCTTATGAAACCCCATGCAACTATGCAAAAGTCATGGATATGGAAACAGATATAGAAATATATGCCATATATATATATTTATATCAACTTGGCCGTTGGGGACAACAAACCAAAATGAGCATACATATCTTACATTCTGTTCCCACATAAGTCTACAAAAGCCTCTAGCTGAAATACATAACTATGCAAACCTAGAGTCGGGACAACACCCCACTCTATACTCATATACAATACCAAAATAAATGTACATGGCAACTCAAAAAGCCCCGAACCAAGTGGAGATCACCAAAAGTCGGCCAAAGATCAGCGACCTACAGTGGAGGTCTACTAGTACCTGCGCCTGCAGCAAGTAAGGTAAGCCCCCAAGAGGGGTCAGTACGGAGAATGTACTGAGTATGTAAGGCTATATGAAACTTGTTATAAATACATCAATAGAATCAAAACGTAATAGGATAGGCAACATGAACAACTCATCGATTTGCATATGTGGAACAATGTAGCTTACGTAAATTAAGTTCTTCTCTTTATTATTAATTCCTCATTGCTCATATCATAACGTACCCGGGCCCCGACTGATCAGTGGGTCTTAACATCACATCATGTGATTTTGGGATTGGGTCGAGCTAGGCTTATGCCCCTAGACCTGCCACCCATAAATCAACACATCGGGATCGAGTCGAGCTAGGCTTATGCCCCTAGAATTGCCACCCATAAATCAAGGCTTATGCCCCTAGACTTGCCACCCATAAATCAACACATCGGGATCGAGTCGAGCTAGGATTATGCCCCTAGACTTGCGACCCATAAATCATAACCAACAACAAATGTGTATTACTTTATTCTTACTTTTGATAGATTGATACTTGTGAGGAATTGATTCATCCTCTTATGAGAGAGTGATACAATCAGTGATGAGAGATTAACGTATGTACATAGCCACAACATTCTTGGAAACTCAAGAATACAACATGATTGGGACTTTTGGAACATGTCCATAATTATGTAACCCATGAACCACAATAACTCATGAATGAGGAGTATAGACTCAACAATAGATAACATTATTGGAATCATTAGACACAAGTCAATGAACAAGAGGTATGTGTATAGACACTATTGGCACTTTGGAACATAACCTTTTTGGGCTTTTGGAACATTGACTGATGAATATGAGACATACAATTCCCAAGTGATCAATGAGTAGGGAATATGTGCTAATAACCATTTCTAACCGGATATAGAATACCTTAGCACATTTCGGGATAAGACTAGTGAAATAGCAATGTGGATACTATTTGCCGCAGAAAGATACGGACAGAGTAACCTTACATACCTTGTATTCTCAATACCAACACACAATCTTAAATGCACATACAATAGTTCCGCTCCTTCCTTATGTTCCACTCTACAACACAAATACACAACGGAGCCAACATTAACCACCAACTACTTTATAATGCATATAATAAGTATAATTCTCATGTTTACCTTTAAACATGCCATGTCCCGCTTGACACAACCATTCATGAAAGTATTATTCCAAAAATCCCACAATATTCCCAACATTGACCAACACATTATAATTAATAGCATGTCATGCCAAGTTCACACTTCCCACTCTCCATCATCACAACATCATAATTATGCCATCAATTTCCTTTAATACACCTCACAACAACAAATCGGCCAAAATCCCATAATTTACACTTATATGAAAATAACATGTTTAACAACAAAATAACACCATACATTTTTACATTTTATCCATACCATGCTCTTTCATTAAGACATCAAGTCTCTTTTTCACCTTTAATTCACAAAGATGGCACATCTTCCACCAAAAGCAACAATACACCATTCACCATCTTGCCAACATAACTATCATGATATACATAATCTAACATGCATATAATATGTTAATATATGAGAATACATACTTACCAAGGCTTGGAATAGGATGATCTTGCTTCAAGAGTTGTCTTTGAGCTTCTAGGGTTTGAGAGAAAATAAATTGAAAAATAGACCAAAAGGCATGAGCTTCCAAATGACCAAAAAAAATCAGATTTTTGGTCCCTTTTATAATCATTTATGTCCATCCTTAGCCACTTCTAAAGCATTAAATGCTTGTTCTAGAAGGTCTTGAAAGAATGGGTCATTTGACCCATGTTGGGCCATGCATTCTTTTCATTTTTGGGCCTTTTTGGGCCCAATTCACTTAACCCAGTAAAATCAATAATTTATTGTGCTCAAGTCATCTCATACGGGTTACAACAATATTCCCACTCATGTTAGTCATATCCGTAGCCTCGATCCCAAGAACAAGCGATTCTAGCCACGTATGGCCTATTTTGCCCAAAAGGGTAAAATCGTCATTTTGACCCCAAATTCGTTCTCGAGTAATTTTATAATACAAATATAATATTTGACTCATTTCATAATGTTGTAGATGAGACGTGGCAAAAATCGGCTCGGTACGTCCCCGGATACCCTTGGGACTTAGAAATTTCCAACTTTCGAAAAAGTGGAAAACCCAAGGTGGTACGCCCCTGGACGCACCAACTTACTGCCTCTGGGCTTAAAATTTTAGCCCAGAGCGGTGTGGCACGGTCCCAAATGCGCCCCTCCTTAAAATTTTTCAAAAATTGCATTTTTCGACTTCTCTTCGCGGGTTTGGTTAGATACTTCAAGTCCTATTCTTTAACTCACTTCTTAACCTTAATATCCTTTGTTTAGAGGTCCTCTTAACCTTGTTTTGAACCCTAAAACTGTACCATGAAAATCACAAAACACTTCCACAAAGGTTTAATCCCATATACGAGGCCAAATTCAATTTTTCTCATCCTTAGCATTACAAAATATACACGTATGGCTCTCGACACCTAATTAATCATTGTTCAATGTCTTCAAGTAGGGTTGGGAAGGTACGAGGTGTTACACCTCGACTCTATCCAGCAGATTCATATTTTGATCTAAGGGTGAGTACCATGATCGGACAACCTTTGGATCTTCAGCTTTATGTTCATATCCCTTGTTTTGGGACTAAGACACACCTTGGTTTATTTATGTATTTTGGATACTCTTTTGGTTATAGACTTGAGTACTCTTAGATGTTTTTGTACGGTGACTTCAGATCCTGGGGATGTAATAAATAGAGGTTTCCGCACTCTATTAGTGATTTAATAATTTTGTTGGTTTGACTATAATTACTTATTAATGTAATAAAGACATTATAGAACTTGTTTAATGATAATATTAGTGTAAGGTGAATGTAAATGTGACTCTTGGTTAACTCCCGCCATAGATTAGGGTGGGTGCCAATTATGACCGTTTGGGTCGTGACAATTCTAGATTAATAGTGTAATGCAATTGAATTTAATATAAGACTCGCCACATAATGCACATGAAACAATGAGGTTAGTTTCATTCTTAATCTGGATGCATGCAAGAGACATTTTCAAGTTTCACAAAGATATGAATAAGAGGTACCAAAAGAACCTAAGGTTCACCACAAAATCAACACTCTCGTTTATATCAATTATTTGCATGCTTTTAATTGTGTTGGCACCAACAAAGTCAAAGGCATGATTCCAATACAAAAATATATTTTTTTTGATTTTTTAAATAAGGAATACCGAACCCTAATAGAACTGCCAATGTATCTCAACTCAAAAGATGAGAATCAGGTGTGCGTAGTTCAGGAAAATATGTATAATATATATGCACATAAAAATAATGCAAAGGTATAGATAAACTCGGAGTGATGCCTCAAATGTTTGGCATTGACCGACATCTTCGGTCAGAGAACGTCTCCCAATTGCTTGTGGGAACGATTACTGTTGCAATCTCCTGATGTTTTTGAAGGGACAATGTGTCATTACCTCTTGATTGTCTAAGAGATCCTCTTGTTGTTTTCGAGGGAACTTTTTATTGTACTCTCTTCCAGGGTGCTTATAGGGATTATGGGATTTCTCAATTATCTGCCAAAATAGCAAATTATTGTGACCGTTCTCGATTGTCCATGAGGATGGTTTTCCTGCAAAGAGATGAGAAAAGAGTTAAAGAAGGGAAGTCACAAAAATTATAATAAAATGAAAGAGTGAGATTGCATAGTCAAATACTCCCCTGAATTGTCTTCCAGATTAAATATTGGTGGCTCATGAAGTCTGAGGCTAAATGTAGTCTTATTCATAAAGTACAAGCTGGGGAAATTTTTGAGGACTTCCCTCAAAAATTTTGCCCCATTTTAAAACACAAAAGATCTTTCTTGAACATCTTGAAGCTGCTTTAAGTGGAATTTTTGAGACCTGCTAAAAAATTCTGCCCCTGTTTTGACCTCAACAAACTCTTATATTTAGCATGTACCAAAATGCCTTCTTTTATAGAATTTTTGAGACCTTCTAAAAAATTCTACCCCAGTTCCTAGTGTAAAGGAAGATGAAAAGCTTATGGGTAATATGACCAAGACTGTAAGGCGCCTACGTATCCCATTGAGCTAGGAATCAGGTCAAACAAAACTTTTGGAATGAATTGATGAACAAATAATGTTTAGTAAAAATGATACCTGTTAAGACAAAAATCAAATAAACACGAATGAGATAAATTACCATATAACACATAAACAATGTTTAGGAAAAATCATGTGTGTATGCCGTTAGTAAAATGTCCCACTGCCCTCAAAAAATATATTATACACAAAACGATTAAATCAAATGACAAAATCAAGAAAATGGATGTACAATAAAATCAATCCCATGTAGGAGTACGATCGTAGACTAACCCACCTTGGAGGTCCTCTATTTTCAAAATTCTTGGACTTTTTTATATTTCTAAACACCTTCTAGAAGAATATCTTCATTTGATTACAACAAAAGAAACTAATCTAAAAAATAATAAATTCTCAATCCTAGGGAAAATGACCCTTACCATTGGCATCACATCCTTCATTTAATCACGTAAGATATGACTGTCTTTCTGATTGACTCAGGGTTAATTAGACACAAGGTGGGCTTTCTTATGGGCTCGTTACCCCTTGGGTACCGGTTCACTTAGGTTGGAATGCCTATTCATGGGATTTGGCTTTGCTGCAACTGTAACACCTCGTACATTTCTGAACTCACGCGACTACTCTAATTTTTATGGAATTAATTAACTTGTGATAGATGGTATATTATTCATGGAAGTTATTGGGCTAAACTAATCTTGTGTTAGTGGGCTCAATAAAGGCCCAATAGTTGAGCAAAAAGACATGGCCCAAAACAAGGAAAATGATCCATTCTTTCTTTGACCAAGTAAACATAACATTTATTGGCCATAGTGTGGCTAAGGATGACCACTAAGGACTATATAAAGCCAAGGAAATCAGATTTAATTCAACAAAAGACACATGCCTCATTCTAGATTTTTCCACCAAAAAGATATTTTCCCTCTACTCTCAAACCCTAAGGCAACCATCTCTTGTGGACAAGATCATCACTTTGAAAGCTTGGGTAAGTGTTTACTCTTGTGATTTAATACATTATATGAATGATATATTGTGTAGATCATGATGGTTATTTCTAAAAGTATTGAGTAGTGCACTTTTGCTTTTTTGCTAAAAGATGTGTAATCTTTGTGATTTGAACTTGAAAGTGGACTTGTGGTCTTGAAGGAAGTGAATTTTATGGATTAAATATCAACATGTAAGATGTGTTTATGTCCTTAGCTTTCTTTCTCTTTGTGTATAACATTTGGAATTATTGTTGTAAAATTGTGCATGGGATTGGTAATGTATTGAAAGGAAAATGTAGTTTTGGTGATGTTTATGTACGTTGTGACACCATGGCTGGTCGTTGACATCCAAGATAACTGAAAGTATTAAAAGATAAGCTTAATTATGAACATGGACCATTCATTGTGAAAAAGGACCCAAAAATGACCCTGGAGGCGGAAACGGGCACCCGCCCTCGCGGGCAGGGCACCTGCGGGCGAAAATGCCAATGCATGTGGCACTGTACCAGGACAATGGTCACCTGTGGATGCAACTCACCCACCTGCCGGTGAAGGTGGCTTCGCAGGTCAGCCCAGAACTCCGTTTCGATTGTTTTCGCATCTCTTTGACCCCCCAAGGGCCCTATACCCTTCTTGGATGCAATTATCAACTTATGGTAACTTTTGAATGACTTTAAAGGAGTAGCCCGGAGGTATTTTGAATGGTATAAATTATGGATTGTTGTTCATGTGTTATTGTGAAAGGTATTTAAGTGACTTGATGGAGAAAAGGTAACGTAGTATTGAAGGGGAAGTGTAAAGTATAACTTTGGTGTGAAATCCTATCGCTTTATGATATCTTGGTTAATGTGTAGTATGTTGTGGTGTTGTTGGTATGGTAATGCAGTGACTTGTATTGTGAAGGGTGAAATGACGTTGGATGGCAGTCGCGTAATTCATTGTCGTCTTGTGCACTTGTAAGGTAGTTAGTTGTTAACGTGAGTTCTGTTATGTACTTGTGTTGTAGAGTAAAATGTAAGGAATGAGCTGGATTATTGTATTCATATATAGGAATGTGTATTCATATTGGGAAGATAAGGTATGTAAGGTTACCTTTTTTCGTATCCTTCTGCAGCACATATTGTTCACATTGTCATTGTACTTATTCCATTCCGAATCGTTCAAAGATATCTCATTTCAGGTTGTCATATATTGTTATTTACATGTTTCTTATTCATTGACCAATTGTTATTCATGTGTCACAAAATTGAGGACATTGCTCCAAAGTTCCAATAATGTTATGTTCCAAAGCACCATAATGTTTCAACCACCAACATATCGATCTTATAACAAAAGAACGGAAGTAATGCATAATTGTTTGAATAATATTGGGTGGCATCCCAGGGGTGGAAGAAACACCTAGCTTGGGTCAATCCTAATATCATGGGTGGTATCCCAGGGGTTAAAATACCTAGCACGGGTAGGTCCCAATATCACAGTAGCATCCCAGGGGCAACAGAAAAGCCTAGCATGGGTTAATCTCATCCCAGGGGCGACGAAAAAGCCTAGCATGGGTTGATATCATCCCAGGGGCGACAGAAAAGCCTAGCATAGGTTAATCTCATCCCAGGGTCGACAGAAAAGCCTAGCATGGGTTAATCTCATCCCAGGGGTTAAAATACCTAACATGGGTTATCCTCTTTTACCACTGATCAGTTAGTCATTTGTTTATTATATGCTTTACAATTTCTTAATGCAAAGAAGGATAAAGTGAACTAATGAACGATAATGATAAACGAACGTAAAGGCAAATAAAGTAATGAATGTAATGCACATGATTCTACACATACAGAACAGTGGTTTATCCATATTGACTATTCTCTTAGATTTGATTCCATTGAAGTACTTATGTATCATAGGGTTTTTTATAGCCTTACATACTCAGTACATTTTTCGTACTGCCGTCCCTTAGGGGACTTACCTTACTTACTGCAGGCACAGGTGCTAGTAGACCTCCACAGTAGGCTGCGGGTCATCTACTAATTATTGGTGAGCTCCAGTTCGTTTAGGAGCTTTCCGAGTCACATGTGTACACATTGGTTTTGGTACTATGTAAACATTGTATAAAGCGGGGACTTTTCCCGACTTTAGGTTGGTTATGTATATGCAACTGTTCGAGGCTTTGTAGACGTACGTGGTGAGATGAATGAAAGAATGTATGTCCATTTTGACTTGATGGCCCTAACGGCCAAATTTCATATATATCATATGTTTTTCCATGACTTCCACTATTGGTATCTTGTAGTTACATGAGATAGAATGTTGTTCACTCAGGTACATGCATATGAATGTACATGAATGAAGATTGGTTCTCTCGGGACTTAACGGCTTCGGGTGCAAGTCCGCCCAATGGAATACGGGGCGTGACAAAAGTGGTATCAGAGCGAGGTTGTCCTAAGGGTGTCTACAAAGCTGTGTCTGAGTAGAGTCTTGCTTATGGATGTGTTGTGCGCCACATTATAAGTAGGAGGCTACGGGACATTTAGGAGTCATTTTTTTCCTTCATTTCTAGATCGTGCATTAGAGCCAAAGTTGTAGGTGGAATCATATCTGACCATGGGAATTATTTTCTTGTGTTATAATAGAAATGCCAATGGCAAGAAAACGTTGGGGAAACGGTAAGAAGATAGATAGAACACTCGAAGAAGGAACTAGTAAATTACCACCTGACCAAGCTAGTCAGGGTGGGGCTAAAACTGAATTTGCATCGCGGGCTTCTTCTACTTTTCCCGCTCCAGAAGAGCCGAGAAGGAGAAAAGACCCTGTCGAAACACCTGTTAATGCTACTGAGCAGGATATAAGGAATGAGTGCACCTGTTGACTCAGATAGTCGTTGCAAAAAATCACGGACAAGTTGGTCCAGCTTGTGCACAGAAGAAAAAGGATCAAAGGCAAAGGAGAAAGGCACAAGAATTTGATGAAGGGCTATCAAATAGGGCTATACCTATGGGACAGTTCATGGCGTCCCAAGGAGAATTTAGGTCTTGGGTGTTTGACAGACTGCCTAGACCATCATTCCCTCATTCGACAGTAAATGCTCTACCTCGATCTCAAGGGTTTAGAAGCAACCAGTTTGGACAAAAAAGTGAGATTCAGGATTCACGGAAAGTGGGGTATCGAGAACAAGGAGGTGTGAGCCAATCAGGGTCTTTTTGTCAGCTGTGCCAGCGCTGCGGGAAGTTTCATTCAGGTGAATGGTGGTTTGGAATGAATGTTTGCTTTTGGTGTAGTAGGTCAGGGTACATGATGAGAGAGTGCCCACAGAGGGGCACGGGTAGTATGACACGACCTACGGTATTAGAAGTTGCATCCTCCTCGTCAGGTGTATAGCCTACGGGGTATGGCAGAGGTTCTAGAGGGACAGTTGGTGCTAGTGGAACCTAGAACCGTACCTATGCCTTAGCGGATCGACAAAATTTGGAGGCTTCTCCTGATGTAGATACAGGTACATTATTCATATTTTTACATAAGGTATATACATTGATTAACCCGGGTTCTACATTATCATATGTTACTCCATTGATTGCGAAATTGTTTTTTTTTGAAAGAACGGCAGAATTACTAGTTAATCCATTTGAAGTCTCTACACCAGTTGGTGAATCTATTGTAGTTAAAAGAGTATGTCGTAATTGTCTAGTAACTATTTGTGGTTATGATACACTGGTTGATCTTATTGAGTAGGACATGGTAGAGTTTGATGTTATAATGGTATGGATTGGTTGGCTTCTTGTTATGCCACGATAGGTTGTCGAGCTAAGAAGGTACATTTTCGTTTTCCACAATAGAATGTTTTTTGAATGAAAGGGTAATGTGGGGGCACCAAGAGGAAAATTTATTTCCTATGATACCCAAAGGGGTACATATGTCACTCAGTACAAGTGAAAGATACTGATGTGAAGCCACCAACTCTTCAGTCGGTTCCGGTGGTAAATGAAATTCTTGAGGTATTTCCTGAAGATTTTTTCGGGTTTGCCTCCAGAACGGGAAGTAGAGTTTGGTAATGATGTGATGCCAGACACTCAGCCTATTTCTATTCCTTCATATAGAACGGCCCCAGCAGAGTTATAGGAATTAAAGGAGCAATTAAAAGACTTGTTGGACAAGGGATTCATAAGACCTAGTACGTCCCCTTGGGGTGCACCAGTGTTAATTGTACGGAAGAAAGATAGCATGTTGAAAATGTGTAATGATTATTGGCACTTGAATAAGGTGAAAGTTAATAATAAATATTCCCTCCCCAGAATTGATGAGTTACCTAACCAATTACATGGTGCCAAATGCTTTTCAAAGATTGACCTAAGATCAGGATATCATCAGGTAAGGGTTAGAGAAAAAGATATACCCAAGATAGCTTTTCGAACACGGTATGGTCATTATGAATTTCTAGTTACGTCATTTGAGATAACAAATACACCTGAAGTTCTTATGGATTTGATAAATAGGGTGTTCAAACCATTTTTAGATGTGTTGATGATAGTGTTTATAGATGACATCCTAGTTTATTCAAGATCACAAGAGGACCACGCTAATCACTTACGACAGGTGTTATAGATTCTTCGTGATCGTAAGTTATATGCAAAGTTCTCTAAATATGAATTTTGGTTAAAATCCATAGCATTTTTGGGTTATATTGTATCGGGTGAAGGAATAGGGGTTGATACACAAAAGATCGAAGCGGTGAAGAATTGGCCAAGACCTACGACACCTATAGAGATTCGTAGTTTTTCTTGGGTTGGCAGGTTATTATAGAAGATTGGTTGAAGGGTTTTCTTTCATTGCAGCGCCTTTAACAAAGCTAACACACAAGACAACCGAGTTCCAGTGGAGTGATGCATGTGAGAGGAGTTTCCAAGAGCTAAAAAATAAATTGACTTCTACACCGATATTAGTACTGTCGGAAGGCACAGAAGGGTATGCAGTATATTGTGATGCTTCAGGAGTTGGTTTAGGACGTGTATTGATGAGGTACGATAATGTAATAGTCTATGCCTCACAACATTTACGACCACATGAGAAGAATTCTCCTACACACGATCTTGAATTAGCACTTGTGATAATTGCTTTAAAGATATGAAGCCACTATTTGTATGGGGTTCATGTTGATATATATACTGATCATAAGAGTTTGCAATATATCTTTGAGCAGAAGGACCTAAACTGGAGATAGCGAAGGTGGCTGGAATTACTAAAAGATTATGATAGTGATATCTTATACCATCCGAAAAAAGAAAATGTGGTAGCCGATGCATTAAGCCGCAAAGAAATAGAAAGCACTAGTGGCCAATTGACGGAAAAGCAAGGTATAGTCAAGGATCTACTTCAATTAGACAGCTTGGGGGTTCATCTTCTTGAAACTCCAGATGAAAGAATTATAGTGCAAAATGCGACAGAGTCTTCATTAGTAGCTGAAGTAAAGGAAAAGAAATATGCGAATCCTATTTTTATTGCAGCTGAAAAAGAATGTACAGAAAGGTTCGATAAAGGCATTTGATCTTACGCAATAGGGAGTACTTCAGTGCCAAGGTGGATTGTATATACCGGATATAGATGAACTAAGAAGACAGATTATGACTGAGGCACATCATTCACGGTATTCTATTCATCCGGGATCCACCAAAATATATCATAATTTGAAAGACATGTATTGGTGGGGTGATACAAAGAAGAACATTGCAGAATTTATAGATTATTGTCCGAATTGTCAACAAGTAAAAGTAAAGCATCAGAAGTCTGGAGGTTATGTACAATGTATGAATGTTCCAGTATGGAAATGGGACATGAGTAACATGGATTTCATCACAAGTTTGCCTCATACACTTTGGAAATTTGATTCCATAAGGGTGATAGTGAACAGGCTTATCAAATCAGCATATTTTTTACCTGTCAAAACCACCTCCACAACTGAAGATTATGAGAGGTTGTAACTTAAAGAGATAGTTCAACTGCACAGAATTCCAATTTCTATTATATCAGACAGGGGAGCTCAATTACTGCACATTTTTGAAAATCTTTTTTCGAAGAGTTTGGGAACCCAAGTGGCTTTGAGTACGGCTTTTCATCCTCAGAAAAATGGACAAGCAGAACGTACTGTCCAAACATTTGAAGATATACTACGACCTTACACATTGGACCTTACAGGTAGTTGGGGTGATCATCTATCGCTTATTGAATTTGCCTACAATAAGAGTTATTATTCAAGTATCAAGATGGCCCCTTACGAAGCTTTATATGAAACAAAGTGTAGATCCCCAGTTGGATGGGTTGAAGCGGGTGAATCTGCTTTACTCGGGCCAGATCTTTTTCATCAAGATATGGAGCAAGTTAAGGTGATACAACAACGGCCCAAAGTCGACACAAGTCATATGCCGATATTAGAAGAAGGGAATTAGAATTTTCCATAGGTGATTGGGTATTTTTGAAAGTGTCACCAATGAAAGGGGTAATGAGATTTGGAAAGGAAGGAAAGTTGGCCCTATATAACGTGCCTTATAAGATTATATGAAGATTTGGTCAAGTCACGTATGAATTGGAACTACCCCAAGAACTCTCCACAGTTCATCTAGTATTTTATGTTTCAAAACTTTGAAAGTGCATAAGAGATCCATTGCTCCCATTGAAGATGTACAAGTTATGGAGGATCTCACCTATGAAGAGGTTAATGAATAAAGAAGTAGCTTTCGTGAAGGTACTTTAGAGAAATCAACAAGTAGAAGAAATCACATAGGGAACCGAAGGAATAATGAAGTCGAAGTACCCGTATTTGTTTCAAACGGAACAAAAAGTTCAAGGTGTGGAATTGGAGCAATAACAAGTAAGTATCTACAAGCATTGTGTGCATAAGAATAAACTTAGAATTGAACTTATTTAGATGGTCTAATGTTACTAACATTCGAGGACGAATGTTCCTAAGGGGGGAAGGATGTAACACCCCGTACATTTCTGAACTCATGCGACTACCCTAATGTTCATGGAATTAATTAAGTTGTGATAGATGATTATTCATGGAAGTTATTGGGCTAAACTAATCTTGTGTTAATGGGCTTAATAAAGGCCAAATAGTTGAGCAAAAAGACATGGCCCAAAAGAAGAAAAATGATCCATTCTTTCTATGACCAAGTAAACATAACATTTATTGGACATAGTGTGGATAAGGATGACCACTAAGGACTATATAAAGCCAAGGAAATCAGATTTAATTCAACAAAAGACACATGCCTCATTCTAGACTTTTCCACCAAAAAGATATTTTCCCTCTACTCTCAAACCCTAAGGCAACCATCTCTTGTGGACAAGATCATCACTTTGAAAGCTTGGGTAAGTGTTTAATATTGTGATTTAATACATTATATGCATGAGAGATTGTGTAGATCATGATGGTTCTGTCTAAAAGTGTTGAGTAGTGCACTTTTGCTTTTTTGCTAAAAGATGTGTCATCTTTGTGATTTGAACTTGAAAGTGGACTTGTGGTCTTGAAGGAAGTTAATTTGATGGATTAAATATCAAAATGTAATATGTGGTTATGTCCTTAACGTGCTTTCTCTTTGTGTATAACATTTGGAATTGTTGTTGTAAAATTTTGCATGGGATTGGTAACGTATTGAAAGGAAAATGTAGTTTTGGTGATGTTTATGTGCAATGTGATACCATCACTGGTCGTTGACATCCAAGATAACTTAAATTATGAAAAGAGAAGCTTAATTGTGACCATGGACCATTCATTGCGAAAAAGGACCCAAAAATGACCCCGGGAGGCTGAAACGGGCACCCACCCTCGTGGGCAGGGCACCTTCGGGCGCAGATGCCAACGCAGGTGGACCTGGAACAGGAAAATGTTCACATGAGGATGTACCTCACCCACCTGCGGGTGCAGGTGGCTTCGCAGGTCAGCCCAAAACTCCGTTTCGATTGTTTTCGCATCTCTTTGACCCCCCAAGGCCCCTATACCCTTCTTGGATGCAATTATCAACTTATGGTACCTTTTGAATGAATTTAAAGGAGTATACCGGAGGTATTTTGAATGGTATAAATTATGGATTATTGTTCATGTGTTATTGTTAAAGGTATTTAAGTGACTTGATAGAGAAAAGGTAACGTAGTATTGAAGGGGAAGTGTAAAGTATAACTTTGGTGTGAAATGCTATCGCTTTATGATTTCTTGGTTAATGTGTAGTATGTTGTAGTGTTGTTGGTATGGTAATGCAGTGACTTGTATTTTGAAGGGTGAAATGACGTTGGATGGCAGTCACGTAATTCATTGTCGTCTTGTGCACTTATAAGGTAGTTAGTTGTTAACGTGAGCTCCGTTATGTACTTGTGTCGTAGAGTAAAATGTAAGGAAGGAGCTGGATTATTTTCTTCACATATAGGACTATGTATTCATATTGAGAAGATAAGGTATGTAAGGTTACCCTTTTCCGTATCCTTCTGCAGCACATATTATTCAAATTGTCATTGTACTTGTTCCATTCCGAATTGTTCAAAGCTATCTCATTTCAGGTTGTCATATATTGTTATTCACATGTTTATTATTCATTGTCCAATTGTTATTCATGTGTCACATAATTGAGTACATTGCTCTAGAGTTCCAATAATGTTACATTCCAAAGCTCCAAAATGTTACAACCACCAACATATCGATCTTATAACAAAAGAACGGAAGTAATGCATAATTGTTTGAATAATATTGGGTGGCATCCCAGGGGTGGAAGAAACACCTAGCTTGGGTCAATCCTAATATCATGGGTGGTATCCCAGGGGTTAAAATACCTAGCACGGGTCGATCCCAATATCACAGTAGCATCCTAGGGGCGACAGAAAAGCCTAGCATGGGTTAATCTAATCCCAGGGGCGACAAAAAAGCCTAGCATGGGTTAATCTCATCCCAGGGGTTAAAATACCTAGCATGGGTTATCCTCTTTTACCTCTGATCAGTTGGTCAGTTGTTTATTATATGCTTTACAATTTCTTTATGCAAAGAAGGTTAAAGTGAAGTAATGAACGATAATGATAAACAAACATAAAGGCAAAGAAAGTAATGAATGTAATGCACATGGTTCTACACATACAGAACGGTGGTTTATCCATATTGACTATTCTCTTAGATTTGATTCCATTGAAGTACTTATGTATAATAGGATTTTTTATAGCCTTACATACTCAGTACATTCTTCGTACTGACGTTCCTTGGGGGACTTACCTTACTTGCTGCAGGCACATCTGCTAGTAGACCTCCACAGTAGGTTGCGGGTCATCTACTGATTATTGGTGAGCTCCAGTTCAGTTTGGGGCTTTCCGAGTCACATCTGTACACATTGGTTTTGGTACTATGTAAATAATGTATAGAACGGGTACTTGTACCGACTTTAGGTTGGTTATGTATATGCATCTGTTAGAGGCTTTGTAGACGTTCGTGGTGAGATGAATGAAAGAATGTATGCCCATTTTGACTTGATGTCCCTAATGACCAAGTTTCATAAATATCATATGTTTTTCCATGACTTCCGCTATTGGTATCTTGTAGTTACATGAGATAGAATGTTGTTCACTCAGGGACATGCATATGAATGTACATGAATGAAGATTGGTTCTCTCGGGCCTTAACGGCTTCGGGTTCCAGTCCGCCCCGTTGGAATACGGGGCGTGACAATAACATAGTTGACTAGAGTTGTTTGTTCAAATTGACCGAGAACCTAAAAGGACCTTTTTCGGAGTAACATATCAAGTGACTGTTAACCGACTCAAATCAACTACTCACTTGACTGTTTAAGGAAATAAGGGTTTTATACTGAAGGACAATTGTGAATATTCATATAAACACCCTTTTTAATAATGCCTAATGCGCTTCCAGAGAGCCAGACTATGCCTTCATTGTACAAAACTATTAAACTATTATAGCAATTAAGCAAATAACGAATAAATGACTAAGTAATGTAAAGAATATACAAGATACAACTAATCTACAAAATATACAAGACAATATAGAAATTGTAAAAAGTAAAAACTCCTCTATTGAAAAAATGAATCTATAATGGTTAGAACCTTTAATTTCCCGAAAGAGTCGCCATTCAGTCGCGATCTTTATTTTCACAAGGCGCAATTTTGGGACTAAAAAATTAATTTAATAATTGTTTGAAAAATTTAGAGTCACCACCTAATTTTAGAAAAACTTGAAAATTAATTAATTAAATTAAAGAAAAATAGTCTGCGAAACCAATTAAATTTTAGGTAAGAGTTCAGATGATTCCAAAGGGAAGGTGTTATGCACCCTTCGGAATCCACGAAGATGGGTCCCGACTGAACTTATTTTTTCAATTGAGGATATAAAATAACTTTCACAAATATACATAAAACAGAAAGTATACACAAAGAATAAAGTAAAGCATGAATAACGAAAACAACCTAATATTTGCCTATCACTAAATAAAATGAATAAATATAATAACTAATTCAAAATAATCCTCAAATTTGAATTCGAGTATCTTCTTTTGAAAGAAACTCCATGTACTTGTAAAAATACTTGGTAAAAGTGTTAATAATGAACGAATATAAATAAAAAATAAATTAAAGAAATAGTTAAGAAAAAATAAAACTCATCTTATATACATGGGAGGTCTTGGAAATCGATGGACATTTTTAATCGGCCAAGTATATTAATACTTGGAATAAAAGAAATAATCAAGCAATTGAACTTAAAATAAAATTCTGTCTTTTATAAAGGGGAGGCCTCAAAAATCCATTGAACAGATTCTTTCATTGGCCAAGTATCATTCCATTTACTATTTATCAACAACTCAATAATAATAGCTGAATCTTACAAAACAAAACACTCCAAAAATTCACAAAATGATGATAATATGAGAAAAAAATGAAAATTGTTGAAAACTTAATAAAGTTAGTGGAAAAAAGATATACCTTACATAGTCATGCGAACAACATCGAAAAAAATAAATATAGTAATAAAAGTAGTCACATAGCCAAAAGTCAAAACAAATAAAAAAGTGAAGTAATTATAGGTAAGCAGTTGCCAAGAATAGCTAAATATTGAGTAAAATCGAACAAAGTAAAAAGTAAAACAGAGATGATTGAAAGAATGGCCGATAACAACTCCAATCCGATCAAATCGATAATTATTGATGACTAGAAAACCAATATCAAATAATATATGTAAAATGCAAAGTAGAAAGAGAGTCACCGAGTTTGATGGAGTTCGGGTTGGTGTTGTTGTTGCTTTCACGTAAGTTCACTGGTTTATGGATGCCAGAGTTGTAGAAGTGGTCGTGGGTGGGTTCTAATCGGAGGTCAAAGCTCTTTGGCTTCGTCGTACTCTTCTCTGATAGTGGGGTTCATCGGATGACATGGCTAAATCTAGTTTTGTCACCGGAGCTCAGAGCTCGTGACGGTGGTGGTTGTTTTATGGTTTTCTTCGCTGGAGAAGAGGATGTTCGGAGTTGGTTGTTGTTTTATGGGTGATAGATTGGTTGTGGATCTGGTGATGGTGGTATTGTTGTGGTGAGACAGTGATGGGGAGAGGAGATGGAAAAATAAGGAGGCGAACTGGTGGTGTTCTAGTGGAGCTTCGCCAGAAAAATGGGGGAAAGTAGAGTTGGGACGGAGGTAGTGGTGTTAATGGTTGCTCTAGCGAGGGGTAAGGGACTGTTTGGTTGTTGTTGAATAGGTAGTGGAGCTGGTTTCTGGCGGTGGTGGGTCACTGGAAATATGGGAAAAGGAAAGAGGCGGTTGTTATAGCCAAAAATGAAAAAGGAAAGAATTTAGGGTTTTTGCCCAATTTGGAAATTTCAACCATCAAGAAATTGTAAAGGGAGTATAGACAAAACAAAATCACTCAAGAGAAAAACCATGCTCAATATCATGAGTTATTCAACACTATGGATATTTAACTTATCTGTGAAAAAATAACTTCTTCGTCTTTTATAAATTAACGGACTGCGGTAAAAAAATTAAAAATACATCTAACGCCGGCTAAAAATGTGATTTGTGTTAAAAACATAAATGATGATTTAATAAAACTCAAACAATATTTATTTATGAAACGACTGTGTAAAAATCAGTAACAATTAAAAATTAATTAAAATAATAATAAATTGATAAAAATTCTAACATTTATAAAAAAACAAGGATAATTATTAATAACTTGTGTTAAATTGAATAAAAAATATATAAACTTATTTTTGTGCAATTTAATGAATAAAAAGCCTAAAGCTATTTATTTTGAAAATGTCAGGCCAAAATTGAGTGTCAACAATATTTATTTCTTTTCCGCATCTTTGTATCATTTTGTGTTGGGCTTACCTACCCAAGGTTTGGGATGGGGTAGGTGCTCTCATGACCTCAGATTCTGGATCATGACAAATTTGTATCATAACACTAGGTTCATCGGTATCATGAGTAAAAGACCAAAATGACTAATAGAGTTTCGCGGATCGATAGATTGACGTCTGTATCTATCTTTGGGAGGCTATAGGACATTTTTAGGAAATCTTCTCTAATTTTACTCCTTATTATGGATGTTGTTCATGCCTAGTATTCTAAATTTGTATTCCACTCCTTTTTGCAGAGATGGGAAGGACTAGATCCAGAATTTTTGAGAATGCTGAGCCAGTACCCATTGTTGGAACCCCACTCAAAAGGCAAAATAGGGGTCATAGACAAGACAGAGGTAAAGGCCGAGTACGAGGAGCGACTCTGGCTAGAGAATGAACCAGAACAGCCTCTCCCGATCACGAGATTGATCATGATGAAAAACTTATCAGCTAAAGGATGTGGGATGAACTAAGGCCCCATTGGTTTTGTTGTTACTCTGGTATTACAGGATTTATTGATTTGTCTTTGGGGCATTTGGATAACACTCTATAAAAAGGTATTCTACCGGGTACATTGGATGGTTCACAAACTATAAGAGGTGTTTTGCCACTAGAAAAGGTTCCTATTATTGATTTTTAGACTCCCAAAGTACAGTCAACTATTGTGGTTACCCCATGTGTTGAGACTTTGCCTTCTAAACTTATTGTTCCACCCATAGCTCCTTGTTCTGAGATGTCTGATAAGGAACATAAGAGATTTGAGAGATTTATTTGATTGGCCCCCCAAGTTCAGTGGTGCTATTGGTGAGGATTCTTATGAGTTTCTTCTTGATTTCCAGGAGAGGTTGCATAACCTTGGTTTGCTTGAGTCCTATGGTGTTGCTTAAACTATCTACCAGTTGACTGATGTGGCTATGCTCTAATGGAGATCTCATGTTAGTTGTAGACCAGTAGGTTCCCTTTCTTTGACATGGACTTAGTTTTCTGATGCTTTTTCGAAAAGGTTTGTGCCCTATCCTTTGAGTGACCAGATGAGAGATGAGTTTGATTATTTGGAGCAGGGCTCTATGACTATTGCAGAGTATGAGCCACAATTTCATACTTTGTACAGGTATGCCACTTCTAATATCTCCATAGAGTCGACAGGATTAGGAAATTTGTTAAGGGTTTAACTGGTTATTATCAGTTACCGATATCTTAACTTATGTTTTCAGGTAGTTCTTTTCATATTATCGTGGATTATGCTAAGGTGACAGAGTCTATTCGCTAGGGTACTCTAAGTGGTGGTGCCAAAATGATACGATGTTAGGATAATTTCAATGGTTATTTATCCAGAGGTAAGGATTTTTCCTGCATAGGTTATCATGGTTACCACATCAGACCAATTTAGGTAGCTTTATAGAGTTCAGGTAGTAGACTTGTAGGCTCTGAGGCTTTGGGTGTTCAGAGAATAATTCATGCAGGTTGAGTGTCTAATTCTAGTTCATTGAGTTATGGAGGGCGTTCTAGTTCATCTGGGCCCTCTTAGCGTGATTCAACTAGCAGTGGATGTTTTGTGTGAGATAAGTTTGTTCATTTAGTGAGGGATTGTTCCTGGCGTGCATCATGTCCTCCCAGTAGGGTTCTTAGCTTCAGTTTTGTCTGACCCTACTATCAGAAGTTATAGGTGGTACACAGGGCAGTAGAGGTGGATCTAGAGGTACCAGAGATGGGGTTCAGAGAGCTCATGGTAGTAGATGAGGAGTTAATTAGTTTGGTAGCAGATGCAGTCAGTGCTATGTTGTTCCTCAAAAACCTAAGGCACAGGCCTCTAATTCAGTGATAACAAGTATCATCTGAGTTTTCCATCATCCCGCTTCAGTACTGCTTGACCCTGGGTCTACATTCTCTTATGTGTCTGCATTTTTTGCTACTGGTATTGATGCTATGTGTGAGTCCCTTGCCATGCCTATTCATATTTCTACCCTCATAGGTGACTTTTTAGTAGTGGATTGGGTGTACCGATTATGTATGTTGACATTTTTGGGGTGTGCGACTTGGGTGGACTTGATTATCCTTGATATGGTTGATTTTGATGTCATATGATGTATGGATTTGTTGGCTCCTTATCATGTATGTTTGGATTATTTTGCCAAGACCATAACCTTAGCTGCACTGAGTGTGCCGATATTAGAGTGGAAAGGCACACCTAGTTCCTGTCTGAAGGGGTTTATATCTTTTCTACGTGCTCGTCGGTTGGTAGAAAATATGTGTCTTTCTCATTTGGCCAATGTTCGTGATACTAGTGTTGATTCATCGCCTCTCTTGGACTCTATTTCAGTTGTTAGAGAGTTCATGGATGTGTTTCCCATGGACTTAACTGGTATGCCTCCGGACGGGGATATTGATTTTCCCATCAATGTTAAGCTGATAACCAAGCCTATTTCTATTTCTCCCTATAAAATGGCCTGAGTGGAACTGAAGGAATTGAAGGAGCAACTACAGGATTTACTAAGTAAGGGTTTCATTAGACCGAGTGTGTCTCCTTGTTGTGCTCCTGTCTTGTTTGTGAAAAAGAAAGATAGATCCATGCGCCTGTGTTTTGATTATCGATAATTAAACAAAGTAACTATCAAGAACAAGTATCCTCTTCCTTACATTGATGATTTGTTTGATCAACTTCATGGTGCTTCAGTGTTTTCTAAGATTGACTTGAGATCTGGTTACCATCAGTTGAGAATTAGATCTTCAGCTATTCCGATAACAGTTTTCTGGATGCGGTATGGTCACTATGGTTCTTGGTCATGTCTTTTGGGTTGACTAATGCCCTGACAATGTTTATGGAGTTAATAAACATAGTATTTTGACCTTATCTTGATTCTTTTGTGATTATGTTCATCGATAATATCTTGTTTTATTCCAAGAATGAGATCGAGCATGTGAGACATTGAGGGTCGTATTTCAGAGATTGTGAGATGAGAAATTGTATGCCAAGTCCTCCAAATTTGAGTTTTGGTTGGATTTTATTTCTTTCTTAGGTCACATAGTGACCAAGGATGGCATGATGGTCAATTCGACTGAGGTATCGACAGTTTGTGATTGGGCTAGACCTATTTCTCCTACCGAGATTCAGAATTTTATTAGATTAGCGGGCTATTACTTCTAGTTTGTTCATGGTTTCTCTTCTATTACAACTCCCTTGATTAAGTCAACTCAGAAAAAGGTTGTCTTTTAGTGGTCGGATGATTGTGAGAGTAGCTTTCAAAAGCATAAAGTGTTATTGACTTTGACTCCTATCTTTAATTTTCCTGAGGAGGACGTGGGTTTCACCATATTTTATGATGCTTCTAGAGTTGTCTTGGGTGGTGTATTGATGTAAAAGGGTAAGATGATTGCTTATGCTTCTCGACAGTTGAAGCCTCATAAGAAAAACTACGTTACTCATGATTTGGAATTAGCTGGGTTGTGTTTGTGTTGAAATTATGGCGACACTACTTGTATGGAGTTTATTGTGAGATTTTCTTCGATTGTCATAGCCTTCAGTACTTCTTTACTCAGCGAGATCTTAATATGAGACAACATCAATGGTTAGAGTTGCTCAATGATTGTGATCTCACTATTCTTTATCATCCGAGCAAGGCTAATATGGTAGCGAATGCCTTTAGTTGTAAGGCAACGAGTATGGGGAGTTTGTCTTATCTTATGGTGGAGAACTACCTTTATACTTAGACATTTAGTCTTTAGTCAACCAATTGATTAGGCTTGATATTTTAACCCCTAGGCATGTTTTGGACTTTGTTGAGGCTAGGTCTTTATTGATGGAGCAGATTTGAGCTCGACAGTTTGATGATGAGAAGTTAAGGGTGATTTATGATAAAGTGTTGAATGGTAAGCTAAGACAACATCTCTTGATCCCGAGAGTGTTTTGAGGATTGGTGGTCATGTTTCTATGCCGAGAGTTGGTGGTTGGATTATGCTGATCTTGGAGGAGGCTCATTGTTTGAAGTATTCTATTCATCTAGGAGCGACTAAAATGTACCATGAATTTAAGAAACTCTATTGGTGGTGTGGGATGAAGAAAGACATTATGGAGTTTGTAGTCACATGTTTGAGTTGTCAGTAAGTGAAGTATGAGCATTAGAGATCAGGTGGTACTATGTAGAGGATGCTTGTTCCCGAGTGGAAATGGGAGTGGATCACTATGGACTTTGTGGTTGGTATACCACTGACTTTGGGGAAGTTTTATTCTACTTGGGTGATTGTGGATAGGTTGATTAAGTCCGCAAACTTTATACATATGAAGGTAAGCTATAATGCAGAGAAGTTGGCCAAGATCTATATTCAGGAGATTATTTAGTTGCATGATATACCCATATCTATTATTTATGATAGGGATACTCAGTTTACCTTGAATTTTTAGAGTTCTATACAGAGAGATCTAGGTACTCAGCTTGATGTGAGCATAACTTTTCACCCTCAGACGAATGGCCAGTCAGAGCGGACCATTAAAGTGTTAAAGGACATGCTTCGAGCATATGTGTAGATTTTGGTGGCCATTGGAATTAGTTCTTGCCTTTAGATGTGTTTACCTATAACAATAGTTACCATTCCAACATTCAGATGATGCCTTTTGAAGCCTTGTATGGGCAGAGGTGTAGATCCCCCATGGGATGGTTTGATTCATTTTAGGGTAGGCCTTGGGGTACTGATTTGTTGAAAGACTGGATGGATCGAGTGGGATTGATTTAGTAGAGGCTTATGGCTGCCCAGAGTAGGTAGAAAAGTTACACCGATTGACGAGTTCATGATGTGGCATTCATGCTTGATGAGTAGGTTTTGTTGAAGGTATCACCCATGAAGGGTGTGATGAGATTTTGGAAGAAAGGAAAGTTTTGTTTGAGATTTAATGGACCTTTTGAGATTCTTGAGAAGCTTGGAGATGTGGCATGTAGGCTAGCTTTGCCTCCACATCTGACAGCTGTTCATCCGGTATTCCATATTTTGATATTGAAGAGATACCATCCAAACGATACTCAAGTGATCTGATAGGATTTAGTAGCTTTAGATCATGATCTGCCCTGCGAGAAGGAGCCCATTGCTATCCTAGATAGACAGACTAGGAAGATGAGGTCCAAACATATTGATTCTATGAAAGTTTAGTGGAGACATCGCCTGATTGAGGAGGCTACGTGGGACGTTGAGTCCGATATGTGGAGTAGATACCCCTAGCTTTTTACCTCTTTAGTTACTTTGTTTGATTTTTCGTTCGAGGACGAACTCGTGTTTTAGTGGTGGATAATGTAACAACTCTTGCTTTGATTTTTAGACTAACTCAGAGGATTTTGAACCTTTTCCCTTTAGGTGATTTGCTGGCATCTAGTTCAGTATCAGGCCTTAATTGCGATCACGTGTACACATTATCACGATCAAATGTACATATCAGGCCTTAATCACGAGGTCATGTTTTGATTATTTTACTCAACATGATCGCATGGTGGGATACCGAGATCACAAAGAGTTATCTAGTGGGCTGGGTCAGGTTTGTCCATCATAGTCATGAGGCCCACCTTCTACAATAGCGATAGATTATTAATCACTAGTCAACTTGACCTCGCTATCACAAGGTGGGCACCGCAATTGCGAGGCACTATTCACCTAAATAGTATAAATTTTCTATTTTTTCAATTTTCATCTTTTTTTTAACTAGAAACCTCAGGATTGGCGATTTCAAAGAGTTTTTTTTCATCAAAAGTGGTTGGGTTGGCTTTTAAACATGATTTCCATCATTATTCATTGATTCTATCTTCAAAACAACTTCAAAACTTGGATTTTAAATTTGTAATTTTGAGTTTTTACTTGGTATTAGGAAAATTAGTTTTTCCTCAATTTCAACTTGTTTTTCAATGGGTTTTCATATTTAGAATCCTTAGAGTATGGGAAACATGATTCTTAAATAAAATTCCAATTATACACTTTTTCTTCAGGGTCTATTTTCAAATATTTTTAGACCCGAAATGAAAGTTTCTAATATGGGTATGATTGGACTCCTTTTGATGTGTCGATTATGTTTTTGATAGATTTGGTTTGTTCAAAGACCGCACAAAAATGAAAAGCTCCTAGTTAAGGGGTCTAGGGTCATGTTTTGGCTTTTGAAGTAGATTATGGCTTAACTTTCTTTAGATCGGGCCGGGTAGTTAACCATTCATGTAAAGTATGCTATGATTTGGGGATTTTATCGTGAGATACATCTTTCGAGATCATTATTTTATTGTGTTTCCTATATGGGAGGAGAGGTTATTATAATTGTGATGCCCGTGCAGAGTCTGTTATCGGTCTTATCTGAGCATTATTATATTTATTATTATTGTGATGCCCGAGTGGGGGATTGGATTGATATTATTGGTCTTTTTTAGCAGTATTTTTCTTTACCATTATCATGATACCCTAGAGAGGGGCTTGGATTGATATTATTGATGTCTTACATGACTCTTTATTACAGTGGTTCCATATGATGGCTTACATCATGATCTATTAACATTTGTGGAGATTTAAGCTCATTTATACCATTATTGAGTTGATTCATTACATGATATTGATTTGGTTTTGTGCATGCATCCTCATTTTATTCATCCATATTCATGAAAACTGGTACTACTGAGAAACACTGATTTTAAAGAATAAATGAAACACATTATAAAACTCTTGACCGAGGGATGTGCCGACAAGGTTAATTGAGATATGTCATTGTAATAGTATATGGTTTGTGAACCCCTCCATGGGTTCTGTCCTGGAAGGTTTAGCTCGAATGGTGTACACGAGGTGATATTGAGACATTACATCATGGCCATTACATTACATAACATCACTTGCATTTCTTTTTTGATATCGTGTAATTAGCCTTTCTTTTATGTGTGTTATTGTGTAGTTATTCTTATACTACTATTATACTTATAGTATTTATACTATTAGGAGATACAGTGTGAGCAACCATTGGGAACTTTTCTGTATGCAGTTATGGATGCTTGTAGTATCTTTTACTTGTTTAGTTTTCTGCTTTGCTTGGTCAGTCTATAATGCCTACTGAGTACATACTGACCATACTCACTCCTACTTTCTATATCCTTTTAGTGCAGCTCCCAGCTTGAGCGCGACCTGTGGAGCTTGAGATCATGTAGTGTTACGGCTGATTCAGAGTACTGGCGAGCTTCTCGTTACTGGCTTAATGCCATACTTCATCATACCTATCTTTTCTTTAGTTTATTATTCAGAGACAGAGTTGTGTATTTTCGTAATCTTTATCAGTATTAGTGTTCTTTCCTCATGACACTAGATCTTGGATTCGGGTTGTATTTTGTTTGGTTTTAGACTTGGTTTTATATATAGTTGGCCTGACTTTATCTTAAAGTATCGTAACCAGTTATATTTATTTATTTTCCACATCTTTATCTTCTTTTTTGTTGGGCTTACCTACCCAAGGTTTGGGATGGGGTAAGTGCCATCATCAACTCATATTTTGGGTCATGACAGCTTCACACCTTCTACCTTGTTTACAAAATCAACCATCTACTAGAAGGACTTATCAGAAAATGCCATCTGGACTGTAAAAATCTGTAGATCCGTGTTCAAATCCTTCACAAAGCAATGAATCCTCTCTTCCTTAGTATGCAACAACTAGGATGAATACATGGACAATGAATGTAATTTGGCCTCATAGGACATGATTGATATTCTCCCTTACTCAAGAGTAGCGAACTCATCCTTTTTCCTGTCCCTCAAGGTAGAGCCATATATTTCTCTAAAAAGATTTAACAAAATTGAGTCCAGGTCAATGGAGGAAAACATGCAGGTGTACACTCAACGTTGGCCCTCCACCCACCATATCTTATCATCTCCTTGAAACTGAAACATGAAAAACTCCACACCAAACCTCTCGACCACTCCCACCTTATAAAGTCTCTCGTGGCAATCAATTATGAACTCATAGACATCCTCAGACTCAGTTCCATGAAAAACAGGAGTGTTTATCTTGATAAACTTACAAAACAAATCATGTTCAACTGTGGTAATCACCGGACCATCTACCTATTACAGCAAGACACCTGTCTCCGATGCCTCATACATTCTAGGAGCCACGACAGCAGTATGCTACACTTCAGAATGAACTACGGGAACTGCCAAAATAGTCTTATTTTCTACCAACCCACTTAAAAAGCTCAAAACCTGCTGAATTATGTCGAAAGATATCTAAATTAGTGCTGCACTTTCTTGAACTGGTGCTGCCTCATCATGAAACAATATTTCTTTATCATGCACATGTATTACACCACCCTCAAATACATATGGAATATCCTCAAGTAGGGAAGGAAATGTTGACCTATTCCTAGCCAGTACTAAGGCTCGAGCCCTGCCCCTAGAGGGTGTTGCTTTCCTTCCTCTACCTTATCCTTCCTTGTCTGTCCTCTGCCATGAACCGCAATACCAATGGATGATTCGGGTGCCTTTGCTCTGGCAGTATCAACTGAATCAAGTCTCCAACCCTCGAAACACATATGCGACCCTTAAATCTCGGAATGCCCTCTGAATCTAGGATAGATCGATTAGACTCGCCCCTCGCCACTTGATCAAGGATGTCACAAAGTCTACTATTCTCAAACTGGCGACTCAAAATATGCTTAAATAGGGTAGACCTAGCCTCGACACTCTCAAGAATCCTCCTGGAGTCTGAAATATCAAGTTGAACCAACAAGTTGGCTAAGAACTGAACGTCCAAAGCCAACGACCGCTCTGAAGCTAAAATAGAAGCCAAACTACCCATGCTCACCGCCTTCCTGCTCAAGGCATCCGCTACCATATTCGCCTTACCCAGATGATATAGGATAGATATATCATAGTCCTTTAGCAACTCAATCCACCTATGCTGCCTAGAATTAAGCTCTCTCTGAGTCATAAGGTGCTGAAAACTACGATGGTTGATGTAGATCTCATAATAAACACCATACAAGTAGTGCCTCCAAATCTTAAGTGCAAAAACCACCGCAGCTAACTTCAAATCATGAGTGGGGTAGTTGCGCTCGTGAATCATAAGCTGGCTCGATGCATAAGCAATAACTCGGCCCTGCTGCATTAGAACACAACCCTAACCAACACCAGAATCATCACAATAAACTTTAAACCCCTCGTGCTCAATAGGAAGGGTCAATATTGGAGCTGAAGTGAGTAAGCTCTTGAGCTTTAGAAAACTCAACTCACAATCCTCGGACCACTGAAACAGAATCCTAGTTAGTCTGGTCATAGGCGTTGCGATAAAAGCAAAACCCTCAACAAATCATCGGTAATAACCAGTCAAACCAATAAAGCTACGAACCTCAGTCAGAGATGTAGGTCTAGTCCAATCACGAATAGCCTCAATCTTTGTTGGATCTACCATAATCCCATCCTTAGACCACATGCGCCCTAGGAATGTAACAGAATTGAGGCCAAACTCTCACTTTGATAATTTGGCATAAAGCCTATGATCTCTCAAAGTTTGGAGCACAATCCTTAAATGCTGCTTGTGCTCCTCCCCGCTCCTTGAATATACAAGGATGTCATCAATAAAAAATAATAACAAAGGAGTCCAAATAGGGCCTGAAAACTCGATTCATCAAATCCATAAATGCCGCTTAGGCATTGGTCAACCCAAAAGACATCACCAAGAACTCATAATGGCCTTACCCAGTCCTGAAGGCTGTCTTAGGGATGTCCTCAGCCCGAATCCTCAACTAATGATAACTCGATCTCAAGTCAATCTTAGAGAACACTGCCGCACCCTAAAGCTGGTCAAATAAACAACCAATGCGAGGAATAAGATACTTATTTTTCACTATAACCTTATTCAGCTACCTATAGTCAATACACATACGCAAAGAGTCATCCTTTTTCTTCACAAACTAGATAGGAGCACCCCAAAGTGATACACTAGGCCGAATAAAACCCTTATCCAAAAGATCCTGAAGCTAAGAATTCAGCTCCTTAAGCTCTGTAGGAGCCATGCGGTAAGGTTCCATAGAAATAGGTTGGGTACCCGACTCAAGATCAATAGAAAACTCAATATCACGCTCAGGAGGAAGGCCAGACAGGTTGTTATGGATAACATCGGTGAACTCATGGACAATAGAAATAGAATCAAGTAAGGGAATCTCAGTACTAACATCACGAATATAAGAGAGATAAGACTCGCAACCCTTCGCCACCAATTTCCTAGCCCGAACATAAGAAATAATCCCCATCGGTGCATGGCTAAAAGAACCCTACCACACAACCGAGGGTATGCCAAGCATGGCTAAGGTAACGATTTTGGCGAAACAATCCAATATCGCATGATAAGGGGATAACCAGTCCATGCCTAGAATCATATCAAAGTCTACCATATCTAAGACAATAAGATCAGCCCGAGTATCAAACTCTCGAATGGTCACCATATATGATCTATAAATCCAATCCAAATAATCACCCATGGGAGTAGATACACATAATGACACAGATAAAGGCTCCCAAGACAACTCTAACTGTGGTGCATAATAAGCATAAATATACGAATGAGTGGATCCCGGATCAAATAAAGTAATAACTGGTCAATGGCATACTGAAATCGTATCTGTAATCACAGCTCGAAAGACTCTTCCTCCAGCCTACCAAGTACAGCATATAAATGACCTCGCCCACCGCCTGGCTGGACGTCTGACCTACCACCCATCCTACGTGCCTGAGAATCTCCTCGAGAGCCAAGGGGACTACCCTTGCAACAATGAACACCATCTCTAGCTAGAGGCGGCACTAATTTGATAAGCTGAACACTCTGTCCTGGAGGCTAAATGATCCCTCGCTGGGGACACTCTCTGGAGAAATGGAAAAACACTTCACAAGTAAAACAAAGCCCCGGATTATCACTCGGTCTAGAAGATCCGGCTGACCCAGAATAGCCACCATGGATAGAAGACCCAAAATGTGCACCACTCAGAGATTGGCCACTTCTATGGCCGTTAGAATCATTGAAACTAGACTACTCTCCGTCAAAAATCTAAAGTGATACCTGAACAGGCCTACTTGACTGACCCTGGTGCTGGTATGACTGACATGGAGGGTACCTACCCTGAGAGCCTATGCCTATGAACTGTGAGCTTCTATGACTCCCACTGAAACAACCCTGATGACGTGGTCTCTTATCGCTACGGCCATGGGCCTCGTGATGCATCTCCTCCATAGTATGGGCATAATAAAAAATCTCAACAAAAGACCTACCAACAATAACTAAATTCTGAGTAGCCATGCGAAAAAATATTCGCAGTCCCCCAACATAACACCGAATCCTCTCATATTTGGTAGGCAGAATAGTCGTAGTATGTCTGACAAACTCATGAAATCTTGCCTTATACTCGAGAATTGTCATAAAACCCTACTGTAACATAGTGAACTGATCTCTCAAGCGCCCACGAAGACTGTCGGGCATATACTTCTCTAAGAAGACCTCAGAGAACTAAGTCCGGGTCAATGGGGTAGATTCAGCTGGTGTGGAATCAATAAAGCCTCTCTACCAATGTCTAGCAGCCACGTCCAACTGAAAAGTAGTATAATCGACCCTACGACCCTCAACTAGGCCCAAATGATGATGTTTAATCTAGCAAGCAGCCAGAAACTTAAATGCATCCTCACCTGCAGCCCCTGTAAACCATGGAAGAGTCAGTCTCAAAAATTTACCCAACATCTTTTGCTCCTAAAAAGGCGTAGCAGGCTGGGCGACTACCGGCTGAGTAAATACCAACGCTGGGGGAACCTGAACTCTGGTGTTGCAGCTACAGGTTGTGACCCTACATCCGTACCACTCTAATCCACAGACTGTGCACCTGACGGTGCACCACCAACTAATCCCAACAACTAGACCAAGGCATCTCTGAGCAGCGACGAAGAAATAAATCCCAGCGGAGCCTGGGCTTCCCCCTAGGACACCAATGGCTTGGGTGGCTAAATCTGTGGAGCAACCTCAGCCTCGGGAGCAATATTTAGATCTGGAAATAGCTCTCTATCCGACCCCATAGCTGGGGCTGCAACTCTACTATGGCCACAATCTTTGGGTCGGCCACGACCCCTAGCAGGTGCCCTAGCAGCGGGCTCGGGGTCACCTTCACTGATCATCATAACTCACATCCTAGCTATCTGCGAATGAGTGAAACAAAGTAAACCTTAGAAACCAACATAGACTCGGTGCATAAAATGAATGAAGAAAGTGAATTCATCCTTAGAATGTCCTATAGCCTCCCGAAGATAAGATACGGACGTCATCTTTCTGATCAGGCGGACTCTACTAGACACTTGCTCTTGTACCAACAATACAAGTGAACCTAGGCTTTGATACCAATTTTTCATGACCCAATTTCAAAGTCATGATGGCACCTACTATGTCCCACTAGTAGATAAGCCAAACCGTAGCCCGGAACAACAAGTAATGGGCTAAATGGCAAAAGATAAAGAAATTACCAAAAAAAAACATATACATAGATAAAAATTGGGAGGGAGCAAAAGAATATCTCACGACCTACTAAGGCCGTTACAAGAGCCACTAACCAAAAGAATACGAGTACTAGTAATATCGATATACAAATAGTCTCAAAATAAAAGACTGTCCAAAAATAGGGAAGGAGAGGGGATTAGCACCGGCTCTGAAAGCTCACCCTATCTCTGAGACCTGTAAGCAGTCGGATGGAATTTTAATGACGTCGGCTAGTACTCGAATCTGCACGAGAAAAGATGCAGAAGTGTAGTATGTGTAACAAAACAACGGGTACTCAATAGGCATCATCGACCGACTGAGCTAAATCATAATAAAAGTATAATAAAATACGAGGATGTAAAATAAGTCAAGGCAGAGGGGAAAACCTGAGAACATGCTTTGAGATATTTGAATAAATAAAGAAACACGCGATACCAAAATTAAAGTGGTTACTAAAACCTAACTATGCCCCCATAAGCCTAGAGGGTACAAATAAGAAAAGGATAATCCAAACGAACCCCCATAAGACCGATGGATACTATTAAGGAATATACCATTACCATACTTATGAATCCCTTTCGAACCAAAACTCACCAGACTCGAATCGGTACCATAATACCATTAAATAACCCATAGACATAGGGCTTGAGTTAGATTTCCCTCTCATAACTCACCACAATTTCCGGACTCGAACCGGTAAGTTAGTGCCATAAATAGATAGAGTATGCCGGACACGAACCAGTCTTTAAATGACATAAATCAATAGAATATGTCAGACTCGAATTAGTCTTTAAATGCCATAAATCAATAGAATATACCGAACTCAAATCGTTCTTTAAATTCCATACATCAATAGAATATGCCAGACTCGAACTGGTCTTTAAATTCCATAAATCAATAGAATATGTCGGACTCTAACCGGTCTTTAAATGCCATAAATCAAGATCATTAACCTAGCCCTGGACTAGGTAAATGCTATGTAGTCTACGACTTAAGACTAAGGATAATGTTGCGAAAGAAGGCCTCCTAAGTCTACAAGGATCTAAGAGCGATATCCCAACCCCAAAGCATCAATTTACCTAAGGGAATGGTAAATGGGTCGATTCTACCTCCGAAACGGCCCTCAAATCGACCAAATAACCCAACTTTTAATAATTAAGCAGCCAACCATAAATTTCAACTCCAAGCTAGCACATTATCATACTAATACCATAATTAAGCTCAATCTATAAGTAGGGTAAGCCTAGCCTACCTGGACGTCGAAGAATGCTCGATAAAGTCTGCTAAAGTGAGGTCTTTCCCTTTTGAAAAGCCTCCACACGATGCCATGCTGTGAAAATAACAATCTACTCATCAATACAAGAACAATAATACCCATATTTCATATAAATTCATCAGTCCCAAAATCGAGCCGAAAATCCCATATGGGGCATGCTTATGGAATCACAAAATTTAAAATCATCAAAACGTCCCTCAAGGATCATTTACCCTCAATAATGGATAAATTCTGAGCACAATAATATTCAAAATCAACCCATCAATGCACTAGGGTTGAAAATTTAAAACTGGGAAATTTCTGATAAATTAAAGAAAACTTACGATAATATTATTGAGAAAAGATTCCCACGCACTCTCCAACTCACCCCGAACACCCATGTATGGACCCTCTCACTTTCTCAGCTCTCTATAGCATTTAATGGCGTTTGGGACTTGTGGAAAATGAAGAAATCAGGTTTTGGCATGTATTAATACTGCCAGGGGTCCCTTCTTCGTAAACACGGGGACCTTACCGCGAATGCAACATGGACCAGAAGGACCCTTCGCGAACGCAAAGGACGGCTCATGAACATGATGGCCTATGCAGCCAAGGCCTCGCGAATGCGAAGGCCTTTTTTGACCTGCACCAGTTGATACTGCATCAGCTAAACTTGGCAATTGCCAAGTTTCTGATCAGACTCTCGAGATTCATTCGAAACCCCGTAAATGCAAACAAACTATGCTAACCTATAAAATTCAACATTCTAGCTTCAATGGCACAATAAAAATTTCCATCCAGGGTCGTTTAGATGAATTATGGGTCCCACACCTAAATGGCCATTTTCATCACTTTCCACTCGATAGCCTAAAACGAGTTCGAAAGCCTCGGGACCCAGACCAAGGGTCCCCCATCCTAAAATCAACGTTGCAGAGCTGATGGAGCTATCAAAATTTGCATACGATGTCATTACCTGGAGTTTAGGCCCATAGCCAAATTTGAAAAGCATCGAGTTCAAAACAGGGAATTGGCTCTAAAAACCAAAAGAACTGCTCGATAACCAAACTGTCAGCTCCAACGAGTCATAAATGACTTGGAGCAGCTATGGGAAAGCTCTAAATGTCTAAATAATGAGGAAATGCAGAAAATGACCTAGAGGGTCATTACAATTTTCCCTATTTTGCAAGTCATACTAGGATTTTTGACAAACAAATTAATCCCGACATAGCAACCTCAATAACCAAAGTTCTACTAACCCAAATTTCATTCCAAAAGTTTCTATAGATAACTATGGCCCTCAACTACCACATAATAAACTCAGAAACATCAAAAACTAATCCACCAAACATAAAGGGCCTGCAAACCACACCGTACAATATTTTTGTCAGAAACCACCCTAGACTTAGATTTTATCAACTCTCATTCAAAGGAAAACTCTAAAAAGTTAGCTATACCCTAACATATGCTATAACGATGGGATAGGTCCTTACAATGCATTAAAAGAATATATATTCTAGGTAAAACATGTAGGCTTCATGATTGACTCTAGATAGATAAAAGGACTTAAAATGTGTTCATTAAATTGAATTGTGTTGTTAGGTACAAAGTTGATATGTGCCCTATATGAGACTAAAAGTCATACATTTATACTTTTATTTACCTCATAGTTTACATCATTTTAGTACGGTTTTTAGCTTACTTTATAAGAAGTATGCTTACGTAGCTTGTCTTAATGGGTAGGATGAAGATCAATGAATTTTACATGTATTTGGAGCATAAAAAAACCTTTGAAGTATGAGTAGGAGATGAGGAAGATGATTCAAATCATGTCCAAAGTTGCTAGATCAAGATGGAAGACTAATGGGAGAAAAACAAGAAGAAAAGGCCAAAAAGCGCCACGGGGATGCTCTAGGCGCCGCTAGGGGTGCCACAATAGTGAAAAAAGGAGCCCCCCACATGCCTTAGCATGTGGGTTATTTAGATGGCTCACTTCACCGTATGGGGTGTCATACCAGTGATATCTAGGTCAATTTTGTCCTGGATAGGCCCGAACAATTGAAACTCTTTTAAAACCCTAAAAGAACAATTTTTAGTCATTTTTTCATAGTTTTATCCAGAAGGAGATGTTCATAACATTCAAAGGAACTTCTACAGTTAGCTTTTTCTTTATTTATTACTTTTAATCGTTGAATCTTGGTCTATTCATAAAATCTTTCCCCTATAATCAATTAATGAGTAGCTAAACTTATAGTATCTAGGGTTGTGGTTGAACATGATGGTTGATGTTTAAAGTTAATATAGTTTAATGTCGATTTGCATTATTGAGTTACTTATCGTTTTTTTCTCTTAATTATTTAATTACCTTACCAATTCTTAAATAGTATCTATGGTGTATAAATTAGACTAGGAATAGGGAAATAACATTCGCAATAGAAAAAAGGAAGGACTTGAAAATGAACTCTATAGGAAAGGAGGAACCATTCACTAATATGGATAGGACTATACCCGTTTTCCTTGCTTAGTTGATATGGAAGAGAAATCATATGCACTTCCCTATCGACTGATGACCATAGGAATATAGGTGTTAGGAGTAGGCAAGTAGGTGTAGATTTTATTTGGAAAGACATTCAACATCATGAATATCAACCTACAAGAAATAACTCAGGAATCAATTAAACTAGTTAACTGATAACATTATTGGGTTGTTACAATACCGCAATACTTGATCATTAATCACCTCTAAAATCACAAGACAACTTAGAATCACTCTTAAATTTTAGAATCATTAGTTAAGTTGATTATAATCTCTCATATCACTTTATCCTTCTTGTTTACCCACTAAATAGTTAACTATGAATTCAATCTAGTCATCAATTTTTCAATTCCCTATGGGATCAATATCTAGACTTACAAGTTCAATGTTGCTTGTCAAGCCACATGCACTTTCGTGTGCACGGACCTCTAACAAGTTTTTAGCACCCTTTCTGGGAAATTGTTAGAAATTAATACACTATGTTGAGTTTCTATTATTTTATTCAGTTTTTATCTTTAGTTGTTGTTTTTGTTACGTTACATGTTTTAGGTCACATACTCCCGAAACTCAAAGTTAAGGCAATCCTTTGATTCTATTCAATCTTTAACCTAAAAGAATGGTTCGAAGGTTCAAAACTATAGGATACAAAGTAAATCTAAACCTGAATCTAAATGATTTACAACCTCCTGCTGGGGTATAGGGACAGATCCTTGTGCTTAATTTTGCTAGGGTAAATTATGAGAATACCTCCAAGGCAATAGTCAGGTCAGCAATCACAGGAAAATTTAAGTTGAAAGACGGAATGGTATGAATAGTGCAGAACACTTGCTAATTGAGGATAAACCACACAAAGACCCACGGAAGCACTTAACAGAATTTGTCAAATTTACCGACAACTGTCACTATCAAAATATTTTTGACAAGTATGTGAAGTCGAATATGTTTCCCATTTCACTTACTGGGGAAGAAAAAAAATAGTTACAAATTGAGTCGACAAGTTCGACAACTACTTGGGATGGATTGTAAAAGAACTTTCTTAATAGATTGTTTTATTTGAGAAAAATCAAAGAGTTGAGAGGAAGAATATCTAGTTTTTTCTTAGAAATATAATGAGTTATTACCATAGTCATGGTAAATATGCAAGTGTTCTAAGAGATTACCCACATCATCATCAGCCGAAGGAGATCATTGGTTGCAACTTTATTGAATGACTGAGATCAAACTCCAAGTCACTTTTAGATGCTAAAACTCAAGGAAAAATCTTGTACAAGTGCTATGATGAGATTGAAGCGTTGCTTAACCTTATGTATATAGGAAATAGAAATTACCAAGAACCGAGTAGAGTGTTCTGATCATCTTTATAAAAAGCACATGTTATGCTAGAGTTAGATGAAGTTAAAACCATGAGGGATAAAATTGGGAAACTTTCTACATTAGTGAAGAAGTGTTTTACAGCCTAAAGCTTAAGTCAAGTTCAGCAGGTTCAAGCACCCGCCATTATGTGTAATTTATATGGTGAGAATCACACCTATTTAGGTTGACCTCTAAATCCATAGTCAATATTTTATATTGGACAACAAAATAGTGGTGTTGGTTAGGGGTGTCAAAATGAGCCCAAATTGAGTTGACCCGCCCAATCCGCCCAAAATTTAATGGGTTGAGTTCAAGATAATTTATTATTGGGTAAATTTCAACCCATTAAGTCCTAACCCATTTTTAAATTGGGTTCAACTGAGCCCAATTCAATCTCCATTTCAACCCGTTTAATAGGAAAATGAGATCCTTAGTGAAAGTAGGGAAAATAAGTGACAATGTGCCTTATATAACTCTCCAAATCAACCACCTCACCTCACCCCAACACCACCACACCCCCAACTTACCCCACCCCCACCCCGCTTTTTTTAATTAAATTATTTTTAATTTTTAAAAAGCTTTTTTTAAATTTTTTTCTTGCCCCCCCCACTATCCTACCCCCCCCCCCCCCCCAACAACAAAATTTATTTATTTATTTTTTTTTAAAATCTTTTCTTAACCCATAGTCCAACCCCACTCCTCCCCCTCCCCCGCACCCCTCCCCCTCCCCCCAAAAAATAATTTTTTTAAAAATAATATTTTCTTAAAAAAAAATATTTTTTTTTTTTTAAAAAATTCTTACTCCAAAGCCCATATCCCCCTACCCCCTACCCCTACCACCTTCCGTAATCCTCCCCCCTCCCCCCCATAAGTCATACCTCCTCCCCAAAAAATTAAAAATTTTTTTTTTTAAAAAAATTCTTACCCCAATCCCCATATCTCCCCCAACCCCTTTGCACCCTCCACATCCCCTGCCCCCCATACGATATACCCCCTCTCCAAAAAAATTAAATTATTTTTAAAAAATATATATTTTTTTTTAAAAAAACTTACCCCAACCCCCATATCCCCCTAACCCCTTTGCATCCCCCACCCCCATACGACATACCCCCTCCCCAAAAAGTCAAATTTATGTTTTTTTTTTAAAAAAATTCTTACCCCAACGCCCATATCCCCCTCACCCTCGCAACCCCTACCCCCATACGACATAACCCCCTCCCAAAAAAAAATTAAGTTTCTTTTTTTTTTAAAAAAAAATTCTTACCCCAACTCCCATATCTCCCCTAACTCCTTTGCACCCACCCCCTCATACTGTATACCCCCTCCCCCCAAAAACTAAAATTTTCTTTTAAAAAATAAATTTCTTTTTTTTTCTTGAAAAAAAAAAAAGTTCTTACCTCAATCAAAATGCTCCCACCTCTCCTCAAAAAAAAAATATATTTTTTTTAAAAATAATTCTTAACCCAATCCCCCCCCTCCCCCCCCCCCCAAATTTGTTTTTTTTTTTAAAAAATCTTACCCCACCCCATCCCCCTACTCCCTACCCAACCCAACCCTACCCAAATTTATTTTCTTGAGTTGGTATTCAAATTGTGGTTACAAGGGGTAAATATTAATATGTTAATATTCTTTAGACTAAGTTGGTCAAATTGGGCGGATCAAGACCCAACTTGATTTTTAGCCCATTTCAACCCAAAGTAAATTTGGGGGGGTCATGACCCAACCCAATATCTAATTCAACCCATTTAATATCTCCAATTTCAACCCAGCCTGCCCATTTGACACCCCTAGTGTTGGTTATCAAGAAAATAATTATAACTATAGAAACCACCAAAACTTTTCTTGGGAAGGTAACCAGAAATAGCCATTTGTGCTGCCCAATGCTCAAGTAAGTAGTTTGATAGAAGAGATAATGAATCATTTTATAGCTCAGACTCAATAATTTAATCAAGCTCAACCAGTGATCAATGAATATAATAAAAAGACAATTTCAAACTTGCAACAACAGTTGGGGTAATTTGCTACAATATTACATGTGAGACCTCAAGCGGGATTACCTAGTGATATTGAGAAGAATCTAAAAAAGATAGTTAATGTAGTTACTTTGAGAAGTGAAAATGAGCTAGAAGTAGAAACTCAAAGAAATAGAAGACAAAATGTAGAGTTGAGGTCTACACCAGTCGAAGAGAAAGAGAATGAGAATGGTGGAATTTAAAATCCATTTGAAGAGTTAATAGCCAAGCCACCACCACGATTCTTGTAGAGATTTCAAAAGCATAAAACTGACAATGCATGTATGAGGTTTTTAGACATACTTAAGCAGGTACATGTGAATATCCAATTGGTGGAGCTGTTATAACATATGCCAAAATATGCAAGAACTAGAAGATTATAGTTGCTAATAAGACGTGCCTACCAGAATTTGACACAGCTGCACTCACTGAGGAGTGTAGTTCCAGAATTAGAAGCAAACTCTCTCCAAATTTAAAAGATCCAGTCAATTTTAGCATTCATGTAAGTATTGCAGACCGAGATGTGGGTATGACACTTTATGATCTAGGTTCTAGCATCAATCTTATACATACTTTAGTTTTCAATACTTTGGGACTTGGTGAACGAAGGCCTGCCACAGTTACTTTCCAATTGGCAAATCTCTCCTTAACTATACTGATGGATTCATTGAAAATGTCATACTAAAGATGGCGACATTCATTCTAGCTGTGGACTTCATCATATTAGATTATGAGGCTGACAAGGATGTACTTATCAATATTTGTAAGGGTTTCTTAGCCACAATTGATGCAGTAATTTGAGTGATGTCCAGAAAAATGTCAATGATTGTAAGAGACACTGAAGCCATATTTATTGTATTGAAGACAACTTGATTGCGTACCCACTTTGAGGAGATTAATGTCATCACTTTTGGACCTCCAAGTTGGAAAAGATTAGACAAGAAACTTCTTTAGATTAGCATGAACTTCTTAGGGGTTTTGAACAGTTAGCTTTGAATAAGAATAAAGTTGAAAAGCATGAGAGTTTAGGGAAAGAGATTGAAAAAGATATTAGAGATAAAAGGGTTGTTCTGAAATGAGTGGGAAAGGGATCCCATTTTCGGTTGAAGAGTTTCTTAGATGTTTCCGCGAAATATGATAAGTTTATCAATAATGACATAAATTTGTATTGGTTTCCTTACTCTCTTATGGGAGAATCTAGTGAGTTTTACATGAATACTTCACCTGAGTTAGTGGATACAATGTCCGACTTAGTCTATACTTTTACCCATGAATGGATCCCATACGCGGGAAAAACAAGATCTGTGAATAAGATCATGAATTATTAGAAAGAAAAAAATGAGTTATTGTCTGATACTTAGACAATATTCAATCAACTAATGTCTTACCCCAATTTGAACTCCTATAATATGATTATGCTAGATACTTCGATCTAGCACTTGAGCAAACCAACGAATGATAATGGATGTGGTGATTGGTAGATGGTGGGACAAAGCTTCATCAATCTCAACTATAGAGTTGCTACAAATATGGCCAAATATGGAATTTCATAGAATATCAAGTTTTGAGGCATGATGAGCGATGTTAAGCAATAGAAGGAAAGGATGGAACCTCAAGTGCTATGGGGTGAAGTTGTTTACCTCCATCGTGGAGCTAATGGAACTTAAGTTATTTTCGTCATGCCAGGACCATTAATAAGACGCTTGTTGGGAGGCAACCTATTATATTTGTATTAATTTTTATTTTTTAAATATATTTTATACATATAATATTTCTAACAAGTTGTTTTAGTGTGTTTTTACAGGTTTTCGAGGTTGTAGAGCAAGAAAATGGAAAATGGAACTTAATACGATGTTTGAAAATAAGAGATAAAAAACGAAAAACTAGTGAAAATTACACCAAGGGGACGCCTAGGGCGGCGTCCAAGGCCCATCATAGTGAAATTACACTCAATTTTGTTTTTTATTTTTTTTGTGATTTTATGAAAAGATCAAAATAAAATAAAATAAATAAGTACATTAACTGATTTTCCTCTCCCCTTTTCCCCACTTTTGCACTTCAAAATTTTCTCTCGAGGAATATTCTTTCTAACTCCCCATACCTCAATATTTCAACATCAAATTCACCATTCAATGTATGAATTCTTACTCTTTCTTTCATTGGTTTAGTTTTTAGTTAGCTTTTAAATTAATTTTTATTTTTTATTTATTTCTTATTTGTTTTATAAACCCATGAAAGTAACTTTACAAACTTGAATTCCCCAACTTGTGATTTATACTTAGTTAATGATTGAAAAACTTGAATTATTAGTTGTTAATGGTTATATTATGCTTAGAATGGTTGTTTATTGCTTAAATATATATTGAGGGTAAATTTGAATGATTTTTTTTCATGAATATAAACTTAAGTCTCCATGCATACCAAGTGTTTGATAAAATGTTTGAGACTATTTTGTGAAGATATGTCTAAACTTTAAGTGTGAGATGACTCCAAATTCATGTAAGCTTAAATTTAGTGATGCCCACCTATGCCCACCTACATTTAAGGATACCATGGTCATAATTTAACAAATGACATTAACTAAAATTAAGTTATTTTGAATTCTACTTGGGTTTATGAATAAATTTTAATAGTTTTTCTTAGTTTCTTGAATTGTTTAGTTGTATTATATGTTCTATTCTTATTTTAGTTTAGTTTTTACATAGTTATTTTTATTTTTGTTGTATACTTAGTTTTTATTTTTTCTCTTTTGTAGGTACTATGTCTTCAAGGCCAAAAAGAGCGAAAACCGGAAAGGAAAAGCTACAACTAGTAGCCAAAACATGAATAAAGGCCAATTAAAGAAAATGAGGCACAATCCAACATAATGGAAGTACCTTATGGACTAAATACCATTGAACCACATGGTACACATTGATACATTTTTTTCAATGCTTACTCCTGAAGCCCACATTGATATCGTTGCCCTTACCAACAAGTTTAGCAAGTTCCACGACAACATTATCAAATTGGAGTTGTGGAGTTTAAAAAATGCTCGTGGTATCGTAAATATGTGTATGATGAGGGAATTCTATTCTAATTGAGAGCCATGTCTGACTTTGATAGAGAATAAGTTGTGAGAGTAAGAGGGGTAGAGGTGAAGTTTTCCTACCAAGTAATTAATAGTTTATGAGATTCAAAAATTGCTTTCACATATAATATGAAGACTTCTATAAGTGGCCAAATTATAAGATGCTTTGTGAAAAGGTGTTTGGTCCTCTTTCGGATGCAATATAGCAACGTGACTCTCATGGGTGTCATAGCACCTACCATAGGTCCAAATTAAAATTAGTGCCAAAAGTATTGTTGTGTTTTATCAATGATTGTATTATAGCTACCTCAAATGATACAAGCATCTCCAAGTATAGTGGTTTTCTCATATATGCCTTCTAACGCCATTGGGAATTGAACATGGGAAAGATTATGCTTGATAAAATGGCTAGAGTGAGATTCGAAGGCAAGGGAAGGTTGCTTTACGTGAGCAGTTGACCGACATCCTTAGAAAACCAGGGGTTCCTAAAATCACAAATATTGATAGAGAGCTTGAACCTTCAGAGAATCTATTCGATGTTACAACTGTGAAACATGATGCATGTGTTGGAGTCATTGCAAAGGAAAGATGGGCATGGATGGAGAAATCCATCAAATTTCTTTCTAGTGGTGTAAGGAGAAGGATAGAGAACAATGAGGCTATCCAAGAAGAGTCGAGGCAATAGAGAAACTTACACCCACAATGCGTGCTTCTCTTAGCTTGAATGCACCTATCGTAGGTCCACAAATTCCACCAAATAATGATGAAACTCCGAGCCAAAGTTGGAGTAGTAGCATCATCAGGTAGTCCCTGAAACCCCCTTCTTTTTATTTTGATTATTGCATGACGATACCACAATGTTAAGTGTATGGTGTGGGAACTTGTGATAATTTGTTATCATTATTTATTTTCTTGTTGGATATTTTTGCTATTCTTGTGATAGCTGTCTATGTTCATTGTTATTTGATTGTTTTTGTTTTATTCATGGGATTGTATGTCATAGTGATAGTGCAATAGTGTTAGTTTATTGTCACGCCTCAAATCCCATTGGGGCGGACATGTCACCCAAAGCCGTTAAGGCCCGGGAGAACCATTCTATACGTTCACATATTTGTCGTCAATGGGCTAGAATTCAATAACTTATGGTTACAACATATCAATAATAGAAATCTAATAAGAACATTTATATAAACATGAGACATGGCCATTGGAGCCATATGGTCAAAAAGTACAACGTTCCTTCCATTAACTATACAACGTCTACAAAGCCTCTACCAGATACATAACTAAACCTACAGTCGAGATGAGTCCCCTCTATATACATCTGTAATACAATACCAAAATAAACATGTACATACGACTCGAAAAGCCCCGAACGAACTGGAGCTCACCAATAACTCGCAGATAACCCCCAGCTTACTGTGGAGGTCTACTAGTACCTGTGCCTGCAGCAAGTAAGGTAAGACCCCAAGGGACATCAGTACGAAAGAATGTACTGAGTATATAAGGCTATAAGTAACTTTATGAGATATAAGAACTTTAATGGAATTAAGTACAAGTGAACGAACAATATAAATAAACTACCATACAGTATATGTGTGGAATCATGTACATTGCTTTCTTTACTTTATTGTACTTTACTTTACTCTACTTTACTATACTGTACATCATCAATCATCAATCATATCATTCTCGGGCCCAACTGATCAGTGGGAAATAACATAATAATCGGGATCGTCATCCATGCGGATGTTCCTTTCATCCCATGGGATACCACCCATAATAATGGGATCGACATTCATGCGAGTGTTTCTTTCACTCCATGAGATACCACCCATTCTCAACGTTAACCATTACACAATTACTCACATTACTTCATTATTTAGATATAAGAGTGATACATTGATAACAAGTGCTACTAACTCTGAAATGAGATACCCTAAACCATTTAGAGGAAGGAGACACTGTACAACCCTTTGGGGATAGGACAAATGTTATGATAATATGAATAATAGATGTTGCAGAAGAATGAGGAAAAGAATAACCTTACATACCTTATCTTCCCAACACGTAACTACAATGATTCAGCTCCTTACTTATGTGTTACTCTACAATACAAGTACATAATGGAGCGAACATTAACGGCTAGCTACATTATAAGTTCACAAGACGGTAAGTAGGTGCTTAACGGAAAGTAGAAACCGTCCAACCTCCATAATGCATTGTGCATCACTCCCCTCTTCATTATACTACCAAATAACATTATTCCACCACATTACACTATAACTTACTGATTTTTCAAAACAACACCATCAAATAAGTCCACACACCACCAAAACAGTACACAAATCAACATAAACGTTACAAACCGGTAGGATTACCTACCTAGTTTATCCTTTACATTTCCACTCCAACGAAACTACATATATTCACCCCATAAGGTCACCATACATCCTTCCATAGTAGAGTACCAAAATCATTCCACAACAGTTCCAAAATTCAGTTTAACATAACAAAAGAGTATTCTCTTTTCACTACAACAAACGTTCCATTTGCCAACACATATAAACATTCCCATCAAGCCATACATAAAAGGAATGATTTAGGGGCATAAACACACTTACTATACTTAAATTTCATCATCATAACTTAATTTCTTCAACACCTTAAGCCTCTATACAAGTCCAAGCCACAAGGAAGACAAATTCATCAAAACTAACACAAGTGGACTGCCAACTAATTAAGGGACTGCCCTATACATTTTAAACATAACCAACCTGATTTACACACTTTATTATACATATATTAAATTAATATACAAGGGTAAACACTTACCAAGTCTTGCAAAGTGGAGGATTCACACAAGAACCCTAGGGAATTTTGGGGCGGCTGATTGGGGTTTGAGAGAGGAGAGAGTGTTTTAATTTTCTGTTTTTGGAAAATGAAGTGAATGGATAAATGAGATGAATTTCAGATCTTTATACTCCCTATTATCCACCTATTTTAGCTCATTCTTAACCCATTTTTTGATCAAAAATAGTCCAAGTAGGTGATGCACCTACTTGGCTATACAAGCTGTCCAAAACAGTCCACTTTCTCACTTTATTTCTACTTGGATCATGTCTTGTTGGGCCTGAATTAATAGTAGGTGTTGGGCTGGTCCTCTTTCCATTTTTATGTACTTACTTTGGGCCTCAATTGAGTCCATTAACTTATATCCAAATGCAGCCTAATAGTTTAATTAGGTGATACACCTACTATCTTAATTAAGTCACGGAAGCACCTCGTTTATGTTCTCCCCTTTTTCCAACGTCTTAATCCTTCTACCTTAATCCACCACTTAACTTTAACTTTATACTCAATTATGTCCTTATTATATCAAGTTTAAACACTTTTATCCATGCTAGGTTGATTGTTTAAATTTTGAAAATGTACGGGGTGTTACATCCCCCCCTCCCTTAGGAACATTCGTCCTCGAATGGTAGTATCATCACTATTCAGCTTAAACGAGTTCAAGCTTAAGTTTAATATTTATACTACCATATAACACTTATATATTTATATACTTACTTGTTATTGCTCCAATTCAGCATCTAAGGCTTCCACTTCGGTTTCAAATAATTGAGGATACTTAGATTTCATCATTTCCTCAGCTTCCCATGTGATTTCTTCTACCTGTTGATTCCACCAAAGCACTTTTACGGAAGCTACCTGTTTATTTCTTAACTTCTTAACTTGTCGATCCATAATAGCAATAGGTACTTCTTCATAGGTGAGATCTTCCATAATTTGTACATCTTCAGTAGGAGTAATATGAGATGGATCTCCTATGCACCTTCGAAGCATTGAGACGTGAAACACTGGATGAATTGTGGAGAGTTCTTGGGGTAGTTCCAACATATATGCAACTTGGCCAAATCTTCGAATAATCTTATATGGTCCTATATAACGTGGACTTAGCTTTCCCTTTTTTCCAAATCTCATCACCCCTTTCATTGGCGATACTTTAAAAAATACCCAATCACCTATAGCAAACTCTAGCCCCCTTCTTCTAACATCGGCATATGATTTGTGTCGACTTTGGGCTGTTCCTAGCCGTTGCTGTATCACCTTAACCTTTTCCATGGCTTGATGAACAAGGTATGGTCCAAATAAAATAGTCTCACCTACCTCAAACCACCCAATTGGTGACCTACATTTTCTCCCGTATAAGGCTTCATAAGGTGCCATTTTGATACTTGAATGATAGCTATTATTGTAGGCGAACTCAATAAGAGGTAAATGATCCTCCCAACTACCTTTAAAGTCTAATACACAAGCTCGCAGCATATCTTCAAGTGTCTATATGGTGCATTCTGCCTGTCCATCTGTTTGTGGGTGAAGAGCTATACTTAAATTCACTTGAGTATCCAAACTTCTCTGAAAAGATTTCCAAAAGTTTGCAGCAAATTGAGCTCCCCTATCATATATAATAGAAATTGGAATTCCATGCAGTCGAACTATCTCTTTAACATACAACTGTGCATAATCTTCAGCTGTATAAGTGGTCTTGACTGGTAGGAAATGTGCTGACTTGGTAAGCCTGTCAACTATTACCCATATGGAATCAAATTTTTGCAGTGTACGAGACAAACCTGTGATGAAATCCATGTTAATCATATCCCACTTCCAGACTGGGAGATTTTTACATTGCATATAACCTCCAGGCTTCTGATGCTTTACTTTTATTTGTTGACAATTTGGACATTGGGCTATAAATTCTGCAATATTCTTCTTCATATCACCCCACCAATATACTTCTTTCAGATCGTGGTACATTTTAGTTGATCCCGGATGAATAGAATACCTGGAATGATGTGCCTCTATCATAATCCTTCGTCTTAACTCATCTACATTAGGTACACATAATCTGTTTTGACACTGAAGCACTCCTTCTTGTGTAAGCTCAAATGCCTTTGTCAAACCTTGTTGTACATTCTCCTTAAGATGTGATAGAAAAGGGTCTGCATACTGCTTCTCTTTCACCTAAGCTACTAATGAAGATTCTGCCGCATTTGCACAACAACTCCTTCCTCTGGAGTTTCAAGAAGGCGAACCCTAAGCTATCTAATTAATGTAGATCCTTGATTAACCCTTGTTTTCCCTTAAGCTGGCCATTTGTGTTCCCCATTGCCTTACGACTTAATGCATCAGCTACTACATTTGCCTTCCCTAGATGATATAAAATATCAATGTCATAAACTTTAAATAGTTCAAGCCACCTCCACTGCCTTAAATTTAGGTCCTTCTGCTTAAAGATATATTGTAAACTCTTATGGTCGGTATATATGTCATCATAAACCCCATACAAATAGTGGCGCCATATATTTAAAGCAAATACCACTGCTGCTAACTCAAGATCATGTGTTGGATAATTTTTTTCATGTGGCCACAATTGTCTTAAGGTATAAGCTATCACTTTACCATGCTGCATCAATACACATCCCAATCCAACTCCTGAAGCATTACAATACACTGCATACCCTTCTACACCTTCTGGAAGTACCAATACGGGTGTAGAGGTCAGCTTATTCTTCAGATCTTGGAAACTCTTCTCACATGCATCATTCCATTGAAACTTAGTTGCCTTGTGTGTTAGCTTTGTTAAAGGTGCAGCAATAGAATAAAATCTTTCAACAAACCTTCTATAATAACCGGCCAACCCGAGGAAACTACAAATCTCTGTAGGCATTGTAGATCTTGGCCAATTTTTCACAGCTTCTATCTTTTGAGTATCAACCCTTATTCCTTTATCATATACAATATGACCCAAGAATGCTACAGATTTTAACCAAAATTCACATTTAGAGAACTTTGCATATAACTCGCGATCATGAAGAATCTGTAACACCTGTCATAAGTGACTAGCATGGTCCTCTTTTGATCTTGAATAGAGAAGAATATCATCTATAAACACAATCACGAACACGTCTAAAAACGTCTTGAACACCCTATTCATCAGATCCATAAAAGCTGCTGGTGCATTTGTTAGCCCGAAGGACACAACTAAAAACTCATAATGACCGTACCATGTTCAGAAAGCTGTCTTGGGTATATCATTCTCTCTGACCTTTACTTGATGGAAACCCGAACTCAAGTCAATCTTTGACAAACATTTAGCACCTTGTAATTGGTCAAAAAAATCGTCAATTCTGAGGAGGGAATATTTGTTCTTAATTGTTACCTTATTCAGTTGTTGATAATCAATACACATTCTCAATGTGCCATCTTTCTTGCGTACAAATAACACTGGTGCACCCCAAGGGGACATACTAGGCCTTCTGAATCCCTTGTCCAGAAAGTCTTTTAATTGTTCCTTCCATTCCCGTAACTCTGCTGAGGCCATTCTATACGGAGGAATAGAGATAGGTTGAGTATCTGGAATCACATCAATACAAAACTCTACTTCTCGTTTTGGAGGTAACCCCGAGAGATCTTCAGGAAATACATTAAGGAATTCATTTACCACTGGAACAGATTGAAGAGTCGGTGGCTCCACATCAATATCTTTCACCCTTACGAGGTGACATATGTACCCCTTAGATATCAGTTTCTTCGCCTTGAGATAAGAAATAAACTTACCTTTTGGAGCTCCAACATTACCCCTCCACTCAAGGACTATCTCTTTTGGGAAATGAAAATATACCTTCTTTGTTCGGCAATCTACTGTGGCATAACAAGAAGCCAACAAATCCATACCTATTATAACATCAAAATCTACCATTTTTAGTTCGACAAGATCAGCCAACGTATCATGATCACAAAAAGTTACTATACAATTACGATAGACTCTTTTAGCTACAATAGATTCGCCAACTGGTGTAGATACTTCAAATGGCTAGCTAATAATTCTGGTGTTCTTTTGAATTTTTTAGCAATTAATGGAGGGACATACGATAGGGTAGAGCCTGGATCAATCAATGCATATACATTATGTGAAAAGATGGATAATGTACCTGTAAATACATCAGGAGAAGCCTTCGAATTTTGACGATCTGCTAAGGCATAGGTACGATTCTGGACTCCACTAGAATAGGCTGCTCCTCTAGCACCTCTACCACGACCAGTAGGCTGTACACCCCTACCTAAGAAAGGGACCGACGATGATGATGCCACAGTGGATCCCGCAGGTCGTACCATGCTTCCCGAGCCTCTTCGTGGGCATTCCCTCATCATGTGCCCCATCATGCCACACCAATAACAAATATTCATCCCTATTCGACATTCACCTAAATGATATCGTCTACAATGCTGACACGGCGACCGAGAAAACCCTATTTTCTATGAACCACGTCTGCCACTACTTTGCCAGGCTTGATTACCTCTAAACCCTCAGAATTGAGATGAAGTGCCTGTCGTGGAATGAGAAAATGATGGCCTAGGCGGTCTATTAAAACTCTGAGGCCTGAACTCTCCTTGGGAAGCCATAGACTGTCCCATGGATCTAGCTCTCTTCGACGGCCGTTCTTCAAACCCTTGTGTTCTTCTCCGTTGCCTCTGATATTCCATTTTCTGTGCAAAGGCCTGTATTCTAGCTATGTCCATGTCCCTGTTCAACACAGTAATAGTGCAATCTCAAACCAAATATGGCTCCAGTATGTCCACATACCGATGAACTCTATCGGTCATTGTAGCTATCACATTCAGAGCATATCGGGCCAAAGAGTTAAATCGAAGGCTATACTCTCGGACACTCATGTTCCCCTGCCGCAAATTCAAGAATTGGTCCGTACGAGCCTCTCGGACCTCATATGGGAGATAGTGATCAAGGAATGTCATTTTAAATTCTTCCCAACCAGTTGGGAGTGCATCAATACCCCTCGACCGCTTCCAATCTTCATACCATAAAATAGCCTCGCCCTTCAATCTATAGGCCGCAAGCTCAACCGTTTCCACACGGGACACATGCATAACCTCCAAAGCCCTTTGAATTTGATATATATAATATTGAGGGTCCTCATTTGGATTTGATCCAGTGAATGTGGGAGGATCTAACTTTAGAAAATCATGTGTCCGTCGGCTAGCTGCTCTAGCTTCACTATCATCACTTGTCGTTGGACCACCTTGTCCCTGAACTTGTGCAGCAACTATTCGGGTCAACATTTGCACTGCATTCTTTAAATCGTGGTCAGTAGTATTTATTGGTGGTTCTGCAGGTACTTCTCTTCCTCTTGACTCTTCTGACAATGGAGGAGTGGAAGCAGCTTGTGATACAAACTCATTTTCAGCTTCACCTTGATTAGCTTGTTTAGGTGGTGATTTACTGGTTCCTTCTCCGGCAGCCATGTCTACCTTCTTCCTTTTACCCTTGTTTCTCCTTGTAAATGACATTTTATTATATTGAGGAACAAAAAAAAAACATAAAACAAATTCAGTGATAAGATATGATTCCAACTACAACTTTAGCTCTATTACACGATCTAGGAAATGAAGAAAAGAAACAACTCCTAAATGTCCCGTAGCCTCCTATGTATAGATGTGGTGCACAACACATCCATAAGAAAGACTCTACTCAGACACGGCTTTGTAGACACCCTAGGACAACCTCGCTCTGATACCACTTTTGTCACACCTTAAATCCCATTGGGGCGGACATGGCACCTGAAGCCGTTAAGGCCCGGGAGAACCATTCTATACGTTCACATATTTGTCATCAATGGGCTAGCATTTAATCACTTATGGTTACAACATATCAATAATAAAAATCTAATAAGAACATTTATATAAACATGAGACATGGCCATTGGAGCCATATGGTCAAAAAGTACAACGTTACTTCCTTTAACTGTACAACTTCTACAAAGCCTCTACCAGATACATAACCAAACCTACAGTTGGGACGTGTCCCCGCTTTATACATCTGTAATACAATACCAAAATCAATATGTACATATGACTCGAAAAGCCCCAAATGAACTGGACCTCACCAATAACTCGCAGATAACCCCCAGCTTACTGTGGAGGTCTACTAGTACCTGTGCCTGCAGCAAGTAAGGTAAGTCCCCCAAGGGACATCAGTACGAAATAATGTACTGAGTATATAAGGCTATAAGTAACTGTATGAGATATAAGAACTTTAATGGAATTAAGTACAAGTGAACGAACAATATAAATAAACTACCATACAGTATATGTGTGGAATCATGTATATTGCTTTGTTTACTTTATTGTACTTTACTTTACTCTACTTTACCATACTGTACATCATCAATCATCAATCATATCATGCCCGGGCCCAACTGATCAGTGGGAAATAACATAATAATCGGGATCGTCATCCATGCGGATGTTCCTTTCATCCCATGGGATACCACCCGTAATAATGGGATCGACATTCATGCGAGTGTTTCTTTCACTCCATGAGATACCACCCATTCTCACCGTTAACCATTACACAATTACTCATATTACTTTATTCTTTAGATATAAGAGTGATACATTGATAACAAGTACTACTAACTCTGAAATGAGATACCCTAAACCATTTAGAGGAAGGAGACACTGTACAACCCTTTGGGGATAGGACAAGTGTTATGATAATATGAATAATAGATGTTGCAGAAGAATGAGGAAAAGAATAACCTTACATACCTTATCTTCCCAACACGTAACTACAATGATTCAGCTTCTTACTTATGTGTTACTCTACAATACAAGTACATAATGGAGCGAACATTAACGGCTAGCTACATTATAAGTTCACAAGATGGTAAGTAGGTGCTTAACGGAAAGTAGAAACCGTCCAACCTCCATAATGCATTGTGCATCTCTCCCCGCTTCATTATACTACCAAATAACATTATTCCACCACATTACACTATAAATTACTGCTTTTGCAAAACACCACCACCAAATCAGTCCACACACCACCAAAACAGTCCACAAACCAACATAAATGTCACCAAAACAGTCCACAAACCAACAAAAATGTTACAAACCGATAGGATTACCTACCTAGTTTATCCTTTACATTTCCACTCCAACGAAACTACATATATTCACCCCATAAGGTCACCATACTTCCTTCCACAGTAGAATACCAAAATCATTCCACAACAGTTCCAAAATTCAGTTTAACATAACAAAAGAGTATTCTCTTTTCACTACAACAAACGTTCCATTTACCAACACATATAAACATTCCCATCAAGCCATACATAAAAGGAACGATTTAGGGCAGAAACACACTTTAATATACTTAAATTTCATCATCATAACTTAATTTCTTCAACACCTTAAGCCTCTATACAAGTCCAAGCCACAAGGAAGACAAATTCATCAAAACTAACACAAGTGGACTGCCAACTAATTAAGGGACTGCCCTATACATTTTAAACATAACCAACCTGATTTACACACTTTATTATACATATATTAAATTAATATACAAGGGTAAACACTTACCAAGTCTTGCAAAGTGGAGGATTCACCCAAGAACCCTAGGGAATTTTGGGGCGGCTGATTGGGGTTTGAGAGAGGAGAGAGTGTTTTAATTTTCTGTTTTTGGAAAATGAAGTGAATGGATAAATGAGATGAATTTCAGATCTTTATACTCCCTATTATCCACCTATTTTAGCTCATTCTTATCCCATTTTTTGATCAAAAATAGTCCAAGTAGGTGATGCACCTACTTGGCTATACAAGCTGTCCAAAACAGTCCACTTTCTCACTTTATTTCTACTTGGATCATGTCTTGTTGGGCCTGAATTAATAGTAGGTGTTTGGCTGGTCCTCTTTCCATTTTTATGTACTTACTTTGGGACTCAATTGAGTCCATTAACTTATATACAAATGCAGCCCAATAGTTTAATTAGGTGATACACCTACTATCTTAATTAAGTCACGGAAGCACCTCGTTTATGTTTCCCCCTTTTTCCAATGTCTTAATCCTTCTACCTTAATCCACCACTTAACTTTAACTTTACACTCAATTATGTCCTTATTATATCAAGTTTAAATACTTTTATCCATGCTAGGTTGATCGTATAAATTTTGAAAATGTACGGGGTGTTACATCCTTCCCCCCTTAGGAACATTCGTCCACGAATGGTAGTATCATCACTATTCAGCTTAAACGAGTTCAAGCTTAAGTTTAATATTTATACTACCATATAACACTTATATATTTATATACTTACTTGTTATTGCTCCAATTCAGCATCTAAGGCTTCCACTTCGGTTTCAAATAATTGAGGATACTTAGATTTCATCATTTCCTCAGCTTCCCATGTGATTTCTTCTACCTGTTGATTCCTCCAAAGCACTTTTACGGAAGCTACCTCTATATTTCTTAACTTCTTAAATTGTTGATCTAGAATAGCAATAGGTACTTCTTCATAGGTGAGATCTTCCGTAATTTGTACATCTTCAGTAGGAGTAATATGAGATGGATCTCCTATGCACCTTCGAAGCATTGAGACGTGAAACACTGGATGAACTGTGGAGAGTTCTTGGGGTATTTACAACTTATATGCAACTTGGCCAAATCTTCGAATAATCTTATATGGTCCTATATAACGTGGACTTAGCTTTCCCTTTTTTCCAAATCTCATCACCCCTTTCATTGGCGATACTTTAAAAAATACCCAATCACCTATAGCAAACTCTAGCCCCCTTCTTCTAACATCGGCATATGATTTGTGTCGACTTTGGGCTGTTCCTAGCCGTTGCTGTGTCACCTTAACCTTTTCCATGGCTTGATGAACAAGGTATGGTCCAAATAAAATAGTCTCACCTACCTCAAACCACCCAATTGGTGACCTACATTTTCTCCCGTATAAGGCTTCATAAGGTGCCATTTTGATACTTGAATGATAGCTATTATTGTAGGCGAACTCAATAAGAGGTAAATGATCCTCCCAACTACCTTTAAAGTCTAATACACAAGGTCGCAACATATCTTCAAGTGTCTGTATGGTGCATTCTGCCTGTCCATCTGTTTGTGGGTGAAGAGCTGTACTTAAATTCACTTGAGTACCCAAACTTCTCTGAAAAGACTTCTAAAAGTTTGCAGTAAATTGAGCTCCCCTATCAGATATAATAGAAATTGGAATTCCGTGCAGTCGAACTATCTCTTTAACATACAACTGTGCATAATCTTCAGCTGTATAAGTGGTCTTGACTGGTAGGAAATGTGCTGACTTGGTAGGCCTGTCAACTATTACCCATATGGAATCAAATTTCCGCAGTGTACGAGGCAAACCTATGATGAAATCCATGTTAATCATATCCCACTTCCAGATTGGGAGATTTATACATTGCATATAACCTCCAGGCTTCTGATTCTTTACTTTTATTTGTTGACAATTTGGACATTGGGCTATAAATTCTACAATATTCTTCTTCATATCACCCCACCAATATACTCCTTTCAGATCGTGGTACATTTTAGTTGATCCCGGATGAATAGAATACCTGGAATGATGTGCCTCTATCATAATGCTTTGTCTTAACTCATCTACATTAGGTACACATAATCTGTTTTGACACTGAAGCACTCCTTCTTGTGTAAGCTCAAATGCCTTTGTCAAACCTTGTTGTACATTCTCCTTAAGCTGTGATAGAAAAGGGTCTGCATACTGCTTCTCTTTCACCTTAGCTACTAATGAAGATTCTGCCGCATTTTTCACAACAACTCCTTCCTCTGGAGTTTCAAGAAGGCAAACCCTAAGCTAGCTAATTGATGTAGATCCTTGATTAACCCTTGTTTTCCCTTAAGCTGGCCATAAGTGTTCCCTATTTCCTTACGACTTAATGCATCAGCTACTACATTTGCCTTCCCTGGATGATATAAAATATCAATGTCATAATCTTTCAATAGTTCAAGCCACCTCCGCTGCATCAAATTTAGGTCCTTCTGCTTAAATATATATTGTAAACTCTTATGGTCGGTATATATGTCAACATGAACCCCATACAAATAGTGGCGCCATATATTTAAAGAAAATACCACTGCTGCTAACTCAAGATCATGTGTTGGATAATTTTTTTCATGTGGCAGCAATTGTCTTGAGGCATAAGCTATCACTTTACCATGCTGCATCAATACACATCCCAATCCAACTCCTGAAGCATCACAATACACTGCATACCCTTCTGCGCCTTCTGGAAGTACCAATACGGGTGTAGAGGTCAGCTTATTCTTCAAATCTCGGAAACTCCTCTCACATGCATCATTCCATTGAAACTTAGTTGCCTTGTGTGTTAGCTTTGTTAAAGGTGCAGCAATAGAAGAAAATCCTTCAACAAACCTTTTATAATAACCTACCAACCCGAGGAAACTACGAATCTCTGTAGGCGTTGTAGGTCTTGGCCAATTTTTCACAACTTCTATCTTTTGAGTATCAACCCTTATTCCTTCATCAGATACAATATGACCCAAGAATGCTACAGATTTTAACCAAAATTCACATTTAGAGAACTTTGCATATAACTCACGATCACGAAGAATCTGTAACACCTGTCGTAAGTGACTAGCATGGTCCTCTTTTGATCTTGAACAGACAAGAATATCATCTATAAACACTATCACAAACACGTCTAAAAATGTCTTGAACACCCTATTCATCAGATCCATAAAAGCTGCTGGTGCATTTGTTAGCCCGAAGGACATAACTAAAAACTCATAATAACCGTACCATGTTCGAAAAGCTGGCTTGGGTATATCTTTCTCTCTAACCTTTACTTGATGGTAACCGGACCTCAAGTCAATCTTTGACAAACATTTAGCACCTTGTAATTGGTCAAACAAATCGTCAATTCTAAGGAGGGGATATTTGTTCTTAATTGTTACCTTATTCAGTTGCCGATAATCAATACAAATTCCCAATGTGCCATCTTTCTTGCGTACAAATAACACTGGTGCACCCAAAGGGGACATACTAGGCCTTATGAATCCCTTGTCCAGAAAGTCTTTTAATTGTTCCTTCAATCCCGTAACTCTGCTGGGGCCATTCTATACGGAGGAATAGAGATAGGTTGAGTATCTGGAATCACATTAATACCAAACTCTACTTCTCGTTCTGAGGTAACCCCGAGAGATCTTCAGGAAATACATCAAGGAATTCATTTACCACTTACATCAAGGAAGAGTTGGTGGTTCCACATCAATATCTTTCACCCTTACGAGGTGACATATGTACCCCTTAGATATCAGTTTCTTTGCCTTGAGATAAGAAATAAACTTACCTTTTGGCGCTCCAACATTACCCCTCCACTCAAGGACTATCTCTTTTGGGCTTCTTTGTTCGGCAATCTACTGTGGTATAACAAGAAGCCAACCAATCCATACCCATTATAACATCAAAATCTACCATTTTTAGTTCGACAAGATCAGCCAACGTATCATGATCACAAAAAGTTACTATACAATTACGATAGACTCTTTTAGCTATGATAGATTCGCCAACTGGTGTAGATACTTCAAATGGCTTAGCTAATAATTCTGGTGTTCTGTTGAATTTTTCAGCAATTAATGGAGTGACATACGATAGGGTAGAGCCTGGATCAATCAATGCATATACATTATGTGAAAAGATGGATAATGTACCTGTAACTACATTCGGAGAAGCCTTCGAATTTTGACGATCTGCTAAGGAATAGGTACGATTCCGGACTCCACTAGAACTGGCTGCTCCTCTAGCACCTCTACCACGACCAGTAGGCTATACACCCCTACCTAAGAAAGGGACCGACGATGATGATGCCACAGTGGATCCCACAGGTCGTACCATGCTTCCCGAGCCTCTTCGTGGGCATTCCCTCATCATGTGCCCCGTCATGCCACACCAATAACAAATATTCATCCCCATTCGGCATTCACCTAAATGATATCGTCTGCAATGTTGACACGGCGGCCGAGAAAAACCTATTGTTTGTGAACCACTACTGCCACTTCTTTGCCAGGCTTGATTACCTCTAAACCCTCAGAATTGAGATGAAGTGCCTGTCGTGGAATGAGAAAATGATGGCCTAGGCGGTCTATTAAAACTTCGAGGACTGAACTCTCCTTGGGACGCCATAGACTGTCCCATAGATCTAGCTCTTTTTGACGGCCCTTCTTCAAACCCTTGTGTTTTTCTCCGTTGCCTCTGATCTTGCATTTTCTGCGCAAAGGCCTGTATTCTAGCTATGTCCATGTCCCTGTTCAACACAGCAATAGTGCAATCTCAAACCAATTATGGCTCCAGTTTGTCCACATACCGATGAACTCTATCGGTCATTGTAGCTATCACATTCGGAGCATATCGGGCCAAAGAGTTAAATCGAAGGCTATACTCTCGGACGCTCATGTTCCCCTACCGCAAATTCAAGAATTGGTCCGCACGAGCCTCTCGGACCTCATATGGGAGATAGTGATCAAGGAATGCCATTTTAAATTCTTCCCAACCAGCTGGGAGTGTATCAATACCCCTCGACCGTCTCCAATCTTCATACCATAAAATAGCCTCGCTCTTCAATCTATAGGCCGCAAGCTCAACCGTTTCCACACCGGACACATGCATAACCTCCAAAGCCCTTTGAATTTGATCTATAAAATCTTGAGGGTCCTCATTTGGATCTGATCCAGTGAATGTGGGAGGATCTAACTTCAAAAAATCATGTGTCCATCGACTAGCTGCTTTAGTTTCACTATCATCATTTGTCGTTGGACCACCTTGTCCCTGAACTTGTGCAGCAACTATTTGGGTCAACATTTGTACTGCATTCTTTAAATCATGGTCAGTAGTATTTATTGGTGGTTCTGCAGTTACTTCTCTTCCTCTTGACTCTTCTGACAATGGAAGAGAGGAAGCAGCCAGTTATACAAACTCATTTTCAGCTTCACCTTGATTAGCTTGTTCAGGTGGTGATTTACTAGTTCCTTCTCCGGCTGCCATGTCTACCTTCTTACTTTTACCCTTTTTTCTCCTTGTAAACGACATTTTACTGTATTGAGGAACAAAAAAAAAAAACATAAACAAATTTAGTGATCAGATATGATTCCAACTACAACTTTAGCTCTATTACACGATCTAGGAAATGAAGAAAAGAAACAACTCCTAAATGTCCCGTAGCCTCCTACGTATAGATGTGGTGCACAACAGATCCATAAGTAAGACTCTGCTCAGACACAGCTTTGTAGACACACCAGGACAACCTCGCTCTGATACCACTTTTGTCACGCCTCAAATCCCATTGGGGCGGACATGGCACCCGAAGCCGTTAAGGCCCGGGAGAACCATTCTATACGTTCACATATTTGTCATCAATGGGCTAGCATTCAATCACTTATGGTTACAACATATCAATAATAGAAATCTAATAAGAACATTTATATAAACATGAGACATGGCCGTTGGAGCCATATGGTCAAAAAGTACAACGTTCATTCCTTTAACTGTACAACGTCTACAAAGCCTCTACCAGATACATAACCAAACCTTCAATCGGGATGAGTCCCCACTTTATACATCTGTAATACAATACCAAAATCAACATGTACATACAACTCGAAAAGCCCCGAACGAACTGGAGCTCACCAATAACTCGCAGATAACCCGCAGCTTACTGTGGAGGTCTACTAGTACCTGTGCCTGCAGCAAGTAAGGTAAGTCACCCAAGGGACATCAGTACGAAAGAATGTACTGAGTATGTAAGGCTATAAGTAACTTTATGAGATATAAGAACTTTAATGGAATTAAGTACAAGTGAACGAACAATATAAATAAACTACCATACAGTATATGTGTGGAATCATGTACATTGCTTTCTTTACTTTATTGTACTTTACTTTACTCTACTTTACTATACTGTACATCATCAATCATCAATCATATCATGCCCGGGCCCAACTGATCAGTGGGAAAAAACATAATAATCGGGATCGTCATCCATGCGGATGTTCCTTTCATCCCATGGGATACCACCTGTAATAATGGGATCGACATTTATGCGAGTGTTTCTTTCACTCCATGAGATACCACCCATTCTCAACGTTAACCATTACACAATTACTCACATTACTTCATTCTTTAGATATAAGAGTGATACATTGATAACAAGTGTTACTAACTCTGAAATGAGATACCCTAAACCATTTAGAGGAAGGAGACACTGTACAACCCTTTGGGGATAGGACAAGTGTTATGATAATATGAATAATAGATGTTGCAGAAGAATGAGGAAAAGAATAACCTTACATACCTTATCTTCCCAACACGTAACTACAATGATTCAGCTCCTTACTTATGTGTTACTCTACAATACAAGTACATAATGGAGCGAACATTAACGGCTAGCTACATTATAAGTTCACAAGACGGTAAGTAGGTGTTTAACAGAAAGTAGAAACCGTCCAACCTCCAAAATACATTGTGCATCACTCCCCCCTTCATTATACTACCAAATAACATTATTCCACCACATTACACTATAAATTACTGCTTTTTCAAAACAACACAACCAAATCAGTCCACACACCACCAAAACAGTCCACAATCCAACATAAACGTTACAAACCAGTAGGATTACCTACCTAGTTTATCCTTTACATTTCCACTCCAACGAAACTCCATATATTTACCCCATAAGGTCACCATACTTCCTTCCACAGTAGAATACCAAAATAATTCCACAACAGTTCCAAAATTCAGTTTAACATAACAAAAGAGTATTCTCTTTTCACTACAACAAACGTTCCATTTACCAACACATATAAACATTCCCATCAAGCCATACATAAAAGCAACGATTTAGGGGCAGAATCACACTTTAATATACTTAAATTTCATCATCATAACTTAATTTATTCAACACCTTAAGACTCTATACAAGTCCAAGCCACAAGGAGGACAAATTCATTAAAACTAACACAAGTGGACTGCCAACTAATTAAGGGACTGCCCTATACATTTTAAACATAACCAACCTGATTTACACACTTTATTATACATATATTACATTAATATACAAGGTTAAACACTTACCAAGGCTTGCAAAGTGGAGGATTCACCCAAGAACCCTAGGGAATTTTGGGGCGGCTGATTGGGGTTTGAGAGAGGAGAGAGTGTTTTAATTTTCTGTTTTTGGAAAATGAAGTGAATGGATAAATAAGCTGAATTTCAGATATTTATACTCCATATTATCCACCTCTTTTAGCTCATTCTTATCCCGTTTTTTGATAAAAAATAGTCCAAGTAGGTGATGCACCTACTTGGCTATACAAGCTGTCTAAAACAGTCCACTTTCTCACTTTATTTCTACTTGGATCATGTCTTGTTGGGCCTGAATTAATAGTAGGTGTTGGGCTGGTCCTCTTTCCATTTTTATGTACTTTCTTTGGGCCTCAATTGAGTCCATTAACTTATATACGAATGCAGCCCAATAGTTTAATTAGGTGATACACCTACTATCTTAATTAAGTCACGGAAGCACCTCATTTATGTTCTCTCGTTTTTCCAACGTCTTAATCCTTCTACCTTAATCCACCACTTAACTTTAACTTTACACTCAATTATGTCCTTATTATATCAAGTTTAAATACTTTTATCCATGCTAGGTTGATCGTATAAATTTTAAAAATGTATGGGGTGTTACATTTATAGTATTTTATATCATAGGTGATAAATTGGAAAATAGGAAGAAGAGAAAAACGAACAAAATACAAAAAGAAATATATTTTTTTTAAATAGATTTTAGTTTCTTTAGTTTTTCTTTAGTCTATTTTTAATTTTAGTCTTTAATGGCATACTTCTCCACTTTTCAATTTTTTTCCCCATAAGTTCTTTTCCAAAAGGGTGACCACTGAATAGTTGTATTTTTAATTTTGTTTTATTTGTATATTTTTAGGAAAGTCTAATTTTTTCTTTAGTCATAGGTAGAAGATCCCTTCTAGGCTCGATTCTCAATTTGGGATATCACCTCTACAAACACAAAGCTTGTTTTTTTAATAAAAAATTGTAAAGAAAAGATTATAGCCTTATTTGAGACACCTGAGCTCATTTTCATGACTTGTATACATGTCTTAATTTGGAATTCTTGGTAAACTTTTTACTAGAAATCTACATGAGGGTGTCTTGTGTTGTAAATGTATCATGCGTGATGTGAGAACGTAGTTGAATTCCTTGTGTTCAATTAATGTATAGAACTTGCCTTGCGTATTTTGTGAAGAGAAATAAAGTTAGCCATGTTTAGAATGTGACAATGTCATTTCTTTGATTAGCCATTCTTTTTATATCCTCTTTTGTGTCTACTCTTGTTTGTTATCCATAGTAAGCCCTTTTGATCCTTTAGCCAAGTTTTGTGATAGCCACATATGTAGCCTAATCTTCCTTGTTCTTAAAGGATGAATGTTTGATCCAAAGATATTCGAAAAGGCACTTGATCTAGTATTTAGCACTTGAAGGAAGCCTGAAAAAAATTAAGGGAGGTGGTGAAATTGAGACACTTGAAAAACAGAGGTTCATTGTGAGCTAAATGAAAAGTTGTAGCATGGGTAAGAAAAATGAAAATAAACAAAAAAAGAATTCTTGCTAGTAGTAAGTATGCTCAATCAATAAAACGTGAAAGAAAAGGGGTAGAAAATAAAGAAAGAATGAAAGGATTAGTTAGTTGACATTTGAGAGTACTAAAACATAAAAAGTGATTTATTAAAAGTGCCTAGGGATGTAGTCACTATTTTAAGAAAAATGTTCCTATCCGTCCCTTAGCCTACATTACAATTAAATGAAAATCTACTTGTTCTTAGATGTAGACTATCTTTAATTAGTAGAGCAAGTGCTCTAAAGGCAAGCTTATGATTAACCTTTATCACCTGTGAATTTCTTTTGTGAGCCTGAGAGTTTGGTGGATGGTATGCCCATGTTTGAATGTTATTATGTGAGTAAAGAAAATTTCTTTGGTGTGAGGGCACATGTTTAGTAGAATATACTTGAATATTAGATCTTCTATGTTGTGATTCCTTTATGTTTTTGTGCATGCCTATTTGGGTCCCTTCTTGTGGTTGGAATGTCTTGGGTAGGTTGTTGTGAGCTTTAACTTAAAGGCACAAAGTTGAAGAGAAGCTCGATGGTTGTAGCAGTGATGTTCTTGATTTGAGTGAACTAGTTCAATTTAGACTAAAGAGTTGTAGTTATGAGTGTATAGCTTACTCGAGAGTGTGCAAGAGTTTATATGTGGGGTGTTGATGTGAGGCTAAAAGTCATATATTTATAGTACTATTTGCGTCATATTTTACTTCTTTTTGGTATGGTTTTGAGATTATTTTATATGAAATACGCTTATGTAGCTTATCTTGATGTGTAAGATGAAGAACAATAGATTTTGCACGAATTTGGAGCATAAAATATTCTTTGAATTCTGAGTAGGAGTCGAGAAAGATCATTTGGATCATGTCCAAAGGTGTTAGATCAAGGCAGGAGCTTAACGGGAGCAAAACGAGATTAAAAGGCAAGAAAATCACTAAGGGGACACCCCAGGCACCGCCTGGGGCACCACACCCGTGCAAAAGGGAGCCCCTCATATGCCTCAGCATATAGGCTATTTGAATGGCTTACTGTGCTGCATGGGGCAACGCAACAGTGTTTGTCGTGGATCATTGTACACGACCCGGATCCAACCCCGACACTTTTAAAACCCTATAAATACTACTTTTTAGTTATTTTTCATAGTTTTAGATAGAGAGAGAGGGGTGTAATATTCAGAGGAACTTCTACATAAGGTTTTTCTTTCTTTTTTAGTTTGAATCTTTGCCTATTCATGAAATCTTTCTCCTATAATCGATTCATGGGTAGATAAACTTATAATATCTAGGGTTGTGGTTGAATATGGAAGTTGATGTTTGAATTTATTATAGTTTAATATCGATTTTCATTATTGAGTTGCTTATCTTTTCTTTCTATTAATTATTTGATTATCTGGACAATTCTCAAATACTATAGATGGTGTGTAAACTTGACTAAGAATAGGGAATTTCCGTTCGTAATAATAAAAGTTTGGTCTTGATTGTGAAATCTATAGAGAAGGGGGGACGATTCACTAACGTGGATAGGAATATATCTTTAGTCTTGCTTAGTTGATAAGGAAGAGAAATCACATGCACTTCAGTATCGACCGATGACTATAGGAATATAGGTATTAGTGATATTCAAATAGGCAAAGATTTTGTTTGTAGTTTAATCAACATTGTGAATGCCAACCCACAACTAGTAACTCAGGAAACTAGTTAAGCTAGTCAATCAATAACTCTACTGGATTGTTACAATACCGCAACCCTGGATCATTGATCACCTTTGGAATCAAAAAACAACTTGCAATCACTCTTTAAGTTTTAGAATCTACATTAGTTTAGTAGTTAATAATTTCTCAAATAACTTTATACTTCTTGTTTGCCTGCTGAATAGTTAAATATAAATTTAATCTAGTCATCAATTTGTTAATTCCCTATAGGATCGATATCTGGACTTAGAAGTCCTATGTTATATATTAGATTATGTGTGGTTGCGTGTGCATTGGACCACTAAAAGTGCCATTGTGTGGTAAAGAATTTTTTTATATTCCATATTTTATGTAGCTATCTAGAACATGACCGGTGTGTATGCAATGCGAAATAAAGTGTGGATTTGTAGGATATATTTAAGGCATTTATTTGTTAATCCAATTTTTGTTTATATTCTTTCTTGCCCTTTCATTATCCATCATTATCCCCTTTGAGCTTGTTTAGCCTTTTTCTTGGATAGCCGCTTAATTAGCCATTGGACTTTTTTGATTAACTTTGCATTAGTTTGATCTAAAAAGTCCCTAGTGTACTTTATAGTTAAGACTTAAGGTAAAGGGAAAAGGATGGTGAACCAAAGGGAACTAGCGTGGAAAGAAAATAAAGAAAGTTAAAAGGGTACCCAATATATAAAAATTTAGTCTGTGTAGTAAGTTGACCAAACAAAGGACATAAAAGTTAAAAAATACAATGTTAAAAAAAAATTGCTCCTTGCTAACAATGTATGAAAATAGAGTGAGTACTTAAAGATAAGGAAAGATAAGGAAAGATAAGAAGGAAAGTGTGAAGAAAAGGAGAAATTGATTGACATAAAGGAAAATTATTAAAATTATTAAAGTAATTGCCTTAAAAGCACATAGGTAAATTAATCACTATTCTGACCAAATAATTTCTACACGTCCCTTAGTCGACATTAAAAATTTTAAATTCCTTTTAATCCTGAATTTCTATTACTTCTATTAATGGAGTATTACACTAAGGGAAAGCCTATGGTATATCATGTATGCATCTGAATTCTTTTGTGAGAGTGAGCATATTGTTTCATTTATATACCCCAGAAATGATGATATATTGTGAATGTGTGGAGGGTATCAATCTTAATAAGTGAGGGCACATAGGTGATGTATCTTAGTAATCTATTCAATTCCTTTGCTTGATAATGTGATAGAAATTTGCCCTTTATATTGTGTTGAGGAGTCGGTTCCAAAAGCTACGTCGTTTTGGTATAATTATCTTGTTTTGAAATGCCAACGCACTTTCCATAAGAATTACCTACATGTTTAAAGTATCCTTTTAATCTAGGTAAAGTATTCTATTGAGCTTGTATAGTAATGTGGACATTAAATTTAAGTGTATAGTACTTGTTTGAGGATGAACAAAGGATAAAGTGTGGGATTGTGATGTGGATAATATGCATATTTTTTACTATTTTTGCGCACATTTATGTTGTGTTTTAAGGAAAATCTAGCTTAATACTATTGATTGAGGACTAATTCTATATTTTATCATTTAAGCAAGGTATCTTGTATAATATTGGTGAAAAGAGATAAAAATATAGTAAAATGAGCAAAAATGACAATATTTCATGAAGTAAAATCCAAAACGAAGCCAAAAGGTCACGAAGTGAGTAACATTGAAAGAGGTCAATCTTCATCCTCCTCTTAAGTTTTACAACTTGTAGAGAAATGTCTAGGGTGAACAAACAAGACTCACAATGTGAGTCCCAAGGTGAGTTAGTGCCCCTCCAGCTGTGAGCTCCCAAAAGTAGGGTAAATTTCTGCCCTTTTCTCATTATGACTTTGTAACGACTCTACCAGTTGTTATAGGGTGGTTAGGACCTAATAACCCTATTAGAGTTCCCTTAGCTAGTTGAGTTAGTAAAATCTCAAGGTAGGATGGTTTAAATCTTAAAATTAGCGATGTGTGTTTTAGTGCTAATTTGTGATTCATTGTCAAGGAACCCAACTAACCGAATCGCGCGGGCACCTACTCTAATCCAACTAGATAAGAGAACGCTAACCACCCATTTCAATATATGCGGAAGTCAATAAGAAATAATAAAATACCTTATTTATTACAACTAGTTTCCAAAACCTTTCCCAAGAAACTAGTCTAAACAGGTACAAGTGTTGTTAAGAGAAATACAAATAGTACACATGACCCAACTTCTACCATAGGAACAATAACAGAAGTTGCTGGAGATCTTTACCGTGTCAAGCATGAAACCCCTACCGATCCTGCAACCAGACTATACAACAAAAAAGATATAGTAAGAGTTGTATCAGTACAAACAACACGTACTGACAAGCTACATCGGTCTACCCGAATTATATCATATAAACATCACATAAATATCCAGAAAGAAGCATACAACTCGAGAGTAATTCAGCATGAAATCTTTTATTAAAGCATTTCCTTAAAGCCTTTGGATATTACCATCCTTATTATTGAAAAAGACTTTCCTTATTATCATGCTCAACCCTAATCATCAACTATCTACTATTTCATCAAGTCAGACCTCATTCCATAATTATTTGAGTCCTACAATACTCAAACCTCATGTTTTCTTTACCCTTAACAACACGATGTTCAAGATCCTTACACAATACTTAACCTTGTCCCTCAATTGGATCATACATTAACACCCTAGCATCTTTAGATTCATTTAAGTCTATGCAGCATAAATAACAAAGATAGTAACACCCTGCCTTCTTGGTCTGAAATGCAATAACCGCTAAACCACTGACCATACCCATGTCATGGATACAACATTAACACCTATGGGGTAACCTTATCTCAGTTCATAACACTTAACCCTTTTCTACCCCACTATCGAGTTTAATCTAGCAAGAGTTAGCATAGATAACAACTCAAGTCAACACACGATTCCCAACCTCAGAAATTCCTGACAAGCATGGTCAATATAGGCATATAACAGGGTCAACAACTATAACTCAACCATAATATGCCACCCCTTGTCTCATTCAACTAAGTAAGTAGATGATACAAAATATAAACTATTCTTTTTATAGTTTTAACCAGAACCTCTTAAGAATTCCTTCTAACAATGGAAAAAGTCATAACCATAAGTCCCAATTCATAGAAAAGTCCAATATAGAAGTCATCACATCACTCGGTTCACATAAGGAACCAACAAAACACATAACCATATAATCCCCGATCCACACAAGGAACTATTATGTCAGATAAACACATAAGTTCGGTTCACTCAAGGAACTAATATATCAAATAAAAAATTAAGCTTGGTTCACTCAAGGAACCAATATATCAGATAAACAAATAAGCCCGGTTCACTCAAGGAACCAATATATCAGATAAATAATTAATCCTAATTCACTCAAGGAACCAATATATCAGATAAATAATTAAGCTCGGATCACTCAAGGAACTAATATATCACAGTGTATGACAAATAAACAAATAACCCAATTCAGTTAACGAACCGTCACTCTCATTAATACCTATACACATATGCTAAGGGTCTTATGGTTGCCCACAATTCATGACCTGCAGAGGATGAGCTCTTGTCCATATACAAAATCCCTGACATCAAGTGCCTGCCTACCTTATATCAACCAAATCTCGTGAAGATATCTAAATATCGGTACATCCCACAATAATGACAGATATAACAACAATCAAAACCACGATAATAATATAAACAACACTTGTAAAAATCAACAAGCTTTCATATAAGTTCATTGCTTGCAATTAACACTTAGGATATCAAATAGTCATTCACTTTCCTTGAACATGAATTGTACTAGCAATACAAACAAATAGTTATTGTGCACACATAAAAAAAATTGGGTTTCAACTACATTAAACCATCACATATAATTAACACATATAACTGGTGCCATAACTACACTATGAAAACATTCATCCTAAGGTTTATACCTTACCAATTTCCCATTCCTCTGGTTACCACCATAGATTCTTCTGAATCCACCAACATTAACCACCTTTAATTTAGGCCTTAATAGGTTTAACCCAATTTTCGAGTACAACACCGTTATTAGATCATGCAAGGATGAACAACAACAAGGTAAACACATAATTTCATGGACAATCTCAGTACCATAAATGATAGCAATTTCCAACCCAATAAATGGGGTATTTATCCATTTTATCCATCCCAACACTGTGCCCGAAGGCCTAGGCATGCAATTTCCCGTAAATCTATGTCATGCTTATGCTTTATAACCCAAGTCTAAACTACTCAATTAAACCTAGCCTACTTTGACTCCAAGCAACAACTACAGAGGCATGAATGTGAGCTATTGACTCTGTAAAAGTGAATTCTGATGTGAAATCAATGGGAAAACTATGGGTTTTACCCCATTAAAATAAAATCCCACCTCTACATTGCTCTCAGGACTTGAGGTAACCCTTGGAGGGTTTTTAAAGCAAACCTCATCCTTTTTACAACTGAAGACGAGAAAAGGAAAATATTAAAATCAAACTTGAGATTCTGGCCCCGTCATCCTGCTATAGCGGCCTACCTACAGCTATGGCGATGCCTCTATAGTGGGATGATGTCAACTCAACCCAAAAATTTCAAATTCAAAAATTTTTAGTCATGTTGCCCCATACTAATTTGAGATTGTATTTTAAAATTTTTTCGTGACTCGTACCCATAAAGAGGTGCCTTTTAATAATGATGGCATAGGTCGTTACAACATATACTAATTTACCCATCGTTCATTCCTAAACAATCACATTAGTGAAAGAACGATATGAGTCTAAATTTAACCTTAACGCCCTTACCATGATGACGTATTTACAGATAACCTTAACGCCTTTACCATGATGACGTATTTACAGACTTATGTGAAGCGCCAAATTGTCTTTTTTCCTGGTGCACTAAAATTTCAAGACGTAATTTATTACTACTCTATTTTGTCAAGGAATCTATCTTCCTTACAAATAGCACGAGACTAATTGGAGCAGACATTCCACAAGTGCTTATGGTATTCGGTGCCTCATCAATATATTGAAATTAAAAGAGTTCAAAAAGTAAAAGACAAAAAAATTTCCACACTTTGATAGACTGGATACCGCTATAGCGGGAATATTCTTGCTATAGTGGCATCACTGTAGTGGGAGAGGGTTGTTATAGTAGAGTTAATAGATTAAAGGGGTGAGAAATGGGTTCCTTGCCCATAAATCCATTTCTCCCTCTTTCACTCGAAAAACTCCACTCCCCTATCGATCACTTTGCTCCTATCATTGGAAACAAAGTAATTATCGATATACTTTGTCCCTTTACTTCATTACTCACATTTTTGCCTATTTTATGCATGATAAATAGAATAGGTTTTGGGATTATTTTAAAATTTCAAAGTTGGGGTTGATTTGGCCAAAATTTTGAAGCGTGGGTGATTCCCTTACTTTTACAATGCTTCTATAGCGTTCTGGGCATAAGTATTACGGAGTTCATGGCCAAATTTGGCCCGAAATAGTAGGGAATGTGAAGGGTTGTTCTTGGTTTGGTTTTGGCAATTTAGTTATGTTTTAGGGGTTATCATGCCCAAAATTTTGCATGAACTAGTGTTAGGGCAGTTTATGAACACTGATCTAGGGTTGGAATGGCAAAAATGAGACTTTTCTTCAAGGGGCGCCATAGACGCATCCCTTTGATCTCGGGGACAATGATGTCCGCTATAGCAGCCTTGTCCCGCTATAGTGCAAATATTCCCACTATAGGGACATCGCTATAGCAGGATACAACCGGCTATAGTGGGAGGCTGCAGATAGTAGCCTCCCAGCTAGGCCTAGGCGGGGTTTCTTTTCTAAAATTCAATTTCCTAACACTTTTATGAGTTCTAACTTGCTTTTTTTACTATGATTTTACCAATCAAACATACCAATGGCTGAAAATCAATAGAATGCTCCAGCCTATAAGAGATGACCGATGAGAACTATCCAGAGTGCTTTTTGGAGTACCTAATAATGGGGTTCTGTTTTGAGGTGGCATTTGTGATAAAAGGGGTAGCGACTAAGGCACCCGAATTTTATAAACGGCTCCAAGAGTTTTAATAGGGCACACTGGTGGATGATCCACCATCTAAGGTCTCAAGCTGGGTCAGAGAGTTTTATGCCATACTCCCTGACGTGCTTTAGGATAACCCCAACCCCACCATCCATATCAGGGGAGTGGATGTCCCTATGGACATTGCCACAATTAATGAGGTGCTCGAGGTGCCAAACATCTTCAATACTGGGTACCTAGCTAAGGCTCAGGAGATGGACATGAGGTGGCTAAGGGACACTTTGATCATGGAGAAGGAGAGCGACCAGATCTACTAGACTCCAACTAAGGAGATTAGGAGCACATACTTCACAGCTGATACTAGAAGGTGGCTAAACCTGGTGTCCCGAAGGATTCATCCATAGGGAAACCTTTATGATGTGACCTACCCTCGGGCTCTGGTGATGGCCTATGCTATACGGGCCATACCACTGAATGTGGGGGCTCAGATAGTGATGGAGTGGAAGTTCATCTATTGGGGCAACAAGAAGGGCACCTACTTTCCTGGTCTGGTTTTCACTCTATGTAGGTACATCGGGCTGCCCGAGGAGGATACTGACACTGAGATGGAGATGGACATCCCTTTCCACCCTATCAAGGTGAAGGTTGTAGCGTCCAAGAGGAAGAAAAAAAGAAAGGTGGGTGAGGCTGAGAACAGTTGGGCTACACAGGATGATGATGATAATGATGCCCCTCCCTCCCAGTCCCAGCCACAACCCTATATTTCTAGTAGCTTCCTGGAGGCGGACTTGGCTACTGTTGGGAGATACATAGAGCTCACCCCTCCCAGCTCCACAAACCCACCTCCCTTTGCCCAAGACTATACAGAGCTATGCAAAGCTCTCAATGAGGAAAAGAGAAGGAGTTGCTCCTAGGACTGCATGCTCGCACAAATGTGGAAGATCCTGAAATTCATGTTCAAGTGCGCAGTCCCTGAACAGGAGCTTCCCCAGCTGGAGCTGGAGGATATGCAGGAGTTCTCCTGTCAAGTGATATGGAGGGAGAAGGCCCCGTCTTGGCATCTCGTGATGGTGACAAGACATCCAGCTAGGCCCCTTGGTTCATGCCAGTTCAGTCATCCCTCTCCCTTTCTTTATCTTCATGATATTGATTTAGGTTGCCCCCGTTTCGGGCATGTAACAAACAATATTCCTCCCTTTCTTTTCTCATTTATTTTTGCACATAGATGCTAGTTTTAACAATTTTAATACGGAATGCATGCTTTTTTTTCTATATTTAAGTGATTTCTATAATTCACGCAGTAGCTCATAGCTCAATTAACGATTGATACATGCCTATAATAAAAAACAAAATAGGGGAAAAACAGGGCAGGGATTCTGCCCCGCCCATCCCATTATAGCAGCTTGCATGTCGCTATGGCGAAGCCACTATAGCAAAATAATTCCTGCTATAGTGAGCTTGCTATAGCGGGTCAGTACCACTATGGTGGCCCAACAGCAGCGGCCCAGAATTTTTAACATTTTCTACAACTTCTCTCATTTCTCTTCCCTATTTCCAGCAATAAAATATGAAATTACGTTATGGAATTTAATATAATCCCAAGACCAAACCCAACTATGCATAAACAACAACTTAGCATCACATTACTTTAAATCAAATATGAATCACTACAAGAAACTTTTCGTTACAACAATTCCTGCTATTATGCAATAATAACCCTTTTTTCCATGGTCCTTAACCAAAACCGACTGTTTGTAACAAGAGTTCCCACAGTCATGAACTATTTTTCCCCTTAACATTTCTCCAATGATAAGTCAATGCCTAGTACTTTAGCATATAGTTTTCATTTAAGCCACATAGCAAAAAATTCCTTTAACCATTAAACAAGAACTAAAATAGGACCATTCACCAACCATGAATTTCATAGTAATTCAACAATCACATTTCACATATTCAGAGTCATTCAAGCAATACCAATACACACAAGTATCAATCTAAAGTTTCATCATTAAACAAGCCTTTTTTATTATCCTTTATTCGCCTCATGGATAACCATTAGCCGATTGACCATAAATTTACACCGCCTCAATGGCCAAATACCAATTGGAACCTTCTCAGTTCCAATGTCCTTGCTTGTATCATTCCAAATGGAGTCAAATGGCATCCCTTCATCTTGTTGAGATACCAATTGGAATTCGGAGATACCAATTAGACTCAACTCACACAAGCAAGCATACGCTTCACACCAAAGGAGAGAAAGAAGTGATACAATCTCCTAGAATGCCTCATAGCTCCACAAAGATTAGATATGCACGTCAACACACCAATCCGCAGGACTCTACTCAATATTTGCTCTTGTACTAGGTGACCGGTAATCTAGGCTCTGATACCAACTCTCACGATGCAATAAACTAGATTTCACGGGACCTACTCTAATCCACCTAGATAAGAGAACACTTACCACACATTTCAAAATAATGCGAAAGTCAATAAGAAATAATAAAATACCTTATTTGTTACAACCATTTTACAAAACCTTTAAATACAACTAAGAACCTTTCCCAAGGAATTATTCTTAATCGGTACATGAGCTGCTAAGAGGAATATAAATAGTACACATGACCCAGCTTCTACCGTAGAAACAATAACAGAAGCTGATGGAAATCTAATAATCCTACAACCAGACTATACCCCAAAAAGGTTATAGGAAATGTAGTATCAGTACAAACAATACGTACTGGTAAGCATCAACGGTTGACCCAAATAAAATCACATAAACATTATATAAATATCCAGAAAGAAGCATATAACTCGAGAGTCATTTAGCCAGAGATATTTCATTAAAGTAATTCCTTAACACCTTTTGATATTACTAGCCTTATCATTGAACATTTCTTTCCTTATTATCATATTCAGACCTTATTCCGTAATTATCTATGAGTCCTACGATACTCAACCCTCAAGGTTTCTTTACCCTTAACAATCCATTATTTAAGATCCGTACACAATACTTAACCTTGTCCCACTAATTCGATCATACATTGAAACCCTAGTATCTCTAGATTTATTTAAGTTTATACGAAACAAATAACAAATCAGTTACACCCCGCCTTCCCAGCATAAAATGCAATAACTGCTAGACCATCGACCATATCCATGTCATGGATACAACACGAACACCTATCGGGTAACCTTACCTCAGTTCATAACACTTAACCCTTGTCTGCCCCGCTACCTATTTTAATGCAGCAAGAGTTAACATAGACAAAAAATCAAGTCAACATACCACTGCCAACCACAGAAATTCCTGACAAGCATGGTCAATAGAGGCACATAACAGGGTCAACAACCATGACTCAACCATAATATTCCACCCCTTGTCTCATTCACCTAAGTAAGTAGATGATACAAAATATAAACTCTTCTTTTTATTTCCATAACCCAGACCACTCAAAGATCCCTTCCAACAATGGAAAAAGTCATAATCATAAGTCTCAGTTCATAGAAAAGTCCAATACACAAGTCATCACATAACCCAATTCACACAAGGAACCATTATAATACATAACCACATAATCCTCTGTCCACATAAGGAACCAATATGTAAGATAAACACATAAGCCTAGTTCACACAAAGAACTAATATATCAAGTAAATAATTAAGCACAGTTCACTTAAGAAACTAATATTAGATAAATAATTTGGCCCGATTTACTCAAGGAACCAATATATCAAATAAACAATTAAGCCCAGTTCACTCAAGGAACCAATATATCAGATAAATATTTAAGTCTGGTTCACTCACAAAATTAATATATCATAGTATATGACAAATAAACAAATAACCTGGTTCACTCAAGGAACAACCACTCTCACCAATACCTATACACACGTGCTAAGGGTCTAATGGTCACCCACTAGCCATGAACTACAGGGGATGAGCTATTGTCCATTTACAAAATCCCAGACATCAAGTTCCTACCAATCTTATATCAACCAATTCCCGTCAAGATGTCCAAATACCAATACATCCCACAATAATGACAGATATCACAATAATCACAACCATAATAATAACAAGAACAATACTTGTAAAAATCAATAAGCTTTCATATGAGTTCATTGCATGCGATTTACACTTAGGATATCAAAAATTCATTCACTTACCTTGAACATGCATTGTACAAGTAATACGAAGGAATAGTTATCATGCACACATAAGACAAATTGGGTTTCAACTACATTAAACCATCACCTACAATTTGCACAATAACCGTGCCATAACTAAACTGCAAAAACATTCATCCTAATATTTATACCTTACAATTTTCCATTCCTATAGTTACCACCGTAGATTCTTCTGAATCCACCAATACTAACCACCGTTAATTTAGGCCTTAATAGGTTTAACCCAATTTTCGAGTACAAAATCATTATTAGATCATACAATGATAAACAACAATAAGGTAAACACATAGTTTCATGGACTATATCAATACCACAAATAACAATAATTTCCCACCTAATTAACTGGGTTTTCATCTATTTTATCCATCTAAAATCCGTGCCCAAAGGCTTAAGCATGAAATATCCCATTAATATACATCATACTTATGCTTTCTAACCCATGTCTAAACTACTCGGTCAAACCTAGCCTACCTGAACGCCAAGCAGCTGCTACGGAGGCATGAATACGAGTTTTTGACTATGTGAAAATAAATTCTGACGTGAACTCGATGGGAAAATCATAGGTTTTACCATATGAAATTGAAATCCCTCCTCTCCATTGCTCCCAGGCCATGAGGTAACCCTAGAAGAATTTTTAGAGAAAACCTCATCCTTTTTATAATTGAAGAGGAGAAAAGGAAAATATTAAAATTGGACCTGAGATTTTTGTCCCATCATTTAGCTATATTGGCATGACGATAGCTATGGAAATGCCGCTATAGCGGAAAATTCCCTCTATTGTAGGATGACATCATCCCGACCCGAAAAATTCAAATACAAAGTTTTTAGTTATGTTGCCCCATACTAATTTGAGATCGTATTTTAAATTTTCCATACTATGTACCCATAACGAGGTGTCTTTTAATGATGATGGAATAGGTCATTACATTTATAGTGTTATTTTTTGTGGAGTTGTACCCTATTAGGGGATGACCTAGTGATCTAGACCTCCGTACGAAAAAATTGAGACTAAAAATAATGTCGTAGCATGTAGTTTTAGTAGCTGCCTCATTGAGGTAGTTTTGTAATGTCCTATGTTTATAATTTATGTTGTGAAATGTGGGTGGAATTAGATCGTCCCTTAGTATCTAGTCAAGAGCCGCTGCAACAGAGGGATTTCCCATTGCAGCGAGACTGCTTTGGCGGTCAGAGCTCTGCCATAGTGGGTCAAGGGAATTTTATAAGGGGCCGTTGTAAGGTCCATTTTTCCACAATGATCCCGATGCACCAGAATCGGGTCGCCATAGCAGAAAACGCAAAAATATATGTTCAAGTGTTATATTATGGGGTTTATTTCACAAACTCCCTAACATCATTTCATAGCTCTAGAGAAGCAATTTTCCCAACACTAGGGTGATTTTTTCCATTGAAGTAAGTAATACCATTACTCCTTTAACCTAGTAATCTAATCCTACCATAGAATCGTTAGAAATATTATTAATGGTGAAAATGTGGTTAGAACCCTAGATTCATGAAAATTTTAGAAAAGCATATGGGTAGATGTGAAATCATCTAATTTTGCTTTTAGGATGTAAATGAACATTTCCTAGCATAAATTGATAGTTCATAGACATGATTTGAGGTAACTGGGAACCTCTAGTTCCATAGAAATGAGACTTTAGCATAAAATAGCTTAAAAGGAAATAATTATAGTAAAAGCTCAAAGAATTAGATACTGTGAGTATTTTGGGACTAGTAGATAGTTGATTGACCCTTGGATAATGTTATTTACCACGAATAAGGGTAAAATTGTTGATTCAGATTCTTTGATTGAGGTAGGTTACAACTTAGGTGGAGTTAGACTTGAAATAGTCTTTCATATGTGTTATGAATTGATAAACTTGTTGATTGGTCTACGGACATAATTTGTAATTGTTTGTTTGTTTGGCTTGACAGGTGCTTGTATGAATAAGCTTCTGATTGTAAAAGCCTTTCTTTAAATGACTTGTGAGAATAATGTACACTTGTTATATCTTTGTACTTATTGTATTTTATTGAGAGATAGTTGATTTTGAGAACATATTGAGATATGTCAAAAGTTAAGAATACATACTATTTTAATTGATGAGTGGATCAAGTCTGATGTGAACTTACGGATGAGAAGTTATGATATGGAGCAGGTACCCAACCATTATGGTACATGGGACCTAGGTTTTCCCCTACATGTCATGACTAGGTTGGAAAAAAATAAGACCTTTAGTATGTGTGTACAAATTTATATTTCTTGTGAGTTCAGATTGATAAAGAGTGAGATTGATGAGTTATAGAAGCTATAACACTTTGAAATTTGTGTTGACAAGATCTATAGTTGTGATGTTACTCCTTATACATGCAGTGTTGGAATAACATGATATGTCTTAGTTGATGACTTATATGTCTTATATTATTGACCTTGATATGTCTGCTGATGGCTATATGTCCTTTGTGTTGATGGTATTGATGAGGTTGGACTTTGGTGACTTATCTGGTTGATGTAATTATCGATTATGTGTTGATTTACCGGTCTACTTATATTATTGAATTATGAGATATACTTGCTACTATTTTAAGTTAGCCTATGATGCTACTAGTACATAGTGTTTGTACTGATACTACTTTATACTCTTTTTATTGAGTGCAAACGATGTTCTAGAGACTCCAACGAGACCTCATATCTAGAGATTTTGGTTGATTGATTCAAGGGTAAGCTACTCCTATTCAGGCTACCACAGATCTTCTTAGTATGATTGTCTTTCATTTTGACAATACAATTTTTATTAGGGATTTGTAGACTACTTAGACATTGTTATTAGTGTCCTCTGTATGATGACTTTCAGATTTTGAGGATATAATAGATAGGATTTTCCACAATTTTATTTATTTTATTGAAATTAATTATTTTATATTCCGCTTTATGTTAATTGAACTGGTTAAGGTTGAGTTAGATGGTTCTCCTACTAGAAGGTTAGTATGGATGTCACTCATGGCTATTTGGGTTGTGAGAAACTCGGTATCAGAGTTTTAGGTTTGCCGATCTTGTCGTACAAGGACAACTCTAGTAGTGTCTTGCAAAATGGTATGGAGACTTCTATACTTTTATTCTAGAGGCTACAAGACACTAGAAAAACTCAATTTCTTCTTTATTTTATACTATTACTTAAGTGCAATTGGTATCTAGCGATCCAACTTGTTATTTTACTTATTTCATTCTTTTCTCTCATAAATAGTGAGGACACGAGCAGTAGAGGTAAGAGAAGAGGCACCTGAGCCAGCCTCTAGGGAAACGACTTGTGTTAAAGGATGTGTAAGAGGATTTGCACCCACCATAAGTAGGGCTCGAGCTATTGGAGTGTGTTATAAAAGATCAAAATCCCCTCCCTCACTTAAGGATATACCTGAGGTAGAAGTAGGAGAAGCAGTGGAACCAGACCAGGAAAATGTCACTCCTGCTCTGAATACTTTAGATGTGCTTCAACAGATTTTGGCCTTGTTAAGTAGTTTTGCAAGGACTCGAGCGGCAAACGCAGCTTTTAGTAGTTTCCATCTGGGAGTTTAGCATATTATCACTGTGGTCTCTAGTATGGTTGAGTCTTAAAAGATAGGCACGATTTATTTTGTAAGTTTTCTAAGATGAATCCTCTGGTTTTTTATGGTACTTAAGTAGAAGATGTGTATGAGTTCATTATCAACTGTCCTGAGAGGGCTCCATAAAATGGGAGTAGTTGAGTGGATGGAGTAGAGTTTGTTACCTTTTAATTTCATAGGGATGCGAAGTTGTAGTGGAGAGCTTATGTGAAGTGTAGGGAAGTTGGGTCATCTCCGTTGACAAGGACTCAATTTTACTCTATCCTTTTGTATAAGTACATTCCCTGTACTTTGTGGAATAAGAGGGGGATGAGTTCACGATCATTAAACAGGGTAGCTCTTTTATTTCTGCATATGAGGCCCATTTCAACTCACTTTCTAGGTATGCTTTGAAGTTGTTAAATACTAAGGTGGACAGGATTTTTAGGTTTGTTAAGGTTTTGAACATGGAACTTCATCTTTTTTTGCTTCAGATGGTGCCTTTAGGGAAGGCTTTTTAGGAGGTGGTCAATTTTGTTAAGAATGTTGAGGGGGTGAAACAGGATGGAAACGCACGGACTGTAGAGAAGAAGGCCCAAAAGTGTGGCAGTTAGAATGGTTTTTTTTTAAGGTTCCAGTTTTGTGGGGGTGTTCTGGATTCCCCATTTAGTCAGCTATGCACGTTTCAGCTGCTGGTCCATTAGCCATCCAACCTTCTTCTGATCATGGTGGTTATATTGTATCTTTAGCTTCGATTCAAAGGCACACATTGGATAGGGTGCACTATGAGTATAGCGAGTTAGGGAACATTTGGCTATGGTGTCCCAGGTTTAGGTTGGCTGGTCATACAGCTCAGCAGTAGTCTCCCCTAGATACAGAAGGTAGGAGAGGTGGTGCTCATGGTAGGGATCATCCTCAGGATAGGCATGGTGAAAGCATGGAAGGTAGAGGTGGCCACTAGACTAATTAAGGTGGTTGACATACTGGTAAAGGTGGTTGACCTCGACAGGGGTAGCACATGTACTATTCTGGTCTGTGATTAGATGGCTACAATATTATCCTATCCCAACTCTACTTTCTCTTATGTGTCTATAAATTTTATTGTGGGATTAGATATGGTGTATGATTTTCTGTATGAGACTATGCATGTATTCTCTTCTGTTGGTGATTCTATGATTATTAATATAGTCTACTATTCTTGTCTTGTTACATTCATGCGGTATGAAAATTGGGTAGACTTAGTGATTCTATACATTGTTGATTTGGAGTTTATCTTGGGGATGAGTTGGTTGTCTCTTTATCACACAATTTTAGACCTATCATGCTAATACATTAACCATTGCAATGTCGGGTATGTCTAGGTTGGAGTGCGATGGTAATTGTAGTCCTGTTCCCAAAAAGATCATATCTTTCATTCATGCTCAGAAGTTGATAGAGAGGGGGTGTTTGGCATTTCTAGTGCATCGTCGGGACACTAGTGCAGAGGTTCTACCTATTAGGTCAGTTCCTGTGGTTTGTAATTTCTTATAGGCATTTCTTGCAGATTTGTCTAGCATGCCACCAGACCCTGATCTAGAGTCGGATACTCATTCTATTTCTATTCCTCCTCATAGGATGGCACCGGCTGAGTTGATGGAATTGAAGGTCTAGTTGCAGGACTTGCTTAGTAAAGGATTCATCTGTCTTAGTGCCTCCCCGTGGGGTGCTCCTGTGTTGTTTGTGAGAAACAAAGATTGAAGTATGCACATGTGCACTGACTACCATCAGCTATACAAGGTCACTATCCATAATAAATATCCTATTTCTTACACAGATGACTTGTTCGATCAGCTATAGGGTGTGTCAGTCTTCTCTAAGAATTAAACTAACGAAATTTTAGGAGCCAATGAAACTGACGGAATTCTCATATGATGCTCGGGTCTTTGAATGTTTACCAATGTCAATTATTTCACTTCTAAATCCTTTCAAAATTTAAAAACTAACTAAATTCTTAACCAAATACCTCGGGATCCACCCACTCCTACAGCCCACAAACACCAAAATACAACTATGGAGAGGGTTAAAATAGTCAAAAGACACAAAAACTCAAAAATCAAAGTAAGAGTTGTTACATTTATTGGTATGTTTCTAGATACAATGGGAGTGGTAGTACAAAAACACTCTTAAGATTAACACTTGTAGGTGTTGTTTACCATATATGAGTGGAGACAAACAAAATTGCTTTCCAAGGTAAAAGAAGCCCTGTGACAACCTTTTAAGAATGATAATCCAAGCAACCTTTGTCATAGCAAGCATGAAGATCAAGTTAGACAATAAATTGAATAGTCTTAACTGGTACCCTAACTAGTATGTTTGAGCAGTCTATGTTATAGTTTGTAGTTTAGTATGGCACTGCTTGGGTTTGTCCAGCGCTGAGCAATTTCAATTTTTTTTTTTCCTTCTTGCTATATAATTCTCCTACTTGGTTTTAAATAAAATGTTTATTTACCAAATAGTATTAGGCGATTATATGCAAGAATAATTTATTATTTTTATTAGAAATGCTAAAATAATTGACAAAGGACATTCATGTGCGTAGAAACTAGTCTATTTCTATATATTCTAAAAGTATGAATAATTCTCGCTAAAAGTTGATTGATCAAAATATTCGTGAAATATTTATCGACTTTATATCCTTAAAAAATTTAGTTAAATTAGGATAAAATTTTATAAATACCATCAAAAAAGTGTTATCCTAATATAGTTTGGCTAAGGAGTATGATAATTCTCACATGAAGAAAGGAGTACCCTAAAGCTCTTAAAGCACAGTAGTATCCTAATTCATTTTTTTTCCAAGAAAGCAACATTCTAGTGAAAAAAAAGGACAACAGATCCTAACCCAAAAAAGGGGCAAATGATCTTATGATACATTTGATGGAAGCTCCTTCTCAACATGACCAACAACTAGTTTATCGTGAGTAACAACCTTTTCCCCTTTTTCAGCTCCTTACTAACCAGTTTTATTAATTACCCCATCAACTTCACCATAGTTTATTGCTTCAAATTAGTTTATCAATCTTCAATATAATTTTTTTTTTGTAAATATTTTTTATTCTTCAAACATGTACATACCGGAAAATATTATTTTTTTGAAAAAACTATATTTTCCAAAAATATATATGTCATTTTTCAGAAATTTTTTTTGAAAGAATAATTTTCATCATGTCAAACACATATATCGAATAAATAATGAGTAGCTAACCTTTTACAAAATTAGATAGAAGCATTAATTGAATCACCAGAATAAACTCCATCAAACTCACTACCATTACCAGGATAAATTTGCAGGTCCAAGATTCTTGAAGAGATAATGCACATCATTGAAACTCAAATATGCTTTACAATTTTCCTTCATTTCAATCACTTCCTTCAGTATTACTCGCATGTAATATATTGCTGAAAATTAGCATTTGTTGCTCTCAATGATATGTTACTTGTTAAAACAAGTGAAATGACCAAACGATTTAAAATTAATTATACTGTCAATCTATATTAATTAAACTTGCGTGTGATCAATGTGAAGGAAACAACAAAAATACGAAGAAAATCCACAAAAAGCTTAACTATCTAAGTGCAATAACAAAAAGCATATCCTATAAATATTTAGGATACACCAATATTATGCTAAATTGAGATGCAATAATTAGTCCTGTAAAATAATCGATCCTATATATAATATATAATCTGTCAACCAAAAGATTATGTAATGAAAGAATAAATGGGTTTGATACCTTTATCCCTAGTAGTCCCTCCTCTGTAGATGCCCTGATATGGTCTCTCACTACCAGTGATATTTTTTCAACTAGATCAGCCTACTACCACATCATGAGTAAAAATATGTCTTTAGATAATTTAGGTAAAGACTTCAAGTGGATATGGTGGCTAAATTGCCCTAACAAAATCAAATTTTTTATTTGGCTATGTTACCACCACTGTTTACCTACATGTTCCCATCTTAACCATATTGGTATCGAGGTGGATCCCCTATATGTCATGTGCAAACAACCTATAACAATTATGCATTTTTCCCTACAGTGGCCCCATGCCTTGGAATTCTGGCATAAGGTAGGGATGACGCATAACATTGATTATATACACTATCAATAGTAAGGATTGGCTTGATAATTGTAGGGAAACTAAGAACGTAAATTTTAATAGAACTCTTTGCTGGAAAGATGCATTACCTTTTTATCTTTAGAACATTTGGCTTACAAGAAACCATAATCTGTATAATGATAAAAAGATTGTGTCACAATCCAAACCCATCGCGAGTGTCATCCACACTAGTCCTCCGGTAGGAGAACCATTTACCCCAATTTTCAAACACCAACACCTAACAAATTTTTAAAAGTGAAATAAAAATTTTATTAATCAACCAGATAACTCAAAATATTCTAACAATTATCAAATGCGGAAAAATACTAAACGTCTAAAATACCCCCAAGAACTAAAACTCATTGTACCAAAACATCTAATAATGTCAAACTACGGGTACAACCCGAAAAACCAGATAGTAAAAATGTCTATGCCCGAAACAAGTGGACAAGAACTATAAGTAAGATTACTCATGGCTGCCCGGAAGATGTAGGTCGCCCTTGAGCCGGAACAATCACTTGCTACATCTGAGCTCTCGTCGAAGCTATTGGAATATGCTCTATACTCAACAAAAAAAGAGCACACAAAACCACTATGTACTGGTATGGTCATCGGCAAACTCAAAATAATAAATATGTACACATAACTAACACTTTGTAAATCAGCACAACCATATAACACTTAGCAATTACACCTCCACTTAATCTTTCTCAACAATTCCAAACAATTAAGACAAGTATATGACAATACAGAAAATCCACCAAGTCAATGCCATGACTTACAATAATAACTCAACGTTACCACAATTACTCTTTTCAATGGAATTCAACAATTATTTATACAATTCAAATATGCTAGCAGCCCGGACCACTCATGGATCCAAATAACAATAATAGTATCAACCGATTCACTCAAGAACCCCAATATTTCAACAACAACATAACTTGATCTACTCAATGAACCATCAAACTCACCAATAACACACATGCTATGGGTCTTATGGTTTCCCACTAGCTATGACCTATAGGGGACGAGCTCAGTCCATGTACCAAATAACCCAGACATTTAGTGTTTGCCACCCTTACTCCAACCAAATGTTTTACCACCCTTATTCCAACGTCCCCACCCTTATACTCCCTGAATTTCACAAATTCTATGACGATGACCTTTATCGGTTCATCTCACCATAATAACTCAGGTCACAACAAGTATAACCATAATGTGAAATAACACAACCACACTTGCACATCAATAAGTCTTTTTATATCAACTCAATATATATGATTAAACACTTGTAATATTATCTAACAGGCCAGCATTCATAACATACATTGCAACAAATACATAAATAGACAATTAACATGCACACATAAACTAAATTGAGTTTTCAACTACAATTCAACCATCACCTACCTCAATCCAAGCTTGCACTTGCTCTAATGAACTAGAGCTTTACACTTCCTTGCAATTTTAGCTTGATTGTGGTCTAAAAGCAGCAATACAACTCATATTCAAACAATGACCTCGCAATTACAAGGATTATAACCTAATTCCAAAACCCCAAGGCAAAAATAATAATTATTCCCTGATTCTAGGGTTTTTCTACCTTCATTCCATCTTAATTCTACCAATTTCATGATTATAAGGATGAATTCTAAGCATACAACCATAATTCATCTATCTTTAACTAAACTCTAAGGGTTTCATTCTATATTCACTAAATTGCAGTAGAATTTCATCCTAGGTCAAGTTAAATTCTCCCCATACTCAAAACTTAGTGATTTTAAAAGATGATTCTTTGAAAAACTAGTTAAACAGGTGGAATAACTTACCTCAATGAACAATTTTGGTGGAGAATCAGTTGAGATCACCTAAAATCTCCTCACCTAGCCCTTGGATGAATATGGAATAAAAATAACATTTTGTTCTATTTTCTGCATTAAATAGAACCTGTCCCATAATAGCGGGATGATTCCCACTAAAGTGGAATTACTGTAGCGGGATTTACCGGCTATGACAGGATTGACAGACTCTGACTTCCTTTCTAGTGGGAATGTTTCCACTATAGCAGGCCAATGGTAGTGGCCTAGGTGGAGGCATAAAGTCTGACAACCCTAGAAATTTGTACATTTTACAATACAATTCCAGATATTGACATCTCGAACTAACCCTTTACGTAAATTGCGATATTCGGGGTTCTACTAACCTGAATTCACTTCTAAAAGATTCTATGGACTCCTTAACATCTTAGATATCATAAAATGGTCTTGAATTATTTAAAAACCAACCTATCCATTCTTAGATTAATCTATACCATACTACACTAGAATTTCTTCCAAGACTAGCCTAGCCTAAAATTTCTAACTCTTTATTTGAGGAGAATCTTAGCCCAAATTTTGGCATGCTAGACTATACCGTAATGACGGAAAGGATCATTAAAACATATGCAAATTTACCCATTGTTCTTCTCCAAATGATCAATTAAGAAAAACAAGGTATAAAAAGTAGGAAAAGTACTTGAATCATCAAACAAGTTAGGCTACTTGTCATGCATATCCTTCTCAGTCTCCCAAGTGGCCTATTTACCAAGATGGTGCTTCCACTGGACTTTCACTGATCAAATTTACTTAGTCATCAACTTACAAATATCTCAGTCAAGAATCGTTATCATCTCCTCATCGTACAAAAGGTTCTTGTCAAGGAAAATAGAGTCCCACTTAATGATGTAGTCACCATTCCCATGGTATTTCTTGATCATGGAAATATGAAATACCAGATGGACTCCTGATTGGATTGGAGGTAATGTCAACCTATAAGCTACCAGACCAACGTCATCAAGAACCTCAAACAGACCAATGTACCTGGGGCTAATCTTGCCCTTTTTACCAAATTGTATAACTCCCTTTGGGGAGACACCTTCAACAACACATGCTTACCCGATTTGAAAAATATATCTCTTACATTGCGGTCTGCGTAATCTTTTTATCTACTTTGGGCTACCAACAACTTGTTCCGAATGAACCTCACTTTCTCTTGAATTTTCTTCACCAAGCCTATGCCCAAAGGATTCACATCGCCAACCTCAAACCAATCTATGGGCGCTCTACACCTCCTCCTATAGAGTGCTTCAAATAGAGCCATGTTGATACTAGAATGAAACTATTGTTGTATGAGAAATTACACAATGGTAGAAACTTATCCCAATGACCTCCAAAATCATCCACACATGCCCATAGCATATCCTCAAGCACTAAAATAGTCCTCTCAGACTTACCCATCAGTCTGAGGATAAAATATCATACTAAGATCAAGCTTGGTGCCTAACTCCTCATGCAACTTGTGCCAAAATTTAGAGGTAAACTGTATACCTCTATTGGATATGATGGATATAGGCACCCTATGCAATCTTAAAACTTCCTTGACATAAATTTGGCTAACTGCTTCAAATTGTAATTCACTTTAACAGGAATGAAATAATAAGACTTAGTTAGCCTATCTACTATGACCTAAATCAAGTCATGCTTCCCCAAGATCTTAGAAAGATCCAGCACAAAATCCATAACTATTCTTTCCCACATCTACTCGGGAATGGGCATTCTCCGAAGCAAACCTATAGGCCTTTGGTGTTAATACTTCACTTACTGAATGTTATGGCAATTGGCAACATAGTCTACTATATCTTTCTTCATTTGGGGCAACCAATAGTCACGGTATATCCTTTTTGCACCAGTATGCATAGAGTATCGGGAACCATGAGCTTCTATAAGCAAACTTGGAATCACATCATTAATACGAGGCATACACATGCACCCTCTCACTCTCAACACTTCACACACATCAAGTGTTGCATCTTGAGCTTCACCACACACCACATTATTCTAAATCTTATTGAACTTTACATCCTCAAATTTATTATCCTTGATTTGAGCAAGGAATGTTGACCTTACCTCCATACTAGCCAATACCCCACCCCTTTCTAACACTCCAAAGTGCATAAATTTCATTGCTGGAGTTTAGATCTCTCTAGCCAAATGTCGCCTTGACACTTTCAAATAAGACAAACTGCCTATACTTATATATTTTATGCTTAATGCGTCTTCTACCACATTGGCCTAACCCAGATTGTGTTGGATGGTCACATCATAATCTTACAGTAATTCCATCCACCTCTTTTGTCTCTAATTGAAGTCCTTTTGAGTGAAAACATATTGTAAAGTGCGATGATTTATAAATACCTCACACTTCACACTATAAAGGTAGTGCCTTCATATTTTAAATGCAAAAACTATTGCTTCCAACTCCAAATTATGAGTTTGGTAATTATTCTCATGAGGCTTTAATTGCCTTGAAGCATAGTAATATCGCCTAAATTACACCTATAAGTAAAGTATAACGCGTTCGCAGTCAAATATAGAACCCAACCAAGGTAGGGTTCGATCCCACAGGGAATAGGTCAAAATATCAATCAATATGTATGTCAAGGCAATCAATAACAATTTCCAATAAAAGATGAGGGATTTCTAATTGTGTAATTCATTAATAACAATTGTGGAGTTATTGGATTTGTAATCAATATGAGAGATACACTAGGACTGTGATCCCCAATAACTTCATAACTCTATAGGTTTGTCGTACTTTGTAATCTCTCTCAGTGTTCGGTATGCAGAATCGATAGGTTATGCATACCTATAACATCTTTACGCTCTTGTCTAGGAAATATCTTCAGGAAAGTTTTCTCTTCTCCCAAGCCTGCATAACTAAGCCCTATCCTAGATCCCAGATAGATATCCCTTATTATTGGCTCAAGCTACTAAGTGGAGGTTGATAGCTCTAAGTTTCTATTGGTTCTTTCCTTATTATATATATATATATATATATATATATATATATATTGTCCAATGTGATAAAACATTCAAAACCTAGAAAACAATCAATACACGTGAACAGCGATTGAATACTACTTTGTACTATGAATCCTACTTTGTTAATGTGTCATGGTTCCTACAACCCTAGTTGTGGTGTTTAGCTACTCATAATTGAAAGCACACAACGATAATTCATTGAAGAAAATATAATCATGAACTTACAAGAATAATAAGAAAACTCCAAAATTTCACCTTGAATCAAAACTCTAAAATCAATGTTTGTACTTGCAAAACTAATAATATGTCTTTAAAGTAATAATAGAAGATAAACTCAAAAAATAGACCCACATTGGTATTTATAGACAAAAAGTAAAAGTATCCTACACAAAATTGGATTACAAAGTCGGTGATGACTACTCCTCTGACAATGAGTCATCTGGTCTAATGACGGCTCGTAGTCAGTCTTTTTTCCCATTGTTGCCTGCATTCCTAGCTTACTATTGATGGCTCATTTAGTCACCCTATGAGTCATAGGGTGACTTATTTCAACTGGGACTCTTTTCACTCCTTGAAGACTTTTTCTTATCTACTTAAGACGACTGATCACAATGATCCATCATATGACCCAATGGTTTGTAACCTTCTATCGTACTCTGCTTATCCTTGAATTTGCCATGGCTCTAAAAATTGCTGGAGTCATAACGACTTCATTCTTTGACTCATCATGTGTGACAGAGAGTCGTAGTCATCCCTCCTGGTCTAGTATTCCTCCCATTCTTCTAAGTCCAAAACATTTTAGTTTGGCAACGACAGGGGCTACGAATCATATTGTGACCCAACGACTCAGGGTTCAGTGTCCTTTATCTATACTTGTGCAATTATTCTTTTGTTTTCATTTATTCTCCTCCAAACCCTGTGATATTAGGCATATTTATACACCTATGTGTCATTATCAACTCGCGTTTAGCTTAGTTTTGAGGATAACATGGTGTGCTTAATGAAGTATAAGTTGTGTTATTTGTGTATTAAGTTAAATTTTTAGAGTATTTAAGGTGCATTTTAAACAAGTCAAGAGTCAAAATTATCAAATAGAACTTAGAAGACAAAACTAGTGTCGCTAGATTAAGCTATGCTTGTTCTAGTGTACTTTGATGAGCTCAATTGTATTGTATAGACTTATATTTGTTATGAGCTGTTGTAGGAGACCAATGGAAGATATATGGAATCTAAATGAATCTTAAAATAAGCCACACAAAGTAGGGAAACAAATAACAAGTGGATGAGAAGAAACAAAGAAGAAATGGACCCTCACCCTTTGGAGGGAGCCATGTGCCACACCTCCCAAAGCAAAGGAGGGGGCCAAGCGCCGCACCCCCCAAAGTGTGGAAAAGGATGTAACACCATCCATTGTGAGGAGATACTGGAGTGGGTGTGTGATGGTCGTGTGCCACACCCTCCTTGGTGTGAGATGACCCACGTGCCGCACCACTCACTAGAATGCCCAAAAGTTGGGATTTAACTTGGTTTAAGTTGGGGCAAAGTTGTAAATGCATATGTTTCGTATGGGGAATTCTATGGATGACATAAAGCACTATAAAAGTAGGACTTAACCACATTTACACACATCTTTAGATCAATACACAATTGGAGAAAGGAGAAGGCATCAAAGGCTATTCTAGGGTTTTTCTTCTTTCAACTTTAGTTTTCTTTAAGTTTTTTATTTATGAATTCATCTATGATGAATCTTTGTATGACTATGAGTGGATAAACACCCTCTTTCCTGGCTTGAGGCTACAACATTATTGTTGTAATTATGGTTTGATTATTGGTTAATGTGTTTATCTTGTAATTGATTATTCTTGCGTTCTAGTTTTAATATGCTAAAACGTCATGAACTTTAGGATAAATCTAAGTCCCAAAACTAATTGACCATAGGAGTTAAGGGATGGAATGAAGAATATAGGGAGTGTGGATCATGTCATTAATTGGTTTATTATAAATTATTAAAGGATGATTTGTGGTTAGGATAGAGATATACTTAAATGCCCCACTTGGTTAACAAAACGGGAAGATAACTTAATGCATTTGAATTAGAGACTCACATCCCCACTCAACGATGTAGTTTTGAGAATAATTTGGGTAGATGAATTAGAGTGTGACCATCCCCGAGTTATATTATCAACCTCGTAAATCAATAATCATGATAAACACCAACACCGGCTAGAAACCATAGTCACGCATGAATGTGAAGTAAATACCTCAACCCTGGCATTCTCCATATATTTTTCATAATCCAAGTTTCATATCATTATTATTTCATTTATTTAGTTTATAAAATCAAAAATCAAAACTCTTCTTGGTTACAAATCGCACTTGTTTAACTTGAATAGTGATATTTGAATTGGATAATTTGCCAAACACCAAGTCACTTTATTACTTGTATGACCACGTATACGTGAGTGTGCAGTTGGAAGCAACAAGTTTTTGGCATCGTTGCTGGGGACTTGAAAAATTAGCAGCCTTCTAATTTTTAGTTTTACTGTTGTCTTTGATAAGTCCTAACAACTTGATCTTAGTTACTCATCTTGTAGGTACAGGTTCATGAAGCTAGTAAGCTAGCAAGGGATAGGGATGTGGTCTAACCAGATCCTGATCCTGAGCGTCACTTACATATTTTGAGAAGAGAAGCAACATTTCTCTACCCAATATCACGGGTTGAGTAGGATCAACAAGACAAGCTTGTTCTTGAAGTCATTTCAGCACCAAGGACAGTGAGCGATATGGCAATCCCACTCACAATTAACATTACCTCTGTCATCCATAAATCAAAACCTGGAGGTAGATTTGAGATAAAATAGAATATGCAACAATTGTTGCACTCGAGTGGACAGTTAACTGGTCAGACTCATGAGGACCCACAGTTCCATCATCAAAATTTCTTTGAGATCAGTGACACGTTCATTCCTACAGAGGTCTCCACTGATTATGTGAGGCTTACACTTTTTCCATTCTCACTTTTGGGAGAAGCAAAGAAGTGGTTAAATAAAGAGCCTAAAAATTCCATCACCTCATGGAATGATCTTGTAAGAAAGTTCCTCATCCGATTATTCCCATCTGGTAAGACTGCGAAATTGAGAAGTGAAATAATGGGTTTTACTCAGAAGCCCAAAGAAAATTTATATCAGGCTTGGGAGTAATTCAAGGGTCTTCTCAGAGATTTCCCTCATCATCAACAGTCTTATGAAGTGTTAGCTCACACTTTTGTTGAAAGTCTTGATCCAAATACTAAAATTTTGGTAGATTCAGCTGCAGGTAATCAAGCGTTAGAGAAAACTTATGATGTAATTTACACTTTGTAAGACACACTTGCGCGGAGTAACCCAAATTGGTATAGTAATTCTCACAGAAGTATAGGGAAGAATTTTTCAAGTACATCACAAAGCGAGTCCATCACATCATTGACTGCACAAGTTGCTAGCATGCAAAATGAGAAGATGATTTAGTTGAATAAATTAAATATAACTTAAGTCCAAGATTCATCCAATGTTATGCAATCAGTGTAGCAGATTCAACAAGCTCAGGTGTGGTGTATAGTCTATGGAGGAAGTGATCATTATGCAAACCTTTGCGGTGCTAATTTATAGTCAGTCAATTTTGTGGGTAATGCTCAGAGAGGTAATTAGGCTTATGGTAACTCCTACAATCAAACATGGTATATGCAACCCAATTCAGCTTGGGGAAATAATCAAGTCCAACATCAGTAGTTTCAGCAGTAGCAAGGTATGCACACTAACACTCAGGGCAATAATATAGAAGAGACTTTGAAAAAGATTTTGGAAAATCAAGAACAGATGGCTGCAGAGATAAAAAATCAGCAATTGCCTCAAAAGAACATATTGACGTAGATGAGTCAATTAGCTCAGACATAAAACACAAGACATCAAGGGGGTTTGACTTGTGATACAAAGCAAGCTCCAAAGTAGGTTATGTCAATCACCTTAAGGAGTGGTAGAGATTTGATTGATGAACCTCCAATGAAAATTCATGAGGTGCAAGTAGAATTAACCACACCTGAGCAAACAGAGAAGCAAATCCAACCCAAAGAAGTTGACAAAAGGGGGAAGTCTGAGTACCCTAATGAGAAGCAAGTTGAAAAACCTCAAAGCAGACCACCACCACCATTCCCTCAAAAGATGAATAACGCCAAAGAATATGCTTACCTTAAGAAGTTCATTGACACGTTTAGAGAACTTCATATTAACCTTCCTTTGTTAGATATTTTACAGGGAATACCCAAGTATGCTAAGTACTTGAAGGATGTGGTGACAAATAAAAGGAGGCTTGGTGATATTAAGACTGTAGCACTTACTGAAGAGTGCAATTCTGTAGTGATGAGCAATATGCCTACAAAGCTCAAGGACCTTGGGAGTTTTACCTTCCCCATACAAATTGGTCAAAGTGATGTGGTTCATTCTTTGAGTGATTTCGAGAAAAGCAACAACTTGATGCCCCTTTAAGTGTTTAATACTCTAGGGTTGGGAAAGCCAAGACCTGCATCAGTTTTGCTCCAAATAGAGGACTGAACTAGAGTGGTTCTCGAAGGAATTATTGAGGATGTTCTCATTAAGGTTGGTAAGTTCATTATTCCTGCTATTTTTATTATTCTTGACTATGATGAAAATGACAGGGTGCTAATCATATTGGGACGTCCATTATTGGTGACTGGTAGAGCGTTGATAGATGTGAAAGAAGGCATGCTCAAGATGAGATTGAATGACGAAGAGATGGTCTTCAGGGTGTATAAAGCACTCAACACACCCTCACAGGATGAGTATAGGGTGGAAGAGTGCAAACTACTAATTACCTCTTCGAATTCTCTCATAGAGTTGCCCAAATTGATGGCTTAGCCTAAGTTTGAAAAGTGCACATGTGATCTTACAAATACTGAGATAAGTGGTAAAAGGGAAACTTCTCATGCTATTGTTGGTAGAGTAAAGAAGAGAATAAAGTTGTTGTTGAGAGAAAAAAGTGGTTGAGAGACTGTGGATGATGGTTGTGATATAAGTCGTACCGCAACAATAAAGTAGGCGTTGCTTGGGAGGCAACCCATGTTAAGGTAGTTATTATTTTCTTTTTAGTTTTACTTTAGTATCACCTTTGGTATTTCTTTTTGTTTGGTGGTGAAAATTTGAAGGGAAGACTGAGTACCTGAAATATGAGCTAAGGAGCATGATAAAAGCATAAGTGTGGGGTCCTTCAGACCATTGATGGAGATAATGCTACTAGCTAGGCCTAGAGGCCTCAGGGAGTATTCCTAATTCTTCATTCATTGATTTATTCTTTGGGGACAATGTGTGATTTTAAGTGTGGGGTAGAGAATCTTTCAATTTAGTTATGGTGAAGTGAGCTATAGGATTTCTATATTTATTTAGTTTGCATGTTTTTGACTAAATTTTAACAAAAAAGATTACAAAAAGATTGTGTCTTTCGTTATTTTCAATTTTTTGTGTTTTATCCATTTAGTAGAAGCACACTCCACCCACCCCTCAGTTTTGCTTTTTGGTTCTTTTCCGAGGGGGAGCCCTTTGAACCCATTATCTTTTTTGATTTTTAGGAGTAATTTTTAAATTTTTGGTCATTTGGACTAAATAGAGATGCTCTAGTTAGGTTCTACCTATGATTACTTGATACAATTTGGTGTTGAATTTTATGGCATGCTGTGAAAATTAAATGACTTCTATGAGACACCTAGGCTCTTTCATATGACTCTTGTGTGATGTTGGCTTAATTTTGAATTCTTGCAATTTCTTGGTTGAGAGTCTATAGGGATCCTTTTTGAGTTGAACATTTGCCAAGTGAGAGTGAGCTTTTGGTTATATTCCATGTTGCATATTGATTTCTAGAACTTACCCTATGTGTTTGTAAAGAGAAATGAAGAATGTTGGGTTTAGGAGATGATATAGGCATTTCTTTGATAGCCATGTTTTACACCTTCTTTTTCTAGCCATGATTCATGATCTTAGTTATCCCTGTTAAGCCTTTAGCCTATTCCTTGGAAGCCTCATATGTAGCTTACTTCTTTTCTTTCAATAGATCATAACTTTATCCGAAACTCCTAAGCGCTTGAGTTGAAAAACAAAAGTTGAGAAGGAGGGAAAATTGAAGAGAAAGAGTGAATTTGAAGACCCAAAGTAATAGCTATTAGTGTGTTGAAAAGGTTTATATGTTGTTGATAGGGAGTAAAGTAAAAAGAGAAGTTTTTTGAAAAAGATAGTCAAAGACTCCCTACAAAAGAAGTGTAAGCTATCTTAAAGAGATCGAGCAAAACAAAAGATAGTTATGGTAGAAAAAAAGTGGTGAAAAATAGGTTGATTGGAGTTGATCTTAATATAAAGTGTGATGTATTAAAGTTTGGGAAAGTTAGTCACTATTCTCTACCAAAATAGTTCCTACCCATCCCTTAGCCTATATTACAACCCTAAAGTCCTACTTGATCTTGAGATTTGATATTATTATATTAGTAAAGTACTATACTAAGGGCAAGCTTATGGTTCATCTTATGTGACATGTGAATTCTTTGTGAGAGTGAGCGGAGTTTGATTCTTACACCCATTCTTGTGATAAATTGTATATTTGTGAGTAAATATGGGTGACTCTTTTATAGTAAGGGCACATGTTTAATGATATATAGGTGACTTGTATGATCTCTTTGTTGAATAATATGCATGAGTTTTCCAACTTGATTGAGTCAATTCTTGAAGTTTGGAAGTTGTGAAGTAGCATTCATGTGTTTTCAATTGCAATATGACATGCCGATTGTAGAACTTGTTGTTCATGTAGTGATTGTAGTTCTAGATTAAGTATCTTTGTAAAATTAATAATTTTAGAGTCTTCCTTGATTGTGATTAATGTAAAGAGTTGTTCGAGGACGAACAAGGCTTTATGTCTGGGGTGGTGATCTTAGGCGTATTTATACACCTATGTGTCATTATATATGCATGTTTAGCTGAGTTTTTAGGATAACTTGGTGTGCTTAATTAAGTATAAGGTTTTTTCTTTGTTTATTTGTGTGCTAATTTACATTTTTAGAGTGTTTAAGGTGCATTTTAAACAAGTCAAGAGTCAAAATGATCAAATATAACTTAAAAGAGAAAACTAGTGTCGCTAGCTTGAGCTATGCTTGTTCTAGTGTACTTTGATGAGCTTTGTTGTGTTGTATGGACTTATGTTTATTATGAGCTGTTGTAGGAAACCAATGGAAGAGATATGGAATCTAAATGAATCTTACAAACAAGACACACAAAGTGGGGAAACATGTAACAAGTGGATGAGTAGAAATGGAGAAGAAACAGATGCACCCTCACCCTTTGGAGGGGGCCATGCGCCACACCCCAAAAAGTGTGGGAAAGGGTGTGCCTCACACCCTCCATCATGAGGATCTACTGGAGTGGGCGTTTGATGGGCGTGCACTGTACCCTCCTTGGTGTGCGATGACCAATGTGCCGCACCACTCCCTAGAACGCCCAAAAGTTGTTTTTTAACTTGGTTTAAGTTGGGGGAAAAGTTGTAAATGCATTTGATTCATATGGGTAACCCTATGGATGACCTAAACCAAGTTGGTTTTTAACTTGGTTTAACTGCATTTACACACATCTTTGGATCAATACACAATTGGAGAAAGGAGAAGGCATTAAAGGCTCTATTCTAGGGTTTTTCTTCTTTCAACTTTAGTTTTCTTTAAGCTTTTTACTTATGAATTCATATATGATGAATCTTTGTTTGACTATGAGTGGATAAAAACCCTCTTTCTATGGTTGAGGCTACAACATGATTGTTGTAATTATGGTTTGATTGTTGGTTAATGTGTTTATCACGTAATTGATTATTCTTGTGTTCTTATTTTACTATTCTAAAGTGTTATAAACGTTAGGAAAAATCTAAGTCCCAAAAAGAATTGACCATAGGAGTTGAGGGATGGAATGAAGAACATAGGGAGTGTGGATCATGTCTTTAATTGGTTTAGTATAAATTATTAAAGTATAATTTGTAGTTAGGATAGAGATATACCTACAAGCCCCACTTGGTTAATGAAACAGGAAGATAACTTAATGCATTTGAATTAGAGACTCACATACCCGCTCAACGATGTAGTGGTGAGACAAATTTGGGTAGATCACTTAGAGGGTGACCATCCCTGAGTTTATATTATAAACTTCATAAATCAATAATCACAATAAACACCAACATCGGCTAGAAACCATAGTTACACATGAATGTGAAGTAAATGCCTCAACTCTGGAATTCTCCATATATTGTTCACAATATAAGTTTCATATCATTGTTATTTCATTTATTTAGTTTATAAAATAAAAAATCAAAAATCAAAACTCTTCTTGGTTACAAATCGCAGTTGTTTAACTTGAATAATAATATTTGAATTGGATCGTTTGCTAAATATCAAGTCCCTGTGGGATCGATATTCTGATCTAAAAAGCCACTTTATTACTTGCACAACCATGTACGCTTGCATGTGCAATTTGAAGCAACACACAATTTTCCTGTAAAAGTATAGTAACCACATCATATCTAGGAAAACAAGCCTCTGAATTAGCATATTTTCCTCATTTTAAGCATCTAGAGTGCCGTGAAACCGCGACACATCAACACCCTAAAATTAGAATATTTACATTTCCTTAGGCAAATAAAATAGTTATACTATTAAGGCAGTTAACCTAGAGTAAAATAAGATCACTATGGCAGTGAAGTTTTCACCAAAAACTATTTTGTTCGGCATGCAATTTTTTCAAAACAAAGCTCAACACCCTCCAACACCATTCAAGATCAACAAAGGTTGTGTATACACAAAACAATCACCATAACACAAAGAGATCAAGAAATGGCATCACATTATCAGCAGACAACCCAACACTTCAAACAAATAATACTACCCCAACAAGCACCAACTATAATACAACCCCTATGCCCTAATGTCAAAGAAGTCCCACACTCAGTACATGCAATGTAATTCAGTACTGGGATTGAATCAAGTCTCTCACTCTCACAATGAAGTTAGGTTGTGTGTATTTAGAACCATATGCTTGCCCATAGTTTCTACGCCATAGTTTTCAGACAGTCGGATTAGAATCACTATAGGACTTTTATTGGCTTATTATGTAGGCTCGGGGGTAGGTATGGTACATATGGGTACAACGACTAACCCTCCTTGACACTACACTAATTTCGGCTTTCATGTTGTCTACCTTCTTTTATTTCTTTCTCTTTTTTTAACCTTTTAAAGCTTTTGGACCTCGGGTGCGGTTTTATTTTCCTTCAACTTTCTTTTATTCTTTCTCTCCTTTTTTTCTTTTTCTCTTTTTTTTTTCTTTTTCTTTCTAATTTTCTTTCTTACCGCACCTGAATCCCTTTTTCTTTTTCATTACTATTTCTTCATACCCAATTTTTATACCCACCCCTACGCTAGCCATTCTCAACTTAGCTGATTTACTGTCATACCCCGAATCCCAGTCGGGACGGACTGGCACCCGAAGCCGATGAGGCCCTAGAGAACCAATATTTGCTCATGTCTATTCATATACATGTCACTCAATAAACAACACCATCACATAGCGGGATAAAATGTCAATAGAGTAAGTTATGGAAACATGTGATAAATGCATATAAGAAACTTGGCCGTTAGAGCCATCCATTGAGTCAGCATGGACATACATCTCTTACATTCCTCATACCATATATGTCTACAAAGCCTCTATAGATACATATACATAGCCAAGCTAGAGTCGAGATAAGTCCCCGCTTTATACAACATTTACAATACCAAAATCAGTGTACACTATGACTCAAAAAGCCCTGAACCAACTGGAGCTCACAAAAATCTGCAAATGACCCACACTCTATCGTGGAGGTCTACTAGTACCTGTGCCTACAGCAAGTAAGGTAAATCCCCCCAAGGGGGTCAGTACGAAGAATGTACTGAGTATGTAAGGCCATATGAAACTGTATGACAAAAAAATACTTTAATGTAACCCAATATAATTGAGTAATCAATATGGATAAATCACCATTCTGCATATGTGGAACCATGTACCTTAGATTCATTATGAATAACCCATCGTTCTGTATGTTAGGAACTATGTACTTTACGTTCATTACTTTCTTTGCTTCTGTATTCACTCATCGTCACCTGTGTTATATCGTACCCGGGCCCCAACTGATCAGTGGGTCTTTACATAACATAACATTATGTTGGGATCGGCTCGAGCTAGGCTTATGCCTCTAGAGCTACCACCCATAAATCAAAGCATCGGGTTCGACTCGAGCTAGGTTATTACCTCTGGAGCTGCCACCCATAAATCAACTTATCAGGTTCGGCTCGAGCTAGTTTTTTTTTTTTTTTTTTTTTTTTACCTCTGGAGCTACCCTCTGTCAGGTTCTGTCCGAGCTAGGCTTATGCCTCTAGGACTACCCCCTGATCCAATAATCTTGGGATCAGTTTGAGCTATGATTTCGTCCCCAAAGCTACCACCCATATTCAATCATTAACCATATATTCATTACTTCATTCATTCTTTACTTTTGAGATTGATACAATAATAGTCATAACATTATTGGAAACATTGAATTATTGGAATCATGGGATCTTTGGAACATTAGTCAATGAACATGAGACATGTGAATCACAATTGATCAATGAGTAGGGAACATGTGATGAACAATAATTGATATCCGGAAATGGAATACATTAGGACATTTTGGAATGGAACAAGTACAATGTCAATGTGAATACTTTGTACTGCAGAAGGATACGGAAAGAGTAACCTTACATACCTTGTCTTCCCTATATGAATATACAATCCAATATGTGAGTATAACAATTCCTCTCCTTCCATACATTTCACTCTACATCACAAGTACATAACGGAACCAACATTAACCACAAGCTACATTCCAAGTGTATAAGACGACCATGAGTTACATGATTGCCCTATAACATTATTTCACCCTTTATAATACCATTCACGTTCTTTTCATACCAACAATATCATAACATTCTATACATTGACCAAAACATCATAAACCAATAGCTTTTCACACCAAGTTCCTCCTTTACATGTTCTCATTAACACTACATCACAATGAATCCATCAAATCCCTCTAATACATTTTATACCAAAATTCCACAATTTACTCATAGAGAAAAATAACAAGTTATGGACATAACCACACCATATATGTTGAGATATCATCCATACCATTCACTTTCATCAAAACATCAAGTCCTTTTTCAAGTTTAATTCACAAGAATACACATCTTTTAGCAAAAAACCAAAGTGCACTATTCAACACCTTGCCAACATAACCACTATGATATACATAATCTATCATGTACATAATATCTTAATTCATAAGAATAAACACTTACCTAAGCTTGTAGAATGATGATCTTGCTCAAGGAGATGACTTAGGGTTTGAGAATTTGAGAGAAAATGTCTCTTTTTGGTTTCTTGGAAAAGTCTAGAAATACATGTGCCTTCTCATGAATAAAATCTGATTTACTAGCCCTTTTATAGCTTCTTTAACTCATCCTTAGCCACTTAAGTCAATAATTGACTTGTCAAAGCAAGAATGGGTCATTTGACCCATTGGACTATGTCTTTTAATTCATTTTGGGCCTTCCTTTGAGCCCATTAACACATATTATCTTAGCCCACACAAATCAATGTGTAATCCATCATATATCTCATGTTTAATTAATTCCATAATTGTTACGACAATATTCACTTATGAGATTCCCGATCGTAGCCTCAATCGCAAAACTAGAAATTCTAGTCGCTCATGGCTTATTTGAACATAATTCGTTAAAATTTGTTAAAATACTTGTGACGAAGAATTAACCCCAACTCGGATGGTAAACGCGCTTAATAATAGTCCTACTATGATGGAGTAATGATACCATGACTCAAAGGTCTTATATACATCATAATAGTCGAAGAAAAATTTTGGCAAAAACCACCCCGGTATGCCGCTTGGCGCGCCCCTTTGCTGTCTGTGGAAACAAAAATTTAGGCCAGAGCAGCCTGGCACGCCCTCTGCAGTGCCCCATGCCAAATTTTTGATTTTGGCTTTTCTTTGCGCAATTGGTTGGATCTTTTAAGTCCCAACCTTTTGCTTACCTCTTAGCTTTAAGATTCTTTGCTTGGATGTCCCTTAAACCTCAATTTTTCACCCCACAAATGATCCACAAAGTCACAAACTCCACCCACTACAATGGTCTAACCACATGTACTAGGCCCAATATCAAATATTTCATCAATGACACTACAAAATACATACTTATGGCTCTCGACACCTAAGTAAACATTGTTCAAAGTCGTCAAGTAGGGTCGGGAAGGTATGGGGTGTTACATTCTTCCCCCCTTAGGAACATTCATCCTCGAATGTTAGTAACATTGTCTCATTGTAACAACTTAAGTCGAAGTGGATCCTTCACACTATTATATACACACATACTACTTGTAAAGACTTACTTATTATGACTCCAATTCCGTATCTTGAACTTTTTCTTTCGTGTCCAACAATTACGAGTACTTTAGATTTCTTTCCCTTGTGATTTATTCTACGTGCTAATTTCTCCAATAGTGCCTTTACATAAGCTACTTCTTTATTTCTCATTGCTTTCACTTGTCGATCTAGAATAGTAAGCAGTACCTCTTCATATGTGAGATCTTCTGTGACTTATATATAACCACTGGGATCAAAACGAGATAATCTCCTATACACTTTCAAAGTAGCGAATATGAAACACTGAATGGACTATGAATAGTTCTTGGACTAGTGCTAATAGACACGCAATTTGCCCAAATCTTTGGACTATTTCCCTTTCTTTTCGAATCCTATTATTTTTCTTCATTGGGGACACTGTCAAAACTACCTTATCACCTATGGCACATTTTAATTCCCTTCTTCTAATATCGGCATACGATTTATATCGACTTTAAGCCATTTGTAGCTGTTGTTATATCACCTTCACCCTTTCTATGGATTGATGAACAAAACCTGACTTGAGCAAGGCAAATTTCATCAGCTGTAACCCATCCAATTGATGATCTATATTTGCTTTCACATAAAGCTTCGTAAGGTTCCTTTTGATACTTTTATTGTAAGCAATTTCAATAAACGATATATGTTCATCCCAACTACCTTTAAAGTCAAATGTACAAACTAGTGGCATATCTTCAAATGTTCATATAATTCGTTCTGTTTGTCCATCCATCTGAGGATGGAAAGTCGTACATACATCCACCCTGTGTACCCATGCTTTACTGAAAAGACTCCCAACACTGTGCAATAAAGTGAGCTCTCCTATTTGATATAATAGGGAATGGAATCCAATGTAATCGTAATATCTCTGTTACACACAACTTTGCATAATGTTCAGCTGTATCGATGGTCCTAACTGGTAGGAAATACACTGACTCGGTACGCCTATCAACTATTACCTATATGGAATCAACCTTCACAGTGTACGAGGCAACCCACCCTGTGGTTAAATCCATGTCATTCATGTTCCACTTCCAAACTGGAAGGGTAATACACTGCATAAAACATGTAGATTTCTGCTGCCATACTGTTAATCAGTGACCGCTTGGATATTGAGCTACAAGTTCTACAATGTGCTTTTCAGGTAACCTTACCAAGACATCTCTGCTAAACCATGGTATATTTTGGTTGCTTCAGAATGAATAAAATACCGTGAATGATGTTGTTCTATCATAATTCATTTCCTTAACTCATCTATACCTAGTACACACAATCTACATTGGCGTTAAAGTACTCCCCCTTGTGTTTTCTCAAATACCTTCGTCGAACTTTGCTGTACATTTTGTTTTTTCAATTGAACTAAAAATATGACTTACATATTGATTTTTCCTTCGTCTCAGATACTAATGAAAATTCTGCCACATTTGACACTATAATTTTTTCACCTGAAATTTTATACAAGTAGTGGTTCCATCTGTTACAAGCGATTGTCACAACTGTTAACTTAAAATCATATGTGGGATAATTTCTCTTATGTGGACGCAATTGTCTTAAGGCATACGCTATCACATTGTCGTGCTACATGTATACACATCCCATACGAACTTCTAAAACATCACAATACACTACATACTCTTAGGTGTCTTTGGGAGGTACTAGTACAGGTATAGGAGTCAATTTATCTTTCAACTCTTGAAAACATTTCTCACATACATCATTCCGCTGAAACATAGTTACTTTGTGTGTTAGCTTTATTAAGGGTAATGGCAGAAAGCTTTTTTAACAATTCGTCTGTACTAAGGCCAACTCAAGAAAACTACGAATTTTCGTAGGTGTCGTAATCCTTGGCCACTAATTTTGTGCATATTAATCCTTATTCCTTCATTCTATACAATGTGTCCTAAGGACGATACGGATTGTGACCAAACTTGCATTTAAAAAACTTGCATATATCTTACGGCCACGAAGAATCCGTAACACCTGTCACAAGTGATTAGCATGGTCCTTTTGTGATCTTGAGTAATCTCATATAACATCTAAAACATTATCACGAATACGCTTAGCGATGGCTTAAACACCCTAATTATCAAACCCATCAATGCAGTTGGTGCATTTGTTAGCCCAAATGGCATAACTACGAATTCATAACAACCATACCTCTATTTTAGGTATCTTTATTTTCTCTGACCTTTACTTGATGATCTCCTGACCTTAATTCAATCTTTAGGAATAATTTGGCACCCTATAACCGATCAAATAAGTCATCAACTCCGTAGAGAAGACATGTATTCTTCATTGTCACTTTATTCGGTTGCCGATAGTAAACACTGATGCACCACAAGGGGTCGTACTAGGTCTTATGAATCCCTTGTTCATCATGTCTTTTAATATCTCGTTTCATTCCCGTAACTTTACCGGGGCCATGCTATATGAAGAAATAAAAATAGGTCGAGTACCTGACATCACATTACTACCAGCTCATACATCGAGGTTGAAGAGTTGGTGGCTTCACATCAGTATCTTTCACTCTTACTAAGTGACATATGTATCCCTTAGAGTATCATTTTCTTTGCTCTAAGATAGGGAATAAATTTTCCTCTTAGTGCCCCCGCATTTCCCTGGTCATTCAAAAACATCCTTTTGGGAAAAACGACAATATAACTTCTTTGTTCGGCAATCTACTATGGCACATTCCCTTTATAACATCAAAATTCCACTATTTCCAGCTCAATAAGATCAATCAGTGTCTCATGACCACAAACAATTATTATGCACTTATGATATAATCTTTTAACTACAATAGATTCATCACTGATGTATAAACTTCATGTGACATAACTAGTAATTCTGGTGTTCTTTTGAATTTCTAGCAATTAATGAAATAACATATGCTAGTGTCGAATATGGGTCAATCAATACGTGTAAGGTACCTGTAGCTACATCAGGAGAAGCCTCATTTTGTGGCCCAACATACCATACCAATAACAAACATTCAGCCCCAACTGGCATTCACCTAGATAATAACTTTCGCAGCACTAACACGGCTAACGAAGAGACGTCGGTTGGTTCCTACTTTCTACGTTCTTATACTTGATACCCCATTGCCCATGAATCCTGAATCTCACTTCTTTGCGTAAACCGATTGTCTCTAAACCCTTGGGATCGAGGTAGAACATTTACTATAGACTAAGGAAATAATGATCTAGTCGGTCTGTTAAACACCCAAGACCTAAATTCTCCTTGGGACGCCATGAACTGTCCCATAGGTCTAGCCCTCTTTGACTACCCTTCTTCAAATATTTATGACCTTTTCTGTTGCCTCTGATCCTCCATTATCTGTCCACAAAGCCTGGATTCTGGCTATATCCACATTTTTTTTTTAAGGCCGTAATATTACAATCCATCTATCCACATACCAATGTACTCTATCGGTCATAGGCAAAGATTTAACACTTGGTCCGCAAGATCTTTTCGGACCTCATATGGGAGGTACAGGTCAAGGAATGCCATTTTAAATTCCTCCCAACTAGTTGGAAGTATATCAATACACCGTCACATGCATAATATCTAGATCCCTTTTGATTTGGTTTATAATGTCCTGTGGGTCTTCATTCAGATCCGACTCGGTGAACGTGGGAGGGTTTAATTTCAGAAAATCCTGTGTTCGACGACAAGCTACCCTAGCCATACCATCATCACTCGTCACTGGGCCAGCTCACCCGTGATAGTGTACAACAACTATCTGAGTCAACATATGCATTACATTTCTTAAATCCTGTTCGGTGGCATTTATAGGTGGCTCTGCGGATACTTCTCTACCTTTTGGCTAAGAGAAACCCGTATTACAAATTCCATGTCAGCCCCACCTTGACTAGCTTTGTCAGGTGGTGATTTACTCATTTCTTCTTCAGCAGGCATATCAACCTACCTACCTTTGCCCTTATCTTGTATGATAATCAGCATTTGACTATGCAAAAGAAAACCAGTGTCACCTACAACTTTGGCTCTATTGTACGATCTAGGAATGAAGAACAGAAACAACTCCTAAATGCCCGTAGCCTCCTACTTATAAATATGGCGCGCAACACATCCATAAGCAAGACTCTACTCAGACACGGCTTTGTAGAAACCCTTAGGAAGACCTGCTCTGATACCACTTTTGTCATACCCCGAATCCCATTCGGGACGGACTGGCACCCGAAGCTGATGAGGCCCGAGGAGAACCAATCTTTGCTCATGTCTATTTATATACATGTCACTCAATAAACATCACCATCACATAGAGGGATAAAATGTCAATAGTGGAAGTTATGGAAACATGTGGTATATGCATATAAGAAACTTGGCCATTAGAGCCATCCATCGAGTCAACATGGACATATATCTCTTACATTCCTCATCCCACATATGTTTACAAAGCCTCTATAGATACATATACATAGCCAAGCTAGAGTCGGGACAAGTCCCCACTTTATACAACATTTACAATACCAAAATCAGTGTACACTATGACTCGGAAAGCCCCAAACCAACTGGAGCTCACCAAAAATCTGCAAATGACCCGCACTCTACCGTGGAGGTCTACTAGTACCTGTGCCTGCAGCAAGTAAGGTAAATCCCCCCAAGAGGGTCAGTACGAAGAATGTACTGAGTATGTAAGGCCATATGAAACTGTATCACATAAAAATACTTCAATGTAACCCAATATAAGTGAGTAATCAATATGGATAAATCACCATTCTGTATATGTGGAACCATGTACCTTAGATTCATTATGAATAACCCATCGTTCTGTATGTTTGGAACTATGTACTTTACGTTCATTACTTTCTTTGCTTCTGTATTCACTCATCGTCACCTGTGTTATATCGTACCAGGCCCCAAACTGATCAGTGGGTCTTTACATAACATAACGTTATATTGGGATCGGCTCGAGCGAGGCTTA